>OY756942.1:7502500-8752500 GCA_963580275.1 Crataegus laevigata | reverse complement strand
ACTCGACCACCCTTGATTGGTCACCATGGCTCACAGCCATGCCAATCTTGCACCACGGCTCCCAACCGTGCTGATCTTGCCATGCGGCTCTTAACTACGCCAACCAAGCCCACGATACTTCATACTTCAAAGCATCCAACGATAGAGTAAAACACGAGCCTCTACTAGCAGCCCTTGCTAGCAAAAGACTTTGTAGTGAAAAGGCTTCCAATCCATTCAAATTCTTAACTGATCACTTGTTGGGTTTTACGGCTCAAAATTAGGATGATGCTGTTACCTATTTGGTTTTGGTGTCGTATTTGGGTTTGGATTTTGACTTCTTAGTTGGTATCATTGGTGGAGAAATTTTGTTAATTTGGTGAGAGTCAATTTGTGAATTTGTGAGTTGGAGAGCAATTTAGGAGAATCTTCTCCGTTAGTTTTGGGTTCTCTACTCGTTTGGTTTAGGGTTTGTAATTTGTGGGATTTGGGTTGTGAGAGTTTAAACACTCTTTTGTTATCTCTGTTGGTTTAGTGAAATTTCTCGTCGTGCTTCGCACGTGGACGTAGACTTTATGCCGAACCACGCAAATCTTTTTTGTTAGTTTGAGATTGTTTGTTTTAGTTTTCACCTACGACGTTGATATCGGTACTTTGTTAGAATTTGATTCCATTTGCGCATAAAAGTACAACAAGTGGTATCAAATCCCAGGTTTCGGCTTAGGCTTTGCTTGGCAATCACTATAAAGCCTTATGTGTCGTCAGTGAAAGTTGATATTGAAAAGCTCAATGGCAATGACTTTGGTATTTGGCAATTGAAGATGCGTGCTTTGTTAGTTCGACAAGGGCTTTTAAAAACGCTAAAAGGTGTGAAGGCTTTGCTAAATTTATGGATTGATGAAGAAAAAGAAGACGTTATGGAGCGAGCACTTGGAGCAATCCCACTGACTTTATCGAATAAAGTCTTGCGTGAAGTCGGTAGCATCAAATCTGCACCGGAGTTGTGGCTGAAATTGGAGAGCTTGTATATGACCAAATCCCTTGCTAAACGGTTGTATTTGAAGAAAAGTTTGCATACTCTTCGTATGGATGAAGGTACGTCAATTCATAAGCATGTTGATGAATTCAATAAACTTATGATGGATTTGAAAAGTGTAGACGACCAAATTTGTGATGAGGCTTATGCGATAACTTTGTTGTGTTCTTTATCTCCTTCATATGAACACTTTGTCAATACCATGCTATTTGGTAGAGAAAGTCTAAGTTTGGAAGATGTTGAAGTAGCTTTGAATTCTAAAGAGCTAAAGAATAAAGTGTCTGACACACAAGATGGAGCTTTGATAGTTCAAGGAAGGAATAAGGAAAGGAGCAAACTTGGAAAGAACACTTGTAGCTATTGTTATTAGGAATGTCATTGGAAAGTAGATTTCCCTAAACTCAAGGGAAAAAAAGAAGCCGTTTGATAAGATTTTTGCTAGTATTGATGCAAACATTGTAGAAGATCATTGTTCTTAGCTCCTTTAAAGGTTATATGAGGAGGTAGATCCTGGTACTCAAGCTCTTTGGGTGGAGTGCAATTCACACTTTTTGTTCGTATGTTTAAGCTTTTGCTTGGATTTTGTTTCGTATTTGTTAGTTTCCATAATGGAATTTGTTAGAGAATGCGTTGGAGGAAATTTCAAGTTTGAAGACTTTTGGATTTTTTGATTCTAAGTGGAGATTAGTTTCGAAAGAATTTGGTGCATGTTTGCATTTGTATTTTGGTATCCCAAATTTGAAGTTTGTATTTATTTTGGAAGTTTGCTAATTTCTCGCCGAGGTGGAGATTGTTGGGTTTTATGACTCAAAATTAGGATGATGCAAAAAATTAGGTTTGTGTTACCTATTTGGTTTTGGTGTCCTATTTAGGTTTGGATTTTGACTTCTTAGTTGGTTTCCATGGTGGAGAGATTTTGTTAATTACCTATTTGATTAGGATTTGGATTTACTTCCTATTAGGATTCTTATTGTAACCTAAGTCCTATACACTATGAATAGGACCTTAGGGTTAGTGTATTTTGTGTGGCTCAGTCGTGTGGCAATTTGGTGAGAGTCAATTTGTGAGTTTATGAGTTTGTGAGTTATAGAGAAATTTGGGAAAATCTTTTCCATTAGTTTTGGATTCTCTACTCGTTTGGTTGAGGGTTTGTAATTTGTGGGATTTGGGTTATGAGAGTTTAAACACTCTTTTGTAATATCCTTTTGTTTAGTGAAATTTCTCGTTGTGCTACGCTCGTGGACGTAGGCTTTATGTCGAACCACGTAAATCTCTTGTGTTAGTTTGAGATTGTTTGTTTTAGTTTTCACCTACGACGTTGATATCGGTACTTTGTTAGAATTCCCTTCCATTTGCACACAAAAGTACAACACCACCAACCAAGCCTTAGATGAGCACACGATGAAACATCTAAGGATAGCGCAATACTTGGAGAAAGTCCGGGAGCAACTCACTCCGCTTCCCACTTACACCCTTATGCGAGTTCCATAAGCAGTTCGAAGTCTGAAGCAGATTGTAGAACAAGACCTCATAGGCTGAGGATTATTTCAGTTGTCTAGCAGTCCAGTTTTCGTTAACTGTGCTCACAACAACGACTTTCAAGCTTTCCAGTGAAGAGGATAAACTAATTCCCCGACACCCATCTGGGTAAGCTCTTCAGTGTGAGAGGGTAATCTAATTGCTCTCCAGTGCGAGAAGGTAAACCAATTCCCAAACCCCCATTTGGGTATACTCTCTAGTGCAAGACGGTAAGCCAATCCCCAACACCCATCTGGGTAAGCCTTCCAGTGCGAGAGGGTAAACTAATTGCTCTCCAGTGTGAGAGGGTAAACCAATTCCCCAAAACCCATCTAGGTATGCTCTTTAGTGAGAGAAAGTAAACCAATCCCCCGGCAACCATATGGGTAAGCTCTTCAGTGCAAGAAGGTAAACCAATGCCCTGACACCCATCTGGGTAAGCTCTCTAGTGCGAGAGGGTAAACCAATCCCCCGACACCCATAGGTAAGTTCTCTAGTGTGATAGGGTAAACTAATTGCTCTCTTGTGTGAGAGGGTAAACTAATTTCTTGACACTCATCTGGGTATGCTTTCCAATGCGAGAGGGTAAACCAATTTTTCGACACCCATCTGGGTATGCTCTCCAATGCGAAAGGGTAAACCAATCCCCCAACACCTAGCGAGGTAAGCTCTCTAGTGCGAGAAGGTAAGCTAATTACTCTTCAGTGCGAGAGAGTAAACCAATCCCCTAAAACAATCTAGGTAAGATCTCCAGTGCAAAAGAGTAAACTAATTCCCCGACACCCATCTGGGTAAGCTCTGCAGTGCGAGAGGATAAACCAATTCTCCGACACCCATCTTGGTCTACTTTTCAATAGAAGGGGCAAACTACCCACGAATTTCCGCACAACTACTCATTTTGATATGATTAGTTAACGATTTTCATATTCTACATATCTTTATCATGTTGTGATGCAAGCCACATAGCTCAAAAGATCTAATACTTAAATACCAGCTAAGCAGCAAATGGTTAGGGGGCAGCAGCCGACGATGAACTCAATAGTTCGATGCCCCAAGAAACCAAAACTCATTGCCGTAGTGACTCTGGGGGATCGTCAGCCAAAAACGCTTTCAAACATATTAAAAGCACATCCAAACAAGCCATATGCATCAAAGTTGGAGATCTCTACACATACTACCTTTTCATGCGAGCAGCCCATCAAGTGTGGGGGCATTTGTGGAGCCAAAAATAATCCCAAAAATCGTGGAGGTGACACATGAATTTTTGGACAAGAAGGATAAAATTACTCTCGAGGCACACCGGGATTCCCACGCGCCTGCAACGAATAATAACGGCTCAATCAAGGAAGAGTCAAAGGTGATCAATATGGTATTTATTCAAATCCCTCTCATCACTTATTGATTTTATTCAAAATGTAACTCCCAAAACTTCCTATTTAATTTAGGAATAATTGACATGTTAATTGCCAGATATTATTTTACATAATATCTTGTAATTATTCTTCAATTACAACCATATATGGCTGGCCACTCCTCACCCTAAGGGTCGGCCACTCCTATAAATAGCCTTATTATCCCACTAAAAAAGAAGCCATTTGCTATCCACAAACTCCTAAACACATTCTTTTCAGAATTCTAACTTTGGCATCGGAGATCCTTCAGCCAAAGCTCCCCCCCCACCCCAATTCATCGCGGGTCTGTGAGGTTTTTGGCCTTAATCTTTGGTGTTATTATTTTACAGGTGCATTTTTGTCAAAGAAAAAGATGGTGAAAATTTACATCCACAGATGTTGTCCTCTTAAAGATTAACAATAGCCAAAATTGAATATGATGAGTTTGGTGTTAATTAATTTCTCATGCTACTAATGCCAAATTGTTCTCTCCTTGCATTTACATATAGAGCAAATTATAGCAGTGGCTCATTATCTAAAAATTCATGAGCATTGGTCCCTAAACTCATCAAAAATGTAGTTATGATCTTTTTCGTTAACTCCGTTAAAACTTCCGTCAAAATGAGTTACGTGCCATGCACATGTGGTTGAATCAAGGGGAAAATATAGAAAACCAGATGAAAAAAATGTAGCAATGGCCCCTCAAATTTAACCCAATTAGAGAAATGGTCCCTCCACTTTAACCCAATTGAAGCAATGGATCCTCAACATTAACCCAATTGTAGCAATGGTTTTTCCAACAAGAGTCATTCTGACGGAATTCTGATGGAGTTGACAAAAAAGATCATAGATACACGTTTTAATCAGTTAAGAGACCATTGATCATGCATTTTTAGTTGAAAGATCATTACTCCAATTAAATTAATGGTAAGGAACCATTCCTCCAATTTTCTCTGTCATATAACTGACTATTGATTGTAGAAATGTAGTATTAGGATATCTTTTTTTCTTTCTGATTTAGTGTATGATTTCGTTTGTTGAGACAAAAGAAACATTTAGAAGAGAAAACGTGATCGATAACACTGTGCGTCTATTGTGAATGATTTCTAGGAATTGAGTTTAACGACGTTTGTAGTTAAAAGTGGAATGCAATTTAAAGCACCAAAACTTGATTACGTTCCTCTCATTTTTTTCTATTCACTTTTGCCTCATTTGTTTTTGGTTGCATCACCTAAAAAACATTGTGCATCTCTAAATGTTTATAAATAACTTTTGATTAAAACAGAAAGTCACATATGTTAAGATCCGTCTGGGTAACTTTGCTATTTTTATTCTCAAATGCATGAAATGACCAAAATATCCATAGAAGGGGAAATGTTGACTTTTGTTGTTTACCTTGTCATGACATGTATAAAATTGTCCTATCAGTAATTCTTGTAGCATTCATTGATATGAACGTATGGGCGCAAGTAGAACGAGATTTGGACATAAAACACAACTTTTTCGAGTCCTTAAATGTAAGGCCATTTTCATAAATTTTGAAGTTCGGCTTGAAGACGCGTGCATTGGAGAAGACTGAAGGGATCGAAAGTGTTTTGAATGTGTGGGTGAAAAAGTTGGAGCCTTTTTCCATGAATGATTTGGGAATTTTTGTAAAATGAAAGGAAGAGTCTGAGGTTTTATAGGTGAAACGTTGCGGAGTTATCCATTCGTTGAATGCACACCGACCTTTCTTAGGATTAGTAAATCCGACGGTTAGAATTGACAGAAATTTCTCATTTATCATGAACATGCAACAAAGGCAAACTTCATCATTGTGACCTTTATGACGATACACGAGACAGCACGTCTGAATCTGGAATGTCTCATCTACTCTACAGAAGCGAATTACCTAATGAATATTGAAGACTAAATGATACATATTCTAGCATACAACGAAAAAGCATGGTCTTTGGATAACTATCCATCCTCAAGGGGAACAAGTTCCTTTTAAATACATAGTTAGGGGCAATTATGAGACCATGATTTTCTAGGGCTAGAGTAAGGATGATCGAAATAAAGTTATCACAGAAGTCCGACCATGAACTAAACAACTCCAATCGAAGCTGGATTAACGAAGAAGTGGTGCCACCATCATCCTGCTCCGGAGCAGTGGGCAAAGTCCGAGTAACTTCGCTGAAAATAACCATGCTTGTTTTGCAAGACACAGGGATCTGATCGGTATGAAAGTTGTCAGACATCCTCTATATGTCTTAGAGTTCCTACAGTCTAGGAATTAGAGTGCGCTGCAAATAATCACACTCCTAAAGATGATGCAATATCTACTTCTAGATATATTCTAGGATTCTCACAGTTTTCATCTTGATAGAACCGCTCATAACCATACCAAACTGTAAATATAAATAATTTTTGAAAATAAAAAAATTCATAAAATTAACACGATTAGCAAGGTAGGGCTACTCAAGATTGCACCATATCGGGTGTATAGTGCTGATAGAAAGGAAAAAGAGAATCGATTAAGAATTGAAAGATTTTTGGATGATTACAAAGTACTCAAATCAAGCATGTACTCGTACGCGGATATTAAGAGGATTACAAATTAATTCAAGGACAAGTTGGGCCAAGAGAATATGGAACTGTCTTCCAAAGAATGCTATCTTCTGAATTCTTTATTGTTGTCAAAGTCCTCAACAGTTCCAAGGGAGATAGGTAAGAGTTCGTAATACTGAGAGATTGAATCTTTTCACACTTGGCCAAATTTTCATGGAATTTTAATTAGATGAAACCATGAATCTTGAACAAAGCAAAACAAAATTTAATACTGAGAGATTGAATCATTGAAGTGGACGTGGATGTTGGGTACTCAACGGTCCAAGAATGAAATTTCCATGGAAAATGAGCATGGGGCACAAAAGTTGAACAAATGAATTTCAACGATCTTCAAAGGGATTGTGAGTTTGACACGTCATTTTTCTTCCTCTTATGCATTCATGTTTATTAAAAGACAAAAATAAATATGACTTTACATAAGGAGAGAGAAAGAGTATTTTTCTTTGAAACAATCAACTATTTATTGAAGAGGATGTGGATGTTGATTGATGCGTCATTTGAATAGGAAAAAACGACCTTGAAGGGAGACGAGACATTCATTAGAAGCTAAAAAACAGTTATAGTGATTTACTTTTAACGAAAAATCACATTTTTATCTTTTCTGGCTACTATTCACTACACCTTTATTTGTCATTTTTCATTAAAATTAAAGTTTTTTTTGAATTTTTCGTTAGTTTTCTTTTAGAAAAAAAAAAGCAAGAAAGCCTCATTTTCAAAGTGGTAGTCATTGAAACAATACTTGATTAGAAGAAAAGTCATAGTATTGTATTTACAATCTCAAGTCTTGAAGGGTAACGAGAGTGCAAGTTTCCAAATGGAATATGATATGAAATTTCTAAGTAACTATATATGACAAAGAAAGAAGTCTAAATTTCTAAATGGAAGGGCTTCCAATTGATGTGAGTTTGTTGAGAAATGAAGATGAAGATGAATATTGTTGTTGATGTGAGTTAGTGAACAACAGAACAAGTTGCTTCTCCTTTGGCCTTCTAACATGATATTACCGGAAAACAAGTTGTTACTAATAAATGTAATTGATTGGTGAACTAAGACATGCAGTACGATTTTTGATGACTAGAGAATATGAACAGTGTCGTGACAAAATTTATCCAAGTAGACCCAAGGGAAAGACTTGGGAACTTCATATGCAGTGGGATAAAATCTTAAGCTAATTTCCTTTTTAATCTTATAGTCATTAAGTAAAATGTATATGCATATTTCTAGATGCATACACACCAATGTACATAATATTAACTCCTTTTAAGTAGTCATTTGCAAATCCCTCTCACGTGCTCTTTGTAATGCTCATGCGGTGCCGTTCTAATCTCTTATATATAACTTTTTGTGATCCATTTTTTCATCAATATGCCAAAATCCCTTTAGAATTTGCGACTTATCTATATGGTTACGGTAAGAAAAAAAACTCGGAATTTCATTTAAACTCGAAAATCTAGGGATGTGAAAGCAATTTTCTCTTGTTCGACAACATGTTGCGAGAGCAAAGGCAAATTGTACAAGAAAAAGTTAGAAATTGGGGATGAAGATTCTCAATTTTAATTTCGATTAAATAAGTGTAATTTCACAATTCTAACTACGATGAGACTCACAAATATATTGCGGGGCGATCTTGTGACAGCCAAACTTTACGATTAGGGTGCCAAATTTCGTGATAAAACCTAGTAAGGGTTTAGGGCTACATTGTTCACTCTGTTAACTCTCCAAATCTTCAACGGGATTTTCGGCTCGTGCATCAACCTCTTGCTTTGTTCTAGGTCAGCGCCCCTACTGTCTTCTTTCTTGAATTATTTTAGCTTTTCAGGTAGAGTCTTTATGCCTGCTGTGAATTTTGCTAGTTATTTTTATTTTCTGATAGTCATATGTTTGTTGTGCGTTTTTCCTTCCAATTAAATTGTGTATTGGTTGGATCTGTAACATTTTATTTATTTATTTTATTTTATGGATTTTGGTGTTAGTTCCCTATTATAGATGTTGTCTTTTTGAAGGTTAATAGCCAAGACTAAACATGATGATTTTGGTGTTAATTACTTTCTCATGATACTAATGCCATATTGTTCTCTTTTGCATTTACATGTAACCAACTGTAGATTGTAGAAATATAGTATTTAGGATAACTTTTTTTTTCTTCCTAATTTAGTGTATCAGTTCGTTTGCTAAGACCAAAAGAAAAACATGTAGAAGAGAAAAGATGATTGTTAACATTGTGCATCTATTTTTTTTCTTTCTTTTTTTTACAGAAGCGATAAAGTGTTTCATTACTAAGAACAAATAAATACAAGAGGTATCAAAGGATACAATTTCTTGAATAGGGAGATAGTTCGCACAAGATGTAAATATTTTTAAACCCCTATACGGCTACCACAATAGACCACCACAAATAGGAATCCCAAGTAAAACTACAACGAAGACATCAGACACGACATCCTCATATCGATACCCTGACATAAAGCCATCGACAACGAGGCCACATAAATCGCATAAGAGACACAAACAGATCACCAAAGCAACACAAAATTTACTAACTTAACCCGCTCAAGACGCTACAAACAAAAACTTAAAATTAAACTAGGGAAAATTTGAAATAGGTCCAATTTTATAACCCATCTTTTGAAATAGGTCCAATTTTTAGTGACTTTGGACCCATATCAAAAGACTCCACGTTTCCAAATGCGTATCCATAGGGAAGACACGAGTACAGACGTGGCAAGAGACATGGGTTGTACAACCATGAGGTTGTGTCCGTGGCAAGGACAACAAAGGCTTGGGGCTTTAGGATGGCAGAGGAAATACCACGGCAAGCTAGAGCCACCGTCACATCGTCGTTGCCGCCAAACTTACGTAAAATTGTTAGCACAAAAAGCCGCCAAGGGTTTCCGCTGACTGGGAAAAAAGATAAGATTTGTGAATACCAAGTCCACATGGGTCACAACATAGCAAAATTGAAATCTTTGTCATCCTCAGCATTATCCAAACGCTATCCACAAATTGAAGCAAAGAATTGGGCAAGTATGCAACAAATTTCCAATGTGCGTCTATTGTGAATGATTTACATGGATTGGGTTTAATGAGGTTTGTAGTTAAAGTGGGATGCAATTTAGAACACCAACGCCGCTTGATTATGTTCCTCTCATTTTTATCAATTCGATAATCCACCAGTTAGAAAAATCCAACTTACAAACAGCATAACGATCAATTACCTAGAAAAAAAAAAGAAAAAAAGGAAAGTTGGCATTTGAAATTAACTCTGGCAAAATTGAAGAACAAAATATGCAAAGTTTTTGCAGCAAAAAATAAATGACACAGTTTGGGCAACAAAGAGCATAAAAAGGAACATAATTTCCAAGCAAGCAGAGTGATTGCAGAGCTATAAAGTTTGTGATGAGCTAAAACAGTAACCGGTTAAAGTACATACAAAGTTTTCTCAGGATTGAAACAGAAAAAACAATTAATCAAAAGACAAATTTTAAGGCTCAAAGTTACCTATCAGGTGAAGTGTAGTGAATTCGAAGATGGCGCAAGGTAGAAGGACCTTGTTTCAAAAAGAAAAGATGCCTAGGCGAGTGGGAAGCTCCACCAATTCCACCATATTTGGAAGTTGCACAAAGAGAAGAAGAAAAAGAAAAAAGTCAGAGGAGGTAGAGAGCAGAGGCATTACCATATAAGTGCCTAACCCGAAAACAAAAAACTTAACACAGAATTATGGATGTCGTTGTACACCATTTTAAATGAAACTGAAAATTCATGACTACAACTTATTTTCTAGAATCTCCAAACGAAAAGTTAACCACCGAACGTTTGAATAACCCGAAGAACTTCCTCGTGCACCACAAAGTTCCCAAAACCAGTCCCTTGACAATGATTCAAAGTGAAATAAAGTGAATTCAACATAGAAACTTCTATAAAGAAGTACCTTCCAAGAATAGAAGCGAGAGTGTTGAAACCACAATTTCCCTCTCTCCCTCTATCTGCCTCACCTATCAAACCAAACCAATAACCAATTTTGGAGTTATCAAATTTAATCAGCACAGAAAATTATAATCAAACAACAAACAAAAGTCTAAACCCAAACTGTGATTTCAATTCATCTGGAAAGAACACAAGAAGACGTCAACAACGAAGAGGTGCATGTATGGTTTTTTTGAGGCAAACAAAATAATATTACAACATGATACTTCATTAACACTTCTCTTAAAACTGACTCTGCAGACCCTAACTTTTATCTAGAAACACATAAAAACTACAAAATCACAACTCGCTTATATTGGATGAATGTTTTGCTCTGAAATCTCTATTTTAGACTTAGTATTGAGAAACAAAAAGTCTTATATGCAAAAGATAACTCAGTCATCACAAAGCAACAATACATTTACAGTAACTGTTTAAATCAGAACATATGATTATCATGAATTGCAGCATTAGCATTCTAATTAGAAACTTGTGGCCATAAAATTGAACATTTCACGACCGTGTTTGATCACATTAAACAATCTGATTATTCATAATTACCTTAGCATAAGCTTGAATTTCTTTGGCAGTCATATCCAAAGCAAGTGCATAACCTTACACCATCCAATTTTTGCTAATCAGATTTAAACTAAACCAAATCATTAACAGCATCATTATATTAAAACTAAATCATTAGCAGTAGCATTATTAACTGATTAATTAAACTAAATCATTAACAGCAACACTATTAACTGATTAATTAACTAACCTTTAAAAAAAGGGTTAATTAATAAACAACAGTAACAATAATTACAAATTTACCCAAGAAGTAATCCACGGCGGTGGATTGCAAAACTTGTTTCTTTTTCCATAGTTTGTGAAGCTCAAATTTTTCAAAAACCTACAATCATTACACAATGTTGTCACATCATAAGTGTAGAGGAAATCATCGCTACCAGAATTTATAAAGACCAAAACAGTAAGCACCCAAAAATAACATTATTTGCAAAGACCAATTTGCCAACAAAAGTTGAACAGGACATATGCAGAAAATTTTCTTAGTTTTTACCATTCTTAAAAATATGACCTAACTTTAACTAAGACCCAAATTTTATTGAAGGATCGTGTTAAGCTAAGCAACAAATTATAAATTCACTAATCTTCTTAATTATAGTAATTTAGAAATCAAGCGATACAAAAAAAGTCACAAAGCTTAATAAAAACTCATGAGAAAAAAAAGTATTAAACACAACACCTGCACATGAATTGAAACGCTCAACGTGCTCAACAGATGTTTAACTCTTCAGTAGTATATAAATTGAAACTAATAAAACCATCTCTAACTTTTCAGAAATATTTAAACTGAAATGAATTGATATTTTTTTTCTATACACTGATAATTCAAGGTTTCCTACAGATAATGAATCTATAATTTAAGCTTCAAAATGCATTACAACATCAATTATCCAAAAGAAAGCAAGCTGACGATAACAATTTGATTAGCTTTGGAAATCTCTTTGCCTTATCACTTCACGATACTAAATTTTTCAAGCAGTCTTCTCTCTCTCTAAAACACCTTTTTTTTAGCAACTGACCTAGAAAAGACTAAAACCCAAATGCATGGGGTGGAATTTCACCCAAAATATTGGGAAAACTAAATAAACAAATAAAAGTAAAAGATCAAGTGCATGAAAAACCAAATCTTTCACTCTTATAAAATGAAAGCAACTTTTTTTGTCGTTGATGAGTCTAAAATCTCATCCTCATAATACTCAAAAGTAAAAGAAATATAGCAAAAAGATAAGATTTAATTACGGCCCGTGATGGTGCGCTCATAAAGAGAAAAAGACAACGCTCATAAAGAGAGAGACAGACAGAGAGAGAACAGAAAGATGGTATGTCTCCATATGGTATTCTGGAGCCAAAAGAAAAGCTGCAGACGCAAATAAGCTGGAAGGAATCAATTTAAGATAAACGTTCAAGAAATCAATTTAAGAAAACTAAACCAGGTAGGTAAGCTGCTGTGAAGGTAAAGAGGCCCAAGAAGCTCATATGAATGAAATGATTTTGCTTGCTGCACACAGACCGGTAAACTCGAGCAAACCCAACGTCAATCAGACCATAGGCCGAAAATATACTGAGCACTGTTATCCATCGTAACGAAATCAACTGTGGAGTATTAGACAGTGCAATTACAAAATCGGTATGTGTTCTCAACTACCTTCGTTGTCCTCAGGTCTGAAGACATGGTCAAACTTGAACTGCTTTTTCGAGGAATCAGAACAAATGACCTGCAGCTCGTAATCTAGGAAGGATTCGAATTCAACAACGAAACCAGATCCGCTTGAAATTTCAGTTTGATTCAAAGGTCTACATCTGTAGAAAACTCGGATGTTGTCCTTAAGCTCAATCACTTCATTACAACAACAACAACAACAAAGCCTTTTCCCACTAAGTGGGGTTGGCTATATGAATCCCAGAACGCCATTGCGCTCGGTCCTGTGTCATGTCTTCCATTAGATCCAAATACTCTATGTCTTTTCTTAGAGTCTCTTCCAAAGTCTTCCCAGGTCGTCATCTACCTCTTCGGCCATGGACCTCTGTCCCGTAGTCACAACTTCTAACCGTAGTGTCCGTAGGCTTTCGTTGCACCTGTCCAAACCACCGTAACCGATTTTCTCTAGTCTTTCATTCAATTTCGGCTACTCCTACTTTACCTTAGATATACTCATTTCTAATTTTATCCTTTCTCGTGTGCCCACCCATCCAACGAAGCATCCTCATCTCCGCTACACCCATTTTATGTATGTGTTGATGTTTCACCACCCGGCATTCCGTGCCATACAGCATCGCTGGCCTTATTGCCGTCCTATAGAAATTAGTGGCATACGGCGGTCACATAACACGCCGGATGCACTCTTCCACTTCATCCATCCAGCTTGTATTCTATGGTTAAGGTCTCCACCTAAATCTCCGTTCTTTTGAAGGATAGATCCTAGCGAGCGAAAGCGGTCGCTGTTTGATACTTCATGTTCTTTGATCCTTCATGAGTTCTTACGGTCGTCTCTGCTCCATCATACATATCTTTTATAGCTTGAATATATGCTACTCGTACTCATTTCTGCTCTAAAATCCTCCAAAGAATGTCTCTTGGGACCGAATCATACGCTTTTTCCAAATATATAAAGACCATGTGTAAATCCTTTTGCCTATCTCTATATCGTTCCATAAATCTTCGTAAGAGATAGATTGCCTCCATGGTTGAGCGCCCTAACATGAACCCAGATTGGTTGTCCAAGACCTGTATCTCTTGCCTTAGTTTATGCTCCATGACTCTCTTTCAGAGCTTCATTGTATGGCTCATTAGCTTAATACCCCTATAGTTCATGTAATTTGTACGTCGCCCTTATTTTTGTATATAGGCACCAAAGTGCTCTTTCGCCACTCATTTGGCATCTTCTTTGTTTTCAAAATCTTATTGAAAATGTCTGTGAGCCATGCTATACCGTTCTCTCCCAAGACTTCCACGCTTCGATCGGTATATCATATGGGCCCACTGCATTTTTATGCTTCATCTTCTTCAAAGCTACAACCACTTCTTCCTTCCTAATTCGGCAGTAAAGGGAGTAGTTTCTACTCTTCTGAGTTACTCAACTCCCCCCAAGAAGTGCTCATTTCATGTCCCTCATTGAAAAGATTATGAAAATGAGCTCTCCATCTATCTTTGACCGCGTTCTCTGTAGCAAGAACCTTTCCATCCTTATCTTTGACGCACCTCACTTGGTTTAGGTCCCTTGTCTTCTTTTTCCTTGCTTTAGCTAGTTTATAGATATCTAACTCTTCTTCTTTGGTATCTAGTCGCTTATACATATCATAAAAAGCCGCGGACTTTGGTACAACAGAAAATGTCAGGTGTGTGACATTCGCTAGATTGCTTCGGTCACTAGTGCAGATAAGTATATAAAGATATAGAGAGATGTACGTGGTTCACCCAGATTGGCTACGGCCACGGAATAGAGAAGTTCTTATTAATTGTGAAAGATTCACACAAGTACATAGGATCAAGCTCTCGTTTTGTGAGTTCTAATGAATGATTTCGTACAAATGACATTAGGGATTATTGTGGGAGAATGATCCCGATTTATAGAAGAGTTTCTAGCTTTGTTCTGACATTGACACGTGTCATGCTGTGATTGGCCTCTGATGTAGACACGTGTCGTGCTGCGGTTGGCCCCTGACGTTGACAAGTGTTGCATTGTGATTAGCCTCTTGATTAGAGAGAAACTCTTGTGGGTCCTTGACGATATAATGTTGACCGGTGCTTAGTAGTCATCTTCAGTTGCCTCTGTTCTATAGGTAGGAGTGGTATCTTGAACATATGTTGACGCACAAGGTAATGTATCATTTCACTTGAAGCTAACTTGTAGTTTTAGGCTTGGTCAAGCGCGATACAAACCATATAATGGGCGTCCCCCAAGTCTCTGACTGAGAAGATCTGCCAAAGGAGGTGACAGACAAGGTAAGCAATCAAAGTCCCAAGCAAGCAGTCCCAGATCGGAGGTTTGACTTCGGACTCTGACTGCTCGTTCGTTTTCTCCTTGTTTTGCAGGTTACATGAAGGATAAGGAGAAGCAAAGGGAGAAGAGATGATATGAGATACTTTTGCTTTTGAAGAAGTAGCTTTCCACAGGCTTATTCTTGAACTGGGCTGGAGGGTTTTCTAGTTTCCTCCAAATGAGCGAGCCGGCTCGAGAATTTGAGGGTCAAAACAACTCCATCAAATCTAGAGTACATTCGATCTTGATAATATGGGATACTATTGCTCTTCGGCGACGGTGTCAGCGAAAGGTTGTTGAGGCTTCTCGAATTCTTCGGATGGGGCAGTGATGCCGAGCTTGGTTTTGTCTTAGACTCCTCCGTCTAGATTATGCGGTTAGGAAAAGCGTCATGCTGTAATGACCTATTCCAGCTCATCGTTGACTCTTCTGCTTCAATCTCTTGCATGGCAGGAGTGGTGTGCAACCTTTGCAGTTGAATGGTCCTTCATGACACTACTTCTCAGCGACTCATCCATGCTTGGCAGCTTCAGTGTAAAGAGCCAATATCTGATCAACGGTCATGGGGTATTTGCCGGTGGAATTCATGACCTTGAAAACAGCTGAGGATGAGTACTCGAGAGCAATGCTAGAGAAACAAACAAGCAAAGATTGCTCTCTTTCTCCTTGTCCTGCAGGCGGGAACAAGGACAAAGACAAGGACAGGGAGAAAGTATGATATGGGATACTCTTGCTTTCGACCCTGATGATATGAGGTACTCTTGCTCTGGTGTGGCTTGTTTGCAGAGGTACTATTAGGGAGAAAGAAAGCTGAGTATTTCGAGAGGCTGCGTTGGGAGTGTCCTCTCCGATGTGAGGAAGGATTGAACATTTTTGTAGGCCTGCCTGGCTGTGGAGGATGGAGGTCGACATATATAGGAATTTCCCCAACAAGTGGAAATACTGTTCTTTTACCCTTCTCGGTCACAGCAATGCAGTGGGAGCTGCAAGGTTCACGTGTTCTAACTTTGTCGGATATCTTTGGCAAAGTGGTCCGTGATATTCAGAAAGCCGATGTTGCGTGGGAAGGGCATCGACACATTCTATCTAGGAAAACCTATCTCTCGAGATTCGAGAAGGAGCGTCTTTTCGATTTTTGAAAAATCAAATCTGTTGAAGGTCTGACTCTCGAAATTCGAAGAGTGGTGCCTCTTCGGTTTTTGAACAAGCAAATCTGTTGAGGGTCTGGCTCTTCGAAATTTGAAGAATGGTGCCTCTTCGATTTTTGAACAAGTAGATCTTGTTGAAGATGTCTTCTTAGGGAGGATGAAAAAGAAGGCATTCTTGCAAGCCTGCTTTGCCATAGAGGACGGAAGTCGACACATATAGGGATTTTCCACTTAGCAAGTAGTGGTGTCAGTCATTTGCCCTTGTGTGTAATAGTAGGGTAGCTGACACTTCAAAATTCGCGTACTATTCTGTTACCCTTGGAGGATGGAGGTCGACATATATAGGAATTATAGGAATTTCCTCAACAACAAGTGGAAATACTGTTCTTTTACCATTCTCGGTCACAGCAATGCAGTGGGAGCTGCAAGGTTCACGTGTTCTAACTTTGTCGGATATCTTTGGCAAAATGGTCCGTGATATCCGGAAAGCCAATGTTGCGTGGGAAGGGCATCGACTCATTCGATCCAGGAAAACCTAGCTCTCGAGATTCGAGGAGTAGCGTCTCTTCGATTTTTGCAAAAGCAAATCTGTTGAAGATCTGGCTTTCGAAATTCGAAGAGTGGTGTCTCTTCGATTTTTGAACAAGCAGATCTATAGAGGGTCTGGCTTTTCGAAATTCGAAGAATGGTGCCTCTTCGATTTTTGAACAAGTAGATCTTGTTGAAGATGCATTCTCGGGGAGGATGAAAAAGTAGGCATTCTTGCAAGCCTGCTTTGCAATAGAGGACGGAAGTCGACACATATAGGGATTTCCCACTTAGCAAGTAGTGGTGTCATTCCTTTGCCCTTGTGTGTAATAGTAGGATAGCTGACACTTTAACATTCGCGTACTGTTCTTTTACCCTTCTTGGGCACAGCAATGCAGTGGGAGCTACAAGGTTCACGTGTTCTACCTTTGTCTGGAAACTTTGACCAAGTTATTTGTGGTATCCGAAGAGCTGGTTTGGCGTGTGAGGATTGCCAAGAAATTTTATCCAGGGAAACCTGTCTCTCGAAATTCGGAGTGTGGTGCTTCTTCAATTTTTGAACACGTGGTCCTGTTGACCTTCCTTTTATAAGGGTCCTAATTGTGTTCAAGGAGTTCATTCAGAGAGCTACTGCTTGTAGAAGTTCCCCTTCATTTTCGTACTTCTGAGATTTATTGTGCCTCATTTTCCTTCGTCCTTTCTGCCAATGGCTTGCCCATCCGACCGCCGTTTTGATTTGAATGTTGTGGGAGAGGCATCTATGTCTTCTGAAGACAACATATGGCATCCATCCTTCTTATCCTCTACTGGTCCTCTTACCATTGGGGATTCTGTGATGAAGAATGATATGACTGCTACTGTGGTGGCCAGGAATCTTCTCACCCCCAAAGATAATAGGATACTCTCCAAGCGGTCCGATGAGTTGGCTGTTCAGGATTCTCTGGCTTTTAGTGTTCAGTGTGCGACTTCTGTGTCTAATATGGGCCAACGCTTGCTTGCTCGAACCCGTCAAGTTGAGTCATTGATGGCTGAAGTGGCAAGTCTCAAACAAGAGATCGGGGGGCTCAAGCATGAAAATAGACAGTTGCACATGCTTGCACATAACTACTCCACGGGCATGAAGAGAAAGCTTGACCAGCTGAAGGAATCTGAGAGTCGGATTCTGAGTGATCATCAGAGGTTTGTTGATTTGTTCCAAAGGCATCTACTGCCTTCTTCTTCTGGAGCTTTACCGCGTACCGAAGCTCCAAATGATCAACCTCTGGTGCCTTCTCCTTCTGGTGCTTTGTCGAGTACTGAGGCTTCTCACAAGTAACCTTGTGAAGGCTCCCTCCTCTTTGTTTGTTTGAGTTTTGTGTATGTCCATGTATGTAATTTATCGAAAATTTCAATAAACAAGCTTTACTTTGTTTAGCATATTGTGTTAAATACCTTAAGACATCTTTTGCTAAGTGGGGTCGGCTATATGAATCCGAGAACGCCATTGCGCTCGGTCCTGTGTCATGTCTTCCGTTAGATCCAAATATTCTAAGTCTTTTCTTAGAGTCTCTTCCAAAGTCTTCCTAGGTCTTCCTCTACCCCTTCGGCCATGGACCTTTGTCCCGTAGTCGCATCTTCTAACCAGAGCGTCAATAGGCCTTCGTTGCACATGTCCAAACCACCTTAACCGATTTTCTCTCATCTTTCCTTCAATTTCGGCTACTCCTACTTTACCTCGGATATCCTCATTCCTAATCTTATCCTTTCTTGTATGCCAACACTTCTTTCCAAAGGTTAAGCTTCGCGTTTACCCCTTCCTGAGTTTCATCTATCAATACTATATCGTCTGCGAAAAGCATACACCAAGGGATATCATCTTGAATATGTCCCGTTAACTCATCCATTACCAAAGCAAAAAGGTAAGGACTTAAAGATGAGCCTTGATGTAACCCTATGGTTATGGGGAAGCTTTCGGTTTGTCCTGCATGAGTTCTTACTGCCGTCTCTGCTCCATCATACATATCCTTTATAGCTTGGATATATGTTACCCGTACTCTTTTCTTCTCCAAAATCCTCCAAAGAATGTCTCTTGGGACCCTATCATACGCTTTTTCCAAATCTATAAAGACCATGTGTAAATCCTTTTGCATATCTCTATATCTTTCCATCAATCTTCGTAAGAGATAGATTGCCTCCATGGTAGAGCGCCCTGACATGAACCCGAACTGGTTGTCCGAGACCCGTGTCTCTTGTCTTAGTCTATGCTCGATGACTCTCTCCCAGAGCTTCATTGTATGGCTCATTAGCTTAATACCTCTATAGTTCATGCAATTTTGTACGTCACCCTTATTCTTGTATATAGGCACCAAAGTACTCTTTCGCCACTCACTTGGCATCTTCTTCGTTTTCAAAATCCTATTGAAAAGGTTTGTGAGCCATGCTATACCCTTCTCTCCCAAAACTGTCCACACTTCGATCGGTATATCATCTGGGCCCACTGCTTTTTTATGCTTCATCTTCTTCAAAGCTGCAACCACTTCTTCCTTCTTAATTCTGCGATAAAATGAGTAGTTTCTACACTCTTCCGAGTTATTCAACTCCCCCAAAGAAGTACTCCTTTCATGTCCCTCATTGAAAAGATTATGAAAATAACCTCTCCATCTATCTTTGACCGCGCTCTCTATAACAAGAACCTTTCCATCCTCATCCTTGATGCACCTCACTTGGTTTAAGTCCCTTGTCTTCTTTTCCCTTGCTCTAGCTAGTTTATAGATATCTAACTCTCCTTCTTTGGTATCTAGTCGCTTATACATAGCGTCAAAAGCTGCTAGCTTAGCTTTTCTCACAGCGTTTTTCGCCTCCTGCTTCGCTATTCTATACCTTTCACTGTTTGCATCGGTCTTATCCTTGTATAAGGCTTTACAACATTCCTTCTTAGCCTTAACCTTTGTTTGTACTTCCTCATTCCACCACCAAGATTCTTTTTGATGTGGAGCAAAGCCCTTAGATTCTCCTAATACCTTTTTTGCTACTTGGCGGATACAACTAGCCATGGCATCCCACATTTGGCTAGCTTCCCCCTCTCTATCCCACACGCATTGGGTGATTACCTTCTCTTTGAAAGTAGCTTGTTTTTCTCCTTTTAGGTTCCACCATCTAGTCCTTGGGCTCTTTAAGGTCTTGTTCTTTTTTGTCTCTCTTTTGATATGTACATCAATCACCACCAAGCGATGTTGAGTAGCTAAGCTCTCTCCCGGTATGACTTTGCAGTCCTTACAAGTTATACGATCCCCTTTTCTCATTAGAAAAAAATCTATTTGTGTTTTTGACGACCCACTCTTGTAGGTGATCACATGTTCTTCTCTTTTCTTAAAGAAGGTGTTGGCTAAGAAGAGATCATATGCCATCGCAAAATCTAAGATGGCTTCCCCATCCTCGTTTCTCTCCCTAAAACCATGGCCACCGTGAAAACCTCCATAGTTATCTGTTTCTTTGCCCACGTGTCCATTTAAATCTCCTCCTATAAATACCTTCTCTGTCTGAGCGATTCCTTGCACTAAGTCTCCAAGATCTTCCCAAAATTTCTCCTTCAAACTCGAGTCCAACCCTACCTGAGGTGCGTACGCACTAATCACATTGATGAGTTCTTGTCCTATTACAATCTTGATTGCCATAATTCTATCTCCTACTCTCGTGACATCTACAACATCTTGTGTCAAGGTCTTGTCCACGATGATGCCCACACCATTTCTCGTCCTATTTGTGCCCGAGTACCAAAGTTTAAAACCTGAGTTTTCTAGATCCTTTGCCTTAAGACCAACCCACTTAGTCTCTTGTAAGCACATAATATTTATCCTTCTCCTCACCATAACTTCCACTACTTCCATAGATTTTCTTGTTAAGGTTCCTATATTCCACGTTCCTAGACGCATTCTACTCTCTTGAACTCTACCCTCCTGTCCTAGCTTCTTCACCCTCTCTCGTCTAATACGATCAAAGTACTTCTTTTGTGTGTCCCGTGTAAAGTTGATAGGAGCAAGTGCTTCCAAACAACTTTGGGTGGAGTCGTGCGAAAAGAAGTTTCTATGGCCCCCTTGCTCATTTAACACTGTATCCGGGTGCCGGTGGAGATACAGCGACCCTTGCTCACTTATCAATGTGCTCGGGCCACACAGCGCGCCACTTACGGGTGACGCCCTAGCTTTAGCGCAATTTCATTTAAGATTCATTATCATAAGGATTCGACATGACATGAAGTGCCGGCTGTCGACTACCTGACGCACTCTCCATCCTCCTTTATCCGGGCTTGGGAGAGAGAGAAAGCAGACCAGCAGACTGAGGAGGGAGGGATAGAGAGGGATGCTAAACCACATTTAAATACCTAATTCTCTTTACTTAGCAATATGGCATTTTCCATGGAATATGGCATTTTCCGTGATCTTCAAACATTTCAAAAGCAGAACCAGGCTCCGCACCATGCCGTTTTCATTTTCCCAAATAGAAAACAAATCAATGTGTATGATGTGCACATAATAAGTAAAGAAAACAAATCAATGACTGAGAAGTGATATTGTTAGCATGCAAAACCACTCATGTTGCTCCAAGAAGAAAATCAGGAACTACAACGAACAATAAAGAAGATGGAGCTATCCAAAGGCAAATAGATAACTGCCCATTTGTTACTATAAAACTGCCAATGTGCAGTCAGTGTTGCTCATAAACTGAAGAAATATATAGGTTACAGAACAGAAGAAACTTGTGAATCTAGATACAACTAAGGCTGCACACCATTATTTTGGTTCTTTACCATCACATGCATTATTTTTTCACAGAAATTTATTATTTACATAGTGAACCAAGAAATTATTGTTGAAGCATAGTGAAGTAAATATATCTCATAAATATTTAAAACATTACGGTCCTTGGTATTCTTTTAACATATAATGAAACACACAGTGAGATCAAACAAACATACAGGTTCACACCTCCATATTAGAATGGCAATCCATGGTCACCTCAAATACAGCATCAAGACGTCCAAGCTCTCATAATTTTTCCTTAAAGTTGCCCCCGACATCCTTACTGCACCAGTGGTTTCTGAAAGTACAGGCCAAAAGCTTGAGATCTTGACTAAATAATGCATAAAAATATGTATCATAACCAGAAAACCATAAGCTTCAATACGGACTCAGACCTTCAAGAGAGATAGTAGATAAGCAAGCTTTCTCCATAGTCATCAAAGCTATCCATTTTGGGCATAACTCCGGATTTTCCATTTCTCCTTCATCTGCACAACTCAGTTCAGTAGCAACAATTCCTAATTTTATTACAAAATTAAAAGGGCAAGAATTGCAGAAATCACCCACCTTTGCCGCTCACATCACTGTCCACCTCGCTTGCAATCGTCTCTAGGGTTTTAACTGAAGAAAAAGAGGGATGCAATCAAATAAGAAAATCTCCAAATTCTACCATTTTCTTGGACTGGAAAATAAAATTAAAACTATAAGAAGCAGTAATCTTCAAATTCAAACCTCAAATTCAAACTTTTCTTGTAATTCAAAAATTAAAAAAAGGGGGAAATGAAATTGTTTACCTTGAGCACTGAGGGCTTCCTACAACCAATTGTCAAGACTTGTGTTTGATCAACATACATGTCAAGAATAAAATTTAAAACTTTATCACAGAAATACATAAGCAACCAAGAATTGCAAAAAAAAAATCCATCAACAGAGGAGCAAAACAATAAGTAAAACAACCTTCTAACATCCATATCACACAAATACAAAAGCAACAAAGCATGGAGAAACAATCTAGCAACAGAGGGATATTCAAAGGAAGTAAAGCAAAAAAGGAACCTCAATTCGATTTGTTGAGAAGAAAACAGCAGCAAAGCATGAAGAAACACAAAAATCAGCACAGTGCAACCCCCTAAGTAATAAAGACACAAACTTGACTCTAACAGTGTATGAAACAGTGCACTAAACAGACCAATCTTCCTAATACATAACTAAACAGCCTATAAACATCCATTACAATTTCATGAAACAAAAAAAATGTCAATCACAGTTTTAACAAAGAAAATGGGAAACCAAACAATAAACAATGATTTCTTAACAGTGTTTTACCGGTTGAATCAGAGGACAAATGAAAACCCACTCTCTCCCATACCTCCCTCAGACATCCTTTCCTCACCAACCCCGTGGGGTAACTCGTTAACCCCAAAAAATATACGGCATGCTCTCTCCCCCCCCCTCTCTCTCTCCCTGTCCATTTGTCTCTCAAAAAGTGGGAATAAATCTCTAAATATCTCTCCAACTCATTTGAAACCATGCTTTCTGTCCTCTCTCTCCCTCTCTCACTCTCTATGTTTGTCAAAAAAATTCAACAAAATCCCTAAATCTCTCTCCGACCCAGTTGAAACCCCTAGCTCCCATCTCTCTCCAACTTGTCAGTCCTTCTGTCCCCCTCATCTCCTCCCCCAACGACCCTTTAACAGATGCATCACCTACAGCCACAGCCATCAGCCCTCGAGCCAAAATTCCCAACGATCCTCTCCCTCCAACACGTCAACCATCCCGTCCCATTTCCGTCTCTCAAGGCCTAGGTGAAATGTTGACTAAATTGCAAGGGCCCTTGACCAAAGCTATAATTGAACAGTAACTTCATGCAACCTATAATTACTTCAATACAATCGGATATAAAAGCAAATTAAATTTGTAAAGACACTCTCCTCCGAGAGTTTAACCCTCCCCACTCCCCAAACCCAAAACGATGACTTGGCAAAAACTATGACTTGGCTTTGCACAATCCCTCCACTTTGTCGCCTTGAGACGTGTTCACTGAATGAAAATCATGATGCTAATAGAACAAATAGCAAGTACTCTAAACTCTAAACCCTTTAATTAACCCTTCACATGTTGGGTTCCGAAAACCACATAAGGAGTAAAGTCTAAAATATCAATTTCAATTTAATACTGACCAGATCTCAATAAAAATAAAAGGAAGAAGAACAAAAGATAGAAAATAGTAAACAAATGGTCATAGTTATATTAATTGAAATTGTTCAAAAAAAACAATGTTGAATACATACTTCCTTAGAGTAAAAAAAAATTTGATTAATTCATTATAATGTTTTTTTTATAAACCAAGTAGAAAAGGATACAACTTAATAACGATGGAAGCCACATACCTATGTCATTTCTTATTCGGGATCAAATAGAGCATATTTCTTATTCGGGAACCAGAAATTTAAATATGCAAGCGCCCAGATTGCAAGCTCAAGACTTCCATACCTCAAACCAAAGGTGGCCTGTTGTCTAGTAGTCCAAACCTTGATCCTTGATAAATTGAACTTCCTTCTTTGATTTAACAATCGAAAAATAGATAAATAAGGCAGCATGTCATATCAATATAACACCCCAATACGTACACACACATACCAAAACTGCCTACACTCAGATTTGCATCATATTCTTGTTTCTAACTCTCTGGGGAATTTTCACAAACACCCAATAGGTAAGATTTGCTTCAATATAAAAGAAACCTGATTTAGTCAATGATCTCAATTGCAGATATATCTGAACGGCTATACTTGTTAGTCAGTCATGTTATAGGATGTATTTAACACTTACCAAGCGGTTCCAAAACAACATCCTACATACATATTATGTTGTCAAACTATGAATCAAGACTGAACTTTCCTACTTTGGTAATGTAATCTCCTAGTCTAGTTCCAATTTGGTTCCTGTATTTTGACCTGAAAACAATTTTGATCCCCTAGAAGTTGCCAATGGCACCCAAGTTGTAACTAGAAAACAACTCAGACACATCTATGAAAAATTAAAACTCGAGGCACCGAAGCGTGAGAACAAAGAAACCAAAATAGTTACATTTACCCTTCTATATCATACATACCATTAAAATTTTGTTTAGAGATAAAAAATGGTGGTCATAGTAGAGAATCCAACCTAACCAAAGAAAGTGGATTTCCTCACTTTATAGGTTGATGGTTAATATTGCTTACCATAGAAGCTAACTATCTCATTTCATATGAAAAACATGAAGATCACTAAAAGACACCAAAATATAACTTTCACCCGGAAACAAAACAAAATTGGCAACATGAACCATAAACACAAAATTATTTCCCTGACCAAAAACCAAACTTGCAAGCATAAACACAATCTTCAATCTTTCTGGGCTAAATTAATAACATAATCAATTTAACCCAATTTCCACAATTAAAAATTTGAAACCATTAAATTTGTACATTGAAAGTCATGATATCAACTGCAGTGCACAGAGAAAAATGAAACTGCACATATGCTCTTAAGCACATTGAAAGTCACGATACCAAAGCACTGTTAAAACCCCAAAATCCTCAAAATCCCAAAACACACCACTATTAACTGATTAATTAACCTCTTAAGCACAATGAAAGTCATGATATCGAACTGTGAGCCACCATAAACACACCACTGTAAAAACCCCAAAATCCCAAAATTTATACCCAAAAAAACATAATTCGAAAACCAAAGACCAAGGTTAACAGATATAGTAGAAGAATCCAACAGAATATGTGCAAATAGTTTATACCAAATCCAAATTCCTAAAATCCACAAAACACAAACCATAAAATACATACCAAACATCACAGAAATTAGAGAACCCTGAAAGAAATTGAGGTGTAATTCACTTTTTCACAGAGAAGAAAATATAAGTAAGCATGTTCCATTGATTAAGCTGAGAACTAAAAAAAGTGTATGACTATATACCTCCAAATGCCAAAGAACCAAGTTTTCACTCCAACGATCCAAATTATGAAACATAGTAAATCCATTAGCAACTCTCAAACATGCTAAATTCAGACATAAGGTAAATAATTCACAGCAAAAAGGAAACTCCAAAACCTGACCTAACAGCACAACAAAATCCGGAAATAATTCACAGCAAAAGGGAAGAAATGATAACAATCTATGCTTACAGTAGAGAATCGAATTAAAAATTGAACTTAGCTCAAAAACACTTACCCTTCAACGTTTGGAGCCTTAGAAAAATTTATGAAGTTCACGCAAATATTTTTAGGTCTCAATGCACCTATACTGCAAACCAATGAAAATGGAAATGCATTAATACAAATGCCAAAACCGATTTCTAAGATTTTAGTATTCTCTTTACCCTTGCAACCGAAAAATAAAAATCACAGAAAAATGAGCAAGAAGCTTAAGCAGAAAAAATCATATTTTCAACCACCAAAACCCAATACCCATTTAACCTAAGATTTCAGTGTTCTCTTTACCCTTGCTACTCAAAACAAAAAATCCCAAGAAAATGAGCAAGAAGCATAAGTAGGAAAAAAAACATATTTTCAACCACCAAAACCCAATACCTATTTAATCATACACGAACGAAAATCTAAACACAGAGTCATAGATCAATGAACTGAAAACCCACCAAAAAAAACCCAAAAAAAGAAAAGAAAAAGAAAACTAACCTTAAATCAAAGAACAATACACAGAACAGAGAGATGTATCCCCCAAATGAGAGAAAATGACAAAAAATGAAACAAATAAAGGAACCCCCAAAACCTGACCTAATAGTGCAACAAAATCCAGAAATAATTCACAGCAAAAAGGCTGAAATGATGACAATCTATGCTAACCAAGGTATAAAATATCGATGATATCGGAAATATCGGTAGTCTGGAAACACGGAAATATCGACGGAAATATCGGGATAATATCGATATCGATAAAAATCCAATGGAAACCACGGAAATTGTAAGAAAAAGTTGGAAATTTTTATTGAAACTTTGCAGGATGTTTATTTAGTCAATTATCTATTAGTTTATCACAAAAAATTGGAAGTAAATGCATTGCATGATGGATTTAACTGATTTAAGTTGATTATATAGCGAGCTGGCAAACATTGTGAGTGTAGAAAATATGTAAATATTTTAGCATATTTTCACAAGAACATAAGTGATATGGTGGTCAAGGTGTTAAATGAGTAAAATGGGAGGGGTTCGAATCCCCTTGGTGTTTTAAAAAAGGAACGGGCCAAAGGCCCCAAATTAAAATGGCCTAAGGCATTTTAAACAATTTAAATAAAAACAGAAAAGGAAAAAGAAATGGGTTGGAGCTGCCCAGGTTTTGGGCTTGGCAGGAACGGCCCAAAGGGCCTAAGGTTGATGGGTCGCCGGACCCAAGGAAGAAAAAGGCCGGAGTTCGGCCGAAATTCTACCCTAACTTTGAATGTCCATAACTTCTTCGTTACTCAACCAAATTAAGTGATCCAAACATGAAAGGGGCGGTGCTCGTCGGAAAACTGGGTTTGGGCAATTTTCAAAGGTTTGTAACTTCTTCGTTTCTTAACCAAATTGAGTGATTCAAAAGCTAAAATGTAGTTAGGAATGTGGAGAAGAGGTTCATACCAAGTGAGGACCGAGTGGTGGCCGGTGTTGACCGGAAAATGACCTGAAAGATGGCCAAAACGACCACGGTTTATGAGTTCGGCCGGAATTCTACCCTAACTTTGAACGTCCATAACTTCTTCGTTTCTTAACCAAATTGAGTGATTCAAAAGCTAAAATGTAGTTAGGAATATGGAGAAGAGGTTCATACCAAGTGAGGACCGAGTGGTGGCCGGTGTTGACCGGAAAATGACCTGAAATATGGCCAAACGACCACGGTTTATGAGTTCGGCCGGAATTCTACCCTAACTTTGAACGTCCATAACTTCTTCGTTTCTTAACCAAATTGAGTGATTCAAAAGCTAAAATGTAGTTAGGAATGTGGAGAAGAGGTTCATACCAAGTGAGGACCGAGTGGTGGCCGGTGTTGACCGAAAAATGACCTGAAAGATGGCCAAACGACCACGGTTATGAGTTCGGCCGGAATTCTACCCTAACTTTGAACGTCCATAACTTCTTCGTTACTCAACCAAATTAAGTGATCCAAACATGAAAGTTGTAGTACTCGACGAGATGAAGAGAATGATACCCTGCACACCGGCCAAATCGCCGTGGTTTGGCCGGAAACTACCTCGAAAGAGGCGGTGCTCGTCAGAAAACTGGCCTATAAAACATTGCTTCTGGTATTTGTCCCACATCGGCTGTGCATGAGAAGGTAGCATGCTAACAGGCCTATAAAAGGCACATTCCAGCCTTGAATAAGGCATTCCTTTTTGGACCTTTTGGCTGAGATAAGGTGTAGTTTTCGGTTCAAATTTGGCCGATATTGCGATATTTTCGTAAATATCGCGATATTATCGAAAATATCGATAATTTCGCGATATTTCAACGAAATCCTTTTGGATATCAAAAAAAATATCGGTGGGTGGAAAAAACGAAATTATCGGCGATATTTCGCCGATAATTTCGATATTTTGGACTATGATGCTAACAATAAAGAATCCAATAAAAAAAGGAACTTAGCTTTCGAAATCCAGCTGCTCATCCGACACGCAAAAGGGAACGGACGATCCAGAGTGATTCATGGACTGAGGGACCTTACTCGGCTTTGTTCACCATCCCAACCTCTCCCTCTCTGTTTCTCTCCCTATTATCCGGACAACCTCTCTCTCTTTCTCTTACTATCACTCTCTCTTTCTCTCACTGTCTCTCTTCCACTCACCCATGCCATAATCAGCATGGCCTTACCTGCGCCCAAGAAAGAACCAACTGACAAGGAAAGAACCTAACCCCAATCTGTAAACCAGCAATCCGTGCTAAACCAAACAGACAAAATTACCCTATGAACTTTTAAGAATTACCCTCCCAACCCAGCCCTATTTGGCTGGTATTGTTGTAAATAGCATGAAATCGAGTGGCTCCGTGCTAAACCATATGGCCAAAATCACCCTCTAAAATTTTGAGAATTACCCTCCCAACCCAGCCTAATTATGCTGGCATTGTTGTAAATAAAGTGAAATCGAGTGGCAAAGAATTGAGGCTGCTACAGTGCCGCTCCCCCTTCAATTTTTAGAAATAGCATGAAATTGAGTGGCTCCGTGCTAAACCATATGGACAAAATCACCCTCTAAAATTTTGAGAATTACTCTCCCAACCCAGCCTAATTTGGCCAGCATTGTTGTAAATAGAGCGAAATCGAGTGGCAAAGAATTGAGGCTGCTACAGTGCCGCTCCCCCTTCAATTTTAGAAGGGAGATTATATTCACACACCCCAAATTACTTCTTCCACACCCTTTTAATTTTTTAATATTTATTTATCAAGTACTAGTGGTGTGTAGAAAATATTAAAAAATTAAAAGGGTGTGGGAGAAGTAATTTGGGGTGTGTGAATATAATCTCTCTTTTAGAATAGATAATATGTTTGGATAAGGAAAATAAACTTAGAATTTTGTCAAAAGTCGAAATTTATAAATTGACACAATCAATTCCTTTGTTTGGATTCATAAACATAGAAATTTAGACTTTCCGCGTGAGAAAAAAACTTGGAATTTGGGACATTCAATTCTCATGTTTAAATTTCATGTAAATATGTGTCATTTCTAAATTTCAGTAAGTGAGAGTTTAAAAATAACAAACCTGTATTCGACGTTCATTCCTCTTTTAGGTTAACCAAACAAGAAAGTTTATAAATTCTAGAAAATAAAATTTCGTCATTTCAATTTCCGTTATTTTAAAATTCTTAGTAATCTTAAATCTTAAATTTCTGTCATTTCAATTTCCAATTCAATTGTTTACTTATTCAATTTTCAGTGAATTGAAAATTTCAACCAAAACCTATTTTCAAAACATCAAGTGTATGAATAAAAATTTTAACAAAGTCTTTTATGTGCCTATCATTATAGACAATACCTCAAGGGGAACAAGTTCCTTTTAAATATATAGTTAGGTGTAGTTGTGGGACCATGATTTTCCAAGGCCAGTGTAAGGCTGATCGGAATAGAGTTGCCTCAAAAGTCCGTCCATGAATTAAACAGCTCCAATCGTAGCTAGATTAATGGAGAAATGGTGCCTCCATCATCCTGTTCAAGAGCAGTGGGCGAAATCTGAGTAACTTTGTTGAGAATAACCATGCTTGTTCTGCAAGACACAGGGATCTGATCCGTATGAAATTTATTAGATATCCTCTATATGTTTTGGAGTTCCTACAATCTAGGAATTAGAGTGCGTTGCAAGTAATCACACTCCTAAAGATGATGCAATATCTACTTCTAGATATCTTCCAAGATTGAGTCTTGTACTTGCTGCAAGTAAATACACCCCTTCTAGGTTCGTCTCAGGTAACGTAATCATCACACTCTAATTCTCTTGGCCATTGCTTGAGTCTTCTACTTGCTTACCAAATTAACCATCCGAGAGCTTTTGGCAGGCAAACCAACCCCCTCCCCCAGCGGCGATCTTAGGCTTACTCACGGTCGTTTGCTGCTTTATAGGTTACCCAGATTTGTGCCTCCACCATCTGCGGATGTGCAAGAATTTAGTTCGAACAACCATGCTGACAAAAAACAAAAAGAAAAACAAAATAAAAAGTCAACTTAAGTTCAAGAACCAGACCGATTCAGGTCCCTTTTTTCATCTTGATAGAACCAAACCAAACCGTCAATATAAATAATTTTTTAGAAACAAAAAATTCATAAAATTGACACAATTGGCAATGTAGGGCTTGTCGAAGGTGTGAATGGACATTAATTTCAGAAATTTTTCTTTACTTTTTTCACTACTCGAGATTGCATCATATCGGGTGTATAGCGCTGATAAAAAGGAAAAAAAGAATCGATTAAGAATTAAAATATTTTTGGATGATTACAAAGTACCTAAACCAAGCATGTACTCGCACAGGGATATTAAGAGGATTACAAATCAATTCAACGACAAGTTGGGCCAAGAGCATATGGAACTGTCTTCCAAGGAATGCTCTCTTCTAAATTCCTTATTGCTGTCAAAAGTCCTCAACAGTCCCAAGGGAAATGGGTAAGCGTTCGTAATACTGAGAGATTGAATCTTTTCAAACTTGGCCAAATTTTCTTGGAATTTTAATTAGATGAAACAATGAATCTTGAACAAAGCAAAACGAAAACGTAATACTGGGAGATTGAATCATTGAAGTGGACGTGGATGTTGGGTACTCAACGGTCCAAGAATGAAAACTCTCATAGCAGTTTCTATCCAAAATTTTGGAATTATGTGTGTGTTGCAACGATTGTCCGAAGAAGATTCTTTTATTAAATTTCCATGGAAAATGAGCATGGGGCACAAAAGTTGAACGAATGAAATTTCAACGATTTGGAAAGGGATTGTGAGTTTGACATGCCATTTTTCTTCCTCTTATGCACCAATGTTCATTAAAAGACAAAAATAAATATGACTTTACATAAGGGGAGAGAAGGAGTATTTTTCTTTGAAAAAAGCAACTATTTATTGACGAGGATGTGGATGTTGATTGATGCACTATGTGAATACAAAAAAATGACCTTGAAGGGAGACGAGACATTCATTAGAAGCTAGGGAAAAAAAGTTAGGATTTAGAAAAAAACAAGAAAGCCTCATTTCCAAAGTGGTAGTCATTAACACCATACTTGATTGGAAGAAAAGTCATAGTATTGTATTTACAATTTCAAGACTTTAGGGGGAACGAGAGTGCAAGTTTCCAATTGGAATATGATATGAAATTTCCACATAACTATATATGACAAAGAAAGAAGTCTAAGTTTCTAAGTGGTAGGGCTTCCAATTGATGTGAGTTTGTTGAGAAATGAAGATGAAGGTGAATATTGATGTTGATATGAGTTAGTCAACAACAGAACAAGTTGCTTCTCCTTTGGCCTTCTAACATGATATTACCAGAAAACAAGTTGTTACTAATAAATGTAACTGACTGGTGAACTAAGATATGCAGTACGATTTTTGATAACTAGAGAAGATGAACAGTGTCATGACAAAATTTATCCAAGTAGACCCAAAGGAAAGACTTAGGAACTTCATATGCAGTCGGACTCTTAAGCTAATTTCCTTCTTTATCATATAGTCATTAAGTAAAATGTATATGCATATTTCTAGATGCATACACAGTGATGTACATAATATTAACTCCTTTTAAGTAGTCATTTGCAAATTCCTCTTGTGTGCTCTTTGTAGTGCTCATGTGGAAATTTCATTTAAACTCGAAAATCTAGGGATGTGAAAGCAATTTTCTCTTGTTTGGCAACATGTAGTGAGAGCAAAGGCAAATTGTACATGAAAAAAGTGGAAATTGAGGATGAAGATTTCCGATTTTAATTTCGTCTAAATAAGTGTAATTTCACAATTTCAACTATGATGAGAATCACAAATACATTGCAGGGAAATCTTGTTACAGCCAAACTTTACGATTAGGGTGCCAAATTTCATGACAAAACCTAATAAGGGTTTAGGGCTGCATTGTTTGCTCTTTTAACTATCCATATCTTCAAAGGGATTTTCGGCTCGTGCATCATCTTCTTGCTTTGTTCTAGGTCAGCACCTCTACTGTCTTCTTTCTTGAATTATTTTAGGTTTTCGGGTATACTTTGTGACGACCCATCCCTAATTTTACGTTTTTATTAATTTTAAAAGCGTGAATTTATGAAAATGCCCTTAGAGGTGAGGACTTTGACTTTTGTTGATCATCGTCTAGAGAGATGTTTGACTTATTCTTTTAGCGTATCCTCATAGTACTCGTTGCTACAAACGTGTGAGCATGTGTTAGACTCGAATCGGATTTGTAACAAAAAAGTTACACTCCGTTAAAGTATGTTAGTTACGGGTATCTTTGTACACGCGCGTACAAAATTACAATGTCGAAAACACTGTCAAAGAGGCAGATTTTGTACATTTAAAATTGTACAAAATCTATCAAATCCCTATAGTGGATCCGGTCTCCTAGCCAACCACCAATCAAATTATTTAATTTGATTTTTTTTTTCACCAATCACATTCCACCATTTCCTCTCTTCCATCTATTTTCCCCCATTTTTTCTTCCTAACCAATCAAGTGCCTTCTCTCGATTTTGGCACCAATCAGTTCACTCCCTCACAAACCCATCACCCAATCAATTTTCAGAAATTAAATCCTCACTTTCTCTTCTTATCCCTCTCTCCCAGAACTCTCTTTCTCTCTGCAACAAGGAAGAGCCACCCTCAAAACACACAAACGTGACAAACAAACTTCACTATTGTGTTCATCTCACCACCACGAACACAACCATGCAACCAGATTCAAGAACAAACGAGTTTTGACTCACTAACTCGGAAGGTCCGAGTTTTGGTTCCACGATTTTTAGGTTGTTCACGGCTTAGGTAAGCCTCGGGAAATCCTTAGAACCTTTATTTCATTTCTTTGAGTTGATTTTGATCTTGTGTACATGTTTTGAATGAGCGTTTTAGCACAGAAAACTCGAGAGGGGGAGACTGCTCATTGTTCCAGCCAAAGAGCCGTGACCTTTTGGTCACTTTCAACTCATTTTTTTGGTCAACCTCAACCACAACTGGACTCCTAATAGGTATAGACTTGTTCTTTATATTCCTAGCTTCAAAATAACTTTTGAATCATCAAGTTTGGTTAACTCTGAAAGTTAGGAAGAAATTTCCAGTTTTCTAGAAATCTTGAACCGTGGCCGTTTGACCACTTTTTTTGCGAGCTCCATCCGTGACACGATCCCAAATAGATATAGATCCATTCTCTGTATTCCTAACTTCATTTTGGTTTTTGAATCACTGATTTTGGTTGAGAAATGAGCTCGTTTGGAGCTATGGAAGTTGGACCAAAAACCTGCAATTTTGCAAGTTTTCTCGAGGAAGGCAAGTACGGTTGTACTCGCCACGCGTGGGCTACGTGGACTCATGTGGGCCATCAGTACGTGCAGCGCGTGGCTTCCAATGCAACTACTTGTGGTAGCGCGTGACTGCACGTCCGGCCTTCGGCCGGCATTTGGTCGACACGTGTGGGTCCGTAACATCGAGTAGATCGATTTTGTGTATTTAAACCCTATGTTTGGGCAATCTACGAAGATTTTATTTAAGTTTCGGTTTATGTGTTATTAAACTAAGTTAATTAGAAATTTCACGTATAGGGAAACGTATTCTGAAGACATATAGAGTTAAGCCAAGCTAGAAAACTTCATTTGGACTGCGTATTTGTGAGTGGCCAGTTTATTTTATACCTATACATATTTATAATTTCCATAAATGCATAAATACTTCACTTTACGTATATATTGCCAAGTAGTTGATAATTGTGATATAATTGCGATAAATGCTGCTATATGGTTAGGATATACTTGTCATGACGTCCATACATATTTGTATACATGCTCATCTTGCTGCACCCCGGTGTTGGTACTCCAACCAGGGCCAGGGCCAGGGCCAGTCTTTCACGTGTATGTTCACATCTGCACTCTTCGCTTACCTTGGATCCAAGTTTAGGTGCTAGTCATGTCGTACAGACTGCATTAGGTAGTTCCGACTCATATGTGACCGTGCTTAGCACCAATCTTCAAGTGATTGTAGTACCAGAGCTCATTATTACACCCAATCTTGTCGTACGGGTTGCTTAAGGCAACTCCGACTCATGTGTTAGCTTAGATGATTAGCAAAATGTTTATACCTGATCATCACATGATTATATTACTGTGGCATTGATCTTATCATAATTTGGCATACCCTCTTATATTATGGCTATAGAATTGTGGATACATACTTACGTGGTATGATTTTTTAAAGGAAGCTATACTTGTTTTACGGCGAAGGGTTAGTATATTCAAAAAAATAATAATAAAGGTTTTCGTATAAGCATTGTTTTGCTGACCCACTCAACTTTGTTTTTCGCCCCTCCAGGTTTAGTAGATGTGCTCACGTATATACGAGGACTCTGGCAAATCTCAGGAGATGGTTACCTCCAATGGTATAACTTTCGTCCTGTTTACTATACTGTCTTATGCTCTGACATCACGTGTGAATAAGGTTCAATCCCACTCACCTGCACACTCTCTTGGCTAGGCACTTTTAGGTTTAAATTTATTTACATTTTCCACATCACTATACTTTATGGCTTCGTCACCGTCCAAGTGTCTGCCAGCACAGCTCGATTTGGAGTCCAAGTGGACATTCCTGGTCGGGGTGTGTCATACTCTTTATGCACGTTGTGAATTTTGCTAGTTATTTTTATTTTTTGATAGTCATATGTTTGTTGTGCTTTTTTTTTTTCTTCCAATTGAATTGTGTATTGGTGGGATCTGTAACTTTTTTTTTTTTTTTTTGGATTTTGATGTTAGTTCCTTGTTATAAATGTTGTCCTTTTGAAGGTTAACAAAGCCAAGACTAAACATGATGATTTTGGTGTTAATTACTTTCTCATTATACTAATGCAAGATTGTTCTCTCTTTGCATTTACATGTAACCAACTGTTGATTGTAGAAATATAGTATTTAGGAGAACTTCTTTTTTTTTTTTCCTTTCTGATTTAGTGTATCAGTTCTTTTGCTGAGACCAAAGAGAAAAACATGTAGAAGAGAAAACATTATTGATAACATTGTGCGCCTATTTTTTAATTTTATTTTTTGACAAAAGCGATAAAGTGTTTCATTACCAAAAACAACCAAATACAACAGCTGTAGTTCACACGAGATGCAAATACTTTTAAATCCCTGTAAGAGTCCAGGTAAAATTGCCACAAAGATAGCAGACGCAATGTCCTCACACGGGTACCCTGACATAAAGCCATCGACAACGAGATCACATAAATCGTATAAGAGACAAACAGATCAACGGAGCAACACAAAGTTTACTAACTTAACCCGCTCAAGATGCTACAAACAAAAACTTAAAACTAAAGTCAATGACGTGTCCAGATGCGTGTCCACATGGAAGATACCAATACAGATGTGGCAAGAGACGTGGGTTGCACAACCATGAGGGTGTGTCGGTGGCAAGGACAACAAAGGCTTGGGGCTTAGGATGGCAGAGGAAATAGCACGACAAGTCAGAGCCACCATCACATCGTCTTCTCTACCACCACAATAACTTACGTAAAATCGTTAGCACAAAAAGCCAGGTTTCTGCTGACTGGGAAAATGATAAGATTTTTGAACACCGAAGCCACATGGGTCACATCATAGCAAAATTGAAATCTTTGTCATCCTCAGCATTATCCGACTGGTATCCACAAACTGAAGCAACGAATTGGGCAAGTGTGCAACAAATTTCCAATGTGCGTCTATTGTGAATGATTTACAGGGGTTGGGTTTAATGAGGTTTGTAGTCAAAGTGGGATGCAATTTGGAACGCCAACACTTTATTATGTTCCTCTCTTTTTTTTTTTTGTTGTTCATGTTGAATTAGTGGCCAAGTGGACAACAAGCCAAAATAACTTTCGGCTAATAAAATAATAAGTGGACAAAACCATTGTTGCATTCCTTGTTTTGTGGTAAAGACATCATTATTATGTCTTTCCTTGTTTTGAGGAGAAAAGGAAAAGGCTAGCAAGTAGCCTTATTATTGGTTTTGTATTTGGTTGTTTTTCCCATTCGGTTGTGTTGTGAGAAGAAAAGAAGAGGAGCAGAAAATAAGCATTATAGCAGTCCCATTTCACAAGGAGGAGTTGTTGCTTCTTCCTTGGTTAGCTCTCACTCAATTAAGTTGTATTTGAGTATTAGCTTTGAGCTTTGTATAGAGAGGCAATTATTCATTATATTTCCTACTCTATTTGTTTATTTGGTGAGAGAGTTATTGGATGTATTGGGGTTTTGGGTTGTGAGATTGCCAACACTTTGTAAACTCCCATTTGGTTGATAGTGGATTATTGGGTGAGCTCCTACTGCTCCGAGGACATACTCCAGTTACACCGACTGTGGAGGAACCTCGTTAAAATCTTGGTGTTATTTTCTATATTGTTCTTGCATTTCATTTGATATATTTTCTGTGGGTTGGCTTGAATTGGTTCCGCTTGGTTTTGTGCTATCCTAGCACAACAGTTCACTTTTGCCTCATTTGTTTACTTGTTGCATCGCCTCAAAAACCTTGTGCGTCCACATGAATATGTATAACTATTGGTTAAAACAAAAAGTCACATATCCCATTATTAACTATTTAAATTTGTTGCATTTCAAATTGGGATCAAGGAAGACAATCTTTTTACAACTAATTATTCTCACCAAAAGCAATTTTTACTTTAAAGCAGATCAATAGCAAACTGCAAAAGCAAAGAAGGAAGGCTAAAATTAAGGTGAAGAACCAGCTTCCACTCATTTCCATAGGAGGGGGAGAGAGAGAGAGAACGAAGCAAGAGAGAAGAGAGAGAAAACACCAAGTAGTATTATTCTAGTCTATGGGTGGGGTTAAATCACCTTCCGGGAAGTTGCAGTAAGGACTTCTATCCCAGAGAAAAGTCAGTCAATGGTGTTTGACTCAGTCAGTGATAAAGACAGAAATGTGTAATCATAATGCTCTCCCTATCTCTTTTTCATTAACGGAGGACATATATCACCTTCCGTGAAGTTGCAGTAAGGACTTTTATCCGAGAGTCAGTCAATGACGTTTGACACAGTCAGTCAACGACAAAGATAATCATAATGCTCTACCCCTTTTTCATTAACGGAGGACAGTGTATAATTACTACATTATATATCTCTGCTCAATTTCAGAAAATAAAAATCCATGCACATTATTTTTATTATTATCATCTCAGAAATGCAGAAATTGATCATCTCTTTCTTTTGCATATTAATGCTGGTTTTCTTCAAACTAGTTGGAGCAAGCCAATATGTGTGCGCGAAATCCGACTGTAGCAATGATCAAAGGCCGGCCATCCATTTACCATTGAACATCAGGCGCACACATCATTGTGGAAATCCTGGGCTTGAATGCAATGGGAGATATGAGCAGCAAATACTAATAAAATTATTTGTCAAACACATAGATTACAAGCGTCAGGAAATCCAAGTCTATCCCCCAAGTAACTGCCTGCTGCTAACGCCTGTTGAAATCCCAAACATGCCACCCTCTCGCTTCAACGTGTCAGTCGATTACACGAGTAACGTTACCTTATTCAGTTGTCCTACTGCCTGTTGCAAGACGAGATACGTATGCGTATCAAGTCCCCTGCCTCGGCGACCGTGGCAAGAGAACTTATGCCATTGGTTCTGACTGTGATTTTGGAACTCTCTTCCAGAATCTACAATCTTGTACAAAAATGTATGATGTTTTATCAGTTCCAATACCCTATGAATATGAATATGATGTTCTTCGTTTCAAATGGTCTATACCAAATTGCAGAAAATGTGGAGAGGGAAAGAGGTGTGGATGGCAGAACAATGAAATTAAATGTATTCAATGGAGGAAACCAAGTAAGGATGACATGTATTCATTGCTAGTTTTAAACATCTTTACATTTATGTCTCAGTAATTATTATTTAGAACATGTTGTCCAGTCCATTTTTACTATGAATATTAACTGACAGTCTCATTTGAATTTGCCTTTATCTTTTACAGGCAACACATGGAAATTAGTGGTCACAGGTGGAATCCTGGGTTCTTTGCTTCTTGTTCTACTGATGATTGCAGCATATAGGGTATATAGTGCTGATAGAAAGGAAAAAGAGAGTCGATTACGAATTGAAAGATTCTTGGAGGATTACAAAGCACTCAAACCAAGCAGGTACTCGTACGCAGATATTAAGAGGATTACAAATCAATTCAAGGACAAGTTGGGCGAAGGAGCCTATGGCACTGTCTTCAAAGGAATGCTCTCTTCTGAATTCTTTATTGCTGTCAAAGTCCTCAACAGTTCTAAGGGAGATGGGGAAGAGTTCGTAAATGAAGTGCGAACGATGGGTCATATCCACCACGTCAACGTGGCTCGCTTGGTTGGCTTTTGTGCTGATGGATTTGTAAGAGCTCTTGTTTACGAGTTCTTCCCCAATGGTTCTCTGCAGGATTTCATTTCATCTGCAGATAGCAAGAATTCATTTCTTGGTTGGGATAAGCTGCAAGATATTTCCCTAGGCATAGCCAAAGGAATTGAATATCTTCACCAGGGATGCGATCTACGAATCCTGCATTTCGACATCAAACCCCATAATGTTTTGCTAGACCAAAACTTCACTCCAAAAATTTCTGATTTTGGTTTGGCCAAGTTATGTTCCAAGGATCAAAGCTTGGTGTCCATGACTACAGCTAGGGGGACCATGGGCTACATTGCACCTGAAGTGTTCTCCAGGAATTTTGGAAATGTGTCTTACAAGGCAGATGTCTATAGCTTTGGAATGCTGCTGCTTGAGATGGTAGGAGGCAGGAAGAATATTGGTACAATCACGGATAACACTACAAATGAAATTTACTATCCACAGTGGATTTATAATCTTCTAGAGGAAGGGGATGACCTACGAATCCATATTGGGGAAGAAGGAGATGGTAAAATTCCAAAGAAACTTGCAATTATAGGGCTATGGTGTATCCAGTGGCACCCGTCGGATCGTCCTTCCATGAAAATAGCGGTTCAGATGTTAGAAGGAGGAGGAGAAAGCTTGAGTATGCCGCCTAATCCCTTTGAGCCTACTGGTCCTACAACTAGAAATGCAAGACGCCTAGAGCTAGAAGCTATTGCTGAATTAGAGTAAAGTGTATATGCAGATATGTAGACATATAGTAATATTTACATTAAATAAGAGGCCGTTTGATAACTATTTCGTTTTCAGCTTTTAGTTTTCAATTTTCACTTTTTTGAAAATTGAAAACTAAATCTTGTTTGGTAAATACTTTCAGTTAAAAAAAAATGAAGACTGCGAAAACTCAAATGAAGTAGATTAAATGTAGTTACCAGACAAACCGGAATCTCAATAATAAAAAGATTGAATTGCACAACGCAAACCAAAACAATCAAAACATTAAAATAGCAAAAATATTTAAAATTCTAGTTTATTAGATTTTAACATGGTAAAAATGAACAAATCCGATGAAAAAATAAAAAATTCTCAGATAAAAATAGAGATAAAGTAAAATATTTATAAATAGCTCACTGTCTCTTATATCATCCATTATTTCTATAGTATATATAGATTTTTGAAAAAATTAGAGTCTCATCCCTTATTTTCATATTACATTGATTGAAACCTTATTATTTTTCTATTTTAGATCAAGATCCTTTGACTTATTCATGTCATTATTTTAATATTTAAAATATTACACATCATCAGAAATGAAATCTCATTCCTTCATGCATTTAAGGCAGAATAAACTATATGAGTAAGTTTAGAACAAGGAAAATCCATTTGAACTCCTCCATTCTTCTTCTTCCCTTATGCACATCCGGAATCTGCAACACCCCAAACCCAATTTTCTCCATTTTTTTCTCCATTCCTAAATTGATCCAATGCATATATGTTGAATGAACCTATTGTGATTAAAATACAAATTAGCATCAATGGTTTTATCGGCTTGTGAGATTTGTGTGGCATAGGCAAGGCAATGCAGGCATCGCCTTCTCAAAGAATCTGGTTAATTCAAACATGCAGAGACTGTAGAGTGAGCAGGCTATGTGAAAACGGTACCATTCTGAAGTCATCTTCTTTTGTTCTTTATATTTTTTTTCTTTTCCTTTTATTATTATATATTAGTCTTGATTATTCAATGTCTGGTTGGGCACACTTATACAATAGTTTGGATCTTTTACGACTTGAAATATACGGCGTACAATATTGACATGCCTTAAATAATATTATTCACGACATTCATAAAGCTCATGTCGTAACACTTGTGCACAATCTGTCATTCATAACGTCACTTTGTGCAAGTCGTAAATAAAATTATTCACAACTTAAACGTTGTGTTTTGTATTTGACAATTTATAATACGCGCTTTCTTTTTCTTCTAAAGCTTTGTGTTATGTCGTAAAGTGGACTTTCTATATATTCGGATTCGTACCTTTTATGGCCCAAATAACACTTAGTAAATAATGGCTTTTAGCACAGAAGTTTTGTGGTAAAGAAGCCCGCGCACTAATTCATTCTCGCGCCTTCTCTGGTTTATTTAGCCGTTTTTTTTTTTTCCTTTAAATTCCCCTCAAACCTTGAAAGGGTTTGTATTTTCTTGGTAAACTTGAAAGAGAAACATTGCAATTGCATTTTCATTTACCCAATATTAATTGTCGAGGGCCCACCCCCTTCCCTTCTCTCAGACATCGTAACTCTCTCCTCTCCATCGATCTCGCTCCATCTGCTCGCCGTCGCTGTATATGCTCGTCATCGCCGTCGATTCGTCTGCTCGTCGTCACCGTCGCCCGTCTGCTTTCCGTCGCCGTCGAAGTGCCCCGCCATTCAAGATCTGAAATGCCCAATACAGGGTGCTTTTCGGCATTTCGTTCTCCAAAACTTTAGGTATGCTCTCAATCTGTATCTATCAACCCTATCCTGCCCCCTTTAGATTTTTGTTTAGTCTCAACTTTATGTTGCTTTTCTTAGATTTGTTATATCACTGTAATTTTAAGGGATTTTAGGTAATGAATTTGGTTGAGAATCTCAGTTAGGTTTGTAATTGTTTTCTAGGTTGCCTGGGTTTGAGGATGATTAATCCACTTTCTGAATTTTAATTACTTTGAACTTTGATTTTTGGGAAACTGCAATCAAAATGTCGCTATGGCTTTATAGTCAGAATCGATTGTGAGTGTTTGCACCCCATCATCAAGCAATACCCCGGTGTTGTAATTCCGAGGTTTGTAATTGCCGCTGCAATCAAAATGTTGCTATGGCTTTAGAGAGATGACTTCAATGATTGAAACTAGTTTATCATTATTTCACAACTCTGTAATACAGAGACTTGATATTCCAAAAAATATTTGCATGAATATATGTGCATTGACCGACTATTTTTCAGTCTTTGATAGTGGAGATAACTCTTTCAGGTTATATTCTTACAGAAATTTTATGGTATTTTGGTTGGTTTTGTGTTTTGGTTGGTGCACACTGGTGGATGCCCTGAGATGAGTAGTTATCTACAAAGTGGATGGATCCTGAAGAGTACAAAGTCTAAGTCATTTTATGTAAAGGTAAATCCTGTTACTTTTAATTACTTATATGTGAATGCCTGCCATTTGAAGCAAAAATTCTTTTAGCCATTACATCTTCATAAAGACCTTTATATGCTCAAAAGAAGAATTTTTTTTAGATGCCATGTAACTGTTGGTGGCTAGCCTCTTCGTTTTAAGACTCTAGTGTGTTTCCTTTACACTAGTCAATTGTTCTTATGTGGATTATGTTTTGTTGATAAGATGGCCAAGACAAAGTTGTAGAGCCCTAGTATCAGGGTGCTGTTGACATTTATATTTTTCTTTTGAAGGGGTGTTTAACGCTTTTATACTGTTAAGGAAAATATCTCTATTACTTAGTCAATATTGTAAATTGATATTGTGGTTATTTCCTTTCCTATTTAGTTTCTGGACAAGCCTTACTTGTAGGCTATAGTTTAGGTTTTCCTTCTACCGAATGGTTGTATAAAAGCTGTAAACCTAGTTGTTGAATATACACAAGAATTACAATCCCATTCTGTGATTATTATGATGGTACCAGAGTAATTGATATCTGGGAAAATAAACAGTAAACACATAAACGTCAAAACAACCCTAGCAAACCCTAGCCATGGGCGATAACACAGACACGAAGTCGAAGCCAACTTCCTCGAGCATGACTCCACATCTAAAGTGGGAGAATCCTAATCATCCGCTTTATCTCCATCATTCAGATCAACCCGGTGCAGTACTTGTGCCGCAGTCATTGGTGGAAGACAATTACAATACATGGATCCCATCCATGACCATGGCCTTAACGGTCAAGAACAAACTAGGGCTTGTTGATGGAACTGTCAAGAAGCCGAGTGAAGATGAACAGAAGAACTGCAACAATGGAATCGCTGCAATAATCTGGTTAAAACATGGCTCTTAGGATCCATGTCAAAAGAAATCTCAAGTAGCGTCATCAACTGCAAGGATGCAAGGCAGATGTGGCTTGATTTACAAGAACGGTTTTCTTATGCAAACATCGTTCAATTGTTTCATGTAGAAAACGAGATCCATGATTGTGTACAAGGCAACATGACGGTAAGTTCATACTTTACCAAACTAAAAGGCTTATGGGACGAGCGCGATGTGCTGTGTTCAATCCCTGCATGTAGCTGCGATACAAAGAAGGAAATCACCTCCTATGTTGAGACTCAGAAAACAATGAAATTCCTCATGGGCTTAAGTGATTCCTTTTCCACTGTTCGTAGTAATACCCTCCTTCTTGAGCCTTTACCCACAGTGAACAGAGCTTACTCTCTTGTTCTTCGCCATGAGAAGCAGGCGGAAGTCTCAAATGGAAAAAATACCTCTCAACCTGACGCGGCAGCATTTGCTGTAAAGACTGGTGGACGCGAGCTTGAAACTGAGGATGGTGGTCCTCGCTGTGGTAAATGTAACAAGACAAACCACAGCACCAAAAATTGCCGTGCCCATCTCAATGCACTTTCTGTGGATGGAAGGGTCATACCTTCGAATATTGCCGCAAACGTAAAGCGGTTGCTGAAACTGAACAAAGCCGCTCGACATCTTCCAAGGGCAATCAAGTTGCCGTGCATGACAAGAAAGATGGGATGCCAAGCTTTCCCTTTTCTCCAGACGATTGTAAGCAGATCCTTGCCATGTTGAACAAAAACCGTTCCTCATTTGCTAATCACGTGGGTAACTCTTCAACTAATGAAGAACTTTCAGGTAAAGCATTTTCCCTCATGCATAATGGCATTAAACATGTTTGGATCTTGGATAGTGGTGCAACGGACCACGTTGTTTGCAGCCCTCATTATCTCACATCATCGAGGCCAGTTACAAATCACACTGTCCAACTTCCCAATGGTTCTCTTGCCACAGTCACTCACATTGGACAAGTGGTCTTCTCTCCCACACTTGTGCTTGACAATGTTTTGTGTGTTCCATTCTTTACCTTAAATCTGATCTCCATTAGCAAACTTGCATATGATTCCCTTTATATTACCATCTTCCTTAAACAGTTTTGTGTCATACAGGACCTACGCTCGGGGAAGATGATTGGGACGGGAATTGAACGGGGGGGCCTCTATTATCTCGACCCATCCAAGAAAGGAACATGCAACACCATCAGCACAACCAACCCGCATCTTTGGCATCAACGCCTCGGACATCCATCCAAAACTGCCTCTATGTTATTTCCTTTTAAACCAAGTTTTTGTGATTCAAATAAGTGCGACATTTGTCCTTTAGCCAAGCAAACAAGAGCACCATTTTCCTTGAGTTCCATATCCACTAAATCTTGTTTTGAATTGCTGCATGTTGACATCTGGGGGGGTATCACGTTCCTTCTATTTCTGGTGCAAAATATTTTTTAACTATCGTTGATGATTACACTAGGAGCACTTGGATTTACCTAATGAAATATAAATCTGACACACAACAGCTTCTTGTGCAATTTGTTCATTTGGTCGAAACCCAATTTAATACTAAAGTCAAAATCATTCGTAGTGATAACGGGCCCGAGTTTACGCTTGCTAGTTTTTATGCCATGAAAGGTATTGTCCATCAAACCAGCTGCGTTCACACACCACAACAGAATGGTGTTGCTGAACGTAAGCATCGCCATTTATTAAATGTTGCCCGAGCTTTACTCTTCCAAGCAAACATGCCACAACGCTTTTGGGGGGACGCCATACTCATTGCAGCATATCTCATTAACCGCACACCCACACCCCTTCTCCACGAGAAAACACCCTTTGAAATGTTGTTCCAAACAGCCCCCAGTTACTCGCACTTACGTGTGTTTGCTTGTTTGTGTTTTGCCTCTACTCACGCCTCTAAACCTTCCAAATTCGATCCTCGTTCCCGTCGTTGTGTCTTTCTTGGGTACCCATATGGCCAAAAGGGTTATCGACTTTTCGACCTACATCTTAACAAAATTTTTGTCTCTCGGGATGTGCTCTTTTTCGAAAACCATTTCCCTTATCATTCTGCCACTTCCGCTGCTCAACCACAGTCCACCCTACCACCACATCCCGTATTTCCCCTTGCTGTCGATCCCTTTCCTGTCCCACGACCCATACTACCCTCCATCTCCACTGAGCCCTCCACCCCCCACCCCCCACACACCCACTGAGCCTTCTTCCCCATCCTCCGAGCCCTCACCCTCTCCACCTCCTCATTCCCCACCTGCTACACCCCCACCTGCTCCACCCCTAGACACCACCCTTTTCCCTTCCCCCTCCCCAACTCAACCTGTTCTACCTACTCCACCACGACGTAGCACACGCCCCACCAAACCCTCTTCCTTTTTGCAGGACTTTCATGTCGAGGTTGCTCTCCCGTCCAGACCTGCTCCCGCTTCTTCTACGAACGTGGCTCTTTCCTCGTCAGGTACTTCTCATCTTCTCTCCACTTATTTGTCCTATGATAGACTCTCTTCTCACCATAAGGCCTACGTCGCTAATCTTTCCCTCCTCCGAGAACCCACGAGCTTTTCCCAGGCTGTCCGTGATCCACACTGGCGTGATGCCATGCACCATGAACTGGCTGCTCTTCAAGCCAATCATACCTGGACCCTCGTAACTTTGCCGCTGCACAAACGTCCCATTGGTTGTAAATGGGTTTACAAGCTCAAACTGAAACCTGATGGCACCGTTGATCGTACAAAGCCCGCCTTGTTGCCAAAGGATACAGTCAAATTGAAGGGGTTGATTACCAAGAAACCTTTGCTCCTGTCGCCAAGTTAACCACCGTCCGTGTGCTCCTCAATGTCGCTGCTGTGCAAGGTTGGCATCTTCATCAGCTGGATGTCAACAATGCTTTCTTAAATGGTGACCTTGACGAGGATGTCTACATGACCTTGCCTCCTGGTTTCGGACGAAAGGGGGAGACTCGAGTATGCAAGTTGAATAAATCCCTCTACGGTTTAAAGCAAGCTTCACGGCAATGGTTCATTAAGTTATCTCATGCTCTGAAGGCTGCTGGATTTGTTCAATCACGGTCCGACTATTCACTATTCGTCCGAAGTCGTCATGGTAACTTCATTGCTTTACTGGTATATGTTGATGATGTGATATTAGCAGGGAATAATCTGCATGAAATTGAAGAAACCAAGAAGTTCCTCTCTCAGCGTTTCAAACTCAAAGACTTGGGGCAACTCAAATACTTCTTGGGAATAGAAGTTGCACGATCAAAGCATGGAATTACTATATGCCAACGTAAATATGCTCTCGAAATATTGGAAGATGCTGGGTTTCTAGGCGTTAAGCCTTCTCGGTTCCCTGTGGACCAAAATTTGTCACTCACACAAATGGAAGGAAAGGAGCTGAATGACCCTTCATCGTATAGACGACTTGTGGGCAGGTTAATATACTTGACCATAACAAGGCCTGACTTGGCTTATGCTGTTCACATGCTAAGTCAGTTCATGGAGAAACCTCGGCAACCACATCTTGATGCTGCACACAAGGTCCTCAAGTACATTAAACAAGCACCTGGACAAGGGATTTTTCTTCCTTCCACAGGTTCATTGCAATTACAAGCATTTTGTGATGCTGATTGGGCTAGATGTCGAGATACCAGAAGGTCGATAACAGGGTTCTGCATTTTGCTTGGTCACGCACCTATTTCTTGGAAAACTAAGAAACAAACGACAATATCTCGTTCGAGTGCAGAGGCCGAATACCGTTCCATGGCCACCACCTGTTGTGAAATTGTATGGCTGAAGAATATTTTGAAGGACCTAAGAGTGAATCATTCTCAGCCAGTCAAGTTGTTTTGTGACAATCAAGCAGCATTACACATTGCTTCAAATCCTGTTTTTCATGAACGAACGAAGCACATAGAAATCGATTGTCATCTAGTACGAGAGAAGGTTCAAGAAGGAATGATACGCACGGCTTACATACGGACCAACGATCAACCAGCTGATATATTCACTAAGCCGTTGAGTTCAACACAGTTCGAAGTTCTACTTGGCAAGTTGGGTGTTATTAACATACACTCCAACTTGAGGGGGAGTGTTAAGGAAAATATCTCTATTACTTAGTCAATATTGTAAATTGATATTGTGGTTATTTCCTTTCCTATTTAGTTTCTGGACAAGCCTTACTTGTAGGCTATAGTTTAGGTTTTCCTTCTACCGAATGGTTGTATAAAAGCTGTAAACCTAGTTGTTGAATATACACAAGAATTACAATCCCATTCTGTGATTATTATGATATACTTTCATTGTTTACTCTCATAAGTACAATACTGAAAAATAAGCATGTATTGACACATAATTTTAGTTCCATATTTATACATAATTTTGATTACATGTCCAAATTATCCAAGATTCTTTTTCCTTTACAAATTTGGGGAGTGCATTACATGGATATGATTCATGTATGAAATACACATGACTCTCACTAATTTAAGGGCTGCATCGTTGACTGTACAATTTTCATTTCTTTATAATCATGAGTATAGACAGTTTTTAATTCTTTATAATCATGAGTATAACAATAGTTTCTATAACAAAATTCTGTTAAATATGTAATATCAGTATTTGTTTTCCAGGTTCATTAGTTGAGAATGATTTTTCCAAGAAAGAAAAGATCACAGCATTCAGGCCGATCTAAAGAACATTATGTTGATATTGCACCTGAGATCTTACAAGAAGAGGACGAAGAAGTACCGGATGACCTATTTACAGAGGAGTCGAATCAAACTAAAAGAAAGAGGGGTCTTACTAGAATGAAGACAATTTCTACAATTGATGGTCAACAAATTGAGATTGAATGGAATGAAAACGGCCAGTTTATTGGTGACGGATCTATTGACTTATCTTCTTACATGGATTCTTTGGTCCGAGAGGTTGTCCCTATAACATTTGATACTTGGAAGGATGTTCCTAAGAAAACAAAGGACATCCCATGGCAAGCAATATTCTGATCCCTCTACTTCAAGGTGAACAATTTATAGTTTATAAATTTAACTTGTGTTAATATATTTTTTGGTAAATGTTATGGATATTTTATCAAATCACAGAGTAAGTTCGTATTAAGTGAAGATTGGCAAAGAACATATTGTTTTGAAAGGATGAATAATGTTTGCAGATCACATATATCAATAGTTGTCAAGTCCACAAGAGAAGCAAGAAATCAGAAAGCAAGGCTTCGACTAAAACCAAATAATGTCAAATTAATTCAAGATTGGAAGACTTTCCTTGCAAAGTGTAAGCTCATTTTCCTTTTCTCTTATTTCTAAGATTAGTTATCTTCTTTTGAGTTCAAAATTGGGTCAGAGAAATCAAATTGATAGTAGTTAAAAGTCTATTTCAACACCAAGCCTGCCTACACAAGAATTTGGTGTTAGTTAAACATGTGTATGATTCTATCTTGATTGTATGTTAATTTAGTTTGAAGATAGATTTGGTACATGCTAGCTAATTGATACGCGATATGAATCATTGGTTTCCTTTTGATAGGACAAAAGCGAAACATTCAGAGAGATGAAGTCTAAGCAACTCCCGCACACATGTAGTCGCAAAGGATATGCTAGGTTGGTGGAGGATTTGGTAATTACATTTCATTCTAGTGCCTTCTTTTCTACAGGACAAGAACAATTTACTATATATTATTTAAGAATGCTTTTAAATTTGAAAATAGGTGCATTAAACTTTGATGGTACAAAACATTTAATGGTGTTGTACATATTTCATATCAAGTTGCTTGTCAATCATTAGGATTATTAGGCGACGATAAAGAATGTATTGAAGCTTTATCAAATGCTATGAATGTAGCACCGTCTGCTCAATTGAGACAATTGTTTGTTACAATTCTTTTGTTCTGTGATGTAGCAAATCCTCAAAAAAATTTTGATAAATATTGGCACAATATGTATGATGACATTTTATACAATTTACAAAAAAAACATTTGCGATTCTTGATATGATCATATCACAAGATGAATTAAAAAATTATGTGTTGTTTGAACTAGAATTGCTTCTTAACAATGCATCTTCTTTGGATAAATATTATTTACCGATGCTCGATGCAAATAAAATGTTAGAAATAAAAAAATAAACTTTTAAGATAAGAATAAAATTATGATTGTGAACAATTGTAAAAAAGACACAATTTTAAAATTGCAACTCAATTAGGATAAAAAAACATATTTATGATTTTGTTATAGACACCGTTAAAAAAAAAAGGAGGTCTATTTTTTTTTCTATGATCATGGAGGCATTATAAAACATTTTTATGGGATACTATCATAAGTAGGGATATGAAGGAAAAATTGTTTTAGTTGTGGCATCATTATTATTATAAGGTGCCAAAACAACTCATTCTAGATTTAAAATATCCTTAGTTGTTACTAATTCTTCAATTTGTGCAATAAAAAGGAAAACACATCTTGCTACAGATTTAATTATATGGGATGAAGCATGTATGAATTATAAACATTGCTTTGAAGCATTGGATAAATCACTTTTTGATGTTTCATCACATTTACTTAGTCCATAAAATAATATGCCTTTTGGTGGTAAACCTCTTTTATTAGGTGGTGATTTTCGAGAAATATTACTTATTATACCTAAAGGGACCAAAGAAGATATAATAAATGCTTCTTTAAACAGTTCATATTTGTGAAATCCCGTTCCTGGATTTTACTATTATCACCTACGTATTTGTATCATTGAGAATTTATTTTAAATTGTTTGAATTTAGATTTCAATTAAATTAGTTACAGACGTTTGAAGTTGTGAACTATAGATTGTGGGAATTAATTAATTCCCACATGTGGGTTAAAGATTCCCACATGTGGGTTAAAGGTTAAATTAGTTAAGTTAAAGGGGACCAATGAGATATTTTTTTTTTAGGAGAAAAAAAGGGGGAAGCTGCAGGTTGGCAGCTGAAGGAAAAAAAAAAAAAAAAAAAATCCCAACTCCTATTCGGAGGAACTCTCTGGAACTCTCTCTGTTTTCTACTCCCATAGGATCTCATCAACTCTAGGTCTAAAGAAGAGAAAGATTATCAAACTTAAATCCCCAAAAGTTGTAAAATATTGAGGGGGAAGTCCACACTCTCACTCTTGCTTTGAGGCAGAGCCGCAAAGGGAGAATCTCGCTTCAATTTGCAGCGATGGTCATCCAATTTCAGCAACAACAACAAAGGGTGCTGGCAAGTGGTGAGGTTTTTTATATATATAAATTTAGAATTTTGTTGTTCTGTATGATTGTGATTGTTGATATCTTTGGATGTTGAAGAATGTGAAACTGTGGGTGCTAGCAAGTGGATATTATGGGTTAAGTAGGTAAATTCATGTATGCTTGCAAGGTGTTTGATTAAATACCCAAGAGAACTTACGCTTAGTTCTATGAAATTGTTGTATGTGGATGCTGAAACTTAATTGTTAGTAAACAACCAAATGTTATTGAGGATCTTTATTAAGTCCTATTATTGATAAGGTTGTTAAATTGAGTTAAACCAGACCACTGTTTTGTTATATCGATTAACAAGCAAATGGTATTTCCTTCTGGATTCAGAATTCTCTTATATGACATGGTTCTTTCATTACAAAGCATTTAGACCTAGAAGGGAATTCTAGTTGAAATGGCATCCTTGTTAATTTTGTGCTTATTTGAGTGTGTTTGGTTGGGGTTTAAGAGTTTAGATTGTTTACTAGTATTTATATTCAAATTAATAGTAAACGATCCAGTTTCTCATATTATATATATTTGCCACATTTACATGTCAAAAAGGGGTAGTGGCAAGAGTGAAGAGTTAGTGTTTTAAGTTGAGAACCATTAACTTTAGATTGGATTATTAAAGTATAGAAAAGAAGGTTACGAAGCATAGGAGTAGAACCTTGCAATGTTGATTGCATAGATGAGAAATAATATGTTTGGAAACTAGTATGAAAATGTGAGTCTGGAATTTTAGCAGAAGCATTTACTAGTAGAACTTATATGCATGTATGACAATATAGTTGGTAGTCATGAAAGTTGATTGTGCATGTGCCTATATTGTAAATCATAGGGTTTGAGGTTAGGATAGGCTGTGTGTTGAATTGACTGCACCATGTAGCAGAGGTACATGGATGGTCCTGCTTGGTATATTCACGATGGGGGACCATACGCATTCTATGAGTGATCATGCTTGGTATATTCGCGATGGGTGATCACTACCTAGAGCTGTAGAATACAGTCCTGCTTGGTATATCCACGATAAGGGACTATTAGGGGTGATCATGCTTGGTATATCCGCATTGGGTGATCACTACCTACTTGATTATCTTGACCGTGCTTGGTTAATCCGCATTGGGGGGGGGGGGTCCACTAGTGGTCCTGCTTGGTTAACCCGCATTGGGGGACCATACTATATATGGATCGCGCTTGGTTAATTCGCGTTGGGCGATCCATATGGCCATGTATGCTTAGGAGTGATCATGCTTGGCATATCCGCGTTAGGTGATCACTGCCTATGATATTAAGCTATGCATATGGTTCTGCTTGATATATTCGCGTTGGGAGACCATATGCATTCTAGAAGTGAGCAGGATTAGTTGTACTTGGTACATTGGATGGGCGATCATATTTTAGTTGGTTCCATTGAGAGGTTTGGAACCCGATGTTGATGGATTTCATTGAGTGGTCCGAAAATTGCATCATATGATTCATTTGAGATAGCTTCAGAATGTAGGCTTCGGCCGAACTATGTTTCTTTAGCTGGCATTCTGATGAATTGTATGTGTTCTTGATGATATGGTGATTGGCATTATTGATTGGTGTGATAATTAGATGGTGTTGGAATGCTTATATGAGGATGAATGAATGACTAGAGATTATTATTGTGCTTTGTTAAATGTTCCTTAAGGTGCTACATAATTGAATTGTGGTATTATGTTGAGACCTAGTGGTCTATGTGATGAATGTTCGAGAGTAGTGAAATGATGAACTACGAATGACTTGATTCCTAATGAGGGTACGTAGGCAGTCTAACGAAGAGGTTAGATGCAACCATAAAGTATACGGAAAATTACTATGCGATTCGATTATCGAGTTGTGATTTGCCATATCCTGGAGGCGAGGTATGTTAGAGATACGAGTATTTGGTGATGTCACGTGTCGATCCTGGATGTATGTCGGGATTGGGGCGTGATAATATTTATGGTCACAATTTACAATTTTTTGTTAAAAAGAAAATATGAGATTATTAAGAAATGGCATTAGCATTGAGGAAAAGAAAAAAAAAATAGATTTTGCATATTGGCTTTTACTAATAGGTGATGGAACAATTAATGATATAAGCGATGAAAATAATTTTAATGATGCAGACAAGTCTTTGATTCAAATACCTGAAGATTTAATAGTTTATTCTTCTAGAAATCCAATTCTTTTTTTTTTTTTTTGCAACTTATCCCAATTTTGAATTTTCGTCTTACAATTTTGATTATTTAAGAGAACGTGCTATCATAACACCTCGAAACACTACTGTTACAGATATAAACAATAATATAATTTATTTGTTACCTGAAGAACAACATGTACATGTTTCTAAGCTATGATTCATTGTGTTCTAATGGGAATATTGAAAAATTAGAGACATCACATCTTATTGAGTTTTTGAACAAACTAAATTTCAATGATCTGCCTCCACGTAACTTGACTTTAAAAATAGGAATGGTAATTATGCTATTACAAAATTTAAACCAATCTTTGGGTTTGTTCAATAGATACTTAGTTATATAATAGAATTATTGAAGCCAAAATACTTCCAGGAAACAATATTGGTTATAGAGTTTTCATACCAAGAATCACTCTTGCAGCAATTGAGAGCAAGTGGCATTTCCTTTTTAAAAGACGCCAATTACCAATTAAACCATGTTTTGCAATGACTATTAACAAGAGTTAAGGACAATTTTTGAAACAAGTTGGTTTATATTTTTCTGAACCAGTTTTTAGTCACGGTTAGTTATATATTGCGTTATCTAGAGTGACATCAAAAGAAGGTTTTAAAATTTTAATAGTTGATGGAGAAAATAATGTGAAAAATTATACTGCAAATATAATGTTTAAAAATGTTCTCCAGAATTTAGAATAAAATTGTTAATCTAATTAACCCATATATAAATATTTATGTACTTATTCAATGTAATTCAAATAACTATATCACAATCTTTAGGTATGGTTTACAAATAACTGCTAACTCTTATAACTATCAATCTTTTGTGTGTGCAGGATGAACAATATAAGCAGTAGAAAAACAGCATAAAAACAGCATAAAAAACAGCATTCAACTTAGGTTTGTGTTGATGTAACTATTTTTCTTTACTTTTTCCGCATTAAAAGTCATTTACTTTTACACAAGGCTTATAACATTTTAAAATATTTAGCATCCACATACGATTAGTATTGAGATTGTCTTCCACTTTTTCGCGCATTGAAATGCTCTCTTTGTATTTGTCGCAATCTTTAAAATTGTTTCTTTGTCAAGTATATGATTTCAACCTTCCCTTTTCCATTTTTTTTATAAAACTAAGCACTTATATACTTAATGTTGATTACTTTTTTTTTGTACAAATTAGGTAATCAATCTGTTCAAATACAATCTTTCTTTCCTGTTTCATTTCTTTTACCTTGCTGGTGCTCTTGCTATTCATGACTCGCTCACCTGCTCAATCAATCATCTACATTGTTCCTTATATAGATACATTTGTGTAACAATCAATGGTATGTTAAAAAAAATTATAATTTGTTCTTTTTTTCATAATTGTCTTGTGCTTAGATTAAATTTTTACTAACGTTTCTCTTTGGGGGAATTAGTTCTTACCAATATATATGCACACTATCTACTTTTTACCTGGTCTTAACACATGATTAATTACTTTCCTACCTGCTAACGAGTTGATTTGAGCATCCAAAGTATTATCAAAGGCACTGCCACCAAAAAGGTGCCCACTCCACAACCTTTGGTTGAACCAAAGAACATCACAACAATATGGAAATCGTTAAATCTATCTCCGCAACATTTTTATTAATCATTAGATAGATTAAACGATTCCCATATTCATATTGTGTTCTTTTGTTGAACCAAACCATGTCAACAAAATATATCTATGGTTAAAGCATCTAGATTTATGCTTTTGGATGTGCATCTTAAACCCCTCAATGAATAGCCAAACAATTTACCATGTGTTTACAGTAAGTCAAAAGAAAGTGTTTGTCTATATATTGATAGGAACCAATTCCTTTAAAGAGGAGAGATGGAAGTGATGATAATACTTTAAATAATCAAAGCCCAAACAATTTATCAAATTCCATCTATGTACTCCACATAGACGCTAATGAGACATATCTGGTCCATCTCTGAACATCTTTTCTTACCGTTCTTACAATAGAAAGGGCACAAAATTGACTTACACAGTCTTGCACAATACTCACTTTGCTTCAACCCATATTTCACTTTGTCAAATCATACACGTTCCTGCAAGAGGTGAACTCATATTTATCCACCACTTCTTGCTAATTTTAATTTTTCCATTCCCATCTTTGCTACAAGTTTTCACATAATTTTTTTTATTGCATTTGTCAATTCTTTATACTTTTTTATTGTATTTTTGTGTGTGTCTTTTATGCGTTTTCTGTATTGGCACAAGGTTTCACCAGTATTAAACAACTACATGTCCTCCAAAGGTTTGTTATTGCCCTATTTCATCAAGCTCAGTATAAATAGATCTTAAGTTTTTACTACAGTTAAATACATGATGGACATGCCTCCACAAATACAAATTAGTTCTTGCTTAAATACTTTGTGTGTTTACATAGAAAATGTTCCCATAGAAAATGTTCCCATCGTTTACAGTAGAAAACTCTCGACTTCTTCGGAAACCACGAGAAACTTAGTTTTGCGATCTCCCTTCCATCTCTGCTACGCGATCTCTGCTTCCTCCTTGATTTCTTCCTTCCTGGTCGACATTTATTTGAATTGAAAACCTTCTGGAGCTCTCTTCCCCAAATTTCAGCAGCAACTTTGCTCCATATCTTTCCAATTGAAATTCCTCTCCTTCACATTTTGCATATTGAATTTCGCATCATCATCATCTCCCTAGAACCTAGGAGTTTGGTTCGGTTTCGAGTTTTCCGACGGGAATCTGGCGACAGCGGCCGTCGAGGTTGGTCTGAAACTATTCCTCATCACCACAGGTACTTTCTACACATATTACACTTAAGAAAAAATTTCATGATTTTGTGGAATCCAATTTAACGGTTAGAAATTTTTTTATTAATTTTCTGGGTTCGTGAGTTGGAGGGGGATTAGAAATTTTTTAAATTATTTTTCTGGGTTTGTGGTTATATTTTTTTTTTTTTTTTGCCAAAACGTTTTTCCTTTCTACTAATCCAAGTTCCTTCACATCAATCTCTCTGTTTTGTTCTTGATCTTCCGCGAGTAGAATACCTCTCCTTGCTCTCGAGCGCGTGGGCAGTCGCTCTAAGGCAGCCCATGACGTCATTTTCCGATTCGACTCGGAGGAGGTTGGCTGCTCTTCTTGGCTGAGCTTCATTGCTGGCCGAATTCCCCTATTCCCTTCCTCTTATACTTTTTTTTATTCGTTCACCAAAACAATAGGAAAACGTCTCCGTCTGTTTGATTGACGGCGAAAAAAAGAAAGACAGAATAAAAGCCTGACGGAAGCTGAAAGCTTGGACTCTGTTTGTATTTTTAATGGATTTTCAGAACACAGGTCAAGAATATTGCTATTTGAGAAAAAAAGAAAGAACCACATTGACATAATATATTCACAATAGGTGTGCAAGGTTAATAAAGCTTTACTGTGGTTCCATTTTTTTGCATATTTTGTTTTAGGAAGAACTTGGAACCCCCTCCGTCTATTCTATCCCCAATGGAATTAACACTTAGATAGTACTATGACAATGTGTCATTATTTGATGCATACCTGTATAAATTTAGGCTAAGTGTTTTATGCACAAATTGATACAGATTAAGCTTCTGGGTGCGAAATCATACACCAGTGAGCTAACTACACAACGATACATTCCTATCTGTTAATTATCTTTGGTTACCAGCTATCCATGTTGCTGACATATTAAACTACACAACATCTATTGTAATTTATGTCTTATTAGTATCATCAATTTTGTTCTTTATTTCAATGTCTAACATAATGATATGGTTTTGATTGTAGCAGTGATTGAAGAATTATTCCAAAACTAACATTTGAGGAATTCAAGGTTTGTTACTTTTGTACATCAGAGATTCAGAATACCATGACAAACTTTGAAGTTGTAATTGTTGACCTTATAATGTATCTTTTTTGGTTTGGAGCATTAGACTTATATGTGTTGCTTTCACTTCATGAAGGCTAACTCTTTATTTTAGGCCTTAGAATATAATTTCTTGGAGAATCTACATTGTTGATAATTTTTTGAACAGAATTATGCCCAAAATTTCTCCGCATGCTACCCTCAACGTAGACATCATATAACCATCATTGAACTTCTGAACCAAAAATTTGAGTTTTATGATTATAACTAAACGTCGATAACACATGATACAGATTGAGACGAATGTCAAATTTAAAATGGCATTAATCAGGACAGCTGCAAACTCTGATTTGCGGGCTTTGAAATGGAGAAGTTACTTCTTGCTTCACTTCAGCAGCATAGTCCAGCTTCTAAGTTCAGTTCTCAGGTATGAGGTTTCTCAGCTACCTCTTTTTTGTAATAAAACATTTGACCAGTACTTGCCAGGATATCCAATTAATTAGGTCAGTTTTTGTCAGCAGTAATAATTTGTTTTTGCAACTTTATGTGTCTCCATCTCCAAACATGATGATCTCTTAATTTGCTTCTATAGCTTTTGTAATATGATGATCTCTTAATTTGCTTTTGCATATTTTCTTTGCTTCCTCTGCTAGTTCTATATGAGATTCCATCTCCAAATAATTTTTCCCTATTTCCTATTTTTACAGGAAGCAAATCATTGAATACACATGGAAAATTAAAAGGGTTTTAGTTTTTGGATTAGTTTAAATTTTTTGTTGTTATTGGTTGTATTGCTGTAAAATATTTGATGGGTAGTTTGAAATGGAGAACTTGGTTGATTGAGTATTAACTTTTATTAAATTAATATTCTTATTCAATATTGAATTAAGACTCCTCTTATTAAATTAAGACTCTTAAGGCTCTAATCTAATTTTCATGCTCAACATCTCCTCTATCTTTCTACAATTGGTAAAACTTTTGTATTATTATTCCAATTTTGGTTACTGGGTTTTGGAATTTTCCATTTTTTTTGGGTAATCAACACTATATATATGCATGACAAATATAAACAATATTTTAGGGCAAATTTAGTTGTTTAATTTTTGAATTTGAAGTTTTTGGTTTTTCTATATTACGTGAAATAAAAAAAATTATAAAGCTTTCGTTTTTATGTCTTAAAGCTTTAAGCTTTACTTGAAAACGAACTTAATTTTCGGCTCAAATTATTGAATTTCTTTGTTTTATGCGTTTGAACTTCATTAAATTTTTGTTAACGTTTGGTTAAAATCGTCATTACCGTATATGATCGAATTTGCAATTAAATTTTTTATTTTTTTTTTGTGACAGTGAGATTATGGTTGGATTTCGTTTAGATTTCGCGGCCCAATGGGAGTCTCTGCTTTGATAAGATTGGGGTTGACGCTATCTCATGAAACAAAACCAGGTCTAAATATTTGATAATTGATAATTTCAAGAAAGCCAATAAGCCTTATGTGGACGTTGCCGCCGCCTGGCGCTGTTTTCCAAAATCCTCTCTCACTTGGTTCAGTTTTTATTATGCCCAATTTTGTTTTTAAACCTTAAAAAATTAAACTGATTTGGGGTTACTGAAATAGGCATGCTTGATGAGTGCTGCAGAGCTGCCATTCCTGAATCAGAAGATGTTCAGAAGGAAGAAGAGGAAGAAGAAGAAAGTCGTGGGATATCAAAAGCTTTTAGCTTTGTGAATGTATGCTTTTACCAACTCACCTCTTGCTTTTGTTGCACTGAACTGGTAGATTGGGTTCAAATATATATGTGTGTGTGTGTGTGTGTGATTTTTCGTGTAACTATTTCTTTACATGATTACCAATTGAAGGTGATTTGAGATCATGTAACATTTGCTCGCCAGAACCAAAGATCGCCGTCACTCAAAGCTGAGTTTCATGGAACAAGTTTATTTCCTGCCAATTTTGTGTACCCACTTTTTATTCATGAGGGTTGGTTCTTGCTTGCAACCCAATTTGGTGCTATTACGTTTTGCGGTTTTACAATCTGTTCATGCTTAAACCTCTTTCAATTTTTCAATTATGTGTAAATCTTGCAGGTCAGGACGGCACACCTATCTGGGCAATGTCGGGATGTCTAGGCTTAGGTGGAGATGTGGACTTATGGAAGAGGTGAAGTAGCTTAGCTCTATCTCATTAGCTCTTATCTGTTCTAATGCTAAGATCAATAGTAAAAAGTTCTATTGATTTTATAATCAAACATACATATATTATAGAAACACAGGATGTATCATTAATTTCTTGATGTAAACAATGATAATTTGAAGAACCATCTAAAGTATTTTGGTAATCAGCATACTTAAGCTTAAATGTGATATATCCGTTTAGTATTTTTTTTATACAGTGATAATACTTCAGTATAATTTACATCATATATCTTTTGAAGTACATGAAACTATGAAGAAAAAACCCTAATTAATCTGATAATGGGGGTTTTGTTTTGTTGAGTTTTTGATGTATATTTCATGTATATTTCATGAATGAAACAGTTACAAGATGCAGCATATAAGTAAGGAAAGACACAAAGAAGAGAAGAGGGGAGATGGCAGCTAATGCCAACATAATGATGTCCTGCAATCCCTCTAAACTTAATCTATTATCCAGCTTTGGCTTTACAGCAATAATAGCCGAAAGCAATGGATGAGTGCAGTAGGTGAAAGGGAGGACCGAATATATCAGCATGGGCAGTGACACAAGCTGAGGTGTTTCTCCATCACCACTTATTCTTCTAATATTTATCCCTACTTCTAATCATGACATCCAATAATAAGCAACCTCAAACATCAGCTATACAAGCTGTCAAGAACTGTTCAATACTCCCCCTCAAGTTGGATCAAGAGGGTTGATTGATCCAAGCTTGAACAATAACCGATAAAACTGAGTAAAATCGAGGGCTTTCGTGAAGAGATCAGCAAGTTGATCATGACTCCGAGTGAAGACGGTTTCAATGACTTTGGATTGAACTTGGTTGCGGATGTAGTGGCAGTCAACTTCAATATGTTTGGTCCGTTCATGAAAGACGGGATTGGAGGCAATATGCATGGCAGCCTGGTTGTCACAGAATAAAAACATGGGTTCCTTGCTGTGGAAGCCAAGATCACGAAGAAGCTGCTGCAACCAGATGAGTTCACAAGCTGTAGCAGCCATGGCCCTATATTCAGCTTCAGCACTGGACCGTGCAACCACGGTTTGTTTTTTGCTTTTCCAAGTGACAAGGTTTCCACCAACAAAGGTACAAAAACCCGTGGTAGATTTTCGATCAAGTGAATTACCAGCCCAGTCAGCATCGGTATAGGCTATAATGTGATGAGACTCATTTTTCTGCATGAGTATACCTCTTCCAATCGAACCCTTGAGGTAGCGGAGTAGTCTCTTGACAATTTCCCAATGAACCAATGTCGGAGAGTGCATAAACTGACTGATAAGGCTTACGGGGTAAGCAATATCAGGCCTGGTAATCGTGAGGTAGATGAGCTTGCCAACCATGCGTTGATACACACTAGGATCAGATAAGTGAGCACCTGAAGCATCCAATTGAAGTTTGCTAGCTAAGGGGGTGCGAGCAGGTTTGCAATTGGCCATATTTGCTTCATCGAGAAGATCAAGAATGTACCTTCGTTGATTTAAGAATAAACCCTTGGAGGAGGTTGCCATCTCAATTCCCAAAAAAAACTTTAGGGTTCCCAAATCTTTAATGGCAAACTGTTGGTGAAGGGACCTCTTAAGAGTTTCGATTTCTTCTACATTGTCTCCCGTGATGATAAGGTCGTCTACATAGATAAGAACAACGAGCTTTCCTTGGGCACCACTGCGAACAAATAGAGAGGAGTCAGCATGGCTCCTTTTAAATCCTGCCATCTCAAGAACCGAGCTCAGTTTGGAGTACCAAGCTCGAGGGGATTGTTTGAGCCCATATATAGCTTTATGAAGCTTGCAGACTTTGGTAGATTCTTGTTCTTGAGGATGCCCTGGAGGGAGCTTCATGTATACTTCTTCCTCAAGCTCACCATGTAAAAACGCGTTCTTAACATCCATTTGAAACAAGGGCCAGTCGTGGTTGACAGCGACTGACAATAGAACCCTTACGGTGTTCATTTTGGCAACGGGGGCAAACGTCTCCTTGTAATCAAGACCGTAGGTTTGAGTGAAGCCTCGTGCCACCAACCTGGCCTTGTGTCTTTCAATAGTGCCATCAGAATTGAATTTGATCTTGTAGATCCACCTACTCCCGACTGCTTTCTTTCCTTTGGGAAGGTCTACCACGCTCCAAGTATGATTGGCATCCAGTGCTTTGAGCTCATCATGCATGGCCTTTCGCCACACAGGCGTACACACTGCTTCTTGAAAGTTTTTAGGCTCAATGTTGTTGGTCAACTGATTTAGGAAGGATACATGAGATGCTGACAGTTTTTGATAAGTGAGTGCTTCGGAGATGGGATGCCTTGCACTGTAAGTGATGTACTCTTGCAGTCGTGGCGGAGGATGACGATTACGAGTTGGGTTCCTTCTTGGTTCTGCTGCAGGTGGTGGTGTGGTAATAACAGGTGCTGGGGCACGAGATGGATCGTCACTGATCATCTCATTATCTGGGGAATCCTCGATAGGTTGATATGGAGGAGCGTTAGGAGGGATTTCAGCAGGAGTGGGGAGAGGAAAACTTTCCATTGGACTCTCCCCCTGAGAACTGTGCTGGGAGTGTTTGTTGAAGAACGGAATGAGTTCATCGAACCTCACATCCCTAGAGACAACCATCTTCCCAGTGTGAGGGTTATAACATTTGTACCCCTTTTGAGAGGTCGAGTACCCCATAAACGCACATTTGACAGCTCGAGGTTCTAGTTTATCACGATCTTTTGCTTGGATGTGAACATAACAAACACATCCAAATATCCTGAAATGAGTTAGATCAACAACTCTTCCTTTGATGACTTCAAAAGGTGATTTGGAATTCAGGACACGAGTGGGCAGTCTGTTGATGGTATAGGCTGCAGTGAGAAGGGCTTGTGACCAAAATCTTTTGGGAACTTGCATTTGAAACATTAGAGACCTAGTTTTCTCCAATAGGTCTCTATTCTTGCGCTCGGCAATACCATTCTGTTGAGGGGTACCTACACAACTCGTTTGATGCAATATGCCATGGCTGCTCAAATAGTTGGTCATATTATTGGATGTATACTCAGTGCCATTATCAGACCGCAAGGTATGTATTTTAGAGGAAAATTGGTTGGTTACTAGAGTATGGAAGTCTTGGAAGGCAGTAAAACATTCACTCTTTAACTTTAAGAGATATAACCAGGTAATCCTAGAGTAGTCATCTATGAATGTAACATAATACTTGTACCCATCAAATGACTCAACACGTGAAGGTCCCCAAATATCTGAGTGAATAACTTCAAAAGGTTTACTGGTTCTTGATTTAGAGGATACAAAGGGAAGCCTGGTGGCTTTTGATAATTGACAGATCTCACACTCATGTGTGTTGATACAAAAATTTGGAAATAATTTTGACATCACAGGTTCGGAAGGATGGGCAAGACGTTGGTGCCAAAGTTGAGGCTTCTGAACATGACTTAGGGTGGCAACAGGTTCCTTAACATGATTGAACTCCTTTGAGAGGTAGTACAGACCATTTAAGAAGAATCCCTCACCAATCTTCTTCTGAGTGACTCGATCCTGAAAAACAACGGAGTGAGGAGAAAAGATAGCAAGGCAGTTCAAAGTATGTGTGATTTTTCCTATGGACAGAAGTTGGAAGGGAAATGAGGGTACATATAGTGCCGTAGACTCTACATCACTCCCCATTAACTTAATCTTTCCTTTTCCTAGAACTGGTTCTCCTTTCCCATTTGCTATAGATACATGAGTAGGATTAGGTAATTTCTGAAACTCATGTAGGTATGCTTGCTTGTTGGTAATATGGTCAGTGGCACCTGAGTCTACAATCCAAAAATCGTGTGTGAGATGAGCATTGAGAGCCGTGGAGAGTGCACAAATGATACCTGGGATATTGTCGGATACAGTTGTGTTTGAGTCTGCCAAGAAACCAGCAAATTTTCCCAGCATTGCCGTGGGATTTTCTGTGATGACATTGTCACCTTCAGCAACACCATTCTTCTTCTGAAGAAAGGCAGCAAATTCATTGATCAGGGAGATAGGGTTTGAGGTGAAGTTAGTCAGCCCATCATTTGGACAACTAGACGAGTGAAAGGCTTTAGGCGCAGGCCCTTTCCCATCCCTGATCATTCGTCCTCCTCTGTTGAACTTAGGTTTTAGCTCAGGATGTAAAATCCAGCATTTTTCCCGTACGTGCCCCTTGGTGTTGCAGTATGTGCATTTCCATTCAGTCTTCTTTCCATTAAAGCTCCTTTCACTAGTGAAGTTGTGATTACTAGTGAAAACCCTAGCTTCTGAGCTAGACCTGGGCTCAACATGCATAACCTTTCTTCGAGTCTCCTCTCGTTGAACTGCGTGACATACATTGGCAAATGATGGCAGCTCAGGAGTCATTAGTAAGTGGCTGCGCAGGTCTTCATACTCGGCTCCCAAGCTTGCCAATAGTTGGAACACTTTATCTTCATTGGCCCTTTTAAAGAGTACAGCGGATTCTGTGGTGTGTGGACGGTAAAGATCAAGTTCATTCCACATATTCTTCATGCTTCCAAGGTGTTGAATGAAGGTTTGATCACCTTGCTTAATACCAGCGAGTTTTTTCTTTAGTTCGAACACACGGGCAGCATTGTTTTGACTGCCGTACATTTCCTTGATCGATTCCCATAAGATGTGTGATGAATCTGAGTAACTGAAAATCTCAGACAATTTTGGCTCCATTGAGTTGAGTATCCAGGACATAACGAGCTGGTCATTTGAATGCCATGCATCGAAGGCAGTTGAAGAAGGCTCTGGAGGCTCAATGGTTCCATTGATGTACCCTAGCTTCGATCTTCCTCCTAGGGCAAGTGATATCGCTCGTGACCATGGCAGATAGTTGAATTCATTCAACAGTACTGAGCACAGTCGTTGGTGTGGATTGCTTTCACCGTGTATCATGTTGGCTGGTATTGGATTTGAGGAACTTGAAGCCTCCGAACCGAGTGGATTATCTTCTGCCATCGCAACAGATGATGAATGGAATAAAAGGATAGGCTAGAAGCGAAAGCAGCAGAGACAGGACCCTATGGTTCCTGCTCTGATACCATGTTGAGTTTTTGATGTATATTTCATGTATATTTCATGAATGAAACAGTTACAAGATGCAGCATATAAGTAAGGAAAGACACAAAGAAGAGAAGAGGGGAGATGGCAGCTAATGCCAACATAATGATGTCCTGCAATCCCTCTAAACTTAATCTATTATCCAGCTTTGGCTTTACAGCAATAATAGCCGAAAGCAATGGATGAGTGCAGTAGGTGAAAGGGAGGACCGAATATATCAGCATGGGCAGTGACACAAGCTGAGGTGTTTCTCCATCACCACTTATTCTTCTAATATTTATCCCTACTTCTAATCATGACATCCAATAATAAGCAACCTCAAACATCAGCTATACAAGCTGTCAAGAACTGTTCAATATGTTTTATATCAAAATATTGTAGCATAGTCACACTTTGAAAAGTTCACGCTGCACAGAAAGATGATGAAATGCTATCTGTTGAGTCCATCATTGCTCCATTGGAGACACAGCTGAAGCTTACTGCAGGTGGTATACTTTTGTTCTGCAATATGACCCCTTTAATTTTATTTTAAGACAGATAGGGTTGAAAAAATTTATGTAATATTTTTGTATCAGTTTTGCGTGTCTATTTTGGCTTTCATATTTGGTCTGTACATGTGAGGTATAGAGTGTTCAATATGTATTTGGTTTCTATATTATTAATGGATCTATTTTTATTTTTTTTAGGTAACCAAGTTGCAGGATGAAAACAGAACACTTGATCTGCAGGTAAACCTTCAATTTCCATATGAAGTTTGCATTTTCGTTGTTTCTGGAATTTGAGTTTTTATTATTTCTCAATTCTATCACATAGATTACGATTTCACATATGGGATTATTAATGGCAATTATATGAAAGAAGAATTGGGATTGGAAGAAGATATTAAGTTGTTTATATATGGGGATTAGAAAATGATTATCATACGAGTGATATTTATTTTTGTGTGGATCATCTATGTTTGATGAATGATTTGAGGAGTTGGAAATGGTTTATTGCTTATGTTTTTCTTAGGTGTGTACTTTGCAATGTATTAAAAGTGTGAGGTGTGGGCAAGGCATACGAGGGATAGCCCAGTCTAGGCCTTGAGGCGTGAGGCAAAGCCTTACGAGACCTAAATTTTTTAATATATACACTAAGCGTACACATATATTATATTAAAAAAAGAAGATTATTAATCAATAATCACCCTAAGCACACACATATATTATAAATATATATATATATATATGTATAAATTATGTTATATATATAAATAAGATAGAGGATGAAAAGCAAAATGAGCACACATATAATAATGCAATGAGCACACATATAACAATGCACACAGACAGCACACACTTCCATTATATAAAAAAATAAAAAATAAAAAAAGGCAGGGAGACGATAGTTTAAGGAAGAGGTATGAGGCAGTTAAAACCTACCCAAATTTGGATTTGGGAGTAAAAAAAGAAAAAAAAAGGCCTTGAGGCGACGCCTTCCGCCCACTCCCTCAAAATAGAGGCGGCAACCCTCACGCCCAGCCTCAGAGGACGCCTAGAGGTGCGCCTTTTAAAACACAAGTACTTTGGTTATTTCCGAGCTTTTCACGACTTTCGATACCCAATAGAGAATATGGAAACCCCAACTTTAATTTTATGAATTGGTTTTGGTGCCTAAAATGAAATCTAGCATAGTGAAATCTTGCATAATGAAATTATGACAAATTTCCCTTCATCTTTACATTTTCATTTAGTTCAATTTATATGCAGTTTATTGTTATTCAATTCATGAGTGATCAAATTAGGTTTTTAATTCCTTCTTTTGAATTTCAGTTCAATATTGTCGTATTTTGGATGCCTTTAGTGGAATAAAACTGAATTTTTTAACTTTGTATAGTTGTAAACATAAAATACTCCATGAGATAGACTTAGGGCTAGTTTGGTATTGCTGTGCTTTGAAAAAAAGCTGCTGTGAGAATAAGCGGTTGTGCTGTGAGAATAAGCGGCTGTGAAATAAAGCTAGCAGAGTGTTTGGTAAACTTTTTTGTAAAAGTGCTTTTGGAAAAAAAAGCAGTATGATAGTGTTTGGTAAACTTTTATGTTAAACAGTTGTGACTGTGTGAAATGACTAAAAAGGGTATAATACTAAATGTGCTATTAATTTAATTTTCTTAACAAATAAAGGTGAATTACTAAATATACTTTATTTGTAAAAGAAAAATATTTATAACCTTTATCTTAAATATTAATTAGTATGACAAACTACTTGAATTAAAATATTTTAGACTGAATAGCTAGGATTCATTAGTACAATATTGTTAATGTACTTGAAAGTAATCTAATTAGATGAATTCATCAACTTGCCGCTATTCTATTTCTTAATTCTTCTACAATATTGGGAAAATCAGGGCAGATTACTCTAGGGATTTTACTAGTAAAGATTGCGCGAAGAGGCAGATAGCGGTTGCAACCTATCTCATCGATAAGCTTGCTCTGAGGGCGGGAAATGAAAAGGGAGAAGAGGAAGCTGATACTGTTGGTTGCTGCGCATTGAAGGTAGAGCATGTGAAAGCAATCGCCCCTCGCTCGTTGGAGTTTAACTTCCTTGGTAAAGATTCGATCATATACCAAAATACCGTTGAAGCTGTTTCTGAAGACACTCCCACTTTTCCAAAAACAAACACAATTAAGAAGCATATTTGGAGTCCTTCCTCTTCCTTTGGAAGCAGTGACTTCCTGCCATTGAAACTCTCAAGTAAAACTCAACATCTTTGGCACAATAAAAACAAACATGTTGCAGAGAAGTTTGGTTCAAGTGAGAGAGAAGATCGATCGATCAAATAAATATAATAATTCATGAAAAATAAGAAGAGAAACAACAATGCTAAAGCATCAAAAAGTTCAAGACAATCGTTAACCCTGTCTGTTTTCAACTAAGACGTATTGCCAGAAGTATTTATTTATCCAAAAAGAGACTTCAAGTCGTCTCCTTGTTCTGTGAACTCCTTGGATTCCTAAGGGTAGCAATTTCCTTCTGTCTTTATGCATGAATCGTATGCATGACACATATCATGAATCATCGAGCAGATGATAGCAACAGCAGTGCAATCACAATGATGAGGAGCATCTGAGAGTTGTGCTCGTTTAAGCAGAGTCTTTTGGTGCACTCCAGTTTAGCTTAGGGAACACGGCACCTCCTATGGATTGGATTGGATTGATTCCTTCATCTCCAACTCAAGTTCAGCGAAAGAAGGGGGGAAACAGAGGCTTCTCTGACTCATAACCAGATCCTTCTGAAACCTGATAATCATCTTCCTCCTCTGGATTATTATGAACTCTGTAAGGCATCTTCATTTGAGATGGAAGTAGGAAGAACAAAGGGCCCTGAATCATCAAGAAGATAGTGAACAAGGGATTATGGAAGTTCATGAATCCAGGTCTTGATTAATATAAAATACCACAAATTGAAAACATAATCAAACAGATAAATATCAATAAAGAAAAGGTTTTCTGATGCAATACTAAAATTCTTTCACTGATCCCCACTAGAAATTGCATATGATGAGACACATTAAGATGATGGGGACTGAAACTTCTGTCATGCAGCTTGACTATAAGATTATGGAGTTTAACTAAAGCTTCAAGGGTCAAGAAAATTCATGAGTGCAAAAGCCACGGCCAATTTCTCACTATGATAATTAAGACACTGCTCCTTCTCCTCCTCTTCAATGTCATGTAGCACATTTTTCGTATGGGGAGTATACCCCGTGTCTCTTATACTTTCAATTATGCTATCTAAAAACTCTCTAATATCATCCGACCAGGGATGAGAATTACCCCCTGATACAAACTCATGAATGACTTGGTCTACATTGATAAAACTATAACCATATTTCTTGTTAATTCTCTTCTCTCTCATTGAATTCCTAACCTTTGCCTTTTCAACCCATCTACCAGCTTCGCCATAAGCATTAGATAAAAGCACATAATCACCGTTATGATAAGGATCTAGCTCATGGACCCTCTCCTTCACTTTCTCAGACAACACAAGATTGTTATGACTAACACATGCTCCTAGCAAAGTCCTCCAAATTACCGAATTTGGCCTTATTGGCATCTTCTCAATGAACTTGTACGCTTCATGAAGCGTGTCGGCCCGTCCAAGCAGGTCAACCATACAACCATAATGCTCAAGTGTTGGCTCCATGCTGTACTCATCCCCAATGCTTTTGAAAACTCTCCAGCCATCTTCAACAAGGCCACCATGAGAGAAAAGGCAAAGAAATGTCTAGAACAAAAATTCGGAGGGATATGCACCATTAATTCGATCCAAGATCTTAGAGTCCATCTAGTAATAAGTACTAACATAACTACGGAATGAAAAAATACAAAAATTTCAAACTCAAATTGTTTGCTGATCTTAAAAACAAAATCCATGCAACTGAGCTTAACTAGTACACAACTCGGTTGAGCCAAAGATTATATTCTTGAGAAGGTTTTAATGTCTGCTAATAAGGGATTGAACTCATGAAAGTACAAAATCAAGGCTAAAAATAAACACAAATCTTAATATATTGCCAAGTTGCGTTGAATTGTTTAGATTCTAGCTAACCAAAAATAAAAAATACCCATCTCTTTAAGAAGCTGTGAGGAGTGAGGAGCCCTAAGGTGGGGGCAGCAAAAGGTAAGTGATAAGATTAGGATGACCACGAAGCCCTATCCACAGATATATCACAAAAGCAAGTTAATTTAAGTGTACACTATAATGCCATATCTTAGACAGAGGTTTAAGCAGGACCCCTGCATTTTGTAGGGACGTAAATGGAACCCATATTTGCTCCTCACCCAGGTTACCAATGAACGCCTATTTTTCAACTGAATAGGAAATTTTCCCAGGAAACCAAAAGCTAGGAACTTCGAACAATGAAATTAAACTTCAATTAAACCAAATGAGATGGAAAATTAGCTAATTAATTAATTAACGATTTAATCAAGAACAAACCCAGACATCTACAACCAAATTAAACACAAAATCAAGGTCCTTTCACAAACATAAGCTTAAGAAGGCGAAAATCTGAGACCTTTCAAAAGCGCAGAAATAGAGAGAAAAAAAAATTGGGGGAAAAGTTGGGAAATTTACCAAAGGGGTTTAGGTGGAAGCACCGAGAGGAGATGATCGGCAAGGCAGATTGAAGCTCGAAAAGGTCGAGCTTGGACTCTGCGGCAGTGGCGAGATCTAGGGTTTTTCCACAGAGAGAGAGGGAAACCTAGATTCGGAAAATAGGGAGAGAAATAGAGACCTTGATTCGAAGAGAAATGGTGAAGCTTTAAATCGAGCTGCTTGGTGCAGAGAAGAGTGAGGCGAGGAGGGAGACGGGAACAGTAGCAGTCAACCAGAGAAAACGTGGGTCTGCGACTGTAAGGAAGGAGGGCAATTTTGGATTATTGAAAAATTCATTAAACCTACACTGTTCATCCGTGTTTTTGGTTTCGGAAGCTGCAACTGTTTTTGGGAAGCTGCAAATAGCAGCTTCGGGTGCGCTTCAGGTTTTGGCTTCTTTTCACCCTCAACTTAAAAAAAAAAAAGCTGCTTTTGGAAAATTTACCAAACACCTAAAATCTTTCTAGCTTTTTTTCACCCTAACTTTTTTTTTAAGCACCTCACTCCCAATCACTCCCAAACTGGGACTTATAGCTTTTGAAAACAATTTTTGAGGATGGCATAACAACATCCAACTTTTTATTTTCTAATACAACATCTCCAACTTTTGTCATGTAACGTATGAATGTAAATAGCACTTCGTAAACGTATGGATGTAATATATGTACATAAACACCACTCTTTGGCATGTATATTTTTCAAAACTTTCTACATCTTCAACAATGTTTGAAGCCCCGCAGCAACCGAGTACACTTGCTAGTATACATCTAAACTTATTAAGACTAAATCTTTTAGTTCTTGGATTCATCTAACTACTTAATTCCAGCAGATGCTATGCTTGCACTACTAGAATTTATGGCTTGCCCTGTCAACTATTGCGCGACAGAAGATTTCGTTGGTTTCACCTTTTTTCACCGACAGAATATAAGTTTAGTAGGGCAAATTCAGTCAACAAACTAGGTTGACTGAATAGATTTACAGGACGGTTAGAGTTCGTAGGTTAAGACATCAGTCGTTGGGCAAACATTTGGAGCGAAGATGTGAGTGTTTTAACTGACGAATAAGCTGGTCGTCATGTAGATCTTCTTTCCCGTCAGTTTTCAACGGGTAGCTCTTTGGATAACAATTCATCTTCAAGGGGAACAAGTTGTCTCTCAAATGAATGGTTAGAAACAATTGTGAGACCATAATTTTCTAGGGCCGGAATAAAAAATACAGTAAAACCCTCACCTATTCTCTCTCTGTAACCATCCACCAAATACCCCTTCTTCCCTTTCTAGTTCTCTCCGTGTAATTTCCCCTGACCGAATCACACAATCCAACCAAATTCCATGGACTTATCCCACCCTCTCTCCTTCTCTCTATATATAGCAAGTCCCCTTGCCTCAGAGTCCCTGGCAACTGAATTTATGGCGTATCTTCGTTCTTTCAATTATTTGAAAGCTTCCCCGCCCTGCAGTCCTGTACAAAGGCGTACGGTGTTTCATCATTTCCATTAAAACTCTGCATTTCAAATGGTCTAAACCAAATTGTATCAAATGTGAAGCAAAGGACAAGAGGTGCAGATTGAAGAATGATCGGATCATATTTATATATATTTTTATATCAAATTCACTCGTCTTTTCTTAGTTAGTTCGTTATATTTTGAGCTATTTACGTTATTTTTATGTTTTATAAGATTTTCAAGAAAAGAAAATAAAAATAGAATAAGTGAAGTGTTAAGTAATTAATTTCATCTAAACTATCTTGTTTGTTGAATTATACTTATCATTTAAAAAAATAATATATATATATATATTTATATTTATTTATATATATATATATTTATATTTATTTATATATATTTATATATATATATATATTTATATTTATATATTTAATTATGTTTTGTGTGTATGGCAGCTCGGTGGGGGGAATAAACAAAGTCAAAGGCAAAAAAAAATGATGCATGCACGTGCCTTTGGAGTGGAATGCATAATGGTGGCCTCGGTGGAAGCCAGGAAAAATAATAAAAAGAGAACCCTAAGGAAAGCCTGAAAGGGGTTCGGTCAAAAAAGGGCAGCGTTTAGAGGGATTAAAAGGGAGAGCTTCACAGGGTTCAAGAGGGAAGCTGCTCGGAGGAGCAGAATAGAAGAAAAAAGAATAAAAATAAAAAGTCGGTGATAAGAAAATAATATAAGGAATGGAAGCTGCCTTGCAGCTGGCAGCACACACAACAAAAGTGGAGTTTGTATATTCCCATTAGTGGGGCTACCACGAGGCTGATTTCAAAAGGAGCCGTCAGTCCATTTACTGAAAAAAGGAAGAAAACCTCGGGGGTTGATAAGGACCAGGAAGGCAGCTTTGGCTGCGATGGGAGGAGAAAAAAAGAGGCGCAAAGCCTCGGGGGTTTTTGGGAACACGGGAAAGCTGCTTGGCAACTTTGGGATAAGGCAGCGAGGAAGACCATCGCAGTAGAGGGAGAGAGCACCGAGACAGAAACGAAGAGCTCCAGGGGGAGCTGCGTGGCAGCCATTCACGGGGAGACGAGCAGAAGGGAAAGAAAAGGCAGCTATGCTGCCACTTGACAGCTGTGCAGTCCAAGGCAGCGTCCAAGGCAGTCCACGGTGCTGGATTTGTGGAGAGCCTCGGGAAGGCTTGAGTCACCGGAGCACAGAGAGCAACTCACCATTTGGTTTAATTTTTCTTAAACTCATGTTTAATTTAATTTACCTTTTAATTATGTTAAACATGTGTAACTAAATTCTGTTTGGCTAGAGGTTAATTCGAAACCATGATTATATTTGTAATTTTAATTTGATTTACTCCAGTTATGAATTTATGAATGTTGGATGTGGTTTACTTTTCTGTGTTGATTAAGAACTTGTTTATGTATGTGGGTTAAGGGTCGAAACTTAATTTGCATGCTTAAACTTGATGCTAGGATATAAGGGAATTTCACCTAATCGTTATGAACTTATATTCATGAGTAGTAAAAATCGCTAGTCACGATTGTGTTTAGTAAACCCTAGGTTGGATTAACATGCGTATTCCATAGTTATGAATGCCTAGTCGATGTTTATGATTTCCATTGAACTTAATGATCTTTGATATGTCTCTCTATCATGCGTATTCCATAGTTAGGGAACTTGATAAGAATAATTTGGTTATGATGCGTATTCCGTCCAATTCGATGAATTTAGGGAAATCTGAAAGTTAATTTAAGCAAACCTAATTAACTTGGAGCGTTGTCATTCATTCGTTTGTTGAATTCATAACTGGGAATCAATTTAGGTTGCATTTGTGTCATGTGTGGAGAAAAACCCTCTAGCCAATCCGTCACCTATCCTTTCACCTTTATTTTATGTTTTTGTCATTTTATAATTTATTTAAGTTTAATTTACGTTTCTTCAAAACCAAACCCCCCATTAAAATATTATTATTTAGTTAATTTTTATTAGTTTTTATCTTTTAATTTAATTTCCGTCTAATTAATTTCCTAGTTTTTATTTTAAATTGTTTCCTTTGTTTTGAGTCATTTTTAGTGTGTTTCGAGTTTTTAGTTTAGTTTGTATTTTCTAGAGTCTTGAGTTGTTTTGAGTCTTTTGATTTGTTTTAGTTTATTTGTTAGTTTTATTTTGAGTTATTTTAGTTAAGTGTTTTTATTTTAGTTTAGTGTTTTAAACTTTGTTTTTACGTTTTTAAATTATTTTAGAGGTTTTAGCAAGCCCTCCTAATCCCCGGCCTAGAACGATACCCTACTTACATCTATACTACATCTTTCAAAAAGAGGGTTAAATTTGTGCGGTTTAAAATCCCGTCAAATTTTTGGCGCCGTTGCCGGGGATTAGCAACTTTGCTAATCCTTTATTTTTGTTTGTGTTTATTTTTATATTTGTGTTTTTGTTTGTGTTTTTATTTATATTTGTGTTTGTGTGTTTTACTTTTGGTATTTGATTTATTTTTCTTTCTTTGATTTTAGGTATAATTGGAGTAAGACATGGATTTTGATAGTATTCAAGCTCAATTGGCAAATCTTACTTCTCAATTGTCGCATAATGCCGAACGGACCACAATACCAAGTGTCCCTACATTTGATGTGCCCTATGGGCAAGGATATCAGACTCATCAGTATCCTCAATTTTCTGCATATGAAGATGATTGGGGATATCAAGGCTATAATCAATCAAGGGGCAATATGTATTCCAACGGTTGCAATTCGGATTGGAGGGATCATTCAAATCAAATGTGGGATGAACCTCAACAAGTTCAGCAAAGTGGATATTGGCAGCAAGATGAAGCGTTCTATTCAAGACCTATGCAGCCACCACAACATCCCCCACAACAATTCCAATCGAATTCAAGTATGCCCGTGGATTATAATCAAATTCTTAATGAATTAAACTCTTTGGTGCAGGGGTCACAAAATCAAGCTAAGGAGACTCACCAAGGAGAATATTGGCAGCCGTATGATGAGTTCTATACAACGCCTTTGCAACCATCACAGCCACCACAACAATTTGCCCAATTCGATTCAGGTACATCTATGGATAATGATACATTTAATAAGTTACTCACTTCTTTGAATCAGGGAGTGGAAAATCGAATCCAGGAGATGCAAGACCGGACCAACAAGGTGGATGAATTGGAAAGGCAAGTTGGGGAGATTATGGAGATCATGGCACAGATTCAAGATCAAAGTGAATTCTCCAACTCACCTTTTGCAAATTCAAAGGGAGAAGTGGAAATTGAAGAAGCCATCACGTTGGAAGGTGATATGGAGGATGAGGCTGTTCTAGAACCATCCAGTCACAGCCCGAACTTGGATGAATTGCCGCTGCAAGAAGAAGATGAGGAGGACGACTTGGGCAGTTTAGACAAATTCTTGTCTCAAACCCCTCAAGTCTCTATGTCGTCCAACTATGGTGAGGTTGTTCCAAGTTCAATTCATTCTAACATTTTTCCACCGAATGTCTCTTTTCCTTGCAGATTTTTTCCAAATAACGAAGAAAGAGAAAAAGACATTGTGGAACATCTTCCAGAGGTGCAAAGTGATATCTCAATTCTTGGTGCACCAAAACAAGTTCCCGAACCTTGCACACCAAGAAAAGAGATTCAAGAGAATGAAGTGGCTGAAGAATGTGTAAAATACATCAATGAGGCTGTGCAGGAAACAAAGGCCCAAGAAATTGAGTTTGATAATACGGGACAGGCCATAACCATCATTGTAAACCTGGCCCAGTTCAAAATCCCGGAAATATCCAAAAACGTAGTTTTTGTTATTGAGTTTGTTTCGGAGAAAGACAGTAAGCCATCTTCTCCAATTTTAACTTTTATTTTATTGTATACTAACATGTTTTTTATTTTAATGATTCAGGCACCCAACTTAGAATTCAGACCACTGCCGAATCATTTCAAGTATCACCTCCCATTGAAAGATAAATTCCATGCTATGGAGCCGAGGGGAGGATAATGGAAAGATTCGTCCGGCTAAAGACGTTAAAGCAAGCGCTTCTTGGGAGGCAACCCAAGCAATCAGATTTGCATTTCTTAACCTTTTTCTTTATTGCCTTTACTTTCATTTTTGTTTTGTTTAGTTAGTTGTTTTATTTGGTTGATTTTTATTTAGTTTGTGTTTAAATAAATTAAGAGCCTTATTTATTTTACGTACGGATAAATAAAGTCTTTTTACATTTATTTACATTTATTTACTCTACATATTTTAATTTGCTTAAAATAAACCTAAAAAAAATAAAAAATTAATAATAATAATAATATTAGTAACATATATATATATATATATATATATATATATTTATTTAAATAAACATTAAAAGCATAAATAAATTTACAATAATACGAAAACTAATAGCGTTCATTGGTCATTGGTTAGGTGGCGCCCCAGAGGTCGACGGAGCTCCGGGAAGACGAAGAGCCAGAGTTGGAATCTCCGGAGCCGGAACGCTTGGTGCAACTCCCGAGGACGAAGGCAACATAAACCGCGGGAGTAGCGCCATGAACCTTTCATGATCGCTCTGAATCCGACCGTCCGACTCCTGCAGCTGATCCAGCTTCCTCTTCATGCTGGTCGAGTAACTAGTTGCAAGCATGTGCAACTCCTTGTTCTCGTGCCTGAGTCCTCTGACTTATTGCCGAAGACTGGCCACCTCAGCCATCAGCGACTCCACCTGACGAGACCGGGCAAGCAGGCGCTGGCCCATGTTCGAAACTGAGCCTGCACTTTGGACGCTGAGGGCAAGAGATTCCTGAACGGCCAGCTCGTCCGACCGCCTAGATAGCATCCTATTGTCCCTTGGAGTGAGCAGATTTCTGGCAATCACCGTAGCGGTGATTTCATTCCTCATCATTGTGTCCCCGACTGTAAGAGGACCATTGGGGGATATGAAGGACTGATTCCAAATGTTGTTCGGAGAAGACGAGTCATCGTCTTCCCCGACATTCAAGTTTAGGCGACGGTCGGAAGGGCAAGACATTTTTAGAGGGTGTTGAGGAAGAAAAGAGTTCGCTAAGTTTAAGAGTGCAGGAAGAGTTCGAAAAGATTAAAAGTGCAGAAGTGCAAGAAGAGAGCGGAAGGAGTATGAATGCAGAAGTGTTTGAGGAATTTTTGGAGTTCAAGTGTGAGGTGGAGCAGAATTAGCGCCTCTATAAAAAGAAGAAAATGAAGAGCGCCCGCTCCTCAGAGGTGAAGACGCGTCCTCACGCAAATCGAAAAAGCTGGACACTCATTTCTCGAAGGCCGTTTCCTTTCTCAAAAGCTGGGCTTGACTCAGCAATCACGTGGTTCAGTTTTTCCAATTTTGTCGTGACTCATCACGTGCACCGTGGAGCGTTGCGAAAACCACAAGCCGCACCCGGTTTTGAACCCCGGTTTTCAAAAGATCATCATTCCAGTTTGTCGTCACTCGTCGCATGCGCAGTCAGCTTCGCGGAAATTACGGAGGCTTTGTCAGAAAGCGCGTAACGGGTACTGTTCATCCATCACCGGCTGCCGACAAATAGTGAGGGAATAATTCCGGTTGAGGAAGAAAAATTTCTATAAATCTCGACCTTCGCCTTCCACATCAAAGGCACACCTTCTCAACCTCTCTTCATCTCCGATAATGTCTTCCCAAAGAAAGCTTTCAAGTTACTCAGTGTTCTTCATCCCTTGGATCACCCCAGAAAACAAACCTTCCAGAGCAAAAGTATTTCATATCAAAAAGGTTAAAAACAAAAGTATCTCATATTATGCTTTCTCCTCACCTTCATCTGAGGAACGTGGAGAAAGTGAGATCCTGATTGCTTACCTAGTCTTGCTCTCGAGTACTCATCTCAGACCCCTCCCAGCCCACTTCAAAAATAAACCTGTGTAGAGGTACTTCTTCAAAAGCAAAAGTACCTCACAGACGAAGCAGGAGGAGTCTGAGGTGCATCCTGATGAATTCGGAGGGTGAGATGATCCAAGAGTTCAAGAAGATGCCACACCTGCGTGGAGACCGGACTACTTGAAGCATGTGGAGACAACGTGCTGATTCATCCTCAACTAAGCTGAGGAGCACTTGCAAGAAGGTGGCCCATCCAGTTCAAGATGAAAGCTGTGGAAAATCAACAATCATGACCAATGATCACCTATTAGTTCTTTTCATTATCTTTTATTTTCATTTTCAATTTTTCGTTTGCATTTTTCTATTTTTTGCTTGCGTGCTTAACTGATTTATTTCTTTTCTTTGCAGGAACGTTTGGTTATTTTCTCCCTTGAAGTTGATTGCAAAATTTAAGCTTGGGGGTCATCGCTTGGCTTTCTGCAAATTAGGGAAGTTTTCAGTCCTATTGCTTTATTTTGTTTCGTTTTATTTATTCCTTCTATTTTTATTTGCTTATTATTGTTTTCTGACATTGGGGACAATGTCTAGTTTAAGTGTGGGGGTATCAAGATAAAAAATGACCAAATTGAAAATTTTTGTACCTTCGACTTTGAACTGGTTTCATTTGTTTCCGTGTTATTGCTTTTTGTTTTCTTAGTGTTTTATGCTGTTTTGGTGTGTTTTATTGTGTTTTGAGGAAATCTTACGAAAATGACATAAAAATTTGAAAAATATTTTGAAAAACCCAAAAAGAATTTTTTTAGTTGTTTTTGTGTGTTTGTGTCTTAGGTACCTTCCAACACAATGATGAGGATTTGGTTTTTAATTGCATGACTGTTAAAGAAAATTATAAACATGGATGGAAGTTTGATATGCTCTTGGTTTATGCTTAGTTGTAGTTGTTGTTTATGAATTTAAATTTGATCACAAAAGGATAAAATTAGTTTTTGTAACATGCTTTAAGGAAGGAACTCAAACTAATGCTACATCCCTGTGAGACTTGAGCTTATACCTTGTTTGGAGAGTTATTAATCTTGATGTTTTTGTTTTCTAAAGTCGTTGCATGATCTCATTATTCTTTGCTTGGTTGCTACTTAGAAGGCGTTTTATCATCTTAGTTCCAGATACTAAAACTCATATCCGTTTCATTCAAAGCATGACATTGAATTGCATAACACATATCAAGATGAAGTTGTTTAGTAAACCACCTTAACCAAAAAGCCTTACCCTCCATCTTTCTTATGTTTTGTAGGCTTAACCCATCTCGAGCCTTGTTTAGCCTATTTTTGTTGTTAACCTCATTAAACCGCACCAAACCTACTGTAGGACTGTATGCACCCTTGTTCTTAAAGAATAGTGAGCATGACTTAAAAAGAATTCATTTTATTCTACACTTTGCAGAAAAACAAGTGTGGGGGAAGGATTGGTTGTTTCGAGCTCAATTGTACGTTTTGTTCTTTAAAAAAAAAAGAGTTTGAAATTTGGCCATAAAATGTGTGAATCCTCCCCTCGGGTTTAGAGTTGAATTTTCATTCAAAAGTGAATTCTATGCGTTAACCTTATTACTTTGCTTACTATTTCTTTAAGAACATTTGTTTTTCCATAGCCTTCCTTTGTTAAGCCTATATCCTTAGCCCCGTTACAACCCTTTGACTTCTATCTTGGTTGTTGTGTGTTCAATAATGTGGAGTTTGGGATTGGTATGAGCATATGGTGTCACTGGTTCTCGCATCTAAGTAGTAGCATTTCGTTCATGAGATCATATTCATATGCACATTAATAACTCCAGAAAATGCTTTCTTTGCTATAACATATGTGAGTGATCGTTTCCTTGCTTACATCATTCTTCTCACATATACCTAGTATAGGGAGTGTAGTCAGAAAATCTGAGCGAAAAATTGAGTGCATATCTAGTAAGGAATAGAGTAAAATCTCTAAGGCATGTTACTACATTCAAAATGTTGTTTTAATTGATTAAATGCGAACTAATAAATGGTGACTGTGATTAAGTATGTGCTCAAGGGTATGGATTGCCAAAATCTGTGTAAGTGATGATTTTTAATTTGTCATGTCCATTGGAAATCCCTGAGATAAATGTTGGAAGGTTTAGATTGAGTTTTGTTCTTGTTTTCTTTGTTTTGCTCGAGGACTAGCAAAAGCTAAGTGTGGGGGTATTTGATCGGATCATATTTATATATATTTTTATATCAAATTCACTCGTCTTTTCTTAGTTAGTTCGTTATATTTTGAGCTATTTACGTTATTTTTATGTTTTATAAGATTTTCAAGAAAAGAAAATAAAAATAGAATAAGTGAAGTGTTAAGTAATTAATTTCATCTAAACTATCTTGTCTGTTGAATTATACTTATCATTTAAAAAAATAATATATATATATATATATTTATATTTATTTATATATATATATATATATTTATATTTATTTATATATATTTATATATATATATATATTTATATTTATATATTTAATTATGTTTTGTGTGTATGGCAGCTCGGTGGGGGGAATAAACAAAGTCAAAGGCAAAGAAAAATGATGCATGCACGTGCCTTTGGAGTGGAATGCATAATGGTGGCCTCGGTGGAAGCCAGGAAAAATAATAAAAAGAGAACCCTAAGGAAAGCCTGAAAAGGGTTCGGTCAAAAAAGGGCAGCGTTTAGAGGGATTAAAAGGGAGAGCTTCACAGGGTTCAAGAGGGAAGCTGCTCGGAGGAGCAGAATAGAAGAAAAAAGAATAAAAATAAAAAGTCGGTGATAAGAAAATAATATAAGGAATGGAAGCTGCCTTGCAGCTGGCAGCACACACAACAAAAGTGGAGTTTGTATATTCCCATTAGTGGGGCTACCACGAGGTTGATTTCAAAAGGAGCCGTCAGTCCATTTACTGAAAAAAGGAAGAAAACCTCGGGGGTTGATAAGGACCAGGAAGGCAGCTTTGGCTGCGATGGGAGGAGAAAAAAAGAGGCGCAAAGCCTCGGGGGTTTTTGGGAACACGGGAAAGCTGCTTGGCAACTTTGGGATAAGGCAGCGAGGAAGACCATCGCAGTAGAATGAGAGAGCACCGAGACAGAAACGAAGAGCTCCAGGGGGAGCTGCGTGGCAGCCATTCACGGGGAGACGAGCAGAAGGGAAAGAAAAGGCAGCTATGCTGCCACTTGACAGCTGTGCAGTCCAAGGCAGCGTCCAAGGCAGTCCACGGTGCTGGATTTGTGGAGAGCCTCGGGAAGGCTTGAGTCACCGGAGCACAGAGAGCAACTCACCATTTGGTTTAATTTTTCTTAAACTCATGTTTAATTTAATTTACCTTTTAATTATGTTAAACATGTGTAACTAAATTCTGTTTGGCTAGAGGTTAATTCGAAACCATGATTATATTTGTAATTTTAATTTGATTTACTCCAGTTATGAATTTATGAATGTTGGATGTGGTTTACTTTTCTGTGTTGATTAAGAACTTGTTTATGTATGTGGGTTAAGGGTCGAAACTTAATTTGCATGCTTAAACTTGATGCTAGGATATAAGGGAATTTCACCTAATCGTTATGAACTTATATTCATGAGTAGTAAAAATCGCTAGTCACGATTGTGTTTAGTAAACCCTAGGTTGGATTAACATGCGTATTCCATAGTTATGAATGCCTAGTCGATGTTTATGATTTCCATTGAACTTAATGATCTTTGATATGTCTCTCTATCATGCGTATTCCATAGTTAGGGAACTTGATAAGAATAATTTGGTTATGATGCGTATTCCGTCCAATTCGATGAATTTAGGAAAATCTGAAAGTTAATTTAAGCAAACCTAATTAACTTGGAGCGTTGTCATTCATTCGTTTGTTGAATTCATAACTGGGAATCAATTTAGGTTGCATTTGTGTCATGTGTGGAGAAAAACCCTCTAGCCAATCCGTCACCTATCATTTCACCTTTATTTTATGTTTTTGTCATTTTATAATTTATTTAAGTTTAATTTACGTTTCTTCAAAACCAAACCCCCCATTAAAATATTATTATTTAGTTAATTTTTATTAGTTTTTATCTTTTAATTTAATTTCCGTCTAATTAATTTCCTAGTTTTTATTTTAAATTGTTTCCTTTGTTTTGAGTCATTTTTAGTGTGTTTCGAGTTTTTAGTTTAGTTTGTATTTTCTAGAGTCTTGAGTTGTTTTGAGTCTTTTGATTTGTTTTAGTTTATTTGTTAGTTTTATTTTGAGTTATTTTAGTTAAGTGTTTTTATTTTAGTTTAGTTTTTTAAACTTTGTTTTTACGTTTTTAAATTATTTTAGAGGTTTTAGCAAGCCCTCCTAATCCCCGGCCTAGAACGATACCCTACTTACATCTATACTACATCTTTCAAAAAGAGGGTTAAATTTGTGCGGTTTAAAATCCCGTCAAAGAACAATGGCACCAAGAGCGAAATTGAACTTGTTGACAGGAGGAAACCAAGTAAGGATAACGTGTCTAAATCTTATTTCGAATCTATTCTGCTCATGATGTTTTTCATGATGATGATCGGTATACTCTGCTGCATGCTGTGATTTTTCTGCTTTCATGTAATTAGCGGCTTATATTTGTGGTAACGATATTGATTAATTTCAAGAAATGACAATGTAATTTTCGCAACTGTCTTTTGGCAAAACAAAGACGTTTGCAAGGGTGAGTTGTGTAGGACCGGCGTTTACCTTTGTTTCATGTCCAAAGGACACTCGAGAATAAATGTTTACTCATGGATGGTATCTGTCTATTTGCAGGAGCAACCCTGGGTTCATTTGTTCTGTTACTGCTGGTCATTGCGGCATATCACGCCTATAGCGCTGATAAAAGTAAAAAGAGAATAGAATGAAATTTGATTAAGTTTTCGGCGGACTACAAAGATCTTAAGCCAAGCCTATATTCCTATGCAGATATTAAGAGGATCACAAATCAATTCAAGTACAAGTTGGGCCAAGGAGCATACAGAACTGTTTTTCAAGGAAAGCTTTCTTCTGAATGCTTTGTTGCCGTGAAAGTACTTAACAATTCCAAGGGCAACCGGGAAGAGTTTGTATATTCACCACGTCAATGTGGTTCGGTTGGTTGGTTCACCCCATGATTATATTTCATCAGTAGATAGAAACATTTCTTTCCTTGGTTGGCATGAGTTGCAAGATATTGCTATCGGCATAGCCAAAGGAACCAGCCATGTGATCAACAAATCCTCCATTTCGATATCAAACCCCATAATGTTTTGCTCGACCAAAAATTCACGCCAAAAATCTCTGATTTTTGGTCTGGCCAAGTTATGTTCCAAGGACCAATCAGTGTGACTAAAGCCAGGGGACCATGAGATACATTGCACCCGAAGTGTTTTCCAGGAATTTCGGAAATGTGTCTTACAAGGCAGATGTCTATAATTTTGGAATGCTGCTGCTTCAGATGGTAGGAGGAAAGAAGAATATTGGTTCAACCACGGAGGACACGACAAGTGAAATCTACTATCCAAAATGGATTTATAACCTTCTAGAGGAAGGAAATGACCAACAGATCCATATTGAGGAAGAATGTTATGGTAAGATTCCAAAGAAACTTGCAATTTTAGGGCTCTGGTGCATCCAGTGACACTCGGTGGATTGTCCATCCATGAAAACGGTGGTTCGGATGTTAGGAGGAGGAGAAAACTTGATGATGCAAGCAACACTAAAAGCCTCCTACAGTTAGAAGCAATTGCTGAATTAGAGTAACATGTATGTGCATACGCACCAACACAAGTAGTTCTTATATGTATCCGAACCCAAACAATTACAGATGACAGTTCTTCACTAAATCACTTTAAAGTAAAATTTTAATTTATAATACATTATTGCACTTTCTTAACAATTTGATCATCACCTAGCTGACAATGAACACGTTAGCTCCACGTTAGAACATGTTGGGTTCGATTTACCCACAGTCACAGGCGTCTCTTGTGGGCTTAGAGAAGGCCTGACAGGCATTTGCAGACATTCAACATCTCCTCCAAGCATTTCGACAACTTTGGACATCGAAGGGCGATCACTTGGTTTCATTTGAATACACCACAAGGCGGTTATAACCATCTTTCTTATTACTTTCTTTTCCTCCTCTGTAACATTGTCCATTTCCAAGTCATTTCCCACAATATACTGATCGTATACCCACACTGGGAAGTAGATTTGGCTTGAATGCTCTACCGTTGCTTTGAAATTCTTCCTTCTGCTTGCCATTTCCATCAACAACATTCCAAAACTATAGACATCTGCCTTGTATGAGACGCCTCCAATATTTTTGTAGAACAACTCAGGAGCAATGTATCCCAGTGTACCCCGTACTGCCGTCAAAGGGACAATGCTATTATCTACAGGATACAATTTTGCAAGCCCAAAGTCAGAAACCTTTGCTTTAAGGTTCTCATCAAGAAGAATGTTATGAGGCTTGATGTCGAAATGTAGAATTTGCATTTCGCAACCTTGATGTAGATATTCGATCCCTTGAGCCACTCCAAGAGAAACCTCGTACATGTTCTTGATAGTTAAGGGAAGACTTCCTTCTTTGGAATAAATGTATTTATCAAGAGATCCATTAGGCATAAAGTCATATACTAGAGCGCGCTTTGATCCCTCGACACAATATCCAACAAGTTGCACCACATTAGCATGGTGAATCCTTCCAAGTGTAGCTATTTCGCTCATAAAATCTTGGCCACTAGCTTTGGGCTTGCCCAAGACTTTAACTGCTACAAAACGGCCACTGCGGAGCTTTCCTTTAAATACAGTGCCAAAGCCACCTTCGCCCAATTTGTGCTCAAACCTGCGGGTCATTTTCTTGATGTCTGAGTAAGAGTACCTTATAGGCACGAAATTGTTATCGCGTTGTAGAAAATCTTCTATTGTGCTATACATAGACCAATGTCTTCTGCGCCATTTATAGATTAAAAATGCAGTCACAACTGGAACTCCAAAAACAAATCTGGCTAGGAAAAATGACCCTGCATGCATTGACATTAATATGTTAGATCCCCTGTGTGCTACTTTTTCTTCCCTTTCTTTCCAAATTACTTTGTCTTTGATGTAATTAAAGAAAGAGAATGGGAAATCTACATATGCTGATAATACAATCTCGTCTTAGTCCTTACCGATGCATACGAGTATAAACCATCCATGTACTGTAACAAAATCAATCGACTATGAATTTGAAAAGTGCATAATGTGAAAAAATAAATAAAAAAAATTAAATCAAAGGGTGCCCTTATTGACACCCAAATTTTAGTTAGTTTCACCCAACTAAAAAATTGTGCCGTCAAACTTTTTAATTTGCCGTCGAAATTGAGTTCACCCAACCCACCAAGCAGCAAGCACCACTCACCAAAAAAAGGAACAACACACACCCACCACTCACCAATAGAAAGAGAATGAACACACAGACCCACAAGGAGCCGGCATCGATGCTGTCGATGAGGGAGGGACCGGTCTGTTCATTCTCTTTCTTTTGGTAGGTGTAGACTGGTGTGGATTTGGGCGAACCTAGAAATGAGGGAAAACTATGAAGTTTAACAAAATGTTATAATTAGGTGAACTTAACTAAATAAAGGGACCCAAAATCAGAAGACTTGAGCGTATTTACTAATTAAATGAAGCTCTTACCCATAAATAACGGTGGAATGCCTGCAATAGATACGTACCACGGAAAAGTGAGCAAAGACATACACTTACTACGTTTAAGAAGTACAGATGGAGCACACAAAAATACAAGAAGCTTTTGGGGGGAAAATTCTTACTGATGTATTCATGACCTACAGTGAAAAATGTGACGAAGAATACACGGCATTAGCAATAGCTTACCCAGTCTTCAAAATTTGAAAAATCAAGTTTGTAGATCGAAAACTTGTAAATAAAACAAAAAGAGGACCCCTTACCGATTTGTTGCCATAGATATCGAAAGAAACCTACAGGAACAAAGAAAGAACAAGACCACATGCATTAGCATAACAAGTGTGAGGTGTATAAGTCGTTAGAAAATAAATTTAAAATTCTAGTGCTGACAATACATTGATATATATATATATATATATATATATATATATATATATATATTATTTTTTTCTGGAAATTTAACTTTTTCCCTCCAAACTCATTTTTCTAGCCTCTAGCCCATCATATAATATTTATTCGAATAAAACCCAGTGTTTAGGATCCAACTAATAAACTTACCAAATTAAGTTTGTGTGTCCATTTTTATATTTTTTTGGATCCCTAATATACCCCATCTAAGCCACTATGAAAAGTTCTTATAATTTTGTTTTAATTGATCACGTGCATTGAATTTGGCAAGGTCTTGTAGCTATGAAATATGATTCTAGATGGAGGAATTAATTTGGAATTTTTTTTTTTAAATTTCAATTTGAATTACCCAATTTAGTGTTTATTTTCAACAATATCTATTGTTTAATTTTATGAAAATAATTTACCTACTATGAGAATTAATTTTATGAAAACAATATCTATTGTTTAATTTTATACCTACAGGATAATTACACGAAAATAGTTTACCTATTGTGAAAATTAATTTTTTGAAAACAATATCTATTGTTTAATTTTATGAAGATAATTTACCTACTATATAATTACATGAAAAAATTTACCTACTATGAAAATTAATGTTTTGAAAACAATATCTATTGTTTAATTTTATGAAAATAATTTACCTACTGTCTAATTACAAGAAAATTAATGTGCTACTTTTTAAATTTGTAACAAAATTAATTTACCTACTATTTATGGTATTAGTATACATAAATGTAGAATATATGTCCGTATATATTTGATATAATTAGGTTTTGGATTTGAGGAGTTCACACAAAAAAGCTATTAGATTTGGGTTGGATTGGAGGGTAATTTGTTGAAAGTTAGGAGGGTAGGGTTTAGACGCCCTCCTATACATGCCCTTGTTTACAGCACTGCCATCAAATATGTGGCTGAATTGAAGGGGATTATTAAAATTTAGAGGATTGTTTTGTCCAGGGGTGGGGGCGACACTCGCAGACAGAGGGCTTTCCGCTTTACTCATGTCCCGGTGGTTCTTTCTCTCCATACGATTCGATTTCGGTGAGTTCTTCGTTGCCCTCATGATTTCCCACTTTGATGTTTTGGGCGTCCTTAGTCGTCGTTTTTATTTGGGTTTACTGCATTGTTGCTTTTAGTTTCTGGATTTTTATTTTTTCGGCGGTTTGATGAATCGTGGTTAATAATTTTACACCATGGGATTTTCGCACTTCTGATGGAATTGAGCGCGGGGATTCGGGGTGGGGTTTTACTGATAATTTGTCTTCATTCAAATGAATGGCTAAAATTTACAGTGACGGAAGAAATTTATGAGCATTAACAAAGTTTGTAAATTATTCTTATGCATTTTATTGAGGGATATGGGGATCTAATCGATTTCTCTCTGTAGTGGGATTGAAATTGGGACTTTGTGGTACTCTCTCTCGCTCTTTCTCTCTCCTATGTTTATGAATTGAGTTCTGAAGTGCGTGTGCAGGTGGGCGCGTTCACTAACTAAGCTTTCAAGGGAACCCATCAAGGGTTTGCTTGCTGGGGGAATTCGGAGACTACCAGTGTATGATTTAGTTATCATGTATCTTTAACATGTAGTGAGAAGTGAGGATTTTGTTTGTAATCTGAAGGAATATGTAGATACTATGATTTGGGGTTGCTTTCTTAAACCATGATAAAGCAGGCCAAGTAATTTTAACATAGATATCATTTTTTATGTAATGCATGAGTATATGAAATGTCAAGACAATAATATATCATGTGATTTAAAATTCAAAGAGAGACAATGAACCCTGTTTGATATTTTGTTTGTCTTGGTTCGTTAAAAATTGGGCGTTTTTCAGTTGGATTCATGGGTTTTGTTTAAGATATCATTTTTGGTTTATGAATGGTTTTGCCAACGCAAAAGTTTGCGTCTTTTCTATGTTGGATTCATGGGGTTTTCTTAAGCTTTCAAGTTTTCAGTTTTTGTCAAGAAATTTAATCTGGGTTTCATTTATTTTTCAAACTAGACACTTTTTTGTGAAGATTTTCTTTATAATTCAGTAAATGATTGCTCCTTTACCTGTAAATTTGACTTCAAAACCTGCAGCGAAGCGCAGGCAATTTTTCTAATTAAATGTCTAAAAGAAATGTATAAGAGATTTGGTGGCATGATTTTGTAAAGCATCTATTTGATCTCTGTACTTTCTCTTATTCTTATGTCTCGTTAAGGTTGCATATCTGAATTTTAACCTATCATCATGTAAATATTATAGTGTGTTTTGGAAGCGGGAGTGTGTGAAATGTGTTGATGCTGATGATAGTGTCGAATTTGGGGACACTTTCCAGCTAGCAGAGCAGGTAACAGAGAGCTTTTTCCAACTCAAATTCAATGATTCAAGCTGCTTAAGACTTGCATAACATTTCCAAGTTGTAGTCGATGTGCCTGAGTTCTTGAGTACTTCAGTCTTCACTAATGAATGTAACCTTAAGACTTGGAATGTCTTTAGGGGGTAAGAAATAACATTTTACCGGTATGTCCGTACCTAAATATATTATACTAAATTAGTATACCGAAATGGCCATACCTAAACATATTATACTAAACTAGTGTGCTGAGATGCCCGTACCTAAACACATTGTAATAAAATAGTGGCACATAAGAAAATATGCAAAAACATAGGTGTGCCGAAAAGCCTCTACCAAAATATTTTCTTATACCTAAAATAAATTGGTGATGCAAATAAAAGCTAATTCATTTGAATTCAAATGAGTATTAAAATTTAATTCATATCAGCATAAAATTCTAAATAGGAAATAAAAAAAGACATTGAATTGAATGCATATGCTGCCTAAGTAGAGTTATTTTATTTAAAGATTAAAATCTAGTTTTCTATTACTTATATTTCTGACTACATATGGTTATTACTTTAGTCGAGAGTTGACGCACCTGGAATTGTGTTTGGAAAACATGTTGACACAGAAATCGCAGTCCAGCCTTGGCAGCGTCTTTCAAAACGCCCGAAATCAAGCTCAAAGCCATACACGAGAGCATTGTGTATGTCTTTATAAGAGACGTTGCTGTAGTACTTATCGGCGTAGTTTATCCAAGCCATCCCATCTGCACTGCAACCCTCATCCAACTCCCATCCTATAACGGACCCGACCGAGACGTAGATATACGTTTTTGGTTGGCTCGAAGAAGAACTTGTATTATTCAAGCATGGAGCAGCGTCCACGTACCAAGAAGAATTCAATGGATTCAAACATTTCAAGTAATATACAGATGTTGGATACCGTGATGAAGAATCTCGTACATATGGATCAGTAATGAGCGGAAAATTTCGAGGCATGGAAGAGCAATTGGTGGTCACAAGGCCAGGATCTAGAAGTCGGATTGTATTGTTATTGTAGTTGATTGCCTGGACGTAGTATTTTCCGGAAGAAGGTATGTCTAGTACTGTAATGTTGCTCTCACAGGACAGAGTAAACATAACGTTGCCGCAGTGCTTCGGATCATGGTTCAGTCGAAAAGGATAGCTTATGTTGTGGATATGGCCGCAGGATGAAGTACAGGACTTGGCACTAGTGTCGTCCTTAGCGTTACAAGTTTCACTGCAGAAGCAAAGAAGAAGAAAGGCTAAACTTAAGGTGAAGGACCTGCTTCCACTAATTTCCATTGGAGAGAGAGAGAGAGAGAGAGAGAGAGAGAGAGAGAGAGAGAGAGAGGTGTACTAGTACACACCAAGTAGTTATATAATATAGGAGGAGTCAAGCACCTTCCGTGAAATTGCAGTTGAAAATTCCTAGAGAAAAATGGTCGTCAATGGTGTCCTAGAGAAAAAATAATTTGCTTCAATTCTTTCTTGTTATTTTGATGATTTATATTAGTATTATATAAAATAGGAAGATCTTATACATTAATCTGTTTATCAAATATATGAAAAAATAATTTACCCAACATATGTGTTCTGTCGTGTGCAAGAATGTATTTCCTTTTATGTTTTATTTCTGCACTTATTTTTACTTTTTCCACATAAATATAACGCGCCTACATCATTTTTCTATGAATTATTTACCTACTTTAATTATTTTATATACCTACGTTATTTATTCTTGAATCTTGAACAAAGCAAAGCAAAGCCAAACGTACTCAACACTTATAGGAAATTAGACGTTCAAACGTACATTTTATATCTAACTGGTGGACTAAGACGTACGGTACGATTTTTGATAACTGGAGAAGATGAACACTGTCATGACAAAATTTATCCAAATAAATGTATATCTGATTTTGTAGTCATTAAGTTAAAATGTATATGCATATATTAACTTGTTGGAGTGGAAAAATTCAGATTCTTTCAATCCTCCAACTAGTAAATCTTGTAACCACATCAAGAAGCCAAACACCATTTTCGCTTGCCATCAATGAGAGTTGGGGGACCTGCAAGAAAACACTTCGACGCGCAATTCAGTCCTTGTTCAAAATAATTGCCAGACATTGTAAAGCTATCTGATACTTCCCTTTTTCTCCTCCCCTGTTCTCATGGGATTCTAGTTCCTTTATTGACATAAAATACTTGGGCTCCAAGTTCCACTTTCCCTCTATTTCTCCATGTTCTCTATTCCATGGAAGTGTTTGATCATGCTCCTTTATTCTAGCTCCACTTCCCCAAATTTAGGAAGTGGCTCATTGCTTGAGCCTTAATTTTTGCACCCACATATGCCTCCTTTTTCTCTACAAATACACATCATCTGAATTTGTAGAGGAAAAATATTTCTTTTGAAAAAAATCACGTGACGTCATTAGTATTATATAACCAAAAATGTTAGATTTCATGTGGATGATCTTCGAACATGCATTTAGCATTCTACTACGGTCGTAGTTTAGCCTCTAGCTACGATCACACAATCATATATTATTCTTTAGCTATAATCACTTGGTCATAATTTAGCCTCCAGCTACGATCACATGGTCATAAGTTAACCTTCAGATATGATCATACGTTCATAATTTAGCCTTCGATGCGATGATATGGTATTCGACCATGGGTTTTGGGTTTTCAACCCTAGTCTTGGGTATTCGGCCGTTTTACGATCTCTGTGTTTGCTACCTAAATTTGTGTTCGATCTCAATCCTTTTGACCCCATTCGGTCTTAAGTTTCGATTTCAATTCGGTCTTAACCAATTTGATCTTGGGTTTTCGATCTTAGTTCGGTCTTAACCCATTCAGGTTATCGATCTTAATTCGGTCTTAACCCATTCGGATTATCGATCTTAATTCAGTCTTAACCCATTCAGGCTATCGAGCTTAATTCAGTCTTAACCCATTCGGGTTATCGATCTTAATTCAGTCTTAACCCATTCGATCTTGGGTTTTCGACCTTAAATTTTGAGACGTCAGCTTAATTTTATATTTTTGATCATTGGTCTCGAATTCATAGATACCAGTTCATGATAAATCATTCATAAGCAATCATTCTAGTAATAGTGGAAAAAAGTTGGACCTTAGCATGTACGCAAGTTGGTGCGGCACCCTGTTGGGCCTTAAACATTCACATGCTAAATTCTTCCATTCGAACATTCCTCTCAGGCAACTTTGTCGCCGATGGAGTTGAGGTAGAGTGTTTTTCTTTTACTCAGAAGTCTTGAGTACACTCCCTATAAGTGGCTTTTCAATCTTCTCATATCCCATGTCCTGATTGCACAAATGTCTTCAACAAATTTTTGTTAGACTCAACTTGGTCAAGCAGAAGTTTTGTTCCTTCATGAGAACTATGCGTACTTGTGCATATAATAGCAATTCAACTCTGCATATTCACATATACATCTTGATAGCATCGTCCCAAGGTTATGAAATACATGTTGTAAAATAATCACCAACTGTTTTGGTGTTCAAGTGAGGCATGAGAGTGTATCTTCTCTACCATACATCAATAAGCAATGAACCCAGATCCAGATATCAAATAAGTAAAAAATATATATGGTTCAAGTGAGGCATGGGGGTCTGCATTCCTGATGTCAATGGATAATGAATCAAGTTCCACATACCGACATGCGCTGAGAGGTATGAAAGGGGAAACAAAAAAAGAAAAAAGAAAAAGGAACTGGTATGCTTATATGGGAGCTTCGACTCCCACAAGCAAAAGCAAAACAGCCGCATCAATTTTCTCACTATTTGCAAGTCAGTGTATGCAATAGTCATATTATAGTTTCATGCAATGTCATGTATATACCTCCCGTTTAAGTTGATATACCAAACAGAGTGTGTCATGTCCCATGAATAGCATTGCTATCCTGTTATATTAAGCCTATGAAGCTTAATGGCAATTGATCTCTCAGAAAATACTTGATAATTGAGAATCTTATCACGATCCTATTGTCAAAAATTAGAATATAGTGAGAAGTCTTATCTTGTTCGGTGACTAAGAAATTCCTCTAACACCTGCAATGTTATAACCTGTAACAATATCGTCTCATGTAAATGAGAATTTAAAAGAGGGGGCCGAAAGAATTCTTCTCTTGGAGGCTTTAACTTGTGCCATAAGTTCGGTCTTCGACCATGGAAATGATACTCGGTCATGAGTTCGGCCCTCGGCCATGACTGCGCCTTGGACTTGAATATTAGTTGCCCTCACCATGCAAGCTATTCAACACATAATGGAGGGATGTGCATTACTTATTTCCTTCTTTTCTCATCTGCAGACGACTCGTGAGACAGTGCCCTACATTTAATGCACCTTGTGAGAATTAGGCATTCAAACGTTAGTTGCTTGCCCCCATTGGATCTGCTGCATTTAGTACACATAGTATATGAAAGCATGAATTGTGAATAATTTTATTGTCGCTCTTGGTAAATGTCGTTTTCAATAACAACCATCATACATAACCTAGACTAGAGAAAGCAGTTCTGTTGCCTTGAGCTCCTGCCCCTCTCTATTGGTTATTAAGAATTTCACTGCACAAATATGACTTTTGCACAATTGGACGACTACATACGTTACTGGAAAACTTAGATACCTATCTATGACATTTGAGAATTTTGAACATTTCTTTTGTACAATTCAGAGCCATGAAGGGATAATACTCATTCCCTCATCTTAAGCTATATTAAAGAAGACCCGTAGTGAAATGTCTTACCATACCATCTTATGCTAGGTGCCAGCGCATTTTTTAGGGGTGGAGATGCAGTGGCCTATTACTGTTCATTGGAGTCTGTTACTGTTCACTTGAGTGGATAAATGGGCTGAGTGCTGGCTCCTAGTCTTAGGGGTGGACTTGCTCTTAGCGCCATAAGTTTCACTTAAAAAGCAAAAGAAGAAGGCTAAAATTAGGGGTGTGCTATCCACACATTTCTTTTTACTTCTCACACACCTCTATTAATTTATGTCTGTTAGATATTCTTCAATTTATCCGATCCGACGGTCGAAATTCAAAAAAAATATGAGAAAAATAAAAAAGATGTGTGAATATCACACTCTTAAAATTAAGGTGAAGAACCTGCCTCCACTAATTTCCGTGAAGTTGCAGTAAGGACTTAAATCACCTTCCGTGAAGTTGCAGTAAGGACTTCAAATTTCCCAGAGAAAAGTCAGTCAACGGTGTTTGGAGCAAGCCCGGCTATCCATTTCTCATTGCGCATATATTTTGATTCATGTACGAAGGAAGGCAGTAAATAAAAAAACAAACAATAGCTTATATTTTTTAAATTCAGTTTTGAAAGCAACATTTAGAAAGGGTGTGAGTTCGAAGGTTCTTCTACTGAATAACTTTATCAGAAAAAGAAGGTTTTGGGCTGTTTTATTCTGGAGACGACGTGGTGTTTATGAACTACTTGCACACTTTGGGTAGAGCTGCGAAACGTCTTAAAGAGAACGACTTAATCCGCGACTCATTCCAAGAATCATTCACCACTCAAAACTTCTACATTTTTCGGATATCTTCGTTCATTTTTATTTCAGTATTCAACATAAACCGCATAAGAGATACAAACAAATCACCGCAGTAACACAAAATCCACTAACCTAACCCGCTCAAGGCGCTACAAACAAAAACTTAAACCTAAAGTCCATGACATGTCCACATGCATGTCCAAAGGGAAGAGACGTGGCAGGAGTCATGGGTTGCACGACCATGTGGGTGTGTCGGTGGCAGGGACAACAAGGGCTTGGGGCTTGGGTGGCAGAGGAGATACCACGACACGCTAGAGCCACTGTCACATGGTCATCGCCGCCGCCGCGAGCCCATAGTAACCTGCATAAAATCGTTAGTGATAAAAGCCGCCAAGGATTTCCGCCGACTGGGAAAATGATTAGATTTGTGAACACCGAAGTCACGTGGATGGCATCATAGCAAAATTGAAATCTTTTAATCATCCTCAGCATTATTCCGACTGCTATCCACAAACTGAAGCAACGAATTAGGCAAGTGTACAACAAATTTTCAACGTGCGTTTATTGTGAATGATTTACAGAGAGTGGGTTTAATGAGGTTTGTAGTTAAAGTGGGATGCAACTTAGAGCACCATCCCTTGATTATATTCCTCTCATTTTATCTGTTCATTTTTACCTCATTTGTTTTTCGGTTGCACCGTCTCAAAAACCTTGTGCGTCTACATGTATATAGAGCTTTTAGTTAAAACAGAAAGTCACATATCCTATAACTATTTAAATTTTGTTGCATATCACAATATATCTTTGTTCATACATTCAAACAGGTATGACAAATACAAAGGAGGAACATAGGAAAAAAAATGAAAATCGCAGTAGACTTGAGTTCATAGAACTTTCAAATAATTGGAATCAAGGAAGACAATCTTTTTCCCAATTGATTATTCTCACCACACAATACAAATAATTTTCTTTTTTTTTATTAAACAGAGAAATACCAAACTGCTACTATCATTCTCCTTAGCGCCATAAGTTTCAGTTAAAAAGCAAAAGAAGGAAGGATAAAATTAAGGTGAAGAACCTGCTTCTACTAGTTTCCATAGGGATAGAGGGAGGGAGAGGGAGAGGGAGAGGGAGAGAGAGAGAAAGAGGGAGAACACCAAGTAGTATTATAATATAGGTGGTGTTAAAGCACCTTCTGTGAAGTTGTAGTAAGGGTTCAAATATTCTAGAGAAAGGTCAGCCAATGGTGTTTGACATAGTCAATCAACGGAAAAGACAGAATTGTGTATCATAATGCTGTCTCTCTCTCTCTCTCTTTCGTTAATGGAGGATACCGAATAATTACTACATATATATCTCTGCCCAATTACAAAAAAGGAAAAATCCATGCGCATTATTTTTATTATTATTAGCTCAGAAATGCAGAAATTGTTCATCTTTTCCTTCTGCATATTGTTACTGGTTTTCTTAAAACTAGTTGGAGCAAGCCAATTTGTGTGCCCGGAATCCGAGTGTGGCGATGATCAAGGCCCGGCTATCCATTTGCCATTGCGCATCAGACGAACACATCACTGTGGAAATCCTGGGCTTGAATGCAATGGGAGATATGAGCAGCAAATACTAGTTAAATTATTTGTCAAACACATAGATTACAAGCGTCAGGAAATTGTTAAACTGTCCCACATCGGTGGGGTGAAGAAAAACAAAGGGGTTTAAATATGATTACCCCACTCTAACTAATATCGAGGCCTTTTGTGATAAAACCCCACACCTGACGGATTGGGCAGGTGGTTAAGTTGGGGACAGTATCGATGTCGTTAGAGTGGGGCGGGCCCGGCGATCAAAAATTCCAACATGGTATCAGAGCCCACGGTTGCGGGCCCGTGCAAGCCAACGAGCTTGTGTGCAAGCCAATGAGAGCTTGTCACCACCCAGAAGGAAACAAGTCTGAGCTCTTAATATAGAGACGACCGCTGAGTTCCAATTGAAAACAAGTGGGCCCAATGTGAGCCAACCTCTGAGTTTCAATTGCCGATGTGGATCTTCACGTGTGAACCACTAAATGAGGTTACACGTGAGGGGGAGTGTTAAACTGTCCCACATCGGTGGGGTGAAGAAAAACAAAGGGGTTTAAATATGATTACCCCACTCTAACTAATATCGAGGCCTTTTGTGATAAAACCCCACACCTGACGGATTGGGCAGGTGGTTAAGTTGGGGACAGTATCGATGTCGTTAGAGTGGGGCGGGCCCGGCGATCAAAAATTCCAACATGGTATCAGAGCCCACGGTTGCGGGCCCGTGCAAGCCAACGAGCTTGTGTGCAAGCCAATGAGAGCTTGTCACCACCCAGAAGGAAACAAGTCTGAGCTCTTAATATAGAGACGACCGCTGAGTTCCAATTGAAAACAAGTGGGCCCAATGTGAGCCAACCTCTGAGTTTCAATTACCGATGTGGATCTTCACGTGTGAACCACTAAATGAGGTTACACGTGAGGGGGAGTGTTAAACTGTCCCACATCGGTGGGGTGAAGAAAAACAAAGGGGTTTAAATATGATTACCCCACTCTAACTAATATCGAGGCCTTTTGTGATAAAACCCCACACCTGACGGATTGGGCAGGTGGTTAAGTTGGGGACAGTATCGATGTCGTTAGAGTGGGGCGGGCCCGGCGATCCAAAATTCCAACAGAAATCAATGTGTATCCCCCGAGTAACTGCCTGCTGCTAAAGCCTGTCGAAGTCACAAACATAGATCACAAGCGCCAGGAAATCCTAGTGTCTCCCCGAAGTAACCACTCGTCATATATTACCTTATTCAGTTGTCCAACTTCTGTTGCAAGAACTGTTGCAAGAACTTATGGTTTGTATCAAGTCCCCTGCCTCGGCGACTCTGGCAGCAGAATTTATGCCATTATATCTAATCTTGTATTGGGAGATGATTTATTCTACACTCTACAATCTTGTTCAAAGATGTATGATGTTTTATCAGTTCCATTTGGCGGTTGGGTGGGTAATGGCGATTTTCTTCAATTCAAATGGTCGAAACCAAATTGTACAGAATGTGAAGCGACGAAGGGAAAGAGGTGTATATGGAAGAACAATGGCACCAAGAGTGAAATTGAATGTCTTCCCTGGAGGAAACCAAGTAAGGATAACATATATATTCATTGCTAGTTTTAAACATCTTTACATTTATGTCTTGGTAATTATTATTTAAAATATGTTGTCCAATCCATTTTTACTAGGACTATTACCTGACAGTCTCGTTTAAATTTGCAATGATCTTCTACAGGCAACACATGGAAAAAAGTGGTTACAGGTGGAATCCTGGGTGCTTTGCTTCTTGTTCTACTGATGATTGCCGCATATCGGGTATATAGCGCTGATAGAAAGGAGAAAGAGAGTCGATTAAGAATTGAAAGATTCTTGGAGGACTACAAAGCACTCAAATTCGTACGCAGATATTAAGAGGATTACAAATCAATTCAAGGACAAGTTGGGCGAAGGAGCCTATGGAACTGTCTTCAAAGGAATGCTCTCTTCTGAATTACTTATTGCTGTCAAAGTCCTCAACAGTTCCAAGGGAGATGGGGAAGAGTTCGTAAATGAAGTGCGAACGATGGGTCATATCCACCACGTCAACGTGGCTCGCTTGGTTGGATTTTGTGCTGATGGATTTGTACGAGCTCTTGTTTACGAGTTCTTCCCCAGTGGTTCCCTACATGATTTCCTTTCATCTGCAGATAGTAAGAATTCATTTCTTGGTTGGGATAAGCTGCAAGAAATTGCCCTAGGCATAGCCAAAGGAATTGAATATCTTCACCAGGGATGCGATCTACAAATCCTGCATTTCGACATCAAACCCCATAATGTTTTGCTAGACCAAAACTTCACTCCAAAAATTTCTGATTTTGGTTTGGCCAAGTTATGTTCCAAGGATCAAAGCTTGGTGTCCATGACTACAGCTAGGGGGACCATTGGCTACATTGCACCTGAAGTGTTCTCCAAGAATTTCGGAAATGTGTCTTACAAGGCAGATGTCTATAGCTTTGGAATGTTGCTGCTTGAGATGGTAGGAGGAAGGAAGAATATTGGTTCAATCACAGATAACACTACAAATGAAATTTACTATCCACAGTGGATTTATAATCTTCTAGAGGAAGGGAATGACCTACGAATCCATATTGGGGAAGAAGGAGATGGTAAAATTCCAAAGAAACTTGCAATTATAGGGCTATGGTGTATCCAGTGGCACCCGTCGGATCGTCCTTCCATGAAAACAGCAGTTCAGATGTTAGGAGGAGAAGGAGAAAGCTTGACCATGCCGCCAAATCCCTTTATGCCTGCAGGTCCTACTACTAGAAATGCAAGACACCTAGAGCTAGAACCAATTGCTGAATTAGAGTGAAACGTATACGCCAGATACATAGATTTGTATTGAATGTGTAATGATTCAAATCTAAAAGGATATTTTGACAACCATTTCGTTTTGGTACCAATAAAAGAAGTTTGTTTCCACTCCTCGTTTAAGCAATCGATGCCAATTATTGTTTTATCATTTATTAAATTTTATTTTTGGTTACAGTAGAAGCCTAGAAGGCAATCGAGCACTGGACTTACCAAATTCTAACTCATTTCTACACATCAAGAGCTTGATTTCGGTTCGTATTTATACTATTTATGCTATAAGCCGTGATAATAATTAGAGCACTATCATTTGTTGTGAGCTTCAACTGGTTATTTTCTAGGTTTTAAACTTTTAATTAGAATTCATATTTCACTTAGACTTATCTTGCCGAAAAGCATGTCATCCGAGCCCTAGTTTTTCTCTTCGCTTGGAGTTTGGGATACGAAAACTTGCCAAACAAAGTAGATTGATTAGTAACCGAAGCTAATTATTCGACTGAATATTGTTTAGTATTTTAATTAACAGAAACAATATGAATCTTTTTTATTTGTTTTGAAAACTAGAGATTAAATTGTTACTTGTTAGGAGTAGAGAGATTGGTAAACATTGAATCCTTACATAAGGCATTATTGCGTGAGGGTGACGTGAGGGCAATGGAAGTAGCAGACCGTGTGGGCTGCTGTGGTTCATCTGCTAGGGTGGCAGGATGACCGTTTTGACGAAATTATAAAGCTCATAGACTTTTTGACCAAGAGAGTGGTCAACAATTGGACACGGATCTAGATTCATGCATCCTAATTCTAGAAATTCGCGGATTATTAAAATTTAAAATCAGAATGCATGAATCCGAAAAGGGTACATGTCCCAACGAATATGCATGGCACGGATATTAAATTTATGAGTGGGATGGACACAAGTAGCAGACCGTGTGGGGGTGCTGTGCTGTGGTTGATCCACTAGGGTGGCAGGATAACCTTTTTGACCAAATTATAAAGCAGGCTTTTTGACCAAGAGGGTGGCCAACAATATTCAACGTTTTGCACGGGTATTAAATTTATAGGGTTTAGGGTTTAGGCACTTTGCCGATGTATTCCCTGATGATTTACCTGGACTACCGCCGGATCGTGACGCGGAGTTTACCATTGACTTGCTGCCAGGTACTAACCCTATCTCGTTGACTCCATATCGAATGGCACCTGCCGAGTTACGAGAATTGAAGATTCAGTTACAAGAGTTGCTTGAGAAGGGGTTTATCCAGCCCAGTACTTCACCTTGGGGAGCCCCTGTCCTCTTTGTTCGGAAGAAGGATGGTACCTTGAGATTATGTATCGACTACAGGCAGTTGAATCGGGTGACGATTAAAAACCGTTATCCGTTGCCGCGTATCGATGATCTTTTTGATCAACTTCGAGGTGCCTGTGTGTTCTCGAAAATCGACTTGAGGTCGGGCTACTATCAGTTGAAAATCAGGAGTGACGATGTTCCTAAGACAGCTTTTAGGACTCGTTATGGGCACTATGAGTTTCTGGTTATGCCTTTTGGTTTGACTAATGCACCGGCTGCTTTTATGGGGCTGATGAACAAGGTGTTTCAGCCATATCTGGACAGGTTCGTTATTGTCTTCATCGACGATATTCTGGTGTATTCTAAGTCAAGGGCTAACCATACTCGACATCTTTCTTTGGTATTGAAGAGACTGAGGGAGCATCGCTTGTATGCCAAGTTCAGTAAGTGCCAGTTTTGGCTAGACGAAGTAGCGTTCTTGGGTCATGTTGTTTCAGCTCAGGGTATTCAGGTTGACCCTCAGAAAATTTCGGCTGTGGAGAATTGGGAACAGCCACGAACCGTCACCGAGGTTAGGAGTTTCCTTGGGTTGGCGGGTTACTATCGGCGGTTCGTTAAGGACTTTTCGATCATGGCGCTACCATTGACGAAATTGACCAGGAAGGACATTAAGTTCGAGTGGGATGATGATTGCGAGCGGAGTTTTCAGCAGTTGAAGTATTGTCTCACTCATGCTCCTATCTTGACGCTTCCTGACGATGATGGTAACTTCGAGATTTACTGTGATGCTTCGTTGAATGGCCTGGGTTGTGTATTGATGCAGCATGGTAGGGTGATTGCTTATGCCTCTCGTCAGTTGAAACCCCATGAGAGGAATTACCCTACGCACGACTTGGAGTTGGCTGCTATTATCTTTGCTCTAAAGATTTGGAGGCATTATCTCTATGGTGAGAAATGCAGGATCTTCTCAGACCATAAGAGTCTCCAGCACATTTTTACCCAGAAGGAGTTGAATCTTCGCCAGCGTCGTTGGATCGAGTTGTTGAGCGACTACGACTGCACGATTGAGTATCACCCTGGTCGTGCGAATGTGGTGGCTGACGCTCTTAGCAGGAAATCTCAGGGCAGAATTAATGCGATTCAGGCGAGCCGTGTTCCTCTTCTTACAGAGTTGAGATCTACTGGAGTTCAGCTAGAGATTGATAGTCCCAGAGTCGAAGATCGAGAAGAAGCCTTGCTTGCCAGCTTTCGAGTTAGGCCAGTCCTGATTGACAGGATACTTGAGATTCAGGCAAATGACAACGAGATTCAGGAACTTATTCAGTTGAGGAATGATGGCAAGAAGAAAGACCTGCGAATCAGAGAATCTGATGGTATGCTTATGCAGGGAAACAGGATGTACGTGCCGAATAACGCTGAGTTAAAGAAAGATATCTTGGATGAAGCGCATATTTCTGCCTATGCGATGCATCCGGGAGGCACGAAAATGTACCATACCATTCGACCATTTTACTATTGGCCGGGTATGAAGAGGGAAATTGCCGAGTATGTTAGCAGATGCATCATATGTCAGCAGGTAATAGCTGAAAGGAAGAAGCCTTTCGGGTTGATGCAGCCGCTTCCCACTTCGCAGTGGAAATGGGAGGATATTACCATGGATTTTGTGTACAAGCTTCCTCGTACGCAAAATGGATATGATGGAGTTTGGGTAATTGTCGATCGACTCATGAAGTCAGCACATTTTATCCCTGTTAGGGAAAGGTTTTCGTTGAATCGATTGGCAGAGCTGTTCATATCGAAGATCGTGAAATACCATGGTGTTCCCGTTAGCATTGTTTCTGATCGCGATCCTCGTTTCACCTCTAAGTTCTGGACTGCTTTCCAGGAGGCGTTGGGTACGAGACTTTTGTACAGTACGGCTTATCATCCCCAGACAGACGGTCAGTCAGAGAGAACTATTCAGACTCTGGAGGATATGCTGAGATCCTCAGTCTTACAGTTTGGCGACTCATGGCATCAGCGTTTGGATTTGATGGAGTTCGCCTATAATAATAGTTTCCACTCTAGTATCGGAATGGCACCTTTCGAGGCACTTTACGGGAAACCGTGTCGTACACCCTTATGTTGGTCAGAGGTTGGCGAGAGAGCTTTAGTGGGCCCTGAGATCGTAGAGGAGACTACCCAGAATGTTCAGGTTATTAGAGATAATCTGAAAGCGGCCCAGGATCGCCAAAAGAGTTTAGCAGACATGCGTGCTACTGACCGAGTATATAATGTCGGTGATTGGGTATTTCTGAGGTTATCACCGTGGAAGGGTGTAGTTCGGTTCGGAAAGAAGGGTAAGTTGAGCCCTAGGTACATTGGACCTTATCAGATCACCGAGCGAGTCGGTGAAGTAGCTTACAGGCTTGAGTTGCCGTCGGAGTTATCCAGAGTTCATAATGTGTTTCATGTTTCGATGCTTCGACATTACGTTTCTGATCCATCACATGTGATCCCTCATCAGCCTTTGGAGATCAGTTCAGATTTGACGTATGATGAGGAGCTAGTGACGATACTGGATTGGAAAGACAAGGAACTTCGGAACAAGACTGTGCGTTTAGTGAAGGTCCTGTGGAGGAATCACTCAGCTGAGGAAGCTACCTGGGAAACGGAGGACATGATGAGAGAGATGTATCCGAGGTTGTTTTATGGATACTAGTATGTGTAGTATGAAATTTCGGGACGAAATTTTTATAAGGAGGGTAGATTGTAACAACCCGTCCCGATTTTACAGGTTTATTAATTATGAAAAGACGGAATTACCCTACGAGGATTTGTTTTACGTGTGCATGTGTGTGGTATGAGGACCAATAAGATGTGGCCCTCAATTATTCGAAACATTATGTGGATTACTAAGGACCACACACACACTCCCACTTCACCCTATCCCGTCACTCTCTCTCTGTCACTCCCTTTCTCTCTCCTCTCCCTCGACAGTTCTCTCTCCCTCGCCATTTTTCGTACGGACATCACACAAACCCTCAAAACTTTCACAGATCGAGTGAACTAACACCACCATTCGACTCCTGGAAGTCATACGAACTCGTTGGTACCCATTTCAGGTAAGAACCAAGTAGTTTTCACGTCGGAATCTTCACCTCCGATTCGAGCACTGTTCATGCAAAATTTTTTGGTTGATTGTTAGGGAATTCTAAGCTTATAGCGTGCTTGGTGAGGTCCCAAGGAAGCCCGGAGTACATCGTTTGCAACGTTTGGACGTCGGAGGACCGAGATCGACGAGTTTCAAGGTAAGCCGAATTATCGTGTGTTCTTGTGTAAAATCTAGTGATTTTCAAGCCTTGAAACCTATATATCGTCATTCTACATGTTAGTAGCTTCATTTAGAGACAAAAATCACGAAAAATGGTTGAGAAATGAGCTAGATAGGAAGTTTGGAAAATTTCGCAGAAAACCGGCGAGTCGCCGGCGACCGGAGTCTCGTCGGAGAAGAAGACCGAATATTCCGTCAGTTTGGACGGAATATGCTAACGGCGTTAACTGACGCCGTTAGTTTTCATTAAAGGACAGACGGAATATTCCACGGAATATTCCTAACGGCGTCACTGACGCCGTCAGCGTGCGAAGCATGTGACCCGCGCGTGGGGGCGCGTTGGTCCGTGCCACGTCAGGCGCGTGGGGGCGCGTGGGTACTCCAAAAAATTTTCTGAAAATTCCACGACGCTCGTGACGTCGAGTAAGTCGTGTTGGTATATTCACATGTCATTTTTGAGCTATGTATGAGAAGTTATTTCCGTAGGTACGCGTAGGTACTTAAATAACGTATTTTAAGTAATTTCTCATATAGGTGAGACTTATACCGAGGACGAGCGTAGCCAGGCTCGACACGGGGGCTACGACCCAGCGACCTATCAGTGAGTGGGCAGCTATTTTCTGTATTACCTATATATTATTATTGTTTCCCAGAAAAAGATAAATGAACGTTATATGATTTTGATGCCATGCAAAGTATTCGTATATTATTATGATGCATTAATGATTGCATATACATATGTTGGCGCTGCGGACGCACAGGTATGTGTCAGGTAAGATTATATGCTGGTTATGATATGAAATGATGAGATATGATGTGAAACGATGTGATATGATGAATTGTTAGCTCATAGACCTGTACATACTGTTAGTGCTCACGCCCAGAGATAGGGGCATAGTCTTTCACGTGTCGTTCACCTCCCGCACCGCATGCTCGCCTTGGATCCAAGTTAGGTGCACAGTCTTGTCGTTTAGACCACCTTTGAGTGGGTACGACATGTAGGTGACCCGCGTTCATTCGCATAGTCTTCACGTGATTGTAGCACTAGAGCATTATTATTATTGATACAGTGATGATGATGAGATGATTGAGATATTGATGTATGTACAGATTATATATGATGATGAAATATTGATGTTATGAGATATATATATATATATATATATGAGATATTAGATGGCCGAGGGCCCAGATGATTACATGGCATATGATCGCATCAAAAGAATAGAATTGAGTTTCAGTTTGAGTACTTTGGCACGGCATACAAATACATTTCAGCATGATTTTGAGAACTTATATATATATGAGTATATATTTTGATTCTGGGAAATTATACGGGTTTTACAGTGAGGGGTTAGAAGATTTGAGAAAAGAAAAGATTTTTAAAAAGAATTATTATGCTGACCCACTCCCTTGTTTTTCGCCCCTCCAGGTACTAGATAGTTAGAGTTACTCTTGGTGGCAGCGAGGGCTTATCGGCATTTCTGACACTCCTATTTATGTATGGCACCGAGGGTGTTATGTAGTATTATTTCATGCTTGACTGCACTTAAACTTAGTACGCTCTGGTCTGTATAAGTACCTATTTATGCCTCTAGCACACATTCGTATTTAGGTTGCTAGATTTCATTTGAATTATTCCGTACTTCGTTATCGATCCTTGCTTCCGCACAGCGCACATGGCTACGTCACACTCACGTGACGGCCAGCATGCCCTACTTCCGGGTACGGGTGTGTCATGTTGAGTGTAATCCTTCTTAAGGTTCAACAATATTGTTTCTCTTAGCAAATATAAATAAAAAATAAGCAAAGTACTAGAGAGATTACATGTTTAATTACATTGTTGTACCATATTGTGATATGGTTGTGTACATACCACATGTCTTGTAATGAGTTTATCTCATTAGATGTTAGACTGTTAGTTATATGCATTATTTGTCAGATCATATAGTACATCAATATGGTATAAATATGCCGTCTTTCAAACATTACTCTACTAAAGAGTAATACTTACCACATTTTATGCGATATTTGTACCATCATTTTATAGAAATAGGGCTCATCAACACATATGTATTTCATTTGTTAAATAAATGGTACAAATGTGGTATGAAAAATATGATAAAACTAGTATTTACAAAAAATAAAATCTTAAAAGTTAAATGAACTGAAAAAACACAAGAAATTTGAAAGGTACTGTGTCATATCCCGGCCCGAGGTGGACCACTTCTCGGGCCCGCTCCACCACCATAGCACGATATTGTCCTCTTTGGGCCCCGACCACGCCCTCACGGTTTTGTTTCTGGGAACTCACGACCAACTTCCTAGTAGGTCACCCATCATGGGAGTGCTCTAGCCCCCTTATCGCTTAACTTCGGAGTTCCTACGGAACCCAAAGCCAGTGAGCTCCCAAAAGGCCTCGTGCTAGGTAGGAATGAGAATATACATTTAAGGATCACTCCCTTGGGCAATGCGGGATGCCACAATCCACCCCCCTTAGGGGCCCGACGTCCTTGTCGGCACACTTCCGGTCAGGGATAGGCTCTGATACCAATTGTCACATCCCGGCCCGAGGTGGACCACTTCCCGGGCCCACTACACCGCCGTAGCACAATATTGTCCGCTTTGGGCCCTGACCACACCCTCAATCCCAAAGTTCAATAACCTCACCCAAGTTCGACTCCCCCCACCCCCAAGCTTAACTAATGATATTCTTTATTGCTGAAAATTGTTATAAAAAAAAAGGATAGAAGCAATAAAAAGAATCTACATAAATACTTGTGTTGGAAAAGTATTTCTTGATTGGATAAAACTCGCAGCAGAGTGTGGGCATATTTGCTAGTATACATTTAAACTTATAAGGCTAAGGGCTGGTTTGGTATTGCTGTGCTTTGAAAAAAAAACTATTTTTGTAGTGCTTTGAGAATAAGCTCATTTTTGCTGCTTCACGTTTTCAGCTTTTTTTTTTCTCGCCCAAAACTGTGAAAATAAGCTGTTTTTAAGTGTTTACCAAACACCTTTTTGAGCTCAGCTTTTTTTATACCCATTTTTTATAAAAGCACCTCAGTACCAAACCAGTACTAAATCTTTTAGTTCTTGGATTCATCTAAGAACTACTTATTCCAACATATGCTATGCTTGCACTACTAGAATTTATGGCTTGCCCTGTCAACTATTTCTCTATAGAGAAGATTTCGTCGGTTTCACCTTTTTTAACAGACATAATATAAGTTTAGTAGGACAAAATTAGTCAAGAAACTGGGTTGACTGAATAGATTTACAGGACGGCTGGAGTTTGTAGATTAAGACATTAGTCGTCAGGCAAACATTTGGAGTGAAGATATGAGTGTTTTAACTGACGAATAAGCTAGTCGTCGTGTAGATTAGACCTGACATTTTCAACCCAATCTGTTAACTCGACCCGATCCGACCTATTAAAATTAGTATTCGGGTGGGTGATAAATGGGTCGGGTGGTTAACGGGTCAACCCGTTAATCACCCGTTAGATAATGGGTCATTTTGGGTGAACCCGCGAAACTCGTTAACCACCCGTTTCACCTGTTAGTCCTAATAGAAAACCCTCAGTTCCTCACGACTCTTTAGCGCACGCCGTTGTTCTCTAAGAGCAACTCCAATGTAGGAGCCCTCCCCCTAGGCAATACACTATTCAATCCACCCAGTGAACAGTAACTGCCCTTAATAAACAGTGTATTCCCCTGGCAATTGCCTTTTGCATCTCCACCCCTGCACTTGAATAGCCCTGGCAATTGGCAATAAAATATTAGTATTTTTTTTATTTATAAAATAATACATAATAATTTTATTTGTCATTATCCGAAAAGCTAATAGCAATAAAATATTTGAAATTTTTTATTTATTAAAAAAATCAAAATAATTTTATTTATAATTTTAGATTTCCGATAAGATTTGTAACCAATCACGTCATGCCACGTGTCACAATAAAAATATGGAATGTGAGGAGAAATAGTTGAGAAAATATGGAATTGTGGTGTAAGGTAGATATTAATGATAAGGTATTTATAGAAAAGTAAAAAAATAAAAAATAAAAAATTTACAGATTTTTTATAATTTTTTTTATAGATTTTTTACAATTTTTTATAATTTTTTATAATTTTTTACAATTTTTTACATTTTTTATAATTTTTTACATTTTTTTTCTGAAAAGCGCCTGTTTTTTCTGAAATCTTGTCGGGTGACGCGCCCCCACGCGCGAGTGGGGTGCACGCGCCTGACAGAAAAAAATAAAAAATTCGCGTGACGCCATGCTGACGTCACGTCCACTGGGTGGCTGGGTGGGTGAATTCTTCACGGGCCCGTCCCTCGGGCCCCCACCTTCACACGGGCTGCTCCTACATTGCAGCAAATCCACAGGGCATCGGGCCCTTTTTTCTTCCCTGTCCTCCGAGCAACATGGTCCGCTGGACCTGCTCTAAGACTAAGAGATCGGTGTGCTCGACTGCTCATTCCCTTATAGCTCCAGACCTCCGGTTATCTCCCTCATTTCTCAATCTGATTGCTAAGCTTTTTGCTTTATAAGACTGAGAGATCGATGTGCTCGACTACCCCTAACAACGACCCCATCTCTCTCTCCTCTCTCTTTCTCTCTCCTCCATTTTTTCTCCCTCTTTCTTTCTTCCACCCAATCTCCTCCTAGGTGTTTGCCTGTCGACATTGCCGTGTGTGGCCGCCTTTTTACCCACCCGGACCAAAAACCCGACCAAATAATGCCCATTTACCCAGTAGGCATGCCAAGGCAATGGGGGTGAGGAAGATGCAGGACGAAGAAGAAGACATTTGCTTCATTTGCTTCGACGGTGGAAGCCTCGTGCTTTGTGATCGCAGGTGAGAATCCGGTTCTTCGCTGCCGCAGCTTGGTCAATTCAGCCCAATTTTGATTTGTCCATGCTAGAAAAGCTGAGAGTTTTTACTTAATTTAGCTGATTTGAGTTATTTCATTTCCTTATTGGCAATCCAATGGATGGTTCGAGTCAATTTTATGTTTTGTTTTGCGAAATTTAGTGAATGTTGTTGCTGCTTATATTTTTTAGCTTAGGTATAGTTAAAAAAAAAAAGACTAACGGGTGAAACGGGTTAGGTTCGAGTGACCCATTAACTTAATGGGTTGGGTTTGGGTGACCCGTTAAATTAACGAGTCGGGTTCAACCTAAACCAAACCCAATAAACCCGACCCGTTTACAGATCTAGTGTAGATCTTCTTTTCCAACGGACGATTCACTGGGTAGCTTTTTGGATAACAATTCATCCACAAGGGTAGGGTGGGCGCGGTGTGGTTCGGTGCGGTTTCGAGTGAAACCGAAACATTTTGCGATGTGGTTTGGTGCGGTTTTGAAGCCAAAATCGAAATAAAACCAAACCGTTTGGTTCGGTTCGATGTGGTTTCAAAGGGTTTCGGTTTTTGAGAATTTTTTTTCTCCTTGGATTTCTAGTTCTTCTGGTTTTGGTCTGAGAAGGAAGGGAAAATGTTGAGTGCGTTTTTTCACGGTAGCAGCCATATTCCAAAACTGGTAGCTAAAGGGGGGCTTGCTTTTATAGGTTTGTGCTGGTTGTTTAGGACGAGCACAAGGTCTTATGCTAAAAGGGGGCTTGCTTTTACAGGTGAGCTTGCTATGCTAGTCAAGGTCTTAGCTGTTTGAGCTGAACTGAGAGAATTGATTGCTCTTCTTGTATACTTTGATAATTAGGAGTAGTAATGATTAGATTTTCAATTAGAACCGCATTTTCCTTTTCTCGTTCTTGTTATTTATCTGCTGCATTTCTCTTCTTTTCCCATTTTGATCCAGTGTGGGCAAGGGAATACAATAGATCAGCTAAGACCAAGTTATGTGAAATCATTGTCCGAAACTAAAGTGAAAAACATTGCTGCCTGACTATGGCATACACTGTGTAGTTGAGTCTATACTATAAATGTATGGACTCTAATAAAGAACCGATTAAAACATGACATTTAATATGTGGTGCGGTTTCGGTTTCGATTTCGAAAACCCAAAACCAAACCGTTTTCCTAACCGCAGTTTGGTTTCGAAACCGCAACCGTTTCAAAACCGCAAAACCGAACCATTCGATTCGGTTCGATTTGATTCCTGTTTTGGTTTCGGTTTCGATTTTCGGTTCCAAGTGCCCACCCCTACAAGGGGAATAGGTTGCCTCTCAGAAAAATGATTAGAGACAATTGTGAGACCATAATTTTTTAAGGTAGAAATAAAGCTGATCCGAATATAGTAAAGCCCTCACCGATTCTGTCTCTGTTACCATCCACCAAATACCCCTTCCTCCCTTTCTATTTCCCTCTCTGTAATTTCTCCTGACCGAATCACACAATCCAACTAACTCTCTGTAAGGCTCCCTCACAAATTCCATTGATTTCATGGACTTATCCTCTCCATGAGCCTCCCTCACCGAATCAAACCAATTTCCTTAATTCCATCGATAGCCACACCCACCCTCCCAACAGAAAATCACAATAATGCCCACCCAACTTTTATTTCTACCCTTAGATCTTAAATTAAAATGGGTAATAAAGTCCTTTTCACGCCAGTATTTAACAGCCCAAATATACACAACCCAAACAAACACGGCCTAAAGCGCCTAACCCAGACCCCACGGCCCAAAAATATAATTGGAAAAAGAAGTGGCAATTTGGTAAATAAAATGTTACCTTATTCCATTGCCCTGCTCATTTTGAAAGAGATACATAGAAAGTCCCCTTGCCTCAGTGTCTTCGTTCTTTCAATTATTTGAAAGCTTCCCTGCCCTGCAGTCCTGTACAAAGACGTATGGTGTTTCATCAGTTCCATTTGGTGGTTGGGTGGGGAATGAAATTAAAACTCTTCATTTAAAATGGTCTAAACCAAATTGTATCGATGTGAAGCAGAGGGCAAGAGGTGCAGATTGAAGAGCAATGGCACTAAGAGCGAAATTGAATTTGTTGACAGGAGGAAACCAAGTAAGGATAACGTGTCTAAATCTTATTTCGAATCTATTATGCTCATGATGTTTTTAATGATGATGATCGGTATACTCTGCTGCATGCTGTGATTTTTCCACTTTCATGTAATTAGCGGCTAATATTTGTGGTAACGATATTGATTAATTTCGAGAAATGACAGTCTAATTTTCGCAACTGTCTTTTGCAGGCAAAACAAAGACGTTTGCAAGGGTGAGTTGTGTAGGACCGGCGTTTAGCTTTGTTTCATGTCCAAAGGACACTCGAGAATAAATGTTTGCTCATGGATAGTATCTGTCTATTTGCAGGAGCAACCCGGGATTCATTTGTTCTGGTACTGCTGGTCATTGCGGCATATCACGCCTATAGCGCTGATAAAAGTAAAAAGAGAATAGAATGAAATTTGATTAAGTATTCGGTGGACTACAAAGATCTTAAGCCAAGCCTATATTCCTATGCAGATATTAAGAGGATCACAAATCAATTCAAGTACAAGTTGGGCTAAGGAGCATACTGTTTTTAAAGGAAAGCTTTCTTCTGAATGTTTTGTTGCCGTGAAAGTACTTAACAATTCCAAGGGCAACCGGGAAGAGTTTGTATATTCACCACGTCAATGTGATTCGGTTGGTTGGTTCACTCCAGGATTATATTTCATCAGTAGATAGAAAGATTTCTTTCCTTGGTTGGCATAAGTTGTAAGATATTGCTATCGGCATAGCCAAAGGAACCAGGGATGTGATCTACAAATCCTTCATTTCGATATCAAACCCCATAATGTTTTGCTCGGCCAAAAATTCACGCCAAAAATCTCTAATTTTTGGTCTGGCCTAGTTACATTCCAAGGACCAATCAGTGTGACTAAAGCCAGGGGACCATGGGATACATTGCACCCGAAGTGTTTTCCAGGAATTTCGGAAATGTGTCTCACAAGGCAAATGTCTATAATTTTGGAATGCTGCTGCTTGAGATGGTAGGAGGAAAGAAGAATATTGGTTCAACCACGGAGGACACGACAAATGAAATCTACTATCCAAAATGATTTTATAATCTTCTAGAGGAAGGAAATGACCAACAGATCCATATTGAGGAAGAATGTTATGGTAAGATTCCAAAGCAACTTGCAATTTTAGGGCTCTGGTGCATCCAATGACACTCGGGGGATGGTCCATCCATGAAAACGGTGGTTCGGATGTTAGGAGGAGGAGAAAACTTGATGATCCAAGCAACAATAAAAGCCTCCTACAGTAAGAAGCAATTGCTGAATTAGAGTAACATGTATATGTATAAGCACCAACACAAGTCGTTCTTAGATGAATCCAAGCCAAACAATTACAGACGACGGTTATTCACTAAATCACTTTAAAGCAAGAGTTTAATTAATAATACATTACTGCACTTCCTTAACAATTTGACTATCACCTAGCTGACAATGAACACGTTAACTCCGCGTTAGAACATATTGGGTTCAATTCATTGTCTTGAATATCACCCACAGTCGTAGGCGCCTCTTGTGGGCATAGAGAAGGCCTGAGAGGCATTTGCAGACATTCAACATCTCCTCCAAGCATTTCGACAACTTTGGACATCGAAGGGCGATCACTTGGTTTCATTTGAATACACCACAAGGCGGTTATAACCATCTTTCTTACTACTTTCTTTTCTTCCTCTGTAACATTGTCCATTTCCAAGTCATTTCCCACAATATACTGATCGTATACCCACAACGGGAAGTAAATTTGGCTTGAATGCTCTACCGTTGCATTCAAATTCTTCCTTCTGCTTGCCATTTCCATCAACAGCATTCCAAAACTATAGACATCGGCCTTGTATGAGACACCTCCAATATTTTTGTAGAACAACTCAGGAGCAATATATCCCATTGTACCCCGTGCTGCCATCAAAGAGACAATGCTATTATCTACAGGATACAATTTTGCAAGCCCAAAGTCAGAAACCTTTGCTTTAAAGTTCTCATCAAGAAGGATGTTATGAGGCTTGATGTCGAAATGTAGAATTTGCATTTCGCAACCTTGATGTAGATATTCGATCCCTTGAGCCACTCCAAGGGAAATCTCGTACATGTTCTTGATAGTTAAGGGGACACTTCCTTCTTTGGAATAAATGTATTTATCAAGAGAGCCATTAGGCATGAAGTCATATACTAGAGCGCGCTTTGATCCCTCGACACAATATCCAACAAGTTGCACCACATTGGCGTGGTGAATCCGTCCGATTGTAGCTATTTCGCCAATGAAATCTTGGCCATTAGCTTTGGGCTTGCCCAAAACTTTAACTGCTACAAATCGGCCACTGCGTAGCTTTCCTTTAAATACAGAGCCAAAGCCACCTTCACCCAACTTGTCCTTAAACCTGCGAGTCATTTTCTTGATGTCTGAGTAAGAGTGCCTTATAGGCATGAAGTTGTTATTGCATTGCAGAAATTCTTCTATTGTGCTATACATTGATAAATGTCTTCTGCGCCATGTGTAGATTAAAAATGCAGTCACAACTGGAACTCCAAAAACAAATCTGGCTAGGAAAAATAACCCTGCATGCATTGACATTAATATGTTAGATCCACCCACCAAAAAAAGGAGCAACACACACCCACCATTCACCAATAGAAAGAGAATGAACACACAGACCCACAAGGAGCCGGCATCGACGCTATCGACGAGGGAGGGACCGGAGGATGGTGTAGTTTTGTCGGGCGCGCGGCAGTTGTCTGTTCTTTTTCTCTTTCTTTTGGTAGGTGGAGGCTGGTGTAGATTTGGGCGAACTTAAAAATGAGGGGAAACTATGAAGTTTGACAAAATGTTTTAATTAGGTGAACTTAACTAAAATTTGGGTGCCGATAAAGATACCCAAAATCAAAAGACTTAGCGTATGGACTAATTAAATGAAGCTCTTACCGGTCCCGTTGCTGGTCCCGAAGCGAACGGTGTGTAACCATAGACGCAACTTGCCAACTGCAATAGATACATGCCACGGAAAAAGTGAGCTAAGACATACACTTACTAGGTTTAAGAAGTACAGATAGAGCACACAAAAATAAAAGAAGCTTTTGGGGAGAAAATTCTTACGCAAATGGCTGTGTTCATGACCTACAGTGAAAAATGTGACGAAGAATACACAACATTAGCAATAGCTCACCCAGTCTTCAAAATTTGAAAAATCAAGTTTGTCGATCGAAAACTTGTAAATAAAATAAAAAGAGGACCCCTTACCGATTTGTTTCCATAGATATCGAAAGAAACCTACAGGAACAAAGAAAGAACAATACCACATGCATTACCATAACAAGTGTGAGGTGTATAAATCGTTAGAAAAAAAAATTAAAATTCAAGTGCTGGCAATAAATTGATAATATGTACATGTGTGTGTATATATTATACAGGGGAGAAAGGGGGATTTGGTACGATGAAAAAGTTTCCTACGGATACGGGTAACTGTTTCTCGATCAAGAAACTCTTAAGTTAAGTTCTTGAATTCTTATTCATCTACCAAGTCTAACTTATGCATTGGAGAGCCCTTGATTCACGCCACACCCATATATGCATGATTATGTCTAATCTGTCATTTTTATATGATTAACTACAGAAGAAGAAATTTAACAGAGCAAAGCATGACCCGAAGATAGAATTGTTAAAGTTGTTAAGGTTTCCTAGCTGTTAGGGTTATGCCTCCTAGTTTTTAAGATTTGTTTTAAGTAATGGTAAATAATCCCTATTCTCGAGAAACAAGTTTGTTGCATCATCTCTTTAAGACTTAGTCATATACCACGATTTTAGGGTTGTAAGTCGTGGGCTGTTTTTTCCCTTTCAGTTTGTTTGCAAAGCTATTATATAGCTGCTACAACGTTTTGAATTCAATAAGAAAGTTCTCCCAGCATTTGTGTTATAAGGCTTTTGTTTTGCAAGTTCTTTGTCGCTCTTCTTGGTTCTAACATTTGGTATCAGAGCCCCATCGTGGGGCCTGACCAAAAGTCTGAAACATGAGTGTGAGGAAGCTTCGACATGGCAACTGAGATAGTTTTGTGCAGCCTACTATTCCAACGTTTGATGGGCACTACTATCACTGGAGCATTCTTATGGAGAACTTCCTGCGGTCCAAGGAGTATTCGAGCTTGGTGAAAATTGAGATTCCTGCAGCAGTAGGAGGGGTGGATCCCACTAAGGCACAGAAGAAAACAATTGATGACAAAAAACTGAAGGATTTGAAGGTGAAGAACTATCTGTTCCAAGCCATTGATCGACCAATTTTGGAGACAATCTTGAAAAAGAATATTGCAAAGGATATTTGGGATTATTTGAAGCAAAAGTATCAAGGCACATCACGAGTCAAACGTGCACAGTTGCAAGTTCTTCGCAAAGAGTTTGAGATGCTTCACATAAAGGTTGGAGAATCTTTGGAAGAACTCTCACATTCAGATACAGATATAGACATTTGAAGCCCGGATAAGGGCAAAATGTTCAATGAATGGGACACGCCCCCATTCTAGCCCGACAAAACACGGGAAAGGTAGTTACTCCACAACACTAGAATCTGTTACCCCCTTTTTCTTCATCTGCCCATTAGATTATGAGGAAGACTCACTCTGCTCCAATAAAGCGAGCATCAACCGCAAGTGTAAAAGGCACCAAAAAATTATCATCTCGTATCTCCTTCAGCAGACTAGCGGTATCCCACTAGTCACGGTGATCCTGACCAGTATAATTATCAAGGTAACCTTGATTATATTTTAAAACGATGTCTTCCTGGTATTTTCGCCGAAGCGCTGCGACTTCCTATTCATTCTGCAAAGAAGACTCTGCTTGGATTTTCTCTACAAGGCACACTTCCTCCCGAGCTGCGTCCAAGTTTGACTGGAGAATAAACCTGTCTGCATCCCACGAACTGCGCTCTGATGCCAATGCCTTGTTTGCCTCCTCCAAACACATCTTCAAGGTCCTCTTTCTTGGTATTCCAAGTCTGCTCCGCGTCCAGCACACCTCAAGCCTAACATCTATTTCCTGCAGATCCTGCTACGCTTTGATCCTACTGCCCAATTCTCTCTTATAAGGAGTAACGAGTTTAGAATTTTCGTTCACATGAGTTCGAATCAAAGCTTCAGCCCAAGCATTTGCCTAAAAAAGAAACGCAAGACCAAGGATAGGAAAAGGAAACACATAGATGATCGACGGTATGAAAAATTGAGAAGACTAACTGCATATCTGCTTTGATAGCACATCTCCCTTGAGATCCTCCGTAATTCTGATTTCCCTAGAATCGGCAGAAGCGATAGTTAAGCAAAACAAAGCCTGAGCATATCTTGCATCCCCGAAGACCACTTGCATCTTGGGGAAACGACTCTTAATCGACAGCTGACCTCATCACCAAATGAGGTACCTCGACAGAGATTCCCTCATTAATACTAGGTAAAGTGGATGATACATTAGTTGCTGGGATGTTTAGGCCCCCAGCAAGAGTTTGATTATCAATAGGGGCAATTGTAGAACTGGGAGCTAGGAGTGCGGCTAGTTGCGGTCGCTTCTCCAACAGCTATTGTGCTGGTGTTGACGTCTCTACAAGGACAGACTTACTTTTTCTCTCACCCATGTTCACGAAAATTTGCTGCAAATTTTCTTCGACCATGAAGCCAGGGCTCACAGTCTCCGATACCTTATCTAAATAGATACCCCAACCACCTGCCGACTTGGTCTTTCTCTTAGATGCTTTGACCAGGACTGCCGTCGACGCCTTTTCTTCAGTTATTCTCTTCCTTTTCTTTTTCTCTACTTCAGGGGCACCTTTGGAACGTTTTGAAGATCTCAGTGTGTCGTTAGACCTGACCCACACAGGGTTAGGAATGGGATGCTTAGAACGGAGGTCGGAGATGCTCTCATTCCGTGTGCAGTTTCTTTCTTCGGTGTGCTGATCCACTTCCAACTTCGGTATGGAAAGAGGATGAGTTTGAACGCCTTATCTATAAGCTTAGGGCAGAACTGGCCAGGATTCTGGTCATCCATCTTGTATGAAAGGTCACTTCCAAGCTTGAGATGACCTTAGATATGTCACCCTCCCAGTTCCCTTATACCAAGAGGATGTCCCTGTACCAATCTTTATCATAACTTGGAAGGTTCGAACCGAAGTGTGGATTGAGATTAAAAGAAGTAGTAGGTGCTGGCGCTCTTTAGGAGTTGATGAAAATGGCGAAATTCAGACAAACCCAGCTCAACATGGAACCAGTTGTTCACGCGGTCGCAACAAGAGATAATGCGAACAGAGGCTGGGCTGAGATTGCAGAGGTCAATTTCAAAATGAACAAGAATCTCATTCCATAACTGTGATAGAGAGAACCTTAATCTTGAATCAAGATCATAAGGGTGGATTCTGGTGCAGGGACGATCGGGGTACTTGGAATTAGGAAGGTCTGGGCCACATTCTCATTATCGTCCCACCAAACCCGACATCCATTGAGAAGATGACTACGGCCCATGAGAAAAGCTTATTCCTCGCTTTTGTTACGAACCATCACCATCGGAGGTTCAGGCGTATCGATAACAGCATATTGGATAGTTGGGGTTAGAACGGCTGGTAGCCATTAAATTTGATTGAGTATGGGAAGGTTAACGATGGCAGGTAGAGAGTTGGAGCGCTTTCTAAACAAGATTTTGGAATTTGAAGAAAAGCGAAAGTGGTGATCAAGGATTTAAATATCGGTAATATCGGAAATATCGGTAGTTCGAAAACACGGAAATATCGACGGAAATATCGATAAAATATCGATATCGATAAAAATTACATGGAAACCACGGAAATTGTAAGAAAAACTTGGAAATTTTTATTGAAACTTTGTAGGATGTTTATTTAGTCAATTATCTATTAGTTTATCACAAAACATTGGAAGGAAATGCATTGCATGATGGATTTAACTGATTTAAGTTGATTATATAGCGAGCTGGCAAACATTGTGAGTGTAGAAAATATGTAGTAATTAATGAAAGAAGTTTAAACACACCATAATCATTTATATATAATGAATTAGTACAATATTTTACACTCATTTAAGCAAGGGATTAAACAATGTGAGATGTTGCTCCGAACCAATAACAATTGCGCCGAACCAATTACAATCATTTATATATAATGAATTAGTAAATAATTATTGAATAATATGTTATTTCTTATAAAAGAACATACATATGTGAATGTTTTATGTACATATCTAATATGCTTGCATAAAAAAAAATCTAATAATTTATAATTATATAACATTTATAATTATAACTTAAAACAAAGAGAGAAATGGATGTTTATCCAAAACCCTAATCAATGTTTAACGCGCTTGAGTGAAACTTAGTAAGTCATGTTCATCATAATTGAAAAGCAAATTAAGTGATCCAAACATGAAAGGGAGAAAGAACCCAGAAAAGCAAACATGAAAGGGGCGGTGCTCGTCGGAAAACTGGGTTTGGGGCCGAAGGTTTCGGCAATTTTCAAAGCTTTGTAACTTCTTCGTTTCTTAACCAAATTGAGTGATTGAAAAGCTAAAATGTAGTTAGGAATGTGGAGAAGAGGTTCATACCAAGTGAGGACCGAGTGGTGGCCGGTGTTGACCGGAAAATGACCTGAAAGATGGCCAAACGACCACGGTTTATGAGTGCGGCCGGAATTCTACTCTAACTTTGAACGTCCATAACTTCTTCGTTACTCAACCAAATTAAGTTTTCTAAACATGAAAGTTGTAGTACTCGACGAGATGAAGAGATTGATACCTTGCACGCCACCTAACTCGCCGTGGTTTGGCCGGAAAACGCCTCGAAAGGGCGGTGCTGCCCAAATGGCCGGAATTCTACCCTAACTTTGAACGTCCATAACGTCTTCATTTCTTAACCAAATTGAGTGATTCAAAAGCTAAAATGTAGTTAGGAATGTGGAGAAGAGGATCATACCAAGTGAGGATAGAGTGGTGGCCGGTGTTGACCGGAAAATGACCTGAAAGATGGCCAAACGACCACGGTTTATGAGTTCGGCCGGAATTCTACCCTAACTTTGAACGTCCATAACTTCTTCGTTACTCAACCAAATTAAGTTTTCTAAACATGAAAGTTGTAGTACTCGACGAGATGAAGAGATTGATACCTTGCACGCCGCCTAACTTGCCGTGGTTTGGCCGAAAAACGCCTCGAAAGGGGCGGTTGCCGTGGTTTGGCCGGAAAACGCCTCGAAAGTTGTAGTACTCGACGAGATGAAGAGATTGATACCTTCTCTGATTCAATTTTTTGCCGATATCGCGATTTTTTGCAAATATCGCGATATTTTCAAAAATATCGCGATATTATCGATAATATCGCGATATTTAACGAAAATCATTTGGATAGCAAAAAATATATCGATGGGTGAAAAAAACGATATTATCGGCGATATTTCGCCGATAATATCGATATTTAAATCCATGGTGGTGATGCATAAGATATTTAAAATAGGGGGTTTTGAATCGACCTACCGTTGAATACGGACCGGTTCACCTCGAGATCAACCGACTCGATTGTTACCAAAAAAAATTTCTCATTTTTCTTACGTACACGATAAATGAGACGCATCATCAAAACTGGGCCAGAAGCATGGAGTCAAGGCAACTCATTTAGGATTAAAAATGCCGTTGTTTCAGATGTAAAGGTTATATCATTTACAAAGAATTTGAAGACTAAACTATATGTATTCCAACTTACTCTGAAAGGCATGATCTTTGATAACAATCAATCATCAAGGGGAACAAGTTGCATCGCATACGGATAGTTAGGGGCAATTGTGGGACCATGATTTTTCAGGGCTAGAGTGAGACTGATCCGAATACTGTCACCTCTGAAGTTCGGTCATGGACTCGTATCAGAAAGAGCAGGGTGCCACCATCACTCTACTCTGGGGCAATAAACAGAGTCCTAATAACTTGGTTGAATGACCATGCTTGTTCCGTAAGACATGCAATCTGATCTGGATATGGACACAATCAAACCCTATAAGCCTTGGAGTCCCTACAATCTAGGGATTAGTGTGCGCCACAAGTAATCACACTCCTAAGATGATGCAATATCTACTTACTAGATATCCTATAGGATTCCCCCAGTTTAGAACGAGGATTCTATCCTAAAAATGTCTCTCTCCACACGGTATAAATACACCCTCTAAAGTTTCATCTATGATAACGCAATTTAACACTTAAACTATCTAAATCATTCACTAACTTGACCGTGTAAAGCCTTTGGTTGGCATCGCCGGTCTAAGGTTTGCTTACGGTTGTTTTATTGTTTTCCAGGTTTCTAAAGTTACTCGGATTTGTGCTCAACCAACACTCACGGAGGTGCATAGATGTGGTTCCAACACGCCTCATTACCACTGTTGAGAATGAATTCCACAATGATGAGAGAAGGACCTTGCATATGCTTTTTAAGTAGTTGGGTTACTCCCCATATTGCCAACTTGTTTTATATATGGTGAAACCTCAACTTCTTCATGCTATTAAAACAGGTTGTCCCACGTGTGAAGCCCAATATCCACGCTTGCTCCACGTCACCCAAGTTGTGTTGTACACGTGTTAGGCTTGAAAATTTGTCACACGTGAGATGGCTTCTTGAGAATAAATTCCACATTAATGAGATGACGAAACTTTAATGTACTTATAATAAGTTGGGCTACTCCCTAAACCTCAACTTCTTCGACCATCTCTAGAATTACTTTAATCTAAAGTAAGTATTTCAATTGCACTGTTTAAATGAACAGTGTTTTGGGATGGATTTCAACTTATTTACAAATCTGCCATATGCTCTAATCTTGATGCACACGTGTTACTAATCATGGGAATGGAATAAGGATGGTAAGCCGGCCTTTTCCATTTCCTTCTCAAACCCTCATTGCCTCATCCGTCTCGCAGGCCCCACCAAAACGACACAGACGATCTCGCCTCCGTCCTATCCCTCATCTCGCCACCGTCTCCCTTCTCTCGCCTCCGTCGTCTTACTCCGCCTTTCTCTGGTTATGGAATCGATCGATCTATACGAAGAGGATCGACATTTTTGAAATGGTGTTTAGATAGGTAGGGGTTGTGCGTGGTGTGGTCATGCTGATGATCGTGGAAGCCAGCGTGATTCTGCTTCTACGAAATAGCCTCGACTCTGCTTCCATCTCCGTTTTCTATCCTCGCCTTCACTCTCAGAAATCACCAATGACAGCACTGTGTTGCTCGAAAACCACCAAGCTGTTAGAAATCTCTTCAATCTCTCTCAGAAACTACGAAGCACAACGACCTCTTGCTAAAAAACTGTGAACTTGTTCACAATTCAAAGGAAATTTTAAGCCCAGAAAAGCTTGGCTTCCTGGTGAGTTCTCCGGTCGATTTGGGATAGGTAATTTTGTGATTTGCAGTTTATTTTGGGAAATGATTGATGGTTTTGTTGTTCATTTTACGATTTCTACAGTATTTGCAGTTTATTTGGGGGTTACACTAGAATTGAGGAAGCACATATGAACGCAAAGCTATAGTATTTGCAGTTTAGTTTTTTTTTTTTCATTTTAGAGGTTTTTCTACTGTATAGTTTTTGGGTTTTGTCTAATTTTTGTGGTCTGCTTCTCTTTGGAAGCTTCTTTCCAGCCTTGACCTTCTTCTTGCCTCGTGCCTTCTCATTGAGTATTGGAGGAGCATTAAAACACAGGTGTGTCTGTTTTATCGACGTAAGAGATGAACGACATAAAAACATCCGTCTTTGTATTTTTTTGTGCTTTTTCTAACCCATCAATTTCTTTTGAGTCAACCAAATAGTCCCAAATTGCAACTTATGTTGTGAGGTATTATTGTCTAAAATTAAGTATGCATGTATATTTTATGTTTGTGCGCGTGCACACCTCCGCATGGTGTTAATCTCTGTGGCTCATCTATGTATATGTAGACATATCTATGTGTTTATGTGTGGAACGCAACATATCAGATTTAGGTTATACTGTGCATAGTTTTATTGTTTGTTATTATCTGTGCTATCACTATGCCACTTCTATGCAGGCTCTGAAAGTTATTCATGAGATTTATAAGCACTTTTCATAATTTAAGCAATCTGTTTTGGGTTCTTTTTCATTAGGTCATTAGCTACTGATTAATGGAGAAACGAGGACCATGCCACTGATTTGGGTTTTTTTTTCTTCTAATTTTCTGATTTTGGGGTTTTGCAGTGAGTACTGATGTACTGATTTTCTGGGATTTTTTTTGTCCTTGCAGGATTTTTGGTCTTTGAAATGGGTATGTGTTGTTTTAAACATTTCAGTTCTAGCGTGTTCCGTTCTTCGTTGCTTCGTGATTCTCATTTTTCAGTGTTGGGTAATGGAAATTTGTTAAAGTAGCTATAGTTTTTGAGAAAGTTGGCATTTTTAGTTATATTTTCTGTTTAATCCCAAATGTAAGATTGGAAAATAATTGAATTTATGGTTTTTTAAAAACTCATCATAATTTTTTGTTCTGGGATTTAAAAGCATCTTTTCCGGATTGGTTACAAGGGTTATGTTCTCTTCAATTGGTTCACCTAATTTTGATTAGTTTTAAGTTTTGTCTTTTAAGTTTTGTCCTTTTAAGTTTTGTTCTTTAAGTTTTGTCTCTTAAGTTTTGTCCTTTTAAGTTTTGTTCTTTAAGTTTTGTCTTTTAAGTTTTGTCTTTTAAGTTTTGTCTTCTGTGCTGTAATGAGAGATTTATGTTGGCCTTTCGGATTTCGGCATGGGAAAGTTCACTTATTTGTCTAATTAGATTGCGTATGCCTTCGATTCTTTATTTAATTGTTCTGTTTGCGTTCAGGTGTGATGATCTAAATTTCATATGTTTGGAATTATTCACTTAAAACCAATTTGTTACATTCAGGTTTCCACCACTCATTTCACAAGTTCAAATTCCATAGAAGTCGGTTCTGCAGATTGCGTCTGCAATTAGATCAGAGATCAACCGCTCTTTTGTTATCCTGCGAAAGATTACTTTCTGGAAGGATCTGAAGCAGTTCATCTCTGTATGTTTACTCTATGTATGTTTATTCCCATGTAGCTGTCTTTTCTAATTAATGGTGTTGATATTGCACTGTAATTCATGATGATGATTTAATTGTTTCTTGATTTGTAATTGTTTGTATGAAAGGGATGGCATATTATGTTGCTGACTTAATTGTTTATGTTTTTCACATTTGCGAATGGTGTTATGATTGATTAGGTGATTGCTGACCTCTGACTTTGTTTGGAGCTCAAATTTTGTGAGCATTACATTGGATTCTATTGCACTTGGTTTAATGTTTTGGTTGACAATGCAGGGATATGAGAAACAAAGAGGATGACACTTATAACTGCCCCTCCCCATCGGCTGTCTTCAAATTTGGATCACAAGAAGGGAGCAACATAGGTGTTTTCCTCCTTCACTGATATGGTTAGTGTAAATAATTGGACAAAAGAGCCAAACAAACCCTTTTCTCTCAAATGGAGGCGATGATGTGGTCGACGGCCACCAGCCACCAGCCACAACTCAAGAGTTTGGCCTTCATATAATTGGATTATAGTATAATTTTATTTTGGTTCATTTCTTTTTTCCTTTATATAAGTGCAGGTGTTGTGATGTTTTGAATGAAGGGTGATGAAAGGTGGTTCACACACTTCCTCCTTCCTTTAGAGCAACCGGAGATGACAGTTTGTATAAAAAGAAAAACTTGCCAGGTACTTCAATTTTCTATTTTATTAATTGTTGTTTGGTTTTTCAAATGTTGTATTCACAGAGAGACCAATTATGTCTTTGAGAAACAAGTTTCTTTGTCTACATTGCGAGAATGTGCAGTTTGCAACTTTCATTGGTTATTATATTTGATTGAGTTAAACTTGTATTTTTGGATTTTGACTTTTTTTGTTTGTTTCTTTGTCGCAAAGTTGGCTTCATTTCATTCCAGTAACTCTCTAAATAGGTCCAGGAACTCACTAAATAGGTAGTCAAGAAGAATTCAGTGTTGCCTTCATTTTTTGCCTGCTGTTTCCTCTCTCACCTCTTCTCTCTTTTACCACTTTTCTCTCACTCACCGCTTCATCTCTTCTGTTGCTTACAAGGTCGCGTCATATATTTTTAATTTTGTGTGGTTTAATTTATTGAATATTTGAAAAAAGAGATAAAATTTTCAATTTACAATTACTGATATGATGTTTGTTTTGAAAATCATTAAGGTGAATGGAGAGATTTACAACCATGAAGAGCTGAGGAGCCATTCCCAATGACCTTCTTTATCGTTTTTCTTGATGGGTTAGCTGAACATGAGGTAGATGCTGACTTCATCAAATATGAGAATGTTTTAGGATTTCATTCTAACTTTTTGGCTGTTTGATTACTTTGCTTTTCGTAATTTGTTTTGCTTATCGTCAATTGGATGGGACAAAACATATTTTTGTAACCAGTTTGTACTTTTACCATCTCGGTTTTGATGGAATTGGAGCTTTTAGTAATGGGTTCTGAGGGAAACTGTTATTAACACTCTAAAAATCTCATTCTACACTCGCGACAAGTGTATTTTTCTTTCTAATTATAGAAAGTTTGGAGTGCAAAATGAGAATTTTGAAGCGCCAATAACAATTCCCTATTATATATAGCTCTATTAGGAAGGCGACTGTATATGTCTTCATTCTGTTAAATTGTATATGGCTCTTGATGTCGGCTGAATTAAATCAAAATGAAAACCAAGCTGCTGATCTTACCAGCCCATATCACTTATCTCTTGCATATTTAAATTATTTGAAGATGCGTATGTTGATTGGTGATTTTGTTGGATTCACTCAGCTCAAATATATGTTATCTGAGTCAAGTCGCTACATTTGAGAATGTGATTCTGCTCCTACCACCATTTTGCCCACTTTTTGTGGAAATTATTTATGCTTGTGAATAATACATTCATCCCATGCAGCGAAGTGCATGCATATTTTCTAGTTTAAGTTAAATCACACAATAGGTCATCAATAATTACGAACTCGTCATTTATGCAAGTCAAACATGAGACCACCTACGTACTAGTTTAGTGGAACACCACAAGTGACATGTTGAGCAGGGCTTTATTCTTGCTTGAATGTTTGTTATGTGTTCATAGTTTGACAAGGCAATTATATTTTCGACTACAAAAGTTATTAATTTAGTCGAGAATTAACGCACCTGAAATGGTGCGAGGAAAACATGTATTCGTATTCCCAAGAGACGCAGTCCATCCTGGGCATCTGCTTTCTGTATAAGGATCAGGATCCTCGAAATAAAGCTCAAGGCCATACATGAGGGCATTGTGTATGTCTTTATAAGAGAAGTTGCTGTAGTCCTCAACGTAGCCGAGAGCCCAACTCTCCCTATCTACACTGCTCATCCACTCTACACTGCAACCCTCATCCAATTCCCATGCGTCCTTGAACCTGTCCCTGACATAGTTCCCGACCATGACATAGCTATACGTTTTTGGTTGACTCGAAGAAGAAGAAGAAGAAGAAGTTGTATTATTCAAGCATGGAGCAGTGTCCACGTACAGAGTATAATTCAATGGATTCGAACACTTCAAGTAATATATAGGTGCTGAAAACCCTGGCCAATATAGAGAATTGATGTCCCTGGTGGTGGGCGGAATATTTTGAGACATGGAAGAGCAGTTGTTGCTCTAACGGCCAAAATCTAGGAGTCGAATTGTTTTGGAAGTGTAGTTGATTGCCTGGACATGGTATTTTCCAGAAGAAGGTAGGTCTAATACTACTGTAATGTTGCTCTCACAGGACAGAGTATACATTACGTTGCCGCAGTGCTTCGGATCATCTTTCAGTCGAAAAGAATGGCTTATGTTGTGGATATGGCCGCAGGATGAAGTGCAGAACTTGCACTCCATATATTCTATCTTTGACCGACTTAGGCGAAGACCTTTAAATTCCAACACTTCTCTCCAAAGGTTAAGCTTCGCGTTTACCCCTTCCTGGGTTTCATCTATCAACACTATATCGTCTGCGAAAAGCATACACCAAGGAATATCATCTTGAATATGTCCCGTTAACTCATCCATTACCAAAGCAAAAAGGTAAGGACTTAAAGATGAGCCTTGATGTAACCCTACGGTTATGGGGAAGCTTTCGGTTTGTCCTGCATGAGTTTTTACGGCTGTCTCTGCTTCATCATACATATCCTTTATAGCTTGGATATATGCTACTCGTACTCATTTCTTCTCTAAAATTCTCCAAAGAATGTCTCTTGGGACCCTATCATACGCTTTTTCTAAATCTATAAAGACCATGTGTAAATCCTTTTGCATATCTCTATATCTTTCCATCAATCTTCGTAAGAGATAGATTGCCTCCATGGTTGAGCGCTCTGGCATGAACCTGAACTGGTTGTCCGAGACTCGTGTCTCTTGCCTTAGTCTATGCTCAATGGGCAAACATTTGGAGCAAAGATGTGAGTGTTTTAACTTACGAATAAGCTGGTCGTTGTGTAGATTTTCATTCCCGACCGACGCTCACCGGGTAGCTCTTTGGATAACAATCATCTTCAAAGGGAACAGGTTGTTTCTCAGATGAATGGTTAGAGGAAATTGTGAGACAATAATTTTCTAGGGCCAGAATAAAGAATACAGTAAAACCCTCACCGATTCTCTCTCTGTAACCATCCACCAAATACCCCTTCTTCCTTTTCTATTTCTCTCTCTGTAATTTCCCCCGACCGAATCACACAATCCAACCCTCTGTAAGCCTCCCTCACCGATTCCATGGATTTCATGGACTTATCCGACCCTCTCTCCTTCGCTCTATATATAGCAAGTCCCCTTGCCTCAGTGTCCCTAGCAACAGAATTTTGCCTCAGTGTCCCTGGCAACAGAATTTATGGCGTCTCTTCGTTCTTTCAATTATTTGAAAGCTTCCCTGCCCTGCCCTCCCCTCCTGTACAAAGGCGTATGGTGTTTCATCAGTTCCATTTGGTGGTTGGGTGGGAAATGAAATTAAAACTCTGCATTTCAAATGGTCTAAACCAAATTGTATCAAATGTGAAGCAGAGGGCAAGAGGTGTGGATTGAAGAACAATGCCACCAAGAGCGAAATTGAACTCGTTGATAGGAGGAAACCAAGTAAGGATAATGCGTCTAAATCTTATTTCGCATCTATTCTGCTCATGATGTTTTTAATGATGATGATCGGTATGCTCTGCTACGTGCTGTGGTTTTTCTGCTTTCATGTAATTAGCGGCTTATATTTGTGGTAACGATATTGATTAATTTTGAGAAATGACAGTCTAATTTTTGCAACTGTCTTTTGCAGGCAAAACAAAGACGTTTTGCAAGGGTGAGTTGCGTAGGACTGGTGTTTAGCTTTGTTTCATGTCCAAAGGACACTCGAGAATAAATGTTTACTCATGGATAATATCTATCTATTTGCAGGAGCAACCCTGGGTTCATTTGTTCTGTTACTGCTGGTCATTGCGGCATATCACGCTTATAGCGTTGATAAAAGTAAAAAGAGAATCGAATGATATTTGATAAGTTTTCGGCAGACTACAAATCAATTCAAGTACAAGTTGTTCCAAGGAGCATACGGAACTGTTTTTAAAGGAAAGCTTTCTTCTGAATGCTTTGTTGCCGTGAAAGTACTTAACAATTCCAAGGGCAACCGGGAAGAGTTTGTAAATGAAGTGAGAACAATGGGTCATATTCACCACGTCAATGTGGTCCGCTTGGTTGGTTTTGTGCTAATGGATTTAGATGAGCTCTGGTTTATGAGTTCTTTCCTAATGGTTCACTCCAGGATTATATTTCATCAGTAGATAGAAAGATTTCTTTCCTTGGTTGGCATAAGTTGCAAGATATTGCTATCGGCATAGACAAAGGAACCAGGGATGTGATCTACAAATCCTCCATTTCGATATCAAACCCTATAATATTTTGCTTGACCAAAAATTCATTCCAAAAATCTCTGATTTTGGTCTGGCCAAGTGTTTTCCAAGAATTTCAGAAATGTGTCTTACAAGGCAGATGTCTATAATTTTTTAATGCTGCTGCTTGAGATGGTGGGAGGAAAGAAGAATATTGGTTCAACCACAGAGGACACGACAAATGAAATCTACCATCCAAAATAGATTTATAATCTAATAAGAGGAAGGAGAAGACCAACGAATCCATATTGAGGAAGAAGGGGATGGTAAGATTCCAAAGCAACTTGCAATTTTAGGGCTCGGATGCATTCAGTGACACTCGGTGGATCGTCCTTCCATGAAAACGGTGGTTAGGAGGCGGAGAAAACTTGACGATGCCTCCTAAAAATTTTGTTTTTGCAGGTCTACAAAAACATCACCTGCAAGAATCCATAAAAGGCTCCTACATTTAGAAGCAATTCCTGAATTAGAGTAACTTGTATATGTATACGCACCAACACAAGTAGTTCTTAGATGAATCCGAGCCCCAAACAATTACAGATGACAGTTCTACACTAAATCGCTTTAAAGTAAGAGTTTAATTAATTATACATTATTGCACTTTTTGAACGATTTGATCTTCACCTAGCTGACAATGAACATGTTAGCTCCACGTTAGAACATATTGGGTTCGATTTATTGTCTTGAATATCACCCACAGTCACAGGCGTCTCTTGTGGGCATAGAGAAGGCCTGAGAGGCATTTGCAGACATTCAACATCTCCTCCAAGCATTTCGACAACTTTGGCCATCGAAGGGCGATCACTTGGTTTCATTTGAATACACCACAAGGCGGTTATAACCATCTTTCTTATTAGTTTCTTTTCCTCCTCTGTAACATTGTCCATTTCCAAGTCATTTCCCACAATATACTGATCGTATACCCACACTGGGAAGTAGATTTGGCTTGAATGCTCTACCGTTGGATTCAAATTCTTCCTTCTGCTTGCCATTTCCATCAACAACATTCCAAAACTATAGACATCTGACTTGTATGAGACGCCTCCAATATTTTTGTAGAACAACTCAGGAGCAATATATCCCAGTGTACCCCGTGCTGCCGTCAAAGAGACAATGCTATTATCTACAGGATACAATTTTGCAAGCCCAAAGTCAGAAACCTTTGCTTTAAAGTTCTCATCAAGAAGGATGTTATGAGGCTTGATGTCGAAATGTAGAATTTGCATTTCGCAACCTTGATGTAGATATTCGATCCCTTGAGCCACTCCAAGAGAAATCTCGTACATAGTTTTGATAGTTAAGGGAAGACTTCCTTCTTTGGAATAAATGTATTTATCAAGAGAGCCATTAGGCATGAAATCATATACTAGAGCGCGCTTTGATCCCTCGACACAATATCCAACAAGTTGCACCACATTGGCATGGTGAATCCTTCCGATTGTAGCTATTTCGCTAATGAAATCTTGGCCATCAGCTTTGGGCTTGCCCAAAACTTTAACTGCTACAAATCGGCCACTGCGTAGCTTTCCTTTAAATACAGAGCCAAAGCCACCTTCTCCCAACTTGTCCTTAAACCTGCGAGTCATTTTCTTGATGTCCGAGTAAGAGTACCTTATAGGCATGAAGTTGTTATTGCATTGCAGAAAATCTTCTATTGTACTATACATTGATAAATGTCTTCTGCGCCATGTGTAGATTAAAAATGCAGTCACAACTGGAACTCCAAAAACAAATCTGGCTAGGAAAAATAACCCTGCATGCATTGACATTAATATGTTAGATCCACTGCGTACTACTTTTTCTTCTCTTTCTTTCCAAATTACTTTGTCTTTGATGTAATTAAAGAGAGAGAATGGGAAATCTACATATGCTGATAATACAATCTCGTCTTAGTTCTTACCGATGCATATGAGTATAAACCATCCAATTACTGCAACAAAATCAATCGACTATGAGTTTGAAAAGTGCATAAAGTGAAGAAAAAAAAAATTAAATCAAAAGGTGCCTTTATTGACACCCAAATTTTAGTTAGTTTCACTCAACTAAAAAATTTTGTCATCAAACTTTTTAATTTGCCGTCGAAATTGAGTTCACCCAACCCACCAAGCAGCAAGCACCACTCACCAAAAAAACCAACAACACACACCCACCACTCACCAATAGAAAGAGAATGAACACACAGACCCACAAGGAGCCGGCATCGACGCTGTCGATGAGGGAGGGACCGGAGGTGGTGTAGTTTTATCGGCGCGTGGTGGTGGTTTTGCCTGTTCATTTTCTCTTTCTCTTGGTAGGTGGAGGCTGGTGCGGATTTGGACGAACTTAAAAATGCAGGGAAACTATGAAGTTTGACAAAATGTTTTAGTTAGGTGAACATAACTAAAATTTGGGTGCCAATAAAGGTGCCCAAAATCAAAGGACTTGAGCGTATGGACTAATTAAATGAAGCTCTTACCGATGGAGTCGAAGGGTCTTTGCAACTTGCCAGCTGCAATAGATACATACCATGGAAAAGTGAGCAAAGACATACAGTTACTAGGTTTAAGAAGTACAGATAAAGCACACAAAAATAAAAGAAGCTTTTGGGGAGAAACTTCTTACGCAACCCCATGTATTCATGACCTACAGTGAAAAATGTGAAGAAGAATACACAACATTAGTAATAGCTCACCCAGTCTTCAGAATTTAAAAAATCAAGTTTGTCGATCGAAAACTTGTAAATAAAACAAAAAGAGGACCCCTTACCGATTTCTTGCCATAGATATTGAAAGAAACCTACAGGAACAAAGAAAGAACAAGACCACATGCATTAGCATAACAAGTGTGAGGTGTATAAGTCGATAGAAAATAATTTTAAAATTCAAGTGCTGTCAATACATTGATAATATGTACATGTATGTTTATATATTATACAGGGGAGAAATGGGGATTTGGTACGATGAAAAAGTTTCCTACGGATACGAGTAATTGTTTCTCGATCAAGAAACTCTTTATGTTCTTGAATTCTATTCATCTACCAAGTCTAACTTATGCATTGGAGAGCCCTTGATTCACACCACACCTGTATATGCATGATTATGTCTAATCTGTCATTTTTATATGATTAGACTGCAGAAGAAGATATTTAAGAGAGCAAAGCATGACCCGAAGAGAGAATTGTTAAAGTTATTAGGGTGCGTTTGTTTGCCCTTACTAGCTATCACTGGATTGGATTGGTCTTGGTTTAGAACGAGGATCTATCCTAAAAAGGTCTCTCTCCCCACAGTATAAATACACCCTCTAAGGTTTCATCTATGATAACACAATCTATACACTTAAACTCTCTTGCCAACTATTTGAGTCTAAATCATTCACTAACTTGACTGTCGGAGGCCTTTGGCCGGCACCCCCGGTCTAAGGTTTGCTTACTGTTGTTTTACTGTTTTGCAGGTTTCTAAGGTTACTTGGATTTGTGCTCAACCACCACTCATGGAGGTGAGCAGATTTGTTTCCAACACACCCCATTACCATTGTTGAGAATGAATTCCATATTGATGAGAGGAGGACATTGCATATGTTTTTTAAGTAGTTGGGTTACTCCTCATATTGCCAATTGGTTTTATATATAGTGGAACCTCAACTTCTTCATGCTATTAAAGCAGGTTGTCCCACGTATGAAGTCCAATGGCCATACTTGGTCCACGTCACCCAAGTTGAATTGTCCACGTGTTAGGCTTGAAAATTTACCGCACACGAGAGATGGCGTGTTGAGAATGAATCCCACATTGATGAGAAGACGGAACTTGCATGTGCTTATAATGAGTTGAGCTACTCTCCATATTACCAATTAGTTTTATGGTAGATCCTCAACTTCTTCAACCATCTCTAGAGTTACTTTAGTCTAAAGTAAAGATTTCAATTGCACTGTTCAAATGAACAGTGTTTGTAATGGGGTGGATTTCAACTTATTTGCATATCTGCCACGAACTCTCTCTGTCGCTAATCTTGATGCAAGGAAAGAATGATGGTAAATGGTAAGCCGGCCTTTTCCATTTCCTTCTCAAACCCTCATTGCCTCCTCTGTCTCGCAGACCTCGCGAGAACGACCTAGACGGTCTCGCCTCCGTCCTATCCCTCTTCTCATCGCTATCTCCATTCTCTTGCCTTCGTCGTCTTACTCCTCCTTTCTCTGTCTGTGGAATTGATCGATCTATTCAAAGAGGATTGACATTTCTGAAATGGTGTTTAGATAGGTAGGGGTTGTGTGTGTTCGGTCATGCTGATGATCATGGAAGCCAGCGATTCTGCTTCTACGACATAGCCTCGACTCTACTTCCATCTCCATTTTCTCTCCTCGCCTTCATTCTCAGAAATCACCAACCACAACACTGTGTTGCTCAGTCACCACCAAGCTGTTAGAAATCTCTACGATTTTCTCTCTCAGAAACTACGAAGCACAACAACCTCTTGTTGAAAAACGTGAATTTGGTCCCAATTTAAAGGAAATTTTAAGCCCAGAAAAGCCTTGGTTTCCTGGTGAGTTCTCCGGTCGATTTGGGGTAGGTAATTTTGTGATTTGTAGTTTATTTTGAAAAATGATTGATGGGTTTGCAATTCATTTCATGATTTCTAGAGTATTTGCAGTTTATTTTGGGGATTTACACTAGAATTGAGGAAGCACATATGAACACAAAGCTAGAGTATTTGCAATTCAATTTTTTTTTCCTTTCATTTTAGAGGTTTTTCTACTGTTTAGTTTTTGGGTTTTGTCTAATTTTTGTGGTCTGCTGTATAGATTGTTCTCTTTAGAAGCTTCTTTCCAGCCTTGACCTTCTTCCTGCCTGGTGCCTTCTCATTGAGTATTGGAGGAGCATGAAAACACAGGTGTGTGTGTTTTGTCGACATCTTTGTATTTTTTTTTTGTGCTTTTTCTAACCCATCAATTTCTTTTGAGTCAACCAAATAGTCCCAAATTGCAACTTATGTTGTGAGTTATTATTGTCTAAAATTAAGTATGCATGTATATTTTATCCGCATGGTGTTAATCTCTGTGGGTCATCTATGTATATGTAGACATACCTATGTGTGTATATGTGAAATGCAACATATCAGATTTAGGTTATATTGTGCATAGTTTATTGTCTGTTATTATCTGCGCTATCACTATGCCATTTCTATGTAGGCTCATGAGCTTTATAAGCACTTTCCATAATTTAAGCAGTCTGTTTTGGGTTCTTTTTCATTAGGTCATTAGCTATTGATTAATGGAGAAACGAGGACCATGCCACTGATTTGGGTTCTTTTTCTAATTTTCTGATTTTGGGGTTTTGCAGGGGGTACTGATGTACTGATTTTCTAGGATTTTTAGTCTTTGAAATGGGTACGTGTTGTTTTTAATGTTTCAGTTCTAGAGTGTTCTGTTTATCGTTGCTTTGTGATTCTCATTTTTCAGTGTTGGGTGATGGAAATTTGTTAAAGTAGTTGTAGTTTTTTGAGAAAGTTGGCATTTTTAGTTATATTTTCTGTTTAATCCCAAATGTAAGACTGAAAAATAATTGAAATGATGGTTTTTTAAAAACTCCTCATAATTTTTTTGTCTGGGATTTAAAAGCATCTTTTCTGGATTGGTTACAAGGGTTATGTTCTCTTTAATTGGTTCACCTAATTTTGATTAGTTTTAAGTTTTGTCCTTTAAGTTTTGTCTTTTAAGTTTTGTCTTCTGTGCTAATGAGAGATTTATGTTGGCCTTTCGGATTTCGGCATAGGAAAGTTCACCTATTTGTCTAATTAGATTGTGTATGCCTTCGATTCTTTATTTAATTGTTCTGTTTGTGTTCGTGTGTGCTGATCTAAATTTCATATGTTTGGAATTATTCACTTAACACCAATTTATTATATTCAGGTCTCCACCCCACATTTCACAAGTTCAAATTCCACAGAAGTTGGTTCTGCAGATTGCGCCTGCAATTAGATTAGAGATCAACCGCTCTTTTGTTATCTTGCGGAAGATTGCTTTTGGGAAGGATCTGAATCAGTTCCTCTCTGTATATTTACTCTCCGTATGTTTATTCCCATGTAGCTCTGTCTTTTCTAATTGATGGTGTTGACATTACACTATAATTCATGATGATGATTTAATTGCTTCTTGATTTGTAATTGTTTGTAAATAATGTGGCATATATGAATTGCAATCTGTGTTTGTATGAAAGGGATGGCATATTATGTTGCTGACTTATTTGTTTATGTTTTTCATATGAGAATGTGATTATGTTCCTACCACCATTTTGCCCACTTTCTATGGAAATTATTCATGCCTGTTGTGAATAATATATTCACCTCTTGCAACGAAAAGTGGGCGCATTTTCTAATTTAAGTTAAATCACATTGGGTCATCAATAATTACGAACTCGTCATTTATGCGAGTCAAACATGAGACCACCTACCTACTAGTTTAGTGGAATACCACAAGTGACATGTTGATACTTTAAATCTCATTTTCCATATAATGGATTGCAGAATTAGGACATACCTAAACTAATTTAGTCAGTGCCCGAACAATTAAGCAGGGCTTTATTCTTGCTTGAATGTTTGTTATATGCTCATAGTTTGACAAGGCAATTATTTTTCCGACTACATAAGTTATTAATTTAGTCGAGAATTGACGCACCTGAAATGGTGTGAGGAAAACATGTAGACACATGAGACGCAGTCCAATGTCCTGGGCATCTATCTTCAAGCTCGAAATAAAGCTCAAAGCCATGCATTAGCGCATTGTGTATGTCTTTATAAGAGAAGTTGCTGTAGTCTTCAACGTAGCCGAGAGCCCAACTCTCCCTATCTACACTGCTCATCCACTCTACACTGCAACCCTCATCCAATTCCCATACGTCCCTGAACCTGTCCCCGACATAGTTCCCGACCATGACATAGCTGTACTTTTTTGGTTGACTCGAAGAAGAAGAAGCAGAAGTATTATTCAAGCATGGAGAAGTGTCCACGTACAGAGAAGAATTCAATGGATTCGAACACATCAAGTAATATATAGGTGCTGAAAACCCTACCCAATATAGAGAATTGACGTCCTCGGTGCTGGTGGGCGGAATATTTTGAGACATGGAAGAGCAGTTGTTGCTCTGAAGGCCAAAATCTAGGAGTCGAATTGTTTTGGAAGTGTAGTTGATTGCCTGGACATGGTATTTTCCGGAAGAAGGTAGGTCTAGTACTGTAATGTTGCTCTCACAGTAGAGAGTATACATTATGTTGCCACAGTACTTTGGATCATCGTTCAGTCGAAAAGGATGGCTTATGTTGTGGATATGGCCGCAGGATGAAGTGCAGGACTTGGCACTACTGTTGTCAGCGTTACAAGTTTCACTGCAAAAGCAAAGAAGAAGAAAGGCTAAACTTAAGGTGAAGGACCTGGTTCCACTAATTTCCATTGCTGAGAGAGAGAGAGAGAGAGAGAGAGAGAGAGGTACTACAGCTTAAACACCAAGTAGTTATATAATACAGGAGGGGTTAAAGCACCTTGCGTAAAGTTGCAGTAAGCCCGTCAAATATCCTAGGGAAAAGTCGGTCAATGGTATCCTAGAGAAAAGTCGGCCAATGGTGTCCTAGAGAAAAGTCGGTCAATGGTATCCTAGAGAAAAGTCGGCCAATGGTGTCCTAGAGAAAAGTCGGCCATGGTGTTTTTTTTTTTTTGGAAACTAAGTCGGCCATGGTGTTTGACACAGTCAGTCAACGGCAAAGACAGACTTGTGTAATAATATTCTCTCTCTCTATGTATGTCACTTTTATTAATGAAGGACACTGTAATTGAAAAAAAAAAAGTGTTCTTTAAAGATAAGTCCTTGAAATTCTTATTTTATAAAGAAAAAATTCACCTAATACTTATCGTTCAAATGAAATTCAAATTGTCACTTAGTATTACTATCTAGTGGTATTCCTTTTACTTGTAAGTGAGAGGTCTTAAATTTAATTCTCACCAAAGTAGAGTTTGAACCACATTATTACTAGCCTATTATGAAGCTAAGTCCACCATCTACCCCGTAATATAGATAATATCGTTTAATCATTAAAAAAAACCTAAATTTAAAATAGACTGCCATGGAAACAAATATATAACCAACTATTACAACATATTTACAACTTTGCCACTAATTATGTCAATAAATGTTATTACTCACCTTAGTATGACGAGCAATTAAACCAATATGGCATTTTAACCTTTCTTGCATCATAAATATTAGTAACATATATAAATTAATTTACCCATATTCAAAAATTTAACCTTTCAAATACTATTGAGGCGTGATAACCTGTTGCAAGCTCAGCCATGGCGGCTACTGCAAAATTTAACGGAAAAACCATCACAGACTCTGCCATTTCATCCAAGGTTCCGACAATAGCAAACCCTTTACCGAATAGCTGTTGTAGATTTCTTCCAACATCAATTACCACGCGAAATTAATTGTCGATGAAGACGATCCCACTCGCCTTCGAAATCTGTTGGAGGAAAGAGGCCTTCTTTCAGATCTGGTCTGAGACTGGGTTATGCGAGAGTGGTGAGCCTGACGACAGTGAGGCCATCTCCAATCGAATAGTCCAGAGGGCCAGAGGGCCAAAAATCGTCTCCAACCGAGGGCTGGAGGGCTAGAGGGCTGGCCACTTTCTGCCAACCAACTAGCCCTGGGCTGGTCATATTTTTTTCCTATAACTTTTATTTTTCATATTTTTTTTTAAATTCTATTTTTTTTCCTATAACTTTGATTTTACAAAATTTGTTTCATATATTTTTTTTAAGTTCCATTTTTTCCTATAACTTCTATTTCACAAAATTTGTTTCATTTTATTTTAAATTCTATTTTTTTTCTATAACTTCTATTTCACAAAATTTATTTCGTATTTTTTTAATTCTATTTTTTTTCCTATAACTTCCTAAGCCATTTAAAACCTTAAATTATATTAAGTAATATGAAACAACACTAAACAATATTAAATAACATTAACCAACATAAAAATTATACAACATAAAAAAAAATTTAACGACATGAAACTTAAACAACATTTAAGTTGTAGTTTTTAAATAATAAATTATGTTTGGCCCTATGGCCCTTTGGCCCTCGGTTGGAGACGGTTTTTGTGACAGGGCTAAAACGAGCCCTCTGGCCCTTTGACCCTTAGTTGAAGACAGAGGCAAATATGGCCATGTACTGTTTATTAAAATATTAATATCTTGGAGGATCTTAGAAGGCCAGAGGGCTAAAACGAGCCATCTGGCCAGCCATCGATTGGAGATGGCCTGAGAAAGGAGGGCAAGATTGAAAAATTGAAAAGTTCATTTATTGGTTACTGTTTATCCGTGTTTCTTTGAAATAAGCTATTTTTATGAAGCAGTTTTTTTTTTTCAGCTTTGTGTTTTCAGCTTTCTTTTTTACCCATACTAATTTGAAATATTTACCAAACATTTAAAAAAAAATTCAACTTTTTTTCATACCCACCTTTTATTAAAGTTAAGCTAAATCAAAACCAGAGTTTAAGTTTACTACTTTGAAATTTATTGCTTTTTAACATTTCATAAATCAAGTTTCTCTCATCCAGTATCATACTTAAGGTGAGAATTGTGGGACATTTTTATACATCCGTTAGATTTTCTGTGAATTATGGGGCACTTTTATACATCCATTAGATTTTCTATGAGAACCTTCGTTAACACATGATGTGGCACGCATGTAGACATTAAAAGAATTCAAAATTCAAAAATTCAAAAATGCAAAAAACCTAAACTTTTCATAATACTGAGGCCATCTCCAACCGAAGGCTGGCTAGAGAGCTCGTTTTAGCCCTCTGGCCCTCCAAGAAATTAATATTTTAATGAACAATGCATGGCCATATTTCTTACCATCTCCAACTAAGGGGCCAGAGGGCCATAGGCCAAACATAGCCCTGTGAAAAAAAAAAACCATCTTTAACCGAGGGCCAAAGGACCATGGGGCCAAATATAATTTATTATTTTAATTGAACTACTATGGTTACTTAAATTAAATTACCTCAATAATTTTATGTTATGGATTGTCAATAATTTTTATGTTGTTAAATGTTTTAAAAATGTTGTTTAAGTTTCATGTTGTTAAAAAAAATTTATGTTGTTTAATATTATTTAATGTTGTTTAATATTGTTTAATGTTGTTTCATGTTACTTAATGTTATTTAATATTGTTTAATGACTTAAGAAGTTATAGGAAAAAAATAGGATTTTTAAATTTTGTAAAAAAAATTGTAAATAAAAAAAAAGAAAAATCAAATATGACATCATCATGACGTCAGCATGTGGCCCAGCCCAGGGCCCGCCAGTTGGCCCTTTGGCCCTTTTTTGTCCAATGGGGTGCACGAGCCATTTGTTCTGGCCCTCGGTTAGAGACTATTTTTTGGCTATTTTCGGTCCTCTGACCCTCTAGACCATTCGGTTGGAGATGGCATGAGAGATTGAATCTTTTCACACTCGGCCAAATTTCCTTGGAACTTTAATTAGATGAAACAATGAATCTTGAACAAATCAAAACAAAACGTGTTACTGAGAGATTGAATCATTGAAGTGACGTGGATTCTGGGTACTCAACAGTCCAAGAATGAAAACTCTCATATCAGTTTCTATCCAAAATTTTGGAATTATGTGTGTGTTGCAATGATTGTCCGAAGGATTATTCTTCTTTTATTAAATTGTCATGGAAAATGAGCATGGGGCACAAAAGTTGAACGAATGAAATTTCTACGATTTGGAAAGGGATTGTGAGTTTGACACGCCATTTTTATTCCTATTATGCAATCATGTTTATTAAAAGACAAAAAATAAATATGACTTTACATAAGGAGAGAGAGAGTATTTTTCTTTGAAAAAATCAACTATTTATTGAAGAGGATGTGGATGTTGATTGATGTGTCGTGTGAATACGAAAAAAACGACTTTAAAGAAGACGACACATTCATTAGAAGCTAGAAAAAGGAAGAAGTTAAAAGTTATTTAGAAAAAAAGGCGAGAAAGCCTCATTTTCAAAGTGGTAGTCATTGACACAATACTTGATTAGAAGAAAAGTCATAGTATTGTATTTACAATTTCAATTCTTTATGGGGAACGGAAGTGCAAGTTTTCCAATTGGAATATGATATGAAATTTCTACATAACTATATATGATAAAGAAAGAAGTTTAAGTTTCTAAGTAGTAGGGCTTCCAATTGATGTGAGTTTGTTGAGAAATAAAGATGAAGATGAACATTGATGTTGATGTGAGTTAGTGAACAACAAAACAAGTTGCTTCTCCTTTGGCCTTCTAACATGATATCACGGAAAACAAGTTGTTATTAATAAATGTATCTGACTGGCGAACTAAGACATGTGGTACGATTTTTGATAACTAGAGAAGATGAACAGTGTCGTGGCAAAATTTATCCAAGTAGACCCAAGGGAAAGCCTTAGGAACTTCATATGCGGTGGGATAAAATCTTAAGCTAATTTCCTTTTTTTTTTTATTTTATCTTATAGTCATTAAGTAAAATGTATATGCATATTTCTAGATGCAGACACACCAATGTACGTAATATTAACTCCCTTCAAGTACCCATTCGCAGAAACACAAATCTCTCTTGCATGCTCGTTGTAATGCTCAAGTAGTGCGTATCTAATCTCTTAATATATATATATATATATATATATATATATATATATATATATATAAAACTTTTTGTGATCCATTTTTTCATCACTATGCCAAAATTCCTTTAGAATTTGCAATTTATCTATTTGGTTATGGTAAAAAAAACTCGGAATTTCATTTAAACTCGAAAATCTAAGATTGGGAAAGGTTTGTTCTCTTGTTTGGCAACTTGTAGCGATAGTAAAGGCAAATTGTACAGCAAAAAAGTGGAAATTGGAGATGAAGATTCCTGATTTTAATTTCGTCAAAATAAGTGTAATTTCACAATTCCAACTACGATGAAAATCACAAATACATTGCAGGGAAATCTTGCGACCACCAAACTTTACAATTAGGGTGCCAAATTTCATGATAAAACCTAATAAGGGTCTAGGACTACATCGTTCACTCTGTTAACTCTCCAATCTTCGACGGGATTTTTAGCTCGTGCATCATCTTTTTGCTTTGTTCTAGGTCAGTGCCTACTCTTTTCTTTCTTGAATTATTTTAGCTTTTCGGTATACTCTTTAGGCCAATTGTGAATTTTGCTTGTTATTTTTATTTTCTGATAGGCATATGTTTGTTTTGCTTTTTTTTTTCTTCTTCCAATTGAGTTGTGTATTGGTTGGGTATGTAACATATTTTTTTGGGTTTTTTTTTTAATTTTGGGGTTTTTAATTTTTTTTTTAAAATTTATGGATTTTGGTGTTAGTTCCTTGTTATAGATACTATGTAGCAAAAAATAATCCCAAAAATCATGGAGGTGACACGTGGGTTTTTGGACAAGAATGACAAAATTACCTTCGAGGCACGTCGGGATTCTCACGCACATGCAACAGACAATAACAACTCAAACCCCCTTTGGTCAAACCCCCCAAAATTCTAACTTAATCTTAGGTGTTATTATTTTGCTGGTGCATTTTCATCAATGAAGAAGATGACGGAAATTTGCATTCACATATAGAGGAAATTATAGCAATGATCCTTCAACTAAAAATGTATGAACATTGGTCCCTTAACTCATCACAAAATGATGCTATAATCCTTTTTGTCAACTCCATTAAAACTTCTGTTAAAATGAGTCATGTGCCATGCACGTGAAGTTGAATCAAGGGTAAAATATAGAAAACCAGATGAAAAAAGTGTAGCAATGGTCCCTCAACTTTAACCCAATTAGAGAAATGGTCCATCCATTTTAACCCAGTTGAAGCAATGGACCCTCAATTTTAACCCAATTGTAACAATGGTCATTCCAGCATGAGTTATTCTGACGGAATTCTGGTGGAGTTGATAAAAAGGACCATAACTGCATGTTTTGATGAGTTAATGGACCAATGGTCATGCATTTTTAGTTGAAAGACCATTGCTCCAATTGAATTAAAGGTAAGGAACCATTTCTACAATTTTCTCTTACATATAACCGACTATTGATTGTAGAAATGTAGTATTTAGAATACCTTTTTTTTATTTCTGATTTGGTGTATCAGTTCGTTTGTTGAGACAAAAGAAACATGTAGAGGAGAAAACGTGATTGATAACATTGTGCGTCTATTGTGAATGATTTCTTGGGATTGGGTTTAATGATGTTTGTAGTTAAAAGTGGAATGCAAATTAAAACACCAAAACTTGATTACGTTCCTCTCATTTTTTTCTGTTCACTTTTGCCTCATTTGTTTTTTGGTTGCATCGCCTCAAAAACATTGTCTGTCTACATGTGTGTGTGTGTGTGTGTGTGTGTGTGTAACTTTTGATTAAAACAGAAAGTCACAGATGTTAAGACCCGTCCGGGTAAGTTTGCTATTTTTATTATCAAATGTGTGAAATGGCCAAAATACCCATAGAAGGGGAAATGTTGACATTTGTTGTTTACTTGTCAAGTCTTTATGGGGAACGAGAGTGCAACTTTTCCAATTGGAATATGATATGAAATTTCTACATAACTATATATGACAAAGAAAGAAGTTTAAGTTTCTAAGTGGTAGGGCTTCCAATTGATGTGAGTTTGTTAAGAAATGAAGATGAAGATGAATATTGATGTTGATGTGAGTTACTGAACAACAGAACAAGTTGCTTCTCCTTTGGCCTTCTAACATGATATCACGGAAAACAAGTTGTTACTAATAAATGTATCTGACTGGTGGACTTAGACGTGTGCGGTACGATTTTTGATAACTAAAGAAGATGGACTGTGTCATGACAAAATTTATCCAAGTAGACACAAGGGAAAGACTTAGGAACTTCATATGCAGTGGGATAAAATCTTAAGCTAATTTCCTTACCTATCTTATAGTCATTAAGTAAAATGTATATGCATATTTCTAGATACTGACACACCAATGTACTTAATATTAACTCCTTTCAAATACACATTCGCAGAAACGCAAATCTCTCTTGCATGCTCATTGTAATGCTCATGTAGTGCATATCTAATATCTTATATGTATAACTTTTTGTGATCCATTTTTTCATCACCATGCCAAAATCCCTTTAGAATTTGCAATTTATCTATTTGGTTATGGTAAAAAAAAAACTCGGAATTTCATTTAAACTTGAAAATCTAGAATTGCGAAAGCAATTTTCCCTTGTTCGGCAACTTGTAGTGATAGCAGAGGCAAATTGTACAGGAAAAAAGTGGAAATTGGGGATGAAGATCCGATTTTAATTTCGTCAAGATAAGTGTAATTTCACAAATCCAACAACGTTGAGAATCACAAATGCATTGCGGGGAAATCTTGCGACCACAAAACTTTACGATTAGAGCGACAAATTTCATGATAAAATGTAATAAGGGTTTAGGACTGCATGGTTCACTCTATTAACTCTCCAATCTTCGACTGGTTTTTCAGCTCGTGCATCATCTTTTTTCTTTGTTCTAGGTCAAAGCCTACTCTTTTCTTTCTTGAATTATTTTAGCTTTGCGGGTATACTCTTTAGGCCAATTGTGAATTTTGCTAGTTATTTTTATTTTCTGATGGTCATATGTTTGTTTTGTTTTTTTTTCTTTTCTTCCAATTGAGTTGTGTATTGGTTGGATCTGTAACATATTTTTTTGGAATTTTTTTTAAATATGGATTTTGGTGTTAGTTCCTTATTATAGATGTTGTGGAGCCAAAAATAATTCCAAAAATCGTGGAGGTGACACACGGATTTTTAGATAAGAAGGACAAAATTATGCTCGAGGCACATTGCACTTCCATTACTCAAGGAGACGCATATCATCTAAGCTATTTCATCCCAAATGGCGAACAATACTTGTCTTGACAAGTCATAGAGTTGACATAACCGTTTATAAACGGTTTATAAACGGTTATGGTTATGGGTATAACCATTTAGGTAATTATTCAACGGGTAAACGGTTATGGGTAAATAACCGCAATTACCCACCTGTCATAACCGTTGCTCATCCCTAACCACGTCAAGCAATAACCCGGTGTTGTAATTCCGAGGTTTGTAATTGCCGCTGTTAATGATGGTTTGGTCCATCCTTTTTAGAGAGATGACTTCAATGATTGAAACTAGTTTATCATTATTTCAGAACTCTGTAATACAGAGACTTGATATTCCAAAAAATATTTGCATGAATATATGTGCATTGACTGACTATTTTTCAGTCTTTGATAGTGGAGATAACTCTTTCAGGTTATATTCTGACAGAAACTTTATGGTATTTTGGTTGGTTTTGTGTTTTGGTTGTAGCACACTGGTGGATGCCCTGAGATGAGTAGTTATCTACAAAGTGGATGGATCCTGAAGAGTACAAAGTCTATGTCATTTTATGTAAAGGTAAATCCTGTTACTTTTAATTACTCAGTGGCGGAGCCACATGGAGACCAAGATGGGCACAGGCCTATCCTGAAATATAGTTTATATATTTTATCTGTTGGTTTTGTAACTAAAGATTATGCGGCTTGGTGGTTGAAGGAGATTTTGAGATCCTGCATGTCAGGGGTTCGAAGCTTGTTGGTGAACTTCCTTCAAGTTTTTTTTCAGCAATTTTTTTTTTTGGTTAGTTGATATGAAACAAGGTTAATTTATGTTGAAGAAAAATCTCATAATAATAGTATTGAGCCATGATTTAAATTTTGGTTTGAAATTAATGTTAACTTTATTGTTAATCTCGTAACAAGTTCTATTTTTATGATATAATTATTTAACACTAAATTTTTCATACATGTTAAAGATTTACCAGTCTTGTTTGATTTAAATTTTCCATGCCAATACAAAAAAAAAAAGGAACCTTTAATTTTCTCTCATTAGTTATATTGCTATATTTTTTGTCTAATTTTTTTATACGATTTAAAGGCCCCTCCTAGTCTAAATTCTTGGCTCCGCCACTGTAATTACTTATATGTGAATGCCTGCCCTTTGAAGCAAAAATTCTTTTAGCCATTACATCTTCATACCTTTATATGCTCAAAAGAAGGATTTTTTTTAGATGCCATGTAACTGGTGGTGGCTAGCCTCTTCTTTTTAAGACTCTAGTGTGTTTCCTTTACACTAGTCAATTGTTCTTATGTGGATTATGTTTTGTTGATAAGATGGCCAAGACAAAGTTGTAGAGCCCTAGTATCAGGGTGCTGTTGACATTTATATTTTTCTTTTGAAGGGGTGTTTAACGCTTTTATACTTTCATTGTTTACTCTCATAAGTACAATACTGAAAAATAAGCATGCATTATTGACGCATAAATTTAGTTCCATATTTATACATAATTTTGATTACATGTCCAAATTATCCAAGATTCTTTTTCCTTTACAAATTTGTGGAGTGCATTACATGGATATGATTCATGCATGAAATACACATGACTCTCACTAATTTAAGGGCTGCATCGTTAACTGTACAGTTTTCAATTCTTTATAATCATGAGTATAGACAGTTTTTAATTCTTTATAATCATGAGTATAACAATAGTTTCTATAACAAAATTCTGTTAAGTATGTAATATCAGTATTTGTTTTCCAGGTTCATTAGTTGATGATGATTTTTCCAAGAAAGAAATGATCATGGCATTCAGGCCGATCTAAAGAACATTATGTTGATATTGCACCTGAGATCTTACAAGAAGAGGACGAAGAAGTACCAGATGACCTATTTAGAGAGGAGTCGAATCAAACTAAAAGCAAGAGGGGTCTTACTAGAATGAAGACAATTTCTACAATTGATGATCAACAAATTGAGATTGAATGGAATGAAAACGGCCAGATTATTGGTGACGGATCTATTCACTTATCTTCTTACATGGGTTCTTTGGTCCGAGAGGTTGTCCCTATAACATTTGATACTTGGAAGGATATTCCTAAGAAAACAAAGGACATCCTATGGCAAGCAATATTCTGATCCCTCTACTTCAAGGTGAACAATTTATAGTTTATAAATTTTACTTGTGCTAATATATATTTTTTGGTAAATGTTATGGATATTTTATCAAATCACAGATTAAGTTCGTATTAAGTGAAGATTGGCAAAGAACATATTGTTTTGAAAGGATGAATAATGTTTGCTGATCACATAAATCAATAGTTGTCAAGTCCATAGGATAAGCAAGAAATCAGAAAGCAAGGCTTCGACTAAAACCAAATAATGTCAAATTAATTCAAGATTGGAAGACTTTCCTTGCAAAGTGTAAGAGCATTTTCCTTTTCTTTTATTTCTAAGATTAGTTATCTTCTTATGAGTTCAAAATTGGGTCAGAGAAATCAAATTGATAGTAGTTAAAAGTCTATTTCAACACCAAGCCTGTCTACACAAGAATTTGGTGTTAGTTAAACATGTGTATGATTCTATCTTGATTATATGTTAATTTAGTTTGAAGATAGATTTGGTACATGCTAGCTAATTGATACGCGATATGAATCATTGGTTTCCTTTTGATAGGACAAAAGCGAAACATTCAGAGAGATGAAGTCTAAGCAACTCCCGCACACATGTAGTCGCAAAGGATATGCTAGGTTGGCGGAGGATTTGGTAATTACATTTCATTCTAGTGCCTTCTTTTCTACAGGACAAGAACAATTTACTAATTTTATTCTGTGTTCTACTGTGTGTTTACTACATTTATGTTTCCATTTTGTAGAAAAGAAAAAGTGTAGACCCTTCTCTAGTTTCTAGAGGTGATGTTTGGATTCCAGCACATGCTAAGAAGGGTGGTGGACCATCCAATTTGCTTGCTGCAGAGACTATTGTAAGTAATTTTTAACCATTTATTTCTTCTTGTTTGTTGATATGCAATGACTGATGGGGTCTTAACTTTGATGTGAAACATTAGGAAAAAATTAAGCAATATGGAAATGGATCATCATCTGGTTTTCGAGGTGACGTTCTTTCCAAAGTTTTTGGTGCTGAGCGACATGGTCGTGCAAGAGGAGTTGGAGGTGGTGTTCCTTCTACAAAGCTTGGAATATTTTCACAACAAAAATTGCGTAATCACCAAATGGATGAAAAGGTGCACAATTTAACTAATCAGGTCAGAGCACTGACAGAATTGGTGCATCTTTTTATGAAAAATCAGGTTAGTGATTTAATAACATTGGGAACATATTGAATATTTGTGAAATCAGTTTTAGTGACACATCAAATCACAGCGTAATGATCTATCAAGTGAGGCATCTCCTGACACACATTGCAGCTCCTGAGGCACATGTTGATACTGTCGCAAGAACTGAAACTCATCTTTCCCAATGCGCAACAAATGAATCGTGGTGGCGAGGTTGATACACTTTTTCAATGAGCCTTCGAACTATTAATGCTCATTGACTTTGTTAAGGGCTCTGCCATTTTCAATCTAACTAGACACTAGAAATGATCATTGACTCTGTTAAAAGTTATGATGCTTTGGTCCTTTTCCATAGTTGCGCATTCATCTACCGATTTCTATTTTTTTTAAAATCCTGCAGATTATTTCTGAAAACATTAAAACATCGTGGTGTACCAGATGGTTTGATTATAAGACACCTTCCTTTTGGTCCACCAACTTATAACTGCTAAATGGTACGTAGTGTGATAATTTTCAAATATTTTGATATTAAGACATGTAGGACAACATAGAAATTCTTAGGGCCTTCAGCAACAAAATTATGAAAAAGTGAGTGAGATACAATTAAAAAAAATGAAAGAGAAGGATCATGATTCATGATCTAAAGGTTTGAATAGGGTAGAAAGGATTTAGTTTCATTGTTAAAATCGATTGTGAGTCAATTGTTATTGTATTGTCAATTTGTTTATTTACTTGAACTTCCTAGTATCAATTTGGTTAGATATATCTAGCACCACCATAGAAGCCGTTTGTGTATATATGAAAGAATAAAAATGATAATTTGATTGGGTTGCTTTGGTATAATTTATATACCCATTTATTCTAGCCGAAAAAAAAAATGGTTATCAAAGCCGTTCAAATAATAGAAGTTTGTTTCCACTCTTTGTTTAAGCATAGATGCCAATTTTTGTTTATCATTTTTTTAACCTTTATTTTTTGTTTATTCAGTCATGGGTGTTTCAAGCTTGGTGATAATTGATAGAGTTCCATGTATGTACAGGGATGTGAACATTTGGCCACTCTCTAAGAATGAGTCATTGGAAAATTTGAAGGAAAAATGTAACTGACGAAATAATGGATTGGAATTACAATGAAGTCTGTTGGTTTATCACGAAGAACCCAGATACAAAATTTTAAAAGCAAACAATTACAACTTCTTATGGTTCAACAATATTGTTTCTATTAACAAATATAATAAAAATATAAGCAAAATACTAGAGAGATCGCATGTTTATATTACATTGTTGTACCATATTGTGATATGGCTGTGTACATATCATGTCTTGTAATGAGTTTATCTCATTAGATGTTAGACTGTTAGTTATATATATCATTTGTCACATCATATGGTACATCAATGTGGTATAAATATGCGGTCTTTCCAACATTACTCTACTAAAGAATAATATTGCACTTACCCCATTTTTATACTATATTTGAACCATTAGCTTATAAAAGTAGGGCTCATCAACACGTGTGTCCTATTTTTGTTAAAAAGTGATACAATATGGTATGAAAACTGTGATAAGACTAGCATTTACAAAAAATAAATAAAATCTTAAAAGTTAAACCAACTGAACAAACACAGGAAATTTGAAAGGTACTGAACAAAATCAATCGTATTCAAATTGGTCCTAAAAGAAACAAATTATACTGGAGTATATAGAAACCACCACAGAAAATGATTAGCAGTTCAATGCCACGAAAAACAGGTAGAGATCTAAATCAACACATATGAGACGTACAATTCATTTGTAAATTCCAATCATTTGTCAAAAACCTCAAAGATAGAAAATACTCTATACTAAAGTGGGGAAGAGGATCCGTTCGGACCTTAGTGTCCGGAATCTCCTCATCAAGCAATTTGGGCCGCTGATTGGTGTGCAAGTCAAATCAGGGCCGTCAGTTGTGTGTGGTGGCTAGAAAAATGAACTAATAAAAAAATTTGGATTTAATTTGTGCGGCCCAGATTGTTTGATGAGGAATCTCCGGAAAAGCAGAATGAAAAAAAACATTGTTCATAAGCAACAGTGTTTTAACTTTTATGCCTCTACAGTGAAATCCTCAAATTACCCTATAGGCATAGGTGTATAAAAAAATTGTTGTGCACACGTGGCATGCTAGGGTGATTTCTCTGCAGCACCTCTTCATTCCTCTGCACCAATTCCTTCTAGCTCCACTCCGCGTCGATACCGAATATTGCTCAACCAAATTTTCTCACCATTTCGTTCCGTCCATCTCCACCTCTTCATTCTTGCTCCACCATGAATCGAAACAAAAAATTGCTCATCCATAAGGCAATCGAAGGTAATCGAGCACTGGACTTACCAAATTCTAACTCATTTCTACACATAAAGAGCTTGAGTTTGGGATACGAAAACTTGCTAAACAAAGTAGATTGATTAGTAACGGAAACTAATTATTCGACTGAATATTATTGTTTATAATTTTAATTAAAAGAAACAATATGAATCTTTTTTGTTTGTTTTGAAAACTAGGAGTTAAATTGTTACTTGTTAAGAGTAGAGAGATCGATAAAAATTGAATCTTTACAAGAGTGCATAGAATATGCAACGTTTTGCACGAGTATCAAATTTATGAGTGAGATGGACACTCATCTTCTTCCTAATTAATTTTGGTGTAAAAATAAAATAAATTGTAGCAACAGTTCTTCAGCTTTAATTAAATTAGATCAATGGTCTCTTAACTAAAAATCTATTACCATTAGTCCTTCAACTCATCAAATTGTGTAGTTATGGTCATTTTTGTCAACTCCTTCAAAATTCTATCAAAATGAGTTATGTTGGAGGGACCATTGCTACAATTGAGTTAAAGTTGAGAGACCATTTCTCCAGTTCAATTGAAGTGGCAGGACCATTGATACAATTTTTCTTATTTGATTTTCCATATTTGTCCCTTGATTTAGCCTCAAGTGTATGGCATGTGACTCATTTTGACGAAAATTCTAATAGAGTTGATGATAATGACTATAGCTACATGTTTTGATGAGTTGAGGGGTCAATGACAATGAATTTTTAGTTGAGGGGACCATTGCGCCAATTGGATTAAAGTTGAGGGACCATTACTACAATTTACTTCGAAAACTAAAGGCCTCCTACTTCAGTTGTATTGGAGAATCCTTTCAACCATCCGAAACATGGATCTAAGGAGCCAAGAAGCAAGAGGAGTTCATCCGTATTCATGGATACAAGAAGCAATAAGCGAAGGAATGACGACTTCACTTTGGGTGATTGTCATTTTCTTCTACAAAGAAGATTTACAATAGTATAAAGTCAACTCTCTTTGTTTTGAATTTGAGTTGAGTCTTTGACTAACAACTACCAGACTCTAAATTTCATGGGTTAAGTTTTATTTTTAGTGCATACCTTTAATTGTTAATTACATGTATGTGTGTTGCTCAAATGAACTTAGTTTATCAAATTTTTCCTTCAAGACCAGCTTTTATAGCATGCGTGGTTTCTCGTGTCAATCACACAAACGTTATGTAAAAAAAATTTACACGTTGTACAATTGCATGATGTTTTTATGCAAAGTCACTTGATATGCCGCAACAATTAGTAAACAATATTACAAAGACCTAAAGGAACCCACAATTAATTCCAATTCATTAAGTAGCTCATGTGCAAGCAAAGTATGGGCTTCCCATGGGTAGGAGCTGGAATTTACCCATATTTGGTAGTTATGTAACGTTATACGAGGAGCCTGCTTATCGTTCAATATGTGCACCCACATGATGTTGAGTAATCCTTCTTAAGGTTCAACAATATTGTTTCTATTAACAAATATAAATAAAAAATAAGCAAAATACTAGAGAGATCTCATGTTTATATTACATTGTTGTACCATATTGTGATATGGCTGTGTACATACCACGTTTTGTGAGGAGTTTATCTTATTAGATGTTAGACTGTTATTATATGTATCACTTGTCACATCATATGGTACATCAATGTAGTATAAATATGAGGTCTCTCGAACATTACTCTACCAAAGAGTAATATTGCACTTGCCACATTTTTATACTATATTTGTACAATCAGGTTATAGAAGTAGGTTTCATCAACACATGTGTATCTCATCTCTGTTAAAAAAGTGACACAAATATGGTATGAAAAATATGATAAGACTAGCATTTACAAAAAATTAAATCTTAAAAGTTAAATGAACTGAACAAACATAGGAAATTTGAAAGGTACTAAACAAAATCAATCGCATTTAAATCGGTCCTAAAAGAAATGAATTATATAGAAGTTGATTAGCAGTTCAATGCCACGAAAAACAGGGGGAGATCTAGATCTTAATCAACACAGATGAGACGTACAATTCATCTATAAAGTTCAATCATTTATCAGAAACCCCAAAGACATGAAATATAACTCTAAACTTTTATACGGTGCACGGAAAAAAATTTAGAAACCGAGGAAACAAAAAGGTTCAATAGGTAGAATAACATATGTGCATCTTGCATCTGGCGAGTTATGACACACCCCGACCAAAATCAAGGCATGCTGGCCGTCACGTGAGCGTGACGTAACCATGTGCACAGTGCGGAAGCAAGATTAATGATAGGAATTTCGAACGAATTAAAACCAAGCCACTAACAACCTAACTAAGATAGTGTGCTAGAGCGAGAATTAAAAGTGTTATTACAAAACCAGAGCATACTAAGTCAAATGCAGTCAAACAGGAAATATAAGTTCGAATAACACCAAAGGGTGCCCTACACAAATGAATTCTATCAGAACGTCCGATGAGATCCTCGTATGCCACCAACGCACTCTAGCTACCTAGAACTTGGAGGGGCGAAAAACAAAAGCCTGAGTGGCAAAAACAAATATTTTCAAAACCATTCTTTTCTCAAAAGTTATAACCCCTCTCCGTAAAACCTGTATAATTTCCCAGAAACAAAGTATATACTCGTATATATATAAATCTCGAAATCATGTTGGAAAATATGGATGCATGCCATGCCAAAGTATCACCACTGAAATCTAAGTCATAACTATGTGGATGTGATCGAATGCCAGGTAATCAAAATCAACTCAGCCTTCAGCTGTATATATATCTCATACTCATTCTCAATAATCAATTCAGCACTCGGCTGCACATATAGCTCATAATCAACTCATCATATCATGTATATAAATCTTGCACACAAATCAATATCAACTCTATTGGTCTGCATATCATCACTGAATATAGAATAAGTATGCTATAGTGCTACAATCACGTGAAGACTGTGCGAATAATCGCAAATCACCTACGAGTCGAACCCACTTATAATGGTCTATACGACATGACTGTGCACCTAACTTGGATCCAAGGCGAGCATAGTGAACAACACATGAAAGACTGTGCCCTAACTCTGGGCGGGAGCACTAATATCAAGGTGCAAGTGTATGAGCTCTAATCACATCTCATCATATCACATCACGTCATTTCATTCTCAACATAACAAGTAAATAAACTTACCTAACACCTACCTGTGCGTCCGCAGCACCATCATAATCACATACAGTCACTAATGCATGATTATAATAAATAGATACTTTGCATGACATTTCAAATCTTATAAACATTCAGTTTCATTTTTTGGGAAAGTAGCTATATTTAGGTATATACGAAAAACAAAAGCCCACTCGCTGATAAGTAGCTGGGTCGTAGCCCCCTCGCCTAGCTTGGCTACAATCGTCCTCGCGATATGTCTCACCTATATGAGAATTTACTGAAATAACGTTATTTAAGCACATATACGGAACTTCGGAAATAACTTCTCATACAAAGCTCAATTTTGGTATTTGAATATACCAACGTGATCTACACGACGTCACGAACCCGTACAAATTTTTAAAATAATTTTTCGTGGCTGCATGCGCCCCCACGTGCCAGGGAGGGCATGCCTTACGCGCCCTCCACGCGCGTCATCTCTTACCTTCAGACGCCGGAAAAGTTCACTGGCGCCAGAAACTAGGCAAACCTGTAAATGTCATTTTCTCGCTCGTTTCTGTACCATTTTCTATGAGATTTTCACCAAAATGTCACAAATCTTGAGAGGAAGAAGGTTATACCTCTTAGAAGCTCTAAATCCTTCGAAATCTCGTCGGGAAAATTCCACCAAAACCTGCCACATTCGAACCTCGTGATCCTGACGTCAAAACCAAGCTAACGAAGCACTCTGAGCTTTGTGGGAACCTTCTAGAGGTCGCTGTGAGCTTGGATTGTCCTAAAACATAACCATTAAAAAGTTCTTGAACAGTGCTCAACTCGGAGCTTAAGTTTTCGACATGAAATCGAAATGATGTCTTTGTGTTCCTGAGCTCGCAAGGAACACGATGGAACCTTTAAGGACTTCGATATATGAATTTTAGGGTGAGTTTGAGTGATGTCCGTACGTGAGGGAAGAGAGAGAGTGAGATTTTGAGAGATAGAGAGAGAGAGAGTGAGCCTGAGATTAGAGAGAAAGGGACACTGGAGTGATGAGAAAGGGAGTGTTTGTGTGGATGTGTGTGTGGCCTCAAAGCCACCAATCAAAACAATAATTCCATTAGTTTTTCATAGGTCCCCAGAAGACTAGGGAATTATGTAATTGACCAAAACTTAGCTTCACATGTGAATACATACTCAACGTTCGAGGTTAAATCTATCAATTCACATCCTTGGGAAATAAAATTGCGGGACAGGCTGTCACAAGTTATATTATTTAAGAATGCTTTTAAATTTGAAAATAGGTGCATTAAACTTTGATGGTACAAAACATTTAATGGTGTTGTACATATTTCATATCAAGTTGCTTGTCAATCATTAGGATTATTAGGCGACGATAAAGAATGTATTGAAGCTTTATCAAATGCTATGAATGTAGCACCGTCTGCTCAATTGAGACAATTGTTTGTTACAATTCTTTTGTTCTGTGATGTAGCAAATCTTCAAATTCTTTTTGATAAATATTGGCACAATATGTATGATGACATTTTATACAATTTACAAAAAAAATATTTGTGATTCTTGATATGATCATATCACAAGATGAATTAAAAAATTATGTGTTGTTTAAACTAGAATTGCTTCTTAACAATGCATCTTCTTTGGATAAATATTATTTACCGATGCTCGATGCAAATAAAATGTTAGAAATAAAAAAATAAACTTTTAAGAGAAGAATAAAATTATGATTGTGAACAATTGTAAAAAAGACACAATTTTAAAATTGCAACTCAATTAGGATAAAAAACATATTTATGATTTTGTTATAGACACCGTTAAAAAAAAAAGGAGGTCCATTTTTTTTTCTATTATCATGGAGGCATTAGAAAAACATTTTTATGAGATACTATCATAAGTAGGGATCTGAAGGAAAAATTATTTTAGTTGTGGCATCATCAGGAATAGCATCATTATTATTATAAGGTGCCAGAACAACTCATTCTAGATTTAAAATATCCTTTGTTGTTACTGATTCTTCAATTTGTGCAATAAAAAGGAAAACACATCTTGCTACAAATTTAATTATATGGGATGAAGCATGTATGAATCATAAACATTGCTTTGAAGCATTGGATAAATCACTTTTTGATGTTTTATCACATTTACTTAGTCCATAAAACAATATGCCTTTTGGTGGTAAACCTCTTTTATTAGGTGGTGATTTTCGAGAAATATTACTTATTATACCTAAAGGGACCAAAAAAGATATAATAAATGCTTCTTTAAACAGTTCATATTTGTGAAATCCCGTTCCTGAATTTTACTATTATCACCTACGTATTTATATTATTGAGAATTTATTTTAAATTGTTTGAATTTAGATTTCAACTAAATTAGTTATAGACGTTGAGGTTGTGAACTATAGATTGTGGGAATTAACATGTGGGTTAAAGGTTAAATTAGTTAAGTCAAAGGGGACCAATGAGATATTTTTTTTAGGAGGAAAAAAGGGGGAAGCTGCAGGTTGGCAGCAGAAGGAAAAAAATAAAAATAAAATCCAAACTCTTATTCGGAGGAACTCTCTGGAACTCTCTCTGTTTTCTACTCCCATAGGATCTCATCAACTCTAGGTCTAAAGAAGAGAAAGATTATCAAACTTAAATCCCCCAAAGTTGTAAAATATTGACGGGGAAGTCCACACTCTCACTCTTGCTTTGAGGCAGAGCCGCAAAGGGAGAATCTCGCTTCAATTTGGAGCGATGGTCATCCAATTTCAGCAACAACAACAAAGGGTGCTGGCAAGTGGTGAGGTTTTTTTTTATATATAAATTTAGAATTTTGTTGTTCTGTATGATTGTGATTGTTGATATCTTTGGATGTTGAAGAATGTGAAACTGTGGGTGCTAGCAAGTGGATATTATGGGTTAAGTAGGTAAATTCATGTATGCTTGCAAGGTGTTTGATTAAATACCCAAGAGAACTTTCGCTTAGTTCTATGAAATTGTTGTATGTGGATGCTGAAACTTAATTGTTAGTAAACAACCAAATGTTATTGAGGATCTTTATTAAGTCCTATTATTGATAAGGTTGTTAAATTGAGTTAAACCAGACCACTATTTTGTTATATCGATTAACAAGCAAATGGTATTACCTTCTGGATTCAGAATTCTCTTATATGACACGGTTCTTTCATTACAAAGCATTTAGACCTAGAAGGGAATTCTAGTTGAAATGGCATCCTTGTTAATTTTGTGCTTATTTGAGTGTGTTTGGTTGTGGTTTAAGAGTTTAGATTGTTTACTAGTATTTATATTCAAATTAATAGTAAACGATCCAGTTTCTCATATTAAATATATTTGCCGCATTTACATGTCAAAAAGGGGTAGTGGCAAGAGTGAAGAGGTAGTGTTTTAAGTTGAGAACCATTAACTTTAGATTGGATTATTAAAGGATAGAAAAGAAGGTTACGAAGCATAGGAGTAGAACCTTGCAATGTTGATTGCATAGATGAGAAATAATATGTTTGGAAACTAGTATGAAAATGTGAGTCTGGAATTTTAGCAGAAGCATTTACTAGTAGAACTTATATGCATGTATGACAATATAGTTAGTAATCATGAGAAGTTGATTGTGCATGTGCCTATATTGTAAATCATAGGGTTTGAGGTTAGGATAGGCTGTGTGTTGAATTGACTGCACCATGTAGCATAGGTACATGGATGGTTCTGCTTGGTATATCCACGATGGGGGACCATACGCATTCTATGAGTGATCATGCTTGGTATATCCGCGATGGGTGATCACTACCTGGAGTTGTAGAATACAGTCCTGCTTGGTATATCCGCAATAGGGGACTGTTAGGGGTGATCATGCTTGGTATATCCGCATGGGGTGATCACTACCTACCTGATTATCTTGATTGTGCTTGGTTAATCCGCATTGGGGGGGGTCACTAGTGGTCCTGCTTGGTTAACCCGCATTGGGGGACCATACTATATATGGATCGCGCTTGGTTAATTCGCATTGGGCGATCCATATGGCCATGTATGCTTAGGAGTGATCATGCTTGGCATATTCGCGTTGGGTGATTACTGCCTATGATATTAAGCTATGCATATGGTTCTGCTTGGTATATCCGCGTTGGGAGACCATATGCATTCTAGAAGTGAGCAGGACTAGTTGTACTTGGTACATTGGATGGGCGATCATATTTTAGTTGGTTTCATTGAGAGGTCCGGAACCCGATGTTGATGGATTTCATTGAGTGGTCCGAAATTGCATCATTTGAGACAGCTTCAGAAATGTAGGCTTCGGCCGAACTATGTTTCTCTAGCCGGTATTCCGATGAATTGTATGTGTTATTGATGATATGGTGATTGGCATTATTGGTTGGTCTGATAATTAGATGGTGTTGGAATGCTTATGTGAGGATGAATGACTTTATGACTAGAGATTATTATTGTGCTTTGTTAAATGTTCCTTAAGGTGCTACATAATTGAATTGTGGTATTATGTTGAGACCTAGTGGTCTATGTGATGAATGTTCGAGAGTAGTGAAATGATGAACTACGAATGACTTGATCCCTAATGAGGGTACGTAGGCAGTCTAACGAGGAGGTTAGATGCAGTCATAAAGTATACAAAAAATTACTATGCGATTCGATTCTTGAGTTGTGATTTGCCATAACCTGGAGGCGAGGTATGTTAGAGATACGAGTATTTGGTGACGTCACGTATCGATCCTGGACGTATGTTGGGATCGGGGCGTGATAATATTTATGGTCACAATTTACAATTTTTTGTTAAAAAGAAAATATGAGATTATTAAGAAATGGCATTAGCATTGAGGAAAAGAAAAAAAAAATCAGATTTTGCATATTGGCTTTTACTAATAGGTGATGGAACAATTAATGATATAAGCGACGAAAATAATTTTAATGATGCAGACACGTCTTTGATTCAAATACCTGAAGATTTAATAGTTCATTCTTCTAGAAATCCAATTCTTTTTTTTTTTGCAACTTATCCCAATTTTGAATTTTCTTCTTACAATTTTGATTATTTAAGAGAACTTGCTATCATAACACCTCGAAACACTACTGTTAAAGATATAAACAATAATATAATTGATTTGTTACCTGGAGAACAATATGTACATGTTTCTAAGCTATGATTCATTGTGTTCTTCTAATGGGAATATTGAAAATTTAGAGACATCATATCCTGTTGAGTTTTTGAACAAACTAGATTTCAATGGTCTGCCTCCACATAACTTGACTTTAAAAATAGGAATGGTAATTATGCTATTACAAAATTTAAACCAATCTTTGGGTTTGTTCAATAGATACTCAGTTATATAATAGAATTATTGAAGCCAAAATACTTGCAGGAAACAATATTGGTTACAGAGTTTTCATACCAAGAATCACTCTTGCAGCAATTAAGAGCAAGTGGCATTTCCTTTCTAAAAGACGCCAATTACCAATTAAACCATGTTTTATAACTTATCCAGCACATGTTAATCGCAGTTATATAAATAGGAAAACACATGTTCAATAGAAATATGATGCATGCCACTTCGCTAACAATAGTGGCAACTAAACAATTGAATAATTTGTTTCAATTAGTTAGTACATTTTATAAATTTCTCAATTAGAACTGTTTCAGTATATTCAATACATTTTTAAACAACTTTCCAGTTAGTTGCCCAAACTAATTATTCCAGTTTATTCACTGTATAATACCAACAATTTAACAACCGATGATACGTCGTTTAACATAAACTTCATTTGGATAAAAAAAAAAAAAATCTTTTTCTTTGTTGTAAAAAACCAACAGATTTAATGATGTAGATCAGTTTTACCAACAAATTACCATAGTTTACCCAATGCTATACAGGTTTGACTTTTGTTTATATTCTTGGATCTGTTGCTTGGTGTATAATTTGGCTGTGTGTTTTGTTTCAGGACAATTTATTTTGTCGTTTCTTGAGGCTTCTGTGTGTAGATTTGAAATCGTTTAGCTTTTAAGCCATTTATACACAAGGTAAATAATTTCGTTTTTTTCTTTTTAACCTTTTTTTATGAATTTTTTATTTAATGTTGTGAGAGTTGTGTTTTTTATAGTATGAAAATTGAATCTTTGTGATCTTATATCCTTAGATATGTTGCTTGGTTATATGATTTGGCTGTGTGCATTGTTTCACGACAATTTGTTCTTTGTTTTTTGGAGCTTTTGTGTGTAGCTTTGAAGCCCCTTATAATCAACATAAATAATTTTATTTTTCTTTGTTTTTAGTCTTCTTTGTAAGAATTTCTTAGTTAATATTATGAGAATTATGTTTACTATAGTATGAAAATTGAATCTTTGTAATCTTCTAAGTGATGTAACGTCATTGCAACATGTATGACTGCCATTATCGAACATGAAAAGCATTTTGATTTTTGTACTCCGTCGTTTCATACAATCTGACTCAAAAATTGTTTCATTATAAGTTCTAACAAGATTTTTGCGATGTCTTGTGAAAAAACAATCTGGTATTCAAATTGTGCAGCTTAAACAAATTACAAGGTATGTATAGTTTTAAACTCGCAACATCGCGGGTGTTGCTAGTAAATACAAAAACGACGGTTTTGGCCCCGTTGTCCGGTAGAAAACTCTCGACTTTTTCGGAAACCACGAGAAACTTTTTGCGATCTCCCTTCCATCTCTGCTACGCGATCTCTACTTCCTCCGTGGTTTCTTCCTTCCTGGTCGACATTTATTTGAATTGAAAACCTTCTGGAGCTCTCTTCCCCAAATTTCAGCAGCAACTTTGCTCCAGATCTTTCCAATTGAAATTCCTCTCCTTCACATTTTGCATATTGAATTTCGCATCATCATCTCCCTAGAACCTAGGAGTTTGGTTCGGTTCCGAGTTTTCCGACGGTAATCTGGCGACAGCGGCCGTCGAGATTGGTCTGAAGCTATTCCTCATCACCACAGGTACTTTCTACACATATTACACTTAAGAAAAAATTTCATGATTTTGTGGAATCCAATTTAACGGTTACAATTTTCATTAATTTTCTGGGTTTGTGGTTTTTTTTTTTTTTTTTTTTTTTTTGCCAAAATGTTTTTCCTTTCTACTAATCCAAGTTCCTTCACATCAATCTCTCTGTTTCGTTCTTGATCTTCCGCGAGTAGAATACCTCTCCTTGCTCTCGAGCGCGTGGGCAGTCGCTCTAAGGCAGCCCATGACGTAATTTTCTGATTCGACTCGGACGAGGTTGGCTGCTCTTCTTGGCTGAGCTTCATGGCTGGCCAAATTCCCCTATTCCCTTCCTCTTATACATTTTTGTATTCGTTCACCAAAACAATAGGAAAACGTCTCCGTCTGTTTGATTGACGGCGAAAAAAAAAAGACAAGAGAATAAAAGCCTGACGGAAGCTGAAAGCTTGGACTCTGTTTGTATTTTTAATGGATTTTCAGAACACAGGTCAAGAATATTGCGATTTGAGAAAAAAAGAAAGAACCACGTTGACATAATATATTCACAATGGGTGTACAAGGTCAATAAAGCTTTACTGTGGTTCCATTTTTTTGCAAATTTCGAAGGCTCTGATTGCTAATGGAATTAGCCCTTTGTTTTAGGAAGAACTTGGAACCCCCTCCGTCCATTCTATCCCCAATGGAATTAACACCTAGATAGTACTATGACAATGTGTCATTATTTGATGCGTACCTGTATAAATTTAGGCGAAGTGTTTTATTCACAAATTGATACAGATTAAGCTTCTGGGTGCGAAATCATATACCGGAGAGCTAACTATACAATGATACATTCTTATCTGTTAATTATCTTTGGTTACCAGTTATCCATGTTGCTGACATATTAAACTACACAACATCTATTGTAATTTATGTCTTATTAGTATCATCACTTTTGTTCTTTATTTCAATGTCTAACATAATGATCTGGTTTCAATTTGCTACAGGCATTATTTTCAGACACTAGCTATGGTTTTGATTGTAGCGGTGACTGAAAAATTATTCCGAAACTAACATTTGAGGAATTCAAGGTTTGTTTGTTAATTTGTACATCAGAATACCGAGACAAACTTTTAAGTTGTAATTGTTGACCTTACAATGTATCTTTTTTGGTTTGGAGCATTAGACTTATATGTGTTGCTTTCACTACATGAAGGCTAACTCTTTATTTTAGGCCTTAGAATATAATTTCTTGGAGAATCTACATTATTGATAATTTTTTGAACAGTACTATGCCCAAAATTTCTCCGCATGTTACCCTCAACGTAGACATCATATAACCATCTTGAACTTCTGAACCAAAAATTTGAGTTTATGATTATAACTAAACGTCTATAACACATGATACAGATTGAGATGAATGTCAAATTTAAAATGGCATTAATCAGCTGTAAACTCTGAAATGCGGGCTTTGAAATGGAGAAGTTACTTCTTGCTTCATTTCAGCAGCATAGTCCAGCTTCTAAGTTCAGTTCTCAGGTATGAGGTTTCTCAGCTACCTTTTTTTTGTAATAAAACATTTGACCAGTGCTTGCCAAGATATCCAATTAATTAGGTTAGTTTTTGTCAACAGTAATAATTTGTTTTTGCAACTTTATATGTGTCTCCGTCTCCAAATATGATGATCTCTTAATTTGCTTTTGCATATCTTCTTTGCTTCCTCTGCTAGTTCTATATGAGATTCCATCTCCAAATAATTATTCCCTATTTCCTATTTTTATAGGAAGAAAATCATTGAATACACATGGAAAATTAAAGGGGTTTTAGTTTTTGGATTAGTTTAAATTTTTGGTTGTATTGCTGTAAAATATTTGATGGGTAGTTTGAAATGGAGAACTTGGTTGATTGAGTATTAACTTTTATTAAATTAATATTCTTATTCAATATTGAATTAAGACTCCTCTTATTAAATAAGGCTCTAATCTAATTTTCATGCTCAACATCTCCTCTATCTTTCTACAATTGGTAAAACTTTTGTATTATTATTCCAACTTTGGTTACTGGGTTGTGGAATTTTCCATTTTTTTCTGGGTAATCAACACTATATATATGCATGACAAGTATAAACAATATTTAAGGGCAAATTTAGTTGTTTAATTTTTGAATTCGACGTTTTTGGTTTTTCTATATTACGTGAAATAAAAAAAAATTATAAAGCTTTCGTTTTAATGTCTTAAAGCTTTAAGCTTTACTTGAAAAACAAACTTAATTTTCGGCTCAAATTGTTGAATTTCTTTGTTCTAGGCGTTTGAATTTCATTAAATTTTTGTTAACGTTTGGTTAAAATCTTCATTACTGCATATGATCGAATTTTCGATTTAATTTTTAATTTTTTTGGGACAGTGAGATTATGGTAGGATTTCATTTAGATTCCGCAGCCCAATGGGAGTCTCTGCTTTGATAAGATTGGGGTTGATGCTATCTCATGAAACAAAACCCAGGTCTAAGTATTTGATAATTGATAATTTCAAGAAAGCCAATAAGCCTACTGTGGATGCCGCAGCCGCCTGGCGCCGTTTTCCAATTAAGACTTTTGGTTCAGTTTTTATTATGCCCAATTTTGTATTTAAACCTTAAAAAAATTTAAACTGATTTAGGGTTACTGAAATAGGCATGCTTGATGAGTGCTGCAGAGCTGCTATCCCCGAATCAGAAGATGTTTAGAAGGAAGAAGAAGAAGAAGATAGTCGTGGAATATCAAAAGCTTTTAGCTTTGTGAAGGTATGCTTTTCCCAACTCACCTCTTGCTTTTGTTGCACTGAATTGGTAGATTGGGTTCAAAAATATATATATGTGATTTTTCGTGTAACTATTTCTTTACATAATTACCAATTGAAGGTGATTTGAGATCATGTAACATTTCCTCGCCGGAACCAAAGATCACCGTCGCTCAGAGCTGCGCTTCATGAAACAAGTTTATCTCCTGCCAATTTTGTGTACCCACTTTTTATTCATGAGGGTTGGTGCTTGCTTGCAACCCAATTTTGTGCTATTAAGTTTTGCGGTTTTACAATCTGTTCATGCTTAAACCTCTTTCAATTTTTTAATTCTATGTAAATCTTGCAGGTCGGGACAGCACACCTATCTGGGCAATGTCGGGATGTCTAGGCTTGGATGGAGACATGGACTTATGGAAGAGGTGAAGTAGCTTAGCTCTATCTCATTAGCTCTTATCTGTTCTATTAATGCTAAGATCAGTAGTAAAAAGTTCTATTGCTTTTATATCAAAGATACATATATTATAGAAACAGAGGGTATATCATTAATTTCTTGGTGTAAACAATGATAATTTGAAGAATCATTTAAAGTATTTTGGTAATCAGCATACTTAGGGCTAGTTTGGTATTGCTGTGCTTTGAAAAAAAGCTGCTGTGAGAATAAACGGCTGTGCTGTGAGAATAAGCGGTTGTGAAATAAATCAGCTGAGTGTTTGGTAAACATTTTTGTAAAAGTGCTTTTGGAAAAAAAAAAGCAGTCTGATAGTGGGTCTTTTCATTAAAGGAGCACTGTAGCTCCGTGTGCTTTGAAAAAAAGACAGTTTTCCAAAGCTACAAATAGGTGCTTCAGCTTTTTCCTTTGATTTCAGCTTATTCTCACAGCAGCTTCCAAAATAAGCCTTTTTTTTTAGTTTACCAAACACCTAAAACTCTTACAGCTTTTTTTCATGGGTGTTTTTTTTTTTAAGCACCTCACTCCCAAACTAGGGCTTAAGCTTAAATGTGATATATATGTTTAGTATTTTTTTTTATACAGTGATAATATTCAAGTATAATTTACATCATATATCTTTTGAAGTACATGAAACTACGAAGAAAAAACCCTAATTAATCTGTTTATGGGGATTTTGTTTTATATCAAAATATTGCAGCAGAAGTCACACTTTGAAGAGTTCACGCTGCACAGAAAGACGATGAAATGCTACCTGTTGAGTCCATTATTGCTCCCTTGGAGACAAAGCTGAAGCTTGCTGCAGGAGGTATACTTTTGTTCTGCAATATGACCCCTTTAATTTTTTTTTAAGACAGATAGGGTTGAAAAAAAAATTATTTAGTATTTTTGTATCAGTTTTGAGTGTCTATTTTGGCTTCCATATTTGGTCTGTACATGTGAGGTATAGAGTGTTCAATATGTATTTGGTTTCTATTTTGTTAATGGATCTATAGCAAGTCCCCTTTCCCTCAGTGTCCCTGGCAACAGAATTTATGGCGTCTTTGTTTTTTCAATTATTTTAAAGCTTCCCTGCTTTGTACTTCTGTACAAAGACGTATTGTGTTTCATTAGTTCCATTTGGTGGTTGGGTGGGAAATGAAATTAAAACTCTGCATTTCAAATGGTCTAAACCAAATTGTATCAAATGTGAAGCAGAGGGCAAGAGGTGTAGATTGAAGACCAATGGCACCAAGAGCGAAATTGAACTTGTTGACAGGAGGAAACCAAGTAAGGATAACGGGTCTAAATCTTATTTCGAATCTATTCTGCTCATGATGTTTTTAATGATGATGATCGGTATACTCTGCTACATGATGTGATTTTCTGCTTTCATGTAATTAGCGGCTTTTATCTGTGGTAACGATATTGATTAATTTCAAGAAATGACAGTCTAATTTTCGCAACTGCCTTTAGCAGGCAAAACAAAGACGTTTGCAAGGATGAGTTGTGTAGGACTGGTGTTTAGCTTTGTTTCATGTCCAAAGGACACTGGAGAATAAATATTTAGTCATGGATAGTATCTATCTATTTGCAGGAGCAACCCTGGGTTCATTTGTTATGTTACTGCTGGTCATTGCAGCATATCACGCCTATAGCGCTGATAAAAGGAAAAAGAGAATCGAATGAAAATTGATAAGTTTTCGGCAGACTACAAAGATCTTAAGCCAATCATATATTCCTATGCAGATATTAAGAGGATTACAAATCAAATCAATTCAAGTACAAGTTGAAGGAGCATACGGAACTGTTTTTAAAGGAAATCTTTTTTTCTGAATGCTTTGTTGCCATGAAAGCACTTAACATTTCCAAGGGCTGACGGGGAAGAGCTTGTAAATGAAGTGGAAACAATGGGTCATATTCACCATGTCAATGTGGTTCGCTTGGTTGGCTTCTGTGCTGATGGATTTAGATAAGCTCTGGTTTATGAGTTCTTTCCCAATGGTTCACTCCAGGATTATATTTCATCATGGTTGGCATAAGTTGCAAGATATTGTTATCGACGTAGCCAAAGGAATCAGGGATGTGATCTACAAATCCTCTATTTCGATATCAGACCCCATAATGTTTTGCTCGACCAAAAATTCCTGCCAAAAATCTCTGATTTTGGTCTGGCCAAGTTATGTTCCAAGTATCAGTCAGTGTCAATGACTTAAGCGAGGGGACCATGAGATACATTGCACAAGTGTTTTCCAGGAATTTCAGAAATGTGTCTTACAAGGCAGATGTCTTGAATGCTGCTGCTTGAGATGGTAAGAGGAAATAAGAATATTGGTTCAACCACAGACGACACGACAAATGAAATCTACTATCCAAAATGGAATTATAATCTTCTAGAGGAAGGAAATGACCAACGGATCCATATTGAGGAATGAGGAGGAGGAGAGAACTTGATGATGCAAGCAACCCTAAAAGCCTCCTACAGTTAGAAGCAATTGCTAAATTAGAGTAACATGTACATGTATACGCACCAACAAAAGTCGTTCTTAGATGAACCCAAGCCAAACAATTACAGACGACAGTTTTTCACTAAATCACTTTAAAGCAAGAATTTAATTAATAATACATTACTGCACTTCCTTAACCATTTGACTATCACCTAGCTGACAATGAACACGTGAGCTCTGCGTTAGAACATATTGGGTTCAATTCATTGTCTTGAATATCACCCACAGTCATAGGCGCCTCTTGTGGGCATAGAGAAGGCCTGAGAGGCATTTGTAGACATTCAACATCTCCTCCAAGCATTTCGACAACTTTGGACATCGAAGGACGATCACTTGGTTTCATTTGAATACACCACAACGCGGTTATAACCATCTTTCTTATTACTTTCTTTTCCTCCTCTGTAACACTGTCCATTTCCAAGTCATTTCCCACAATATACTGATCGTATACCCACATTGGGAAGTAGATTTGGCTTGAATGCTCTACCGTTGCATTCAAATTCTTCCTTCTGCTTGCCATTTCCATCAACAACATTCCAAAACTATAGACATCTGCCTTGTATGAGACGCCTCCAATATTTTTGTAGAACAACTCAGGAGCAATATATCCCATTGTACCCCGTGCTGCTGTCAAAGGGACAATGCTATTATCTATAGGATACAATTTTGCAAGCCCAAAGTCAGAAACCTTTGCTTTAAAGTTCTCATCAAGAAGGATGTTATGAGGCTTGATGTCGAAATGTAGAATTTGCATTTCGCAACCTTGATGTAGATATTCGACCCCTTGAGCCACTCCAAGAGAAATCTCGTACATAGTCTTGATAGTTAAGGGAAGACTTCCTTCTTTGGAATAAATGTATTTATCAAGAGAGCCATTAGGCATGAAGTCATATACTAGAGCGCGCTTTGATCCCTCAACACAATATCCAACAAGTTGCACCACATTGGCATGGTGAATCCTTCCGATTGTAGCTATTTCGCTAATAAAATCTTGGCCATTTGCTTTGGGCTTGCCCAAGACTTTAACTGCTACAAAACGGCCACTGCGTAGCTTTCCTTTAAATACAGAGCCAAAGCCACCTTTGCCCAACTTGTCCTTAAACTTGCGAGTCATTTTCTTGATGTCCGAGTAAGAGTACCTTATAGGCATAAAGTTGTTATTGCGTTGCAGAAAATCTTCTATTGTGCTATACATTGATAAATGTCTTCTGCGCCATGTGTAGATTAAAAATGCAGTCACAACTAGACCTCCAAAAACAAATCTGGCTAGGAAAAATAACCCTGCATGCATTTACATTAATATGTTAGATCCACTGTGTGCTACTTTTTCTTCCCTTTCTTGCCAAATTACTTTGTCTTTGATGTAATTAAAGAGAGTGAATGGGAAATCTACTTATGGTGATAATACAATCTCGTCTTAGTCCTTACCGATGCATATGAGTATAAACCATCCACGTACTGCAACAAAATCAATCGACTATGAGTTTGAAAAGTGCATAAAGTGAAAAAATAAATAAAAAATAAAATCAAAGGGTGCCTTTATTGACACCCAAATTTTAGTTAGTTTCACTCAACTAAAAACTTTTGTCATTAAACTTTTTAATTTGCCGTCGAAATTAAGTTCACCCAACCCACCAAGCAGCAACTACCACTCACCAAAAAAACGAACAACACGCACCAACCACTCACCAATAGAAAGAGAACGAACACACAGACCCACCAAGGCGCCGGCATCGACGCTGTCGACGAGGGAGGGACAGAAGGGTGGTGTAGTTTTGTTGGGCGCGCGGTAGTGGTTTTGTCTATTCATTTTCTCTTTCTTTTGGTAGGTGGAGGCTGGTGTGGATTTGGGCGAACTTAAAAATGCGGGGAAACTATGAAGTTTGACAAAATGTTTTAGTTAGGTGAACTTAACTAAAATTCAGGTGCCAATAAAGGGACCCAAAATCAAAAGACTTGAGCGTATGGACTAATTAAATGAAGCTCTTACCTAGATCGTCGGTTTTGGTTAACCATGAAAAGAACGTGTCAGCTGCAGCAGTACATACCACGGAAAAGTGAGCAAAGACATACAGTTACTAGGTTTAAGAAGTACAGATAGAGCACACAAATAAAAGAAGCTTTTGGGGAGAAACTTCTTACACAAATATATGTATTCATGACCTACAGTGAAAAATGTGAAGAAGAATACACAACATTAGCAATAGCTCACCCAGTCTTCAGAATTTAAAAAATCAAGTTTGTCGATCGAAAACTTGTAAATAAAACAAAAAGAGGACCCCTTACCGATTTGTTGCCATAGATATCGAAAGAAACCTACAGGAACAAAGAAAGAACAATACCACATGCATTACCATAACAAGTGTGAGGTGTATAAATCGTTAGAAAAAAAAATTAAAATTCAAGTGCTGTCAATAAATTGATGAGAGATTATATTCACACACCCTAAATTACTTTTCTCACACTTTTTTAATTTTTTAATATTTTTTACATACTACTAACACTTGATAGAAAAATATTAAAAAAATTAAAAAAGTGTGGGAGAATTAATTTGGTGCGTATATAAATTGATTTTCGGTTCCTCCTTCTAGATTTGTTCCGTAAAACCTGTTGGGTACAATTCAATTTCCTCCCCCTTTCCCCTCAACGAAAAATTCGAAACCTACAACTCAAAACTCACTCATTTGTCGCCCCTCCTTGGCTTTCCGCTTTACTCATCTCCCGGTGGTTCTTTCTCTCCATACGATTCGATTTCGGTGAGTTCTTCGTTGCCCTCATGATTTCCCACTTTGATTTTTTGGGCGTCCTTAGCCGTCGTTTTTATCTGGGTTTACTGCATTGTTGCTTTTAGTTTCTGGAAATTTTTTTTTTCGGCGGTTTGATGAATCGTGGTTAATAATTTCACACCATGGGATTTTCGCACTTCTGATGGAATTGAGCGCGGGGATTCGAGGTGGGGTTTTACTGATAATTTGTCTTCATTCAAATGAATGGTTAAAATTTACAGTGACGGAAGAAATTTATGAGCATTAACAAATTTTGTAAATTATTCTTATACATTTTATTGAGGGATATGGGGATCTAATCGATTTCTCTCTGTAGTGGGATTGAAATTGGGACTTTGTGGTACTCTCTCTCTCTCTCTCTCTCTCTCTCTCTCTCTCTCTCTCTCTCTTTCTCTCTCCCATGTGTATGAATTGAGTTCTGAAGTGCGTGTGCCGGTGGGCGCGTTCACTAACTAACCTTTCAAGGGAACCCATCAACGGTTTGCTTGCTGGGGGAATTCGGAGACTACTAGTGTATGATTTAGATATAATATGTGGGTAAATTTATACTAAACAATTGTGATAAGCCAATATGCCATACGACTTTGAAAGCATTGATTTTGTGTATAGTTTGCATTTTTGCATTGTGAATGTTGAATTTTGTGTTTAATTTGGATTTTTGTGCTTGAATTGTAGCATGATCTTCCACTGCAGCATCCAAATTTTGCATTTGTAAATTGTCAAAGAAAAACGAAGTATGAGGAAATTATAGGAGATTGTGTCGGCTTTGGCCATGAAGGGTATCAGCAGCTTGTTCCCCCCCATACAGGTGATTAATCGTTTTTCAGTCTGTGTTCAGTTTTATTTATTGGATTTGGTTAGCAGCCAGTTTTATTTATTGGATATTTTATTTGGATTTATAGCACTGAGGGTATAGGTGAACGGCGAAGCGGTTTGTATGGGCTCATGTATCTTAAACATGTAATGAGAAGTGAGGATTTTGTTTTAGTGTTTTAGATAATCTGAAGGACTATGTAGATACTATGATTTGGGGTTGCTTTCTTAAACCATGATAAAGCAGTCCAAGTAATTTTAACATAGATATCATTTTTTATGTAATGCATGAGTATATGAAATGTTAAGACGATAATATATCATGTGATTTAAAATTCAAAGAGAGACAATGAGCCGTGTTTGATATTTTGTTTGTTTTGGTTCGTTTAAATTTGGGCCTTTTTCAGTTGGATTCATGGGTTTTGTTTAAGATATTATTTTTGGTTTATGAATGGTTTTGCCAACGCAAAAGTTTGCATCTTTTCTATGTTGGATTCATGGGGTTTTCTTAAGCTTTCAAGTTTTCAGTTTTTGTCAAGAAATTTAATCTGGATTTCATTTATTTTTCAGACTAGGCACTTTTTTGTGAAGATTTTCTTTATAATTCAGTAAATGATTGCTCCTTCACCTGTAAATTTGACTTCTGTAAATTTCCAGGTTGTTCAAAACTCCCAGCGAAGCGCAGGCAATTTTTCTAGTTAAATGTCTATAAGAAACGTATAAGAGATTTGGTGGCATGATTTTGTAAAACATCTATTTCATCTCTGTACTTTCTCTTATTCTTATGTGTCGTTAAGGTCGCATATCTGAATTTAAACCTATCATCATCTAAGTATTATAGTGTGTTTTGGAAGCGGGAGTGTGAAATGTGTTGATGCTGATGATAGTGTCGAATTTGGGGACACTTCCCAGCTAGCAGAACAGGTAACAGAGAGCTTTTTCCAACTCAAATTTAATGATTCAAGCTTCTTGAGTATTTCAGTCTTCACTAATGAATGTAACCATGAAGATAGTATACCAAATTAGTGTATGTCTGTACCTAAATATATTATATTAACCTAGTATACCGAAATGCCTATACCTAAATGTATTATACTAAACTAGTGTACTGAGATGTCTGTTCTTAAATACATTGTAATAAATTAATGGCATATAAGAAAATATGCAAAAACACAGTTGTGCCGAAAAGCCTTGACCAAAATATTTTATTATATAAGATACTTACAATAAATTGGTGATGCGAAATGTCAACAAATAAAAGCTAATTCATTTGAATTGAAATGAGTATTAAAATTTAATTCATATCAGCATAAAATTATAAATAGGAAAAAAAGAAAAAGACATTGAATGCATATGCTGCCATTAAATAGAGTCTATGAACTAAAATCAATTTTCAATCTTGTGTGAGACATTTTTTTAAATTTTATTTTATTTAAGGATTAAAATCTAGTTTTCTATTATTTATATTTCTGACTACATATGGTTATTACTTTAGTCGAGAGTTGACGCACCTGGAATGGTCTGCGGAAAACATGTAGACACATAAGTCCCGGTCCAATATTTGCCTTGGCAGCGTATTGCATAAGGCGCCTCGAATCCAAGCTCAAAGCCATACATGAGCGCATTGTGTATGTCTTTATAAGAGACGTTGCTGTAGTCAACGTGGTTGACGGGAGCCAAAGTCATCCACTCTGCACTGCAACCCTCATCCAAATCCCATACTTCTATTTCCCCGACCTTGACATAGCTATACGTTTTTGGTTGGCTCGAAGAAGAACTTGTATTATTCAAGCATGGAGCAGTGTCAACGTACAGAGAAGAATTCAATGGATTCGAACACATCAAGTAATATATGGATGTTGAGGGCCATGACAAATATAGAATAGTGTTGGGCGGAATATGTTGAGGCATGGAAGAGCAATTGTTGCTCTGAAGGCCAAAATCTACAAGTCGGATTGTCTTCTTATCGTAGTTGATTGCCTGGACGTAGTATTTTCCGGAAGAAGGTATGTCTAGTACTGTAATGTTGCTCTCACAGGACAGAGTATACATAACGTTGCCGCAGTGCTTCGGATCATCTTTCAGTCGAAAAGGATAGCTTATGTTGTGGATATGGCCGCAGGATGAAGTACATGACTTGGCACAAGTTTCACTGCAAAAGCAAAGAAGAAGAAAGGCTAAGCTTAAGGTGAAGGATCTGCTTCCACTAATTTCCATTGGAGAGAGAGAGAGAGAGAGAGAGAGAGAGAGAGAGGCGTACTGGTAAACACCAAGTAGTTATATAATAAGGTGGGGCTAAAGCACCTTCCGTGAAATTGCAGTAACCACATCAAATATTCTAGAGAAAAGTCGGTCAATGGTGTCCTAGGGACTTTTAAAAGTGGCTGAACATGAAGACTATGGAAGTGGCAGACTGAATGAATTTCGTTTGTTATTGACCGAGTATATTGGACAATATCTACACAACTAAGTCAACTAATCAATCCCACAACTAAGTCAACTAATCAATCCTACATCAATGGCTAGGAAACAGAACCCCACATTGAGTGGGATTTGACTCAAACCAATTTAGGTAAATATAGGATTTTTATCACAAATAGTCTCTGAAATTGACCATCATCATCAACATGGTTCCTGAAATTGAAAATCAATCAAGGTAGTTCATGAAAATAGATGTTGCAAATCAATGTGGTCCTTTCGTCACAATTCTGTTAAAAAAATTTGTTAAGTGCTAATGTGACACATATATGGGTCTCATAAGTCTTTTGTTCTCACAAATGGTCCTTAAAATTGACCCGATACATTAAAATGGTACTTGAAATTGACCCGTGACATCAAAATGGTCCCTGAAATTGAAATTGATCAATGTAGTCCTGCAAGTAAGTGTCCCAAATCAATGTAGTCATTCTGTCACAATTTTGTAAAAAAATTTGTTATGTGCTGATGTAACACATAATGAGTCTTACAAGTCTAATTAATTAAAAAAAATTAAAAATAGGTTTAATAATTTAATAGTTAATAAAAAATTGTAAACCCGAAAACCCAGTCCTGGAATCACCACCTATCCCGGTCCACATTCCCTTACCTCCTTCGCTGTCTATTCTCTATAAAAAAAGCTCAATACATCCATCTTTACACACTTCGATTAAGATCATTGTTGGTGATGGCTTGTGTAGTATCCCACATCGGCGAGGTGAGGGTTGATCCCTGACCTTCTATGTACATGCCCACCTTCCTATAATAAGACGCGTTTTGGGAGCTCACTTGCACTGGATCCCATCGGAACCGATGTTAAATGAGTTTGGGACAGAGTAGTACCAGGATGGGTGACCCTAGGAAAGTCCTCGACCCAAGAACAAATCTGTGAGGGAGAAGCGGACAATATCTTGCTATGCGGACTGGGATGTGACAGCTTGGCCAATTGGCAATGACTTCTGGGCCTATCACTGTTAACATTTAGGCGATCAACATCCTCACAACCTTAATCTTGGTGAGCTTGTTCGACGCTTCCCCAATGGTCTGGTGACTCAAACAACAGTGAGATCTGCCTTGAGATAATGAGGTTATAACGAGGTGCGTCTATTATATTGGTTGAAAACTATTTCCAAACCCCCTCTTAGGCCTTGTTTAAGCCTTGTGCCTTTGAGAATTTATGGAAGGGATCTCTCTTCAGAATAGGCCTACTACAAGAAAAAAAAAATCCATTGTGTAAAAAGGTATTTAGATAACTTTTTTAATTAATTCTTAAACCCACATCAACACATAACAATTTTTTTTTTCAGAATTGTGGCGGAATGATCATATAGATTTGCGACACCTATTTTCAAGGACTACATTCATCGATTTCAATTTTAGGGGTCATCTTGATGGTGTGGTCAATTTCAGGGACCATCCTGATGGTGTGGGTCAATTTCAGGGACCATTTGTGATAAAAACTTGTAAATCTTGTGGGGCCCATTTATGTGCCACATCAGCACTTAGCGGAATTTTTAACAAAATTGTGACGGAAGGAACACATTGATTTGTGACATCTATTTTCAAGGACTATATTGATTGATTTTTAATTTCAGGGACTATCTTGATAATAATAATTAATTTCAGGGACCATTTAAGATAAAAATCTGTAAATATATTAACAAAATATATACATATAATATTTCTTAATAGAAAGAAGTTGCTTAATGGTGTTTGACATAGTCCGTCAACGGCAAAGAAAGACAGACTTGTGAAACAATAATTCTCTCTCTCTCTCTCTCTCTCTCTATCTCTAGATATCCATGGAATGGGAGATATGAGCAGAAAATATGACCTAACCTTATGCAGTTGTCCTGGTCATGCATTATTTTAAGTTACAGGTTATAACAAGGCAAATAGAAAAAGAACAAAAAAATCATTTTGTACAATTACATATGTTATCGTCGCGGTCATGCATTTGTATAGTAAGAGTTTTTTTGTCAAAAAAACTTTAAAATGATTAGAATCAAGAAACACAGTCTTTTCACAATTTATTATTCTCACCACACAGAAAAACAATTTGTTTTAAAAGTATAACAATACCAAATTAACCCTTAGTACTACTATCATTCCCCTTAGCGCTACAAGTTTCACTGCAAAAGCAAAGAAGGAAGGCTAAAATTAAGGCGAAGGACCTGCGTCCACTAATTTCCATTAGAGAGAGAGAGGTGTACTGGTAAACACCAAGTAGTATTATAATATAGGAGGGGGAAAATCCCACATAAAATCCCACATAAAAGTCAACCAAATACACCCAGCCAAGGGTGTTTGACAGTCAGTCAAACAAAGACACCAAGTAGTATTATAATACAGGAGCCTTCCGTGAAGTTGCAGTAATTCAACGGCAAAGACGGAACTGTGTAATCATAATGCTCCCTCTTACCTCTATCTCTCTTTCATTAATGGAGGACAGTGTATAATTAGTAAGTATATATCTCCGCTTCATTATTTTTGTTATTATTAGCTCAGAAATGCAGAAATTGTTCCTCTCTTGCTTCTGCATTTTGTTATTGGTTTTCTTCAAACTAGTTGGAGCAAGACAATATGTGTGCCCGGAATCAGAGTGTGGCGATGATCAAGGCCCGGCTATCCATTTCCCATTGCGCTTCAGCCGCACACATCATTGTGGAAATCCTGGGCTTCAATGCAATGGGAGATATGAGCAGCAAATACTAGTTAAATTATTTGTCAAACACATGGATTACAAGCGTCAGGGAATCCAAGTGTATGGCCCAAGTGATTGCCTGCTGCTGAAGCCTGTCGAAGTCACAAACATAGATTACAAGCGTCAGGAAATCCTAGGGTCTCCCCCAACCCCAAGTAACCCCTGGTCAGATTTTCTCATCAGAAACTTAACCTTATTCAGTTGTCCTACTTCTGTTGCAAGAGATACGAACGGGTATCAAGTCCCCTGCCTCGGCAACCTAGCTGGCAGCAGAATTTACGCCATTGATTCTACATATCAATTAGAAAATCTCTTCCAGAATCTACAATCTTGTTCAAAGATGTATGATGTTTTATCAGTTCCATTTGGCTATTGGAAGGGTAATGGCTATATTCTTCAATTCAAATGGTCGAAGCCAAATTGTACAGAATGTGAAGCAGAGGGAAAGAGGTGTAGATGGAACAACAATGGCACCAACAGTGAAATTGAATGTCAACACGTGAGGAAACCAAGTAAGGAGACCATTATATTCATTGCTAGTTTTAAACATCGTTACATTTATGTCTCAGTAATTATTTTTTGAAGGATGTTGTCCGATCCATTTTTCTGAGGATATTAATTGTCAGTCTTGATTTAATTTGCAATTCTTTTACAGGCAACACATGGAAATTAGTGGTTACAGGTGGAATCCTGGGTGCTTTACTTCTGGTTCTACTGATGATTGCAGCATATCGGGTATATAGCACTGATAGGAAGGAAAAAGAGAGTCGATTAAGAATTGAAAGATTCTTGGAGGACTACAAAGCACTCAAACCAAGCAGGTATTCGTACGCAGATATTAAGAGGATTACAAATCAATTCAAGGACAAGTTGGGCGAAGGAGCCTATGGAACTGTCTTCAAAGGAATGCTCTCTTCTGAATTCTTTATTGCTGTCAAAGTCCTCAACAGTTCCAAGGGAGATGGGGAAGAGTTCGTAAATGAAGTGCGAACGATGGGTCATATCCACCACGTCAACGTGGCTCGCTTGGTTGGATTTTGTGCTGATGGATTTGTACGAGCTCTTGTTTACGAGTTCTTCCCCAACGGTTCCCTGCAGGATTTCATTTCATCTGCAGATAGTAAGAATTCATTTCTTGGTTGGGATAAGCTGCAAGATATTGCCCTAGGCATAGCCAAAGGAATTGAATATCTTCACCAGGGATGCGATCTACGAATCCTGCATTTCGACATCAAACCCCATAATGTTTTGCTAGACCAAAACTTCACCCCAAAAATTTCTGATTTTGGTTTGGCCAAGTTATGTTCCAAGGATCAAAGCTTGGTGTCCATGACTACAGCTAGGGGGACCATTGGCTACATTGCAACTGAAGTGTTCTCCAGGAATTTCGGAAATGTGTCTTACAAGGCAGATGGCTATAGCTTTGGAATGCTGCTACTTGAGATGGTAGGAGGAAGGAAGAATATTGGTACAATCACGGATAACACTACAAATGAAATTTACTATCCACAGTGGATTTATAATCTTCTAGAGGAAGGGGATGACCTACGAATCCATATTGGGGAAGAAGAAGATGGTAAAATTCCAAAGAAACTTGCAATTATAGGGCTATGGTGTATCCAGTGGCACCCGTCGGATCGTCCTTCCATGAAAACAGCGGTTCAGATGTTAGAAGGAGGAGGAGAAAGCTTGACCATGCCGCCTAATCCCTTCATGCCTACAGGTCCTACAACTAGAAATGTAAGACGCCTAGAGCTAGAAGCAATTGCTGAATTAGAGTAAAACGTATACGAGATTCGCATTGAATGTGTAATGATTCAAATCTAATGGATATATTGATAACCATTTCGTTTTGGTACCAAACAAAAGAAGTTTGTTTCCACTCCTTGTTTAAGCAATAGATGCCAATTATTGTTTATCATTTTTTAAATTTCATTTTTGGTTACAATAGAAGCCTAGAATCTTTACACGAGAGAGAGAGAGAGAGAGAGAGAGAAGGAAGAGTGTTCCGGAAAAAAAATGAAACTGAAAAGGAAAAGGAATAGGAAAAAGAAAAAAGGAAAAAAATAAAAATATATTTGTATTATTTTATAAATTAAAAAATACTAATATTTTATTGCCAATTGTTAGGGCTATTTAGTGTAGGGGTGGAGATGTAAAGGCAGTTACTGTTAACTTGGTGGATTAAATAGTGGATAGCCCTAGGGGGCCTTAGACACGGTGGAACTGCTTATGAGTGGGATGGACACTCATCTTCTTCCTCATTCATTTTTGGTGTAAAAAAATAGAGTAAATTATAGCAATAGTTTCTTAACTTTAATTAAATTAGATCAATGGTTTCTCAACTAAAAATCTAGGGTAAATTACATAAAACTACCTCAACTATTGGTCTCACGACACTTTTATATCTCATCTTTTAAAATTGGCAATGTCATATCTCATCTTACGAATTTGTGACAATGTCAGACCTCTGTCAATTTTTCTGTTAATTTTTCCGTTAAGTGCTGACATGGCTATAGATGGGACCCATTTTTTATTAATTAATTATTAAATAAATATTAAAAAAAAACATCACCCCGTGTCCCCCCAAACCCAGATCCCCTTCTCTTTCTCCTTTCTATTTCTCTCTCTCTCTTGCCTGCAACCTTCATCCTTAAACCCTTCCTACCCGTCCCCTCCAACCTTCCTCCACCACCCACCCTCTCTCTCTCCTCTCTCTGGGCAACATGCATCCTTAAAATCTCAAAACCCAAAATCTCATCAAACCTCCCAAATCTCGAGAAGGCTAATTTGGGGGTGGGCTCGGGTGGGGAGAATAGAGGGGTGTGTCTAATTTGGGAGTGGGCTCGGGTGAGGAAGACGAACTGGTTTTTTTTGTACATGAACAGGGAAAGGAGAGAGAGAGAGAGAGAAAGAGAGGCCATCGTCGGCCTCATTGGCATCATAGAAGAGAGAGAGGCGAGAGAGAGAGAGAGAGAGAGAGAGAGAGAGAGAGAGAGGGTGAGTGGTGGAGGAAGGTTGGGGGGACGGGTGGGAAGGGTTTAGGGAGGAAGGTTGCAGGCGAGAGAGAGAGAAAGAGAGAAAAAAAAGAAAGAAAGAGGAGAGAGAGATAAGGGGATCTGGGTTTGGGGGGAAGGACACAGGGTGATAATTTTTTTTAATAAAAAAAAGGGTCCCGTCTCTAGCCAAGTTAGCACTTAATGGAAAAATTAATAGAAAAACTGACAGAGGTCTAACATTGTCACAAATTCGTAAGATGAGGTATGACATTGTCAATTTTAAAAGATGAGGTATGACAGTGTCGTGAAACAAATAGTTAAGGTAGCTTTGTGTAATTTACCCAAAAATCTATTACCATTAGTCCATCAACTCATCAAAATGTGTAATTATGGTCATTTTCATCAACTCCTTCAGAATTCTATCAAAATGAGTTATATTGGAAGGACCATTGCTACAATTGGGTTAAAGTTGAGGGATCATTGCTCTAATTGGGTTAAAGTTGATGGACCATTTCTCCAGTTCGATTAAAGTGGAGGGACCATTAATACAATTTTTCTTCTTTGATTTTCCACATTTGCCCCTTGATTTAGCCTCAAGTGTATGACATGTGACTCATTTTGACGAAAGTTCTAATAGAGTTAACGAAAATGACTATAGCTGCATGTTTTGATGAGTTGAGGGGTCAATGATAATGAATTTTTAGTTGAGTGACCATTGCTCAGATTGGATTAAAGTTGAGGGACCATTGCTACAATTTACTTCGAAAACTAAAGGCCTTCTACTTTAGTTGCATTGGAGAATTCTTTCAACCATCCAAAACATGGATCTAAGGAGCCAAGAAGCAAGAGGAGTTCATCCATATTCATGGATACAAGAAGCAATAAGCAAAGGAATGAGGACCTCACTTTGGGTGATTATCATTTGCTTTTGCAAAGAGAAAAGTATAAAGTCAACTCTCTTTGTTTTGAATTTGAGTTGAGTCTTTGACTAACAACTACTAGACTCTAAATTTCATGGGTTAAGTTTTGTTTTTGAGTGCATATAAGCATATTTGAGCCTTTAATTGTTAATTACATGTATGTGTGTTGCTCAAATGAACTTAGTTTATCAAATTTTTCCTTCAAGACCAACTTCTATGGCACGCGTGGTTTCTCATGCCAATCATACAAACGTTATGTAAAAAAAATTACACGTTGTGTTGCATGATGTTTTTATGCAAAGTCACTTGATATGTTGCAACAATTGGTAAACAATATTAGAACGACCTAAAGGAACCCACAATTAATTCCAATTCATTAAGTAGCTCATGTGCAGGAAAAGTACGGGCTTCCCATGGGCAGGAGCTAGAATTTACCCATATTTGGTAGTTATGTAGCATTATACGAGGAGCTTGTTCATCGTTCAATATGTGCACCCACATGATTTTGAGTGTAATCCTTCTTAAGGTTCAACAATATTGTTTCTACTAACAAATATAAATAAAAAAATAAGCAAAATACTAGAGAGAGATCACATGTTTATATTACATTGTTGTACCATATTGTGATATGGCTGTGTACATACCACGTCTTGTAAGGAGTTTATCTCATTAGATGTTAGACTGTTAGTTATATGTATCACTTGTCACATCATATGGTACATCAATGTGGTATAAATATGTGGTCTCTCCAACATTACTTTACTGAAGTGTAATATTGCACTTACCACATTTTTATACTATATTTGTACCATCAAGTTATAGAAGTAGGGTTCATCAACACATGTGTATCCCATCTCTGTTAAAAAAGTGATACAAATATGATATTAAAAATATGATAAGACTAGCATTTACAAAAAGTTAAAAGTTAAATGAACTGAACAAACACAGGAAATTTGAAAGGTACTGACCAAAATAAATCGCATTCAAATCAATCCTGAAAGAAATGAATTATACATAAACTAATTAGCAGTTCAATGCCACGAAAAATAGGGGAAGATCTTAATCAACACATATGAGACGTACAATTCATCTGTAAAGTTCAATTATTTATCAGAAACCCCAAAGACATGAGTGCATCATGCGCATCCTGCATCTAGTGAGTTATATTATTTAAGAATGCTTTTAAATTTGAAAATAGGTGCATTGAACTTTGATGATATAAAAACAGTTAATGGAGTTGTACATATTTCATATCAAGATGCATGTCAAGCATTAGGATTATTAGGCGACGATAAAGAATGAATTGAAGCTTTATCAAATGCTGTGAATGTAGCACCGTCTGCTCAATTGAGACAATTGTTTGTTACAATTCTTTTGTTCTGTGATGTAGCAAATCCTCAAATTCTTTTTGATAAATATTGGCACAATATGTATGATGACATTTTATACAATTTACAAAAAAAACATCTACGATTCTTGATATGATCATATCACATGATGAATTAAAAAATTATGTGTTGTTTGAACTAGAATTGCTTCTTAACAATGCATCAACTTCTTTGGATAAATATTATTTACCAATTCCTGATACAAATAAAATGTTAGAAATAAAAAATAAAATTTTAAGAGAAGAATTAAATTATGATTGTGAACAATTGTAAAAAAGAACACAGTTTTAAAATTGCAACTCAATCAGGATCAAAAACATTTTTTCTATGGTCATGGAGGAACTAGAAAAACATTTTTATGGGATACTATCATAAGTAGGCTTAGATTTGAAGGAAAATTTGTTTTAGTTGTGGCATTATTAGGAATAACATCATTATTATTACCGGGTGGTAGAACAACTCTTTCTAGATTTAAAATACCCTTAATTGTTACTGATTATGTTCCCCTTGTTCTAAGCTTTAATTTGGTGTAAATTTCATGAGGTTTGGTTGAGAAACAAGCTAGAAATAAGGTTTTAAAGATTTTCTAGAATCTGGCAACGTAGCGGTCGCCGGCGTCGGATTTCGGTGACTGGAGCTAGGGGACAAGGGAATATTCCGTCAAAGCTGACGGAATATTCCTAACGGAGACTAACGGCGTCAGGTTAAAGTTAATGAAATATTTTGATTTCTGACGGAATATTCCTTAACGGCGTTAGGGATTCCATCCGTGTGCTAGGCACATGCCTACGCATGGGCAACGTGTGTTGCCGTGCCTTGGCCGGTGCTTGGGGGCAAGTGAGACTTCATAAATTTTTTCTAAAAATATGGGGGTGTTCGTGGGATTGAGTAGAGCATGTTGGTATATTCAAACACCCCAAATGAGCAATGTATGAGAAGTTATTACCTATGTTGGTTATGTGCTTTAAATTGACGGTTTTATAGTTGTTTCGCATATAGGTGAGACTTATCCTGAGGACAAGCGCAGTCACGCGAGACTCGGGGGCTATGATCCTTCTACGTATCAGTGAGTGGGCTTTTGTTTTCAATATATATATATATATATATATATATATATATATAATTGATATTTTTTCCAGAAATTACGTTTTTAAATGACTTTATGAATTGGAATGCCATTTATATTTATTATGATTTTGTGAAGATTATTGCTTGGCGCTGCGGACGCTCAGGTAAGTTAGGTGAGTATATATTTGATAGTGATGATGATGATGAGATTGGTATATAGCTCATATTCCTGCACCTCGATGTTTGTGCTCCGCCAGAGGTTAAGGCTTAGCCTTCACGTGATCGTTCACTTCCCACACCACACGCTCACCTTGGATCCAAGGCAGATGCTAGGCTGTCATACAGACCACTATAGGTGGTTCCGACTCATAGGTGACTTGTGATACGTCGCATAGCATTCACGTGATCGTAGCACTGAGCGTAGTTATATACACCTAGCCTATCGTACAGACCACTATAAGTGGTTCCGACTCGTGTGCAGGATAGTGGTTGATGAGCTATAGATTCAGCCATACAGGTCACGTTAGGTGACTCCGGCTGACGTATTGATATTGCCGGCATATTGTGATTATTGATTTATCTCACATGATTGATGCGTATGTTTCTTGGCTGGATATTCTGACATGGCATATCTTTGACATGGCATCTTTGAGATTGATTATTTTCTAGTATGTTTTGAGATACGATTACGTATGATATTTTCTGGGAAAGTATACAGGTTTTACAGAGAGGGGTTATTAATTTTGATAAAGAAATGATTTTCGAAAAGTTTTGTTTTTGCCCACTCACGCTTTCTGTTTTGCACCCCTCTAGGTTTTAGGTAGTAGTGATTGTTGGTGGCGAACGAGGCATCAAGGGCAGTTCTGACAGAGCACCATCCATGTAGGACTTCTTAAGTATTGTTTACTTAGTACTTGTTTGTTCTTGACTGCACCTAGGTTACTAGAGTTCTGTTGTTGTGTTTTATTCTTTCGTTTTCATCACTTTCACTCACTTATCTTCATGTTGTAAATTATTCAATTTGCTTTTCGTTTCCTCGCATTTTCACTTCAGTACTTCCGCACAGCACACTTGGCTACGTCACCCTCGCGTGACGGCCAGCATGCCCTGATAGTTGGGTCAGGGTGTGTCAAATTAACCCATATATAAATATTTATGTACTTATTCAATGTAATTCAAATAACTATATCACAATCTTTACCTATGGTTTACAAATAACTGCTAACTCTTATAACTGTCTATCTTTTGTATATGCAGGATGAACAATATAAGCAGTAGAAAAACAGCATTCAACTTAGGTTTGTTTTGATGTAACTTTTTCCGCATTAAAAATCATTTACTTTTACAGAAGGCTTATGACACCTTAAAATATTCAGCATCCGCATACGATTAGTATTGAGATTGTCTTCCACTTTTTTCGAGCATTGAAATGCTCTCCCTGTATTTGTCAGTCTTTAAAATTATTTCTTTGTCAAGTACATGATTTCAACCTTTCCTTTTCCATTTTTATTAAACAAAGCTCTTATATACTTAATGTTGATTTCCATTTTTGTACAAATTAGGTAATCAATTTGTTCAAATACAATCTTTCTTTCCTGTTCCCTTTCTTTTACCTTGCTGGTGCTCTTGCTATTCATGACTCGCTCACCTGCTTAATCATCTACATTGTTCCTTATACAGGTACATTTGTGTAACAATCAATGGTATGTTAAAAAAATTTATAATTTATTCTTTTTTTCATGACTGTCTTTTACTTCGATTAAATTTTTATTAACGTTTCTCTTCAGGGGAATTAGTTCTTACCAATATATATGCACACTATCTGGTTTTTACCTAGTCTTAACACATGATTAATTACTTTCATACCTGCTAACGGGTTGACTTGCCAATCAAAAGTATTATCAAAGGCACTGCCACCAAAAAGGTGCCCACTCCACAACCTTTGGTTGAACCAAAGAACATCACAGCAATAAGGAAATCATTAAATCTATCTCCGCAACATTTTTATTAATCATTAGATAGATTAAACGATTCCCCTATTCATATTGTGTTCTTTTGTTGAACCAAACCATGTCAACACAATATATCTATGGTTAAAGCATCTAGATTCATGCTTTTGGATGTACATCTTAAACGCCTCAATGAATAGTCAAACAATTTATCATGTGTTTATAGTAGGTCAAAAGAAGAAAGTGTTTGTCTATATATTGGTAGGAACCAATTCCTCTGAAGATGAGAAATGGAAGTGATGATAATACTTCAAATAATCAAAGCCCAAACAATTAACCAAATTTCATCTCTATACTCCACAGAAACACTAAATGAGACATATCTGGTCCATCTCTGAACATCTTTTCTTACCGTTTTTTCAATGGAAAGGGCACAAAATTGACTTACACAGTCTTGCACAATACTCACTTTGCTTCAACCCATATTTCACCTGGTCAAATCATACACGTTCCTGCAATAGGTGAACTCATATTTATCTACCACTTCTTGCTAATTTTAATTTCTCCATTCCCATCTTTGCTACAAGTTTTCACATAATTTTTTATTGCATTTGTCAATTCTTTATACCTTTTTATTGTTTTTTTTTGTCTTTTATGTGTTTTCAGTATTGGCACAATGTTACACCGGTATTAAACAACTACAGGTCCTCCAAAGGTTTGCTTATTGCCCTATTTCATCAAGCTTGGTATAAATAGATCTTAATTTTTTACTACAGTTAAATACATGGACATGCCTCCACAAATACAAATTAGTTCTTGCTTAAATACTTTGTGTGTTTACATAGAAAATGTTCCCATCGTCTACCAAAATCCTCCACACATGAAAACAAAAATTCTTACTCAAAAATACATATTACAATACTACCATATCTGTTGTTTTTTTTATTAAATTAACACACTGTTTTCAATTTTATCTTCAACACAAAAGAAAATGCTATTACACAATGTGCTTGCTTAGATTTTATAACTTATCTACCACATGTTAATCGCAGTTATATAAATAGGAAAACACGTGTTCAATAGAAATATGATGCATGTCACTTCGTTAAAAATAGTGGCAACTAAACAATTAAATAATTTGTTTCAATTAGTTAGTACATTTTATAAATTTCTCAATTAGAACTGTTTCAGTATATTCACTACATTTTTAAAAAACTTTCCAGTTAGTTGCCCAAACTAATTACTACATTTTTTAAAAACTTTCCAGTTAGTTGCCCAAACTAATTATTCCAGCTTATTCACAGTATAATACCAACAATTTAACAACTGATGATACTTCGTTTAACATAAACTTCATTTGGAAAAAAAAAATCTTCTCTGCTGAAAAAACCAACAGATATAATGAGCTGAAAAAACCAACAGATATAATGATGTAGATCAGTTATACCAACAAATTTCCATAGTTTATCCAATGCTATACAGGTTTGACTTTTGTTTATATTATTGGATATGTTGCTTGGTTGTATAATTTGGTTGTGTTTTTTGTTTCAGGACAATTTGTTCTTCGTTTCTTGAGGCTTCTATGTGTAGATTTGAAACCGTTTAGCTTTCAAGCCGTTTATACTCAAGGTAAATAATTTCGTTTTTTTCTTTTTAACCTTTTTTGTAAGAATTTTTTATATAATGTTGTGAGAGTTGTGATTTCTATAGTATGAAAATTAAATCTTTGTGATCTTATATCCATGGGCGGGGGCACTATATGCCTAGCCTAGGCCTACTCTGACTCACTCTTTAAGCCTTTTTACATAATTAGTATTATATAATTATTTATTTTTTATAAACTTATTATTATACATATTTTAGTTTACACAAAACTCTTAAATTCTATTCACCAATAATTAAAATAAGAGATCTTTTTTTCTTTTCACCCAACGGCACTCATTCTAAAACTAAATTTAACTCTTATTCAATAACTCTTAAAATCTAAAGTCTAGTTTAGTTTTATTAAAAAAAATTTCTTTTACATTGTCAACCAAAAGAATAATAAACTTTGAGTTTTCCCTCTTTCCCTTCTTGAAATTTCATATATTTTGTCCCAAATTTCCAACCAAAACAATATTAAGGTTTGTAAATTTCTCTATTCTCTTTAACTTTTTAATAAAAATATGGTTTAAAAGCATGATCTCTCTAGCATTTTTCATTGACTTGATATTGGAAGGTAAATTTCTTTTAATCCTCTTTAATTTTGATTACTACTCTCTATATTGACTTGATATTGGAAGGTTAATTTTAACATGAAAAAAAGCATTTAGCGCCTCAAAATTAATTAGCTCACATGTGACATCCCACATCGCCCAGGGGAGTGATCCTTAAATGTATATTCTCATCCCTACCTAGCACGAGGCCTTTTGGGAGCTCACTAGCTTCGGGTTCCGTAAGAACTCCAAAGTTAAGCGAGAAGGGGGCTAAAGCACTCCCAGGATGGGTGACCTCTTGGGAAGTTGCTAGTGAGTTTCCAGAAACAAAACCGTGAGGGCGTGGTTGGGGCCCAAAGCGGATAATATCGTGCTACGGTGGTGGAGCGGGCCCGGGAGGTGGCTGCGCCCGGGCCGGGATATGACATCACAACTCCAAACATGTATTATACTTTCTTGTAAATGTTATCATTTTTTAAATATTTATGTGAGTCCCATTCTCATGTAAAATTTCTAACTCCACTACTGCTTATATCCTTAGATATGTTGCTTGATTATATGATTTAGCTGTGTGCATTGTTTCAGGATAATTTGTTCTTCGTTTTTTGGGTCTTGTGTGCGTAGCTTTGAAGCCCTTTGTAGTCGACATAAATAATATTATTTTTCTTTGTTTTTAGTCTTCTTTGTAAGAATTTCTTAGTTAATATTCTGAGAATTATGTTTACTATAGTATGAAAATTGAATCTTTGTGAAACCACGAGAAACTTAAAACTAGAAAGCTTCGCGATCTTCCTTCCATCTCTGCTACGCGATCTCTGCTTCCTCCGTGATTTCTTCCTTCCTGATCGACATCTATTCGAATTGAAAACCTTCTGGAGCTCTCTTCCCCAAATTTCAGCATCAACTTTGCTCCAGATCTTTCCAATTGAAATTCCTCTCCTTCACATTTTGCATATTGAATTTCGCATCATCATCATCTCCCTAGAACCTAGGAGTTTGGTTCGGTTTCGAGTTTTCCGATAGTAATCTGGCGACAGCGGCCGTCGAGGTTGGTCTAAAACTATTCCTCATCACCACAAGTACTTTCTACACATATTACACTTAAGAAAAAATTTCATGATTTTGTGGAATCCAATTTAACAGTTAGAAAAATTTTCATTAATTTTCTGGGTTCGTGAGTTGGAGGGGGATTAGAAAATTTTTTTTCATTATTTTTCTGGGTTTGTGGTATTTTTTTTTTCTTTTTTCCCAAAACGTTTTTCCTTTCTACTTGTAGACAGTGAAATTTCAGTAAATAAAATGTTGACCGATGGTCAAAGTTTCAACACTCATGTATTACATAAATTGTACACATAGTGTGTGATTCGACGAAAATTTGAAAAGAGTTAGAAAAGCTGTCAAATAGGACACGTGTCAACACCTGGCAGAGACGACTTATTTCATCTGATTATTTAAATCCAAAAATCAAGTTTTGGAATTCTATAAATAGAGACCATTCCACACCAATTCAAGGACCAATTCACAAAACACATTTCTCTACTCCTAAATTGGAAGAGAATTCTCTTGAAGTTCGTTCTTCGTTCTTCGTTCATTGTTCATCGTTCTGCGTTCATTGTTCTTCGAGATCAAGCCTCATCCATCCTAAGATCAAGCCCCAGCGGCCCTTGGATCAACACAATTGTTCTTCAAGATCAAGTCCAAAGCCCTTGAAGATCCATTCATCGTTCATTTGTTCATCCGTTCTTCAAGAATCAAGCCCAAAAGCCTCTTGAAGTTCATCCATCGTTCGTCGTTCATCGTTCTTCATTCGTCGTTCATCCATCTTCATGACCAAGCCCAAAAGCCCTTGAAGATCCGTTCGTTATTCAAACGTTCATCCAACTTCAGGATCAAGCCCCAACAGCCCCTGAAGATCCGTTCGTCATTCAAACATTCATCCAACTTCAAGAATCAAGCCCAAGAGGCACTTGAAGAAACGTTCATCCGCCAAACTTCAAGATCAAGCCCAACGACCCTTGAAGAACTGTTCATCCCAAGAATCAAGCCCCCCAACGGCCCTTTGGATCAACGGCCCATCAACAAATCCATATCTCACGAAGATAGAATCAGAGGAACAAATAGAGATTGTAACTCTCAAAATCATCAAATACAAATATATTTTGTACATGTGTTCCTGTTGTTTCGAGAAATTTTCGTGTTTACACTACTAATCCAAGTTCCTTCACATCAATCTCTCTGTTTTGTTCTTGATCTTCCGCAAGTAGAATACCTCTCCTTGCTCTCGAGCGCGTGGGCAGTCGCTCTAAGGCAGCTCATGACGTCATTTTCCGATTCGACTCGGAGGAGGTTGGCTGCTCTTCATGGCTGGCCGAATTCCCCTATTCCCTTCCTCTTATATTTTTTTGTATTCGTTCACCAAAACAATAGGAAAACGTCTCCGTCTGTTTGATTGACGGCGAAAAAAAAAAGACAGAGAATAAAAGCCTGACGGAAGCTGAAAGCTTGGACTCTGTTTGTATTTTTAATGGATTTTCAAAACACAGGTCAAGAATATTGCGATTTGAGAAAACAAGAAAGAACCACGTTGACATAATATATTCACAATAGGTGTACAAGGTTAATAAAGCTTTACTGTGGTTCCATTTTTTTGCATATTTCAAAGGCTCTGAATTGCTAATGGAATTAGCCCCTTGTTTTAGGAAGAACTTGGAACCTCCTCCGTCCATTCTGTCCACAATGGATTTAACACTTAGATAGTACTATGACGACAGTGTGTCATTATTTGATGCATACCTGTATAAATTTAGGCTAAGTGTTTTATACACAAATTGATGATGCTTAAGCTTCTGGGTGCAAATGTTAGAACAAACAAGTATTGAATATATCCTCCAGTAATCACAAGGGTTGATCAAGTAAACCACAAATCTTGAACTATGTAAACAAGAAACAAATAATATACAAAAGACATTAATCGAAGATTACCTGCAGACATGTTCGAGGACACAGAGGCCATATGCAGCCTGCACACAATCTTCTACTCTCTGCAAAGCACAATACCCTCCAACTTATAGGTTATTGAAACAATTTGAGCGACCCTTTGTGAGAGCAGGGATTGTGGTTTTATACTATAAGTTCTAGACTGCCTATAACAATCCCACAAGGAATATGAAACCTACTCCTTGTATAATCATGAATACTAAAATCATGTACCAAAACAGAGTTCTAATCCAAAACCAAATAGGATTCACTCTCATAAACACATTGGGACTTTCTTTATGTTAATTCACAACAACTTAACCGTGTGTTTTCATACTCACACTCCAACATTCTCCCACTTGAGTATGATTCACAATGGTAAAGAATTATCACATAAGTCACACAACAATGTTTCTCTAGTAAAAACCACAGAACTGTAAACATGTGTCAAGGCAATGAACTCATAATCTCCTCTGCAATACAAAGTGCCGAATCAACTTATGAATCACAGAGACTAACACATATTCACAGAAAAGTAATTCTATAGCCGAGCAAACCAAAAGTTCACTCCCACTCATATTGCCCAAAATACAATACAAGTTCTTTAGTTATTCACCAAAAAGAACAACTAAATATAATTCACACAATAGCTTTGTCAAAAAACAAAATTGACTCAAGAGCTTTTATTGAATTATCAAAATGTTTCCTGTGAACAACTAATCACAGATTTATCTGAACTAATTGAACCAAAAGAAAACCTCTATTAACTTCAAAAATGCAAACAAAATCTAACTAGATAAATTAAAATACCTAGCCTCCAGAAAATATTGCTGCAGTATACTCCCTGATGAAAAGCATTCTATAGCCATCTTCCAGAAGCTTGATGATGTGAACTACTCCCACTTATCAAAGCCATGGACTACTCCCATTCGAGCAACATGTGTTTTAAAAATCTCATTAGGCAAAGCTTTTGTGAGTGGATCAGCAATCATTAGTTCTGTGGACAAATGTTTCACAACTATAGCACCTTCTTTCACTTTCTCTCTCACTTTAAGAAACTTCACATCCATTAGCCTGCAAGCCGAAGTCCTTTTGTTGTTTTTAGAGAAAAATACGGCTGAAGTATTATCACAAAACATCCTCAATGGTTTCTGAACTGAATCAACAACTTTTAACTCAGTAACGAAGTTTTTAAGCCACACTGCTTGCTTCATACCTTCAAAACACGATATGAATTCTGCTTCCATGGTCGAAGTAGAGATTATGGATTGTTTGGCACTTTTCCAAGAGATAGCACCTCCATTCATCATAAAAACATAACCCCCAGTCGATTTCCTTTCATCCATGTCCCCAGCCAAATCTGAATCTGTGTATCCAACTACTTCTAATGTATTTTCTCTTCCATACACTAACAAGTAACCCTTTGTTTTCTGTAGATACCTCAAAACTTTCTTTGCAGCCACCCAATGCGCCTCACCTGGATTTGATTGAAATCTCCCAAGTAAGCCAACTATAAAAGCTAGATCAGGTCTTGTGCAAATATTAGCATACATTAGACTACCTACTAGAGAGGCATATGGCTTCATCTTCATCTTCTCTTTCTCTAATTCATTCTTTGGACTTTGTTCCCGAGAGAATTTGTCACCTTTATTCACAGGTACATCAGCACAATTGCAATGCTCCATGTTGAACCTAGCCAAGACTCTCTCGATATACCCCTTTTGTGAAAGTCCCAGAAGCTTCATTTTTCTATCTCTAATTATCTCTATACCAAGTACATAGTGAGCTTCCCCCATATCTTTCATTTCAAAATTGGCACTGAGCATTTTCTTGGTTTCTTGCAGCAACTGCAGACATGAACTTGCTATCAATATGTCATCCACGTATAGCACCAGGAAAATAAACTTGGTACCCTTGAACTTGTAATATATACAGTCATCTAGCTTGTTTTCACTGAAGCCATGTGTTGTTACCACTCTATCAAACTTGAGATACCATTATCTACTTGCTTGTTTAAGTCCATAAATGGATTTATTCAGTTTGCAGACCATGTTATCCTTCCCCCTTTCAACAAATCCAGTCGGCTGGCGCATATAAATGTCTTCCTCTAACTCTCCATTGAGAAAAGCTGTTTTAACATCCATCTGGTGCAATTATAAGTCAAAGTAGGCTGTTAAAGCCATGATAACTCTCATAGAGTCCTTTGAAGAGACTGGAGAGAAAGTATCGCAGAAATCAATTCTTTCCCTCTGTGTAAAGCCTTTTGCCACCAACCTGGCCTTGTATCTTTCTATTCTCCCTTCGGAATCTCTCTTGGTCTTGTAGACCCATTTACAGCCTATTGGTTTAATGCTTGAATCAGAATTCACCAATGTCCAAACTTGATTTTTAGACATAGATTCCAGTTCTTCCTCCATGGCTCTCTTCCATAAGGCTACTTGAGGACTTGACATTGCTTGAGGAAAGGTTAAGGGATCATCAATATCCCCTAAGTCATACTCAGTTTCTTGAAGATACACATAATCGTTGGAAATCGCAGGTTTTCTAATTCTCATTGATTGTCTTAATGGCTGCTGCATAGGTTGCTCATTCTGTGTTGGAGCTTCTTCATCTACAATTTCTATAGAATCATCAATCTGTTGCTGCGAACTATTATCAGTCATTTGAGTGTCCTCTTCTTCGATTACAGTTGAAGGATTAATGTAAACTGGGATTTGTATGTAATCAGTGGAAGAGGTGGCAGTGGCAGATTGATCTTGCTCTTCAAATTCAAATTCCTCAACTTCTAGGACTGAAACATCTTGATCTTCTAAGAACACTGCATTATGTGTCTCTTGAATTCTAGAATGTGCTTGTGGACAATAGAACTTGAATCCTTTGGATTTTTCAGAGTATCCAATAAAATAGCAAGTAGTAGTTCTTGAATCTAACTTCTTCTCACCAGGATTATAAAATCTACCTTCAGATTTGCAACCCCATACATGGAAATGTCTAAAGCTCGGCTTTCTCCCTGTCCAAACTTCAAATGGTGTACTTTTGACAGCCTTGGTTGGCACTCGGTTCGATATGTAATTAGCTGTTTTGAGTGCTTCACCCCATAGAAAACTAAGCAATTTCGACCTTGATATCATGCTTCGAACCATCCCAATAAGTGTTCTATTTCTCCTCTCGGAGACACCATTCTGTTGTGGTGTCCCAGGTGTGGTGTACTGTGCAATAATGCCTTGCTGCTGAAGATAGAGTGCAAAAGGCCCCTTCTGTTGTCCACCCTCAGTGTACCTGCCAAAATACTCTTCTCCTCTATCGGATCTCACAATCTTAATCTGCATATTTAGTTGTTTTTCAACTTCGGTCTTAAAGATTATGAAACAATTAAGTACTGCTGATTTTTCATTAATGAGAAAGGTATAACCATATCTAGAAAAGTCATCAATGAAATTCACAAAATAGCTATTTCCACATATGGTTTTAACAGAAAAGGGACCACAAACATCAGTATGTATAATTTCTAAGGGATTGTGACTTCTTTTAGCTTCAAAATTTCTTGTGTTAGTCAATTTTCCCTTCATGCATTCCACACATTCCTTTGCATTTTCAAAATCGAGTGCAGGAGTCAAATTTGACTTGGTTAATTGCAAAACTCTATCCTTTGAGATATGTCCCAACCTTTTATGCCATAAATCATATGAAGACTCAAAGTCATGCATTCTTTTGACACTAGTATTTAAAACAAAACTTGGTATTTCTTCAGCAATGTGATCTATTTTCCATAATTCCCCATGTAAAACAGCAGTCCATAACACATATTCTCTCTTGTTTTTCTGGAAAAAATTAATGCAAGTATCATCACAACTAAAACCAAAACCTTGTTTTACTAATTTTGATGCAGAAAACAGATTTCTTCTCATGGCAGGGACATACAAAACATCATTTAGTTGAAGAATAAAACCAGACTGCGTTTTTAATTTCACTATTCCAATAGCCTCAACCGCAACCCTTGACCTTTCTCCTACAAAAACATTATAAGAATCCTTGCTAGTTTGTTTTTGTTTTTGAAAACCATGCAATGTGTTAGTTATATGAACTAAAGATCCAGTATCAAACCACCAAGAGTTAGCAGGAATTTCACACAAATTTGACTCTACACACACATGGACATCGGTTCTACCTTTGCTCCTCAGCCAGTCTTTAAATCTTTCACAATCTTTTCTATAATGACCCTTGAGTTTGCAATGATGACATTTGATTTTAGAAACATCTTTAGGCTTAACATTAAGATTGTGAGATTTAGAGGATTTAGTATTTTTAGCAGTTCTACTAGGCTTAACAGAAATATTAGGAGGTTTAGATGTCATACCAGAAGCATAATTGGTTTCTTTATTCCCAAGATGTACGAGATTCACAGCTTCAATCTCTTTGCCTTTTTCTTGTCTTTGCCGAGATTCCTCTTGCACACACTGTGCAATCAATTCATCCACAGTCCAAGTTTTATCTTGAGTATTGTAAGATACCTTCAACTGACTATACTTTGCTGGAAGTGCCTGCAGAATCATGAAAACAAGTTGCTTTTCTCCAATAGTGACATCCATTGAATTGAGTTTCTCAGCTGCATCGGTCATCCTCATAATACGATCTCTTATGGAAGTGTTTCCATCGATTTTGTAGGTTGTCAACATTGACATGTATTGACTAATCTCTGCTTTTTCAGATTCTTTGAATTTGTTCTCAATAGCCTTGAGATAGTCCACTGCAAGATCATGTTTCTTTATGCCTCCCCTCACTGTATCAGTCATTGCACTTTCAAAAACAGATAAAGCAATCTTGTTGGCTCTCATCCATTTTTCATGTTCAGCCTTCTCGGATTTAGTGCTCTTATCTGTTAACATTTGCGGCTTGGGAGTGTCTAATGCAATGTCGAACTCGTTGAGGGTCAGCAAGAGACCTATTTCTCGTCTCCATTTCTTGTAATTACTGCCTCCAGTGAGAATCGGCACAGTTGTCAGATTGAGAGTCTTTAGTGAAACTGCAGACATGGCAAAACGAAATCTCAATAGAAGAACCAAAAGTTCTTGATTTTAGTCTGCATTCACTTACTTCACAACTCTTATGAATCAATTTAGTCATATATATGAAGTTTTCATAGTCATGAAAAACATATACAAATTAAACAATTCATTTGTGAATCTCAGCCATTACGCAGATCGCAATTCCAATTGAAACATCAAAAAGAAAATCAAATTAACATTAAAAATTGCAAATCAGATATTCAGAGTTCATAAGCATTATACGACACCATGGTATGAAAACCCAGAACATATATCTATATTTATGACTGTTAATATAAGAGAGATCAGAAAAACAGATCATACCAAAAGTTGCAGACATCTTTTAAACAACGCAACGGAAGCAATATTTTTGATGAGATTTGATTTTATCAGACCACTTACTTGAATCTTCAAAAACAAACAAGATGAAGATGTTTGCAGATATGATCATAAGATCGCTGCTTGTCTCTCTTTTTCGAATCGATAATAGTCATTGAAAGCCCTGGTTTTCCTTCTTTTTTTTTTTTTAAAGAACCCAGCCGTCTTACGGACATCCAAGAGTCATTTAATTAAAAATTATTCCCACAAAACGACGTCGCATAAATTAGATTTGTATATATTAACTAAGACTGCAGGTGGTTCTTACTTCTTGCAGATTCGAAAACCTTATTCATTGAATCTAAATGAAAAACCTTTGGTTCTGATACCACATGTTAGAACAATTAAGTATTGAATATATCCTCCAGTAATCACAAGGGTTGATCAAGTAAACCACAAATCTTGAACTATGTAAACAAGAAACAAATAATATACAAAAGACATTAATCGAAGATTACCTGCAGACATGTTCGAGGACACAGAGGCCATATGCAGCCTGCACACAATCTTCTACTCTCTGCAAAGCACAATACCCTCCAACTTATAGGTTATTGGAACAATTTGAGCGACCCTTTGTGAGAGCAGGGATTGTGGTTTTATACTATAAGTTCTAGACTGCCTATAACAATCCCACAAGGAATATGAAACCTACTCCTTGTATAATCATGAATACTAAAATCATGTACCAAAACAGAGTTCTAATCCAAAACCAAATAGGATTCACTCTCATAAACACATTGGGACTTTCTTTATGTTAATTCACAACAACTTAACCGTGTGTTTTCATACTCACACTCCAACAGCAAAATCATATACCAGTGAGCTAACTACACAATGATACATTCTTATCTGTTAATTATTTTTGGTTACCAGCTATCCATGTTGCTGACATATTAAACTACACAACATCTATTGTAATTTATGTCTTATTAGTATCATCACTTTTTTTCTTTATTTCAAAGTCTAACATAATGATCTGGTTTCAATTTGCTACAGGCATTATTTCCCGACAATAGCTATGGTTTTGATTGTAGCGGTGACTGAAAAATTATTCCGAAACTAACATTTGAGGAATTCAAGGTTTGTTAGTTAATTTGTACATCAGAATACCATGACAAACTTTGAAGTTGTAATTGTTGACCTTACAATGTATCTTTTTTGGTTTGGAGCATTAGACTTATATGTGTTGCTTTCACTTCATGAAGGCTAACTCTTTATTTTATGCCTTAGAAAATAATTTCTTGGAGATTCTGCATTGTAGATAATTTTTTTAACAATATTATCCCCAAAATTTCTCCGCATGTTACCCTCAATGTAGACATCATATAACCATCATTGAACTTCTGAACCAAAAATTTGAGTTTATGATTATAACTAAATGTCTATAACACATGATACAGATTTAGACGAATGTCAAATTTAAAATGGCATTAATCAAGACAGCTGCAAACTCTGATTTGCGTACTTTGAAATGGAGAAGTTACTTCTTGCTTCGCTTCAGCGGCATAGCCCAGCTTCTAAGTTCAGTTCTCAGGTATGAGGTTTCTCAGCCACCTCTTTTTTGCAATAAAACATTGGACCAGTACTTGCCAGGATATCCAATTAATTAGGTCAGTTTTTGTCAGCGGTAATAATTTGTTTTTGCAGCTTTATGTGTCTCTGTCTCCAAATATGATGATCTCTTAATTTGCTTTTGCACATTTTCTTTGCTTCCTCTGCTAGTTCTATATGAGATTCCATCTCCAAATAATTATTCCCTATTTCCTATTTTTACAGGAAGCAAATCATTGAATACACATGGAAAATTAAAAGGGTTTTAGTTTTTGGATTAGTTTAAATTTTTTGTTGTTATTGGTTGTATTGCTGTAAAATATTTGATGGGTAGTTTGAAATGGAGAACTTGGTTGATTGAGTATTAACTTTTATTAAATTAATATTCTTATTCAATATTGAATATTGAATTAAGACTCCTCTTATTAAATTAAGACTCTAAGGCTCTAATCTAACTTTCATGCTCAACATCTCCTCTATCTTTCTACAATTGGTAAAAATTTTGTATTATTATTCCAATTTTGGTTACTGGGTTGTGGAATTTTCATTTTTTTTCTGGGTAATCAACACTATATATATGCATGACAAGTATAAACAATATTTTAGGGCAAATTTAGTTGTTTAATTTTTGAATTTGAAGTTTTTGGTTTTTCTATATTACGTGAAATAAAAAAAATTATAAAGCTTTCGTTTTTATGTCTTAAAGCTTTAAGCTTTACTTGAAAAAGGAACTTAATTTTAGGCTCAAATTATTGAATTTCTTTGTTCTATGCGTTTGAATTTCATTAAATTTTTGTTAACGTTTGGTTAAAATCTTCATTACTGTATATGATCGAATTTGCGATTTAATTTTTAATTTTTTTGTGACGGTGAGATTATAGTAGGATTTGAAGAAGAAGAAGAAGAAGAAGAAGAAGCGTTAAAATCTTCATTACTGTATATGATCGAATTTGCGATTTAATTTTTAATTTTTTTGTGACGGTGAGATTATGGTAGGATTTGAAGAAGAAGAAGCAGGAATTTGCGATTTAATCTTTAATTTTTTTGTGAAGAAGAAGAAGAAGAAGACGGAATTTGCGATTTTATTTTTTATTTTTTTGTGACGGTTGGAATATCAAAAGCTTTTAGCTTTGTGAAGCTATGCTTTTCCCAACTTACCTCTTGCTTTTGTTGCATTGAATTGGTAGATTGGGTTCAAAAATATGCGTATGTGATTTTTGAAAGTCGTGGAATATCAAAAGCTTTTAGCTTTGTGAAGTTATGCTTTTCCCAACTTACCTCTTGCTTTTGTTGCATTGAATTGGTAGATTGGGTTCAAAAATATGTATATGTGATTTTTGTGTAACTATTTCTTTACATAATTACCAATTGAAGGTGATTTGAGATCATGTAACAATTCCTCGCCGGAACCAAAGATTGCCATCGCTCAGAGCTGCGTTTCATGAAACAAGTTTATCTCCTGCCAATTTTGTGTACCCACTTTTTATTCATGAGGGTTGGTGCTTGCTTGCAACCCAATTTGGTGCTATTAAGTTTTGCGGTTTTACAATCTGATCATGCTTAAACCTCTTTCAAATTTTCAATTCTGTGTAAATCTAGCAGGTCAGAACGGCACACCTATCTAGGCAATGTCGGGATGTCTAGGCTTGGGTGGAGACGTGGACTTATGGAAGAGGTGAAGTAGCTTGGCTCTATCTCATTAGCTCTTATCTGTTCTATTAATGCTAAGATCAATAGTAAAAAGTTATATTGATGTAACAGAGGGTATATCATTAAAGATACATATATTATAGAAGAAACAGATGGTATATTATTAATTTCTTGATGTAAACAATGATAATTTGAAGAACCATTTAAAGTATTTCGGTAATCAGCATACTTAAGTTTAAATGTGATATATCTGTTTAATATTTTTTTATACAGTGATAATACTCAAGTATAATTTACATCATATATCTTTTGAAGTACATGAAACTATGAAGAAAAAACCCTAATTAATCTGATTATGGGGATTTTGTTTTATATCAAAATATTGCAGCAGAAGTCACACTTTGAAGAGTTTACGCTGCACAAAAAGATGATAAAATGCTATCTGTTCAGTCCATCATTGCTTCATTGGAGACAGAGCTGAAGCTTGCTGCAGGTGGTATACTTTTGTTCTGCAATATGACCCCTTTAATTTTATTTTAAGACAGATAGGGTAGAAAAAAATTTATGTAGTATTTTTGTATCGGTTTTGAGTGTATTTTGGCTTCCATATTTGGTCTATACATGTGAGGTACAGAGTGTTCAATATGTATTTGGTTTCTATATTGTTAATGGATCTTTTTTTTTTTTAGGTAACCAAGTTGCAGGATGAAAACAGAACAATTGATCTGCAGGTAAACCTTCAATTTTCATATAAAGTTTGCATTTTCGTTGTTTCTGGAATTTGAGTTCTTATTATTTCTCGATTCTATCACATAGATTATGATTTCACATATGGGATTATGAATGGCAATTATATGATAGAAGAATTGGGATTGGAAGAAGATATTGAGTTGTTTATTTATGGGGATTAGAAAATGATTATCATACGAGTGATATTTATTTTTGTGTGGATCATCTATGTTTGATGAATGATTTGAGGAGTTAGAAATGGTTTATTGCTTATGTTTTTCTTAGGTGTGTACTTTGCAATGTATTAAAGCGTGAGGCGTGGGCGAGGCGTCCGAGGGATAGCCTGGCCTAGGCGTGAGGCATGAGGCATGAGGCATGAGGCAAAGCCTCACGGGACCTAAATTTTTTAATATATGCACTAAGCGTACACATATAGTATATTTAAAAAAGAAGATTATTAATCAATGATCATCCTGAGCACACACATATATTATAAATATATTTATGTACATGTATTATATTATATATATAAATAAAATAGAGGATGAAAAACACAATGAGCACACATATAACAATGCACACAGACAACACACTCATCCATTATATAAAAAAATAAAAATCATTAAAAAAAGGCAAAGACGATAGTGCAAGGAAGAGGTATGAGGCAGTTAAAACCTACCCAAATTTGAAAAAAAAAAGCCCTGAGGCTCGCCTAGGCGGCTCCGGTGACGCCTTCCGCCCACTCCCTCAAAATAGAGGCAACAACCCTCACGCCCAGCCTCAGAGGACGCATAGGCGCGCCCAGAGGCAATCCTTTTAAAACACTAGTACTTTGGTTATTTCTGAGCTTTTCACGACTTTCGATACCCAATAGAGAATATGGAAACCCCAACTTTAATTTTATGAATTGGTTTTGGTGCCTAAAATGAAATCTAGCATAGTGAAATCTTGTATAATGAAATTATGACAAATTTCCCTTCATTTTACATTTTCATTTAGTTCAATTTGTATGCAGTTTAGGGTTATTCAATTCATGAGTGATGAAATTAGGTTTTTAATTCCTTCTTCCTTTAATTTTCAGTTCAACATTGTCGTATTTTGGATGCCTTTAGTGAAATAAAACTGAATTTTTTAACTTTGTATAGTTGTAAACATAAAATACTCCATGAGATAGACTCATAGCTTTTGAAAACAATCTTTGAGGATGGCATAACATCTCCAACTTTTGCCATGTAATGTATGAATGTAAATAGCACTTCGTAAACATATGGATGTAATATATGTATATAAACACCACTCTTTAGCATATATATATTTTTCAAAACTTTCTACATCTTCAACAATGTTTCAAGCCCCACAACAAATTGCGGGTACACTTGCTAGTTATCTATTCTAAAATTGAAGGGTGAGCGGCACTGTAACTGCCTCAATTATTTGCCACTCGATTTCACTCTATTTACAGGGCGGTTGCACTAGTACAGAGGGGGCTCAGACTTCAACAAGCATGGAATATTTTAATGGAACAAGAGAGGAGTATTGTACTAGAAATATTGTGAATGCTTTTGACGGGAGTGGGCCCAATAAAAACAACTTTATTCCAATAAATATTGAAAGAGTGGCGGGCTTTGACCCTCAAAGCCCAAACATTGGAGATAACATATTGATGAGTGGGCCTGTGGCTGCCAAACATTTAGTTACAATTATAAATGATAAAACGGTGGGATTTGATCTACATGGGTCAGATCGTGGTCCACTCACCCTAACCACTCATGGGCTGAGTTTCTATCTTCAATCCGAAATGGTATCTCTGTATAAGTCTCGAATGTTTTCGAATCTGCTGGCGGATCTAAGGCTGTTGAATCTTAGGCACTACGCGCCACATTATATGGCTTTGGGCGATACCCAGCAACACCAGGCCAAGGGGTTTAATGCAGCAGGTGCTCCAATCAGACCCTCATTGAGCATAAGATCGAGTTTTTTCGGGAGATTTGGTCAACCCGACAGGGGCGGATTGCAACTAAAGCTCATTTTACAACATGATTTTGGCTCTTATCAGAACCATCTAAAATGGCCTAATCCGACGAAAGTCTTGTCTCCTAATCTCACATTCACTGATTCAGTTAGTGAATTAGAGGAAGACATGGTGCGCGAGGCCGATGATGATCTTGTCCGATCACTGGGCGGGTCGAGTGAGAAGAATTCAGTAGATCAATGGCGGATAAGGATGGAGGCTCTAGGCATGGATATGGCTCAAATGTTAGACAGTGATGACGAAGAATTCTCCTCTCAATCTTTTGCTGCTGATGGGGAGGAGCATGCATACTCTCAAGAGGAAAAAGAAAAATCTAACGATTTTGAATTATCCTGTGAGGACCTCCACAACCTCTTTACTGATTCAAATGTAGAAGCATCGACAACAATGGAGGAGGCATCTAATCTCGAGGAGCAGCTCGTTACTGAGGAAACAAGGAAAAAAATAAATTATTAAAGTACAGTATAAGGAAAAAATTGGCTGGCGTATCAGTCAATCGTGAAGCAAACCATATAAATTCCAAATTTTTGTCTAAAATGAAGGTTTCCTTGTTTCCATTGAAAAGATCTCTATTCCAAGAAACGAAGAAAAGGAAAGTCAGAAGCGGCAAGAGAGAGGGTGGTTTCAAGGGAGAAAGCAAACTTCACAGGGGCACTATCAGTTTTAATGAAGATAATTAGTTGGAATGTTAGATGATTGGGAAGTAGACGGAAGAGGCTAACATTGAAAAAGCAATTCGAACGGTTACAGCCCGACATCATCATCCTACAAGAAACTAAGAAAACATTGATTGACAGAAGTCTTGTGGCTAGCGTGTGGGGAAGCAGATATAAAGAGTGGATTTTTGTCCCTGCTCAAGGAAGTTCAGGGGGCATAGCTGTAATCTGGAGTACAAAACTCATTTCAGTAACCGAATCTTTGGTCGGTGCTTTCTCTGCATCAATAAAAATTAAGGCTCCTAATGGGTTGGAGTGGTGGCTATCTGGAATCTATGGCCCATGTAAAAATAGAGAGCGAATGGAGTTTTGGGAAGAATTGGCAGGACTTTACGACATGTGTGGACCAAGATGGTGTGTAGGAGAAGATTTTAACGTGGTTAGATTTATAAATGAGAAATCAAACGGGGGAAGGTTGACTAAAAGCATGAGGGATTTTAATTATTTCATTCGAGAGATTGAACTCAAGGATTTGGATCTGCTCAATGCACAATTTACCTGGTCAAACCTCAGGGAAGAACCTGTGTGTCGGAGATTAGACAGATTCTTATGCTCTACAGGTTGCGAAGATATCTTTCCCGAGGCTAGACAAATGGCCTTGGCTAGGGTCATTTCCGATCATTGTCCAATCCAGCTAGACACCAACAAAGTGAAGTGAGGGCCATGTCCTTTCAGATTTGAAAACATGTGGCTCCAAGACCCAGAATTCAGGAACAATTTCAAGGAATTGTGGCAATCAGAGCAGGTGGAGGGGTGGGAGGGTTATAAATTTACGATTAAGTTAAAAGCCATGAAAAAAAAGGTGCAAAGCTGGAGTAAGGAGAGCTTCGGCGAAATTGAAAAAGTCCTGAAAGAAGCGGAAGCAAATATAGAGGAGTTGGATAGGAGAGAGGGGACAGAAGGCTTAGATTTTGAAGCTAGAAGCAAAAGGGAAGAACTCCAAACCCTTGTGGGAGAATTGGCTTTTACAGAAGAAGTGAAATGGAGGCAGAGAAGCAAAGTGGAATGGGCAAAAGATGGGGACGGTAATACAAAATTCTTCCATCGAGTTGCAAATGGGAGAAGGAAGAGAAACTATATTGAAAAGTTGGAGTCGATTGGAGGGGGAATAATAGAAGATGCAAAAGAGATTGAAGAGCATATCGTCAATTTTTTCAAATCCCTATTTAGCAGTAACGACGAGGCATGTTGGGGTTTAGAAGGTATAAATTGGGCCCCAATAAGCGCCTTTGAGGCAATTTGGCTTGAGAGGCCTTTTGAGGAAGCAGAAGTTCAAAGAGCAGTTTTCGATTGTGGAAAGGATAAATCGCCAGGACCAGATGGCTTCTCTATGCAAATGTTCCAACACTGCTGGGATATTTTGAAGGAGGATATAATGAAGATCATGGAGGAGTTCTTTGAGAAAGGGATAATAAATGCAGTGACGAATGAAACCTTCATATGCCTAATCCCGAAGAAGTCAGACTCTTTGAAGGTGACGGACTATAGGCCCATAAGTTTAGTAATTGGATTGTACAAAATTATAGCGAAAACACTGGCTTCAAGATTGAAAGAGGTTTTGGTTACCACTGTCTCTCCGCATCAGGGGGCGTTTGTTAAGGATCGACAAATTTTGGACGCTGTCCTCATTGCTAATAAAGTGGTAGAAGAGGTGAGGCAGAAAAAAAAAAGAAAGAATTGGTGTTCAAGATTGACTTTGAAAAAGCGTATGATCATGTTGAATGGAGATTTCTGGAAGAAGTGCTACAGAGAAAAGGCTTTGGTAATAGGTGGAGGAAATGGATGCATGGATGTTTATGCTCTGCAAACTTCTCTGTTTTGATCAATAGGAAGCCTAAGGGAAAATTTCAAGCTTCAAGAGGATTGAGATAAGGCGACCCACTGTCACCCTTTCTCTTCACCTTAGTAGTCGATGTTTTGAGCAGGTTAATGGAGAAGGCTCAAGAAAATGATCTCATTAAAGGATTGTGTATCGGGCAAGAAAAGGTGGAGATTTCTCATCTTCAATTTGCTGACGATACCATATTCTTCTTAACGGAAGACGAGGAAGTTTGGAACAACCTATCACAAGTGCTCAACTTATTCTGTTCGGTCTCAGGTTTGAAAATCAACAAAGCTAAGTGCTTTTTGGCAAGAATAAATTCAGAGAGAGAAATTAAACAGGATGGCAGTTTCCTGGGGGTGCGAGGTAGGTTGTTGGCCTATAAAGTATATGGGTCTTCCCCTTGGGGGCAGGCCAAGAGCAATAAAGTTTTGGGATCCAGTGGTAGAAACAATGGAAAGAAGACTTCAAAGTTGGAAGAAGGCTTTCCTATCCAGAGGAGGTAGATTAACTCTAATTCAATCAGTCTTGGGAAGCATGCCGATTTATTATATGTCCTTGTTCAAAGTTCCTTGCGGGGTAAGAGGCCCTCTAGAAAAATTAATGAAGGGGTTTCTTTGGGAAGGCGTGGAGGAAGGTAAGAAAACCCATTTGGTCAAATGGGAGGTAGTTACTAAAAACAAGGAGGAAAGAGGTCTAGGGGTGGGGAATTTGAGGAATCAGAACAAAGCATTATTGGCTAAGTGGTTGTGGAGATTCCCTAGGGAGTCTCATTCTCTATGGCACAAGGTGATAAGAAGCAAGTTCGGGCTACAAGAAAATGGATGGAATGCACTTCCTCCAAGGAGGATTTCAAGTCGGAGCCCATGGAAAGACATTTCGAGTGGTTATCATCAGTTTCTTAACTTCTTAACTGTTGCAAATTTAAGGTGGGCAATGGAGAGAGGGTGAGGTTTTGGAAGGATGGGTGGTTAGCAGGGGGACCGTTGAAGGAGCAATTCCCCAGATTATTCCAACTATCGAGGAAGCACAATCACAACATCTTGAGCTTCGTGGAAGCTTCGTCAAATTTTTTGAGTTGGAACTTTGACTTCAGGAGAAATCTGAATAAGAGGGAGATAAAAGAGGCGGCTAGATTATTACAGAAAGTGGAAGAGGTTCGCTTGTCTCTATTAAAAATGGATAACAGAAGGTGGAATCTGGAAGCTTCAGGTTTGTTCACATGCAAATCCTATCGTTCATTACTAAGCAACAATGGGATTGTGCACTATTATCCTCCCTCTTCTCAGATTTGGAAATCAAAAGTTCCTCCGAAGGTTAAAATACTTGTATGGCTTGTGGCCAATGGGAATCTCAACACGTGCGACATAATTCAAAGGAGATACCCTCTTATGTGTTTATCCCCACATTGGTGTAGTTTGTGCAAAGCTAAGGAGGAGAGCGTAAACCACATCTTTCTTCATTGCTCCTACTCGATCCAATTGTGGTGGAAACTGTTTCAAGAGGTTAAAGTAAGCTGGGTCATTCCTAAAGGGTGTTTCGAGCTACTAAGCACCAATTTTAAGGCACTTAGAAAAGGGAAAAAACCCAAAGTTTTGTGGGGTTGCCTGGTATCGGCAATTTTTTGGAATATATGGCTGGAACGCAACAAAAATTTTTTTGAAGACTATACTGAAGTGGGGGCAGAAGTACTTTGGGGGAGAGTAAAATATTGGGCAGCTTTTTGGGCTTCGGTCACTAAAGAGTTCAAGAATTGTTCTCTATCTCAATTACTCTGGGATTTGTTAGCAGCAGTTAAGTGAGCTAGGTCTAGAAATGGCTACAGTAGCCAAATCCTACTGGGATTTTTTTTCTAAAATAGTTAGTGGACTCCTTATCCACTTTTGTGTATTTCTCTATTCATTAATTAAATTGTTTCTTCTAAAAAAAAATCTCAAAAGTTCAGAGGGTGATTTTGTCCATATGGTTTAGCAGGGAGCCACTCGATTTCACCCTATTTACAACAAAGTTGTCAGGTTTGTGCTAATATTAGCACTAGGTTGGAAGGGCAGTTTTGTCATGTGCGTTTGAGACGTTTTGGGGTGGGTTTAGGTTTGTTGTCATTCAGTGAGGGTTTCAGGGATGAGATGCCATGCCTCCGATAGAGAGAGAGAGAGAGAGAGAGATAGAGCGAGAGAGAGAGGGAGAATGAGGAGTGGGGATCTCAACCATGCCGATCTTGGCATGGCAGAGTGGAAGGGAGACAGTGAGAGAAACAGAGAGTGGTTGCCTGGATAACAGGGAGAGAAACAGAGAGGGAGGGGTTGGGATGGTGAACAGAGTCGAGTAAGGTCCCCTCAGTCCATGAATCACTCTGGATCGTCCGTTCCCTTTTGCATGTCGAATGAATGGCTGGATTTCGAAAGCTAAGTTCCATTTTTTATTCCATTCTTTGCTGTTAGCATAGATTGTTATCATTTCAGACTTTTTGCTGTGAATTATTTCCGGATTTTGTTGCACTGGTAGGTTAGGTTTTGGGGGTTCCTTTGTTTCGTTTTCTCTCATTTTAGGGATGCATCTCTCTGTTCTGTGTATTATTCTTTGTTTTAAGGTCTTTTTTGTGGGTTTTCAGTTCGTTGATCTATGACTTTGTATTTATATTTTTCGTTTGTGTATGATTAAATGGGTATTGGGTTTTGGTGGTTGAAAATATGTTTTTTTTTTTTTTCGCTTAAGCTTCTTGCTCATTTTCCTGGGATTTTTTGTTTTCAGCTGCAAGGGTAAAGAGAACACTAAAATCTTAGGTTAAATGGGTATTGGGTTTTGGTGGTTGAAATATGATTTTTCTCTGCTTAAGCTTCTTGCTCATTTTTCTGGGATTTTTGGTTTTCAGTTGCAAGGGTAAAGAGAATACTAAAATCTTAGAAATCAACATTGGCATATCTATTAATGCATTTGCATTTTCGTTGGTTTGCTGGATAGGTGCATTGAGACCTAAAAATATTTGCGTGAACTTCATAAATTTTTCTGAGCCTCCGAACCTTGAAGGGTAAGTGTGTTTTAGCTAAGTTCAATTTTTAATTCGATTCTCTACTGTTAACATAGATTGTTATCATTTCTACCCTTTTGCTATGAATTATTTCTGGATATTATATAAACTGCATAAAATTTGGATGTGATGAGAAGTCTAATTAAATTGAATCTTGGTAATGATTTTGTTGCATTTGGGTTTTTGCGGTTTCTGTTTTTTTTTTCTTTTCATTGTTTTGTATTTCTAATTTATCGTTTGTTGCTGGACAATGGTGATTGTATGTTTTAGTTTGGATGTTTTTCTAATTTTGGGTTGGTCAGTTTTTTGGGGCTGCTTGAGAAAATGTGATCCCATGTTTTGATTGAGTGAAATAATTAAGAGATAAAAAAGAATGGAGAATTAGTGTCAAGAGTAGTGATGGGAAAAATGAGAACAAATATGCTACTGAATTTGATTCAAAATTTGTGATTTTATTGATTGATTTATGTTTTGGCGGCTTAGAGGAAGAATATGTTACTGAAAGAGTACAATCAGAGTAATAAAGCTTCGGTCTTTGTCGATAAGCGAATTGGGGAGCATAATGACGAGCTGGACAAGTTCAATGAGGTCATTCGACGTGCGCAGCGCGAGCGTCAAGTAAGTTCAATTTCTGCCCATTGTTTGGAATCAGCTTTGTTTTCTGTTTGGTTACTAGGAAAATAAAAGGAAATTATAAACAGTTGTAGTTTGTTGTACAGAGCTTACCTCATTAAAATGTACATATCTAACATATGATATCTAAATTTCATTTACTTTTCTCGAGCTTTCTACGCAGTTATAAACTCTATTTCAGAACCATATTCAGTTTGATTCTTGGAAACATAGGTAATTCATTACTAATGTGTTTTGTTTCTCATTTTGGTATTCTCTTAATTTTTGTGAATAGTTGAAGACGAACAAGAAAAGCAAGTATAACTTATCAGATGGAGAAGAAGACGACTTTGAATTTCAAAGTCTTGGTGCATTATCTGAAAGGGATGATTTTGAGGATGATGGGCTGCCTGATGATGAAGACGATGGATAAGAAACCACTAAAAACTAAGAGTATGTATAGAGATACTTTTGTCTGTGTTGTTTGTTTATCAAGTAGGGTTTTCGTTTCATTTGTGCAGGCTAGATTTAGAATGCATCAATCAGGGTTCAGTGAGCAATGATATTTGGCTATTGACATGTCCATGGTTTTCCACTGTAATGTTTGGATAGAAGTACGTGTGGTTGATGCCTGAGTGGACAATTCTGGCTTATACTTAAGTATTATTTTCTGGACTAGGCTTTATTGTTATCTCACAAGTATCCGAAGGAACCCTTGCTCATATGGAGTAAAGGAAAGTAAAAACCCACAAAATGATAGCAGACTTTGATATTAACCAAAGTTTTTTCAGTGATTTTATGTTGTTGGATACACATGCATCTCCCTATGATTTGGTGATTGATTGTTAGGACTATGCTAATTGCACGACAGATCAAATTGACGGTGATCTAATGGAAGGAGAGGAAAATGTGAGGCCTTTTCTGCTATCTGAATTTTGCTCTGTGATATCCTAATTCCAGAGTGTTTTAGATATACACATAAAAAACATTTGTTTGTTAGAGTTTAGGTATTGTACCTGTATTTCAGGATTTTGATTTACATTTCTTGATTGCTTCATTTACCATTTTTTATTCGCTACTTGGCTCTTTGTATGGTGTTTCACCATGTTCAAACTTACTATAGGAGTTAATTCCCTTTAGAATTTAGAAAGTCAATGTAGTTTTAAAGTAATTCTGTTTTTTGTTTCTCCAACTATAATCTATTCTTTTCTATATATCTCTCTCTTCCCTTATAAATAATCCTAATTTGATTCATTGTTTTCATACTACAGAGACCCAAAAGCAAGAAGGAAGTAATGAGCGAGGTTATGGCAAAAGACAAATATTGTAGGGTGGGGTTTGATGATAATGGTTACATGCATTTCCTGAAACCTTTTTTTTAGTTATGATTTCCTTTGTTTTTCCTTTGATCGATTCCAGGCAGAAAGAGCAAACTCTAAACTGTTACAAAATGCTGAACCAGACGTGAAGATTCCAAATGAGCCTTCAAAGAAGGATGAGCTTTCTGAACAGATATTTCCATGAAGGTCCTTTATTGGTTTCTAACTTCTTACGGTTCCTTTTTTTCCTAATTTTTTTTTCTTTTGTTTAAGAATTTTTTTTAATTCCTTGATTTTTACAATTTGTGTGCCATGTTTGATTTGTATTGCTTCCAATTTTCGAGTTTTAATTTAATCCTTTGTATTTTGTGCTGTACATATATGGTGTGAAGTTGTAGTTCTAAATGTTTTAGTGTAGCCTCGGGAAATAATGTAGTTTGTACCAGCTATTATATCTCAATGTTCAAATTTTTTAACTTTGTCTTTATTTTGTAGGGATTTCTGCATAGAGAAAAGAATTGTTTTGTTTACGTCTCACTAAAACTGGTAAGTAATAGAGAGCAGTCATACTCTCATGCAGCTATGCTTTGCTATATTACAATATCCTTACATCAACAAATCTCAGTCGCTCAGATTTCTAACATTGGCATTTGTATTAATGAATTTCCATTTTCTCTCCCAAAACAATTTGTTAATTGAAAATTGTTTTCTTTCTGCAGAAAGTGGTACTAGAATTGGATTTACATGACAACAAAGAAAAGCAAGAGGCCTTTAAAGCAGTCTCCAGCCTTACAGGTATCAACTATATTTTTAAGCATGTCGGTTTAATTTGGTTGCGTGAAAAACTTGGAAAATAATAAAAATGTAAAGATTTTATGAGTAATGTTTGAATTGTTAGGAAATATATCTAGCACGGATATGAGTAATGTTTTTTGAGTTTCAATTACCATTAAATTAAAGATTTTATGCATAATATTTCATAAAGTTTCAAAATTGCTAACTGCGGTATATGATCGTTATGGCATGTATAGTGGAAACCAGTGAACTTATAGGCTTAATGGGTTTACAATAAGCTGATAGTGCTATGTTTTCCATCTCCCTATATGTAGTTTAATATAATTGAACGAGTTCAAAGAGAATGATCAGAACAAAGGTTTGTATTAGATCTGATGTGCTTCCTCTTTCTATGCATTTTGGTTCAAATTAGGGGTTTAGGTTGAAACCTGAAACGAAAAGAGAAAAAAAATTTCAGGATCTTCGGATTTTGTGTTTGGATGAGAGGAAACGAAGTTGCAGGCCCACACGCAAGCAAACTCCATCTGAAAGCCGAAGAATCCAAAGGTAAATCCCTTCGAACTCTTCGATTATGGTGTTCTTTAGTTGATTGCAAAACTAGAACTTAAAAAACTAACACATGCATAGAATTTTTGTGAAGGAACTACGATCCAGTGGCTGGATAGAAGAAAAGAACAACGCATGTTCTCTCTCTCGCAACTTGCCTTCTCTTGCTCTCAAGTGTTCAACATCTCTAGCTCTCAAGCAATCAGCGTCTCTCGCTCTCAAGCCTCGCCGATCCGTCAAAACCCATATTCCTCGGCGTTTGCTCAAAATCCAAGGTACGGGATTCACCCAGCCATAATTTTTTGGATTCATTTTTGAATTTTTTTTTTGTTTTTATTTATTAATTTTTAGTTTTGGATTCATAATTTTCAGTTCGGTAGCTGAGAAAATGTGATCCCGTGGTTTAGTTTTGGTGTTTTTGTGATTTTGGGTTTGTAGGTTTTTCGAGTTTTGGGGTGTTTTTTTGTAGGCTCCAAAACCTTATGTTCTCAAGGTAAGTAATAAGTAATTTAAATTCTGGGGTAATTCAATTGAAAGTTTCATTTTATAGTTTAGTTTAGTTTATTTATTTATAATTTTGGTATTTTTGTGTTTGATTATGTTGAATTCAGATTTCTGTGGACATATGTTTGGGTTTGATATTTTCCTACAGGTTGTGATTGAGGGAGCTTGAAATGGCAATTGGAATTAAGGTCATAATACATAGTAAGTGTTTGGTTTTTTCTTCTGCTACAAAGTAGAAGTTGAAAAGTCCCGTTTTTATGTTTACTCATCTTTCACGGAATATATGATGTTTTTTTTTAAATTTCTATTGCAAAGTGGCGATTTCAATGCCACCACAAGATATGGCTTTTGAGCCAATATACTGGTATTGCCAACCAGAAGCTAATGGAGTGGGCAGCCAAGATATTGCTTTCCTGCATTTGTATATGTTTGTGGGTCCAGCCTTTTACTGGAAAACATCATAAGATATAAAAGTCCCCATATTTTTATGTTTACTCATCTTTTCAAGCTAGTATTACGGAATGTATGTGTTTTTTATTTATTAAATTTTAAATTTTTTTTAAATTTCTGCTGCAAAGTGGCAATTTCAATGCCACCACAAGATATGTCTTTTGAGCCAATATACTGGTATTTCCAATAGAAGCTGATGGAGTGGGCAACCAAGATATGGTTTCCTGCATTTGTATATATTCGTGGATCCAGTGTTTTATTGAAAAACTTAATAAGATATAAGTTTCCTAACTGCGTTGCGTTCTGTACAATGAATCATTTTTTGTAAACTCTTTTGTGATGAGCAAAATGCGAAAATTAACAAAGGATGGACCACAGAAAACTGACAAAAGAGTTGATGTAATGAATGTAATTTTGACCGCCATGGACATCGTGAAGTGTAGATGAATTCGATTACAACTTTCCTTTACATTTCTAGATGGAATGCCATTGAAAGTAATCATTCTCACATTCATATGAATAAATAATGTTTTAGATGTTATGCCTGGTAGACAAGTTTCCAACACCGAGACCAAAGTATAAGAAGTGATAAGCTGTCAAGGTTGTTATTTCTCCACTTATCTGACTTCTTGCATATGGCTTAACACCTAAACCTGTATTATCTCATCTACAACGTGTAGATTACATTTTGTTTGTGCTTAATGAAATGTTGAATAATGCTCAAATACATGGTAAGTCTTATGAATTTAGTTTTAACAGTCAGGTCATTTGCCACCAATTATTCATATTCAAATTATGCCTGGGTTACATTTCTTCTGCAGCCTATTTTTTCACACATTCAGTCATTAGTAGGTGGGCTAAGGAATTCCCACATGTAGCGTTGTAAGATGATCTATTGTAAGATGGTCTTGTGTTCACTTTTAATAAATTATTTGTCAATCATTTTAGTTTTTAATAATTATGATATTATTTCTTATTTTGCCTCAACATTAGTTGACTTAAGATTTGTTTATTATCTTTGCAATACGAAGGCAACCTTAATAATATAATGAGAGAGTACAATATTAACTGTACAGTAAATGGTACTTTTTTTTAGAGATCTAATATATTTAGTGTAATTTTTACCTTATGTTTAACCTTTGTTTTTAAAATATAATTTTGTTGTAGTTTGGTCCATATTCAAATTAATAATTGTGTAGAGATGACCATGTTGTACATTACATTGTTAGGGAATTACACTTAAGCAATTTGCTCAATGTGATTGAATATATTTTAGCTTTTTTTATGTCTTACTCTAATGATAGAAAGTTAATGAGTCATATACATAAAACTCACAAATTATAAGGTTGGTTTCAAGCTGGCATATGATCTTTGAAGATCCTACATATTCTTGGAAATTTTACCTTTAAGCACATCTTTTGGTCAGACCATTTATGTGTTTGTAGGGTCTTTAGAGATAAGCTCCCAACTTAAATCACGCTTATAGTTGGGAAATCTTATGTAGTGGTGTTTAAATTTTCACACAAGCGGGACGTAAATTATATTTTCTTTTAAATTTTAATTTCATAATGCATGTTTGTGTTTGCTTGCTGAATTTCGGTGGTGAGATGGATGAGAATAGAGATGGGAGGTGCTTTGTTGATCTCCTTAATGAGAAAAGGAAAGGATCTGGTAAAATGAGATGGAATATGTTGGGATAACTCTAGGGTTTCGCACACGGGATTTTATACTGGTTATTGCTCTCTTACTAGAAAATGCTTATGTACGTCTGTCATATTTTAATCTTATAGCCTTAGCAAGTAAAACAAATAATGCAGGCCGCAGAGTAGGGCTAAGAAAGAGACGCTTGATGAAAGAATTGCAAAAGTGTCTGATGGTGTTTCTGTGATGCAGGTAAGTTTCTAAAAACACGTAGACAATGTGGATTATGATGTATGGCTGATGATAATTCATTTGTTTATTTATTTTTCTTAAATGTCCCAAGGTTTGATCACAAATTGAGACAGAGCTGAAAGAAAAGAAACTTAGAGTTGAAGACGCTCTGAGGAAACTGGCCTTTCTTGGTCAGTTTCGCGATCACAGATACTCACACCTAAATTCTCTATCGGTTTCACCGGTACTCGATCCATCCCTTTCTAATGCAGTCATAAATTAAAAAGGGATGGATCGAGTACCGGTACTCCGCATTAATGTTTCACCGGTACTTGGTCAGTTTCGCGATCACAGATACTCACACCGCATTAAGAAGTGTTTGTTATATCAGTTTTTGGGGTTATTGAATTCAGAGTTATGTTTGGTTTTTTATTATATTGGAGTAGAATTTTATTTTTGTGTGAGTTTGATTATATTAAAATTAGCAGTCAGGTTGATGTGCCTGCAGTATCCAATGTGTACATAAATGCAATAAAAAACAGAGAATGTGGTGCTCACTACTTTTTAGCTCCAGTCTCTAAATTAATGGTACCTGTGGTTTCTGTTATGTATCACGTTCCATTTTAAATTGTTCATAAATGCAATGAAAATCATATATTATGGTGCTCACTGTTTGTCATGTGTTTTCTGATCAATTATTGCATGTGGTATTCACTGTATTCAAACAAATATTACCTGTGGTGCTCTTTGTCTTGTTTTTTCAGTTCAAATTTTGTTACATTTGGTTTAATATGGTTTTGGTAGTGTAAATGAGAAATAGGTTTTGCGCTTTGCTTCCTAATGCATGTTTTCTTACATGCCATTTGATATAAATAATGAGATTTTTTGCAGTTCACAGCTCTCTCTCTCTCTCTCTCTAAGGATGTGTATATGAGAGACAGGTTTAGCACTTTGCTTCCTAATGCATGTTTTCTTACAAGCCCTTTGATATAAATAATGAGGTTTTTGGTAGCTCATCTCTCTTAATATCCTTTTGGTTTTGGAAATCTCTGACCTTTTGGGTGATGTTGTTTTCTCATGTGGACAGAGAGAGAGAGAGGTCGAGCAAGGTTTCGTCGATTTCGGTCAACTTGTGCTACCCCCAACGTCTGGTAAGGTATCAATCTCTTCCTATCCTCACGCTCCTCTGGTTTTCGCTTTGATTTTTTATGGAAGGTATGAGATTTCTTTAATCATACAATCAGCGTGCCCTTAATTATTCTTTCACTATATTTGACTGTTGTAGTCCTCTTTTAACTACTCAAATGACACAATAAAAATCCCAACAAAAAAATTTTCTCACTCTGTAATTTCCCTCAGATCCCTCGCTGATCCCTTCTCTCGCCTATGTCGTCTTACTCCACCGTTTGCGTCAGGAAGGCCCGTGCGTGGTTTTTTGGGTGGAAATTTCAGATTTCAAGGGTGAGAGAGGCTGTGCTTCTTGGGCCGAGCCTCTATATGCAAATTGAGGCCCGATGAAGCATAAGCATTACAGGCATGCGGTAAGTTCTAAGTCACCTCCTCCGTCTCTGATATGCTTTACATACATCAGTATTAAAAGAACAATTTCCAATGTTTAATTTCACCATTTTCTCACACTTCCCGTTGATTGTCCCTCGAATTTGCAGGGAAAGAAGAAGGAAGGAAATGTCGTGAGGTATATCACCAGGTCACAAGCTGTCAAGTAGCTTCAAGTCAGTCTTCCCCTCTTCAGGTCCGTCTCTAGGATTCAAGTTGTAATTTTTGTATTTTCACATGATTTATGTAATTTATGTTAATCTAGGGTTTAGGGTTTGTGCATTATTCGGATTTATCGGTGGAATTATTGTATGATTGCTTAAAACATGTGCATGATGTTGGAAATTATAGGAAATTGTGTATTCTAAAGGGCGTGTTCCCTCGGGAGCCGAAGAAAAAGGTGAAAGGAAATCACCATACCTATTATCACTTGAAGGATTTTCCTTTCATTCAGCATGAACCGCTATAGGTTTTCTGTCCAAATTTCGATATTTGGATTTGGTTGGTTGTTGGTTAAACTTAGGGGGAATACCTTCAATTCTAAGGTGATTAGACTAATTGGGTCTCTCTTTTCTTATTGAATTCTTGATGATTTTCGCACTTTCTAGAATCGATTTAGTGTTTTTTTTGATAAATTACTCAGGTTTGGGTTTAAATCTTTATCTAGAAATCCAAACCGAAATAACTGTGCTGTGCAACACGATTGGCGATTTCGATCTCGGCTTCGTGAGATCTCTTTGATCTTTGCTTCCCCATCTGTTCAATCTCCTCGCCGCCCCATCATGCTCCCAATTTTTGTATATTTGGGGTTTCTTCAGGTATAATGTTATCAAACTCTGTTACTTATTGGATGTGAAGAACTAATTCAAATTGGTGATTAATATAATTAGATTGTATTAAATTTTTCATGACTTTGTAGATTTTTACGTTTAAATTTGTGGGTTTTGGAGAATTCTTCACTAAATTTCTGGGTTCTTTTGATGTGATATTTAGTTAATTTTTGTAGCTTTTGTAAAATCCTTTGATTAACTTTTTTTGTTTTGTTCTCTTTTCGTATTAGCAAGTTATGGAACCAACTAAGATCAATTAACTTCTAACTGATTCTTCTCTCTTCAGGGTTCATGGATTGTTAAGCAGAGTGTGGGAAAGAAATAGGCACTTGAAATCAATTATTTTCGTCAGAAGAACTACTTGGAGGTAAAGTTGAAGAAATAAGTATTGAAGTACATTAAAAATTGTAACTTGCGTTTTGATATTCTATTACTCCACATGCTAATCCGCTTGGACATTGAATGATGGAGGAACTGGTTTCTTTTTTACTTAGGGCGTGTGCAGGGGATGAGATTTAAATGTGTGCCTCTCATGATTTGCATATACATAACTTGGATATGAAAGTATAAGATATCATGAATCATATGTTATTTTCTTATTTGGATACATTATGTGAATTATTGCTTCTTTAGAAAAGATTAAGGAAGGTGAGTTCATCATGGGATTTAAGTTTTAACAATACAACTTCTTAAAATTGACTAAATGGTCGCTTTTGATAGAACCTTGAAGATGGATTTTTCAGGTTCAAATTTTGGTTGTGTATTGGTACTGTGGAGTTTTTACTTTTATTTTATTTGGATGTATGGTTGGGAATGAGATATCTGAAAATTTTGGGGAAACAGCGGCTATTGTTTACTTGCAAAGTCTTTAACTTTCTTTTAGCTTCTGCAGTATGTTTGGGAGCAAGCTGAAATTGACATCATGGAGCGCAAGACAAGAATAAGCCTCCATTTCCATCTCAAAAAGCAGCAGACAAAAATTAAACAAGCATTTTCATACAGCTGGAGGCTGTAAGTTGTTTATGTTTTTCCAGTTATAACTTATTTGATAATATTTTGTATTTCTGGTGAATTCTGAATTACTGAGAGAAAATTACTCAAGTGTCACAGGTGATCACTGCCTGAGATCAAAGACTACTTAGAAGAGGCAGCATTTAAATCCATTCATTTTTTACTGCACAAGATGCAAGACAACAGAAAAATCCAAAGAACAGAGGAGTTTACTATCAGGCCAGACATAAAATATGAAGAGATGAAACGTTTTCATCAACATGATTCTTGGAATGCATACATCATAGGTGTTGCATAGCTCCATGCATCAGGTAAGCTTCACGCTGAGATTGCATTCAATTGCTATCCCGACCAAAAGAACCAACAGTAGATCATTACTAACTTGGGGTACATTGAAAAGAGTTTAGGACTGGCAGTCTTCTACAAGTTAGGGAAGAATACCATAATTTACATTTTGTATAACTCCTTGTATTAACATGTGCATTTTAAGCGGTATTGAAAACTATTGAATAAAACATTTTGCAGTGGGTTTTGTTGATTATATAACAACTGTGAATTTTGGGCGATAGGGAAGTTTTGGAGGTCTTGCGATTTTTTGTGTCGTGCGTTGTATAAGGCTAACACCATTTCATGTCTTATATTAAGAGCCAATATTTAAGTTGGTGAGTAAGCAGTAAAATGAGTGTTGTGCAAGTTAATTAAGTTCTGCATATTGTAAGGAACAACTGAACACATGAATGTAATATATTTATATAAACACCGCTCCTTGACACATATTTTCAAGGAGCTTCGAATCACTCAAATCAAAACTGACTTTTCTGTTGCCTGCGACCTCTGCTTACTTGCTCCCTTTCTCAGTCAGTAAGTTCTCTCTGGCCCTCAAATTCAGTTCTTTAATTTTTGAATGAAAGTAAAACCAAACGGTGCGAAGCACCGCAAACTGACGGCGGGAGATAGAGAGATTGAATTAGGGTTTTTGAATAGCAGAGATGAAGCGCAAAGACTCTAAATATTTAGACGACGACTTCTTTTCACCTTCCTCAAAATCCAGGAGACTGGTACGCTCATTGCATTCCCAATTTCTCCTTCTTTTTTTTTCCTTTCAATTCCCAGTTTCCCAGCAACTTAGGGTTTATTCCCGTGCTTCTTCTTCAGCATTTTTTTTTTTCTAATTTCAACAATTCGTTACCAAAATTTGATGTTATGGTTATGGATCCCACTTTCTGTTTCTCAAAATTGTTAACAGTTTTTTTTATGTATTTTTTGCCTTTTTTTGTGTGGAATTTTGAAGGATGCTGAGTTATTTGTCTGTATTGAATCTTGCACTTGGAAACTTTTCTTTTAGTTGTAAATAAGAAGTGTGCTTATGTTTTGTCACAGATCCTGAAGAAAACTATAGATCTGCATGCATCTGCATCTTTAGAGAATTCTAACTGTTGTTCTGGTGAGAAAATAATCTCAAAACATATGATGTGTAGTAGACTTGGCTGATAATTCATTTTGATTATGTATATGTAGAATTAGCAGCTGAGAAAATAGAATGGGGAAGTATACAAATGGATTTGATTTGATTCTTGGAGCAGACATATATATCCACAATTGTTAATTTTTATCATGGTTAAGCAGCATGACTAAATTATTTGCCACTAACTGAGACAGTGCACCTGCAATTCAAGCCCTTAACGTGTTCTTTATTGTTTTTATATTGAAAATCATTACACAGTTGAACTTTTTTTTCATAACTTTTTCAGGCAGTTCTTTTTCGTGATTTCAGAAATTGAGGATCCATTTGAAAGACAGTAGTACTGATAGAAATTAGGGTTTAGGTACTTTTAATCATAATCCATGCCTTATGTTCTCATAATTCATCATTCCAGCGTTAGTGGTGGGTACCTGACACGGTACCTCTAGCTCTCTTCTTCACTGCAACAAGTTGCCATAAAAGTACGTCCAAATCGTGATGCATAATTTCCTTTCATTTTTTAATTAATTTATGAATATACTTTCATCATTATGTTTTTACTTCTTGGGCAGTGCAGCTTTTAAGATCATCTCCAATCCTTGAGCTAAAAATCAAATTTTTTAGCCTGAAAAATTTAGCTTTTAGCCCAGAAACAGTTTTTCTGCTCCAACCCTTTCTAGTCTAAAATTTTAGCTAAATTTAAAAAAATAAATAAATATGTAGACTATCATAAATTAATTTTATGAACATTTTAATAAAAAAAAATTTTAATTTCGATAAATATTTTCATTCGATTTGGTAGAGCTCACCGATTTCTCGGCTAAAATCTGGGGGGAATCTGACCTTGGTTTAGCATTTAGCATTTAGCCCGAATTTTTCCCTTGGGTTGGAGTGAGTTTGGGGGGGAAATTTTGGGAGGTAATTTGGCTTTTAGCCCAGGGTTGGAGATGGTCTAAAGGAAAGGATACATCCATTCTTTTCCCTGGTACAGGTATGGACCTTTGTTAAATTTGACTTTCCTAAGCATTTTCTTTTATTTAAGGTCAAAACTATTTATGAGTCATATTTATCATCATGCATAGAAAAAATGTAGTAATTATCTCTCTCTCTCTCTCTCTCTCTCAAAATTAGTAGATTTGAAGTCAGTAATTGACTAAATCCTTTGTATTTTGTTTGAATGCAAATGTCTACTTATTAGTTCATTTATGATATTTATTGTGAGTGTTAAACTATTATTCTCATAATTATTTGAATTATATTTCTTACCATAGTAACTAAATAATTTAAAAAATATAAACAGGAATTAGTATGCAGGATTGCTTAATACATGTGCATGTTGTTGGAAATTATAGGAAATTTTGTATTCTAAAGGGCGTGTTCCCTCGGGAGCCGAAGAAAAAGGTGAAAGGTAAAAGGTTAAAATCTCTGGAACTGTTTGGAGAGTGCACGACTTGAGGCCCAAGGTAAAAGGTAGAAGGTTAAAATCTCTGGCTTCCTTTACCGATGTAAGCTTGCATGAAAGAGAAACAATAACCAAAACTTTATCTGAACCCACGTGTTTTTTATGTGATTTCAGATTCATTTGGGTTTATATGTGATTTCCAGTCGATTATTTTTTTTCTTAGTACGACTATTATATTGTCTCTTGACTGGATGTATTTTTATAATTTCCTGGATTTACGGTTACAATGTTTTTTATAATTTCCTAGATCTATCTTTTTTGTTCGTTCATGATTATTTTGAATGTTTTTTCAGGTTAAATGTGTCTTATTTATGTAGTTAAGGCTGGTGCATTCAAATCCCGCAGCATCGCACGGGCATATAACTAGTATACATCTAAACTTATAAGACTAAATCCTTTAGTTCTTGGATTCATCTAAGAACTACTTATTCCAGCAGATGCTATGCTTGCACTACTAGAATTTATGGCTTGCCCTGCCAACTATTGCGCGACAGAAGATTTCATTGGTTTCACCTTTTTAAACCGACAGAATATAGGTTTAGTAGGGCAAGTTCAGTCAACAAACTGGGTTGACTGAACAGATTTACAGGACGGCTAGAGTTCGCAGGTGAAGACATCAGTCATTGGGCAAACATTTGGAGCGAAGATGTGAGTGCTTTAACTGACGAATAAGCTGGTCGTCATGTAGATCTTCTTTCCCGACTGACGGTTCAACGGCTAGCTCTTTGGATAACAATTCATCTTCAAGGGGAACAGGTTGTCCCTCAGATGAATGGTTAGAGGCAACTGTGAGACCATAATTTTCTAGGGCCGGAATAAAAATTACAGTAAAACCCTCACCTATTCTCTCTCTGTAACCATACACCAAATACCCCTTCTTCCCTTTCTATTTCTCTCTCTGTAATTTCCCCTGACCGAATCACACAATCCAACCAACTCTCTGTAAGCCTCCCTCACCTATTCCATGGATTCATGGACTTATCCCACCCTCTCTCCTTCTCTCTATATATAGCAAGTCCCCTTGCCTCAGTGTCCCTGGCAACAGAATTTACGGCGTGTCTTCGTTCTTTCAATTATTTGAAAGCTTCCCTGCCCTGCAGTCCTGTACAAAGGCGTACGGTGTTTCGTCAGTTCCATTTGGTGGTTGGGTGGGAAATGAGATTAAAACTCTGCATTTCAAATGGTCTAAACCAAATTGTATCAAATGTGAAGCAAAGGACAAGAGGTGCAGATTGAAGAACAATGGCACCAAGAGCGAAATTGAACTTGTTGACAGGAGGAAACCAAGTAAGGATAACGTGTCTAAATCTTATTTCGAATCTGTTCTGCTCATGATGTTTTTAACGATGATGATCGGTATACTCTGCTGCATGCTGTGATTTTTCTGCTTTCATGTAATTAGCGGTTTATATTTGTGGTAACGATATTGATAAATTTCGAGAAATGACAGTCTAATTTTCGCAACTGTCTTTTGCAGGCAAAACAAAGACGTTTGCAAGGGTGAGTTGTGTAGGACCTAGAGGTGGCATTTTTGACCCGACCCGTTAACCCGACCCGACCCGATAATATTAGTATTTGGGTGGATGCTTAACGGGTTGGGTCGCTAACGGGTGAACCCGTTAACAACCCGTTAAATAACGGGTCACTTTGGGTCAACCCGTTAGACCCGTTAACACCCGTTAGCACCCGTTAGTGGATGATGTTTTAGTAATTTCAATAAAGTCTTAACAACAAAAAATAAACTTTATGCAAAAAAAAAAAATTTATTAACGGGTCATAACGGGTGAAACGGGTGACCCGTTAGCTTAACGGGTTGGGTTTGGGTGACCCGTTAACTTAACGGGTTGGGTTCGGGTGACCCGTTAGCTTAACGGGTCGGGTTCAACCCGACCCAAACCCGATAAACCCGACCCGTTTACAGGTCTAGTAGGACCGGCGTTTAGCTTTGTTTCATGTCCAAAGGACACTCGAGAATAAATGTTTACTCATGGATGGTATCTGTCTATTTGCAGGAGTAACCCTGGGTTCATTTGTTCTGTTACTGCTGGTCATTGCGGCATATCACGCCTATAGCGCTGATAAAAGTAAAAAGAGAATAGAATGAAATTTGATTAAATTTTCGGCGGACTACAAAGATCTTAAGCCAAGCCTATATTCCTATGCAGATATTAAGAGGATCACAAATCAATTCAAGTACAAGTTGGGCCAAGGAGCATACAGAACTGTTTTTAAAGGAAAGCTTTCTTCTAAATGCTTTGTTGCCGTGAAAGTACTTAACAATTCCAAGGGCAACCGGGAAGAGTTTGTATATTCACCACGTCAATGTGGTCCGGTTGGTTGGTTCACTCCAGGATTATATTGCATCAGTAGATAGAAAGATTTCTTTCCTTGGTTGGCATAAGTTGCAAGTTATTGCTATCGGCATAGACAAAGGAACCAGGGATGTGATCTACAAATCCTCCATTTCGGTATCAAACCACATAATATTTTGCTCGACCAAAAATCTCTGATTTTTGGTCTGGCCAAGTTATGTTCCAAGGACCAATCAGTGTGACTAAAACCAGGGGACCACGGGATACATTTCCCCCGAAGTGTTTTCCAGGAATTTCGGAAATGTGTCTTACAAGGCAGATTGTCTATAATTTTGGAATGCTGCTGCTTGAGATGGTAGGAGGAAAGAAGAACATTGGTTCAACGACGGAGGACACGACAAATGAAATCTACTATCCAAAATGGATTTATAATCTTCTAGAGGAAGGAAGTGACCGACAGATCCATATTGAGGAAGAATGTTATGGTAAGATTCCAAAGCAACTTGCAATTTTAGGGCTCTGGTGCATCCAGTGACACTCAGTAGATTGTCCATCCATGAAAACGGTGGTTCGGATGTTAGGAGGAGGAGAAAACTTGATGATGCAAGCAACACTAAAAGCCTCCTACAGTTAGAAGCAATTGCTGAATTAGAGTAACATGTATATGCATACGCACCAACACAAGTAGTTCTTATATGTATCCGAACCCAAACAATTACAGATGACAGTTCTTCACTAAATCACTTTAAAGTAAAATTTTAATTTATAATACATTATTGCACTTTCTTAACAATTTGATCATCACCTAGCTGACAATGAACATGTTAGCTCCACGTTAGAACATGTTGGGTTCGATTTATTGTCTTGAATATCACCCACAGTCACAGGCGTCTCTTGTGGGCTTAGAGAAGGCCTGAGAGGCATTTGCAGACATTCAACATCTCCTCCAAGCATTTCGACAACTTTGGACATCGAAGGACGATCACTTGGTTTCATTTGAATACACCACAACGCGGTTATAACCATCTTTCTTATTACTTTCTTTTCCTCCTCTGTAACATTGTCCATTTCCAAGTCATTTCCCACAATATACTGATCGTATACCCACACTGGGAAGTAGATTTGGCTTGAATGCTCTACCGTTGCTTTGAAATTCTTCCTTCTGCTTGCCATTTCCATCAACAACATTCCAAAACTATAAACATCTGCCTTGTATGAGACGCCTCCAATATTTTTGTAGAACAACTCAGGAGCAATGTATCCCAGTGTACCCCGTGCTGCCGTCAAAGGGACAATGCTATTGTCTACAGGATACAATTTTGCAAGCCCAAAGTCAGAAACCTTTGCTTTAAGGTTCTCATCAAGAAGAATGTTATGAGGCTTGATGTCGAAATGTAGAATTTGCATTTCGCAACCTTGATGTAGATATTCGATCCCTTGAGCCACTCCAAGAGAAACCTCGTACATGTTCTTGATAGTTAAGGGAAGACTTCCTTCTTTGGAATAAATGTATTTATCAAGAGAGCCATTAGGCATAAAGTCATATACTAGAGCGCGCTTTGATCCCTCGACACAATATCCAACAAGTTGCACCACATTAGCATGGTGAATCCTTCCAAGTGTAGCTATTTCGCTCATAAAATCTTGGCCATTAGCTTTGGGCTTGCCCAAGACTTTAACTGCTACAAAACGGCCACTGCGGAGCTTTCCTTTAAATACAGAGCCAAAGCCACCTTCGCCCAACTTGTGCTCAAACTTGCGGGTCATTTTCTTGATGTTTGAGTAAGAGTACCTTATAGGCACGGAATTGTTATCGCGTTGTAGAAAATCTTCTATTGTGCTATACATAGACCAATGTCTTCTGCGCCATTTATAGATTAAAAATGCAGTCACAACTGGAACTCCAAAAACAAATCTGGCTAGGAAAAATGACCCTGCATGCATTGACATTAATATGTTAGATCCCCTGTGTGCTACTTTTTCTTCCCTTTCTTTCCAAATTACTTTTGTCTTTGATGTAATTAAAGAAAGAGAATGGGAAATCTACATATGCTGATAATACAATCTCGTCTTAGTCCTTACCGATGCATACGAGTATAAACCATCCATGTACTGTAACAAAATCAATCGACTATGAGTTTGAAAAGTGCATAATGTGAAAAAATAAATAAAAAAATTAAATCAAAGGGTGCCCTTATTGACACCCAAATTTTAGTTAGTTTCACCCAACTAAAAAATTGTGCCGTCAAACTTTTTAATTTGCCGTCGAAATTGAGTTCACCCAACCCACCAAGCAGCAAGCACCACTCACCAAAAAAAGGAACAACACACACCCACCACTCACCAATAGAAAGAGAATGAACACACAGACCCACAAGGAGCCGGCATCGACGCTGTCGATGAGGGAGGGACCGGTCAGTTCATTCTCTTTCTTTTGGTAGGTGTAGACTGGTGTGGATTTGGGCGAACCTAGAAATGAGGGAAAACTATGAAGTTTAACAAAATGTTATAGTTAGGTGAACTTAACTAAATAAAGGGACCCAAAATCAGAAGACTTGAGCGTATTTACTAATTAAATGAAGCTCTTACCCATAAATAACGGTGGAATGCCTGCAATAGATACGTACCATGGAAAAGTGAGCAAAGACACACTTACTAGGTTTAAGAAGTACAGATAGAGCACACAAAAATACAAGAAGCTTTTGGGGAGAAAATTCTTACTGATGTATTCATGACCTACAGTGAAAAATGGGACGAAGAATACACGACATTAGCAATAGCTTACCCAGTCTTCAAAATTTGAAAAATCAAGTTTGTAGATCGAAAACTTGTAAATAAAACAAAAAGAGGACTCCTTACCGATTTGTTGCCATAGATATCGAAAGAAACCTACAGGAACAAAGAAAGAACAAGACCACATGCATTAGCATAACAAGTGTGAGGTGTATAAGTCGTTAGAAAATAAATTTAAAATTCTAGTGCTGTCAATACATTGATATATATATATATATATATATATTATTTTTTTTGGAAATTTAACTTTTCCCCTCCAAACTCATTTTTCTAGCCTCTAGCCCATCATATAATATTTATCCGAATAAAACCCAGTGTTTAGGATCCAACTAATAAACTTACCAAATTAAGTTTGTGTGTCCATTTTTATATTTTTTTGGATCCCTAATATACCCCATCTAAGCCACTATGAAAAGTTCTTATAATTTTGTTTTAATTGATCACGTGCATTGAATTTGGCAAGGTCTTGTAGCCATGAAATATGGTTCTAGATGGAGGAATTAATTTGGAATTTTTTTTTAAAATTTTGACAACAAATTTCAATTTGAATTACCCAATTTATTGTTTATTTTCAACAATATCTATTGTTTAATTTTAAGAAAATAATTTACCTACTATGAGAATTAATTTTATGAAAACAATATCTATTGTTTAATTTTATACCTACAGGATAATTACACGAAAATAGTTTACCTACTATGAAAATTAATTTTTTGAAAACAATATCTATTTTTTAATTTTATGAAGATAATTTATCTACTATATAATTACATGAAAAAATTTACCTACTATGAAAATTAATGTTTTGAAAACAATATCTATTGTTTAATTATATGAAAATACTTTACCTACTGTACAAGAAAATTAATGTGCCTACTTTTTAAATTTGTAACAAAATTAATTTACCTACTATTTATGGTATTAGTATACATAAATGTAGAAAATTAATGGGGTTTTACTGATAATTTGTCTTCATTCAAATGAATGGTTAAAATTTACAGTGACGGAAGAAATTTATGAGCATTAACAAAGTGTGTAAATTATTCTTATGCATTTTATTGAGGGATATGGGGATCTAATCGATTTCTCTCTGTAGTGGGATTGAAATTGGGACTTTGTGGTACTCTCTCTCGCTCTTTCTCTCTCCTATGTGTATGAATTGAGTTCTGAAGTGTGTGTGCAGGTGGGCGCGTTCACTAACTAAGCTTTCAAGGGAACCCATCAAGGGTTTGCTTGCTGGGGGAATTCGGAGACTACCAGTGTATGATTTCGTTATCATTTATTTTTTTATTTAAATTTATCCATATATAATATGCAAGTAAATTTATACTAAACAATTGTGATAAGCCAATATGCCATACGACTTTGAAAGCATTGATTTTGTGTTTAATTTGCATTTTTGCATTGTGAATGTTGAATTGTGTTTAATTTGGATCTTTGTGTTTGAATTTGTAGCATAATCTTCCACTGCAGCATCCAAATTTTGCATTTGTAAATTGTCAGAGAAAAACAAAGTATGAGGAAATTATAGGAGATTGTGTCGGCTTTGGCCATGAAGGGTATCAGCAGCTTGTTCCCCCCATACAGGTGATTAATCGTTTTTCAATCTGTGTTCTATTTGGATGAGAAAGTGATCGAAAAAGATGATTTTTTTATTTGTTGGTTGATTTTGTAAGGACGATGTATTAAATTTTTTTTGGGATTTTGTGTATTGGGTATTGTGTAGAACCAGCAATGCGAGAGCATGATCTGATCAATCACGCCCGAAAAGGGGTTTGTTTCTCAAATTACATTCATTAGTTAGATTATTAATGTGCGTTGGAAGGCTCTTCAATATGATTTTCTAATTTCTCCTTTCCTGCATTCTCTTTTTGGTTTTTGGAGTATGAATGTGATTTGTATTTGATTATAGAATAAAAATTAATAAAACACGAGATGCAGCAATGAATTTGCATCCTTATGACAACACATATATGAAAGTGCATTCAATTTCAATGTGCGAATGTGTGACAGGATGTGCCTGCCTGCCTGCTGCCACTGGTATGCTTGCTGTTGTTTCTCACGCTGTTAATTTTGTGTGTGTGTTGATTTGATTAACAATTCAAGTGTATCTTCTTCTTTTCATTTTTTTTTTTTTTTTTGTGTTGGTTAGCAGCCAGTTTTATTTATTGGATTTTTCATTTGGATTTATAGCACTGAGTGTATAGGTGAACGGTGAAGTGGATTGTATGGGCTCATGTATCTTTAACATGTAGTGAGAAGTGAGGATTTTGTTTGTAATATGAAGGAATATGTAGATACTATGATTTGGGGTTGCTTTCTTAAACCATGATAAAGCAGGCCTAGTAATTTTAACATAGATATCATTTTTTATGTAATGCATGAGTATATGAAATGTCAAGACAATAATATATCATGTGATTTAAAATTCAAAGAGAGACAATGAACCCTGTTTGATATTTTGTTTGTCTTGGTTCGTTAAAAATTGGGCGTTTTTCAGTTGGATTCATGGGTTTTGTTTAAGATATCATTTTTGGTTTATGAACGGTTTTGCCAACGCAAAAGTTTGCATCTTTTCTATGTTGGATTCATGGGGTTTTCTTAAGCTTTCAAGTTTTCAGTTTTTGTCAAGAAATTTAATCTGGGTTTCATTTATTTTTCAAACTAGACACTTTTTTGTGAAGATTTTCTTTATAATTCAGTAAATGATTGCTCCTTTACCTGTAAATTTGACTTCAAAACCTGCAGCGAAGAGCAGGCAATTTTTCTAATTAAATGTCTAAAAGAAATGTATAAGAGATTTGGTGGCATGATTTTGTAAAGCATCTATTTGATCTCTGTACTTCCTCTTATTCTTATGTCTCGTTAAGGTTGCATATCTGAATTTTAACCTATCATCATGTAAATATTATAGTGTGTTTTGGAAGCGGGAGTGTGTGAAATGTGTTGATGCTGATGATAGTGTCAAATTTGGGGACACTTTCCAGCTAGCAGAGCAGGTAACAGAGAGCTTTTTCCAACTCAAATTTAATGATTCAAGCTGCTTAAGACTTGCATAACATTTCCAAGTTGTAGTCGATGTGCCTGAGTTCTTGAGTACTTCAGTCTTCACTAATGAATGCAACCTTAAGACTTGGAATGTCTTTGGGGGGTAAGAAATAACATTTTACCGGTATGTCCGTACGTAAATATATTATACTAAACTAGTATCCGAAATGGCCATACCTAAACATATTATACTAAACTAGTGTGCTGAGATGTCTGTACCTAAACACATTGTAATAAAATAGCGGCACATAAGAAAATATGCAAAAACATAGGTGTGCTGAAAAGCCTCTACCAAAATATTTTCTTATATAAGATACCTACAATAAATTGGTGATGCAAAATGTCAACAAATAAAAGCTAATTCATTTGAATTCAAATGAGTATTAAAATTTAATTCATATCAGCATAAAATTCTAAATAGGAAATAAAAAAAGACATTGAATTGAATGCATATGGTGCCTAAATAGAGTTATTTTATTTAAGGATTAAAATCTAGTTTTCTATTACTTATATTTCTGACTACATATGGTTATTACTTTAGTCGAGAGTTGACGCACCTGGAATTGTGTTTGGAAAACATGTTGACACAGAATTCGCAGTCCAGCCTTGGCAGCGTATTTTAAAACGCCCGAAATCATGCTCAAAGCCATACACGAGAGCATTGTGTATGTCTTTATAAGAGACGTTGCTGTAGTACTTATTGGAGTGGACCATCCAAGCCATCACATCTGCACTGCAACCCTCATCCAATTCCCGTCCTATAATGGACCCGACCGTGACGTAGATATACGTTTTTGGTTGGCTCGAAGAAGAACTTGTATTATTCAAGCATGGAGCAGCGTCCACGAACTGAGAAGAATTCACTGGATTCAAACATTTCCAGTAATATATAGATGTTGGATACCATGGTGAAGAATATCCATATGGATAAAGAGAATTGAGCAGGAAATTTCGAGGCATGGAAGAGCAATTGGTGCTCACAAGGCCAGTATCTAGAAGTCGGATTGTATTGTTATTGTAGTTGATTGCCTGGACGTAGTATTTTCCGGAAGAAGGTATGTCTAGTACTGTAATGTTGCTCTCACAGGACAGAGTATACAATACATTGCCGCAGTGCTTCGGATCATGGTTCAGTCGAAAAGGATAGCTTATGTTGTGGATATGGCCGCAGGATGAAGTACAAGACTTGGCACTAGTGTCGTCCTTAGCGTTACAAGTTTCACTGCAGAAGCCAAGAAGAAGAAAGGCTAATCTTAAGGTGAAGGACCTGCTTCCACTAATTTCCATTGGAGAGAGAGAGAGAGAGAGAGAGAGAGAGAGAGAGAGAGAGAGGTGTACTAGTACACACCAAGTAGTTATATAATATAGGAGGAGTCAAGCACCTTCCGTGAAATTGCAGTCGAAAATTCCTAGAGAAAAATGGTCGTCAATGGTGTCCTAGAGAAAAGTCGGGCGATTGTGTACACACCAAGTAGTTATATAATATAGGAGGAGTCAAGCACCTTCCGTGAAATTGCAGTCGAAAACTCCTAGAGAAAAATGGTCGTCAATGGTGTCCTAGAGAAAAATTGGCTTTTCATTGTTCTGAGTCTATATTAGACCCTTTTTCAGGTTTTGATTTGTTATGTCTCATTTTTTTTTTATTTACTCGGTTAATTTGCTTCAATTCTTTCAATTCTTTCTTGTTATTTTGATGATTTATATTAGTATTATATAAAATAGGAAGATCTTATACATTAATCTGTTTATCAAATATATGAAAAAATAATTTACCCAACATATGTGTTCTGTCGTGTGCAAGAATGTATTTCCTTTTGTGTTTTATTTCTGCACTTATTTTTATTTTTTCCACATAAATATAATGCGCCTACATTATTTTTCTATGAATTATTTACCTACTTTAATTATTTTATATACCTACGTTATTTATTCTTGAATCTTGAGCAAAGCAAAGCCAAACATACTCAACACTTATAGGAAATCTGACGTTCAAACGTACATTTTATATCTGATTGGTTGACTAAGACGTACAGTACGATTTTTGATAACTAGAGAAGATGAACACTGTCATGACAAAATTTATCCAAATATATGTATATCTGATTTTGTAGCCATTAAGTTAAAATGTAAATGCATATTTTTAGATGCATACACACCAATGTACATAATATTAACTTGTTGGAGTGGAAAAATTCAGATTCTTTCAATCCTCCAACTAGTAAATCTTGTAACCACATCAAGAAGCCAAACACCATTTTCGCTTGCCATCAATGAGAGTTGGGGGACTTGCAAGAAAACACTCAGACGCTCAATTCAGTCCTTGTTCAAAATAATTGCCAGACATTGTAAAGCTATATGATACTTCCCCTTTTCTCCTCCCCTGTTCTCATGGGATTCTAGTTCCTTTATTGACATAAAATACTTGGGCTCCAAGTTCCACTTTCCCTCTATTTCTCCATGTTCCATATTCCATGGAAGTGTTTGACCATGCTCCTTTATTCTAGCTCCACTTCCCCAAATTTAGGAAGTGGCTCATTGCTTGAGCCTTAATTTTTGCACCCACAGATGCCCCCTTTTTCTCTACAAATACACATCATCTGAATTTGTAGAGGAAAAATATTTCTTTTGCAAAAATTCATGTGACGTCATTAGTATTATATAACCAAACATGTTATATAACTCTATTAACTCTCCAATATTCGAAGGGATTTTTCGGCTCTTGCATCATCTCTTGCTTTTGTTCTAGGTCAACGCCTCTACTCTTTTCTTTCTTGAATTATTTTTAGCTTTTCTGGTATACTCATTATGCCAATTGTGAATTTTGCTAGTTATTTTTATTTTCTGATAGTCATATGTTTGTTGTGCTTTTTTTTTTCTATCGATTGAATTGTGTATTGGTTGCATCTGTAACACAATTTTTTAGTTTTTTTTTTTTTTTTTTTTTTTATGGAGTTTGGTGTTAGTTCTTTGTTATAGATATTGTGCTTTTGCAGGTTTAACAATAGGCAAGACTGAATATGATGATTTCGGTGTTAATTACTTTCTCATGGAACCATACCAGATTGTTCTCTCTTTGCATTTACGTAACCAACTATTCATTGCAGAAATGTAGTATTTGGAAGACCTTTTTTTTTTTTGGGTCTTTTCTGATTTAGTGTATGTTTGTTTGACAAAGGAAACATGTAGAAGAGAAAACATGATTTATAATATTGTGCGTCTATTTTTTTTTTTTTTGACAGAAGCGATAGAGTGTTTCATTACTAAAAACAACCAAATACAAGAGGTATCAGATGACTACGATTTCTCCATGACCAATTTTTTTTTATCTAGAGTTAGTTTGTACAAGATGCAAACATTTTGTAAACACTATAAGGTTACCACAATAGATCACCAAAAACAAAAATTCTGAATAAAATTATCACAAAAATGGCAGACGCGGCAATCCTCACACCGATACCCTGATATAAAGCCATCGACAATAAGGCCAAATAAATCGCATAAGAGATACAAACAAATCACCCCAGTAACAGTAGGCATGGGTTGCACGACCATGTGGGAGTGTCGGTGGCAAGGACGACAAAGGCTTGGGGCTTGGGTGGCAGAGGAGATACCACGACACGCCAGAGCCACTGTCACGTTGTCATCGCTGCCGCCACGAGCCCATGGTAACCTGCATAAAATCGTTAGCGCTAAAAGCCGCCACCGCCGACTGAGAAAAATATAAGATTTGTGAACACCGAGGTCACAGGGATGGCATCGTAGCAAAATTGAAATATTTTAATTACCCACACCATTATTCCGACATTTATCTACAAACTGAAGCAACGAATTGGGTAAGTGTGCAACAAATTTTCAATGTGCGTCTATTGTGAATGATTTACAGGGAGTGGGTTAAATGAGGTTTGTAGTTAAAGTGGGATGCAACTTAGAGCACCATCACTTGATTATGTTCCTCTCATTTTATTCTTCATTTTTGCCTCATTTGTTTTTCGTTTGCACCGCCTCAAAATCCTTGTGCCTCTTATCATTTTTTTTTTTAAACCAAAGATAGATATTGAATTAAAGACGAATAGACACTTTAGCATCCTCAGCAAGAGTATTAAACAAAAAGGCTGGCCCTAAATGGTCCCAGCTAAACTCTCGAGACTGATTAAATACATACTTGGCCACCGAGTGAGCAGCACGGTTACTCTGTCTTGTGCCTCTTATCATTTATATAGAACTTTTGGTTAAAACAGAGAGTCACATATCCTATAACTATTTAAATTTTGTTGCATGTCACAATATATATTTGTTCATACATTCAAACAGGTATGGCAAATACTAGGAACATAGGGAAAAAAATGAAAATTATTGTCAATACAATTGTATATGTTATTAATATGGTTATGCATTGGTATAGTAAGAGTTTTCTGGTCATAAAACTTTTAAATGATTGGAATCAAGAAAGATAATCTTTTTCCCAATCGATTATTCTCACTACACAGTAAAAAAAACAAAATAAAAAAAAACAGAGTAATACCAAACTACTATTATCATTCTCCTTAGCGCCATAAGTTTCACTTAAAAAGCAAAAGAAGAAGGCTAAAATTAGGGGTGTGCTATCCACACATTTTTTTTACTTCTCACACACTTCTATTAATTTATGTCCGTTGGATATTCTTCAATTTATCCGATTCGACGGTTGAAATTCAAAAAATGTGAGAGAAGTAAAAAAAATGTGTGGATATCACACCCCTAAAATTAAGGAGATACCACGACACGCCAGAGCCACTGTCACGTGGTCATCGCCGCCGCCGCGAGCCCATAGTAACCTGCATAAAATCGTTAGTGATAAAAGCCGCCAAGGATTTCCGCCGACTGGGAAAATGATTAGATTTGTGAACACCGAAGTCACGTGGATGGCATCATAGCAAAATTGAAATCTTTTAATCATCCTCATCATTATTCCGACTGCTATCCACAAACTGAAGCAACGAATTAGGCAAGTGTACAACAAATTTTCAACGTGCGTCTATTGTGAATGATTTACAGAGAGTGGGTTTAATGAGGTTTGTAGTTAAAGTGGGATGCAACTTAAAGCACCATCCCTGGATTATATTCCTCTCATTTTATCTGTTCATTTTTACCTCATTTGTTTTTCGGTTGCACCGTCTCAAAAACCTTGTACGTCTACATGTATATAGAACTTTTGGTTAAAACAGAAAGTCACATATCTTATAACTATTTAAATTTTGTTGCATATCACAATGTATCTTTGTTCATACATTCAAACAGGTATGACAAATACAGAGGAGGAACATAGGAAAAAAATAAAAATTATTGTTAGTATAATTGTATATGTTATTGACATGGTCATGCATTGGTATAGTAAAGAGTTTCCTCGTCATAGAACTTTCAAATAATTGGAATCAAGAAGACAATCTTTTTCCCAATTGATTATTCTCACCACACAAATAATTTTCTTTTTTTTTTAAACAGAGAAATACCAAACTGCTACTATCATTCTCCTTAGCGCTATATTTTTCCTTAGCGCCATAAGTTTCAGTTAAAAAGCAAAAGAAGGAAGGATAAAATTAAGGTGAAGAACCTGCTTCTACTAGTTTCCATAGGGATAGAGGGAGGGAGAGGGAGAGGGAGAGAGAGAGAAAGAGGGAGAACACCAAGTAGTATTATAATATAGGTGGTGTTAAAGCACCTTCTGTGAAGTTGTAGTAAGGGTTCAAATATTCTAGAGAAAGGTCAGCCAATGGTGTTTGACATAGTCAATCAACGGAAAAGACAGAATTGTGTATCATAATGCTATCGCTCTCTCTCTCTCTCTCTTTCGTTAATGGAGGATACCGAATAATTACTACATATATATCTCTGCCCAATTACAAAAAAGGAAAAATCCATGCGCATTATTTTTATTATTATTAGCTCAGAAATGCAGAAATTGTTCATCTTTTCCTTCTGCATATTGTTACTGGTTTTCTTAAAACTAGTTGGAGCAAGCCAATTTGTGTGCCCGGAATCCGAGTGTGGCGATGATCAAGGCCGGGCTATCCATTTCCCATTGCGCATCAGACGAACACATCACTGTGGAAATCCTGGGCTTGAATGCAATGGGAGATATGAGCAGCAAATACTAGTTAAATTATTTATCAAACACATAGATTACAAGCGTCAGGAAATCAATGTGTATCCCGCAAGTAACTGCCTGCTGCTAAAGCCTGTCGAAGTCACAAACATAGATCACAAGCGTCAGGAAATCCTAGTGTCTCCCCCAAGTAACCACTCGTCATATTTTGGCTTCGATGACATTACCTTATTCAGTTGTCCTACTTCTGTTGCAAGAGATATGGATCTGTATCAAGTCCCCTGCCTCGGCGACTCTGGCAGCAGAATTTATGCCGTTAAATCTATTCTTGTATTGGGAGATAGTTTATTCTACACTCTACAATCTTGTTCAAAGATGTATGATGTTTTATCAGTTCCATTTGGCGATTGGGTGGGTAATGGCGATTTTCTTCAATTCAAATGGTCGAAACCAAATTGTACAGAATGTGAAGCGACGAAGGGAAAGAGGTGTATATGGAAGAACAATGGCACCAAGAGTGAAATTGAATGTCTTCCCTGGAGGAAACCAAGTAAGGATAACATATATATTCATTGCTAATTTTAAACATCTTTACATTTATGTCTTGGTAATTATTATTTAAAATATGTTGTCCAATCCATTTTTACTAGGAATATTACCTGACAGTCTCGTTTAAATTTGCAATGATCTTCTACAGGCAACACATGGAAAAAAGTGGTTACAGGTGGAATCCTGGGTGCTTCGCTTCTTGTTCTACTGATGATTGCAGCATATCGGGTATATAGCACTGATAGAAAGGAGAAAGAGAGTCAATTAAGAATTGAAAGATTCTTAGAGGACTACAAAGCACTCAAACCAAGCAGGTATTCGTATGCAGATATTAAGAGGATTACAAATCAATTCAAGGACAAGTTGGGTGAAGGAGCCTATGGAACTGTCTTCAAAGGAATGCTCTCTTCTGAATTATTTATTGCTGTCAAAGTCCTCAACAGTTCCAAGGGAGATGGGGAAGAGTTCGTAAATGAAGTGCGAACGATGGGTCATATCCACCACGTCAACGTGGCTCGCTTGGTTGGATTTTGTGCTGATGGATTTGTACGAGCTCTTGTTTACGAGTTCTTCCCCAGTGGTTCCTTACAGGATTTCCTTTCATCTGCAGATAGTAAGAATTCATTTCTTGGTTGGGATAAGCTGCAAGAAATTGCCCTAGGCATAGCCAAAGGAATTGAATATCTTCACCAGGGATGCGATCTACGAATCCTGCATTTCGACATCAAACCCCATAATGTTTTGCTAGACCAAAACTTCACTCCAAAAATTTCTGATTTTGGTTTGGCCAAGTTATGTTCCAAGGATCAAAGCTTGGTGTCCATGACTACAGCTAGGGGGACCATTGGCTACATTGCACCTGAAGTGTTCTCCAGGAATTTCGGAAATGTGTCTTACAAGGCAGATGTCTATAGCTTTGGAATGCTGCTGCTTGAGATGGTAGGAGGAAGGAAGAATATTGGTTCAATCACAGATAACACTACAAATGAAATTTACTATCCACAGTGGATTTATAATCTTCTAGAGGAAGGGGATGACCTACGAATCCATATTGGGGAAGAAGGAGATGGTAAAATTCCAAAGAAACTTGCAATTATAGGGCTATGGTGTATCCAGTGGCACCCGTCGGATCGTCCTTCCATGAAAACAGCAGTTCAGATGTTAGGAGGAGAAGGAGAAAGCTTGACCATGCCTCCAAATCCCTTTATGCCTGCAGGTCCTACTACTAGAAATGCAAGACACCTAGAGCTAGAAGCAATTACTGAATTAGAGTGAAACGTATACGCCTGATACATAGATTTGTATTGAATGTGTAATGATTCAAATCTAAAAGGATATTTTGACAACCATTTCGTTTTGGTACCAATAAAAGAAGTTTGTTTCCCCTCCTCGTTTAAGCAATCGATGCCAATTATTGTTTTATCATTTATTAAATTTTATTTTTGGTTACAGTAGAAGCCTAGAAGGCAATCGAGCACTTGACTTACCAAATTCTAACTCATTTCTACACATCAAGAGCTTGATTTCGGTTCTTATTTATACTATTTATGCTATAAGCCGTGATAATTATTAGAGCACTATCATTTGTTGTGAGCTTCAACTGGTTATTTTCTAGGTTTTAAACTTTTAATTAGAATTTATATTTCACTTAGACTTATCTTACCGAAAAGCATGTCATCCCAGCCCTAGTTTTTCTCTTCGCTTGGAGTTTGGGGTACGAAAACTTGCCAAACAAAGTAGATTGATTAGTAACCGAAGCTAATTTTTCGACTGAATATTGTTTAGTATTTTAATTAACAGAAACAATATGAATCTTTTTTATTTGTTTTGAAAACTAGAGATTAAATTATTACTTGTTAGGAGTAGAGAGATCGCTAAACATTGAATCCTTACATAAGGCATTATTGCGTGAGGGTGACGTGAGGGCAAGGGAAGTAGCAGACCGTGTGGGCTGCTGTGGTTCATCTGCTAGGGTGGCAGGATAGCCGTTTTGACGAAATTATAAAGCTCATAGACTTTTTGACCAAGAGAGTGGTCAACAATTGGACATGGATCTAGATTCATGATCCTAATTCTAAAAATTCACGGACTATTAAAATTTAAAATTAGAATGCATGAATCCGAAAAGGGTACATGTCCCAACAAATATGCAATGTTTGGCACGGTATTAAATTTATGAGTGGGATGGACACAAGTAGCAGACCGGAGTGTGTGGGGTGCTATGGTTGATCCACTAGGGCGGCAGGATATCCTTTTTGACCAAATTATAAAGCAGGCTTTTTGACCAAGAGGGTGGCCAACAAATATTCAACGTTTTGCACGGGTATTAAATTTATAACTGAGATGGACCCGAGTAGCAGACCGTGTGGGGTGCTGTAGTTCCTCCACTAGGGTGTCAGGATATCCTTTTTGACCAAATTATAAAGCAGACTTTTTGACCAAGAGGATGGCCAACAAATATGCAAAATCTTGCACGGGTATTAAATTTATGACTGGGATGCACACTCATCTTCTATCTCATTCATTTTTTATGTCAAAAAATATAATAAATTGTAATAATGTTGTTTCAACTTTAATCAAGTTGAATCAATAGTTTTTTAATTAAAAATTTATTACTAATAATCATGGATTTAAATATCGATATTATCGGCGAAATATCGCCGATAATATCGATTTTTCGCGGGATGGATATTTTAATAGGTATCCGTATGATTTTCGACAAAATATCGCGATATTATCGATATTATCGATAATATCGCGATATTACCAATAATATCGCGATATTAAAAAAATATCGCGATAGTTTACTAATAATATCGCCGGCGCAGGGGGATGAGCCTGGAGTTGAGGAGGAAGATCCGGCCGGGTTGAAAACCGAGTCAGATCGCTGGTAGCAATCGGAGCAGGGGCTGCACTGGAGCCAGTTCACGTCGCTGCCGGTGTCGAGCACCATGTAGAACGACTTCGCCGGAGTCCCGACGCCGATCTGGGAGAAGTACTCGCCGCTGCCCTCGCTGACGCCGGAGACGACGGGGGTGGAGAGGTCCTGGGGTTGGATCTCGGCGTGCATGGGCTCGAGATCCCCTCTTTTTCTCTCCTTGTGCTGGGAATTGAAGAGGGCTTCGCGGGGGTGGAGAGAAGAGAGAGTTTTCTGTGTGTGTGTGGGAGGAAGAGGGAGTGCGGAAAGAGAGAGAGAGAGGGTAAAAAAATCTTTTGAGAATCTGAGGAAGAGGGAGTGCGGAAAGAGAGAGAGAGAGAGAGAGAGGGTAAAAAAATCTTTTGAGAATCTGAGGAAGAGGGAGTGCGGAAAGAGAGTAAAAAAAGTCTTTGAAAATCTTTGAAATCAGATCACCCACACCCACTTGCATGGGTTTTTTATATATTTAAAAAGTTTGGGATAATCTTTGAGAATCTGAGGAAGAGGGAGTGCGGAAAGAGAGTAAAAAAAATCTTTGAAAATCTTTGAAATCACCCACATCCACTTGCGTGGGTTTTTTTATATATTTAAAAAGTTTGGGATATATATATATATATATATAAATGTTACATAAATTATAAATTATATATTTAAAAAGTTTAGTTTTTTTTTCATTAATTACTACATATTTTCTACACTCACAATGTTTGTCAGCTCGCTATATAATCAACTTGATAATGTTAAATCCATCATGCAATGCATTTCCTTCCAATTTTTTGTGATAAACTAATAGATAATTGACTAAATAAACATCCTGCAAAGTTTCAATAAAAATTTCCAAGTTTTTCTTACAATTTCCGTGGTTTCCATGTAATTTTTATCGATATCGATATTTTATCGATATTTCCGTCGATATTTCCGTGTTTTCGGACTATCGATATTTCTGATATTACCGATATTTAAATCCTTGCTAATAATCTATCAACTCATCAAAACACATAGCTATAATCATGTTCGTCAACTCCTTTAGAATTCTGTCAAAATGAGTTATGTTGAAAGGACCATTAGGTTAAAGTTATAGACTATTGCTCCAATTGGATTAAAATTGAGGAATCATTTCTCTAGTTGGATTAAAGTTGATAGATCATTGATACAATTTTTCTTATTTGATTTTTCATTGTGCCCCTTGATTTAGCCTCACATGCATGATATGTGATTCATTTTGACAGAAGTTCTAATGGAGTTGACGAAAATAACTATAGCTGCATATTTTGATGAGTTGAGAGACCAATGATAATGATTTTTTAGTTAAGGGACCATTGTTCCAATTAGATTAAAATTGAAAAATGATTGCTATAATTTACTCCAAAAACTAAAAGCCTCCTACTTTAGTTGCATTGAAGAATCCTTTCAATCATTCAAATCATGGATCTAAGGAGCCAAGAAGCAAGAGGAAAGCTATGAGCAAAGGAATGAGGACCTCTCTTTGTTTTGAATTTGAGTTGAGTTTTTGACTAACAACTAAGCATACTAGAGCCTTTAATTGTTAATTACATATATATATATATATATATATATATATATGTTGCTTAAATTCACTTAGTTTATCAAGTTTTTCTTTCAAGACCAACTTCTATGGCTCGCGTGATATCTCGTGCCAATCACACAAATGTTATGTAAAAAGAATTTACATGTGTTGCATGATTGACAATTAACGACACAATAGTATTAAAAATGTGTCAATGTTATGAAAGTTTTTATGCACTAGTCACTTGATATGTCGCAACAATTAGAAAACAATATTAGAAAGACCAAGAGGAACCCACAGTTAATTCGAATTCAATAAGTAGCTCATGTGCAAGCAAGGCATGGGCTTCCCATGGGCAGGATCTGGAATTTACCCCTATTTGGTAGTTATGTAGCATTATACGAGAGCCCTGCTCAGCGTTTACTATGTTCACCCACATGATGTTGAGTGTAATCCTTCTTAAGGTTCAACAATATTGTTTCTCTTAGCAAATATAAATAAAAAATAAGCAAAGTACTAGAGAGATTACATGTTTAATTACATTGTTGTACCATATTGTGATATGGTTGTGTACATACCACACGTCTTGTAATGAGTTTATCTCATTAGATGTTAGACTGTTAGTTATATGCATTATTTGTCAGATCATATAGTACATCAATATGGTATAAATATGCCGTCACTCAAACATTACTCTACTAAAGAGTAATACTTACCACATTTTATGCGATATTTGTACCATCATTTTATAGAAATAATGCTCATCAACACATATGTATTTCATTTGTTAAATAAATGGTACAAATGTGGTATGAAAAATATGATAAAACTAGTATTTACAAAAAATAAAATCTTAAAAGTTAAATGAACTGAAAAAACACAAGAAATTTGAAAGGTACTGTGTCACATCCCAGTCCGAGGTGGACCACTTCCCGAGCCCGCTCCACCACCATAGCATGATATTGTCCGCTTTGGGCCCCGACCACACCCTCACGGTTTTGTTTCTGGGAACTCACGACCAACTTTCCAGTGGGTCACCCATCATGGGAGTGCTCTAGCCCCCTTCTCGCTTAACTTCAGAGTTCCTACGGAACCCAAAGCCAGTGAGCTCCCAAAAGGCCTCGTGCTAGGTAGGAATGAGAATATACATTTAAGGATCACTCCCTTGGGCGATGTGGGATGCCACAATCCACCCCCCTTAGGGGCCCGGCGTCCTCGTCGGCACACTTCCGGTCAGGGATAGGCTCTGATACCAATTGTCACATCCCGGCCCGAGGTGGACCACTTCTCGGGCCCGCTCCACCACCGTAGCACGATATTGTCCGCTTTGGGCCCTGACCACGCCCTCACGGTTTTGTTTCTGGGAACTCAAGCAACTTCTCAGTGGATCACCCATCACGGGAGTACTCTAGCCCTCTTCTCGCTTAACTTCGGAGTTCCTTCGGAACCCGAAGCCAATGAGCTCCCAAAAGGCCTCATACTAGGTAGGGATGGGAATATACATTTAAAGATCACTCCCCTGGGCGATGTGGGATGCCACATACTGAACAAAATCAATTGCATTCAAATCAGTCCTAAAAGAAACGAATATACACTGGAGTATACATAAACCACCACAGAAAATGATTAGCAATTCAATGCCACGAAAAACAGAGGGAAATCTTAATCAACACAGATGAGACGTACAATTCATCCCAGTTCTTCCTGATTTACCCACAATGTCTATTCCCAACGCATGTCTACCCCACATACTTTCAACTCGATCTGTAGTCAAATTTCAAAGCACATGGTTACGATCTTTTGTGAGGGTGTGTAGAGCTCCGGTGGACTCATCGGATCGGGTATTTAACACACCACCTCCTTCTCATTCTCTCTGTCTGCCTTCGTTGGCAATGTCGTTCGAGGTGTTCTCACGGATTTCTTCCACTTTCTGGCTGAGATTGGGGCAATCGGTATAGCTTCTGTGGCTGGGTTCTGCGAAGCTGCTTGATTGGATTTGGCGTTGGCTGATGGATTTCTTCTGGGTTAATCTAGAAAACTTTGCAGGTGGTGGATGGTGGGGTCTTAAAGCTTCCTTTGTTTTGTTTGTAGGGCTAGGCTCTTTTTTGAGCTTTGGTGGGTTTGTTGGGAGGCCCATTTGTGTGTATGTATTTGGTTTGTATGTGGGCCTCTGTTTGTAATCTAGAGTTTGGAATAAAATTGTCTCCTTTCTTCGAAAAGGTTTGATAGGTATTTTACCACCTGCAAAAGTAGGGATAAAAACACTTAAAAAAATACTTGCAAGAGTACAAGGTAGTTGTAGTATAATAGCTCAAGCAAGGTCGTTTTCCACAGAGATTGAATGAATAATTTATGCAAAAACCAAATCTTAATTAATTATTTGAAAACAAAGATTGAAAAAAAGTTGATTTTGAATTTAAAAATAATCAAAACGAATTTTAAAATAAAACAAAAGAAATTAAATAGAAAACTATTTAAAGAAACTCAATTTGTAAAAGCCTAGGGTTCCGCCATCCCCTTAACAATCTTATGCAATCTTACCAACTACTTATGAATTTCTACATACATGCTTTGAAGGTTAGGTTTTCCTAATTTATATTCTCCTCGTGATATTCAAGCAAGAACGTATATCTAATATGCAATCCGTCTGTGATATTCAGATCAAATATGAACATGCAAGACTCATTAAGCTTTGTGAAAACCCTTTAAAAAAACCATGCAATCCCTAAGAGCGTGATATTCGCCTTAGATGAACTTACAATTATCAATCACAAGAAGCAATACTCAATCCTCCGGTGATATTCCGACCGAATTGCATCCAATTACTTGTCTAAAAACCTTAATGGTCGCGAATCACTAAGACAATTAGATAGTTTAATCGCGGTGATTAATAATTCAAAGCAAGCATGCATTTATTCATAAGCAAATTAATAAAATTACATATTCATGCTAAGGCTTAAGGCTTCGCCCTAGAAAAGAGAAATTAGTTACGAATAACCATAAACAAAATATTAAAAGCAAGGATAGAAAACACCTTAAGGTAGAAAATCTCCAAAAACCCTCGCAAAGTTCTCTGTCTCTAAAATTGTATAAAAGAAAAGCTTCTAACTCCTTGGCAAGGCAAAAGCCTTATAAACCCTAACTAAAAACCAACGCCAAACCCTAGTGTTTGGTCTTCCTCTCTAATTAGGAAACTAATAATAATAATAAAATAAATAAGAAAATAAAGTCTTAATTAGGCTAGGAAATCTGCAAGGGAACTGTTCAGTCACGTTTTAGTCTCATGTCTCCTCCAAATCCGGCCCAAGATAGCTTGTTTTGAAGATCAGGACGTTCCGAACACATCTCCAGAAGGCTACGAACCCATCCGAGGTCATCTTGGGCTCCAAAAACGCAATTCAAGCCCAAAACGTCATTTTTCCAGCACTGCGTATCGCTCCTTTATTTTGTTGCCAGAAAATCATCGCTTAGTAGAAAAATCTGATATTTTGATACAATCAAGCTTAGTGACTCACGAACACCCTCCAACTGGAATTACTCCAAAATTCATCCGTTTGGCCATGTTTTGCTCTAGAGGAAGTCGAAAGTCCTATATTGAAAATACAATTCAAAGTATCAAAATTCTTCCAAAATATTAACCAAAATATACTAAGAATAGGGTTAAATATATAATATAAAATCGACTCATCAAGGTTCTTCCAAAAAAATAATAATAATAAATAAAAATCAACCATTTATTAGAAACCCCAAAAGATAGGAAATGCTCTATACTAAAGTGGAATGAGAAAAAGATTGTTCATAAGCAACAGTGTTTTTACTTTTTCGCCCTCATTATTAATGTTTCTGTGTTCCTAGTTTTATGCCTTTATACAATGAAATCCCCAATTTCTCTGTAGGCATAGGTGTGTTAAAAAATTGTTTTGCACACGTGGCGTGCTAGGGAGATTTTTTTGCAACACTGCTTCATTCCTCTACACCGCTTCATTCCTCTGCATCGTTTCCTTCTAGCTCCACTCCAAATCGATAACGAATACTGCTCAACCAAATTTTCTCAACATTTTGTTCCCGTCCTTCTCCACCTCTTCATTCTTGCTCCACCATGAATCGAAACAAAAAGTTGCTCATCCAAATCAATTTCAGTTAACTCAAATCCCTAAAACCCAAATTTCTCCAGATCGTTGGATTTAGTTTGCTTTTGTTGTTGCTAATTTACAAGTAAAGCTTAAATTTACATACAATTTTTAAATTTTCTTGATTGGAATTTGGAAAGAATTACAAAAAATTGGAAAAGGGAAATGAGAAAGCGAGGAAATGCGGGCAAATGGGTTTAGGGAAAATGACTTTTTTTTGGCATTCGCTTTTGGCTTTCATCCTTTTTGCGTTTGCTTTTCCTCATTTTTTTTTCTCAAGAACATACATAAAATAAAAAGAACCTAGAAAAAAGAAAAGAAAAATCACAAGATTAAGAACCTGGGATTGCAACAATCGAGCTTATATGCCGAAATATCAATTGGGTATCGTTTGATCTTCAGTGCTTCTTCTGCATTCAAAAAGTTAGGGTTTTTCTGCATGAATTTTGTGGAAGTTTTAACTAAACACTTCAAATACTGTTCACTTTTAACGAAAAATCACATTTTTACTTTTTTTTTTAATACTATTCACTATATTTTTATTTTTTATTTTTTATTAAAATTAATTTTTTTGAACTTTTCATTAGTTTTTTTTTTTAATTCTGGAAGAAAGTGAAGAGAGAAAGGAATATGCTTTGGGTGCGAAATGGGAACACTATTCCAAATTCGCCCTCAATCCCAAAGTTCAATAACCTCACCCAAGTTCGACTCCCCCCACCCCAAGCTTAACTAATGACAAAAAAAAAGCATTTTTTTGTCGAAATTGATATTTTTTATTGCTAAAAATTGTTATAAAAAAAGGATAGGAGCAGTAAAAAGAATCTACATAAATACTTGTTTTGGAAGAGTATTTCTTGATTGGAGAAAACTCGCAGCAGAGTGTGGGCATATTTGCTAGTATACATTTAAACTTATAAGGCTAAAGGCTGGTTTGGTATTGCTGTGTTTTGAAAAAAAAAACTGTTTTTGCAGTGCTTTGAGAATAAGCTCATTTTTGCTGCTTCACGGTTTCAGCTTTTTTTTCTCGCCCAAAACTGTGAAAATAAGCTGTTTTTAAGTGTTTACCAAACACCTTTTTAAACTCAGCTTTTTTTTAATACCCATTTTTTATAAAAGCCCTCAGTACCAAACCAGTACTAAATCTTTTAGTTCTTGGATTCATCTAAGAACTACTTATTCCAGCAGATGCTATGCTTGCACTATTAGAATTTATGGCTTGCCCTGTCAACTATTTCTCTATAGAGAAGATTTCGTCGGTTTCACCTTTTTTAACAGACATAATACAAGTTTAGTAGGGCAAAATTAGTCAACAAACTTGGTTGACTGAATAGATTTACAGGACGGCTGGAATTTGTAGATTAAGACATTAGTCGTTAGGCAAACATTTGGAGTGAAGATATGAGTGTTTTAACTGACGAATAAGCTAGTCGTCGTGTAGATTAGACCTGACATTTTCAACCCAATCTGTTAACTCGACCCGATCCGACCAATTAAAATTAGTATTCGGGTGGGTGATAAACGGGTCGGGTGATTAACGGGTTGAGATAATGAGTCACTTTGAGTGAACCCGAAACTCGTTAACCACCCGTTTCACCCGTTAGTCCTAATAGAAAACCCTCAGTTCCTCACGACTCTCTCTCGCGCACGCCGTTGCTCTCTAAGACTGAGAGATCGGTGTGCTCGACTGCTCATTCCCTTATAGCTCTAGACCTCCGGTTATCTCCCTCATTTCTCAATCTGATTGCTAAGATTTTTTCTCTATGAGACTGAGAGATCTATGTGCTCGACTACCCCCAACAACGACCCCATCCCTCTCTCCTCTCTCTTTCTCTCTCCTCCATTTTTTCTCCCTCTTTCTTTCTTCCACCCAATCTCCTCCTAGGTGTTCGCCTGGCGACATTGCCGTGTGTGGCCGCCCTTTTACCCACCCGGACCAAAAACCCGACCAAATAATGCCCATTTACCCAGTGGGCATGCCAAGGCAATGGGGGTGAGGAAGATGTAGGACGAAGAAGAAGACGTTTGCTTCATTTGCTTCGACGGTGGAAGCCTCATGCTTTGTGATCGCAGGTGAGAATCCGGTTCTTCGCTGTCGCAACTTGGTCAATTCAGTCCAATTTTGATTAGTCCATGCTAGAAAAGCTGAGAGTTTTGACTTAATTTAGCTGATTTGAGTTATTTCATTTCCTTATTGGCAATCCAATGGACGGTTCGAGTCAATTTTATGTTCTGTTTTGCGAAATTTAGTGAATGTTGTTGCTGCTTATATTTTTTAGCTTAGGTATAGTAAAAAAAAAAAAGGACTAACGGGTGACCATTTAGCTTAACGGGTTATGTTCGGATGACCCATTAATTTAACGGATTGTGTTTGGGTGACCCGTTAAATTAACGGGTCGGGTTCAACCCAACTCAAACTCAATAAATCCGACCCGTTTACAGATCTAGTATAGATCTTCTTTTCCAATGGACGATTCACTGGGTAGCTTTTTGGATAACAATTCATCATCAAGGGTAGGGTGGGCGCGGTGTGGTTCGGTGCGGTTTCGAGTGAAACCGAAACATTTTGTGATGCGGTTTGGTGCGGTTTTAAAGTCAAAATCGAAATAAAACCAAACCGTTTGGTTCGGTTCGATGCGGTTTCAAACGGTTTCGGTTTTTGAGATTTTTTTTTCTCCTTGGATTTCTGGTTCTTCTGGTTTTGGTCTGAAAAGGAAGGGAAAATGTTGAGTGCGTTTTTTCTCCAGTCACGGTAGCAGCCATATTCCAAAACTGGTAGCTAAAGGGGGGCTTGCTTTTACAGGTTTGTGCTGGTTGTTTAGGACGAGCACAAGGTCTTATGCTAAAAGGGGGCTTGCTTTTACAGGTGCGCTTGCTATGCTAGTCAAGGTCTTAGCTGTTTGAGCTGAACTGAGAGAATTGATTGCTCTTCTTGTATACTTTGATAATTAGGAGTAGTAATGATTAGATTTTCAATTAGAACTGCATTTTCCTTTTCTCGTTCTTGTTATTTATCTGCTGCATTTCTCTTCTTTTCCCATTTTGATCCAGTGTGGGCAAGGGAATACAATAGATCAGCTAAGACCAAGTTATGTGAAATCATTGTCCGAACCTAAAGTGAAAAACATTGCTGCCTGACTATGGCATACACTGTGTAGTTGAGTCTATACTATAAAGGATAAATTACAAAAAACTACCTCAACTATTGGTGTCACGACACTTTCATACCTCATCTTTAAAACGTGACAATGTCATACCGCATCTTACGAATTTGTGACAATTTCATACCTCCGTCAATTTTTCTGTTAGTTTTTCTGTTAAGTGCTGACGTGGCAAGATATGAGGACTACTCACTAATACAGCTGGATTAAAAAATAATTAAATATATTTTTAATAATTAAAAATTAAAAATTAAATTTTTTTTAAGAGAGAGAGATTTAATATAAAAATATTTTTTTTAAAATTTTTAATTATTAAAAATATATTTAATTATTTTTTAATCCAGCTATATTAGTGAGTGGTCCCCATATCTTGCCACGTCAGCACTTAACAGAAAAACTAACAGAAAAATTGACGGAGGTATGACATTGTCACAAATTCGTAAGATGCGGTATGACATTGTCACATTTTAAAGATGAGGTATGAAAGTGTCGTGATACCAATAGTTGAGGTAGTTTTTTGTCATTTACCCTACTATAAATGTATGGACTCTAATAAAGAACCAATTAAAACATGACATTTGTATATGGTGTGGTTTCGGTTTCGAAAACCCAAAACCAAAACCAAACCGTTTTCCTAACCGCAGTTCGGTTTCGAAACCGCAACCGTTTCAAAATCGCAAAACCGAACCGTTCGGTTCGATTTGATTCCTGTTTCGGTTTCGATTTCGATTTTCGGTTCCAAGTGCCCACCCCTACAAGGGGAATAGGTTGCCTCTCAGAAAAATGATTAGAGGCAATTGTGAGACCATAATTTTTTAGGGTAGAAATAAAGCTGATCCGAATATAGTAAAGCCCTCACCGATTCTCTCTCTGTTAGACCATCTCCAACCCTGGGCTAAAAGCCAAATTTCCCCCCAAACTCACTCCAACCCAAGGGGAAAATTTGGGCTAAATGCTAAATGCTAAACCAAGGCCAAATTCCCCCCAGAATTTAGCCCAGAAATCGGTGTGGGCTCCACCAAATTGAATGAAAATATTTATCGAAATTTAAATTTTTTTTAATTAAAATGTTCATAAAATTAATTTACGATAGTTTACATATTTATTTTTTTAAAAAAAATTAATTTAAGAAAAAAAATAGCCTAAGTTTATTTTTTAATAATTCCGGGCTAAAATTTTAGGCTAAAAAGGGTTGGAGCAGAAAAACTGTTTCTGGGCTAAAAGCTAAATTTTTCGGGCTAAAAAATTTGACTTTTAGCCCAAATGTTAGAGATGGTCTTACCATCCACCAAATACCCCTTCCTCCCTTTCTATTTCCCTCTCTGTAATTTCTCCTGACCGAATCACACAATCCAACTAGCTCTCTGTAAGGCTCCCTCACCAATTCCATTGATTTCATGGACTTATCCTCTCCATGAGCCTCCCTCACCGAATCAAACCAATTTCCTTAATTCCATCGATAGCCACACCCACCCCTCCCAACAAAAAATCACAATAATGCCCACCCAACTTTTATTTCTGCCCTTAGATCTCAAATTAAAATGGGTAATAAAGTCCTTTTCACGCCAGTATTTAACAGCCCAAATATACACAACCCAAACAAACACATGGCCTAAAGCGCCTAACCCAGACCCCACGGCCCAAAAATATAATTGGAAAAAGAAGTGGCAATTTGGTAAATAAAATGTTACCTTATTCCATTGCCCTGCTCCTTTTGAAAGAGATACATAGAAAGTTCCCTTGCCTCAGTGTCCCTGGCAACGCGACTTATGGCGTGTCTTAGTTCTTTCAATTATTTGAAAGCTTCCCTGCCCTGCAGTCCTGTACAAAGACGTATGGTGTTTCATCAGTTCCATTTGGTGGTTGGGTGGGGAATGAAAATAAAACTCTTCATTTAAAATGGTCTAAACCAAATTGTATCGATGTGAAGCAGAGGGCAAAAGGTGTAGATTGAAGAGCAATGGCACCAAGAGCGAAATTGAATTTGTTGACAGGAGGAAGCCAAGGTAAGGATAACGCGTCTAAATCTTATTTCGCATGTATTCTGCTCATGATGTTTTTAATGATGATGATCGGTATACTCTGCTACATGCTGTGATATTTCTGCTTTCATGTAATTAGCAGCTTATATTTGTGGTTACGATATTGATTAATTTCGAGAAATGACATTCTAATTTTCGCAACTGTCTTTTGCAGGCAAAACAAAGATGTTTGTAAGGGTGAGTTGTGTAGGACTGGTGTTTAGCTTTGTTTCATGTCCAAAGGACACTCGAGAATAAATGTTTACTCATGGATAGTATCTATCTATTTGCAGGAGCAACCCTGGGTTCATTTGTTCTGGCGCTGATAAAAGTAAAAAGAGAATCGAATGAAATTTGATAAGTTTTCGGCGGACTACAGAGATCTTAAGCCAAGCATTTATTCCTATGCAGATATTAAGAGGATTACAAATCAATTCAAATACAAGTTGGGCCAAGGAGCATACGGAACTGTTTTTAAAGGAAAGCTTTCTTCTGAATGCTTTGTTGTTGTGAAAGTACATAACAATTCCAAGGGCGACCGGGAAGAGTTTGTAAATGAAGTGGGAACAATGGGTCATATTCACCACGTCAATGTGGTTCGCTTGGTTGGTTCACTCAGGATTATATTTCATCAGTAGATACAAAGATTTCTTTCCTTGGTTGGCATAAGTTGAAAGATATTGCTATTGGGATAGCCAAAGGAATCAGGGATGTGATCTACAAATCCTCTATTTCGATATCAAACCCCATAACATTTTGCTTGACCAAAAATTCATGCTAAAAATCACTGATTTTGGTCTGGCCAAGTTATGCTCCAAGGATCAATCAGTGTCAATGACTAAAGCGAGGGGGACCATGGGATACATTGCATCCGAAGTAATTTTCCAGGAATTTCGGAAATGTGTCTTACAAGGCAGATGTCTATAACTTTTTAATGCTGCTGCTTGAGATGGTAGGAGGAAAGAAGAATATTGGAAGGAGATGACCAATGAATCCATATTGAGGAAGAAGGGGATGGTAAGATTCCAAAGCAACTTGCAATTTTAGGGCTCGGATGCATCCAGTGACACTCGGTGGATCGTCCTTCCAAGAAAACGGTGGTTTGGAGGAGGAGAAAACTTGACGATGCCTCCTAAAAATTTTGTTTTTGCAGGTCTACATTTAGAACCAATTGCTGAATTATAGTAACGTGTATATGTATACGCACCAACACAAGTAGTTCTTAGATGAATCCGAGCCCGAACAATTACAGATGACAGTTCTACACTAAATCACTTTAAAGTAAGTTTAATTAATTATACATTATTGCACTTTCTGAACGATTTGATCACCTAGCTGACAATGAACATGTTAGCTCCACGTTAGAACATATTGGGTTCAATTTATTGTCTTGAATATCACCCACAGTCTCTTGTGGGCATAGAGAAGGCCTGAGAGGCATTTGCAGACATTCAACATCTCCTCCAAGCATTTCGACAACTCTGGACATCGAAGGGCGATCACTTAGTTTCATTTGAATACACCACAAGGCGGTTATAACCATCTTTCTTATTAGTTTCTTTTCCTCCTCTGTAACATTGTCCATTTCCAAGTCATTTCCCACAATATACTGATCGTATACCCACACTGGGAAGTAGATTTGGCTTGAATGCTCTACCGTTGGATTCAAATTCTTCCTTCTGCTTGCCATTTCCATCAACAACATTCCAAAATTATAGACATCTGACTTGTATGAGACGCCTCCAATATTTTTGTAGAACAACTCAGGAGCAATATATCCCAATGTACCCCGTGCTGCCGTCAAAGAGACAATGCTATTATCTACAGGACACAATTTTGCAAGCCCAAAGTCAGAAACCTTTGCTTTAAAGTTCCGATCAAGAAGAATGTTATGAGGCTTGATGTCGAAATGTAGAATTTGCATTTCGCAACCTTGATGTAGATATTCGATCCCATGAGCCACTCCAAGAGAAATCTCGTACATGTTCTTGATAGTTAAGGGAAGACTTTCTTCTTTGGAATAAATGTATTTATCAAGAGAGCCATTAGGCATGAAGTCATATACTAGAGCGCGCTTTGATCCCTCGACACAATATCCAACAAGTTGCACCACATTAGCATGGTGAATCCTTCCGATTGTAGCTATTTCGCTAATAAAATCTTGGCCATTAGCTTTGGGCTTGCCCAAGACTTTAACTGCTACAAAACGGCCACTGCGGAGCTTTCCTTTAAATACAGACCCAAAACCACCTTCGCCCAACTTGTCCTTAAACCTGCGAGTCATTTTCTTGATGTCCGAGTAAGAGTACCTTATAGGCATGAAGTTGTTATTGCATTGCAGAAAATCTTCTATTGTACTATACATTGATAAATGTCTTCTGCGCCATGTGTAGATTAAAAATGCAGTCACAACAGGAGCTCCAAAAATTATTTTGGCTATGAAAAACAACCCTGCATGCATTGACTTTAATATGTTAGATCCATTGCGTACTACTTTTTCTTCCCTTTTTATCCAAATTACTTTGTCTTTGATATGATTAAAGAGAGAGAATGGGAAATCTACTTATGGTGATAATACAATCTTGTCTTAGTCCTTACCGATGCATATGAGTATAAACCATCCACGTGCTGCAACAAAATCAATCGACTATGAGTTTGAAAAGTGCATAAAGTGAAAAAATAAATAAAAAAAACAAAATCAAAGGGTGTCTTTATTGACACCCAAATTTCAGTTAGTTTCACTCAACTAAAAAATTTTGTTATCAAACTTTTTAATTTGCCGTCGAAATTGAGTTCACCCAACCCACCAAGCAGTAAGCACCATCCACCAAAAAAAGAACAACACACACCCATCACTCACCAATAGAAAGAGAATGAACATACAGATCCACAAGGAGCCGGCATCGACACTGTCGATGAGGGAGGGACCGAACGATGGTGTAGTTTTGTTGGGCGTGCGGCAGTTGTTTGTTCTTTTTCTCTTTCTTTTGGTAGGTGGAGGCTGGTGTAGATTTGGGCGAACTTAAAAATGAGGGGAAACTATGAAGGTTGACAAAATGTTTTAATTAGGTGAACTTAACTAAAATTTGGGTGCCGATAAAGATACCCAAAATCAAAAGACTTGAGCGTATGGACTAATAAAATGAAGCTCTTACAGATCGCGTTCATGTGTAACCATGGACGCAACTTGCCAGCTGCAATAGATACATACCACGGAAAAGTGAGCAAAGACATACAGTTACTAGGTTTAAGAAGTAAAAATATAGCACATAAAAATAAAAGAAAATTTTGGGGAGAAACTTCTTACGCAACCAGACGTATTCATGACCTACAGTGAAAAATGTGAAGAAGAATACACAACATTAGCAATTGGTCACCTACTCTTCAGAATTTGAAAAATCAAGTTTGTCGATCGAAAACTTGTAAATAAAACAAAAAGAGGACCCCTTACCGATTTGTTGCCATAGATATTGAAAGAAACCTACATGAACAAAGAAAGAACAAGACCACATGCATTAGCATAACAAGTGTGAGGTGTACAAGTCGTTAAAAAATAAATTTAATATTCAAGTGCTGTCAATACATTGATAATATGTACGTGTGTGTGTGTGTGTGTGTGTGTGTATATATATATTATACAGGGGAGAAAGGGGGATTTGGTACAATGAAAAAGTTTCCTAAGGATACGGGTAATTGTTTCTCGATCAAGAAACTCTTTAAGTTCTTGAATTCTTATTCATCTACCAAGTCTAACTTATGCATTGGAGAGCCCTTGATTCACACCACACAATTGCATAAGAAGAAATTTAAGAGAGCAAAGCATGACCCGAAGAGAGAATTGCTAAATTTGTTAAGGTTTCCTAGCCATTAGGGTTAGGCCTCCTAGTTTTAGGATTTGTTTTAAGTAATGTGAATAATCCTATTCTTGAGGGACAAGTTTATTGCACCATCTGTTTAAGACTCTTCATATGCCACGATCTTAGGGTTGTAAGTCGTGGGCTGTTTTTTCTCTTTCAGTTTGTTTGCAAACCTATTATATAGTTGCTACAACGTTTTGAATTCAATAAGAAAGTTCTCCCAGCATTTGTGTTATCAAGCTTTTGTTTTGCAAGTTCTTTGTCGCTCTTCTTGGTTCTAACATCTGGTATCAGAGCCCCATCACGGGGCCTGACCAAAAGTCTGAAGCATGAGTGTAAGGAAGCTTCGACATGGAAACTGAGAACAGTTTTGTGCAGCCTACTATTCTAAGGTTTGATGGGCACTACGATCGCTGGAGCATTCTTATGGAGAACTTCCTGCGGTCCAAGGAGTATTGGAGCTTGGTGAAAATTGGGATTCTTGCCACAGCAGGAGGGACGGATCCCACTAAGGCACAGAAGAAAACAATTGATGATAAAAAAACTAAGGATTTGAAGGCAAAGAACTATCTGTTCGAAGCCATTGATCGATCAATTTTAGAGACAATCTTGAAGAAGGATACTGCAAAGGATATTTGGGATTCTTTGAAGCAAAAGTATCAAGGCACAGCACAAGTCAAACGTGCACAGGTGCAAGTTCTTTGCAAAGAGTTTGAGATGCTTCACATGAAGGTTGGAGAATCGGTGAATGAGTACTTCAGAAGAACTCTCACCTTCAGATAAAGATATAGACATTTGAAGCTCGGCTAAGGCAAAATGTTCAATGAATGGGGCATGCCCCCATTCTAGCCCGACAAAACACGGGAAAGGTAGTTACTCCACGGCACCAGAATCTATTATGCCCATAGGATCAACTAGAGAAGAATCAATTTGAGGAAGGTCAGTGGCAGCGTCCCTCTTTTTCTTCATCTGCCCATTAGATTCTGAGGTAGACTCACTATGCTCCAATAACGCGAGCATCGATGCATCGACTGCAAGTGAAAAAGGCACCGGCAAATTATCATCTCGTATCTCCTTCAGCAGACTAACGGTATCCCACTGGTCACGGTGATCCTGACCAGTATAACCATCAAGGTAACCCTGATTATATTTAAGAACGATGTCTTCCTGGTATTGTCGCCGAAGCGCTGCGACTTCTTATTCGTTTTGCAGAGAAGACTCTGCTTGGATTTTCTCTATAAGCCACACTTCTTCCCAAGCTGCGTCCAAGTTTGATGGGAGAATAGAATTGTCTGCATCCCACGAACTCCACACCGTTGCCAATGCCTTGTCTGCCTCCTCTAAACACATCTTCAAGGTCTCCCTCTCGGTATTCCAAGTCTGCTCCGCGTCCAGCACACCTCAAGCCTAACATCTCTTTCCTATAAATCCTGCTAAGCTTTGATCCTACTGCTCAGTTCTCTCATATAAGCAGCTATGAGTTTAGAATTTTCGTCTGCTTAAGTTCGAATCAAAGCTTTAGTCCAAGCGTTTGCCTAAAAACGAAACGCAAGACCAATGATAGGAAAAGGAAACACATAGATGATAGACAGTACGAAAATTTGAGAAGACTAACCGCCTATCTGCTTTGATAGCACCTCTCCCTGAGATCCTCCGCAATTCTGATCTGCCTAGAATCGGCAGAAGCGATAGCTAAGCAAATCAAAGCCTGAGCATATCTTGCATCCCGAAGAGCACTTGCATCTAGGGGAAGCGGCTCTTAATCGACAGCAGACCTGATCACCAAATGAGGTACCTCGACGGATACTCCCTCATTAATACTAGGAAGAGTGGATGATACATCAGTTGCTGAGATGTTTAGGCCCCCAGCAAGAATTTGATTTATCAGTAGGGGCAGCTGTAGAACTGGGAGCTGGGAGTGCGGCTGGTTGCGATCGCTTCTCCGAAAGCTCTTGTGCTGGTGTTGACGTCTTTGCAATGACGAACTTACTTTTTCTCTCACCCAGGTTTGTGAAAATTTGCTGCAAATTCTCTCCGATCATGGAGTCAGGGCTCACAGTCTCCGATACCTTATCTAAACAGATCCCCGGGCCACCTGCCAACTTGGTCTCTCTCTTGGATGCTTTAACCGGGACCGCCGTCGAAGGTTTATTGGAAAGGGATAAGATCTTATCTGTGCTAAAAAACAACCTGGAAATGGCCCAGAATCGCATAAAGATGCAGTATGATAAGAAGAGAATGGAGAGGCAATTTGAAGTTGGGGATTTTGTGTATCTAAAACTAGTTCCTTATCATTTGCAGACTCTATCTCCTCACAGTTACCACAAGCTTCAACCACGATACTATGGACCTTATGAAATCTGTGAAAAAGTTGGGACTGTGGCCTATAAATTGAACCTGTCATCAAGCACAAAAATTCACCCTGTGTTCCATGTGAGTCAATTGAAGAAACAACTGCGAGCTAAAGTGACACCGCAGATTATTTTGCCACAGCTTGTTGAAGATGGATTGGTGGAGAAGACACCTGTTGCAGTGTTGGCAAGGAGAATTTATAAGAAAGGAGACGTTGCAGGAATTCAACTACTGGTACAGTGGCAAGAGCAAGGAGGATCGGAAGCTACTTGGGAGGACTTTGATGAGTTCAAAGCTAAATACCCTTCATTTCCTCTTTAAAACCTTGTGGACAAGGTTCTCTAAGGGGACGGTATTGTTATGAACCAGTTGTGATTGCCTTAGTCACAGTGAGAATTTAGCTAATAGTAGTAAGGACTAAAGAGTAAGGTAGTTAAGGGTATAATTGTATGGAGTTGAAAGTATGGGGTTCGATTGTAATGGACCAGTAATTAGTAGAGGTTTCAGTAATTGTTAGTTGTCCAGGGATACTTTTGTATTGGGGAATTGTTAGCATGAGGGATATACATATCTCTGAATCTCATTGTAAGAGGCATGATTGAAAAATTAATAGAAAATACTCTGTGACTCTCTCTATCCTTCATCTCCCTTACTTTCATAGCTACCGGTTCTGGTTGATTCTCCGGTACCGGTGCGGATTTAACATCGTTGTTGTCTCCCTTCTCTCGCCTCCATCGTCTTACTCCTCCTTTCTCTGTCTGTGGAATCGATCGATCTATTCGAAGAGGATTAACATTTCTAGAATGGTGTTTAGATAGGTAGGAGTTATGCGTGGTGCGGTCATGCTGATGATCGTGGAAGCCAGCGATTCTGCTTCTACAACATAGCCTGGACTCTGCTTCCATCTCCATTTTTTATCCTCGCCTTCACTCCCAAAAATCACCAACGACAGCACTGTGTTGCTCAAAAACCACCAAGCCGTTAGAAATCTCTTTGATTCTCTCTCAGAAACTACGAAGCACAACGACCTTTTGCTGAAAAATCGTGAATTTGGTCCCAATTCAAGGGAAATTTTAAGCCCAGGAAAGCCTTGGTTTCGTGGTGAGTTCTCCGATCGATTTGGGGTAGGTAATTTTGTGATTTGTAGTTTATTTTGGGAAATGATTGATGGATTTGCAGTTCATTTTACAATTTCTAGATTATTTGCAGTTTATTTTGGGGGTTTACACTAGAATTGAGGAAGCACATACGAACGCAAAGCAAGAGTATCTGCAGTTTAGTTTTTTATTTTTTATATTTCATTTTAGAGGTTTTTTCTATTGTTTAGTTTTTGGGTTTTGTCTAATTTTTGTGGTCTGCTTTATAGATTGTTCTCTTTGGAAGCTTCTTTCCAGCCTTGACCTTCTTCTTGCCTGGTGCCTTCTCATTGAGTATTGGAGGAGCATTAAAACACAGGTGTGTGTGTTTTGTCGACGTAAGAGATGAATGACATAAAAACATCCGTCTTTGTTTTTTTTTTTTTTTTTTGTGCTTTTTCTAACCCATCAATTTCTTTTGAGTCAACCAAATAGTCCCAAATTGCAACTTATGTTGTGAGGTGCTATTGTCTAAAATTAAGTATTCATGTATATTTTATGTTTGTGCGCGTGCACACCTCCACATGGTGTTAATCTCTGTGGGTCATCTATATATATGTAGACATATCTATGTGCGTATGTGTGGAATGCAACATATCAGATTTAGGTTATATTGTGCATAGTTTTATTGCCTGTTATTATATGCGCTATCACTATGCCATGCCATTTCTATGCAGGGTCTGAAAGTTATTCATGATCTTTATAAGCACTTTCCATAATTTAAGCAGTATGTTTTGGGTTCTTTTTCATTAGGTCATTAGCTACTGATTAATGGAGAAACGAGGACCATGCCACTGATTTGGGTTCTTGTTCTAATTTTCTTAATTTGGAGTTTTGCAGGGAGTACTGATGCTGATTTTCTGGGATTTTTTTTTGTCCTTGCAGGATTGGTCTTCCAAATGTGTACGTGTTGTTTTTAATGTTTCAGTTCTAGCGTGTTCCGTTCTTCATTGCTTCGTGATTCTCATTTTTCAGTGTTGGGTGATGGAAATTTGTTAAAGTAGTTGTAGTTCTTTGAGAAAGTTAGGCATTTTTAGTTATATTTTCTGTTTAATCCCAAATGTAAGATGGAAAATAACTGAAATGATGGTTTTTTAAAAACTCCTCATAATTTTTTTTTCTGGGATTTAAAAGCGTCTTTTTGGATTGGTTACAAGGGTTATGTTCTCTTCAATTGGTTCACCTAATTTTGATTAGTTTTAAGTTTTGTCCTTTAAGTTTTGTCTTTTAAGTTTTGTCTTCTATGCTGTAATGAGAGATTTCTATTAGCCTTTCGGATTTCGGCATGGGAAAGTTCACTTATTTGTCTAATTAGATTGCGTATGCCTTCAATTCTTTATTTAATTGTTCTGTTTGCATTCGAGTGTGATGATCTAAATTTCATATGTTTGGAATTATTCACTTAACACCAATTTGATACATTCAGGTCTCCGCCCCACATTTCACAAGTTCAAATTCCATAGAAGTTGGTTTTGCAGATTGCGTCTGCAATTAGATCAGAGATCAACCGCTCTTTTGTTATCCTGCGGAAGATTGCTTTTGGGAAGGATCTGAAGCAGTTCCTCTTTGTGTGTTTACTCTCTCTATGTTTATTCCCATGTAGCTTATGTCTTTTCTAATTGATGGTGTTGATATTACATTGTAATTCATGATGATGATTTAATTGTTTCTTGATTTGTAATTGTTTGTAAATAATGTGGCATATATGAATTGCAATCTGTGTTTGGATGGGCATATTATGTTGCTGACTTGTGACTTTGTTTGGACCTCAAATTTTGTGAGCATTACATTGGATTGTATTGCACTTGGTTGGATGTTGTTTTGGTTGACAATGCAGGGGTTGGAGAAACAAAGAGGATGATACTTACAACTGCCCTTCCCCATCGGCCGTCTTCAAATTTGGATCACAAGAATGGAGCAACATCATCAGTTCCATTTGGTGGTTGGGTGGGAAATGAAATTAAAACTCTGCATTTCAAATGGTCTAAACCGAGGTGTGGATTGAAGAACAATGGCACCAAGAGCGAAATTGAACTCGTTGATAGGAGGAAACCAAGTAAGGATAACGCGTCTAAATCTTATTTCGCATCTATTCTGCTCATGATGTTTTTAATGATGATGATTGGTATGCTCTGCTACGTGCTGTGATTTTTCTGCTTTCATGTAATTAGCGGCTTATATTTGTGGTAATGATATTGATAAATTTTGAGAAATGAGAGTCTAATTTTCGCAACTGTCTTTTGCAGGCAAAACAAAGACGTTTGCAAGGGTGAGTTGTGTAGGACTGGTGTTTAGCTTTGTTTCATGTCCAAAGGACACTGGAGAATAAATGTTTAGTCATAAATAGTATCTCTCTATTTGCAGGATCAAGCCTGGGTTCATTTGTTCTGTTACTGCTGGTCATTGCGGCATATCACGCTTATAGCGCTGATAAAAGTAAAAAGAGAATCGAATGAAATTTGATAAGTTTTTGGCAGACTACAAAGATCTTAAGCCGAGCATATATTCCTAGGCAGATATTAAGAGGATCACAAATCAATTCAAGTACAAGTTGGGCCAAAGAGCATACGGAACTGTTTTTAAAGGAAAGCTTTCTTCTGAATGCTTTGTTGCCGCGAAAGTACTTAACAATTCCAAGGGCAACCGGGAAGAGTTTGTATATTCACCACGTCATTGTGGTTCGGTTGGTTGGTTCACTCCAGGATTATATTTCATCAGTAGATAGTAAGATTTCTTTCCTTGGTTGGCATAAGTTGCAAGATATTGCTATCGGCATAGCCAAAGGAACCAGAGATGTGATCTACAAATCCTCCATTTCGATATCAAACCCCATAATGTTTTGCTCCACCAAAAATTCACGCCAAAAATCTCTGATTTTTGGTCTGGCCAAGTTATGTTCCAAGGACCAATCAGTGTGACTAAAGCCAGGGGACCATAGGATACATTGCACCCAAAGTGTTTTCCAGGAATTTCGGAAATGTGTCTCACAAGGCAGATGTCTATAATTTTGGAATGCTGTTGCTTGAGATGGTAGGAGGAAAGAAGAATATTGGTTCAACCACGGAGGACACGACAAATGAAATCTACTATCCAAAATGGATTTATAATCTTCCAGAGGAAGGAAATGACCAACAGATCCATATTGAGGAAGAATGTTATGGTAAGATTCCAAAGCAACTTGCAATTTTAGGGCTCTGATGCATCCAGTGACACTCGGTGGATCGTCCGTCCATGAAAACGGTGGTTCGGATGTTAGAAGGAAGAGAAAACTTGATGATGCAAGCAACCCTAAAAGCCTCCTACAGTTATAAGCAATTGCTGAATTAGAGTAACATGTATATGTATACGCACCAACACAAGTCGTTCTTAGATGAATCCAAGCCAAACAATTACAGACGACGGTTATTCACTAAATCACTTTAAAGCAAGAGTTTAATTAATAATACATTACTGCACTTCCTTAACAATTTGACTATCACCTGGCTGACAATGAACACGTTAGCTCCGCGTTAGAACATATTGGGTTCAATTCATTGTCTTGAATATCACCCACAGTCGCAGGCGCCTCTTGTGGGCATAGAGAAGGCCTGAGAGGCATTTGCAGACATTCAACATCTCCTCCAAGCATTTCGACAACTTTGGACATCGAAGGGCGATCACTTGGTTTCATTTGAATACACCACAAGGCGGTTATAACCATCTTTCTTATTACTTTCTTTTCCTCCTCTGTAACATTGTCCATTTCCAAGTCATTTCCCACAATATACTGATCGTATACCCACACTGGGAAGTAGATTTGGCTTGAATGCTCTACCGTTGCATTCAAATTCTTCCTTCTGCTTGCCATTTCCATCAACAACATTCCAAAACTATAGACATCGGCCTTGTATGAGACACCTCCAATATTTTTGTAGAACAACTCAGGAGCAATATATCCCATTGTACCCCGTGCTGCCGTCAAAGAGACAATGCTATTATCTACAGGATACAATTTTGCAAGCCCAAAGTCAGAAACCTTTGCTTTAAAGTTCTCATCAAGAAGGATGTTATGAGGCTTGATGTCAAAATGTAGAATTTGCATCTCGCAACCTTGGTGTAGATATTCGATCCCTTGAGCCACTCCAAGAGAAATCTCGTACATGTTCTCGATAGTTAAGGGGACACTTTCTTCTTTGGAATAAATATATTTATTAAGAGAGCCATTAGGCATGAAGTCATATACTAGAGCGCGCTTTGATCCTTCAACACAATATCCAACAAGTTGCACCACATTGGCATGGTGAATCCTTCCGAGTGTAGCTATTTCGCTAATGAAATCTTGGCCATCAGCTTTGGACTTGCCCAAAACTTTAACTGCTACAAATCGGCCACTACGTAGCTTTCCTTTAAATACAGAGCCAAAGCCACCTTCGCCCAACTTGTCCTTAAACCTGCGAGTCATTTTCTTGATGTCCGAGTAAGAGTACCTTATAGGCATGAAGTTGTTATTGCATTGCAAAAAATCTTCTATTGTGCTATACATTGATAAATGTCTTCTGCGCCATGTGTAGATTAAAAATGCAGTCACAACTGGAACTCCAAAAACAAATCTGGCTAGGAAAAAGAACCCTGCATGCATTGACATTAATATGTTAGATCCACTGCGTACTACTTTTTCTTCCCTTTTTATCCAAATTACTTTGTCTTTGATGTGATTAAAGAGAGAGAATGAGAAATCTACTTATGGTGATAATACAATCTCGTCTTAGTCCTTACCGATGCAAAAGAGTATAATCCATCCACGTGCTGCAACAAAATCAATCGACTATGAGTTTGAAAAGTGCATAAAGTGAAAAAATAAATAAAAAAACAAAATCAAAGGGTGCCTTTATTGACACCCAAATTTTAGTTAGTTTCACTCAACTAAAAAATTTTGTCATCAAACTTTTTAATTTGCCGTCGAAATTAAGTTCACCCAACCCACCAAAAAAAGGAACAACACACACCCATCACTCACCAATAGAAAGAGAATGAACACACAGACCCACATGAAGCCAGCATCGACGCTGTCGATGAGGGAGGGACCGGAGGATGGTGTAGTTTTGTCGGGCGTGAGGCAGTTGTCTGTTCTTTTTCTCTTTCTTTTGGTAGGTGGAGGTTGGTGTAGATTTGGGCGAACTTAAAAATGAGGGGAAACTATGAAGTTTGACAAAATGTTTTAATTAGGTGAACTTAACTAAAATTTGGGTGCCGATAAAGATACCCAAAATCAAAAGACTTGAGCGTATGGACTAATTAAATGAAGCTCTCACCGGTCCCGTTGGTCATGACGTGAACGGTGTGTAACCATGGACGTAACTTGCCAGCTGGAATAGATACATGCCACGGAAAAGTGAGCAAAGACATACACTTACTAGGTTTAAGAAGTACAGATAGAGCACACAAAAATAAAAGAAGCTTTTGGGGAGAATATTCTTACGCAAATGGCTGTATTCATGACCTACAATGAAAAATGTGACGAAGAATACACGACATTAGCAATAGCTCACCCAGTCTTCAAAATTTGAAAAATCAAGTTTGTCGATCGAAAACTTGTAAATAAAACAAAAAGAGGACCCCTTACCGATTTGTTGCCATAGATATCGAAAGAAACCTACAGGAACAAAGAAAGAACAAGACCACATGCATTAGCATAACAAGTGTGAGGTGTATAAGTCGTTAGAAAATAAATTTAAAATTAAAGTGCTGTTAATACATTGATAATATGTACATGTGTGTTTATATACTATACAGGGGAGAAAGGGGGATTTGGTATGATGAAAAAGTTTCCTACGGATACGGGTAATTGTTTTTCGATCAAGAAACTCTTATGTTCTTGAATTCTATCCATCTACTAAGTCTAACTTATGCATTGGAGAGCCCTTGATTCACACCACACCGGTATATGCATGATTATGTCTAATCTGTCACTTTTATATGATTAAACTGCATAAGAAGATATTTAAGAGAGCAAAGCATGAACCGAAGAGAGAATTGTTAAAGTTATTAGGGTGCGTTTGTTTGCCCTGACCAGCTATCACTGGATTGGACTGGTTCCGGTTTAGAACGAGGATCTATCCTAAAAAGGTCTCTCTCTCCACGATATAAATACACCATCTAAGGTTTCAACTATGATAACGCAATATATACACTTAAACTCTCTGCCAACTATTTGAGTCTAAATCATTCACTAACTTGACCGTCGGAGGCCTTTGGCCGGCAACCCCGGTCTAAGGTTTGCTTACTGTTGTTTTACTGTTTTGCAGGTTTATAAGGTTACTCGAATTTGTGCTCAACCACCACTCATGGAGGTGAGCAAATTTGTTTCCAACACACCCCATTACCATTGATGAGAGGAGGACCTTACATATGTTTTTTAAGTAGTTGAGTTACTCCCTATATTGCCAATTGGTTTTATATATAGTGGAACCTCAACTTCTTCATGCTATTAAAAAGGTTGTCCCACGTATGAAGCCCAATGGCCACACTTGATCTACGTCACCCAAGTTGAATTGTCCACACATTGATGAGAGAAGAAAACTTGCACGTGCTTATAATGAGTTGGGCTACTCCCCATATTGCAAATTAGTTTTCTGGTCAATCCTCAATTTCTTCAACCATCTCTAGAATTACTTTAGTCTAAAGGAAAGATTTCAATTGCACTGTTCAAAGGAACAATGTTTTGGGGTGGATTTCAACTTATTTACAAATCTGCCACGGGCTCTCTCTGTCGCTAATCTTGATACAAGGAAAGGAGGATGGTAAATGGTAAGCCGGCCTTTTCTCCATTTCCTTCTCAAACCCTCATTGCCTCCTCCGTCTCGCAGACCTCGCGAGAACGACCTAGATGGTCTCACCTCTGTCTTATCCCTCTTCTCGTCGCCGTCTCTATTCTCTCGCCTCCGTCGTCTTACTCCTCCTTTCTCTGTCTGTGGAATCGATCGATCTACTCCTTTCTCTGTCTGTGGAATCGATCGATCTATTCGAAGAGGATTGACATTTCTGAAATGGTGTTTAGATAGGTAGCGGTTGTGTGTGTGCGGTCGGTCATGCTGATGATCATGGAAGCCAGTGATTCTGCTTCTACGACATAGCCTCGACTCTGCTTCCATCTCCATTTTCTCTGCTCGCCTTCACTCTCAGAAATCACCAACCTCAGAAACTATGAAGCACAACAACCTCTTGTTGAAAAACGTGAATTTGGTCCCAATTCAAAGGAAATTTTAAGCCCAGAAAAGCCTTGGTTTCCTGGTGAGTTCTCCGGTCGATTTGGGGTAGGTAATTTTGTGATTTGCAGTTTATTTTGAAAAATGATTGATGGGTTTGCAGTTCATTTTATGATTTCTAGAGTATTTGCAGTTTATTTTGGGGATTTACACTAGAGTTGAGGAAGCACATATGAACGCCAAGCTAGAGTATTTGCAGTTTATTTTTTTTTTTTTTTTCATTTTAGAGGTTTTTCTACTGTTTAGTTTTTGGGTTTTGTCTAATTTTTGTGGTCTGCTGTATAGATTGTTCTCTTTAGAAGCTTCTTTCCAGCCTTGACCTTCTTCCTGCCGGGTGCCTTCTCATTGAGTATTGGAGGAGCATTAAAACACAGGTGTGTGTGTTTTGTCGACGTCTTTGTATTTATTTTTTTTTTTTGTGCTTTTTCTAACCCATCAATTTCTTTTGAGTCAACCAAATAGTCCCAAATTGCAACTTATGTTGTGAGGTATTATTGTATAAAATTAAGTATGCATGTATATTTTTTCCGCATGGTGTTAATCTCTGTGGGTCGTCTATGTATATGTAGACATACCTATGTGTGTATATGTGGAATGCAACATATCAGATTTAGGTTATACTGTGCATAGTTTATTGTCTGTTATTATCTGCGCTATCACTATGTCATTTCTATGCAAGCTCTAAAAGTTATTCATGAGCTTTATAAGCACTTTCCATAATTTAAGCAGTCTGTTTTGCGTTCTTTTTCATTATGTCATTAGCTACTGATTAATGGAGAAACGAGGACCATGCCACTGATTTGGGTTCTTTTTCTAATTTTCTGATTTTGGGGTTTTGCGGGGGTACTGATGTACTGATTTTCTGGGATTTTTTTGGTCCTTGCAGAATTTTTGGTCTTTGAAATGGGTATGTGTTGTTTTTAATGTTTCAGTTCTAGCATGTTCCGTTCATCGTTGCTTCATGATTCTCATTTTTTAGTGTTGGGTGATGGAAATTTGTTAAAGTAGTTGTAGTTTTTTGAGAAAGTCGGCATTTTTAGTTATATTTTCTGTTTAATCCCAAATGTTAGACTGGAAAATAATTGAAATGATGGTTTTTTAAAAACTCCTCATAATTTTTTTGTCTGAGATTTAAAAGCATCTTTTCTGGATTGGTTACAAGGGTTGTGTTCTCTTCAATTGGTTCACCTAATTTTGATTAGTTTTAAGTTTTGTCCTTTAAGTTTTGTCTTTTAAGTTTTGTCTTCTGTGTTGTAATGAGAGATTTATGTTGGCCTTTCGGTTTTCGGCATAGGAAAGTTCACTTATTTGTCTAATTAGATTGCGTATGCCTTCGATTCTTTATTTAATTGTTCTGTTTGCGTTAGTGTGTGCTGATCTAAATTTCATATGTTTGGAATTATTCACTTAACACCAATTTGTTACATTCAGGTCTCCACCCCACATTTCACAAGTTCAAATTCCATAGAAGTTGGTTCTGCAGATTGTGCCTGCAATTAGATTAGAGATCAACCGCTCTTTTGTTATCCTGCGAAAGATTGCTTTTGGAAAGGATCTGAATCAGTTCCTCTCTATATGTTTACTCTCTGTATGTTTATTCCCATGTAGCTCTATCTTTTCTAATTGATGGTGTTGACATTACACTATAATTCATGATGATGATTTAATTGCTTCTTGATTTGTAATTGTTTGTTAATAATGTGGCATATATGAATTGCAATATGTGTTTGTATGAAAGGGATGGCATATTATGTTGTTGACTTAATTGTTTATTGTTTTGCTTGACGATGCAGGGATAGGTGAAACAAAGAGGATGACACTTATAACTGCCCCTCCCCATCGGCTGTCTTCAAATTTGGATCACAAGAAGGGAACAACATAGGTGTTTTCCTCCTTCCTTTTGTCCAAACAAACCCTTTTCTCTCAAATGGAGGCAATGATGTGGTCGACGGCCACCAGCCCCAACTCAAGAGTTTGGCCTTCATATAATTGGATTATAGTATACTTTTATTTTGGTTCATTTCTTTTTTTCCTTTATATAAGTACAGGTGTTGTGATGTTTTGAATGAAGGGTGATGAAAGGTGGTTCACACACTTCCTCCTTACTTAGAGCAAGTAAAGATGACGGTTTGTATAAAAGGAAAAACTTGGCAGGTACTTCAATTTTCTATTTTATTAATTATTGTTTGGTTTTCCAAATGTTGTATTCACAAAGAGAGACCAATTATGTCTTTGAGAAACAAGTTTCTTTGTCTACATTGCGAGAATTTGCAGTTTGCAACTTTCATTGGTTATTATATTTGATTAAGTTAAACTTGAACTTCTACATTTTGACTTTTTCATTTGTTTCTCTGTTGCAGAATTGGCTTCATTTCATTCCAGTAACTCTCTAAATAGGGCCAAGAACTCTCTAAATAGGTAGTCAAGAAGAATTTAGTGTTGCCTTCATTTTTTGCCTGCTGTTTACTCTCTTCCTGGATACACTCTCACCGCCTCTCTCGCTTACCACTTTTCTCTCACTCGCGGCTACATCTCTTTTGTTGCTTACAAGGTTGCGTCATATATTTTTTAATTTTGTGTGGTTTAATTTATTGAATATTTGAAAAAATAGATAAAATTTTCAATTTACAATTATTGATACGATGTTTGTTATGAAAATCATTAGGTGAATGGAGAGATTTACAACCATGAAGAGCTGAGGAGCCGTTTGCCAATTCAGATTTATAAGGTCTGATCAATTATAAATGAAATGAACTTTCATTCCCAATGACCTTCTTTATCGTTTTTCTTAATGGACTAGCTGAACATGAGGTAGATGCTGCTGACTTTATCAAATATGAGAATGTCTTAGGATTTGATTCTAATTTTTTGCCTGTTTGATTACTTTGCTATTCGTAACATGTTTTGCTTATCGTCAATTGGATGAGACAAAACATATTTTTGTAACCAGTTTGTACTTTTACCATCTCGGTTTTGATGGAATTGGTGCTTTCAGTAATGGGTTCCGAGGGACTTGGAGTTTTGAGTAATGGGTTTTTGTTAACAGCTATAGTATCATTTGTGATTCATTTATTAATAAGATATTATATAAGGAATTGTTGTTATTACTCTAAAAATCTCATTCTACACTCGCGACAAGTGTATTTTTTTTTCTAAATATAAAAAGTTTGGAGTGCAAAATGAGATTTGTGGAGTGCCAATAACAATTCCCTATTATATGTAGCTCTATTAGGAAGGCGACTGTATATGTCTTCATTCTGTTAAATTGTATATGGCTCTTGATGTGGGCTAAATTAAATCAAAATGAAAACCAAGTTGCTGATCTTACCAGCCCTTATCACTTATCTCTTGCTTATTTAAATTATTTGAAGATGCGTATGTTGATTGGTGATTTTGTTAGATTCACTCAGCTCAAATATATGTTATTTGAGTCGAGTCGCTACATTTGAGAATGTGATTCTGCTCCTACCACCATTTTGCCCACTTTTTTGTGGAAATTATTTATGCTTGTGAATAATACATTCATCCCCTGCAGCGAAGCGCATGCATATTTTCTAGTTTAAGTTAAATCACACAATAGGTCATCAATAATTACGAACTCGTCATTTATGCAAGTCAAACATGAGACCACCTACGTACTAGTTTAGTGGAACACCACAAGTGACATGTTGATACCTTTAAATCTCATATAATGGATTGCAGATTAGGATATACCTAAACTAATTGAGTCAGTGCGTGAACCCGAACAATTAAGCAGGGCTTTATTCTTGCTTGAATGTTTGTTATGTGTTCATAGTTTGACAAGGCAATTATATTTTCGACTACAAAAGTTATTAATTTAGTCGAGAATTGACGCACCTGAAATGGTGCGAGGAAAACATTTATTCCCAAGAGACGCTGGGCATCTTTCTGTATAATAAGGATCCTCGAAATAAAGCTCAAAGCCATACATGAGGGCACTGTGTATGTCTTTATAAGAGAAGTTGCTGTAGTCCTCAACGTAGCCGAAAGCCCAACTCGCCCACTCGACACTGCTCATCCACTCTACACTGCAACCCTCATCCAAATCCCATACGTCCCTGACATAGTTCTCGACCATGACATAGCTATACTTTTTTGGTTGACTCGAAGAAGAAGAAGAAGCAGAAGTATTATTCAAGCATGGAGAAGTGTCCACGTACAGAGAAGAATTCAATGGATTCGAACACATCAAGTAATATATAGTTAATGAAAACCTTAGCCAATATAGAGAATTGATGTCATCGGTGGGCGGAATATTTTGAGACATGGAAGAGCAGTTGTTGCTCTGAAGGCCAAAATCTAGGAGTCGAATTGTTTTGGAAGTGTAGTTGATTGCCTGGACAAGGTATTTTCCGGAAGAAGGTAGGTCTAGTACTGTAATGTTGCTCTCACAGTAGAGAGTATACGATAAGTTGCCACAGTACTTTGGATCATCGTTCAGTCGAAAAGGATGGCTTATGTTGTGGATATGGCCGCAGGATGAAGTGCAGGACTTGGCACTACTGTTGTCAGCGTTACAAGTTTCACTGCAAAAGCAAAGAAGAAGAAAGGCTAAACTTAAGGTGAAGGACCTGCTTCCACTAATTTCCATTGCTGAGAGAGAGAGAGAGAGGTACTACAGCTTAAACACCAAGTAGTTTTATAATACAGGAGGGGTTAAAGCACGCGTAAAGTTGCAGTAAGCCGGTCAAATATCCTAGGGAAAAGTCGGTCAATGGTGTCCTAGAGAAAAGCCGGCCATGGTGATTTTTTTGGAAACTAAGTCGGCCATGGTGTTTGACACAGTCAGTCAACGGCAAAGACAGACTTGGGTAATAATATTCTAATACTCTCTCTCTCTCTCTCTCTCTCTCTCTCTCTCTCTCTCTCTCTCTCTCTCTCTCTCTCTCTAGGGATGGGCAAATACCCATTGGTTATGGGTAACTGTTTAGATAAATAAACGGTTATAGGTATAACCGTTGACCCGCGAAATTTAAATAGGCGGTTATGGGTATTAACCGCGGTTATAAACGGGTAACCGTTTACCCATTTATTTTATATATATAAAATTAACACAAACCTATAACGATGTTAAATTGTAAATTTAAAACTTACAGTTATAACCATACATTTCAAAATCTATAGACTTCAAAGAGTTTAAATTTGCTCTTTCAATTTAACCCTTTCGACTTCCGAGGTGATATTGTCTAAAACTTATAGTTATAGTGGTGCTTTTTTTTTAATTAAGAAGAAATTTCATAGTCTTATAGTTATGGTGGTTATAAACTTACAGTTATCGGTATTAGTAATAGTTAGAAATATAGTCCGTAAACTATTATTTCAATTATTGAAATGGTATAAGGATTTAAAAAAATTAAAATACGGAAATGTATGATGAATTTACATATAACGGTGTTTAATTGAAAAAAAAATAAAAAAAAATAAAATTATGACAATTTTTTTTTTAAAATTTTCAAGTTAAAAAATATGTAGACGGGTGAAAAAAGGGAAATGGTAAAAAAAAAAAGGATAAACGGGTTAAAAAGGGTAAATGGATAAACGGGTATTAAACGGTTACGGTTAAATGGGTATGCGGTTATGGGTATGGTTAACCGTTTATAAACGGTTATAGTTATGGGTATAACCTTTTAGGCAATTACCCAACGAGTAAACGGTTATGCGGGTATGAGCGTAAACGGTTATGGGTAAATAACCGCGGTTACCCGCCCGCCATAACCGTTGCCCATCCCTATCTCTCTCTCTCTATGTATGTCTCTTTTATTAATGAAGGACACTGTAATTGAAAGAAAAAAAAGTGTTCTTCAAAGATAGGTCCTTGAAATTCTTATTTTATAAAGAAAAAATTCACCTAATATTTATTGTTCAAATGAAATTCAAATTGTCACTTAGTATTACTATTTAGTGGTATTTTTTTTACTTGTAAGTGAGAGGTCTTAAATTCAATTCTCACCAAAGTAGAGTTTGAATTACATTATTACTAGCCTATTATGAGACTAAGTCCACCCTCTACCCCGTAATATAGATAATATCGTTTAATCATTAAAAAAAAACCTTAATTTAAAATAGACTGCCATGGAAACAAATATATAACCAACTATTACAACATATTTACAACTTTGCCACTAATTATGTCAATAAATGTTATTACTCACCCTAGTTATGATGAGCAATTAAACCAATATGGCATTTTAACCTTTCTTGTATCATAAATATTAGTAACATATATAAATTAATTTTAGGGAACTTTAACGAAAAGCTCCCGGTACTATTCACTTTAACGAAAAACCACATTTTTACACTAAAAAGTCAATCCTGATACTATTCACTTTACCCTTTATTTTGTCCTTATCATTAAAACTCAAAGTTTTCAAGCCCTTTTCATTAGTTTTCCTTTAATTTTACCCATATTCAAAAATTTAACCTTTCAAATATTATTGAGGTGTGATAACCTGTTGCAAGCTCGGCCATGGCGGCTACTGCAAAATTTAACGGAAAAACCATCACAGACTCTGCCATTTCATCCAAGGTTCCGACAATAGCAAACCCTTTACTGAATAGCTGTTGCAGGTTTCTTCCAACATCAATTACCACGCGAAATTAATTGTCGATGAAGACGATCCCACTCACCTTCGAAATCTGCTGGAGGAAAGAGGCCTTCTTTCAGACCTGGTGTGAGACTGGGTTATGCGAGAGAGTGGTGAGCCTGACGACAGTGAGGCTATCTCCAACCGAATGGTCCAGAGGGCCAGAGAGCCGAAAATAGCTCGAAAACTGTCTTTAACCGAAGGCTAGAGGGCTGACCACTTCCAGCCAACCAGCTAGCCCCGGGCTGGCCAGAATTGTTTTTAAAGTGTTGGAATTTCTGTCAGTTATAACTGAAATGAATGCTTTGATTTTTTTTACAGTTTTATTATTATTTTTTATTTACAAAATTTTTCCTATAACTTTGATTCTATTTTTCATATTTTTTTAATTCTATTTTTTTCCTATAACTTTGATTTTACAAAATTTGTTTCATATTTTTTTTAAGTTCCATTTTTTCCTATAACCTATTTCACAAAATTTGTTTCGTATTTGTTTTAATTCTATTTTTTGCCTATAACTTCCTAAGTCATTTACAACATTAAATTAAATTAAGTAACATAAAACAGCACTAAACAATATGAAACAACATTAAAAAACATTAACCAATATAAAAATTATACAACATAAAAAAAACATTTAACAACATGAAACTTTAACAACATTTAAGCTGTAGTTTTTAAATAATAAATTATGTTTGGCCCTATGTCCCTTTGGCCTTCGGTTGGAGACGGTTTTTTGTGACAAGGCTAAAACGAACCCTTTGGCCCTTGGTTGGAGACGGAGGCAAATATGGCCCTGTACTGCTTATAAAAATATTATTATCTTGGAGGATCTTAGAAGGCCAGAGGGCTAAAACGAGCCCTATGGCCAGCCATCGGTTGGAGATGGCCTGAGAAAGAAGGGCAAGATTGAAAAATTGAAAAGTTCATTTATTGGTTACTGTTTATCCGTGTTTCTTCGAAATAAGCTATTTTTATGAAGCAGCTTTTTTCAGCTTTCTTTTTTACCCATACTAATTTGAAATATTTACCAAACATTTAAAATTCTTCAACTTTTTTTGATACCCACCTTTTATTAAAGTTAAGCTAAATCAAAACCAGAGTTAAGTTTACTACTCTGAAATTTATTTCTTTTTAACATTTCATAAATCAAGTTTCTCTCATCCAGTATCATACTTAAGGTGAGAATTGTGGGACATTTTTATACATCCGTTAGATTTTCTGTGAATTATGGGGCACTTTTATACATCCATTAGATTTTTTGTGAGAACCTTCCTTAACACATGATGTGGCACGCATGTAGACATTAAAAGAATTCAAAATTCAAAAATTCAAAAACGCAAAAAACCTAAACTGTTCATAATACTAAGGCCATCACCAACCGAAGGCTGGCTAGAAAGCTCGTTTTAGCCCTCTGGCCCTCCAAGAAACTAATATTTTAATGAACAATGCAGAGCCATATTTCTTACCATCTCCAACTGAGGGGCCAGAGGGCCATAGGCCAAACATAGCCCTGTGAAAAAAAAAACCATCTCTAACCGAGGACCAAAGGACTATGGGGCCAAATATAATATATTATTTTAATTGAACTACTATGGTTACTTAAATTAAATTACCTCAATAATTTTATGTTATGGATTGTCAATAATTTTTATGATGTTAAATGTTTTTAAAAATGTTGTTTAAGTTTCATGTTGTTATTTTTTTTTATGTTGTTTAATGTTATTTAATGTTGTTTAATATTGTTTAATGTTGTTTCATGTTACTTAATGCTATTTAATATTGTTTAATGACTTAGGAAGTTATAGGAAAAAAATAGGATTTTTAAATTTTGTAAAAAAAACTGTAAATAAAAAAAAGAAAAATCAAATATGATATCATCATGACGTCAGCATGTGGCCCAGCCCAGGGCCGACCAGTTGGCCCTTTGACCCTTTTTTGTCCAATGGGGCCCACGAGCCATTTGGCCTGACCCTCGGTTGGAGACTATTTTTTTGTTTATTTTCGACCCTCTGACCCTCTGGACCATTCGGTTGGAGGTGGCATGAGAGATTGAATCTTTTCACACTCAGCCAAATTTCCTTGGAACTTTAATTAGATGAAACAATGAATCTTGAACAAAGCAAAACAAAACGTGTTACTAAGAGATTGAATCATTGAAGTGACGTGGATTCTGGGTACTCAACAGTCCAAGAATGAAAACTCTCATATCAATTTTTATCCAAAATTTTGGAATTATGTGTGTGTTGCAACGGTTGTCCGAAGGATTATTCTTCTTTTATTAAATTGTCATGGACAATGAGCATGGGGCACAAAAGTTGAACGAATGAAATTTCTACGATTTGGAAAGGGATTGTGAGTTTGACACGCCATTTTTCCTCCTACTATGCAATCATGTTTATTAAAAGACAAAAAATAAATATGACTTTACATAAGAAGAGAGAGAGTATTTTTCTTTGAAAAAATCAACTATTTATTGAAGAGGATGTGGATGTTGATTGATTTGTCGTGTGAATACGAAAAAAACGACTTTAAAGAAGACGACACATTCATTAGAAGCTAAAAAAAAAAAGTTAAAAGTGATTTAGAAAAAAGGCGAGAAAGCTTCATTTTCAAAGTGGTAGTCATTGACACAACACAATACTTGATTAGAAGAAAAGTCATAGTTTTGTATTTACAATTTTAATTCTTTATAGGGAACGGAAGTGCAAGTTTTCCAATTGGAATATGATATGAAATTTCTACATAACTATATATGACAAAGAAAGAAGTTTAAGTTTCTAAGTTGTAGGGCTTCCAATTGATGTGAGTTTGTTGAGAAATGAAGATGAAGATGAACATTGATGTTGATGTGAGTTAGGGTGCGTTTGGTACGCAGATGGGACGGGACGGAACAGGACGGAACGGATGTTGTAAATTTTGAAAAAGACAAGGGGCATTTTTGTCCTAAAATGTTAAAAATTTATGTCCCACAGACGTGGAACAACCCCGTTCCAGGGGGAAGGTGGAATCAAAAATCATCCAAAACTTGTCCCGTGGAACGCCTCGTCCCACCCTGTTCCGTCCCGTCCCGCGTACCAAACGCACCCTTAGTGAACAACAGAACAAGTTGGTTCTCCTTTGGCCTTCTAACATGATATCACGGAAAACAAGTTGTGGGTACGGTTAAATGGGTATGCGGTTATGGGTATGGTTAACCGTTTATAAACGGTTATAGTTATGAGTATAACCGTTTAGGCAATTACCCAACGGGTAAACGGTTATGCGGGTATGAGCATAAACGGTTATGGGTAAATAACCGCGGTTACCCGCCCGCCATAACCGTTGCCCATCCCTATCTCTCTCTATGTATGTCTCTTTTATTAATGAAGGACACTGTAATTGAAAAAAAAAAAGTGTTCTTCAAAGATAGGTCCTTGAAATTCTTATTTTATAAAGAAAAAATTCACCTAATATTTATCATTCAAATGAAATTCAAATTGTCACTTAGTATTACTATTTAGTGGTATTTTTTTACTTGTAAGTGAGAGGTCTTAAATTCAATTCTCACCAAAGTAGAGTTTGAATTACATTATTACTAGCCTATTATGAGACTAAGCCCACCCTCTACCCCGTAATATAGATAATATCGTTTAATCATTAAAGAAAAACCTAAATTTAAAATAGACTGCCATGGAAACAAATATATAACCAACTATTACAACATATTTACAACTTTGCCACTAATTATGTCAATAAATGTTATTACTCACCCTAGTTATGATGAACAATTAAACCAATATGGCATTTTAACCTTTCTTGTATCATAAATATTAGTAACATATATAAATTAATTTACCCATATTAAAAAATTTAACCTTTCAAATACTATTGAGGCGTGATAACCTGTTGCAAGCTCGGCCATGGCGGCTACTGCAAAATTTTACGGAAAAACCATCACAGACTCTGCCACTTCATCCAAGGTTCTGACAATAGCAAACCCTTTACCGAATAGCTGTTGCAGATTTCTTCCAACATCAATTACCACGCGAAATTAATTGTCGATGAAGACGATCCCACTCGCCTTCGAAATCTGCTGGAGGAAAGAGGCCTTCTTTCAGATCTGGTGTGAGACTGGGTTATTCGAGAGAGTGGTGAACCTGACGACAGTGAGGCCATCTCCAACGGAATGGTCCAGATGGCCAGAGAACCGAAAATAATTCGAAAACTGTCTTTAACTGAAGGCTAGAGGGCTAGAGGGCTGGCCAGAATTTTTTTAAAAGTGTCGGAATTTCTGTCGGTTATAACCGAAATGAATGCTTTGATTTTTTTTTTTACAGTTTTATTATTTTTTTTTATTTACAAAATTTTTCCTATAACTTTGATTCTATTTTTCATATTTTTTTTAATTCTATTTTTTTTCCTATAACTTTGATTTTACAAAATTTGTTTCATATTTTTTTTAAGTTCCATCTTTTCCTATAACTTCTATTTCACAAAATTTGTTTCATTTTATTTTAAATTCTATTTTTTTCTATAACTTCTATTTCACAAATTTTTTTTGTATTTTTTTTTAATTCTATTTTTTTCCTATAACTTCCTAAGCCATTTACAACATTAAATTAAATTAAGTAACATAAAACAGCACTAAACAATATGAAACAACATTAAATAACATTAACCAACATAAAAATTGTACAACATAAAAAAAACATTTAACAATATGAAACTTTAACAACATTTAAGCCGTAGTTTTTAAATAATAAATTATGTTTGGCCCTATGTCCATTTGGCCTTCGGTTGGAGACAGTTTTTTGTGACAGGGCTAAAACGAGGCCTCTGATCCTTGGTTGGAGACGGAGGCAAATATGGCCCTGTACTGTTTATTAAAATATTAATATCTTGGAGGATCTTAGAAGGCCAGAGGGCTAAAACGAGCCCTCTGGCCAGCCATCGATTGGAGATGGCATGAGAAAGAAGGGCAGGATTGAAAAATTGAAAAGTTCATTTATTGGTTACTGTTTATTCGTGCTTCTTCGAAATAAGCTATTTTTATGAAGCAGCTTTTTTCAGCTTTCTTTTTTACCCATACTAATTTGAAATATTTACCCAACAGTTAAAATTCTTCAACTTTTTTTCATACCCACCTTTTATTAAAGTTAAGCTAAATCAAAACCAGAGTTAAGTTTACTACTCTGAAATTTATTTCTTTTTAACATTTCATAAATCAAGTTTCTCTCATCCAGTATCATACTTAAGGTGAGAATTGTGGGACATTTTTATACATCCATTAGATTTTCTGTGAATTATGGGGCACTTTTATACATCCATTAGATTTTCTGTGAGAACCTTCCTTAACACATGATGTGGCACGCATGTAGACATTAAAAGAATTCAAAATTCAAAAATTCAAAAACGCAAAAAACCTAAACTGTTCATAATACTAAGGCCATCACCAACTGAAGGCTGGCTAGAAAGCTCGTTTTAGCCCTCTGGCCCTCCAAGAAATTAATATTTTAATGAACAATGCAGGGCCATATTTCTTATCATCTCCAACTGAGGGGCTAGAGGGTCATAGGCCAAACATAGCCCTGTGAAAAAAAAAACCATCTCTAACCGAGGGCCAAATGACCATGGGGCCAAATATAATTTATTATTTTAATTGAACTACTATGGTTTCTTAAATTAAATTACCTCAATAATTTTATGTTATGGATTGCCAATAATTTTTATGATGTTAAATGTTTTTAAAAATGTTGTTTAAGTTTCATGTTGTTAAAAAAATTTTATGTTGTTTAATGTTATTTAATGTTGTTTAATATTGTTTAATGTTGTTTCATATTACTTAATGTTATTTAATATTGTTTAATGACTTAGGAAGTTATAGGAAAAAAAAATAGGATTTTTAAATTTTGTAAAAAAAACTGTAAATAAAAAAAAGAAAAATCAAATATGACATCATCATGACGTCAGCATGTGGCCCAGCCTAGGGCCGGCCAGTTGGCCCTTTGGCCCTTTTTTGTCCAGTGGGGCCCATAAGCCATTTGGCCTGGCCCTCGGTTGGAGACTGTTTTTTGGCTATTTTCGACCCTCTGACCCTCTGGACAATTCGGTTGGAGATGGCATAAGAGATTGAATCTTTTCACACTCGGCCAAATTTCCTTGGAACTTTAATTAGATGAAACAATGAATCTTGAACAAAGCAAAACAAAACGTGTTACTAAGAGATTGAATCATTGAAGTGACGTGGATTCTGGGTACTCAACAGTCCAAGAATGAAAACTCTCATATCAATTTCTATCCAAAATTTTGGAATTATGTGTGTGTTGCAACGATTGTCAGAAGGATTATTCTTCTTTTATTAAATTGTCATGGAAAATGAGCATGGGGCACAAAAGTTGAACGAATGAAATTTCTACGATCTGAAAAGGGATTGTGAGTTTGACACGCCATTTTCCCTCCTACTATGCAATCATGTTTATTAAAAGACAAAAAATAAATATGGCTTTACATAAGAAGAGAGAGAGTATTTTTCTTTGAAAAAATCAACTATTTATTGAAGAGGATGTGGATGTTGATTGATGTGTCGTGTGAATGCGAAAAAAAAGACTTTAAAGAAGACGACACATTCATTAGAAGCTAGAAAACAAAAAAGTTAAAAGTGATTTAGAAAAAAAGGCGAGAAAGCTTCATTTTCAAAGTGGTAGTCATTGACACAACACAATACTTGATTAGAAGAAAAGTCATAGTGTTGTATTTACAATTTTAATTCTTTATGGGGAACGGAAGTGCAAGTTTTCCAATTGGAATATGATATGAAATTTCTACATAACTATATATGACAAAGAAAAAAGTTTAAGTTTCTAAGTGGTAGGGCTTCCAATTGATGTGAGTTTGTTGAGAAATGAAGATGAAGATGAACATTGATGTTGATGTGAGTTAGTGAACAACAGAACAAGTTGGTTCTCCTTTGGCCTTCTAACATGATATCACAGAAAACAAGTTGTTATTAATAAATGTATCTGACTGGCGAACTAAGACATGTGGTACGATTTTTGATAACTAGAGAAGATGAACAGTGTCGTGACAAAATTTATCCAAGTAGACCCAAGGGAAAGACTTAGGAACTTCATATTTCTAGATACAGACACACCAATGTACGTAATATTAACTCCCTTCAAGTACCCATTCGCAGAAACGCAAATCTCTCTTGCATGCTCGTTGTAATGCTCAAGTAGTGCGTATCTAATCTCTTATATATATATATATATATAACTTTTTGTGATCCATTTTTTCATCACTATGCCAAAATTCCTTTAGAATTTGCAATTTAGCTATTTGGTTATGGTAAAAAAAACTCGGAATTTCATTTAAACTCGAAAATCTAAGATTGGGAAAGGTTTGTTCCCTTGTTTGGCAACTTGTAGCAATAGTAAAGACAAATGGTACAGCAAAAATGTGGAAATTGGAGATGAAGATTTCCGATTTTAATTTCGTCAAAATAAGTGTAATTTCACAATTCCAACTATGATGAAAATCACAAATACATTGCAGGGAAATCTTGTGACCGCCAAACTTTACGATTAGGGTGCCAAATTTCATGATAAAACCTAATAAGGGTCTAGGACTACATCGTTCGCTCTGTTAACTCTCCAATATTCGACGAGATTTTTAGCTCGTGCATCATCTTTTTGCTTTGTTCTAGGTCAGCGACTACTCTTTTCTTTCTTGAATTATTTTAGCTTTTCGGTATACTCTTTAGGCCAATTGTGAATTTTGCTAGTTATTTTTATTTTCTAATAGTCATATGTTTGTTTTGCTTTTTTGTCTTCTTCCAATTCAGTTGTGTATTGGTTGTGTATGTAACTTATTTTTTTGGGTGTTTTTTAATTTTGGGGTTTTTAATTTTTTTTTAAATTTATGGATTTTGGTGTTAGTTCCTTGTTATAGATACTATGGAGCAAAAAATAATCCCAAAAATCATGGAGGTGACACGTGGGTTTTTGGACAAGAATGACAAAATTACCTTCAAGGCACTTTGGGATTCCCACACACATGCAACAGACAATAACAGCTCAAACCCCCTTTGGTCAAACCCCCCAAAATTCTAACTTAATCTTAGGTGTTATTATTTTGCTGGTGCATTTTCATCAATGAAGAAGATGACGGAAATTTGCATTCACATATGTTGTCCTCTTGAAGGTTAACAACAGCCAAGATTGAATATGATGATTTTGGTGTTAATTATTTTCTCATGCTACTAATGCCAAATTGTTCTCTCTTTGCATTTACATATAGAGGAAATTATAGCAATGATCCTTCAACTAAAAATGCATGAACATTGGTCCCTTAACTCATAAAAAAAATGATGCTATAATCCTTTTTGTCAACTTCGTTAAAACTTCTGTCAAAATGAGTCATGTGCCATGCACGTGAAGTTGAATCAATGGTAAAATATAGAAAACCAGATGAAAAAAATGTAGCAATGGTCCCTCAACTTTAACCCAATTAGAGAAATTGTTCATTCATTTTAACCCAGTTGAAGCAATGGACCCTCAACTTTAACCCAATTGTAACAATGGTCTTTCCAGCATGAGTTATTCTAACGGAATTCTAGTGGAGTTGATAAAAAGGACCATAGTTGCATGTTTTGGTGAGTTAATGGACCAATGGTCATGCATTTTTAGTTGAGAGACCATTGCTCCAATTTGATTAAAGGTAAGGAACTATTTCTACAATTTTCTCTTACATATAACCGACTATTGATTATAGAAATGTAGTATTTAGAATACCTTTTTTTTATTTCTGATTTGGTGTATCAGTTCGTTTGTTGAGACAAAAGAAACATGTAGAGGAGAAAACGTGATCGATAACATTGTGCGTCTATTGTGAATGATTTCTAGGGATTGGGTTTAATGATGTTTGTAGTTAAGTGGAATGCAAATTAAAGCACCAAAACTTGATTACGTTCCTCTCATTTTTTTCTGTTCACTTTTGCCTCATTTGTTTTTTGGTTGCATCGCCTGAAAAACATTGTCCGTCTACATGTATATGTATGTGTGTGTGTGTGTGTGTGTGTGTGTGTGTGTGTGTGTGTGTAACTTTTGATTAAAACAGAAAGTCACAGATGTTAAGACCCATCCGGGTAAGTTTGCTATTTTTATTTTCAAATGTGTGAAATGGCCAAAATACCCATAGAAGGGGAAATGTTGACTTTTGTTGTTTACCTTGTCAAGTCTTTATGGGGAACGAGAGTGCAACTTTTCCAATTGGAATATGATATGAAATTTCTACATAACTATATATGACAAAGAAAGAAGTCTAAGTTTCTAAGTGGTAGGGCTTCCAATTGATGTGAGTTTGTTGAGAAATGAAGATGAAGATGAATATTGATGTTGATGTGAGTTAGTGAACAACAGAACAAGTTGGTTCTCCTTTGGCCTTCTAACATGATATCACGAAAAACAAGTTGTTACTAATAAATGTATCTGACTGGTGGTCTTAGACGTGCGCGGTACGATTTTTGATAACTAGAAAAGATGGACTGTGTCATGACAAAATTTATCCAAGTAGACACAAGGGAAAGACTTAGGAACTTCATATGCAGTGGGATAAAATCTTAAGCTAATTTCCTTACCTATCTTATAGTCATTAAGTAAAATGTATATGCATATTTCTAGATGCTGACACACCAATGTACTTAATATTAACTCCTTTCAAATACACATTCGCAGAAACGCAAATCTCTCTTGCATGCTCATTGTAATGGTCATGTAGTGCATATCTAATATCGTATATATATAACTTTTTGTGATCCATTTTTTCATCACCATGCCAAAATTCCTTTAGAATTTACAATTTATCTATTTGGTTATGGTAAAAAAAAAACTCGGAATTTCATTTAAACTTGAAAATCTAGAATTGGGAAAGCAATTTTCCCTTGTTTGGCAACTTGTAGCGATAGTAGAGGCAAATTGTACAGGAAAAAGTGGAAATTGGGGATGAAGATTCGATTTTAATTTCGTCAAGATAAGTGTAATTTCACAATTCCAACAACGTTGAGAATCACAAATGCATTGCAGGGAAATCTTGCGACCACAAAACTTTACAATTAGAGCGACAAATTTCATGATAAAACGTAATAAGGGTTTAGGACTGCATCGTTCACTCTGTTAACTCTCCAATCTTCGACGGGTTTTTCAGCTCGTGCATCATCTTTTTGTTTTGTTCTAGGTCAAAGCCTACTCTTTTCTTTCTTGAATTATTTTAGCTTTGCGGGTATACTCTTTAGGCCAATTGTGAATTTTGCTAGTTATTTTTATTTTCTGATGGTCACATGTTTGTTTTGTTTTGTTTTTCTTCCAATTGAGTTGTGTTTGGTTGGATCTGTAACATATTTTTTTGGATTTTTTTTTAATTTATGGATTTTGGTGTTAGTTCCTTGTTATAGATGTTGTGGAGCAAAAAATAATCCCAAAAATCGTGGAGGTGACACACGGATTTTTAGATAAGAAGGACAAAATTATGCTCGAGGCACATCGAGATTCCCACGTGCGTGTAACGGACAACAACGACTCAATCATAGAAGAGTCAAAGGTGATCAATATGGTATTTATTCAAATCCTTCTCATCACTCCACATCAATCCCTTATTGATTTTATTCAAAAGGTAACTCCCAAAACTTCCTATTTAATTTAGGGTTAATTGTTATATTAATTGCAAGATATTATTTCACAAAATATCTTGCAATTATTCTTCAACTATCACCATATATGGTCGGCCACTCCTCACCCTATAGGCCGGTCACTCCTCACCCTATGGGTCGGCCACTCCCTATAAATAGCCCTATTATCCCACTAATAAGGAAGCCATTTGCTACTCACAAACTCCTAAACACATTCTTTCAGAATTCTAACTTTGGCATTGGAGATTTTTCGGCCAAATCCCCCCTCCCATTCATCGTGGGCGGCGTGAGGCTTTTGGCCTTAGTTTTAGGTGTTATTATTTTGCAGGTGCATTTTTGTCAAAGAAGAAGATGGCGGAAATTTACATCCACAAATTGGTGCTTTCATTGAGAGTTTGATTCACACGCTCGAAGAAGACTCTCACATTCAAAGTTTCACGTTTCTCATTCATAAGTAATTTTTTCATACGTTCTTATTCCTAGAATTTTTAAATTCTTTGAATAAACGTAGGAGAAAAATACAACGGCGAGAAATTCGAAAACCACAATGAATGAAACTTCCCACCACGACAATCCACGAAGCTCAACGTGGCGGCAAAATGAGTAACTTTGCCACCACAGAGTACCACCATCACGACAGCCAAGGCAACCTCCGTTGCAGTGAAGAGTGGGACAACTCTATGGCAACAGGGCCACGAAGCAACAACAGTTGCCACCTTGCAGTAATGAGCCCATACCCGTGCCACAAGGCAGCCAACCCAGCTTAAGGCAGCCGAGATCCAGTAGGCCCATAACACTGCCATAACAGTTGAGGCCCAAAGCATGGTCCAAGCAGCAACTGCAGTGGCAAATAGAGCAGCCCAACACTGGCGGGCCCAATGCACCCTTGGCCTAATGCCAAGCAGGCCAAAATCGCACCAAACCCACACACTCTGCACGTGACTTGGCCCACTTCCGTGGCCCAACTTGCTCGCGCGGTCCACCCAGTGATCTCGACTGGTTCAAGGCCAGTTTAATTGTCTCTGCTTCAGATTTCTGGACCGACGATTGAACTTGGGGTATTTTCACTCTAATTTTCTATAGATTTAACATATCTCAACTCAAATCTCGCACTTGGAGTCTATTGCACTTCCATTACTCAAGGAGACGCATATCATCTAAGCTATTTCATCCCAAATGGCAAACAACATTTGTCTTGACAAGTCATAGAGTTGACATGCACCTTCGCGCAGCAGTCGAACTTAGTGAATCAGCTCTTGCAGCGTACAGAGATGTAGCGTGCCCCAGATGAGGTGTCTCGAAGCAGGATAAGTGTAGAATACGATCTTCTCTAGCAACATCCCAACAAGCAGCTTTTTGACCAGCCACGAACCGAGCGTTCTGGCAGTGTACACTCCCGTCTGGGCCCTCGAGAAAGCGTATACTTTTGTCTTAGCGTGCGAATGAGAATGTACTCCCAGTTAGGCCCACGGACTAACATACATTTGGTTAGGACCACACTCTTATAATCAACATAGACAACCTTCCAGATGAAGTGTTCATTCACGACTAGGCCTGCAAAAAGCATCTTCCACCTCACATCGGAGTAAGCAGCACAGAGGACAATGATAAGCAGTCACTTAATCCGGCTCAAGTTCAATAAGCAGCCTGCGAGTAATCGGCTCGTCTACCAAGAACGTACCATATGCACCACAACCACGACATAGACGAGCTAAACTTAGCTATGAGCAGCCTAGACCAACAGGTCACGACTGGGGGCAGCCAAAAGCTCCGCTGCGCCAACAGAGGTAAATTTAGAAAGAAGTTGAAAGACTCCTAACCAAACGATTGCGTGATTTCCAACATAACGAAGCTATTGATGAGGCGCTCTAACGATACACGACCAACATAAAGGGTCACCTTTTATTAACAAGATCGAGCAGATAGAACCATCCCACATACAGTGGCGGATAAAAATATTACTTATGTTTTAACATACACAACAACTCAGCCTAATGGGGCATTGAGGGCAGATGGGTACTAGAATGACACACTTGGCCAACTACCAAGAACCAGAGGCAGATTTTATTTTCATCACTCCGCACGATTCAATACTTAAGCAGCACATCACCAGTAGCCGAGCACCCCAAACCTAGTGGTCAAAATCCTCCAGATGCACACAAGCTCACCCCGACTCCACCCTCACAGCCGTGCCCACCTGTTCCCCAACACTCAACCACCCTTGATTTATCACCATGGCTCACAGCTATGCCAATCTTGCACCACGACTTCCAACCGTGCCGATCTTGCCATGCGACTCTTAACTACGCCAACCTAGCCCGTGATACTTCATACTTCAAAGCATCCAACGACGAAGTAGAACACGAGGCTCTACTAGAAGCCCCTGCTAACGAAAGACTTAGCGGTGAAGAGGCTTCCAATCCATTCAAATTCTCAACTGACCACCAACCAAACCTTAGATGAACACATGATGAAACATCTAAGGATGGCGCAATACTTGGATAAGGTTCGGGAGCAGCTCACTAAGCTTCCCACTTACACCCTTACGTGAGTTCCATAAGCAGTTTGAAGTCTCAAGCAGATTGTAGAACAAGACCTCACAGGTTGAGGATTATTTCAGTTGTCTAGCAGTCCAGTTTTCCTCAACTGTTCTCATAACAACGACTTTCAAGCTCTCCAGTGGAAAGGGTAAACCAATCCCCCGACACCCATCTGGGTAAGCGCTCTAGTGCGAGAAGGTGATCTAATTGCTCTCTAGTGCGAGATGGTAAATGTCACGCCCCGGACCCGGGGTCGGTGGAAAAATAACCCTGAATCCGAAATGTGAGTTAAAAGCTTAATAAATAAAAGGAAATTGACACGGGTTGAAAATAAACTCCTCTTATTAAAATAACTCCAAAATCCTTAAATTTCTCCTCAATCACAACCTCATCTCTTCTAACACCTGTCTTGCCGAATAACACTTGTCTTGCCAAATAACTCATCTATAAAATAATAGGTGAGGGGTGAGCAACAACCAACATCACTCAGTGAGTAGAATATGTAATATGTCGGTCAAGCTTGCCATTTTAATCACTCTATAAAATAGGATAATAATATCAAAGCTTTCGCCACATAATTCCATATCACGTCATCCCTTTACGTGTCCATTATATCCTTCACAAATTGTAACTCACCACATGACTCTTAATGGCCATTCTACCCTAATGTCCCCGTGTGCAGTTTACATTTATCCCTCTTATTAATGCAACACCAAAATTCTCATGCTCCATGAACATTTCCAAATAATCCACATATCACGATATATAATAACTCCAAGACATTTCAACAAATCCAACATGCTTGACTTGAAATGGATGGAGATTTATAAATAGATAAAACCCACAATAGTTCGTGGTTTTCATTTATCGAAAATAAGAACTTTTAAACACATTACATAAACTACTCACCTCGATAATCCAATCTTTGGCATGACAACCCAACTAATATTTCTGCACATTTCTCTCTCTCTCTCTCTCTCTCTCTCTCTCTCTCTATATATATATATATATATATATATATATATATATATATGTATGTATGTAAGTAAAAAGATAGACATGAGCACAAAGATTAGAAATTAACAATTTTCATGCAAACTACATGCAACGTACATAAAAGAAGAGAAAAGGTTGAGGAAATGTAAATGAAATGGAGAAGTGGCAGAAGGTATTTATATAAGACATGAGTCGGCAAGTATAGAAGGAAGTGTTCAATATCATTGGATAATAAGGTATGAGAGATTGACACTTGTTAGGGTAGTAGTGTTGGCTGCCATGTGGATAAATAGGTGTCACTTACAGAGAATGAATGGTCCACACGGAGCAATCTCAAGCTCCAATGTAATGACTATGCAAATAAAATTGGAATGAATGATTGGATAGTCAATATGGTATAAGAACTAGACATCTGGGTATATGGATTGCTCAGTTAATAGCAGGGTCCGACACTTGTTATACAAGTGTCATCATGAACAACCACAAACAACATTGATCTTGATCACCAGGTCTTACATGTAGGAGGTGTACTAACCTAATGCATGAAACGAAAGATATCTAGATTACTATGGTTTGTTATATATACATATGCATGCATACATACGTAAACAATACATAGAACATAAATATGAAACAAAATATTTTTAATATATATATATATATTTTAATACAGGTTCTCATAGTAAACCAATTCCCCAACCCCCATTTGGGTATGCTCTTCAGTGCGAGATGGTAATCCAATCCCTGACACCTATCTGAGTAAGCTCTCCAGTGCATGAGGGTAAACAAATTCCCTGACACCCATCTGGATATGTTATCTAGTGCGAGAAGGTAAACCAATCCCCTGACACCCATATGGATAAGCTCTCCAATGCGAAAGGGTAAACCAATGCCCCGACGCCTATCTGGGTAAGCTCTCCAGTATAAGAGGGTAAACCAATCCCCCGACACCCATAAGTAAGTTCTCTAGTGTGATAGGGTAAATTGATTACTCTCCTGTGCGAGAGGGTAAACCAATTTCTCGACACCCATCTTGTTATGCTCTCTAATACGAGAGGGTAAACCAATTTCCCGACATCCATCTGGGTATTCTCTCCAATGAGAGAGGGTAAACCAGTCCCCCAACACCCATCTAGGTAAGCTCTTTAGTGCAAGAGGGTAAGCTAATTGCTCTCTAGTACGAGAGGGTAAACTAATCCCCCGACACCCATCTAGGTAAGCTCTCCAGTGCAAGATAGTAAACCAATTCCCCGATACCCATCTAGGTAAGCTCTCCCGTGCGAGAGGATAAACTAATTCTCTGACACCCATATGCGTCTACTCTTTAATGGAAGGGGCAAACTACCCACGAATTTCCACACAACTACTCATTTTGATATGATTAATTAAAGATTTTCATATTCTACAAATCTTTATCATATTGTGATGTAGGCCACACAACTCAAAAGATTGAATACTCGAATACCAGCTATGCAGCAAATGGTCAGGGGGCAGCAGCCGACGACAAACTCAACAACTCGACGCCCCAAGAAACCAAAACTCACTGCCATAGTGACTCTAGGGGATCATCAGCCAAAAATGCTTTCAGACATATTAAAAGCACATCCAAACAACCTTTAGGTCTTAGGTTGAAGATATCTCCAAAGTTAGATTAGGCTAGTATTTATATTGCACCTTAATAGAAAAAAAAATACTTTTGTCTTCATTGAATCACTGTGCAGTAGCCGATGACGAACTTAACAGCTTGATGCCCCAAGAAACTAAAACTCACGGCGATAGTGACTCCGTGGGATCGTTATCATTTTTCGAAGCAATGTGTCTATCCAACGGTTCCATGTCTACAAGTATTCCAAGACGCTTCAAGCAAGCAAAGTTTCAAGAAAAACAAATATGAAGTAAAGCTAAAGCAGTTTATTAAATTTGTAGCAAATTGATAAACTTATATGAAGGTCGCCAAAATCCAACACAGGATAAACAAATCAGACTACTCATTTAACAACTTAGATGACCTTAGGCTCTCCAGTAGCCATCTTACCTTTATCAGCCACTTTGCACTCAGCTGTTTGCCTTTAACAGCCACTTCATCTTCACCAGCTCCGATCTTGGCAGCACCATCCTCGATTCCTCCCTCTATGACAATTGAGAAATCAAAATCAAGCAATTTCCTCCTTCTTGGCAAACAGCATAGACGTGGTAGCCCAAGCGTGGCCCCTGCCACACTAACTCTTCGACCCTTGTTGAGCCGACTCCTAGCCCATGCCAGCCGACATGTCGCACCACCCCGAAGGCTGCCCCGCGGCAACCACTCAAGAAAAAGACAAAGAAAATTAAGTTTTTCTTACCTTGGTGCGGTGCGGAGAAGACAAAGAAATCAATAGAAGACGGTTCTTTGCACGGGCAAGCAAAAAAGATAGCTAAGGGAGGGGGAGCAAATATCCTCTAACTTTCTCTCTTTCTCGTAAGGATAAATAGTACCCTCCAAAGCTGATTTAATCCCCTACTTAAGGTAGGCTTAAATAGGCTTTGGAGGTGATTTATTTCCCTTTCCTAGAAGAATCACCTGTAAGTCCAAGTGGGAATCTACATCAAAGTTGGAGATATCTATACATACTGCCCTTTCCTGCGAGCAGCCCAGCAGGTGTGGGGGCATTTGTGGAACCAAAAATAATCCCAAAAATCATGGAGGTGACACGTGAATTTTTGGACAAGAAGGACAAAATTACCCTTGAGGCACACCGGGATTCCCACGCCCCTGCAACAGACAATAACGGCTCAATCAAGGAAGAGTCAAAGGTGATCAATATGGTATTTATTCAAATCCCTTTCATCACTGCTCATCAATCCCTTATTGATTTTATTCAAAATGTAACTCCCATAACTTCCTATTTAATTTAGGAATAATTGACATGTTAATTGCCAGATATTATTTTACATAATATCTTGTAATTATTCATCAATTACAACCATATATGGCCGACCACTCCTCACCCTAAGGGCTGGCCACTCCCTATAAATAGCCCTATTATCCCACCAAAAAGGAAGCCATTTGCTACCCATAAACTCCTAAACACATTCTTTTCAGAATTCTAACTTCGGCATCGAAGATTCTTCGGCCAAAGCTTCCCCTAATTCATCATGGGCCTGTGAGGCTTTTGGCCTTAATCTTTGGTGTTATTATTTTACAGATGCATTTTTGTCAAACAAAAAAGTTGTGAAAATTTGCATCCACAGATGTTGTCCTCTTAAAGGTTAACAATAGCCAAGATTGAATATGATGATTTTGGTGTTAATTACTTTCTCATGCTACTAATGCCAAATTGTTCTCTCCTTGCATTTACATATAGAGCAAATTATAGCAGTGGTTCCTTATCTAAAAATCCATGAGCATTGGTCCTTAAACTCCTCAAAAAATGAAGCTATGATCATTTTCGTCAACTCTGTTAGAACTTCCGTCAAAATGAGTCATGTGCCACGCACGTGTGGTTGAATTAAGGGGAAAATATAGAAAACCAGATGAAAAAATGTAGCAATGACCTCTCAACTTTAACCCAATTAGAGAAATGACCCCTCCACTTTAACCTAGTTAAAGCAATGGACCTTCAACATTAACCCAATTGTAGCAATGGTCTTTCCAACATGAGTCATTCTAACGAAATTCTGATGGAGTTGACAAAAAAGACCATAGATGCACGTTTTGATGAGTTAAGAGACCAATAGCTATGCATTTTTAATTGAGAGACCATTGCCCCAATTGGATTAATGGTAAGGAACCATTCCTCCAATTTTTTCTGTCATATAACCGACAATTGATTGTAGAAATGTAGCATTAGGATATCTTTTTTTCTTTTTGATTTAGTGTATCAATTCGTTTGTTGAGACAAAAGAAACATTTAGAAGAGAAAACGTGATCGATAACACTGTGCATCTATTGTGAATGATTTCTAGGGATTGAGTTTAACGACGTTTGATGTTAAGACCCGTCCGGGTAAGTTTGCTATTTTTATTGTCAAATGCGTGAAATGACCAAAATATCCATAGAAGGGGAAATGTATAAAATTGTCCTATCAATAATTCTTTTAGTACTCATTGATACAAACGTGTGGGCGCATGTAGAACGAGATTTGGACATAAAACGCAACTTTTTTGAGTCCTTAAATGCAAGGCCATTTTCATAAATTTTGAAGTTCTGCTTGAAGACGCGTGCATTAGAGAAGACTGAAGGGATTCAAAGTATTTTGAATCTGTGGGTGAAAAAGTTGGAGCCTTTTTCCATGAATGATTTGGGAATTTTTGTAAAATGAAAGGAAGAGTCTAAGGTTTTATAGGTGAAATGTTGCAGAGTTAGGGGCAATTGTGAGACCATGATTCTCCAGGGCTAGAGTAAGGCTGATCGAAATAGAGTTACCTCAGAAGTTCTACCATAAACTAAACAACTCCAATCGAAGTTGGATTAACGGAGAAGTGGTGCCACCATCATCCTATTCTGAACAGTGGGTGAAGTCCGAGTAACTTCGCTGAGAATAACCATGCTTGTTTTGCAAGACACAGGGATCTGATCCGTATGAAAGTTGTCAAACATCCTCTATATGTCTTAGAGTTCCTAACAATCTAGAAATTAGAGTGCGCTGTAAGTAATCACATTCCTAAAGATGATGCAATATCTACTTCTAGATATATTCTAGGATTCTCACCTCTTAGCACAATGATTCTATTCTAAAAATGTCTCTCTTCTGATTGGTATAAATACACCCCTTCTAGGTTCGTCTCTGGTAATGTAATCATCGCACTCTGATTCTCTTCGCCACTACTTGAGTCTTATACTTGCTTACTAACTTGACCATCCAAGAGCTTTTGGCAGGCAAACCACCCCACACACCCGATCTTAGGCTTGCTCACGGTTGTTTGCTGCTTTACAGGTTACTCCGATGTGTGTCTCCACCATCTGCAGCTGTGCGGGAATTTAGTTCGAACAACCATGCTGACAAAAAAAGAGTCAACTTTGGTTCAAGAACCATACTGGTTCAAGTCCCTGTTTTCATCTTGACAGAACTACTCATAACCAAACCAAAGCGTAAATATAAATAATTTTTGAAAAACAAAAAATTCATAAAATTAACACGATTAGCAAGGTAGGGCTTGTCGAAGATGTGAATGGACATTAATTTCAAAAATGTTTCTTTACTTCTTTCACTACTCAAGATTGCACCATATCGGGTGTATAGTGCAGATAGAAAGGAAAAAGATATTCGATTAAGAATTGAAAGATTTTTGGATGATTACAGGGTACTCAAACCAAGCATGAACTCATACGCGGATATTAAGAGGATTATAAATCAATTCAAGGACAAGTTGGGCCAAGAAAATATGAAACTGTCTTCCAAAGAATGCTCTCTTCTGAATTCCCTATTGCTGTCAAAAGTCCTCAATAGTTCCAAGGGAGATGGGTAAGAGTTCGTAATACTGAGAGATTGAATCTTTTCACACTTGGCCAAATTTTCGTGGAATTTTTATTAGATGAAACAATGAATCTTGAACAAAACAAACCAAAATTTAATATTGAGAGATTGAATCATTGAAGTGGACGTGGATGTTGGGTACTCAACAGTCTAGGAATGAAAACTCTCATATCAGTTTTTATCCAAAATTTTAGAATTATGTGTGTATTGCAACGATTGTCCGAATGATTATTCTTCTTTTATCAAATTTCCATGGAAAATGAGCATTGGGCACAAAAGTTGAACGAATGAAATTTCAACGATCTGCAAAGGGATTTTGAGTTTGACACGCCATTTTTCTTCCTCTTATGCAGTCATGTTTATTAAAAGACAAAAATAAATATGACTTTACATAAGGAAAGAGAAAGAGTACTTTTCTTTGAAAAAATCAACTATTTATTGAAGGGGATGTGGATGTTGATTGATGCATCGTGTGAATAGAAAAAAAGGACCTTGAAGGGAGATGAGACATTCATTAGAAGCTAAGGAAAAAAAAGTTATAGTGATTTAGAAAAATGGAGTTTTAACGAAACATTCTCAGTACTGTTCGTTTTTAACGGAAAACCACATTTTTACCTTTCCTGGCTTGATTAGAAGAAAAGTCATGGTATTGTATTTACAATCTCAAGTCTTGAGGGGTAACGAGAGTGCAAGTTTCCAATTGGAATATGATATGAAATTTCTACATAACTATATATGACAAAGAAAGAAGTCTAAGTTTCTAAGTGGAAGGGCTTCCAATTGATGTGAATTTGTTGAGAGATGAAGATGAAGATGAATATTGTTGTTGATGTGAGTTAGTGAACGACAGAACAAGTTGCTTCTCATTTGGCCTTCTAACATGATATTACCGGAAAACAAGTTGTTACTAATCAATGTAACTGACTAGTGAACTAAGACATGCGGTACGATTCTTTTTATAACTAGAGAATATGAACAGTGTCATGACAAAATTTATCCAAGTAGACCCAAGGGAAAGACTTAGGAACTTCATATGTTGTGGGATAAAATCTTAAGCTAATTTTCTTTTTAATCTTATAGTCATTAAGTAAAATGTATATGCATATTTCTAGATGCATACACACCAATGTACATAATATTAACTCTTTTTAAGTAGTCCTTTAGAATTAAAAAGAGTTAATATGCATCATGTGAAGTTCCTAAGTCTTTCCCCCTCGTGTGCTCTTTGTAATGCTCATGTGATGCCGTTCTAATCTCTTATATATAACTTTTTGTGATCCATTTTTCATCAATATGCCAAAATCCCTTTAGAATTTGCACCTTATCTATTTGGTTACGGTAAAAAAAACTCGGAATTTCATTTAAACTCGAAAATCTAGGGATGTGAAAGCAATTTTCTCTTGTTCGGCAACATGTAGCGAGAGCACAGGCAAATTGTATAGGAAAAAGTTAGAAATTGGGGAAGAAGATTCCCAGTTTTAATTTTGTCTAAATAAGTGTAATTTCACAATTCTAACTACGATGAGAATCACAAATATATTGCAGGGAAATCTTGTGAGAGCCAAACTTTGCGATTAGGGTGCCAAATTTCGTCATAAAACCTAATAAGGGTTTAGAGCTGCATTGTTCACTCTATTAAATCTCCAAATCTTCGACAGGATTTTTGGCTCGTGCATCATCTTCTTGCTTTGTTCTAGGTCAACGCCTCTACTCTCTTCTTTCTTGAATTATTTTACCTTTTCAGGTAGACTCTTTATGCCTGTTGTGAATTTTTCTAGTTATTTTTATTTTCTGATAGTCATATGTTTGTTGTGCGTTTTTCCTTCCAATTGAATTGTGTATTGGTTGGATTTGTAACATTTTTTATTTTATTTTATGGATTTTGGTGTTAGTTCCTTGGTATGGATGTTGTCCTTTTGAAGTTAACAATATCCAAGAATTTTTTATTTTATTTATGGATTTTGGTGTTAGTTCCTTGTTATGGATGTTGTCCTTTTGAAGGTTAACAATAGCCAAGACTAAACATGATGATTTTGGTGTTAATTACTTTCTCATGATACTAGTGCCATATTGTTCCCTCTTTTGCATTTACATGTAACCAACTGTGGATTGTAGAAATATAGTATTTAGGAGAACTTTTTTTTCCCTAATTTAGTGTATCAGTTCGTTTGTTGAGACCAAAAGAAAAACATGTAGAAGAGAAAACATGATTGATAACACTGTGCGTCTATTTTTTTATTTTATTTTTTGACATAAGCGATAAAGTGTTTCATTACTAAGAACAAGTAAATAAAGAGGTGTCAAAGGATACAATTTCTCCAATGACCAATTTCTTGAATAGGGAGATAGTTCGCACAAGATGCAAATACTTTTAAACTCCTATACGGCTACCACAATAGAGCACCACAAATAGGAGTTCCAGATAAAATTGCAATAAAGACAGCAGACGCAACATCCTCATACCGATACCCTGACATAAAGCCATCGACAATGAGGCCACATAAATCGCATAAGAGACACAAACAGATCACCGAAGCAACACAAAGTTTACTAACTTAACCCGCTCAAGACGCTACAAACAAAACCTTAAAATTAAACTAAAGTTAATGACATGTCCAGATGCGTGTCCATAGGGAAGACACGATTACAGAGGTGGCAAGAGACTGGGTTGTACAACCATGAGGCTGTGTCCGTGGCAAGGACAACGAAGGCTTGGGGCTTAGGATGGCAGAGGAAATACCACGACAAGCTAGAGCCACCGTCACATCGTCGTTGCCGCCAAACTTACGTAAAATTGTTAGCACAAAAAGCCGCCAAGGGTTTCCGCTGACTGGGAAAAAGATAAGATTTGTGAACACCAAGGCTACATGGGTCACAACATAGCAAAATTGAAGTCTTTGTCATCCTCAGCATTATCCGACCGCTATCCACAAATTGAAGCAACGAATTGGGCAAGTGTGCAACAAATTTCCAATGTGCATCTATTGTGAATGATTTACAGGGATTGGGTTTAATGATGTTTGTAGTTAAAGTGGGATGCAATTTAGAACACCAACGTTTGATTATGTTCCACTCATTTTTTCTGTTCACTTTTGCCTCATTTGTTTTTTTTTTGTTGCATCGTCTCAAAAACGTGTGCGTCTACATGTACATGTATAGTATAACTTTTAGTTAAAACAAAAAGTCAAATATTCCATAATTAACTATTTAAATTTGTTGCATATCACAATATATCTTTGTTCATACATTCAAACAGGCATGACAAATACTGAGGAAGAAAATAGGGAAAAAATGAAAATTATTGTCACCACAATTATATATATATATATATATATTTTTTTTTTTTTTTGAACAAACGATATTATCTACATCAAAGGGGTGGGGAAGTGGCCTAAGCCTCAGAATGAGTTAGCAATAATATAGTTCAATTCGCCTTTGGTGAGAATCGAACATAAGACATTTCACTTACAAGTAAAGAGAAATATCCTAGACCCTAACTTAATCCTAGACCCTAACTGGATATGTTATTGTCATGGTCATGCATTGGTATAGTAACAATATGTTTGGATAAGGAAAATAAACTTAGAATTTTTACAAAAGTCAGAATTTATAAATTGACACAATCAATTCCTTTGTTTGGATTCATAAACATAGAAATTTAGACTTTTCGCATGAGAAAAAACTTGGAATATTGGGACCTTCAATTCGCATGTTTAAATTTCATGTAAATATGTGTCATTTCTAAATTTCAGTAAGTGAGAGTTTAAAAATAAATTTCATTCATCTTTTAGGTTAATCAAACAAGAAAATTTATAAATTATAGAAAATAAAATTTCGTCATTTCAATTTCCGTTATTTTAAAATTCTTAGTAATCTTAAATCTTCAATTTCCGTCATTTCAATTTTCAATTCAATTGTTTACTTATTCAATTTCAGTGAATTGAAAAATTCAACCAAAACCCATTTTCAAAACATCAAGTGTATGATTAATTTTTTTGATGAAGTCTTTTATTTGCCTATAATTATAGACAATACCTCAAGGGGAACAAGTTCCTTTTAAATACATAGTTAGGTGTAGTTGTGGGACCTTTACCAGGGCCAGTGTAAGGCTGATCGGAATAGAGTTGCCTCAGAAGTTCGACCATGAACTAAACAGCTCCAATCGTAGCTGGATTAATGGAGAAACAGTGCCACCATTATCCTGTTCAGGAGTAGTAGGCGAAGGCTGAGTAACTTTGTTGAGAATAACCATGCTTGTTCTAGGGATCTGATCCGTATGAAAGTTATCTAACATCCTCTATATGTCTTGGAGTTCCTACAATCTAGGAATTAAAATGCGCTGCAAGTAATCACACTCCTAAAGATGATGCAATATCTACTTCAAGATATCTTCTAGGATTCTCCTGGCTTAGCACAACAACTCTATTCTAAAAATGTCTCTCTCCTGAAAGGTATATATACACCCCTTCTAGGTTCGTCTCAGGTAACGTAATCATCGCACTCTAATTCTCTTTGCCACTGCTTGAGTCTTGTACTTGTCTTGTACTTGCTTACTAACTTGACCATCCGAGAGCTTTTGGCAGGCAAACCACACCCCCCACGGCGATCTTAGGCTTGCTCACAGTCATTTGCTGCTTTACAGGTTACCCGTATTTATGCCTCCACCATTTGCGGCTGTGCATGAATTTAGTTCGAACAACCATGCTGACAAAAAACAAAAACAAAACAAAACGTCAACTTAAGTTCAAGAACCAGACTGGTTCAGGTCCTGTTTTTCATCTTGACATAACCAAACCAAACCGTAAACATAAATAATTTTTTAGAAACAAAAAATTCATAAAATTAACACAATTGGCAAGGTAGGGCTTGTCGAAGGTGTGAATGGACATTAATTTCAGAAATGTTTCTTTACTTTTTTCACTACTCGAGATTGCACCATATCGGGTGTATAGCGTTGATAGAAAGGAAAAAGAGAATAGATTAAGAATTGAAAGATTTTTGGATGATTACAAAGTACCTAAACGAAGCATGTTCTCGCACATGGATATTAAGAGGATTACAAATCAATTCAAGGACAAGTTGGGCCAAGAGCATATGGAATTGTCTTCCAAGGATGCTCTCTTCTAAATTCCTTATTGCTGTCAAAAGTCCTCAACAGTTCCAAGGGAAATGGGTAAGAGTTCGTAATACTGAGAGATTGAATCTTTTCAAATTTTGCCAAATTTTCTTAGAATTTTAATTAGATGAAACAATGAATCTTGAACAAAGCAAAACAAAACGTAATACTGAGAGATTGAATCATTGAAGTGGACATGGATGGTGGGTACTCAACAGTCCAAGAATGAAAACTGTCATATCAGTTTCTATCCAAAATTTTGGAATTATGTGTGTGTTTCAACGATTGTCTGAAGAAGATTCTTTTATTAAATTTCCATGGAAAATGAGCATGGGGCACAAAAGTTGAACGAATGAAATTTCAACGATTTGGAAAGGGATTGTGAGTTTTGGTTAAAACAAAAAGTCACATATTCCATAATTAACTATTTAAATTTGTTGCATATCACAATATATATTTGTTCATACATTCAAACAAGCATGACAAATACTGAGGAAGAAAATAGGGAAAAAATGAAAATTATTGTCACTACAATTGTACATATATATTTTTCTTTTTGAACAAACGACATTATCTATACTAAGCGGGTGAGGGAGTGGTATAAGCCTCACAATGAGCTAGCAATAATATAGTTCAATTCGCCTTTAATGAGAATCGAACATAAAACATTTCACTTACGAGTGAAGAGAAATATCCTAGACCCTAACTAGATATGTTATTGTCATGGTCATACATTGGTATAGTAACAATATGTTTGGATAAGGACAATAAACTTATAATTTTACCAAAAGTCAGAATTTATAAATTGGCATAATCAGTTCATTTGTTTGGATTCATAAACATAGAAATTTAGACTTTCCGCGTGAGAAAAAACTTGGAATTTGGAACTTTCAATTCTCATGTTTAAATTTCATGTAAATAGGTGTCATTTATAAATTTTAGTAAGTGAGTTTAAAAATAACAAACATGTATTCAAATTTCATTCCTCCTTTAGGTTAACCAAACAATAAAATTTATAAATTCTAGAAAATAAAATTTCGTTATTTCAATTTATGTTATTTTAAAATTCTTAGGACCTATTTGGTACTCTACTTGAATCCAACTTTTTAAAATCAAAAACAGTTTTCAAGTTTTAGGCCTTAAAAACTTATTTGGTAGAACTATTTTAAAAAACTAAACTAAAAGACTAACTAAAAAAATATAATTTATTATCTAAAACACACAAAAAAGTGAGTTTTTAGAATTTTTAAACTTAAATTCACTCATTTTTTTTTCTCCCTCCTCCCCTCACTCCAAATCTCTCTCTCTCTCTCTCTCTCCCTTCTATTTTTTTAACCTTTTTTTGTCTCTCATCCAATCCGCTCTCTTCATTTTCTCGATTCTTTCTCTCACTCCTCTTCCTCTCTATCTCCTCTGATTCTCTCTCTTCATTCTTTTCAACGAATAATTTCTTACTTTCTTTCCTCCTCTCTCCTCTTTCTCCTTTGACCCCCTCTTTTTGGATCTCCTTGTTCAGTTTGAGTTGTAAGATTTAAAATTTTTAAATCGTATACCAAACAAGTTTATGAGTTTTAAAGAAAATTATTCTCAAGAAATGTTTTGAGAAATGATAAAAAAAAAATTTGAAATAGGATACCAAACAAGTCCTTAATAATCTCAAATTTTTCCATCCAAACAAAATGTTTTCTTGTCATAGAACTTTCAATTGGAATCAAGGAAGACAATCTTTTCACAACTAATTATTCTCACCAAAAGCAATTTTTATTTTAAAGCAGATCAATACCAAACTGCAAAAACAAAGTAGGAAGGCTAAAATTAAGGTGAAGAACCTGCTTCCACTAATTTCCTTAGGAGAGAGAGAGAGAGAGAGAGAGAGAGAGAGAGAGAGAGAGAGAGAGAGAGAGAGAGAGGGAAGAGTGAACCGAGCGAGCGAGCGAGCAGAGAGAGAAAACACCAAGTAGTATTCTAATGTTGGTGGGGTTAAGTCACCGGATGTGGATTCTCTCCTCATTTTTTTCCATCCATTTCCATCATCTCTTTGTTTGTGTGATTGGTGGGGTTAAGTCACCGGATGTGGATTCTCTCCTCATTTTTTTCCATCCATTTCCATCATCTCTTTGTTTGTGTGATTACAGTTAAGCCACATCAATATTTTATATTTATTTTTTTATAAAGATAATAAAACAAAAAAAACATAGCTTAACCGATGATGAAAGTGAATGGGAAAAAAAGGAGGAAAGAATCCTCCTCCTAAGTCACCTTCTGTGAAGTTGCAGTAAGGACTTCCATACCAGAGAAAAGTCAGTAAATGATGTTGACACAGTCAGTAAACGACAAAGACAGAATTGTGTAATCATAAATTCATAATGCTCCACCTCTTTTTCATTAATGGAGGACAGTGTATAATTACTACGTATATATCTCTGCTCAATTACAGAAAATAAAAATCCATGCGCATTATTTTTTAATTATTATCTCAGAAATGCAGAAATTGATCATCTCTTCGTTTTGCATATTGATACTAGTTTTCTTCAACCTAGTTGGGGCAAGCCAATATGTGTGCGCGAAATCTAACTGTAGCAATGATCAAAGCCCGGCTATCCATTTGCCATTGAACATCAGGCGCACACATCATTGTGGAAATTCTGGGCTTGAATGCAATGGGAGATATGAGCAGCAAATACTACTAAAATTATTTGTCAAACACATAGATTACAAGCGTCAGGAAATCCAAGTCTATTCCCCAACTAACTGCCTGCTGCTAAAGCCTGTTGAAATCCCAAACATGCCACCCTCTCCCTTCAACGTGTCAGTCGATTACATGAGTAACGTTACCTTATTCAGTTGTCATACTTCTGTTGCAAGACGAGATCCGTATGTGTATCAAGTCCCCTGCCTCGGCGACCGTGGCAAGAGAACTTATGCCATTCTTTCGGAATATGGTTTTGGAACTCTCTTCCAGAATCTACAATCTTGTACAAAAATGTATGATGTTTTATCAGTTCCAATACCCTATGAATATGATGTTCTTCGTTTCAAATGGTCTATACCAAATTGCAGAAAATGTGGAGAGGGAAAGAGGTGTGGATGGCAGAACAATGAAATTAAATGTATTCAATGGAGGAAACCAAGTAAGGATGACATGTATTCATTGCTAGTTTTAAACATCTTTACATTTATGTCTCAGTAATTATTATTTAGAACATGTTGTCCAGTCCATTTTTACTATGAATATTAACTGACAGTCTCATTTGAATTTGCCTTTATCTTTTACAGGCAACACATGGAAATTAGTGGTCACAGGTGGAATCTTGGGTTCTTTGCTTCTTGTTCTACTGATGATTGCAGCATATCGGGTATATAGTGCTGATAGAAAGGAAAAAGAGAGTCGATTACGAATTGAAAGATTCTTGGAGGATTACAAAGCACTCAAACCAAGCAGGTACTCGTACGCAGATATTAAGAGGATTACAAATCAATTCAAGGACAAGTTGGGCGAAGGAGCCTATGGCACTGTCTTCAAAGGAATGCTCTCTTCTGAATTCTTTATTGCTGTCAAAGTCCTCAACAGTTCTAAGGGAGATGGGGAAGAGTTCGTAAATGAAGTGCGAACGATGGGTCATATCCACCACGTCAACGTGGCTCGCTTGGTTGGCTTTTGTGCTGATGGATTTGTAAGAGCTCTTGTTTACGAGTTCTTCCCCAATGGTTCTCTGCAGGATTTCATTTCATCTGCAGATAGCAAGAATTCATTTCTTGGTTGGGATAAGCTGCAAGATATTGCCCTAGGCATAGCCAAAGGAATTGAATATCTTCACCAGGGATGCGATCTACGAATCCTGCATTTCGACATCAAACCCCATAATGTTTTGCTAGACCAAAATTTCACTCCAAAAATTTCTGATTTTGGTTTGGCCAAGTTATGTTCCAAGGATCAAAGCTTGGTGTCCATGACTACAGCTAGGGGGACCATGGGCTACATTGCACCTGAAGTGTTCTCCAGGAATTTTGGAAATGTGTCTTACAAGGCAGATGTCTATAGCTTTGGAATGCTGCTGCTTGAGATGGTAGGAGGAAGGAAGAATATTGGTACAATCACGGATAACACTACAAATGAAATTTACTATCCACAATGGATTTATAATCTTCTAGAGGAAGGGGATGACCTACGAATCCATATTGGGGAAGAAGGAGATGGTAAAATTCCAAAGAAACTTGCAATTATAGGGCTATGGTGTATCCAGTGGCACCCGTCGGATCGTCCTTCCATGAAAATAGCGGTTCAGATGTTAGAAGGAGGAGGAGAAAGCTTGAGTATGCCGCCTAATCCCTTTGAGCCTACTGGTCCTACAACTAGAAATGCAAGACGCCTAGAGCTAGAAGCTATTGCTGAATTAGAGTAAAATGTATATGCAGATATGTAGACGTATAGTGATATTTACATGGAATAAGAGGCCGTTTGATAACTATTTCGCTTTTAGCTAGCTTTTAGTTTTCATTTTTTACTTTTTTGAAAATTGAAAACTAAAATTTTGTTTGGTAAATACTTTCAGTTAAAAAAAATGAAGACTGCGAAAACTCAAAGGAAGTAGATTAAATGTAGTTACCAGACAAACCGGAATCTCAATAATAAAAAACATTGAATTGCACAACACAATCCAAACCAATCAAAACATTAAAATAGCAAAAAAAATTTAAATTCTAGTTGATTAGATTTTAACATGGTAAAAATGAACAAATCCGATGAAAAAACAAAAAATTCTCAGATAAAAATAGGAATAAAGTAAAATATTTATAAATAGCTCATTGTCTCTTATATCATCCATTATTTCTATAGTATATATAGATTTTTGGAAAAATTAGGGTCTCATCCCTTATTTTCATATTACATTGATTGAAACCTTATTATTTTTCTGTTTTAGATCAAGATCCTTTGACTTATTCCATGTCATCATTTTAGTATTTAAAATATTACACGTCATCATAAATGAAATCTCATTCCTTTATGCATTTAAGGCAGAATAAACTATATGAGTAAGTTTAGAACAAGGAAAATCCATTTGAACTCCTCCATTCTTCTTCTTCCCTTATGCACATCCGGAATCTACAACACCCCAAACCCAATTTTCTCCATTTTTTCTCCATTCCTAAATTGATCCAATGCATATATGTTGAATAAACCTTTTGTGATTAAAATACAAATTAGCATATCAATGGTTTTATCGGCTTGTGAGATTTGTGTGGCATAGGCAAGGCAATGCAGGCATCGCCTTCTCAAAGAATCTGGTTAATTCAAACATGCAGAGACTGTAGAGTGAGCGGGCTATGTGAAAAGTGTACCATTCTGAGGTCATCTTCTTTTGTTCTTTATATTTTTTCTTTTCCTTTTGTTATTATATATTTGTCTTGATTATTCAATGTCTGGTTGGCTACACTTATATCCACTGCAATAGTTTGGATCTTTTACGACTTTAAATATAAGACGTACAGTACTGATATGCCTTAAATGATATTATTCACAACATTCATAAAGCTCATGTCGTAATAGTTGTGCATAATCTGTCATTCACGACGTCACTTTTGTGCAAGTCATAAATAAAATTATGAAATTACATCATACCCCCTCAGGTTTGAAGTCTATTACAACCTCATACAACATCTTTAAAATATTTCACTTTCATACCTCAAGTACTATTTTATTTCAATTTCATACCTCCGTTACATTTTTCATTCATTGATCCGTTAAGTGCTGACGTGGCTGTTGATGTAGCTGCCAACTGTGTGTCACGTGGCAAAAATTTTAAAAAAAAAACCTGAATTTTTACACCAAAAAAAAGAAGCCCAGCGACCAGATCTGGAAGAAGAAGAAGAAGAAGAAGAAGAAGAAGAAGAAGAAGAAGAAGAAGGAAGAAGGAAGAAGAAAGAAGAAGAAGAGAAATTTTTTTTTTGAACCCCATCCCCCCTCCAATGACTGCACTGCAAAAAGAAGAAAGAAGAAGAAAGAAACAAAAAATTTGAACCCTCCCAGCGACTGCAAGAAGAAGAAAGAAGAAGGAAGAAGAAGAAAAAAAAAATTCGAACCCCCCCTAAAAAGCGACTGCAAGAAGAAGAAGAAGAAGAAGAAAAATTGAACTCCCCCTCCTAGCGACTACAAGAAAAAGAAGGAGAAGAAAAAAGGAAACAAAAAAGAAACCCCCCCTAGGCAGTCGCAAGACGAAGGAAGAATTTTTTTTTTTGGTGTAAAAATTTAGGTTAAAAAAATTTTTTAATTATTATTTTTGCCACGTGGCACACAGTTGGCTATCACGTCAGCACTTAACGGATCAATGGATGGAAAATGTAACAGATGTATGAAATTAAAATAAAATAGTACTTGAGGTATGAAAGTGAAATGTTTTAAAGATGTTGTATGAGGTTGTAATAGACCTCAAATCTAAAAAAATATGGTGTAATTTACCCTAAAATCATTCATGACTTAAACGTTGTACGTCGTATTTGACAATTTATACAAAGTTTTCTTTTTTTTAAGGTTTTGTGTTATGTCGTAAAGTACTTTCTATATATTAGAGTTCGTACCTTTTATGGCACAAAAAACACGTCGTAAATAATGGCTTGTAGTACAGAAGTTTTGTGGTAAAGAAGCCTGCGCACAAATTCATTCTCGCGCCTTCTTTTTTATTTATTTATTTATTTAGCCGCTTCTTTTTGTTTTTTTTCAAATTCCCCTCAAATCTTAAAAGGGTTTGTATTTTCTTGGTAAACTTGAAAGAGAAACATTGCAATTGCATTTTCATTTACCCAATATTAATTGTCGAGGGCCCACCCCCTTCCCTTCTCTCTGACATCGTAACACTCTCCTGTCCATCTGCTCGCCATCGCTCTATATGCTCGTCATCGCCGTCGATTAGTCTGCTCGTCGTCACCGTCGATTCGTCAGCTCGTCGTCACCCCGTCTGCTTTCCGTCACCGTCGAACTGCCCCGCCATTCAAGATCTGAAATCCCCAATACATGGTGCTTTTTGGCATTTCGTTATCCAAAACTTTGGGTATGCTCTCTGTATCAACCCTATCCTGTCCCCTTTAGATTTTTGTTTAGTCTCAACTTTATGGTGCTTTTCTTCCATCACTGTAATTTTAAGGGATTTTAGGTAATGAATTTGGTTGAGAATCTCAGTTAGGTTTGTAATTGTTTTCTTGGTTGCCTGGGTTTGAGGATGATTAATCCACTTTCTGAATTTTAATTACTTTGAACTTTGATTTTTGGGAAACTGCAATCAAAATGTTGCTATGGCTTTATAGTCAGAATCGATTGTGAGTCTTTGCACCACATCAAGCAATAACCCGGTGTTGTAATTCCGAGGTTTGTAATTGCCGCTGTTAATGATGGTTTGGTCCATCCTTTTTAGAGAGATGACTTCAATGATTGAAACTAGTTTATCATTATTTCAGAACTCTGTAATACAGAGACTTGATATTCCAAAAAATATTTGCATGAATATATGTGCATTGACTGACTATTTTTCAGTCTTTGATAGTGGAGATAACTCTTTCAGGTTATATGTAGTTCTTACAGAAATTTCATGGTATTTTGGTTGGTTTTGTGTTTTGGTTGTAGCAAACTGGTGGATGCCCTGAGATGAGTAGTTATCTACAAAGGGGATGGATCCTGAAGAGTACAAAGTCTAAGCCATTTTATGTAAAGGTAAATCCTGTTACTTTTAATTACTTATATGTGAATGCCTGCCATTTGAAGCAAAAATTCTTTTAGCCATTACATCTTCACAAAGACCTTTATATGCTCAAAAGAAGGATTTTTTTTAGATGCCATATAACTGGTGGTGGCTAGCCTCTTCTTTTTAAGACTCTAGTGTGTTTCCTTTACACTAGTCAATTGTTCTTATGTGGATTATGTTTTGTTGATAAGATGGCCAAGACAAAGTTGTAGAGCCCTAGTATCAGGGTGCTGTTGCCATTTATATTTTTCTTTTGAAGGGGTGTTTAACGCTTTTATACTTTCATTGTTTACTCTCATAAGTACAATACTGAAAAATAAGCATGCATTGACGCATAAATTTAGTTCCATATTTATACATAATTTTGATTACATGTCCAAATTATCCAAGATTCTTTTTCCTTTACAAATTTGTGGAGTGCATTACATGGATATGATTCATGTATGAAATGCACATGACTCTCACTAATTTAAGGGCTGCATCGTTAACTGTACAGTTTTCAATTCTTTATAATCATGAGTATAGACAGTTTTTAATTCTTTATAATCATGAGTATAACAATAGTTTCTATAACAAAATTCTTTTAAATATGTAATATCAGTATTTGTTTTCCAGGTTCATTAGTTGAGGATGATTTTTCCAAGAAAGAAAAGATCACAGCATTCAGGCCGATCTAAAGAACATTATGTTGATATTGCACCTGAGATCTTACAAGAAGAGGACGAAGAAGTACCGGATGACCTATTTACAGAGGAGTCGAATCAAACTAAAAGAAAGAGGGGTCTTACTAGAATAAAGACAATTTCTACAATTGATGGTCAATAAATTGAGATTGAATGGAATGAAAACGGCCAGTTTATTGGTGACGGATCTATTGACTTATCTTCTTACATGGATTCTTTGGTCCGAGAGGTTGTCCCTATAACATTTGATACTTGGAAGGATGTTCCTAAGAAAACAAAGGACATCCTATGGCAAGCAATATTCTGATCCCTCTGCTTCAAGGTGAACAAGTTATAGTTTATAAATTTTACTTTTATTGATATATATTTTTTGGTAAATGTAATGGATATTTTATCAAATCACAGAGTAAGTTCGTATTAAGTGAAGATTGGCAAAGAACATATTGTTTTGAAAGGATGAATAATGTTTGCAGATCACATATATCAATAGTTGTCAAGTCCATAAGAGAAGCGAGAAATCAGAAAGCAAGGCTTCAACTAAAACCAAATAATGTCAAATTAATTCAAGATTGGAAGACTTTCCTTGCAAAGTGTAAGCTCATTTTCCTTTTCTTTTATTACTAAGATTATTTATCTTCTTTTGAGTTCAAAATTGGGTCAGAGAAATCAAATTGATAGTAGTTAAAAGTCTATTTCAACACCAAGCCTGTCTACACAAGAATTTGGTGTTAGTTAAACATGTGTATGATTCTATCTTGATTGTATGTTAATTTAGTTTGAAGATAGATTTGGTACATGCTAGCTAATTGATACGCGATATGAATCATTGGTTTCCTTTTGATAGGACAAAAGCGAAACATTCAGAGAGATGAAGTCTAAGCAACTCCCGCACACATGTAGTCGCAAAGGATATGCTAGGTTGGCGGAGGATTTGGTAATTACATTTCATTCTAGTGCCTTCTTTTCTACAGGACGAGAACAATTTACTAATTTTATTCTGTGTTCTACTGTGTGTTTCTATTTTGTAGAAAAGAAAAAGTGTAGACCCTTCTCTAGTTTCTAGAGGTGATGTTTGGATTGCAGCACATACTAAGAAGGGTGGTGGACCATCCAATTTGCTTGCCGCAGAGACTATTGTAAGTAATTTTTGACCATTTATTTCTTCTTGTTTGTTGATATGCAATGACTGATGAGGTCTTAACTTTGATGTGCAACGTTAGGAAAAAATTAAGCAATATGGAAATGGATCATCGTCTGGTTTTCGAGGTGACGTTCTTTCCAAAGTTTTTGGTGCTGAGCGACATGGTCGTGCAAGAGGAGTTGGAGGTGGTGTTCCTTCTACAAAGCTTGGAATATTTTCACAACAAAAATTGCGTAATCACCAAATGGATGAAAAGGTGCACAATTTAACTAATCAGGTCAGAGCACTGACAGAATTGGTGCATCATTTTATGAAAAATCAGGTTAGTGATTTAATAACATTGGGATCATGTTGAATATTTGTGAAATCAGTTTTAGTGACACATCAAATCACAGGGTAATGATCTACCAAGTCAGGCATCTCCTGACACAGGTTGCAGCTCCTGAGGCACATGTTGATACTGTCGCAAGAACTGAAACTCGTCTTTCCCAATGCACAACAAATGAATCGTGGTGGCGAGGTTGATGCACTTTTTCAATCTAACTAGACACTAGAAATGAACATTGACTCTGTTAGAAGTTATGATGCTTTGGTCCTTTTCCATAGTTGCGCATTCATCTACCGATTTCTATTTTTTTTTTTAAATCCTGCAGATTATTTCTTAAAACATTGAAACATGTGTACCAGATGGTTTGATTATAGGACACCTTCCTTTTGGTCCACCAACTTATTTATAACTGCTAAATGGTACGTAGTGTGATAATTTTCAAATATTTTGATATTAAGACGGATGTAGGACAACATAGAAATTCTTAGGGCCTTCAGCAACAAAATTATGAAAAAGTGAGTGAGATACAATTAAAAAAAATGAAAGAGAAGGATCATGATTCATGATCTAAAGGTTTGAATAGGGTAGAAATGATTTAGTTTCATTGTTAAAATTGATTGTGAGTCTATTGTTATTGTATTGTCAATTTGTTTATTTACTTGAACTTCCTAGTATCAATTTGGTTAGATATATCTAGCACCACCATAGAAGCCGTTTGTGTATATATGAAATAATAAAAATGATAATTTGATTGGGTTGCTTTGGTATAATTTATATACACATTTATTCTAGCCGAAAACAAAATGGTTATCAAAGCCGTCCAAAATAATAGGAGTTTGTTTCCACTCTTTGTTTAAGCATAGATGCCAATTTTTGTTTATCATTTTTTTAACCTTTGTTTTTTATTACAGTAGAAGCCCTAGAAGGAAATCCAACACCGGACTTACCAAACTCTTAACTTATTTCTACACACCAAGAGTTTGATTTCGGTTCTTATTTATACTATTTATGCTATAAGCCGTGATAAGAATTAGAGAACTATCATTTGTTGTGAGCTTCAATTGGTTAGCACTTTGTATGTTTTTATTAGAATTTATATTTCATTTAGACTTTCTTATTTAAAAAGGGATAAGCTGATGGTATCACCGTGACAGTCCAATTTTTTGGGGGCCAAGAAGACTCACAAAGGCATTTCAGCCTCCCCTCCTATAGCTGCCGTCGTGTGATTTACCATTGTTAGGAATCGAACCCAAGACATGTTGTATAGAATACGGGCTTGAAATTCGTCCCTAACCACTTAATCATTTCGTGTTTGATTATATTTCACTTAGACTTATCTTTCAGTATAGCATGTCATCCCCGCCCAAGTTTTTCTCTTCGCATTGATTTTGGGATACCAAAACTTGCTAAACAAAGTAGATTGATTAGTAAGCGAAGCTAATTATTCGACTAAATATTGTTTAGAATTTTAATTAAAAGAAACAATATGAATTTGAATTTTTTTTTTGGACAAATTATATTGTTAGGGAGTTAAATTGTTAGTTATTAAGAGTAGGGGGATAGGTGAGGATCGAACCTCCACTAGAGTGCATAGATATTATTGGTTCTACAATTGCGGTAAATCACATAAAACAAAACGTAATACTTTGAGTAGACCTGGCAGTTTCTGACACGACACGATGACACGACACGAAAATAACGGGTTTCGGGTCGACACGATAACTAATCGGGTCATTATCGGGTAATCCGTTAAGAACCCGTTAATAACGGGTCCTTAACAGGTTTACACGAGAGTGACACGCGGGTAACCTGTTTTGACACGAAAAGGAAAAAGTTATTTTGATGATTTTAATTTTTTTTAATTACTAAAAAAAACTTACTATAAAATACAATAAATATAGTGGATATATATATATATTGTTCATTAATTATTATTGTATTATTATTCTAAATAAATTTTAAAAATTTAAGTTTTATTTATTTATTTTATAAAATATTATGAGCAAAGAGTGAGATAAAAAAATTATAAAACACATTAAAAATAAAAACATCAAGTAATTTAAAAAATACCAAATACATTTAAATATTTAAAATAATTAATTTACAAGTGCAAAAAATGTGAAAAAAATATGCAAGCACTCTCAATCGCATCCTCTACGCTTTAAAGGTGCGTACATGAATTTTTAAAACTATATAAACCCTCAAGTATTTTTAAGGTAGTTCAAAATAAATAAAATTCATAATCATTAATGTATAAGTCTGAAAAATGTGAAAGCATATATAAAGGGGTGTGATATTCACACACCCCATTTTACTTTTCACACACCCTTCTAATTTTCGACCGTTGGATCGGATGAATTGAAGAAAATCAACAAATAGAAATTAACAAGGGGTGTGTAAGAAGTAAATGGGGTGTGTGGATAGCACACCCCTATATAAATGCTCATGATTGCATCCTCTACCCTTAGACAATCGTTACATGGTCGTTTAGATTTTTAAAACCCTCCAAATCTCATGAATAATGTTTTTTTTAGTGAAAAATTAATAATATTGTAGAAGTGAAAAATTAATAAGATTTTTAAAAAAAAATTGCACATACCACACATTGCCACATAAATATTACTTCAAAACATTAAAACATTTGTCGTTTAAGTATTACATCTACACCCGAAAATAATACTTTTATTAAGTATATAACATAAAATTTTGTGATATCCGCATCCACTAGTTTAATATTTTAAATTGAAGATCAAATTCATTCATTGTATTCATATAGGGTCAAGGAGTGTATCTGTAAAAAATCATCAAAATCGGAGTTAAAATAACCATTAAATCGTGATTTGTTGTTTGTAACCGTCGAAAAACTTTGTCCTGTTACATGATCTTTGAATGTTTGTTTTTTGTGATTTTTTGCTGATGTGATCTCGAAACATATATGAACAAGTTTGACAGTTGTGATCGTTGAAATTAGTTTCGGATAATTCGTATCCCATCAAAACGATAGATTGACTAACACTTAAGAGTTTATTTATACTTTCATTAAGTATAACATAAGATTTTGTGGTATCCACTTGTGTAAATATTTTAAATTGAAGATCGAATTCATTCATTGTATTCATATAGGGTCAAGGAGTGTATCTGTAAAAAATCATCAAAATCGAAGTTAAAATAACCGTTAAATCGTGATTTTTTGTTTACAACTGTCGAAAAGCTTTGTCCCGTTACTTGATCTCTGAATGTTTTTTTTTTGTGATTTTTTGCTGCTGTGATTTCGAAACATATACAAACAAGTTTGACGGTTGTGATCGTTGAAATTAGTTTCGAAGAATTCGTATCCCATTAAAACGATAGATTGACTAACACTTAAGAGTTTATTTATACTTTCATTAAGTATAACATAAGATTTTGTGGTATCCACTTGTGTAAATATTTTAAATTGAAGATCGAATTTATTCATTGTATTCATATAAGGTCAAGGAGTGTATCTGTAAAAAATCATCAAAATCGGAGTTAAAATAACCGTTAAATCGTGATTTTTTGTTTATAACCGTCGAAAAGTTTTGTCCCGTTACTTGATCTCTAAATGTTTGTTTTTTGTGATTTTTTGCTGCTGTGATCTCGAAACATATACAAACAAGTTTGACGGTTGTGATCGTTGAAATTAGTTTCGAAGAATTCGTATCCCATTAAAACGATAGATTGACTAACACTTAAGAGTTTATTTATACTTTCATTAAGTATAACATAAGATTTTGTGGTATCCACTTGTGTAAATATTTTAAATTGAAGATCGAATTCATTCATTGTATTCATATAGGGTCAAGGAGTGTATCTGTAAAAAATCATCAAAATCGGAGTTAAAATAACCGTTAAATCGTGATTTTTTGTTTATAACCGTCGAAAAGCTTTGTCCCGTTACTTGATCTCTGAATGTTTTTTTTTTGTGATTTTTTGCTGATGTGATCTTGAAACATATACAAACAAGTTTGACGGTTGTGATCGTTGAAATTAGTTTCGGAGAATTCGTATCCCATCAAAACGATAGATTAACTAACACTTAAGAGTTTATTTATACTTTCATTAAGTATAACATAAGATTTTGTGGTATCCACTTGTGTAAATATTTTTAATTAAAGATCGAATTCATTCATTGTATTCATATAGGGTCAAAGAGTGTAGCTGTATAAAATCATCAAAATCAGAGTTAAAATTACCGTTAAATTGTGATTTTTTGTTTATAACCGTCGAAAAGTTTTGTCCTGTTACTTGATCTCTGAATGTTTGTTTTTTGTGATTTTTTGCTGCTATGATCTCGAAACATATACAAACAAGTTTGACGGTTGTGATCGTTGAAATTAGTTTCAGAGAATTCGTATCCCATCAAAACGATAGATTGACTAACACTTAAGAATTTATTTATACTTTCATTAAGTTTAACTCTCTTCATTTTGCATATCTTTGAACATTTGTATTTTGTAGTATGCACTAATGTTTTTTCATTAGACTCTTATTTTGGGGTATGCAAACTTGAAAGAAAAATATTTTATTTATTTATTTATTAATGTTTTGAATTAGTATTTATGTGACAATATGGTATGTATATACTAATTTAGTATTATGTTTTACATTTTTTAGGGTCAAATTATGTTTTTCATTTTCATTATTTATTGATTTAAAAAATATTTTTCTTAACGGGTAACGGGTCGGGTCATATTACCTGATAATATTAACGGGTCGATTTCGGGTTGGGTCATATTACCCGTTTGTTTTAACGGGTGTTACACGACACGACCCGTTAAGCTATCGGGTATGACACGAAAACGACACGAACACGAGAAACACGACACGAATGCCAGGTCTAACTTTGAGGACGGAAGACACTTCGTAGACCGCGGCGGGCAATCAACACTATCAGTTGCTATCCAAAACTTTGGAATTATGTTTATTGTCCGAAAGATTTTTCTTTCATTTAATTGCTAAGGTAGATTAGGATGGGTAGAGTGTCAACTGTGAAGGTTGATAATAACGGGTACGGTGTTCAGCTTGAGATTTGTTGAGTGGTACAACAAACCACATAAATTTCTAGATGATAACCTTTAAGTATAATTTGTTTACCACGTATTTATCTTTAAAATCATTATAATTAGATTTTCTCTTAATTAATATAGACCGTTAGATTCATCTAATGGCCCAAGTTTTTTTTTCCTCTTTTCTTTCCACTCTTTTTTTCTTCTCTGATTTTCCATTCACCTTGTAGCAGTCGTTCTTCCCTAACTAAGTTTCTTATTTTTTTTTTCACAAAAAATTTGTAGAAAATATTAAGAAAAGAAAAGTCATCAATATCAAACTCAACGTGGTGATCGTTCCGACTAGGGATGTGCAACGGTTATGGCGGGCGGGTAACTACAGTTATTTATTCATAACCGTTTATTCTCATACCTACATAACCGTTTACCCGTTGGGTAATTACCTAAACGGTTATACCCATACCCATAACCGTTTATAAACGGTTAACTATACTTATAACCGCGTACCCATTTAACCGTAACCGTTTAATACCTGCTTACCCATTTATCATTTTTTAACCCGTTTATCCTTTCTTTTTTACTATTTACTCATTTTTCACCCGTCTAAATGTTTTTATAACGACTTAAAAATTAAAAAAGAAAAATTTGTCATAATTTTCTTTTTTTAACAATTAAACACCGTTATAGGTACCGGTACATTTATTATACATTTCTGCATTTTAATTTTTTAAGTTCTTATACCATTCCAATAATTGAAATAATAGTTTACAGACGATATTTTTAACTGTTAACAATGAAGGTAATATAAAATTTGTTAAGTATTCTTAGGTTACAAAAACTGTTAAAAGACAGTATTGTTGGGTTATTTAACTCGGATGTAAAGTATTAACATAATATATATAATGGACTATGAAATTTAAAGTGGTTAAGGAAAACTATAGTATATTAGCTACAGAAATCATTCACTATATTCAATAGCATTGATTTAAGTTTTGTGCAATAGAGAATATGATTTGTATTAATTTTACATATATAAAATAAATGGGTAAATGGTTACCCGTTTATAACTGCGGTTAATACCCATAACCGCCCATTTAAATTTAGCGGGTAAACGGTTATACCCATAACCGTTTATTTATATAAACGGTTACCCATAACCATAACCGTTTAATTTAAATGGGCGGGTAACCGCGGTTACCCATAACCAATGGATATTTGCCCATCCCTAGTTCCGACCTTCCCAGCAACTCTCAGTCTTAACAAGGCACCAAATTTTCTCCGCCACCTAACCCGTCATTCATTCATGGGTGTTTCAAGCTTGGTGATAATTGATAGAGTTCCATGTGTGTACAGGGATGTGAACATTTGGCCACTCTCTAAGAATGAGTCATTGGAAAATTTGAAGGAAAAATGTAACTGATGAAATAATGGATTGGAATTGCAATGAAGTCTGTGTTGCTTTATCACAAAGAACCCAGATACAAAATTTTAAAAGCAAACAATTACTTCTTAAGGTTCAACAATATTGTTTCTATTAACAAATATAAATAAAAAATAAGTAAAATACTAGAGAGATCACATGTTTATATTGCATTGTTGTACCATATTGTGATATAGCTGTGTACATACCACGTCTAATGAGTTTATCTCATTAGATGTTAGACGATAGTTATATATATCACTTGTCACATCATATGGTACATCAGTGTGATATAAATATGTGGTCTCTCTAACATTACTATACTAAAGAATAATATCGCACTTACCACATTTTTATACTATATTTGTACCATCAGTTTATAGAAGTAGGGCTCATCAACACATGTGTGTCCTATCTCTGTTAAAAAGTGATACAATATGGTATGAAAAATATGATAAGACTAGCATTTACAAAAAATAAAATCTTAAAAGTTAAACCAACTGAACAAACATGGGAAATTTGAAAGGTACTGAACAAAATCAATCGCATTCAAATCGGTCCTAAAAGAAACGAATTATACTGGAGTATACAAAAACCACCACAGAAAATGATTAGTAGTTCAATGCCACGAAAAACAGGTAGAGATCTAAATCAACACATATGAGACGTACATTTCAATCATTTGTCAAAAACCTCAAAGACAAGAAATACTCTATACTAAAGTGGGGAAGAGGACCTTAGTCTCCGGAGCCTCCTCATCAAGCAATTTGGGCCGCTGATTGGTGTGCAAGTCAAATAAGAGCCGTTAGTTGTGTGTGGTGAGCTAGAAAAATGAATTAATAAAAATCGTTGGATTTAATTTGTGCGGCCCAGATTGTTTGATGAGGAAGCTCTGGACACTAAGGTCTGAAGCAGATCCTCTTCCCTAAAGCAGAATGAAAAAAACATTGTTCATAAACAACATTGTTTTAACTTTTTTGCCCTCATTTTTAATGTTTTTGTGTTCCTACTTTTATGCCTCTAAAGTGAAATCCCCAAATTACCTTATAGGAATAGGTGTATAAAAAAAACTGTTTTGCACACGTGGAGTGCTAGGGTGATTTCTCTGCAACACCTCTTCATTCCTCTGCACCAATTCCTTCTAGCTCCACTCTGAGTCGATACTGAATACTGCTCAACCAAATTTTCTCACCATTTCGTTCCATCCTTCTCCACCTCTTCATTCTTGCTCCACCATGAATCGAAACAAAAAATTGCTCATCCAAATTAGTTTCAGTTAATTCAAATCCCTAAAACCCAAGTTTCTCTAGATCGTTGGATTCAATTTGCTTTTGTTGTTGCTAATCTACAGGTAAAACTTAAATTTATATACAATTTTTTATTTTACTTGATTGAAATTTAGAAATAATTAGTTGTTCTTAGAAAGAATTACATAAAATTGGAAAAGGGAAATAGGAAAGCAAGGAAATGCAAGCAAATGGGTTTGGGAAAATGACTTTACTTTGGCATTCTCTTTTGACTTTCATCCTTTCTGCGTTTGCTTTTCCTCTTTTTTTTTTCCTCAAGAACCAAACATAAAATAAAAAGAACCTAGAAAAAAAAAAAAGAAGAAAAGGAAAATCACAAGATTAAGAACCTGGGATTGCAACAATTGAGCTTCTGGGCCAAAATATCGATTAGGTCTTGTTCGGGCGAGGATTTCTCCTGAAGAAGGGCCTTGGGACCTTAGCACAACTCCCCAAAGGATTGGCACATTGGTTGATTGGTATTGGTTGTCGGGCTCTTGCTTGCTTGTCTGCTGCAAGAAAAGGACAAAGTTCTGAAAGGTGCCTTTGTGGGGCCTTAGGTATAGGCCTTGAGGCTCGCAATCAAAACTAAGTGCGAGGCTTGCCACTACTATCTCAATATAGTAGATGTAGAATAAGTGTGTTTAAGTCGATTGCTTAGGCCCCAAGTTACTCGGACTTCTTGTTATCAAAGGATTGTCATGGATGAGTTAAGTTTATAATAAGTTCTTTTCTTGCCTTGAGATCAAGGACTTTCAGTTCATGTTATTGTGTGCTTGAAGGAAGGGTGTTCATAACCCCTTAAGTCATTTACTTGGTTACATATTGGTCTTAAATGAATGAGGATCCATAAAGATAACTATATCTAGATACAAATGGGGTTCTTAAAGTAAAAAACAAGTGGAAATGATTTGAATACATGCTAAAAAAATGCACTAAGTAATAAATCTACTAATTTAGAAGAAAACAAAGAGCTTCTGGCAAGATTTCACCTTGTCCAGCAAGGTTAAACTTCTTGCAGTCGCTTCTCTTTGAATTTACAAGGGTTGTATGCTTGAAAAGTGATGGATGGTAAACAAGTTTACATGATGGAATCGATACTACAAATGTAGCAGAGCTTTAAACTAGAGAAATATAGGCTTTCTAAGGAAACTATTGCTAAAAGATCTGAGATATTGGTTGATTACAGCTTTTGGTTGCAAAGCTGGCTTGAGAGAAAAGTTTGTAAGTTTGTTTGTTTGATTGGTTGAGTGTCCTTGTCTCTAGGGCCTCTTCTTCCTTTTATAGGCAGATTAGCTTGACTGTAGCAGTTTTGCTTTTGCTTGAAAGCATTTTGAGGGTAGTGAATTATTAGCTCTTTTTACTTGAATGCCACTAGAAAGTGCTTTTTGGCTAGTAGTAGGTTAGTCTCCATCACTTGTCACTTTAATAGTAGGCACGTGGCTTGAAAAGGCTTTGATTTTGCTTCTGGGCTTCGGGCAAATCCTCTTCAATTGGCATCTTTGGGGTTTATCCTCTTTTAAATCCAATGTTCAAATATTAACCCAAACAGTGCCCCCTTTAATCATTGTTGAGCTTATAACCCAAGACGCTAATAATGATTAAATAGCCGTCGTATGCACTTCCTCGGGACTTGCACCAATTAAAACAACCGTTTGCTTAACACAACCGTTATATTAACCCATGAATTCCAACGTTAAGTAACTGCTTATTTATATAATCCTAACTTAAACCCCTAGGCTAAGTACCTTAGCCATCACAGACCTTCAAATTTCCAAAACTTCCAAGAATTCTCAAGGCATTCTGAATCTTCTAACATTTCCCAGTATTCTCTTGTTCTTAATTCTCAATGGCACCCAAAGTTGTTCAAGCTCAACCTTCTTATGAATCTGTTGAAGTTATTTCCACCATGCGTCGCTTGCTCAACGACCTTCATCTTCCATGGGCAGGCCTGCACATTGAACTTTCCTTCGAGGAGGGAGGAGTACACTCCTTGGGAACTGCATGGACATCTCAGGTCCCAATTTTCGTGAAGAGTAACATTCCCAAGGTAAAATGGTTCACCCCGAACCTATTTCTAGCCAAGTCAAGCATTTCATCCTCCAAATGGTCGAACCACCGTCGAGGATTCCTTTGCACTGATATCCACAAACCCAGATTTCTTCATAGCTTCTGCTTTCTTGATCACTTCATCATCATAGGTGTATGCTTTGGGATCAACTACCACGATCTTGTCAGTTTTAAGATCAATGTCAAAGATTTTGGTAGGACTACTATCAACCCAAGCCCTCTTCTCCTCAAATGTCAAGGTATCCACCAGCTCCTTATTGATTCGAATGTCGGGTTCATATATGAAAGTGACAGTGGCCATCGAAGAACTCTTTCTGGCAATGGCCCTTAGCCTCAGTCTCTGCCCCTTCCGTTTGTATCCATTCCGGCTACCACCTTGTTGCCCAAGCCTGATAAAGAGTTCGGGCAAATCAGAATATAGTTGAAGTCCTTAGGGTGCTCTTCAGAGCCTTAACAACTTTCAGGATCAGCGCAGAGTCTCCCAAGCATAGATGTAGAGGGGTTTTAATGCTTTGGAAGAGCCGAGTAGAATCTTCACTATCATGCAGACATACTATTCTATGATAGTTGCCCTAGCCAAGGATGTAGAATTATTGAGCTGATTCTTATGTAACTTCATCATTTAATGAAATGAAAAAGACTTCTTCAATTTATTTTAAGTTGTATTTCTTTTTTTGCAAATCAACTGTGGTGAAGATATAAGCTGACTTTAGATCCCTCAAAATGTTTAAACTTCTTCAATGTAACAATCCCTAACATCCCACAAGGTTGGGTGATATTTCTTCAGAAACTTAGCATTAACTGGATGTCTCTGCAAGCTTCCTTCTAAATCTAGCCTTCTCAAGGAGGACTCCACTTCCCAAAGCCTCTAATTTGAGCTCTCAAAGGCAAGATTGCCTTCCGTACTAAGTCTCCCTCCTTGAAGGTCTTCTATTTTACTTTTTTGTTGTATGCTCGGGTAACAGCTCTCTTCCCTTCTTGAATTTTATTTAGAGCATCAATTCAGGCTACATCTAGGTCTTCAATTCCTTGACACATAGCCTCAATGTACTCCTCACTGTGCAGCCCAAACTGGTTCTGAATTCAGACATAACTCACATTAATCTCCATGGGAAACACAGCGTCTTGCCTGAAGGTTAAAGCATAAGGAGTAGTTCCTGTTCCTGCCCTCTTGGAAGTTCTGTAAGCCCACAAAGTATCTCCTAATTTCTCGTGCCACTTCTGTGGACTATCTGCCACCATTCTTTTGATAATGTTCACCAAAACCTTGTTGCTAGCTTCAGCTTGACCATTTGATTGAGGGTAGTAAGGACTAGATTGAATCATCCTTATCTTGAATTTACTTGCAAATTCCTCAACTTCCTTTGAAATAAAAGATGGCCAGCGGTCTGTAATAATGGTCTCGAGCACCCTATATCTGTGTAAGATCTTGGTCTCAATGAACTTCTTAATAGCTGTTGAGGTGATAGTCTTCACGGCTGAGGCTTCTACCACTTGGCGAAGTAATCTGTTGCCACTATTATGAATGTGTGCCCTTTGCTAGAAGCTAGGTAAATCTGCTCGATGAAGTCCATTGGCCATCCTCTGAAAGGCCAATGTTTAACCACATGGTTCAAGTGTACTGAGGGCACATGTTGGAGAGGTCTATGTCTTTGACACTCCTCACACCATCGGGCATAAGCATTGCAATCCTTCTCCATCTCGGACCAAAAATAGCCATATCTCTCAAGCAACCACCTCATCTTGGTTCCAGCTTAATGTGCCCCACAGATTTCTTCATGTACCTCGGCCATTACCCTTATTGATTATTCCTAGCCTAAGCACTTCAGCAGAAGTCTATCTGAAGTCTTCCTTAACATAGATTTATCCCACATGACATACTTAGCTGTTTGTTATCTATTTCTCTTACTCGTGGGGAATGATGGATCATTCAAGTACTGAATGGTTGGTGTCTTCCAGTCTTCAGTCATCACATCCAGGTTGTATCCCTTTTCAAAAATAGAAAGGAGATTTCTTTTCTGAACTTCTATATCCATTCCAAACTTTCTTTCTTGAACCTGTGCTCCAGAGGCCAATTGTGCCATCTGATTGGCAATTGAATTTGATTATCTGGAGATGTGGTTAACTGATACCTCAGAGCCCCAATAACTCAAAAGCTATGTTGATGCCAATTAGTAACCAGTCATGGTAATGTGTCTGTATTTGTACTCTCCGTTTAACTGATTGATCACCAACTCTGAATCACCAAACACTTTAACTTCAGTTGCCCCTAATTCCATCAAGATTTCTAGGCCAATTATCAATGCCTCGTACTCTGTTCGGTTGTTGGTAGTTTCTTGACAATATAAGAGGAATAAATAACGATGGTGAATACCTTTGGGATTAATGATGACAATCCCAACTCTAGCAGCATTCTGAGTACAAGAACCATCAAAATACAATCTCCAATGAGTGATCCAGAGGCTAGTTATTCTTTTTATTTCTTACTACATCCACTATTCCTTGCCCGAGAAAACTTTGCTTGGTGGGATCTACACACTGGCCACTTCCAGAGTTCCTGGGATGTTGATAATCTCATCCTGAGACTCTTGATGCTCAGCCAAGAAATTTACAATTGCTTGTCCCTTGATCCCTCTTTGAGGCATATATTGAAAGCTGAACTTTGATAATGCTAGAATCAACTTCCCAATCCTCCCAGTTAGCATTGGTTTTGACAACATATACTTGATTACATCTGTCTTGGCGATGATGTGGATGTGGCAAGGCAACATGTAATGCCTTAGCTTGCTAGCAGTGAACTACAAAGCCAAGCATAACCTCTCCACTGGTGTATATCTTGTCTCTACCTTAGTAAGGATTCTACTAAGGTAGTATATTGCTTGTTCCTTCCCACCTTCATTATTTTGAGCTAGTAGACTTCCTATTAACTTTTCTAAGGCAGAAATGTAAAGCTTTAAAGGCTTTCCTTTCTAAGGTGGCATGAACATTAGTGGAGAGGCCAAGTAAGCCTTTATGTTGTCGAAAGCCTCTTGATGTGGTGGTCCCTACTCGAACTCCTCTTTATCTTTCAATCTTAAAAGAGGAGTCAACGGTTGAATCTTGCCTACCAGGTTAGCAATGAATCTCCTCAAGAAGTTAATTTTGCCTAGCAGCCTTTGTAGTTGTACTTTATTGGTGGGCGGAGGTGATTCCATTATTGCCCAAGCTTTGTTTTTGTCCACCTTTACCCCTCTTTGATGAACAAGGAAACCCAAAAAGTTGCCCGTTCTTACCCCAAAAGCACACTTTTTTGGATTCATCTTTAACTTATGGATCTTCATTCTTGTCAAAGACTTGCCTGAGGTCTACTAGGTGTTGCTCTTCTGTTTTAGACGTCACCACGATGTCATCAATGTATACTTTCATGCTATGGCCAATTAAGTCATGAAAAATGGCATTCATTGCTCTTTGATAGGTTGTACTGGCATTCTTAAGCTCGAATGGCATAACTAAGTATTTATACGCTCCAAGATGGCATGGGCAACTAAAAGCTGCTTTATGTATATCTTGTTTGGGTCATTTTTATCTGATTATAACCAGTGTTTCCATCCATAAAAGATAAGACTTTGTGCTTTGCAACTGCATCTATGGATAGGTCAGTCATGGGCATGGGGTATTCATCTTTAGGAGTGGCTCCGTTAATGTTTCTGTAGTTAACATAACACCGTACTACTTTAGTTATAGCTTTTAATATAGGTACAATGTTGGCCAACCACTCAACATATTTGGCAGGCCTAATAAATCCAGCCTTTACTAGCCTCTCAATCTCTTCTTTGACTTTTTCTTTGATCTTTTTTGACATCCTTCATGGTGCTTGCTTGATAGGTTTATATCCCTCATTGATAGGCATTTTGTGTTCTACCAAGGTTGGATCTAAACCTGGCATCTCAATGTAATGCCAAGTAAAACAATCTTTATACTCATGCAAAAGGCTGACTAGTTTTGCCTGATCCTCTACTTCCAACAGGCCACTGATCTAGATAGGCCTTGGGTCCTCATTAGTCCCCAAATTAATGGTTTCTAAGGGGTCTTGTACCTTTAGTGGTGGCTTGTCAGGCTCTGCACACAAAAATTCAACTAACTCTAAACTCTTAAGCAAATCTTCCAGCCCATCCAAGTCATATATACATTCAGCCATTTGTATGGCTGCTTCCAACTCTTTCCCAAAAAACTCTACTGATTCTCTGCTCTGGTTGCCTGAAGTCTATCCCTTCCATTTCTTTTCTTATTTCCTTTCTCTCCCATACATTAACAGTCTCTTGATTAAAGATCTGACTGCAATTACTTGGTCATTCCTCATTTGTTCTGACATTATTGGTGTCGGGACGATATGGGGTATATCTCATTCTTCTCTTGTAAGGAATAATCCTTGTTCCAAGAGCTTTTGGGCCATCACCTTAGTCGGGCGGCCGCTCTTATCAGCTCTTAAGCACTGGAGAATCCCAACACTGGGATTGTAAAAACTAGATTCTGCAACATTGGCTGTGGAAAGAAATGGTCATGATTCGGCCTCTACCATTTCCCAAAATCCTGGTCTCATTGCTCCCTCCTCTTAGTAAACTGCTACCTGTTGATGTAGGGTAGATGACATAGAGAAGCTTTGGTGGATCCAATCCCTTCCAAGTAAGGCTCTATAAGTGGAGCTACAATCCACAACGAAGAAAGTTAACATGATTTGCTTGGACCCCAAGTCAACTTCCAAAGGCAATATTCCATGGGTCCTGGTGATAGCTCCCGAGAAGCTAGAGATTGTTAAATCTGTAGGAATGAGATCCTCTCACCTCTCCCCAACTTCTTCATTTGTTTTTCCAAAAGTACATTGACCACAACTCCTTCATCAATCAAAACCCTCTTGAAGGGTACTACTTCCAGATGAGCAGTTACATATATGGGTTTGAGATGGTTAGCTAGGGTCATCTTGGGGCGATTGAAGACCATCTTGTTTGAATATACCTTATCAGGCTTGTTCTTAGAGGCCTCAGGCAACTCTGTTTTTCCGACTCTCCATTTCCTGCTCATTCAACACTAACACGTGCCATCATCGGTTCTATCGCCAAGTAATCATCTTCTACTGTGGCAGGTTGATCAGGTTCGGCGTAAAACATGGCAGATAAAACATATGTCATGTTTTGTCAAAGTTGCTAAGTCTGGGTAGATCTTCCTTCTTGTCCCCAATGTGGTTTATGAATTCATCCAACTAGGCATGTGCTGGCAACATCAGCTTGGGCAACCTTTTTTCCCGAGTTACACCAAAGTTTGGTATTTGTTCTGGAACTTCACAAAGAGTATCAATCAACAAAGGTGAGGGCATTCTTCTTTTAGGCGAGATAGTTCCAAAACAAATTGGCTTCAGGCTCCATCTTGGTGTTGGGATTATCATCATATCCTCCTGAACTCTCCTCAAGATTCTGTACTTCCCAGGGTGAGGGTTTTATGGCACATGATCTCCTTCCTCTTCCGTCTTGCTATTGGCTTTCTCTACTTCCTTTCTGCTTTTCCAGTGAAGTTGATTTCTTCCTCCATAAGGTATCTTCTTAAACTTCACATTCTTGAAGGTTTCTGATGTAGCATGGACTTTTAGCGAGTTTTTGTGGGCTTTATGCTGCCTATGGACTCTCCTAATCATAAAAGCTCACATTTCCTTGACATGTCTTCCATCATTTCCAATCATATACCATTTCTGCCTGAGTCGGGCAAGGTTTTTTTTCGTGATTGGATTTACCGCCCTTTTCTTTCTTCTGCCGTCTCCACCGACATAGCTTGGCTAGGGAGGTCTCACCTCTTCCCATCTTGATACCTTGGCTTCTTTGTCTTCCACTTCTTCAGAGGCTTCGTAGTTTCTGAATACCTTTGACAAGCCTTTTGGTTGGGAATCCCCTCCTAACCTGTGGAAAACATTCTTGGATATCTCTCTCTCTCAGCTGCTCGCATGATACTTTTGTGGGCTTCTTGCTCATCTCTCTCTTCTTCTGATCAACTCTTAATCAATAATGGCTTCAGATGCTGGTACCTCTAATTCGCATTCACACTGGCACTTACTACACAAAACCACTGTTTTGACTATGGCTGCTTTGGGTCTCTCGGGCAACTTGATATCCCCTCATGTGGGTCTGTCAGCTGGTCGCCTTTCAGCCTTTACTTCCAACGTGGCTTTTCATTTCCCCTTCTCTGCCCATGTTAGGTTGATCATGTTAATTGGGGCCTCTAGGAAGGGATCTGTATCAATCATCATATTGGTATGGGGTTTCTCCAACAACAACTTTCCCTTGACTATAAGGTCTTGTATCCAATCCCTTAATTGTACATAGTTGGTTATGGAATGGTTGAAGGTATAGTGCAGCTTGCAATACTTCTTTCCTCTCAACTCCTCTGGTTTAGGCATCTTTTTGGTGTTGTCGGGCACAATCACTCTTGCCCATACCAACTCTTCATAGATCTCAGAGGCCTTGGTTAAGTCGAAAGAATAACTCTGGTACTTGGGGGGCTTCATAGGGACAAAACCACCATTATTCATCACCGCTTTCTGATCCTTGACAAGTTGAACTAAACCTTTCACCATTAAAGGTTTGAATGGTGTAGTCATTTATGCTGCATATATGTTAATCCATTCTCTTCCATAGCCATCACCTTTTTTGAGCTTTGTCTCGTCAAACTCTAGTGGTGAATTGCAGCTTTGTTCTTATAAAAATGAGGAGCTTTAGATGAGTGCTTCACCTGATGTTCTTAAAGCAACAGCTTCTCGTATTTTGTAGCAACAATCACCAACTCTTGCAATTCATTGTACTGCACATCGTAAAACTTTTTCCTCAAAAGAAGCCTCAATGCTCTCTAAGCAATGGATATTAGCTGGGCATGATTGATGGGGAATTGGCACCTCATTCTTGTCTTTCTGAACCTCATCATTAAGTCTTCTGTAGACTCATACTCATACTGCTTTACCTTCACTAGGTCATTAATAGACATCTCGGGCTCGACCCTATAGAACTGCTCGTGAAAAAAGCCATTTTCATTTGCCCCCAATTGGCAATAGAATTAGGGGGCAAAAGAGAGTACCACTGAGATGCTAGACCCACCAACGAGTTCCCAAACAACCTTAGCTTATAGTAGGGATTGTCCTCAAATGCCAAACAATGGTTGGAGAACTTAAAGATGTGATCTCTGGATGATACATTACCATCTTCTCCACTGAATGTTGGGAATACGGGCATCTTGAAGTTAAGGGGAAAGAGGTTCTGCTCATCGATATATTCAGGGTATGGCTTTTGGTAGGTGACCTGAACAGCAGGCGAGCCTGAGTTCGAGCATTTTGGACCACCATTCTTCTGAGCTCAGTTAACTCATCTCTAAGCTACTGGTTAACAGCATTGTTATGTGGGGTATAAGGAAATTCCCACTTTGGGCAACGATTATTGCCCAAGAAAGTTTCCTTCCTTGGTTCAGGTTGTCTACATCTAGCCCCTCCCCCTTATTAGCTAACGGTGGTGGCCTATAAGGGGGAGGTTTGTCCATAGTTGTGAGTTCACCTTTCATGCTGGATTCTCCAATTACTTGGGGCATCCCAAACTTCGTTCTTTCTTGCCCGATTGGGCGTCTACTATCCAATGAGAATAAAGTGAGTCGGGCAACTCTATTTCCAGAATTTCTTCTAACACTGGCTAGCTTGTTTCAGGTCCTTCTTTCTTTTCCCCCCTATCATTTTATTCCTCTAGTAATGAAAATAGAGGGATAACTGGTTCTTTCACAAGGCTTGCCCATCTCACCACATCTTCATGATCACCTCTCGGGGTAAAAAACTCCAGATCTAGTCTTCTTTGTAAATTTCTTGTTAAGGAACAAAATCTACTTACTTCTCCCCTAGTCTACAAAGAGATTTTCTCTATACTTTTCAACACTTGCATTATAGTGGCTTACAAGTCTTCATTGATCACCTTTCTTCCTGACTCCTTAGATGAAGTTGGGCTTTCCAAAACAACTGATCCTCGCAGGGAAGGGAGATCTTTTGGCCGATCTATCATTTTTTATTTTGGTAGATACTGGGGTGGCTTGTATTCTATATTCCACCTGAAATTTCACTCATTTCCCTTCTTTCTTGGCATAAAAAACTTCTATGGTCCCACTAAGCATGCCAAAACAATGTTCGGGCCATGATTTCTCCTGGAGAAGGGCCTCAGGACCTCAGCACAGCTCACCAAGGGATTGGCATATTGGTTGATTGGTATTGGTTGTCGGGTTCTTGATTGTTTGTCTGCTGCAAGAAGAGGACAAAGTTAGTTCTGAAATGTGCCTTTCTGGGGCCTTGAGGCTCGCAATCAAAACTAACTAACTGTGAGGCATGCCACTATTATCTCAGTATAGTAGATGTAGAACAAGTGTGTTTAAGTCGATTACTTACGCTCTAAGTTACTCGGACTTCTTGTTATCAAATGATTGTCACGGATGGGTTAAGTCCATATTAAGTTCTTTTCTTGCCTTGAGATTAAGGACTTTCAGTTCATGGTCTTGTATACTTGAAGGAAGGGTGTTTAGAACACCTTAAGTCATTTACTTGGTCCCAGATTGGTTTTAAATGAATGATGATCCATAAAGATAACCAGATCTAGATACAAATGGGGTTCTTAAAGTAGAGAACAAGTGGAAATGATTTGAATACATTCTAGAAAAATGCACTAAGTAATAGATCTACTAATTTAGAAGACAAACAAAGAGCTTTAGGCAAGATTTTACCTTGTCCAGTAAGTTTGAACTTCTTGCAGTTTGTTCTCTTTGAATTTACAAGGATTGTATACTTGAAAAGTGATGGATGGTAAACAAGTTTGCACGAGGGAATCAATACTACGAAAGTAGCAGAGTTTTAAACTAGAGAAATATAGGCTTTCTAAGGAGACTATTGCTAAAAGATCTGAGATCTTGGCTGATTACAGCTTTTGGTTGCAAATTTAGCTTGAGAGCAGAGTTTGTAAGTTTGTTTTTTTTGATTGGTTGAGTGTCTTTGTCTCTGGGGCCTCTTCTTCCTTTTATAGGCAGATTAGCCCGACTATAGCAGTTTTGCTCTTGCCCTAAAGCATTTTGAGGGTAGTGAATCATCAGCTCTTTTTACTTGAATGCCACTAGAAAGTGCTTTTTGGCTGGTAGTAGGTTAGTCTCCATCACTTGTTACTTCAATAGTACGCACGTGGCTTGAGAGGGCTGAAAAGGCTTTGATTTTGCTTCTAGGCTTTGTTCTGGGCTTTGGGCAAATCTTCTTCAATTGACATCTTTGGGCTTTATCCCTTTAAATCCAATGTTCAAACATTAACCTAAACATGTCCCGTTTGATCTTCGGTGCTCCTTCTGCATTCAAAAGTTAGGGTTTTTCTATGTGATTTTTGCTTATTTTTAAGGTCCAGAAGAAAGTGGAGAAGAAAGGAATATGCTTTGGGTGCGAAATGGGAACATATTTCCAAATTCGCCCTCAATCCCAAAGTTCAACAATTTATGCATTTTTTGTCGAAATTGATGTTCTTTATTGCTAAAAATTATTAAAAAGAGGTGGGGGGGGGGGGATAGGAGCAATAAAAAGAATGTACAAAAAATATTAGTTTTGGAAGAGTATGTCTTGATTGGATAAAACTTGCAGCAGAGCCAGACATATTTGTTAGTATACATTTAATCATATAAGGCTAAATCCTTTAGTTCTTGGATTCTGGTAAGATTTTTAGTACTAGCGTAAATAGGGTTAAAATCACTGAAAATACTTGCAAGAATACAAGGTAATTGTAGTATAAATGCTCATTCAAGGTCGTTGTCCCCAAAGATTGTTTGATTAAATTGTAATTAAACTAACTCTTAATTAATTATTAAAACAGATTTTGTATCAAAGATTTGAGATTTATGAATGTAAAAATATTAAATTAACAATAAAAGAAATATGAAAGTTTGGAAATAATAGCAGCAAAGAAGAAAACATTTTTTTTTTTTTTTTAAGTTAACAATTTAGAGAAATCTAGGGTTTAGTTGTCACCTTCACAATCCTATGCAATTCTACTAATTACTTATGAATTTCCACATACATGCTTTGAAGCTTAAGTTTTCCTAATGCATATTTTCCTTGTGATGTTCAAGTGAAAACGTATATCTAACATGCAATTCGTTGTGATGTTCAGATCAAATATAAACATGCAAAACTCATTAAACATCGTGAAAACCCTTTGAAAAACCATGCAATCCTTAAGAGCATGATGTTCGCCTTAAGTGAACTTACAGTTACTAATCACAAGAAGCCCTCCTCAATTTCAGGTGATGTTCCAACATAAATTGCGTCAAATTACTTGTCTAAATATCCTAATAGTGATCAATCATCAAAATATATAGATAGTTTAATCACAGTGATTAATAATTCAAAGCAATCATGCATCTATCCATAAGCAAATTAATAAAATCACATATTCATACTAAGGCTCATGGCCTAACCCTAGCAAAGGAATTAGTTACGCATACTGATAATAAAAACCAAAGAAAATATCATTAACTAGAAAAGAATGAAAACACCTTGTAAGTAGAAAAGTCTGAAATTCTCCAAAGCCTTACTAAATCTCTCAATGTTGAGTCTCCTTAAACCTAATGGCTAAAAAGCCTTATTTATACTACTCTCAATTAAAACCCTCATAGGAAAAGGTTTTCTAAAAACTAGGAAATAAAATATAACTATAAATTACATTCATATTATAACTAAGAAATATGCCAACCAAAGGAGAAACCACGTTTCTGGACCTTTAGGGCTCCAAAACAGGCCCAAAATGAATCAAATTAAAGACTAGGACTTCCTCTCCAAGTCCCAAGAAGTACCTAAGTCCAAAATCCATCATCTTCCAGCCCAAAAGTCACAAACAAGCTCTGTAGTCCAATCTGCCAGCACTGTACGCTGGGCATACATTGATTTGCCACGATCAGATGCTTTGGGATAAAATTATGAATTTTTGATAAAACCTTCTTGACCGACTCACGAACCAGCTCCAATTGGAATTACTAAAAAATTCTACCGTTTGATTACTTTATGCTCCGAACTACATTAAAAACATACATCAAAGCATCAAAATCTCACCAAAATAATAACCAAAATATACCAAGAATAGGGAATAATATATAGTATAAAATCGACTCATCAAATATCCCCAAACTTAGCTTTTTCCTTGTCCTCAAGCAAAACAAAACTCAAAAAGAAAAATAAATCTAACAAACTAAACTTCTAAACAAAAAATACATAAATAAATAAACAAATAAACAAATTGTCACCTGTAAGTCGCAATCCATATAAAATTTTAAAAATTAGAACATCTTTTCAAAAATTCCAACCAATCCCACCATAGAGTCCAAGCTATTTATAACTAATTAGAAAAGAATTCATGAACTTCCTTTGGTGTAAAGTGTATCAACAAAGTTAAAGAGACTCAACTAAAATTCCTATCTCTCGTCGTCTTTATTCATGCTTCACACATACTAACTTTATATACTATTTTTCTTTCGATTTTTTTTCAGTAACAGTAGTGGTCGTGCAATGTCGGTTCACTTAAGCTTTCTATTCAACCCATGTAGCAAGCTTTAGGTCAATGACTCCCAAACCAGTCAAGCTTTAGGCCACTAGGTGTAGAACACCCTTAAGGATTTACTAACCCGAACTGGAAAGGCTATGAAACCAACTAACCACCTTACCCCATGCCAAAACTCTACCGTTTAATGCAAGAACCATTGCTGATTAGGCAGAACTGGCCCGATTACTAAGCAAAGTCTCGGGTGGAACAATTATTACTTTTATTTTATTCTTATAATAACAAGTAATTTACTTTATTTCAAACAAAAATTAAAGACAATTATAACTTAGACGAGAAATAAGTCTTCCAATCTCACTCCCCACAAACTATGTTGGTGTAAATGTGCAAATTTTCAAAGTATAACTCATGAATTAGTGTCTAAGTAACGATAAATAGAAAATACTCTAATGTGGGATTAACCTTCACCATGTCGATTTGTTCTAACATTTAAAATAAACTATGGATATTAACTTAAAAATAAAAAATTCATTTTTATTGACTCAAAAATTAAAAAAAAATCTAAAAATTTAATTTCTCACCCCCAAACTTAAATCAAACATTGTCCTCAAGGTGTGAAAATAAAATAAACATGACAAGAATAAAATAAACAAACAAACAAAAAGAAAACAAGCAAATAAGAAATTATAAAATAGAAAAAGAAAAAAAAAAAAAAAAAAAATATATATATATATATATATATATATATATATATATATGTAGAAAGAAAAGAAAACAGAAGCACCAGGATTCGAATTGGTGACATGGGGCAGCAGACAATGGAAGCCTTGAAAATTTTGGATTGGGCCGTGAGAAAATATGCATACAAAAAGAAAACAGGCCACTCGGCTGCACACATGAATCTCACACGCATGCCACACACGTACACCATTGTAGAGCAAAAAATAATCACAAGGCGACACGTGAACTTTTGGACAAAAGAGGACTAAAATACCCTTGAAGTATACCGGGATTCCTACGCGCGAGCAGTGAGCAATCATCTTTCAACGAAGTCAAAAGTGCACAAAATAAGTAACAATTTAAAACCTATTTCATCAAATCCTTTCTATAAGGTAATTCCCAAAATGTAAATTATTCTATATGTTTTATATTCCATTATTTAGCAAATAAATTAGCTAAATAATATATTCCTTTCTTATTTCCTACAATTGATTAATTAAGGGATTAATTACCTAATCAATCCCTTAATTATCAATTAAATCACCAAATTATAACAAAAAAATATACCAAAGGCCGGTTACCCTCTAGGGCCGGCCATGCCTTTTATTTTGCTACCATTTTCTTTCCCTTTATGACATTCAATAGCTAGTTAATTAGGATATTATTATTTGCTAATTAACTAGCCAATTATTTCCATAACTCCCCAAAATAACTAGCCCATTATCTCCATAACCCCCCAAATAAATCATCCTTGGCCTAAAGGCCGGCCACACCCTTCCTCTCCTATATATTGGTTCCCATTTTCACAAAACACTAATTCGAACACTTTGGCAAAAATCCCAAAATTCTCTAAACACTCTTTCTCTCTAAATTCTAACTTTGGCATCGGAGGTTCTTCGGCCAAAGGCCCCCCCATTCATCGTGGGCGCGTGAGGCTCTTGGCCTTGACTTAAGGTGTTAATTGTTTTGTAGGTGCAATATTGTCCAAGATCAAGGAGGAGAAAATTTGCATCCACAAATTGGTGCTTTCATTGAGAGTTGAAGATCCATACTCGTAAAAGACTCTCGCATAAAAATGTTTTTTTTCCTTCTATTTACTAGTCCATTTGAATATTTTCTTACGTTCTTATTATTAGAATTTTTTAATTTGCAAAGATTCTTTGATAAAATGTGAAAGGAAAATATAATGGCTAGAAATTTAGAAAATTCCACAAGTGAAAATTCTCATATTCAAGAAATGGGACCGCGGCGATCCATGAGGCTAGATGTGGTCATGGGTGGAGTGGCACCACCACAAAATTCCACCATGGCAACCACCCACGGCAATATCCATGGCACCACCATCATAGCCCAAGCCATGTCATCCAAGCTTGCACGGGCTCGAGCCCAAGCCTCGCACTCACATGCATCACGCACTAAGCAGCCTGCTCTTGCCAAGCAACCCACTTTCGTGGCCCTGCCTGCCCACGCAGCCCTGCCTGCTCATGTGGCCCAGTCTGCTCACGCGGTCCAGCCTGCTCCTACCGAGCAGCCCATTCTTGGGGCCCAGCCTGCTCCCGTTGAGCAGCCCACTCTCATGGCCCAGCTTGCTCCCGTGGCATTCTAAGCAGCCCAAATCGGTCTAAGACTATCTCAACCATCCGGATCAACCATCAAGCCGGGGGCATTTCCACCACGTTACTCCGCATATTTGACATTTCCCAACTCAAATTTCACGCCCGGAGTCTACCACACTTCCACTGTTCAAGGAGATACATTCATTCCAAGCTCTTCCAACCCAAATGGAGAACAACACTTGTCTCGACAAGTCATAGAGTTGACGAGCGCCATCGCACAACAGACGACCTTGGTGAACCAGCTCTTGCAGCGCACCGAGATGCAACGTGCCCTAGGTGTGGTGTCCCGAAGTAGGACAAGAGTAGGCAAAGAAATTCTCCAGCAGCGTTTTGGCAAGCAACCACTCGACCAGCCACGAACCAAGCATTCTGGCAATGTACATTCCCGACTGGGCCCTCGAGATAGCGTATACTCTCGTCTTAACGCGCGGAGAAGCGTGCATTCTCGACTAGGCCCACGGACGAACATACATTCACGGTTGGGGTCGCACTTTGATAGTCAACATGAGCAACCTTCCAGGCGAAGTGTTCATTCACGGCTAAACCCACAAAGAGCATCCTATACCTCATATCGGAGTAGGCAGCACGACGGACGGAGAGAAGCGGTCACTCAATCCAGCTCAAGTTCAACCAACAGCTTGCGAAGAACTCGCTCGCCTGCTAAAAGCACACCACAAGAACCGCATCCGCCGCATAGAAGAGCCAAATACATGGAAGAGCAGCCTAGACCAACAGGTCATGACTGGGGGCAGCCGAGAGCTTCGCTACCCCAAAGGCAAATTCAAGAGGAAGTAGAAAGACTCTTAACCAAGCGATTGCGTAACTTTCAACGCAACGAGGTCACTGACGAGGCACTACGACGAAACATGACCAACATAAGTAAGTCATCCTTTATGGATGAGATCGAGCAGGCAGAGCCCCTACGCGAGTTCAGCATGCCACATTTCACATTTTTCAAAGGGGAAGAAGACTTGGAGGGACACTTGAAGCACTACCGAAGCGCAATGATCCTTTATCAAAACAACGATGATCTTATGTGTAAGATATTCGCCACCACTCTACAAGGCGAAGCGCAAGATTGGTTCTACACCCTGCCGCCACAGTCCATCCGAAATTTTGATGAACTTTCTTTGGCTTTCATCAAAGAATATTCACCCTATCGCTCGATCAAGAAGAAATCCGACCATTTGTTCAACGTTAAGAAGAACCCAAATGAGCCACTCCGCGACTATGTGAAGAGGTTCAAAGTAGAGAAGGCAAGGATAGTCGGATGCAACGACTTGATAGCTAGAGCAGCCTTCCAAAAAAGACTTCCAGCAGACCACCCATTGTTCGGAGAATTGATCATGAAAGAAGATCTAACCCTAGCAGACTCCTTCTTTCTAGCAGAGAAACACACACTTTGGGATGAAGCTCGGCGAGCAGACAAGGCACCCGAGCAGCCTAAAAAAGAAGTAGCGGCAAAGAAAGAAGACGGAAAACAGCTGAACAAATAAAGCAAGCAGAGGGCCAAGCGTAGGGACTGAAGAGTTCGAAAGATCTTTCCAAAACCTAGAAGTATCTCTCATCACCTCTCATACTATCCAAGCCAGGAGTAATGGAGGACTTATACATTTACTTAGTAGTCTTAGAAGTAGCGATAAGCTTTATCATCATACGAGAAGAGCTGGGGGCCCGACTACCTGTATTCCACAGTTCAAAAGCTCTCCTCGATGCTACCAGAAATTCAAAAGCTAGGTTTGGCAATAATTGTTGCAACTCGGAAGCTCAAGTTTTACCTTCAGACGTAAGCAGTCATCCTTATGACGCATTATTCGGCCCAAAAAGCGAGCCAACGGCAGACGAACACTAGAATGACACACTCGGAAGCAAGTTTTGTCCTCATTGCCTTAAAAGATTCTACTGGCGGTTGAACACCATCTTCTGCTACGTGTCACACGGCCTCAGCCGACCCTTACTCTATAATTCTATTCTAAAGTGGCTCAATACTGGCAGTTGAGCATCTCCTACTATGTGTTACTTGGTTCAGCTCTATGGTTCCCTACTGCGCACTCACGCCTAGCCTAGGCGACGCAACATAGCGGCCCAATAAGCCTAGTACACCCTAGCCGCACCTGCTCCACTTGATGAAGACTTCTAGCATTTGCATATCAACGACGCACCCAACAAGACGATCCTCGACTGCCTCAAGAAATCCCTCACCAACAAGAAAGGAAAATGGCTAGATGAACTCCCCGGATGTCTATAGGCATATCACACCACCAAAAAATGAGTAACCGAACAGTAAGGAGATAGCCACAAGCTTAGATCTGGCAAAGGAGAAGCGCGAGTAGACTATCACTAGCATCACAACTTACTAGCAGTAACTCCTCTCCAGCTACAACAAAAAGGCCAAGATCCGGCAGTTCCAGCCCGAAGATCTGGTCTCATCACTGCCCATAGATAAGGCTCTAAAAAGATGGATCCCATCTGGGAAGGTCCGTACAAAATCAGCAGACTAGGCCGCAAGAGCAGTTACACCCACGCCACCATGAAACGACAAAAATATCGAAAAAACAGTTGAATGCCTACAGTCTAAGGAAGTACCATGTGAGACCTCCCGCTACATCAAAGCCTGAAAACTGAAGCAGTTTAACGGGCACCACCTCGCAAGTCGAGAACTATCCAGTTGTTATGTAGTCTTTTACAGCAAGTTATTCATTCGTTTCACTTATTTTTTCAATGAGGAATTCAGAAGTAATTTGCAACTTGGCTCAACTACATGCCTACGACAACTGATCATACCTGCACTTAAAAAGAAGATTGCGCTCTTCTTAGGGACTCATCGTAGGAATTGCACCCCCCGAGGGACCAACCATGCTCTCTAGTGCGAGAGGGTAAACCAATTTCCCGACACCCACATGGGTCTGCTTTCCAAAACAGAAGGATAAAACTCTACACTCTGAATATCCAGACGTGGATGAGCCGGGCTGCCCTAGTATAACTAGAAAAGCACGATGGCTTGCGCCGGGATTCCTAGAAGTAGCCACAATGGTCTTTTTCAAGGCTTAGCTAACTGAAGGATTTTGGGTCTCTTGGCCTAATCCGCGGGGAACCGGGCCCTAGAGACGGAGGGGGCACATTACTCATTACGTCCTAGAGACGACTGCCCTGGAACCCTAAAGCTGCTACCGAGTGCACTAAGGTAGCCTACGGTTTCCAGAAGACTGCTTACGGCTTGCCCTTCGAACAGTAAAGCCGCGCTAGACTTATACAACTGCACATTCTTGTGAAATGTTAAACAAGCTAGCGTGCATATACGAAGCTTTATCCACTGCCGACATGCTACGTAGTCGATAAGCTTCACCTTTGCCAAGCGCGGAACAACCTACACCAAGTCCTAAAGTGTTGTGATACTTGCTGCGCAACCTACGGAATTAGAGAAAGCACAAGGTTAACAACCTAATGGTTACGCGGACTTGTCTGCTTCTGTAAGTAAGGCATCCGGCTGCCAAACCTATGGCTAACAACTTTGTAAAGTTCTACACCAACACCTACGGCTACATAGGCTACGCGAACTTGTTTGTTTATAAAAAAGTAGCATGTCTGCCACTGGTCTATCAAGTCTAAAGGTTAGGGCATGAACAAAAGAAGCGAAGATGAAGAAAAGTGAAGGAATCATATTTATAAACAATTAGCAAAGGCCGAAAGAGTTCAAGCAAAACAAGAGCTACAAGGAAAAACAACGAAAATCCTAAAGGCTACCTAAAAGACTACAACAGCTTGGATATTCCACGATTACTCGGTCGCCACACTTTCAGCAGCTTGGACATTCTTAGCAGCGGCATCATCCAACGCTTTCACCTCCGGCTGCCCCAGCCTAGGCACCAACTTTTCCAACTACTTCGCCAAGGGAAGCCTTAAAAGTAAAAATGAGAAAGTCTTCCACAGAAATAAAGAAGGTCTCGAAACCTCAAGCTCATCATTCTCATCCTTCAACTGCTCATTTTCCTCAAGCAGACCAATACAGACGCGTTGGAGCTCATCCGCTTCATTCTTTAGACTTTCGTTGATCTTCAGTGCACCTTGAAATTCCAACACTTGGGGTTCAAGCCTATCGACGATTCTCTTAAAGTGGATCATTTGCATAAGCAGCAAAACGAAGCTCAGAAACTGCAAACTTAAGATCTTGAATCTGAGTCTCAAGCTGAAGAGAAGTGGGGGCAGAAATATTAGACCCCTTCAAAGCAACAAGCTCAAAATCCAACCTCTTGATCTCCTCGGCCAAGGAATAAGCTTCAGCTGCCATAGTCTTCGCCAGCTCTTTGGTAGCCTTTCTATATCTGCATCATGGCAAGCAGAGCAGTCCTTCTATATTGGGTCATATACTTCGCAAAGGAACTTGGGCAAACAATCTTTCTGACGCCATCAACAAACTTGGTACAAGCGTCTATGTCTTCAAGCGAGACTGGTTTCAAAAGCACACAAATCTCAGTAGCATCCCCAGAAGCAGGCATAGTGGGTTTCTCACAGCTGCTCATGCAAACAATCTCATTCTTCCCAACAGGCGAGTCAGTCTCAGCAGCAGAGTGAGTGGACCTTAGTGCCACTTTAGCAGCAGAGTCCACCTTATCGCTCTTCATAATAGTAAGCATCTCTAAATGAGAATCAGACTTAGCCTTTTACGGACGTCTTAGCACAGACTTCGACATTTGGGGCATAACAATACCTCTACACTGAGCAATATTATCATCAATCAAATTAGCCATTCTCGACATGGCAGGCGCCACAGGCTCAGATCTAGCAGCCTTATCTCTCTTTCTATTTGAAGAAGTCATGCCAATCACATACCTCTCGGTAGCAAGCAGACCCTCATGAGCAGCGGTAGAAGTCTTCAGTTTTTCTTAACCAGCATCTCTTGAGCAGGCGGGGAAGATCTATTTTTTTCCACCTTTATTCATAGTAAGCTCCACGACAGTGATCAAACGAGCCAATGCATTTGCCTTGATCCTTTTTACCTCCTCTTTCGAGAGCAGCCCACCTTTCTCTCAGTGAAGAGGATTAAGCAGCCAATGACATTCGTGGTACTCAGCAGGGGAGCTCAACCCAACATTCCAGCAGGCAAAGAAGCCTGCCCAGCATTCCAGCAACCCATGAAGCCCGCGACCTCTTCATTTCTCCCAATCGCCGACCTGGCCTGTGTCAGGTCCAAGAGCCCAAAGAACATGAGCCATACGACTCGGCTAGCACTGCACCCCAGTGCCTCAATCTGTGGCCCCAGTCGCACAAGCTGCCCATGGCTCTAGCCAAGTTGAGCAGCTTAAAGCAGTGGTCCCTGCCACAACATCTCTTTGGCCCATGCCGAGCCAACTCCTGGCCCATGCCAGCCAACATGCCGCACTACCCCGACGGCTGCCCCGCGGTAGCACCATCCGAGAAGAAGACAATGAAAATTAATTTTTTTTTCTTACCTCGGTGCGGCACGAAGAAGACGAAGAAAGCAACGAAAAACGGTCCTTTGCACGAGCAAGATGTAGAAGATTGCTAGAGGAGGGGGAACAAATATCCTCTAAGCTATTTCTCTCTTGTAGGGTAGAATAAATCGCTCTCCAAAGTTGATTTAATAACCCACTTAAGGTGGACTTAAATAGGTTTTGAGAGAAATTTATTTCCCTTTCCTAGAAGGATCTAATTTCCTATTAAAGAGAGAATCAACATCAAAATAAGAAGCAGTCTTAAGTTTCCTAAAGCAACAAGATCTCTACACCTGCTGCCCTTTCCTGCGAGCAGCCCAACAGGTGTGGGGGCATTTGTGGAGCCAAAAATAATCACAAGGCGACACGTGAACTTTTGGACAAAAGATGACTAAAATATCCTTGAAGTATACCGGGATTCCTACGCGCGAGCAGTGGGCAATCATCTTTCAACCAAGTCAAAAGTGCCCAAAATAGGTAACAATTTAAAACATATTTCATCAAATCCTTTCTATAAGGTAATTCCCAAAATCTAAATTATTCTATATGTTTTATATTCCATTATTTAGCAAATAAATTAGCTAAATAATATATTCCTTTCTTATTTCCTACAATTGATTAATTAAGGGATTAATTACCTAATCAATCCCTTAATTATCAATTAAATCACCAAATTATAACCAAAAAATATACCAAAGGCCGGTTACCCTCTAGGGCCGGCCATGCCTTTTATTTTGCTACTATTTTCTTTCCCTTTATGACATTCAATAGCTAGTTAATTAGGATATTATTATTTGCTAATTAACTAGCCAATTATTTCCATAACTCCCCAAAATAACTAGCCCATTATCTCCATAACCCCCCAAAATAAATCATCCTTGGCCTAAAGGCCGGCCACACCCTTCCTCTCCTATATATTGGTTCCCATTTTCACAAAACACTAATTCGAACACTTTGGCAAAAATCCCAAAATTCTCTAAACACTCTTTCTCTCTAAATTCTAACTTTGGCATCGGAGGTTCTTCGGCCAAAGCCCCCCCCCATTCATCGTGGGCGCGTGAGGCTCTTGGCCTTGACCTAAGGTGTTAATTGTTTTGTAGGTGCAATATTGTCCAAGATCAAGGAGGAGAAAATTTGCATCCACAACCATAACCCTAGCTGTCCTTAATCCAACATTGGATTCCCTGTATCCGTTCTCGAGCCCAGAGTCAGAACGGCTTCCATTTCAAAATAGCCTTTTAGTATTACACCTGCAACTACTCTCATTTCTGATTTGAAAACTTCTTTAACTTTCAGCCCTTGTCTTTCCAAAATAAGAGCGAGATGCCTCTCCTGCTTTTTTTTTAAAAAAAAAATCGCCATACACCTTAACCTTCAACCTTAGCTTAGCTGCCGCCACCATTTCTCTCAAACCTTATCTCTCAAATATGTAAAACTATGACCACCCACAAACAGCATTGGCACGGATCTAAGCAAAAATCATGCTGAGACCCAAAGATCTGAGCTCCAACCATGCGGATCGAGACCATGTTACATATGCACCGGTATTATCTTCTACTGTCTGAAATACATACTTCCCGTAACTTGTATGAAAATAAAATAAATAAATACTCATGCATGTGTGTATTCTGTGGAGAACTATTCTCGATCTGCCAGCAGTGATGGAGCCATAAATCTTACTACAGGGGGTCTTAGAGTAAAAGTCCAAATAAAAATTTTGGATGGAAAAACATATTGAAAATGAAATCATAGTACTTTCATTCATAATTCATAACGAAAACAATATTACAAGCTATAATTGTCCACGACGAGGTTTCATATTTTGAAAACGAAGCATTATAGCTTCATTTTCAATACAAGCAAAAATATCTCTCTCAATATAAACAAGCAAACTATCACTCAACCATTCATCTCCCATTTTGTTCCTAAGTGGACTCTTAATAATATTCATGACAGAAAATGCTCTCTCCACTGAAGCAGTTGCAACTGGTAAAACTAAAGACAATATAATGAGCAAGTATACATAATTGAATACTTGATACATCCTTGTTTCCACCATTTTTTTTTGCAAGATCACCAATCTTTTCCAATTGAGAGAAATCACTACTGGAACGCACATAATGAATATAAATCTCAAGTTAATCTTCAAGTGCCAAACGATCCTCATCCGAAAAGTCTTGAGGATAAAATTGAGCAAGACGAAGTAACTTTGGTTTATCAAAAGCCACAAATAAATCTTTCGGACTCAAACATGCCAAACAAATAAGCAACTCAGTATTTACCTCATTAAAGCGATCCTCTAACTCCGTAATTTTCTCATCAATGACATAAATAAAGAGCTCCACACGATAATGATGACGATTTGTCTTTATTGGAGCATTACGCCTTGACCTCCCTGGAAGTATAAATGCCTCTTCCATGTTAGGCACATCAATATGATGTTTTTCACAAAATGAAGACACTTCATCAACCAATGCATCAAACCCATTATTCCTCATCCAATGTAGCTTTTCCTTGCATGATTTCACTAAAGCCATTGCATTCACAATTTCTTGATCTTTCCTTTGCAATGCTTGTGACAAATCATTTGTGAGTCCCAATATGACTTTCATTAAGAAAAGGTGAAACACAAACTCAAAAGTACGTATTTCTCTCATTAACTTATTTGCTTCACCCGCACTTTCATTAGGATTATCATCAATAACCATTTGAAGCACATGAACCACGGATGAAAACATGGAAATGATGCTAATCAAGGTACCATAGTGTGAGTTCCATCGTGTGTCACCGGCACGTTTGAGACTTGTTTCTTGATTTAAGCCTCGCCCCGTTATAAGACAATTATTTTCAAAAGCTATCACAAGCTCTTCTTGAAGTTGCCCTCTAAGTAAATCACGCCGCTTACAAGATGCTCCAACATGATTAACCACACTATCAGCCGTTGCAAAAAAAAAAAGGCAATGTCTATATTCTTCTTTGCTACAACAACAAAAGCTAGTTGAAGTTGATGAGCAAAGCAATGAACATAATATGCACAAGGTTGTTCTCTCAATATCTTTGTTTTAAGGCCATTCAACTCACCTCTCATATTGCTAGCACCATCATAACCTTGTCCTCGTAGCTTGGAAATGCTCAAATCGTTGCGAGACAAGAATGTGTCAATAGCATCCTTGAGTGAACTTGAAGTAGTGTCGGTAACATGTTGGATACCCACAAATCTTTCAATTACATGCCCGTTGTCATCCATATAACGCAATAACATAGCCATTTGCTCTTTCACAGACACATCACGTGCTTCATCCATCATTATTGAAAAGAATCTATCTTTTAGACCATCCATGATAGCACCAAGTGTTTTCAGGGCACATGAATTCACAATTTCTTTTTGAATGCAAAGAGCTACTAATTTGAGATTCCCCGGAGCATTTTCCATCATAACTTCTCTCTGCAAGGAATTGCAATAGCTCCAAGTAATTTTCCCTATTGCTTGAAGTGGCACTTTCATCATGGCCACGAAAAGGAAGACCTTGTTGCAGTAAAAACTTAGTGCACTTGATTGATGCATTCAAGCATGTGCGATAAGCCTTACGAGCTTGGTCGGAGTGTTTGCTCGCTGCTGTTTCAATATGTGTAGCTTGATTCATCAAATTTGTAGCAGCTTCTCTAGCCTTATTATGAACACTCCCAACCGATCCAACATGCATCTTAAATATTTCTCTCCCTTTCTTCCAAGTCTTAAATCCATCTCCAGTGAAAGCTTCACTACCCACTTGTGCAAAATTGGTTTTAAAGAGATAGCAATAGAGACAAAATGACGCAAATTTTGATATATTATACTCCAACCAATCAAACTCATCAAACCATTGGGGAATGAAGCGTCGATTAATTCCCGACATATTAGTTATTGGGAAATTATGACCTCTAGGTTGACAAGGTCCTTTTTGTAGATATGCCCTTCGGATCTCATCTCTCATATTAACATCATAATCTATCATTCGAGTTCTTAATCCAGGATCCGCTTGAAGATTACCCAAAACATCATCTAACTGACTTTGTCTTGAACTTGGACTTCTTGAACTACCAATAGTATTTGAACTATCAACATTATTCGAACTACCCGAACCCAATGATGACTTTCTCTTAAAAAACCGTTCCATAATAATTCTACATATACAAAATATTCAAAATAAATACTCACAATATAAACAAACCATCAATATAATCAAAATAAATATGAATTGAATTTCAATTAAATTAAATATATTCTACATATACAAAATAATGAAAATAAAAACTCACAATATAATCAAACCACCAATATAATCAAAATAAATATGAATTAGGTTTCAATTAAATTAAATATATTCTACATATACAAAATAATGAAAATAAAAACTCACAATATAAACAAACCATCAATATAATCAAAATAAATATGAATTGAATTTCAATTAAATCAAATATATTCTACATATACAAAATAATGAAAATAAAAACTCACAATATAATCAAACCACCAATATAATCAAAATAAATATGAATTAGGTTTCAATTAAATTAAATATATTCTACATATACAAAATAATGAAAATAAAAACTCACAATATAAACAAACCATCAATATAATCAAAATAAATATGAATTGAATTTCAATTAAATCAAATGTGGCAACCCGTCCCAAACTCTCTATGTAAATTCTCCCCGTGCGTGTAAAATGACGATTATACCCTTATCGTTGAATATTATGAGAACGTCATATTACGCTACTTGATTTAACTATAGTAATGTGAACTTACATTAGTAGAAATGTTGTGTAAAAGTTTATCCCTCACCAACCCTACTCCACTACTCCCTCACACCAACCCACTTCGAATTCTTATATTCGAACCCGTCCCTTCCAACTCATGCATCCACCATTTCTGTTATTCAAATCCTAACATCATCATCATACCACTCATTCTCTCTCAAGCTCTCAGAAATCTCTCTCTCTCTCTCGTCGAACTTGCAAGCTTCAAAGCTCTCTCTCTACCATTTCCCCACGGAGCAAACTCGAAGTCACTCAAAACTCGGAGATTCGAGAATCCAAGATCACAGTTGGATTCCTTAGGACCTCACGAGTCCATCCACATCATTTTCAGGTAAGGAATCAAACATTTTCACGTTGAAATATTGAATCCCGATTATGGTACTATTCATCAAGTTTTAAATGGCTGTGTCTTAAAGCAAACCAAGATCACCACCATTCTTAAAATCCTCCTAGGAACCCCGGAGTAGTTCGTTGAAAGAAATTGGACGTCGGAATCGCAGGTTTCAACGTTGGCCGAACTTCGTGATTTTATTCCGACAAGATTTCAAAGGATTCAAAGCTCCAAAGAGGTATAAACTTATTCTACATGTTAAGGGCTTCATTTTGGAATAAAGAACGTGAAAAATGGATGAAAAATGACAAAGTTATAGCGATTTGAAATTTCTCAGAAATTCCGGCAAAACAGTCACCGGAGAAGATGACCGGAGGAGAATATTCCGTCAAAACTGACGGAATATTCTAACGCCGTTAACTGACGCCGTTACTGACGCCGTTAAAGTTGACGGAATATTCCTGACGGCGTCAACTGACGCCGTCAGTGTGCCAGGCACGTGACCGCGCGTGGGGGCGCGTAGGTCCGTGCCTTGTTTGGGCGCATGAGGGCGCGTGGTAAGTCCAAAAATTATTTAAAAAATATGGGTGTGTTCGTGATGACGTGTAGATCAATTTGGTATATTTAAATCTTAGGATTGAGCAATATATGGGAATTTTATCTAGGTTTCCGTATTTAAGCGTTAATTAATTCGTGTAAAATATATATAAATAGGAGAATTATATCCGGAGCAATAACAAGACCAAGCTAGGCCCGAAGACTACGACCTAACGACGTACTTGTGAGTGGGCAGTTTGTTTTTATACTTATACGTATTTATGATTTCCAAAAATGCATGAATGATTTACTTTACATATACCTTGTTAAATAAATGTTAGATACGATATAATTGTGATAAATGCTGCTGTATGGTTGAGATATACTTGTCATGATGTTCATACATGCCATATACATACTCATCTGCTGCACTGGTGTTAGTACTTGCCTCAGGGCCAGGGCCAGCCTTCACGTGTATGTTCACATTGCACCGTTCGCTCGTCTGGATCCAGGTTAGGTGCCAGCCTGTCGGGTAGATTGCATTAGGCAATCCGACTTGTATGTGATGTGCTTTTGCACCAGCTTCACGTGACCGTAGTACTTGAGCGTATTGATTTCACCCAGCCTGTTTGTGTCAGAGTCATCTGTTCGAACTTGTGTGCTAGCATTAGATGGATGAGTACTTAGGAATATTGTTTATCACATGATCATACTACTGTAGCATTGATACATAGTTACTTGGCATATTTTAGTTATATCGCCTTATAACATTTGCCACATGATGATATAACTGCAACATCGATCTTAATCATGAATTGACTTATATCGTCATTTATACTTGCCTTTAGTATTGTGGATATATATATATATATATATATATATATATATATATATATATATATATATATATATATATATATATATATATACGCACGTACTTACTCGTAATGTGCTTTTAAATAAAGGAAACTATAATTGTTTTACGGCGAGGGGTTAGTATATTCAAAACCAAACGTTTTCACATAAGTTTGCTTTACTGACCCACTCAACTTGTTTTTCGCCCCTCCAGGACCTAGATAGCTGTTCTGCGTGGCATTCGAGGAATCTTGAAACGTTTCTGACATTCGGCATTCCGCTTCTGACGTATGAACTTATCACTATGTGTAATAAGCGTACTTTAGTTGCTTGACTACTCTTCGGTAGTCGTTCCCTCGTTAAGCTCTGAATAACTATAGTGGGCCACACCCACGTTTGTGCACTCTGTCACTATTTCAAATTTTAATAAATTCTATGTTTGATTTAAATTTATACACTTTTTACATCACTTACCCCTATGGTTACGTCACTTCACAGTGACGGCCAGCATGCGCCGACCTTTCCTGGTCGGGGCGTATCAGCTTGGTATCAGAGCACTAGGTTTAGATAGTCCTGTCATTCCTAGTGTGTTTAAACTCTTGTCTTCTTATGTCAGAAACATGCCACCCCGAAAAGAGCACCGTACTCATGTCGAGAACAACTTCCCGGGATTGGAGCAATTTGGCGAAGCTATCGCCAGCGCTATCCAGTCGGCACTCCGTCCTCCCCAGAGGAACACCCTTGATTCGGTAGCACGATTGAAGATAGATGAGCTTTTCGGCACGGAAGGGCCAGAGAAGTAGGAAACTTGGCTCGACCATGTCGAGAAGATTTTCGATGTCATGCACCGTCAAGGGAACCTACCAAAAGATATATGGGTCGATACGGCCACTTCGTTCTTGCGTCAGGGAGCGGAATCCTAGTGGAAACAGGAGGAGCGTTCTTTGTCTGATGAGGATATTACTGACTGGGACACTTTCAAACATATTTTCCAGACTAGCGTCATTCCCCCAACATATCTGGATAGGAAAAAGAACGAATTCGCAGAGCTGAAACAGGGCAAGATGTCAGCCACCGAATACCATCGAAAATTCACAGATCTGTCCCGCTACCATCCCGAGACGGCTGCTAATCCTAAAGAGATGCTCCGTCTGTTCAAGAAGGGGACCCAAAAGAAATTACGCACCCTGGCGTCTGCTATCCATTGTAACACCTATCAGGAGTTCTTCGAGATCTTGCTTCGGATGGAGGAGTCAGAAAACACTCCTGATGACGATGAGGAAGATAGGAGCAGGAATGCCCAGAGAAATAACAACAATTGGCAGTCTTCACTTGGTCCACGGAGGACCCAGAACTTCAAAAGGAACAGAAATGGTTCAGGGTCATCCGGCGGAGGTTCCAACTCTGGTACACGTAACAGAGGAAACAGATTCGATAACAACTCTTTCCAGGCTCAAGGAAACTCTAACAGTTCCGAGCCCCGATATTGTCACAGATGCAACGCCCGTCACTATGGCGAGTGTAAGAAGGGCACAGGAGCATGTTTCACTTGCGGATAGCAAGGGCATAGGGCCTATAATTGCCCTCAGAATCAGAAGAATCAGCCTGCTATTATGCCACCTGCAGTTCCCATACAGCAACGTCTTGCACCTGGTAATCGTCAGCTGATAGGCTACGGTGGAGCCTTCCATTATCAGGGAGATGTAGCCCCGCACCAAGGAGGACCATACCAGCATCCGGTTGAGGCACCCTACTATCAGACGGGGAATCAGCAGATTCAAGGAGGTTACCTTCAGTACCAAGGAGAATATGTGCCCTATCAGGGTGAGGAAAATCAGATACACAACGGAGGACAATATCAGAACTGGGATATAGCATCCGGCAGTGGAGGTACAGGCAGACAGGCACTTCCAGCCCCTCAGGGTCGAGGGAATCAGGGCCGAGGAAACCCAACCCAGGCAAATAGAGGCCGCGGAGGCAGACAGCAAGCTCAGGGAAGAGTGAACAACATCACATTCCAGGAGGCCCAGGCAGACCCGAACCTGATAACGAGTACGTTGAATGTTCTAGGCCACCATGCTAAAATTTTAATTGATTCTGGTGCTACACATTCAGTTATTTCCCATATGTTTGCTCGAATAACCCAACCACATCCCACTTCACTCGGTTTCGAGTTAGAATTCTCGATGCCGAGGGGAGAAATCTGTTATGTTAACTCGGAGTATCGAGGATGTCCCATCCTTATCGGAGATGTAGTGATGTTGGCTAATCTTGTGCCGTTAGATATCGTTGATTTTGACGTTATCTTAGGCATGGATTGGTTGAACTACTACCAAGCCCATCTAGATTGCTATCGAAAGATAGTTACTTTTCATCGACCGGACGTGCCTAGTGTCACGTTTGTTGGTGAACGAAATGGACTAAGGCACGGAATTATCACCGCCGTGAGAGCGAGAAGAATGTTGAGCAAGGGCTGTCAAGGCTACCTAGCTCATGTGGTACTATCTGAAGAGGCCACTGCGTCCGTGAATGACATCGAAGTGGTCAGACATTTCCCAGATGTTTTTCCTGAAGACTTACCTGGATTACCCCTGAATTGCGAAGTAGAGTTCACCATTGATCTACTTCCCGGCACTAATCCTGTTTCTCTTACACCTTATCGTATGGCTCCAGCAGAGTTGAAGGAACTTAAAACTCAGTTGCAAGAGCTTGTTGATAAAGGTTTCATTCAACCAAGCATTTCCCCTTGGGGAGCTCCAGTTCTGTTTGTGAAGAAGAAGGACGGAACTATGAGATTGTGCGTCGATTACAGACAGTTGAATCGGGTGACGATTAAAAACCGTTATCCGTTACCTCGTATCGATGACCTCTTTGACCAGCTGAGAGGAGCTTGTGTATTTTCGAAGATTGATCTAAGGTCTGGTTACTACCAATTGAAGATCAGACATGACGATGTCCCGAAGACAGCTTTCCGAACTCGATATGGTCATTACGAATTTCTTGTGATGCCATTTGGGTTGACAAATGCACCAGCAGTTTTCATGAACCTGATGAATTGAGTATTTCATCCATACCTCGACAAGTTTGTCATCGTTTTCATAGATGATATCTTGGTGTACTCCAAGAATGAAGCTGATCATGCCAGGCACTTGCATTTAGTGTTGGAGAAGCTAAGGGAGAGTACGTTGTATGCTAAGTTTAGCAAAGGTCAGTTTTGGCTAGACCAAGTGTCGTTTTGCCCAGGTTATTTAAAAAAAAAAACTCGCGCCCCTCTTCTTCTTCAACCTCCGCCGCCCTTTCTTCTTCTTCGTTCAAACCTTTTGTCGAGCATGTGGTGTGTAGCTCCAAGAGGTCGCACCACGGCACCAGCAGCTCCAAGGGGTTGCACCAGCAGATCAAAGGGACCTATAAGGTTATTTCCATGGCTTCCAAGAGGTCGTGCGACCCCTTTGACCCCACTGTGGCTCCGCCCCTATCTGCCAAGAACCCGAAGATGAATGTATGAACTAGGGATGGGCAACGGTTATGGGGGCGGGTAACCGCGGTTATATATCTATAACCGTTTATGCTCATACTCGCATAACCGTTTACCCCTTGGATAATTGCCTAAACGATTATAACATACCTATAACCATTTATAAACGGTTAACCATACTCATAACCGCATACCCATTTAATTATAACCGTTTACTCATTTACCATTTTTAACTCGTTTATCTTTTCTTTTTTTTTTTTACCATTACCCATTTTTCACCCGGCTATATGTTTTTTAACAACTCGAAAATTAAAAAAAAATTGTCATAATTTTTTTTATTTTACAATTAAACACCGTTATAGGTACATTCATCATGCATTTTTATATTTTAATTTTTAAGTCCTTATACCATTCCAATAATTAAAATAATTGCCGGCAAAGACACAATGGCGGGCACTCTTAAGTGGGTTATTTATATGCCAACGTAACGAGAGCAATCCATTTTCCAATCTCTCCCCTAGAAAAATAAAGATTTTTAGGTAATAAAATGAACCAAAAACACCAACAATAAGAAATATATAACTTGTGCAGTAACTATGTGTGAAAAATAACCTAAAGATGTTGAACAATATTGAAGGAAGGGTAAAGAAAATGTAGAGGATCAATAGCCCTGTAGAATGTTCGATTTCCAGTTTGTTCGATCCAAGATCAACAGATAGCTACAGTAAACACAGAAACAAATCTAATGCATGCATACTGCAAGGAAAATGATTTCAGTGCGCTCTTGTTTATGTTTCTCACTTAAATTTCTTTTGATTTATTCAATTTAAGGATAGAAATACTGCACAGATTATTGTTTATTACTTTTTAATTAATTAAAACACCGCTATATAAATCACATTATAGTCAATAACATTGATCTAAGTTTTGTCTAATAGAGAACATGGTTTGTGTTAATTTTACATATATAAAATAAATGGGTAAACGGTTACCCATTTAAAACCGCAGTTAATACCCATAACCGCCTATTTATACTTTGCGGGTAAACGGTTATACCCATAACTGTTTATTTATCTAAACAATTACCCATAACCGTAAATAAGGTTAAACGGTTATACCCATAACCGTTTATTTATATAAACGGTTACCCATAAAGGATTTTTAGTACCAGTGTAAATAAGGTTAAAATCACTGAAAATACTTGCAAGAATACAAGGTAATTATAGTATAAATGCTCATGCAAGATCATTGTCCCCAAAGAATGAAAACACCTTGTAGGTAAAAAAGTCTGAAATTTTCCAAAACCTTGCTAAATCTCTCAATGTTGCGTCCTCCTAAACCTAATGGCTAAAAAGCCTTATTTATACTACTCCCAATTAAAACCCTCATAGGAAAAGGTTTTCTAAAAACTAGGAAATAACATAATAAAAGATAACTAAAAATTACATTCTTATTATAACTAAGAAATCTGCCAATCAAAGGAAAAACCATGTTTCTGGACCTTCAGGGCTCCAAAACAGGCCCAAAACAATCAAATTAATGATTAGGGCCTCATCTCCAAGTTTCAAGAAGTACCCAAGTCCAAAATCCATCATCTTCCGGCCCAAAAGTCACAAACAAGCTCTGTAGTCTAATCTGCCAGCACTGTACGCTGGGCATACATTGATTCGCCACGATCAGATGCTTCGGGATAAAATTATGAATTTTTGACACAACCTTCTTGAGTGACTCATGAACCCGCTCCAATTGGAATTACTAAAAAATTCTACTGTTTGATTAGTTTATGCTCTGAACAAGTTCGCACGTCCTACATTAAAAGTATATAGCGGAGCATGCATCAAAATCTCACCAAAATAATAACCAAAATATACCAAGAATAAAGAATATTATACAGTATAAAATCGACTCATCAGATTCATCTAAGAACTACTTATTCTCGCAGATGTTATGCTTGCACTACTAGAATTTATGGCTTGCCCTGTCAACTATTGTTCGAGGGAGAAGATTTCGTCGGTTTCACCTTTTTTAACCGACATAATATAAGTTTAGTAGGGCAAAATCAGTCAACAAACTGGGTTGACTGAATAGATTTACAAGACATCAATCGTTGGGCAAACATTTGGAGCAAAGATGTGAGTGTTTTAACTAACGAATAAGCTGGTCGTTGTGTATATTTTCATTCCCGACCGACGTTCACTAGGTAGCTCTTTGGATAACAATCATCTTCAAGGGGAACAAGTTGTCTCTCAGATGAATGGTTAAAGGAAATTGTGAGACCATAATTTTCTAGGGCCGGAATAAAGAATAGAGTAAAACCCTCACCGATTCTCTCTTTGTAACCATCCACCAAATACCCCTTCTTCCCTTTCTATTTCTCTCTCTGTAATTTCACCCGACCGAATCACACAATCCAACCCTTTGTAAGCCTCCCTCACCGATTCCATGGATTTCATGGACTTATCTGACCCTCTCTCCTCTGTATATATAGCAAGTCCCCTTGCCTCAGTGTCCCTGGCAACAGAATTTATGGCGTCTCTTTGTTCTTTCAATTATTTGAAAGCTTCCCTGCCCTGCACTCATGTACAAAGGCGTATGTATGGTGTTTCATCAGTTCCATTTGGTGGTTGGGTGGGAAATGAAATTAAAACTCTGCATTTCAAATGGTCTAAACCGAGGTGTGGATTGAAGAACAATGGCACCAAGAGCGAAATTGAACTCGTTGATAGGAGGAAACCAAGTAAGGATAACGCGTCTAAATCTTATTTCGCATCTATTCTGCTCATGATGTTTTTAATGATGATGATCGGTATGCTTTGCTACGTGCTGTGATTTTTCTGCTTTCATGTAATTAGCGGCTTATATTTGTGGTAACGATATTGATAAATTTTGAGAAATGAGAGTCTAATTTTTGCAACTGTCTTTTGCAGGCAAAACAAAGACGTTTGCAAAGGTGAGTTGTGTAGGACTGGTGTTTAGCTTTGTTTCATGTCCAAAGGACATTGGAGAATAAATGTTTAGTCATAGATAGTATCTCTCTATTTGCAGGATCCAGCCTGGGTTCATTTGTTCTGTTACTGCTGGTCATTGCGGCATATCACGCTTATAGCGCTGATAAAAGTAAAAAGAGAATCGAATGAAATTTGATAACTTTTTGGCAGACTACAAAGATCTTAAGCCAAGCATATATTCCTAGGCAGATATTAAGAGGATCACAAATCAATTCAAGTACAAGTTGGGCCAAAGAGCATACGGAACTGTTTTTAAAGGAAAGCTTTCTTCTGAATGCTTTGTTGCCTTGAATGTACTTAACAATTCCAAGGGCAACCGGGAAGAGTTTGTATATTCACCACATCATTGTGGTTCGGTTGGTTGGTTCACTCTAGGATTATATTTCATCAGTAGATAGTAAGATTTCTTTCCTTGGTTGGCATAAGTTGCAAGATATTGCTATCGGCATAGCCAAAGGGACCAGGGATGTGATCTACAAATCCTCCATTTCGATATCAAACCCCATAATGTTTTGCTCCACCAAAAATTCATGCCAAAAATCTCTGATTTTTGGTCTGGCCAAGTTATGTTCCAAGGACCAATCAGTGTGACTAAAGCCAGGGGACCATGGGATACATTGCACCCGAAGTGTTTTCCAGGAATTTCATAAATGTGTCTCACAAGGCAGATGTCTATAATTTTGGAATTCTGTTGCTTGAGATGGTAGGAGGAAAGAAGAATATTGGTTCAACCACGGAGGACACGACAAATGAAATCTACTATCCAAAATGGATTTATAATCTTCCAGAGGAAGAAAATGACCAACAGATCCATATTGAGGAAGAATGTTATGGTAAGATTCCAAAGCAACTTGCAATTTTAGGGCTCTGGTGCATCCAGTGACACTCGGTGGATCGTCCGTCCATGAAAACGGTGGTTCGGATGTTAGAAGAAGGAGAAAACTTGATGATGCAAGCAACCCTAAAAGCCTCCTACAGTTATAAGCAATTGCTAAATTAGAGTAACATGTATATGTATACGCACCAACACAAGTCGTTCTTAGATGAATCCAAGCCAAACAATTACAGACGACGGTTATTCACTAAATCACTTTAAAGCAAGAGTTTAATTAATAATACATTACTGCACTTCCTTAATAATTTGACTATCACCTGGCTGACAATGAACACGTTAGCTCCGCGTTAGAACATATTGGGTTCAATTCATTGTCTTGAATATCACCCACAGTCGCAGGCGCCTCTTGTGGGCATAGAGAAGGCCTGAGAGGCATTTGCAGACATTCAACATCTCCTCCAAGCATTTCGACAACTTTGGACATCGAAGGGCGATCACTTGGTTTCATTTGAATACACCACAAGGCGGTTATAACCATCTTTCTTATTACTTTCTTTTCCTCCTCTGTAACATTGTCCATTTCCAAGTCATTTCCAACAATATACTGATCGTATACCCATACTGGGAAGTAGATTTGGCTTGAATGCTCTACTGTTGCATTCAAATTCTTCCTTCTGCTTGCCATTTCCATCAACAACATTCCAAAACTATAGACATCGGCCTTGTATGAGACACCTCCAATATTTTTGTAGAACAACTCAGGAGCAATATATCCCATTGTACCCCGTGCTGCCGTCAAAGAGACAATGCTATTATCTACAGGATACAATTTTGCAAGCCCAAAGTCAGAAACCTTTGCTTTAAAGTTCTCATCAAGAAGGATGTTATGAGGCTTGATGTCGAAATGTAGAATTTGCATCTCGCAACCTTGGTGTAGATATTCGATCCCTTGAGCCACTCCAAGAGAAATCTCGTACATGTTCTTGATAGTTAAGGGGACACTTTCTTCTTTGGAATAAATATATTTATTAAGAGAGCCATTAGGCATGAAGTCATATACTAGAGCGCGCTTTGATCCTTCAACACAATATCCAACAAGTTGCACCACATTGGCATGGTGAATCCTTCCGATTGTAGCTATTTCGCTAATGAAATCTTGGCCATCAGCTTTGGACTTGCCCAAAACTTTAACTGCTACAAATCGGCCACTACGTAGCTTTCCTTTAAATACAGAGCCAAAGCCACCTTCGCCCAACTTGTCCTTAAACCTGCGAGTCATTTTCTTGATGTCCGAGTAAGAGTACCTTATAGGCATGAAGTTGTTATTGCATTGCAGAAAATCTTCTATTGTGCTATACATTGATAAATGTCTTCTGCGCCATGTGTAGATTAAAAATGCAGTCACAACTGGAACTCCAAAAACAAATCTGGCTAGGAAAAATAACCCTGCATGCATTGACATTAATATGTTAGATCCACTACGTACTACTTTTTCTTCACTTTTTATCCAAATTACTTTGTCTTTGATGTGATTAAAGAGAGAATGAGAAATCTACTTATGGTGATAATACAATCTCGTCTTAGTCCTTACCGATACAAAAGAGTATAATCCATCCACGTGCTGCAACAAAATCAATCGACTATGAGTTTGAAAAGTGCATAAAGTGAAAAAATAAATAAAAAAACAAAATCAAAGGGTGCCTTTATTGACACCCAAATTTTAGTTAGTTTCACTCAACTAAAAAATTTTGTCATCAAACTTTTTAATTTGTCGTCGAAATTAAGTTCACCCAACCCACCAAAAAAAGGAACAACACACACCCATCACTCACCAATAGAAAGAGAATGAACACACAGACCCACATGAAGCCGGCATCGACGCTGTCGATGAGGGAGGGACCAGAGGATGGTGTAGTTTTGTCGGGCGTGCAGCAGTTGTCTGTTCTTTTTCTCTTTCTTTTGGTAGGTGGAGGCTGGTGTAGATTTGGGCGAACTTAAAAATGAGGGGAAACTATGAAGTTTGACAAAATGTTTTAATTAGGTGAACTTAACTAAAATTTGGGTGCTGATAAAGATACCCAAAATCAAAAGACTTGAGCGTATGGACTAATTAAACGAAGCTCTCACCGGTCCCATTGGCCCCGAAGTGAACGGTGTGTAACCATGGACGCAATTTGCCAGCTGCAATAGATACATGCCACATAAAAGTGAGCAAAGACATACACTTACTAGGTTTAAGAAGTACAGATAGAGCACACAAAAATAAAAGAAGCTTTTGGGGAGAATCTTCTTACGCAAATGGCTGTATTCATGACCTACAATGAAAAATGTGACGAAGAATACACGACATTAGCAATAGCTCACCCAGTCTTCAAAATTTGAAAAATCAAGTTTGTCGATCGAAAACTTGTAAATAAAACAAAAAGAGGACCCCTTACTGATTTGATGCCATAGATATCGAAAGAAACCTACAGGAACAAAGAAAGAACAAGACCACATACATTAGCATAACAAGTGTGAGGTGTATAAGTCGTTAGAAAATAAATTTAAAATTAAAGTGTTGTCAACACATTGATAATATGTACATGTGTGTTTATATATTATATAGGGGAGAAAGGGGGATTTGGTACGATGAAAAAGTTTCCTACGGATACAGGTAATAGTTTTTTGATCAAGAAACTCTTATGTTCTTGAATTCTATTCATCTACCAAGTCTAACTTATGCATTTGAAAGCCCTTGATTCACACCACATCGATATATGCATGATTATGTCTAATCTGTCATTTTTATATGATTAAACTGCATAAGAAGATATTTAAGAGAGCAAAGCATGAACCGAAGAGAGAATTGTTAAAGTTATTAGGGTGCGTTTGTTTGCCCTGACTAGCTATCACTGGATTGGACTGGTCCCGGTTTAGAACGAGGATCTATCCTAAAAAGGTCTCTCTCTCCACGATATAAATACACCATCTAAGGTTTCAACTATGATAACGCAATCTATACACTTAAACTCTCTTGCCAACTATTTGAGTCTAAATCATTCACTAACTTGACTGTCGGAGGCCTTTGGTCGGCAACCCCGGTCTAAGGTTTGCTTACTGTTATTTTACTATTTTGTAGGTTTCTAAGGTTACTTGGATTTGTGCTCAACCACCACTCATGGAGGTGAGCAGATTTGTTTCCAACACACCCCATTACCATTGATGAGAGGAGGACCTTACATATGTTTTTTAAGTAGTTGAGCTACTCCTCATATTACCAATTGGTTTTATATATAGTGGAACCTCAACTTCTTCATGCTATTAAAAAGGTTGTTCCACGTATAAAGCCTAATGGCCACACTTGGTCTACGTCACCCAAGTTGAATTGTCCACGTGTTAGGCTTGAAAATTTATCACACGCGAGAGAAGACGTGTTGAGAATGAATCTCACATTGATGAGAGAACAGAACTTGCACGTGCTTATAATGAGTTAAACTACTCCCTATATTGCCAATTAATTTTATAGTGAATCCTCAATTTCTTCAACCATCTCTAGAATTACTTTAGCCTAAAGGAAAGGCTTCAATTGCACTGTTCAAAGGAACAATGTTTTGGGGTGGATTTCAACTTATTTACAAATCTGCCACTGGCTCTCTCTGTCGCTAATCTTGATACAAGGAAAGAAGGGTGGTAAATGGTAAGCCGGCCTTTTCTCCATTTCCTTCTCAAACCCTCATTGCCTCCTCCGTCTCGCAGACCTCGCGAGAACGACCTAGATGGTCTGACCTCTGTCTTATCCCTCTTCTCGTCGCCGTCTCTATTCTCTCGCCTCCGTCGTCTTACTCCTCCTTTCTCTGTCTGTGGAATCGATCGATCTACTCCTTTCTCTGTCTGTAGAATCGATCGATCTATTCGAAGAGGATTGACATTTCTGAAATGGTGTTTAGATAGGTAGCGGTTGTGTGTGTGCAGTCATGCTGATGATCATGGAAGCCTGTGATTCTGCTTCTACGACATAGCCTCGACTCTGCTTCCATCTCCATTTTCTCTCCTCGCCTTCACTCTCAGAAATCACCAACCTCAGAAACTACGAAGCACAACAACCTCTTGTTGAAAAACGTGAATTTGGTCCCAATTCAAAGGAAATTTTAAGCCCAGAAAAGCCTTGGTTTCCTGGTGAGTTCTCCGGTCGATTTGGGGTAGGTAATTTTGTGATTTGCAGTTTATTTTGAAAAATGATTGATGGGTTTTCAGTTCATTTTATGATTTCTAGAGTATTTGCAGTTTATTTTGGGGATTTACACTAGAGTTGAGGAAGCGCATACGAACGCAAAGCTAGAGTATTTGCAGTTCATTTTTTTTTTCATTTTAGAGGTTTTTCTACTGTTTAGTTTTTGGGTTTTGTCTAATTTTTGTGGTCTGCTGTATAGATTGTTCTCTTTAGAAGCTTCTTTCCAGCCTTGACCTTCTTCCTGCCGGGTGCCTTCTCATTGAGTATTGGAGGAGCATTAAAACACAGGTGTGTGTGTTTTGTCGACGTCTTTGTATTTTTTTTTTTGTGCTTTTTCTAACCCATCAATTTCTTTTGAGTCAACCAAATAGTCCCAAATTGCAACTTATGTTGTGAGGTATTATTGTCTAAAATTAAGTATGCATGTATATTTTTTCCGCATGGTGTTAATCTCTGTGGGTCATCTATGTATATGTAGACATACCTATGTGTGTATATGTGGAATGCAACATATCAGATTTAGGTTATACTGTGCATAGTTTATTGTCTGTTATTATCTGCGCTATCACTATGTCATTTCTATGCAAGCTCTAAAAGTTATTCATGAGCTTTATAAGCACTTTCCATAATTTAAGCAGTCTGTTTTGCGTTCTTTTTCATTATGTCATTAGCTACTGATTAATGGAGAAACGAGGACCATGCCACTGAGTTGGGTTCTTTTTCTAATTTTCTGATTTTGGGGTTTTGCAGGGGGTACTGATGTACTGATTTTCTGGGATTTTTTTGGTCCTTGCAGAATTTTTGGTCTTTGAAATGGGTATGTGTTGTTTTTAATGTTTCAGTTCTAGCATGTTCCGTTCATCGTTGCTTCATGATTCTCATTTTTTAGTGTTGGGTGATGGAAATTTGTTAAAGTAGTTGTAGTTTTTTGAGAAAGTTGGCATTTTTTGGTTATATTTTCTGTTTAATCCCAAATGTTAGACTGGAAAATAATTGAAATGATGGTTTTTTAAAAACTCCTCATAAGTTTTTTGTCTGAGATTTAAAAGCATCTTTTCTGGATTGGTTACAAGGGTTGTGTTCTCTTCAATTGGTTCACCTAATTTTGATTAGTTTTAAATTTTGTCCTTTTAAGTTTTGTCTTTTAAGTTTTGTCTTCTGTGCTGTAATTAGAGATTTCTGTTGGCCTATCGGATTTCGGCATAGGAAAGTTCACTTATTTGTTTAATTAGATTGCGTATGCCTTCGATTCTTTATTTAATTGCTCTGTTTGCGTTCGTGTGTGCTGATCTAAATTTCATATATTTGGAATTATTCACTTAACACCAATTTGTTACGTTCAGGTCTCCACCCCACATTTCACAAGTTCAAATTTCATAGAAGTTGGTTCTGCAGATTGCGCTAGCAATTAGATCAGAGATCAACTGCTCTTTTGTAATCCTGTGGAAGATTGCTTTTGGGAAGGATCTGAATCAGTTCCTCTCTGTATATTTACTCTCCGTATGTTTATTCCCATGTAGCTCTGTCTTTTCTAATTGATGGTGTTGACATTACACTGTAATTCATGATGATGATTTAATTGTTTCTTGATTTGTAATTGTTTGTAAATAATGTGGCATATATGAATTGCAATCTGTGTTTGTATGAAGGGGATGGCATATTATGTTGCTGACTTAATTTTTTATTGCTTTGCTTGACGATGCAGGGATAGGTGAAACAAAGAGGATGACACTTATAACTGCCCCTCCCCACCGGCCGTCTTCAAATTTGGATCACAAGAAGGGAACAACATAGGTGTTTTCCTCTTTCCTTTTGTCCAAACAAACCCTTTTCTCTCAAATGGAGGCAATGATGTGGTCGACGGCCACCAGCCCCAACTCAAGAGTTTGGCCTTCATATAATTGGATTATAGTATACTTTTATTTTGGTTCATTTCTTTTTTTCCTTTATATAAGTACAGGTGTTGTGATGTTTTGAATGAAGGGTGATGAAAGGTGGTTCACACACTTCCTCCTTACTTAGAGCAAGTAAAGATGACGGTTTGTATAAAAGGAAAAACTTGGCAGGTACTTCAATTTTCTATTTTATTAATTATTGTTTGGTTTTCCAAATGTTGTATTCACAAAGAGAGACCAATTATGTCTTTGAGAAAGAAGTTTCTTTGTCTACATTGCGAGAATTTGCAGTTTGCAACTTTCATTGGTTATTATATTTGATTAAGTTAAACTTGAATTTCTACATTTTGACTTTTTCGTTTGTTTCTCTGTTGCAGAATTGGTTTCATTTCATTCCAGTAACTCTCTAAATAGGGCCAAGAACTCTCTAAATAGGTAGTCAAGAAGAATTTAGTGTTGCCTTCATTTTTTGCCTGCTGTTTACTCTCTTCCTGGATACACTCTCACCGCTTCTCTCGCTTACCACTTTTCTCTCACTCGCGGATTCATCTCTTTTGTTGCTTACAAGGTTGCGTCATATATTTTTTAATTTTGTGTGGTTTAATTTATTGAATATTTGAAAAAATAGATAAAATTTTCAATTTACAATTATTGATACGATGTTTGTTATGAAAATCATTAGGTGAATGGAGAGATTTACAACCATGAAGAGCTGAGGAGCTGTTTGCCAATTCAGATTTATAAGGTCTGATCAATTATAAATGAAATTAACTTTCATTCCCAATGACCTTCTTTATCGTTTTTCTTAATGGACTAGCTGAACATGAGGTAGATGCTGCTGACTTTATCAAATATGAGAATGTCTTGGGATTTGATTCTAATTTTTTGCCTATTTGATTACTTTGCTATTCGTAACATGTTTTGCTTATCGTCAATTGGATGAGACAAAACATATTTTTGTAACCAGTTTGTACTTTTACCATCTCGGTTTTGATGGAATTGGTGCTTTCAGTAATGGGTTCCGAGGGACTTGGAGTTTTGAGTAATGGGTTTTTTTTTAACAGCTATAGTATCATTTGTGATTCATTTATTAATAAGTGTATTTTTCTTTCTATTATAAAAAGTTTAAAAGTGCAAAATGAGATTTTTTGAGTGCCAATAACAATTCCCTATTATATATAGCTGTACTAGGAAGGCGACTGTGCATGTCTTCATCCTGTTAAATTGTATATGGCTCTTGATGTGGGCTGAATTGAATCCAAATGAAAACCAAGTTGTTGATCTTACCAGCCCATATCACTTATCTCTTGCTTATTTAAATTATTTGAAGATGCGTATGTTGATTGGTGATTTTGTTGGATTCACGCAGCTCAAATATATGTTATTTGAATCGCTACATTTGAGAATGTGATTATGTTAACTACCACCATTTTGCCCACTTTCTATGGAAATTATTTATGCCTGTTGTGAATAATACATTCACCTCATGCAGCAAAGCGCGGACACATTTTCTAATTTAAGTTAAATCACACTGGGTCATCAATAATTACGAAATAATGGATTGCAGAATTAGAATATACATAAACTAATTTAGTCAGTGCCCGAACAATTGAGCAGGGCTTTATTCTTGCTTGAATGTTTGTTATATGTTCATATTTTGACAAGGCAATTATATTTCCGACTACAAAATGTATTAATTTAGTCGAGAATTGACGCACCTGAAATGGTGTGAGGAAAACATTTAGACACATCAGGCAGAGTCCAATGTCCTGGGCATCTATTTTCAAGCTCGAAATAAAGCTCAAAGCCATGCATTAGCGCATTGTGTATGTCTTTATAAGAGAAGTTGCTGTAGTCCTCAACGTAGCCGAGACCCCAACTCGCCCACTCTACACTGCAACCCTCATCCAAATCCCATGCGTCCCTGAACCTGTCCCCGACAAAGTCCCCGACCATGACATAGCTATACTTTTTTGGTTGACTCAAAGAAGAAGAAGCAGAAGTATTATTCAAGCATGGAGAAGTGTCCACGTACAGAGAAGAATTCAATGGATTCGAACACATCAAGTAATATATAGGTTCTGAAAGCCATGGCCAATATAGAGAATTGATGACCTCGGTGGGCGGAATATTTTGAGACATGGAAGAGCAGTTGTTGCTCTGAAGGCCAAAATCTAGGAGTCGAATTGTTTTGTTATTGTAGTTGATTGCCTGGACATAGTATTTTCCGGAAGAAGGTAGGTCTAGTACTGTAATGTTGCTCTCACAGTAGAGAGTATACCTTACGTCGCCACAGTACTTTGGATCATCGTTCAGTCGAAAAGGATGGCTTATGTTGTGGATATGGCCGCAGGATGAAGTGCAGGACTTGGCACTAGTGTTGTCAGCGTTACAAGTTTCACTGCAAAAGCAAAGAAGAAGAAGGGCTAAACTTAAGGTGAAGGACCTGCTTCCACTAATTTCCATTGCTGAGAGAGAGAGAGAGAGAGAGAGAGAGAGAGAGAGAGAGAGAGACAGAGAGGTACTACAGCTTAAACACCAAGTAGTTTTATAATACAGGAGGGGTTAAAGCACGCGTAAAGTTGCAGTAAGCCGGTCAAATGTCCTAGGGAAAAGTCGGTCAATGGTGTCCTAGAGAAAAGTCGGCCATGGTGATTTTTTTGGAAACAAGTCGGCCATGGTGTTTGACACCTCTCTCTCTCTCTCTCTCTCTCTCTCTCTCTCTCTCTCTCTCTCTCTCTCTCTCCTCATTAGTTATGGGTAACCACAGTTACCTGCCTATTTAAATTAAACGGTTACGGTTATGGGTAACCGTTTAGATAAATAAACGGTTATGGGTATAACCGTTTATCCACAAAATTTAAATGGGCAGTTATGGGTATTAACCGCGGTTATAAACGGGTAACCGTTTACTCATTTATTTTATATATGTAAAATTAACACAAACCTATAACGGTGTTAAATTGTAAATTTAAAACTTACAGTTATAACCATAACATTTCAAAATCTATAGACTTCAAAGAGTTTAAATTTGCTCTTTCAATTTAACCCTTTCGACTTCCGAGGTGATATTGTCTAAAACTTACAGTTATGGTGGTGCTTTTTCTAATTAAGAAGAAATTTCATAGTCTTACAGTTATGGTGGTTATAAACTTACAGTTATGGGTATTAGTAATAGTTAGAAATATAGTCCGTAAACTATTATTTCAATTATTGAAAAGGTATAAGGACTTAAAAAAAATTAAAATACGGAAATGTATGATGAATGTACATATAACGATGTTTAATTGAAAAAAAAATTAAAAATAAATAAAATTATGACAATTTTTTTTTTAAAATTTTCAAGTTGTTAAAAAACATGTAGACGGGTGAAAAAAGAGAAATGGTAAAAAAAAAGGATAAACGGGTTAAAAAGGGTAAATTAGTAAACAGGTATTAAACGGTTACGGTTAAATGGGTATGCGGTTATGGGTATGGTTAACCGTTTATAAACAGTTATAGTTATGGGTATAACCGTTTAGGCAATTACCCAACGGGTAAACGGTTATGCGGGTATGAGCATAAACGGTTATGGGTAAATAACCGCGGTTACCCGTCCGCCATAACCGTTGCCAATCCCTATCCCTTTCTCTATGTATGTCTCTTTTATTAATGAAGGACACTATAATTGAAAAAAAAAGTGTTCTTCAAAGACAGGTCCTTGAAATTCTTATTTTATAAAGAAAAAATTCACCTAATATTTATCGTTCAAATGAAATTCAAATTGTCACTTAGTATTACTATTTAGTGATATTTTTTTTACTTGTAAGTGAGAGGTCTTAAATTCAATTCTCACCAAAGTAGAGTTTGAATTACATTATTACTAGCCTATTATGAGACTAAGCCCACCCTCTACCCTGTAATATAAATAATATCGTTTAATCATTAAAAAAAAACCTAAATTTAAAATAGACTGCCATGGAAACAAATATATAACCAACTATTACAACATATTTACAACTTTGCCACTAATTATGTCAATAAATGTTATTACTCACCCTAGTTATGATGAGCAATTAAACAAATATGGCATTTTAACCTTTCTTGTATCATAAATATTAGTAACATATATAAATTAATTTACCCATATTCAAAACTTTAACCTTTCAAATACTATTGAGGCGTGATAACCTGTTGCAAGATTTATCGGAAAAACCATCACAGACTCTGCCATTTCATCCAAGGTTCGGACAATAGCAAACCCTTTACCGAATAGTTGTTGCAGATTTCTTCCAACATCAATTACCACGCAAAATTAATTGTCGATGAAGACGATCCCACTCGCCTTCGAAATCTGCTGGAGGAAAGAGGCCTTCTTTCAGATCTGGTGTGAGACTGGGTTATGCGAGAGAGTGGTGAGCCTGACGACAGTGAGGCTTTCTCCAACCGAATGGTCAAGAGGGCCAAAGAGCCGAAAATAGTCCGAAAACTGTCTTTAACCGAAGGCTAGAGGGCTGACCACTTTCAGCCAACCAGCTAGCCTCGGGCTGGCCAGAATTTTTTTTAAAGTGTTGAAATTTCTGTCGGTTATAACCGAAATGAATGCTTTGATTTTTTTTTTACAGTTTTATTATTATTTTTATTTACAAAATTTTTCCTATAACTTTGATTCTATTTTTCATATTTTTTTTCCTATAACTTTGATTTTACAAAATTTGTTTCATATTTTTTTTAAGTTCCATTTTTTCCTATAACTTCTATTTCACAAAATTTGTTTCATTTTATTTTAAATTCCATTTTTTTCTATAACTTCTATTTCACAAAATTTGTTTCGTATTTTTTTTAATTCTATTTTTTTTCCTATAACTTCCTAAGCCATTTACAACATTAAATTAAATTAAGTAACATAAAACAGCACTAAACAATATGAAACAACATTAAATAACATTAACCAACATAAAAATTATACAACATAAAAAAAAACATTTAACAACATGAAACTTTAACAACATTTAAGCTGTAGTTTTTAAATAATAAATTATGTTTGGCCCTATGTCCATTTGGCCTTCGATTGGAGACGGTTTTTTGTGACAGAGCTAAAACGAGCCCTCTGGCCCTTTGGCCCTTGGTTGGAGATGGAGACAAATATGGCCCTGTACTGTTTATTAAAATATTAATATCTTGAAAGATCTTAGAAGGTCAAAGGGCTAAAATGAGCCCTCTGGCCAGCCATCGGTTGGAGATGGCTTGAGAAAGAAGGGCAAGATTGAAAAATTGAAAAGTTCATTTATTGGTTACTGTTTATCTGTGTTTCTTCGAAATAAGCTATTTTTATGAAGCAGCTTTTTTCAGCTTTCTTTTTTACCCATACTAATTTGAAATATTTACCAAACATTTAAAATTCTTCAACTTTTTTTCATACCCACCTTTTATTAAAGTTAAGCTATATCAAAACCAAAGTTAAGTTTACTACTTTGAAATTTATTTCTTTTTAACATTTCATAAATCAAGTTTCTCTCATCCAGTATCATACTTAAGGTGAGAATTGTGGGACATTTTTATACATCCGTTAGGTTTTCTGTGAATTATGGGGCACTTTTATACATCCATTAGATTTTCTGTGAGAACCTTCCTTAACACATGATGTGGCACGCATGTAGACATTAAAAGAATTCAAAATTCAAAAATTCAAAAATTCAAAAATTCAAAAATTCAAAAATTCAAAAATTCAAAAATGCAAAAAACCTAAACTTTTCATAATACTAAGGCCATCACCAACCGAAGGCTGGCTAGAGAGCTCGTTTAAGCTCTCTGACCCTCCAAGAAATTAATATTTTAATGAACAATGCAGGGCCATATTTCTTACCATCTCCAACTGAGGGGCCAGAGGGCCATAGGCCAAACATAGCCCTGTGAAAAAAAAACTATCTCTAACCGAGGGCCAAAGGACCATGGGGCCAAATATAATTTATTATTTTAATTGAACTACTATGGTTACTTAAATTAAATTACCTCAATAATTTTATGTTATGGATTGTCAATAATTTTTATGATGTTAAAAGTTTTTAAAAATGTTGTTTAAGTTTCATGTTGTTAAATTTTTTTTATGTTGTTTAATGTTATTTAATGTTGTTTAATATTGTTTAATGTTGTTTCATGTTACTTAATGTTTTTTAATATTGTTTAATGACTTAGGAAGTTATAGGAAAAAAATAGGATTTTTAAATTTTGTAAAAAAAACTGTAAATAAAAAAAAAGAAAAATCAAATATGACATCATCATGACGTCATCATGTGGCCTAGCCTAGGGCCGGCCAGTTGGCCCTTTGACCCTTTTTTGTCCAATGGGGCACACGAGCCATCTGGCCTGGCCCTCGGTTGGAGACTGTTTTTTGGCTATTTTCAACCCTCTGACCCTCTGGACCATTCGGTTAGAGATGACATAAGAGATTGAATCTTTTCACACTCGGCCAAATTTCCTTGGAACTTTAATTAGATGAAATAATGAATCTTGAACAAAGCAAAACAAAAAGTGTTACTGAGAGATTGAATCATTGAAGTGACGTGGATTCTGGGTACTCAACAGTCCAAGAATGAAAACTCTCATATCAATTTCTATCCAAAATTTTGGAATTATGTGTGTGTTGCAACGATTGTCCGAAGGATTATTCTTCTTTTATTAAATTGTCATGGAAAATGAGCATAGGGCACAAAAGTTGAACGAATGAAATTTCTACGATTTGGAAAGGGATTGTGAGTTTGACACGCCATTTTCCCTCCTACTATGCAATCATGTTTATTAAAAGACAAAAAATAAATATGACTTTACATAAGAAGAGAAAGAGTATTTTTCTTTGAAAAAATCAATTATTTATTGAAGAGGATGTGGATGTTGATTGATGTGTCATGTGAATACGAAAAAAACGACTTTAAAGAAGACGACACATTCATTAGAAGCTAGAAAAAAAAGAAGTTAAAAGTGATTTAGAAAAAAGGCGAGAAAGCTTCATTTTCAAAGTGGTAGTCATTGACACAACACAATACTTGATTAGAAGAAAAGTCATAGTTTTGTATTTACAATTTTAATTCTTTATGGGGAATGGAAGTGCAAGTTTTCCAATTGGAATATGATATGAAATTTCTACATAACTATATATGACAAAGAAAGAAGTTTAAGTTTCTAAGTGGTAGGGCTTCCAATTGATGTGAGTTTGTTGAGAAATGAAGATGAAGATGAACATTGATGTTGATGTGAGTTAGTGAACAACAGAACAAGTTGGTTCTCCTTAGGCCTTCTAACATGATATCATGGAAAACAAGTTGTTATTAATAAATGTATCTGACTGGCGAACTAAGACATGTGGTACAATTTTTGATAACTAGAGAAGATGAACAGTGTCGTGACAAAATTTATCCAAGTAGACCCAAGGGAAAGACTTAGGAACTTCATATTTCTAGATGCAGACACACCAATGTACGTAATATTAACTCCCTTCAAGTACCCATTTGCAGAAACGCAAATCTCTCTTGCATGCTCGTTGTAATGTTCAAGTAGTGCGTATCTAATCTCTTATATATATATATATAACTTTTTGTGATCCATTTTTTCATCACTATGCCAAAATTCCTTTAGAATTTGCAATTTATCTATTTGGTTATGGTAAAAAAAACTCGGAATTTCATTTAAACTCGAAAATCTAAGATTGGGAAAGGTTTGTTCCCTTGTTTGGCAACTTCTAGCAATAGTAAAGACAAATTGTACAACAAAAAAGTGGAAATTGGAGATGAAGATTCCCGATTTTAATTTCGTCAAAATAAGTGTAATTTCACAATTCCAACTACGATGAAAATCACAAATACATTGCAGGGAAATCTTGCGACCGCCAAACTTTACGATTAGGGCGCCAAATTTCATGATAAAACCTAATAAGGGTCTAGGACTACATCGTTCGCTCTGTTAACTCTCCAATCTTCGACGGGATTTTTAGCTCGTGCATCATCTTTTTGCTTTGTTCTAGGTCAGCGCCTACTCTTTTCTTTCTTGAATTATTTTAGCTTTTCGGTATACTCTTTAGGCCAATTGTGAATTTTGCTAGTTATTTTTATTTTCTGATAGTCATATGTTTGTTTTGCTTTTTTGTCTTCTTCCAATTGAGTTGTGTATGTAACTTATTTTTTTGGGTTTTTTTTTAAATTTTGGGGTTTTTAATTTTTTTTTTTAAATTTATGGATTTTGGTGTTAGTTCCTTGTTATAGATACTATGGAGCAAAAAATAATCCCAAAAATCATGGAGGTGACACGTGGATTTTTGGACAAGAATGACAAAATTACCTTCGAGGCACGTCGGGATTCCCACACACATGCAACAGACAATAACAGCTCAAACCCCCTTTGGTCAAACCCCCCAAAATTCTAACTTAATCTTAGGTGTTATTATTTTGCTGGTGCATTTTCATCAATGAAGAAGATGACGGAAATTTGCATTCACATATGTTGTCCTCTTGAAGGTTAACAACAACCAAGATTGAATATGATGATTTTGGTGTTAATTACTTTCTCATGCTACTAATGCCAAATTGTTCTCTCTTTGCATTTACATATAGAGGAAATTATAGCAATGATCCTTCAACTAAAAATGCATGAACATTGGTCCCTTAACTCATAAAAAAATGATGCTATAATCCTTTTTGTCAACTCCGTTAAAACTTCTGTCAAAATGAGTCATGTGACATGCACGTGAAGTTGAATCAATGGTAAAATATAGAAAACCAGATGAAAAAAATGTAGCAATGGTCCCTCAACTTTAACCCAATTAGAGAAATGGTTCATCCATTTTAACCCAGTTGAAGCAATAGACCCTCAACTTTAACCCAATTGTAACAATGGTTTTTCCAGTATGAGTTATTCTAACGGAATTCTGGTGGAGTTGATAAAAAGGACCATAGCTGCATGTTTTGATGAGTTAATGGACCAATGGTCATGCATTTTTAGTTGAGAGACCATTGCTCCAATTTGATTAAAGGTAAGGAACCATTTCTACAATTTCCTCTTACATATAACCGACTATTGATTGTAGAAATGTAGTATTTAGAATACCTTTTTATTTATTTATTTTTGATTTGGTGTATCAGTTCGTTTGTTGAGACAAAAGAAACATGTAGAGGAGAAAACGTGATCGATAACATTGTGCGTCTATTGTGAATGATTTCTAGGGATTGGGTTTAATGATGTTTGTAGTTAAAAGTGGAATACAAATTAAAGCACCAAAACTTGATTATGTTCCTCTCATTTTTTTCTGTTCACTTTTGCCTCATTTGTTTTTTGGTTGCATCGCCTCAAAAACATTGTCCGTCTACATGTATATGTATGTATGTATGTATGTGTGTGTGTGTATATATGTAACTTTTGATTAAAACAGAAAGTCACAGATTTTAAGACCCGTCCGGGTAAGTTTGCTATTTTTATTTTCAAATGTGTGAAATGGCCAAAATACCCATAGAAGGGGAAATGTTGACTTTTGTTGTTTACCTTGTCAAGTCTTTATGGGGAACGAGAGTGCAACTTTTCCAATTGGAATATGATATCAAATTTCTACATAACTATATATGACAAAGAAAGAAGTCTAAGTTTCTAAGTGGTAGGGCTTCCAATTGATGTGAGTTTATTGAGAAATGAAGATGAAGATGAATATTGATGTTGATGTGAGTTACTGAACAACAGAACAAGTTGCTTCTCCTTTGGCCTTCTAACATGATATCACGGAAAACAAGTTGTTACTAATAAATGTATCTGACTGGTGGTCTTAGACGTGCGCGGTACGATTTTTGATAACAAGAGAAGATGGACTGTGTCATGACAAAATTTATCCAAGTAGACACAAGGGAAAGACTTAGGAACTTCATATGCAGTGGGATAAAATCTTAAGCTAATTTCCTTACCTATCTTATAGTCATTAAGTAAAATGTATATGCATATTTCTAGATGCTGACACACCAATGTACTTAATATTAACTCCTTTCAAATACACATTCGCAGAAACGCAAATCTCTCTTGCATGCTCATTGTAATGGTCATGTAGTGCATATCTAATGTCGTATATATATAACTTTTTGTGATCCATTTTTTCATCACCATGCCAAAATCCCTTTAGAATTTAGAATTTATCTATTTGGTTATGGTAAAAAAAACTCGGAATTTCATTTCAACTTGAAAATCTAGAATTGGGAAAGCAATTTTCCCTTGTTCGGCAACTTGTAGCGATAGTAGAGGCAAATTGTACAGGAAAAAAATGGAAATTAGGGATGAAGATCCGATTTTAATTTCGTCAAGATAAGTGTAATTTCACAATTCCAACAATGTTGAGAATCACAAATGCATTGCGGGGAAATCTTGCGACCACAAAACTTTACGATTAGAGCGACAAATTTCATGATAAAACGTAATAAGGTTTAGGACTGCATCGTTCACTCTGTTAACTCTCCAATCTTCGACGGGTTTTTTAGCTCGTGCATCATCTTTTTGCTTTGTTCTAGGTCAAAGCCTACTCTTTTCTTTCTTGAATTATTTTAGCTTTGCGGGTATACTCTTTAGGCCAATTGTGAATTTTGCTAGTTATTTTTATTTTCTGATGGTCACATGTTTGTTTTGTTTTTTTTTTCTTCCAATTGAGTTGTGTATTGGTTGGATCTGTAACATATATTTTTGGATTTTTTTTTTTAAAAAAAAAAATATGGATTTTGGTGTTAGTTCCTTGTTATAGATGTTATGGAGCAAAAAATAATCCCAAAAATCATAGAGGCGACACACAGATTTTTAGATAAGAAGGACAAAATTATGCTCGAGGCACATCGAGATTTCCACGTGCGTGTAACGAACAACAACGACTCAATCATAGAAGAGTCAAAGGTGATCAATATGGTATTTATTCAAATCCATCTCATCACTCCACATCAATCCCTTATTGATTTTATTCAAAAGGTAACTCCCAAAACTTCCTATTTAATTTAGGGTTAATTGTTATGTTAATTGCAAGATATTATTTCACAAAATATCTTGCAATTATTCTTCAACTACCACCATATATGGTCGGCCACTCCTCACCCTATGGGCCGGTCACTCCTTACCCTATGGGTCGGCCACTCCCTATAAATAGCCCTATTATCCCACTAATAAGGAAGCCACAAACTCCTAAACACATTCTTTCAGAATTCTAACTTTGGCATTGGAGATTTTTCGGCCAAATCCCCCCTCCCATTCATCGTGGGCGGCGTGAGGCTTTTGGCCTTAGTTTTAGGTGTTATTATTTTGCAAGTGCATCCCCCCTCCCATTCATCGTGGGCGGCGTGAGGCTTTTGGCCTTAGTTTTAGGTGTTATTATTTTGCAAGTGCATTTTCGTCAAAGAAAAAGATGGCGGAAATTTACATCCACAAATTGGTGCTTTCACATTCAAAGTTCATGTTTCTCATTCATAAGTAAATTTTTCATACGTTCTTATTCCTAGAATTTTTAAATTCTTTGAATAGACGTAGGAGAAAAATACAATGGCGAGAAATTCGAAAACCACAACGAACGAAACTTCCCACCACGACGATCCACGAAGTACCACCATCACGACAGCCAAGGCAACCTCCGTTGCAGTGAAGAGTGGGACAACTCTATGGCAACAGGGCCACAAAGCAACAACAGCTGCCACCTTGCAGTAATATGCCCAGGCCCGTGCCACATGGTAGCCAACCCAGCTCAAGGCAGCCGAGATCCAGTAGGCCCACAACGCTGCCATAACAGTTGAGGCCCAAAGCATGGTCCAAGCAGCAACTGCAGTGGCAAATAGAGCAGCCCAACATTGGCGGGCCCAATGCACCCTTGGCCTAATGCCAAGCAGGCCAAAATCGCACCACACCCACACATTCTGCACATGACTTGGCCCACTTCCGTGACCCAACTTGCTCGCGCGGTCCACCCAGTGATCTCGACTGGTTCAAGGCCAGTTTAATTGTCTCCGCTTCAGATTTCTGGACCGACGATTGAACTTGGGGTATTTTCACCCTAATTTTCTATAGATTTAACATATCTCAACTCAAATCTCGCACTTGGAGTCCATTGCACTTCCATTACTCAAGGAGAAGCATATCATCCAAGCTATTTCATCCCAAATGGCAAACAACACTTGTCTTGACAAGTCATAGAGTTGACATGCACCCTCGGGCAGCAGTCGAACTTAGTGAATCAGCTCTTGCAGCGTACAGAGATGCAGCGTGCCCCAGACGAGGTGTCTCGAAGCAGGACAAGTGCAGAAGACGATCCTCTCTAGTAGCATTCCAACAAGCAGCTTCTTGACCAGCCACGAACCGAGCGTTCTGGCAGTGTACACTCCCGTCTGGGCCCTCGAGAAAGCGTATACTTTTGTCTTAGCGCGCGAATGAGCATGCACTCCCAGTTAGGCCCATGGACTAACATACATTTGGTTAAGACCACACTCTTATAATCAACATAGACAACCTTCCAGATGAAGTGTTCGTTCACGACTAGGCCTGCAAAAAGCATCCTCCACCTCATATCGGAGTAAGCAGCACAGAGGACAGTGATAAGCAGTCACTTAATCCGGCTCAAGTTCAATAAGCAGCCTGCGAGTAATCGGCTCGTCTACCAGGAACGTACCATATGCACCACAGCCACGACATAGATAAGCTAAGCTTAGCTATGAGCAGCCTAGACCAACAGGTCACGACTGGGGGCAGCCAGAAGCTCTGCTGCGCCAACAGAGGTAAATTTAGAAAGAAGTTGAAAGACTCCTAACAAAACGATTGCGTGATTTCCAACATAACGAAGTTATTGATGAGGCGCTCCAACGATACACGACCAACATAAAAGGTCACCTTTTATTAACAAGATCGAGCAGATAGAACCATCCCACATACACTGGTGGATACAAATATTACTTATGTTTTAACATACGCAGCAACTCAGCCTAATGGTGCATTCAATACTCAAGCAGCACATCACTAGTAGCCGAGCACCCCAAACCTAGTGGTCAAAATCCTCCTGATGCACACAAGCTCACCCCAGCTCCACCCTCACAGCCGTGCCTACCTACTCCACAACAATCAACCACCCTTGATTTATCATCATGGCTCACAGCTATGCCAATTTTGCACCACGACTTCCAATCGTGCCGATCTTACCATGCGGCTCTTAACTACGCCAACCTAGCCCATGATACTTCATACTTCAAAGCATCCAACAACGAAGTAGAACACGAGGCTCTACTAGAAGCCCCTGCTAACGAAAGACTTAGCGGTGAAGAGGCTTCCAATCCATTCAAATTCTCAGCTAACCACCAACCAAACCTTAGATGAACACACGATGAAACATCTAAGGATGGCGCAATACTTGGATAAGGTTTGGGAGCAGCTCACTAAGCTTCCCACTTACACCCTTACGTGAGTTCCATAAGCAGTTTGAAGTCTCAAGCAGATTGTAGAACAAGACCTCACATGTTGAGGATTATTTCAGTTGTCTAGCAGTCCAGTTTTCCTCAACTGTTCTCACAACAATGACTTTCAAGCTCTCCACTGGAAAGGGTAAACCAATCCCCCGACACCCATCTAGGTAAGCGCTCTAGTGCGAGAAGGTAATCTAATTGTTCTCTAGTGCGAGATGGTAAATGTCACGCCCCGGACCCGGGGTCGGTGGAAAAATAACTCCGAATCCGAAATGTGAGTTAAAAGCTTAATAAATAAAAGGAAATTGACACGGGTTGAAAATAAACTCCTCTTATTAAAATAACTCCAAAATCCTTAAATTTCTCCTCAATCACAAGCTCATCTCTTCTAACACCTGTCTTGCCGAATAACACTTGTCTTGCCAAATAACTCATCTATAAAATAATAGGTGAGGGGTGAGCAACAACCAACATCACTCAGTGAGTAGAATACGTAATATGTCAGTCAAGCTTGCCATTTTAATCACTCTATAAAATAGGATAATAATATCAAAGCTTTCGCCACATAATTCCATATCACATCATCCCTTTACGTGTCCATTATATCCTTCATAAATTGTAACTCACCACGTGACTCTTAATGGCCATTCTACCCTAATGACCCCGTGTGCAGTTTACATTTATCCCTCTTATTAATGCAACACCAAAATTCTCATGCTCCATGAACATTTCCAAATAATCCACATATCACGATATATAATAACTCCAAGACATTTCAACAAATCCAACATGCTTGACTTGAAATGGATGGAGATTTATAAATAGATAAAACCCACAATAGTTCGTGGTTTTCATTTATCGAAAATAAGAACTTTTAAACACATTACATAAACCACTCACCTCGATAATCCAATCTTTGGCATGACAACCCAACTAATATTTCTGCACATCTCTCTCTCTCTCTCTCTCTCTCTCTCTCTCTCTCTATATATATATATATATATATATGTATGTATGTATGTATGTATGTAAAAAGATAGACACGAGCACAAAGATTAGAAATTAACAATTTTCATGCAAACTACATGCAATGTACATAAAAGAAGAGAAGAGGTTGAGGAAATGTAAATGAAATGGAGAAGTGGCAGAAGGTATTTATAGAAGACATGAGTCGGCAAGTATAGAAGGAGGTGTTCAATATCATTGGATAATAAGGTATGAGAGATTGACACTTGTTAGGGTAGTAGTGTTGGCTGCCATGTGGATAAATAGGTGTCACTTACAGAGAATGAATGGTCCACACGGAGCAATCTCAAGCTCCAATGTAATGACTATGCAAATAAGATTGGAATGAATGATTGGATAGTCAATATGGTATAAGAACTGGACATCTGGATATATGGATTGCTCAGTTAATAGCAGGGTTCGACACTTGCTATACAAGTGTCATCATGAACAACCACAAACAACATTGATCTTTATCACCAGGTCTTACATGTAGGAGGTGTACTAACCTAATGCATGAAACGAAAGATATCTAGATTACTATGGTTTGTTATATATACATATGCATGCATACATACGTAAACAATACATAGAACATAAATATGAAACAAAATATTTTTAATATATATATATATATATATATATATTTTTTTTTTTTTTTTTTTTTTAATACGGGTTCTCACAGTAAACCAATTCCCCAACCACCATTTGGGTATGCTCTTCAGTGCGAGATGGTAATCCAATCCCTGACACCTATCTGAGTAAGCTCTCCAGTGCATAAGGGTAAACAAATTCCCCAACACCCATCTGGATATGCTCTCTAGTGCGAGAAGGTAAACCAATTCCCCGACACCCATATGGGTAAGCTCTCCAATGCGAAAGGGTAAACCAATGCCCCGACGCCTATCTAGGTAAGCTCTCCAGTATGAGAGGGTAAACTAATCCCTCGACACCCATAAGTAAGTTCTCTAGTGCGAGAGGGTAAATTGATTACTCTCCTGTGCGAGAGGGTAAACCAATTTCTCGACACCCATCTTGCTATGCTCTCTAATACGAGAGGGTAAGCCAATTTCCCGACACCCATCTGGGTATTCTCTCCAATGAGAGAGGGTAAACCAGTCCCCCAACACCCATCTAGGTAAGCTCTCTAGTGCAAGAAGGTAAGCTAATTGCTCTCTAGTACGAGAAGGTAAACTAATCCCCCGACACCCATCTAAGTAAGCTCTCTAGTGCAAGATAGTAAACCAATTCCCCGACACCCATCTAGGTAAGCTCTCCCGTGCGAGAGGATAAACTAATTCTCCGACACCCATATGGGTCTACTCTTCAATGGAAGGGGCAAACTACCCACGAATTTCCACACAACTACTCATTTTGATATGATTAATTAAAGATTTTCATATTCTACAAATCTTTATCATATTGTGATGCAGGCTACACAACTCAAAAGATTGAATACTCGAATACCAGCTATGCAGCAAATGGTCAGGGGGCAGCAGCCGACGACGAACTCAACAACTCGACGCCCCAAGAAACCAAAACTCACTGCCATAGTGACTCTAGTGGATCATCAGCCAAAAATGCTTTCAGACATATTAAAAGCACATCCAAACCCGACACCCATCTAGGTAAGCTCTCTAGTGCAAGATAGTAAACCAATTCCCCGACACCCATCTAGGTAAGCTCTCCCGTGCGAGAGGATAAACTAATTCTCCGACACCCATATGGGTCTACTCTTCAACGGAAGGGGCAAACTACCCACGAATTTCCACACAACTACTCATTTTGATATGATTAATTAAAGATTTTCATATTCTACAAATCTTTATCATATTGTGATGCAGGCTACACAACTCAAAAGATTGAATACTCGAATACCAGCTATGCAGCAAATGGTCAGGGGGCAGCAGCCGACGACGAACTCAACAACTCGATGCCCCAAGAAACCAAAACTCACTGCCATAGTGACTCTAGTGGATCATCAGCCAAAAATGCTTTCAGACATATTAAAAGCACATCCAAACAACCTTTAGGTCTTAGGTTGAAGACATCTCCAAAGTTAGATTAGGCTAGTATTTATATTGCACCTTAATAGAAAAAAAAATACTTTTGTCTTCATTGAATCACTGTGCAGTAGTCGACGACGAACTTAACAGCTTGATGCCCCCAAGAAACTAAAACTCACGGCCATAGTGACTCCGTGGGATCGTTATCATTTTTCGAAGCAACGTGTCTAACCAACGGTTCCATGTCTACAAGTATTGCAAGACGCTTCAAGCAAGCAAAGTTTCAAGAAAAACAAATATGGAGTAAAGCTAAAGCAGTTTATTAAATTTCTAGCAAATTGATAAACTTATATGAAGGTCGCCAAAATCCAACACAGGATAAACAAATCAGACTACTCATTTAACAACTTGGATGACCTTAGGCTCTCCAGTAGCCATCCTACCTTTATCAGCCACTTTGCACTCAGCAGTTTGCCTTTAACAGCCACTTCATCTTCACCAGCTCTGATCTTGGCAGCACCATCCTCGATTCCTCCATCTGTGACAATTGAGAAATCAAACTCAAGTAGTTTCTTCCTTCTTGGCAAGCAATATAGACGTGGTAGCCCAAGCGTGGCCCCTGCTACACCAACTCTTCGACCCTTATTCAGCCGACTCCTAGCCCATGCCAACCGACATGTCGCACCACCTCGAAGGCTGCCTCGCGGCAACACTACTCAAGAAAAAGACAAAGAAAATTAAGTTTTTCTTACCTTGGTGCGGCACAGAGAAGACAAAGAAATCAATAGAAGACGGTTCTTTGCATGGGCAAGCAAAAAAGATTGCTAAGAGAGGGGGATCAAATATCCTCTAACTTTCTCTCTTTCTCTTAAGGATAAATAGTACCCTCCGAAGCTGATTTAATCCCCTACTTAAGGTAGGCTTAAATAGGCTTTGGAGGTGATTTATTTCCCTTTCCTAGAAGAATCACTTGTATTTCATGCATTTATACCATCCGTTTCTAATGTCTTTGTGATGTTTTTGTATTAGAATGGTTGCATTTTACCTTACTTTGTGTTAGTGTGCAGTTACATTTACTTTAAGATTAATTTCAAGAAAATGTGGAAAAAGGGAGAAAAGGAAATAATAAAAACACAAAAGAATTGGAAGTGGAGCTTATCTCCACGGGTGTTTAAAAAAAAAATGAAATGGAATGATTAAAAAAAAAAAGGTGGAGGACAGCAGGGGGAAGCGGGACAGAGAAAGGAATAATCAGCAAAGGCAGATGGGATTGAAAGGTGGAGGGCAGCGTGGGAGAGCACAAAGAGAGCAGGAGACACGGGGAGGCTGCAGAGCACAGGAGCTGAAGGCAGCTCACGTCACAGAGAGCAGTAGCAATACACAGAGGCACACGGCAGAGAGCAGAGGAAGCATGCTCCTCTCTTTGAGGAGATGATCAGTGAACTCTCCTTGTAAAAAGGGTTGTCTCTTTCCTTAGTTCTTCATGAATAAATTTTTATGTATTCAAATAATTATGTGTAACTAATTTCTTTTCGCTAGAGTGAGGCCATGAGCCACAACATGATTATGTAGATTTCTATTTCAATTGCTTAAGTGTTGTTACATGCTTGCTTTGATATTTTCAATTACCGAATTAAACTATCTATGTGCCTTGATGCTTGATCACCATTAGGATGCTTAGAAAAGTCATTGGATGCAATTTTGAACGAATATCACGTTAAAATTGGTTATGCTTCTTGTGATTGAGGATTGTAATTTCTCCTAAGGTAAATATCATACTCTTAGGGATTACATGGTTTAACAAAAGGATTTTCACCAAGATTAATGAATCACTCATGTTTATATTTAATCCAAATGTCATGGATAAATTGCATATACTGGTATGCGTTTTAGGTTGAATATCACAAGTAAAATATACATAAGGAAAACCCAACCTTCAAAGCATGTGTGTTTTCGATTACTTAAGCAATTGGAAGAGCTACGTAGGAGTGTTGTTGGTAAAGGTTGAACTCTAGTGCTTTATCAATCTAATTTTCTTCAATCATTTATTTTATCTGGAGTTTCTATATTTACTTGTTCTGTTTAGTTTGATCACTACTTCTATAAACCAATCCCATTTTAGATAATTGTTTCACTTTCTATAGTATTTAATTTTGCCAAATTAGTGAAGTTCTTAGAGTTAACTAAGCAAAATACTCCAAAAACTCGTAAATTGTTTATATCAGTCCCTGAGGAGATCGACCTTGCTTGAGCCATTCTATACTACAAACGACTTGTTCTCTTGCAAGAATTTTCTAACGGTTTTACCCTTGTTTTACAGGTGGTAAAATCGTTATCAGGCCCCTCCACTTTAACCTAGTTAAAGCAATGGACCTTCAACATTAACCCAATTGTAGCAATGGTCTTTCCAACATGAGTCATTCTAACGAAATTCTGATGGAGTTGACAAAAAAGACCATAGATGCACGTTTGGATGAGTTGAGAGACCAATAGCTATGCATTTTTAATTGAGAGACCATTGCCCCAATTGGATTAATGGTAAGGAACCATTCCTCCAATTTTTTCTGTCATATAACCGACAATTGATTGTAGAAATGTAGTATTAGGATATCTTTTTTTCTTTTTGATTTAGTGTATCAATTCGTTTGTTGAGACAAAAGAAACATTTAGAAGAGAAAACGTGATCGATAACATTGTGCATCTATTGTGAATGATTTCTAGGGATTGAGTTTAACGACGTTTGATGTTAAGACCCGTCCGGGTAAGTTTGCTATTTTTATTGTCAAATGCGTGAAATGACCAAAATATCCATAGAAGGGGAAATGTATAAAATTGTCCTATCAATAATTCTTTTAGTACTCATTGATACAAATGTGTGGGCGCATGTAGAACGAGATTTGGACATAAAACACAACTTTTTCAAGTCCTTAAATGCAAGGTCATTTTCATAAATTTTGAAGTTCTGCTTGAAGACGCGTGCATTAAAGAAGACTGAAGGGATTGAAAGTATTTTGAATCTGTGGGTGAAAAAGTTGGAGCCTTTTTCCATGAATGATTTGGGAATTTTTGTAAAATGAAAGGAAGAGTCTGAGGTTTTATAGGTCAAATGTTGCAGAGTCATCCATCCGTTGAATGCACATCGACCTTTCTTAGGATTAGTAAATCCGACGGTTAGAATTGACAGAAATTTCTCATTTATCATGAATATGCAACAACGGAAAACTTCATCATTGTGACCTTTTTGACGATAGTTGAGACATCACGTCTGAATCTAGAATGTCTCGTCTACTCTACAGAACGAATCACCTAATGAAGATTGAAGACTAAACGGTACATATTCTAGCATACAACGAAAAGCATGGTCTTCGGATAACTATCCATCCTCAAGGGGAACAAGTTCCTTTTAAATACATAGTTAGGGGCAATTGTGAGACCATGATTCTCCAGGGCCAGAGTAAGGCTGATCGAAATAGAGTTACTCAGAAGTTCGACCATAAACTAAACAACTCCAATTGAAGTTGGATTAACGGAGAAGTGGTGCCACCATCATCCTATTCTGAACAGTGGGCGAAGTCCGAGTAACATCACTGAGAATAACCATGCTTGTTTTGCAAGACACAGGGATCTGATCCATATGAAAGTTGTCAAACATCCTCTATATGTCTTAGAGTTCCTACAATCTAGAAATTAGAGTGCGCTGTAAGTAATCACATTCCTAAAGATGATGCAATATCTACTTCTAGATATATTCTAGGATTCTCACCTCTTAGTACAATGATTCTATTCTAAAAATGTCTCTCTTCTGATTGGTATAAATACACCCCTTCTAGGTTCGTCTCTGGTAATGTAATCATCGCACTCTGATTCTCTTCGCCGCTACTTGAGTCTTATACTTGCTTACTAACTTGACCATCCAAGAGTTTTGGCAGGCAAACCACCCCACACACCCCGATCTTAGGCTTGCTCACGGTTGTTTGCTGCTTTACAGGTTACTCCTATTTGTGTCTCCACCATCTGCAGCTGTGCGGGAATTTAGTTCGAACAACCATGCTGAGAAAAAAAGAGTCAACTTTGGTTCAAGAACCATACTGGTTCAAGTCCCTATTTTCATCTTGACAGAACCGCTCGTAACCAAACCAAAGCGTAAATATAAACAATTTTTGAAAAACAAAAAATTCATAAAATTAACACGATTAGCAAGGTAGGGCTTGTCGAAGGTGTGAATGGACATTAATTTCAAAAATGTTTCTTTACTTCTTTCACTACTCAAGATTGCACCATATCGGGTGTATAGTGCAGATAGAAAGGAAAAAGATATTTGATTAAGAATTGAAATATTTTTGGATGATTACAAGGTACTCAAACCAAGCATGAACTTGTACGCGGATATTAAGAGGATTATAAATCAATTCAAGGACAAGTTGGGCCAAGAAAATATGAAACTGTCTTCCAAAGAATGCTCTCTTCTGAATTCCTTATTGCTGTCAAAAGTCCTCAATAGTTCCAAGCGAGATGGGTAAGAGTTCGTAATACTGAGAGATTGAATCTTTTCACACTTGAGCAAATTTTCGTGGAATTTTTATTAGATGAAACAATGAATCTTGAACAAAACAAACCAAAATTGAATACTGAGAGATTGAATCATTGAAGTGGACCTGGATGTTGGGTACTCAACAGTCCAGGAATGAAAACTCTCATATCAGTTTTTATCCAAAATTTTGGAATTATGTGTGTATTGCAACGATTGTCCGAATGATTATTCTTCTTTTATCAAATTTCCATGAAAATGAGCATGGGGCACAAAAGTTGAACGAATGAAATTTCAATGATCTGCAAAGGAATTTTGAGTTTGACACGCCATTTTTCTTCCTCTTATGCAGTCATGTTTATTAAAAGACAAAAATAAATATGACTTTACATAAGGAGAGAGAAAGAGTATTTTTCTTTGAAAAAATCAACTATTTATTGAAGGGGATGTGGATGTTGATTGATGCATCGTGTGAATAGAAAAAAAGGACCTTGAAGGGAGATGAGACATTCATTAGAAGCTAAGGAAAAAAAAGTTATAGTGATTTAGAAAAATGGAGTTTTAACGAAACATTCTCAGTACCGTTCGTTTTTAACGGAAAACCACATTTTTACCTTTCCTGGCTTGATGAGAAGAAAAGTCATGGTATTGTATTTACAATCTCAAGTCTTGAGGGGTAACGAGAGTGCAAGTTTCCAATTGGAATATGATATGAAATTTCTACATAACTATATATGACAAAGAAAGAAGTCTAAGTTTCTAAGTGGAAGGGCTTCCAATTGATGTGAGTTTATTGAGAGATGAAGATGAAGATGAATATTGTTGTTGATGTGAGTTAGTGAACAACAGATCAAGTTGCTTCTCATTTGGCCTTCTAACATGATATTACCGGAAAACAAGTTGTTACTAATCAATGTAACTGACTGGTGAACTAAGACATGCGGTACGATTTTTTTTATAACTAGAGAAGATGAACAGTGTCATGACAAAATTTATCCAAGTAGACCCAAGGGAAAGACTTAGGAACTTCATATGTTGTGGGATAAAATCTTAAGCTAATTTCCTTTTTAATCTTATAGTCATTAAGTAAAATGTATATGCATATTTCTAGATGCATACACACCAATATACATAATATTAACTCTTTTTAAGTAGTCCTTTAGAATTAAAAAGAGTTAATATGCATCATGTGAAGTTTCTAATTCTTTCCCTCTCGTGTGCTCTTTGTAATGCTCATGTGATGCCGTTCTAATCTCTTATATATAACTTTTTGTGATGTTACGGTAAAAAAAACTCGGAATTTCATTTAAACTCGAAAATCTAGGGATGTGAAAGCAATTTTCTCTTGTTCGGCAACATGTAGCGAGAGCAAAGGCAAATTGTATAGGAAAAAGTTAGAAATTGGGGAAGAAAATTCCCAATTTTAATTTCGTCTAAATAAGTGTAATTTCACAATTCTAACTACGATGAGAATCACAAATATATTGCAGGGAAATCTTGTGAGAGCCAAACTTTGCGATTAGGGTGCCAAATTTCGTGATAAAACCTAATAAGGGTTTAGGGCTGCATTGTTCACTCTATTAAATCTCCAAATCTTCGACAGGATTTTTGGCTCGTGCATCATCTTCTTGCTTTGTTCTAGGTCAACGCCTCTACTCTCTTCTTTCTTGAATTATTTTACCTTTTTAGGTAGACTCTTTATGCTTGTTGTGAATTTTTCTAGTTATTTTTATTTTCTGATAGTCATATGTTTGTTAAGCGTTTTTCCTTCCAATTGAATTGTGTATTGGTTGGATCTGTAACATTTTTTATTTTATTTTATGGATTTTGGTGTTAGTTTCTTGGTATGGATGTTGTCCTTTTGAAGTTAACAATATCCAAGAATTTTTTATTTTATTTTATGGATTTTGGTGTTAGTTCCTTGTTATGGATGTTGTCCTTTTGAAGGTTAACAATAGCCAAGACTAAACATGATGATTTTGGTGTTAATTACTTTCTCATGATACTACTGCCATATTGTTCCCTCTTTTGCATTTACATGTAACCAACTGTTGATTGTAGAAATATAGTATTTAGGAGAACCTTTTTTTCCCCTAATTTAGTGTATCAGTTCGTTTGCTGAGGCCAAAAGAAAAACATGTACAAGAGAAAACATGATTGATAACATTGTGCGTCTATTTTTTTATTTTATTTTTTGACATAAGCGATAAAGTGTTTCATTATTAAGAACAAGTAAATAAAGAGGTGTCAAAGGATACAATTTCTCCAATGACCAATTTCTTGAATAGGTAGATAGTTCGCACAAGATGCAAATACTTTTAAACCCCTATACGGCTACCACAATAGACCACTACAAATAGGAGTCCCAGGTAAAACTACAACAAAGACAGCAGACGCAACATCCTCATACCGATACCCTAACATAAAACCATCGACAATAAGGCCACATAAATCGCATAAGAGACACAAACAGATCACAGAAGCAACACAAAGTTTACTAACTGAACCCGCTCAAGACGCTACAAACAAAAACTTAAAATTAAACTAAACTCAATGACGTGTGCATATGCGTGTCCATAGGGAAGACACGAGTATAGACGTGGCAAGAGACGTGGGTTGTACAACCATGAGGTTGTGTCCGTGGCAAGAACAACAAAGGCTTGGGGCTTAGGATGGCAGAGGAAATACCACGGCAAGCTAAAGCCACCGTCACATCGTTGTTGCCACCAAACTTACGTAAAATTGTTAGCACAAAAAGCCGCCAAGGGTTTCCGCTGACTGGGAAAAAGATAAGATTTGTGAACACCAAGGCCACATGGGTCACAACATAGCAAAATTGAAATCTTTGTCATCCTCAGCATTATCCGACCGCTATCCACAAATTGAAGCAACGAATTGGGCAAGTGTGCAACAAATTTCCAATGTGCGACTATTGTGAATGATTTACAGGGATTGGGTTTAATGAGGTTTGTAGTTAAAGTGGGATGCAATTTAGAACACCAACGTTTGATTATGTTCCTCTCATTTTTTCTGTTCACTTTTGCCTCATTTGTTTTTTTTGTTGCATCGTCTCAAAAATCTTGTGCGTCTACATGTACATGTATAAGTATAACTTTTGGTTAAAACAAAAAGTCACATATTTCATAATTAACTATTTAAATTTGTTGCATATCACAATATATCTTTGTTCATACATTCAAACAGGCATGACAAATACTGAGGAAGAAAATAGGGAAAAAATGAAAATTATTGTCACCACAATTGTATATATATATATATATATATATATTTTTTTTTTTTTTTTTGAACAAACGATATTATCTACACTAAAAGGGTGGGGGACACTACTACAAAAGGGCCTTATAGTGTCAGTTGTTGCGTCGGTTTAATATAATATAGTGTCGCACAAGAGAGTTTCGACACCAACTGAACATGACGTCGGATTTACGAAGCCTACGTCGCTTTTAAACCGACGTAAACATTTAATGTCGCTTATAACCGACACAAATTTTAATAATTTTAAATACTGGCGTCGCTTTAAATAAAACAGTGTCGCTTTTAAGCGACATAAATAATAGGTGTCGCATATAAGCGACACTAATTGTGGTTTTTATATATTTTAAAGCCTGCGTCAGTTTTTTTTTATATTTTAAATATTGCGTCGGTTCTGAGCGACATATATTTTTTTTTTTTAAATATTTTGAAACCTAGTGTCGGTTGTAAGCGACAGATTGATGCTCTTCATATACCCTCCCGTGTGTTTTCCTCTTCTTCTCTTTCATTTATCTCATTCCCTTTTCTTTCACCTTCCCGTGTCCTCTTTCCTCTTCTTCTCTTGCATTTATCTCAGATTTGCAAGCCTCCTTGCAAGCCTCCTCAGATTTGCAAGCCTCTTCTTCTCTTGCATTTATCTCATTCCCTCTTCAGATTTGCAAGTTCATTCTTCACAATAGTAAGTTTTTCTTGCTTGTAATATTTTTATTTTCTCCTCTTATGTTTAATTTTTAGTTACAATTTTTTTTGTAGAGAATTTATTTGAGCTGGTTGAGTACATAAAGAAGTGATCGACGACGGAATTATTCCATAATTCAGGTTTATATCACTAAATTCTTTAATTTTTCAATTGTATATTGCACAAGTTTATTTATTTAAAAATTGTAATTTAAGTAGTTAGATAAATTTCTACTATTTTTGTTAAATTAATTAATATTTAGTCGAATTAATTAATTTTGACACTTGAATTGTTATGAGAAAATAGAATGAATAATATTTATTAGCATTTATGTTAAATTAACAATATTAAATATATCATAAACTTATAATATTGAGTAATATAAGAATATATTATGTTAAATTAATTTCTTTTGTTGTTATTTTAATTTGTTGTTATTTTGATAATTTTTTGTTGTTATTTACTAGAATAGATTAGATGAGAATAATTTGAATTGTTATGAGAAAATGGAATGAATAATATTTATAAGCATTTAAGCATTTATGTTAAATTAACAATATTAAATATAACATAAAATTATAATATTGAGTAATATAAGAATATATTATGTTAAATAAATTTTTTTTGCAATTTGAATTTTTATGAGAAAATGGAATGAATAATATTTATAAGCATTTAGGTTAAATTAACAATATTAAATATAACATAAACTTATAATATTTTGTCACATCCCGGCCCGGGCGCAGCCACCTCCCGGGCCCGCTCCACCACCGTAGCACGATATTGTCCGCTTTGGGCCCCGACTACGCCCTCACGGTTTTGTTTCTGAGAACTCACGAGCAACTTCCCAGGAGGTCACCCATCCTGGGATTGCTCTAGCCCCCTTCTCGCTTAACTTCGGAGTTCCTACGGAACCCGAAGCCAGTGAGCTCCCAAAAGGCCTCGTGCTAGGTAGGGATGGGAATATACATTTAAGGATCACTCCCCTGGGTGATGTGGGATATCACAATTTAGTAATATAAGTATATATTATGTTAAATTAATTTTTTTGGCAATTTGAATTGTTATGAGAAAATAAAATGAATAATATTTATAAGCATTTATGTTAAATTAACAATATTAATATAACATAAACTTATAATATTTAGTAATATAAGAATATATTATGTTAAATTAATTTTTTTTGCAATTTGAATTGTTATTAGAAAATGGAATGAATAATATTTATAAGCATTTCAGCATTTATGTTAAATTAACAATATTAAATATAACATAAAATTATAATATTGAGTAATATAAGAATATATTATGTTAAATAATTTTTTTTTTTGCAATTTGAATTTTTATGGGAAAATGGAATGAATAATATTTATAAGCATTTATGTTAAATTAACAATATTAAATATTTACATAAACTTATAATATTTAGTAATATAAGAATATATTATGTTAAATTAATTTTTTTTGCAATTTGAATTGTTATGAGAAAATGAAATGAATAATATTTATAAGCATTTATGTTAAATTAACAATATTAAATATAATTTTTGCCCTGTAATTGTTATTTTGATAACTTTTGGTTGTTATTTACTAGAATGGATTAGATGAGCATAATTTTTATAACTTTTTGTTGTTATTTTAATTTATTTTTACTATAATAGGTGTTGAAAATTAAAAGATTGCAATCGTGATAGAGTTCGAGGGTTGAAAGATTGAAATTGAAAATTCTATTAGTTATGCCTACATGATAGGGATTGCAAGATTGTAGGCATCTTAGTGTCAACGTAATATTGTGCCCTCGTAAAGTGGTAAAACATGGATAAGAGTTGGTTGACGATACCTCGAAATTTAGAAGCATATACAGTTGGAATTAATTCGTTCTTGGATCAAGCAGTTGCAAATGGTGTTGGTCCTGATAAGTTTAGATGTCCTTGCAAAAGATGTTGTAGTCGATATACTTTTGTGAGGAACACTATTATTGAACATCTGATATTGTATGATATGGATAAAGATTATAAAAATGCTTGCTGGCGACATCATGGCGAGCAAAACATTGGAGAGCAAAATGTGGCAATTGGAGAAGAAGAAACAGTAGATGAGGTGATTGGCATGCATGATTTTCTTAATGATGTATTTGTCCAACCATTAACAGAAGAAGGTGTTGGGCCGTCTACTGAACCTTCTATTGGGGAAGGGCGTCCAGAAGAGGTGGAGACTTTTTTTAGGTTGCTTGAAGAGGCAGATCAAGATTTGTGGCCAGGGTGTAAGGAGTTTAAGAAATTGGAAGCAGTTGTAAGACTGTATCAGATCAAGTGTTTAGCGGGAATGCCAGACGAGATCTTCACAACTTTACTGGAGTTAATTAAAAGAATGTTGCCTGAAGGGGATTGTTTGCCTGAATCTTGTTATAAGGCAAAAAAACTTATAAATGACTTGGGTCTGACGTATGTGAAAATTGATGCATGTCCCAATGATTGCATGATCTATTGGAAAGATACTTCGGATTTGACCGTGTGCTCGGTTTGTGGTGAATCAAGATATAAAATTGCCAACGCAGCGGATAGGTCGAAAAAAAAGATCGCAGCTAAGGTTATGTGGTATTTTCCTTTAAAACCACGATTGCAACGATTTTTTATGTCAAAGCATACAGCTGAACATATGAGGTGGCATGCAATTGAATGTCCTAAGGATGAGTTTATGAGACATCCTTCAGATTCTCCAGCATGGAAGCATTTGGATAATTTATATCCGGATTTTGAGTCAGAAATTCGAAATGTCCGATTAGGGTTGGCCAGCGATGGATTTAATCCTTTTGGAAAAATGAGGAATGATCATAGCACATGGCCTGTGGTGCTTTCTGTTTACAATTTGCCGCCTTGGATGTGCATGAAGCAACCAAATTTGTTGTTGTCTTTTTTAATACCAGGACCGCGCAGTCCTGGTAAAGATATTGATGTATACATGCGTCCACTGATTGACGAGTTGAATGAGTTGTGGGAGGTGGGCACTCCAACTTATGATGCGTATTCCAACCAAAGTTTTACAATGAAGGCTGCTGTCTTATGGACTATAAGTGATTTTCCGGCTTATGGAATGTTGTCAGGATGGAGTACACATGGCTATAAAGCCTGTCCACATTGCATGCATGATAAAGAATCTATTTACTTGCCGGCGAGTCGTAAAATTTGTTATATGGGGCATCGACGCTTTCTTGAAGATAATCATAGGTTTCGAAGGCAAACCACAGCTTTTAATGGTCGTCGAGAGCATCGTAGTGCACCAAGGCAGTTGACTGGTTTACAATGTCTCGAAGAACTTTGTACATTGAGATTTACTTTTGGAAAACCAAAGAAAAATGCTTCAGTTGGGCAACGCAGAAAAAGAACTTCGAGCAGTACAAGTGGTAACAGTCAGTGGAAGAAGAAATCTATTTTTTATGAACTACCTTATTGGAGGCATCTGTTGATTAGACATAATCTTGATGTTATGCATATCGAGAAGAATATATGTGACAGTGTGGTGGGAACATTGCTAGGTATAGAAAAGTCTAAAGATGGATTGGCTGCACGTGCAGATCTTGAAGTCTTGAACATAAGACGCAGTCAACACCCACGTAGGGAAGGAAATAGAACATTTCTACCTCCAGCTTTGTTCACGTTGAAAAGAGAAGAAAAAACTGCGTTTTGCAATGTGTTGTCTACTATTCGGGTCCCCGATGGATATTCATCAAATTTATCGCGATGTGTGCATGTGAATGAACGAAAAATACATGGGTTGAAAAGTCATGATTGCCATGTTTTAATGCAGCAGTTACTCCCGCTTGCAATACGCCCGGTTTTGCCTAAAGCTGTTACTATGGTATTATTAGAGTTAAGTGCAATTTTCAGACAGTTGTGTAGTAAGAAGGAGTCTGAGGAAGGATTCAAGGAACTGAGTTCAAGAATTGCCTTGACATTATGTCAACTTGAAAAAATATTCCCTCCTGCATTTTTTGATATAATGGTGCACCTTCCAGTTCACTTGGCAGAAGAAGCAGCTCTTGCAGGGCCTGTTCCCTATAGATGGATGTATCCAATTGAACGGTAATTAATAAAATTTTTAAAATTTTTTACAATTGTAGTCATAACTTTAATTTATAATTATAATTGTTTATGTTTCGTTTATAATTATAGGTATTTGCAAACGTTGAAGCGCTATGTTCGTAATAAGGGTCGTCCTGAAGGTTCTATTGCTGAAGCATATTTGGTGGATGAGTGTTTGTCCTTCTGTTCCATGTATCTTAGAGGTGTCGAGTCTCGTCGTACCCGTAGAGGCCGAAATGAAGATGGTATTGGACGTGGAGTGTCTGGTGGGTTATCAATTTTTGACTCCAAAGGATGTTATATGGGTTCAGGAGAAAATGTGGAGCTCGATCTAAATGTTCTTGATCAATGCCATAGATACATTCTAAATAATTGTGAAGTGAACCCATTTAGAAGGTAAGAACGTTTAATCATACGTCTTAATGTTTTATTGATTTTCTTAACTTTGAAAAATTAATTATCTAAATTTGGACATAATTGTGTAGCCAACATGAGGAATTCTTGAAAACTAAACATCGTCGAGAAAGGTTAACTATGCGACAAATTAAGGAGCTAAGCAAGAAAGAATTTCCAGAATGGTTCAAGCAACATGTGAGTTGATATAACAATCACATTATTTATTTATTGTTTTGCATTTTAATTATAACATGTTATAGTTATTATGTCAATTTTTATCTTCATACTTATTACAGATGAATTCAAGCTATCATGCTAATGACACGTTGATATCTCAAGACTTGCATTGGCTAGCTAATTATCCTGGTAGGGTTGTGAGTAGATATAAAAGTCACATTGTTCATGGATTTAGATTTCGTATAAAATCTGTGGATGATAAGCATAAGAATCAAAATTGTGGTGTCTTTGTACCTGCAAATGTTCCTGGAGCAATTGGGCAAGTGAATTGTTATGGCAGAGTTGTAGATATGTTCGAGGTTAAATATTGTGGTCCTACTGAGGCAGGAGATAGGGGTCGAGCTGTGATGTTATTTAAGTGCGAATGGGTTAATAGTGAAAGTCCACGAGGAATGAAGACCGATCAATATGGATTTACTATGGTGAATTTCAATCAATTGGGATTTAAAGAGGATCCTTTCATACTAGCATCACAAGCATTACAAGCATTTTACGTGGAGGACACAATTGAAAAAGATTGGCACGTAGTTGTTCGAACTCAGCCGAGGGATTTGTTTGACGTACTAGAGGATAGTGATGCAATTGAGGATTATGCCATACCGAACTTGGATGATCGAATTCTTGACAATGAAAATTTCCATACAAGGGTTGGCGTGGAAGAGACTCCTTTTCTTGAATCATTAGCGTTGCCTACCGAGTTCGTTAATCATGCCAATGTCGACGATGAGGTATCAGATGATGACGTGGAATAAATATGTTAATTATTTTATGTATTAATTATACTATCTTTCATTTCGTATGTTATGATATCTTATTGTAAAATTATATTTCTGTTTTTTATTAAGTATTATATATAAGTTAAATCTTTATTTTAAATATTGGGTTATACTTTTTTTTTTTTTAGCTTGTTTTCTGTCGGTTTTAACCGACGGCATATGTCATCTGCGTCGGTTTAATTGAAATATTTTGGCGCGACATTTTACTTTTCCAGTTGGCGTCGGTTTTAACCGACGCAAACTTTGATTATTTCGACGCAATAAAAGCTTATTTCGACACAGCTTGTCATCTTACGTCGATTTCATCCGACGCAATGTTAGTCTATTTCGACGCAAGGTAAAAACCTGAATTACATGTATTATTGCGAAAAAATGATGATTATTTTTTCTTATTTGCAGTTCAAAAAACTTTTGAGTTGTGAATTACACAATTTTTTTTTATTTAACAATTTTAAACTTCTAAAAACTATAATAATTATATATATATAAATATTAAATTCTTTTATTTGACAATTTTATACCCCTAAAAACGATCGATCTTGAATTTGAAATATTTAATGAAAGTATGAATAAACTCTTTAAGTGTTAGTATATAATTTGAGACATGTTTGTATATAATTCGACGATCCAACCGTCAAACATGTTTGTATATAATTCGAGATCGCATACGCAAAAAATTGGAAAAAAAAACATTCTGAGATAAAGTTACGGCAAAAACTTATTCGACGGTTATTAACGAAAACTCACGATTTAACGGTTATTTTAACTCCGATTTTGATGATTTTTTATATGTACACTCCTTCACCCTATATGAATACAGTGAATGATTTCGATCTTGAATTTGAAATCTAGTGGATACCACAAAATCTTATGTTATACTTAATGAAAGTATGAATAAACTCTTTAAGTGTTAGTGAATCTATCGTTTTGATGGAATACGAATTCTACGAAACTAATTTCAACGATCCAACCGTCAAACATGTTTGTATATAATTCGAGATCGCATACGCAAAAAATTGGAAAAAAAAAAACATTCTGAGATAAAGTTACGGCAAAAACTTATTCGACGGTTATTAACGAAAACTCACGATTTAACGGTTATTTTAACTCTGATTTTGATGATTTTTTATATGTACACTCCTTCACCCTATATGAATACAGTGAATGATTTCGATCTTGAATTTGAAATCTAGTGGATACCACAAAATCTTATGTTATACTTAATGAAAGTATGAATAAACTCTTTAAGTGTTAGTGAATCTATCGTTTTGATGGAATACGAATTCTACGAAACTAATTTCGACGATCCAACCGTCAAACATGTTTGTATATAATTCGAGATCGCATACGCAAAAAATTGGAAAAAAAAAACATTCTGAGATAAAGTTACGGCAAAAACTTATTCGACGGTTATTAACGAAAACTCACGATTTAACGGTTATTTTAACTCCGATTTTGATGATTTTTTATATGTACACTCCTTCACCCTATATGAATACAGTGAATGATTTCGATCTTGAATTTGAAATCTAGTGGATACCACAAAATCTTATGTTATACTTAATGAAAGTATGAATAAACTCTTTAAGTGTTAGTGAATCTATCGTTTTGATGGAATACGAATTCTACGAAACTAATTTCGACGATCCAACCGTCAAACATGTTTGTATATAATTCGAGATCGCATACGCAAAAAATTGGAAAAAAAAAAACATTCTGAGATAAAGTTACTGGAAAAACTTATTCGACGGTTATTAATGAAAACTCACGATTTAACGATTATTTTAACTCCGATTTTCATGATTTTTTTATATGTACACTCTTTCACCCTATATGAATACAGTGAATCATTTCGATCTTAAGAGTTGAAATTTTTTTTTTAGTGGAATGTTTTAATGTGAAAAGTCATCTTTTTTTTTTGGGTTACACAACTTACACATAACGTACCATAAGTTGTGTACGTACCAAAATAATGATAATACAACGTAATAATAACTTGGTAGGTACTAAATAAAAAATTGCATAACGTACCAAAATAAAAATACATACCTAGATTAATACAAATTGGTACGTTATATTAAATATTTGTGCATGTTATCTTTCATAATTGTATGTTAATATGATGTTTATATGTTATTATAATTTAATACAACAAATTATTTGAATAAGAAAAGTTCATTTTAAACGAATTATGATAAGATAAGATAGGAAGTTTGTGATGATTTTAGAATATTTATCATATTATTTTATGAACTAGTTGGTTAATTATTTACAATAAAAATCATATTTCTTATTTAAAAGTTATAGATGTTTGATTAAAAAAATTCAAACTTTATGACATCTATATCAAAATGATCTTAAAATTATATTTCTGTTTTTCATTCAGTATTATGTATAAGTTAAATTTTATTTATTATAATATTATATGAAATAACATAACTACTTATTTATTAATTTTATTTATTATAATATTATTTACAATAAAAATCATATTTCTTAATTATATGAAATAACATAACTACTTATTTATTATAATAGTATATGTTATTATATGAAATAACATAACTACTTATTTATTAATTTTATTTATTATAATATTATATGTTGGGCGGGAATTTTCCCGGTCTTTTTGCACGCACGGGGAAATGGGTTGCACGGGGAAATGGGTTGGAAATTTTTTTAAAGCACTGTCAGAGTTAGCGTCGGTTTAAACCGACGCAATATTATCCTATTTCGACGCCAGTATTTAATATTTCGACGCAAGCATTTAATATTTCGACGCAAGCGTCGGTTTAAAACGACGTAATCATTTATTATTTCGACGCAAGCATTTAATATTTCGATGCCTCGGTTCATTCGCACGTCCAATTCCGAGACCATTGTCTGTGTCAGTATAACGTCGGTTTGAACCGACGTAAAGTGTGTGATATTTCGACGCTATGTAAATCTGTCAGAATAGTGTCGGTTTGAACCGACGCAATATTATCCTATTTCGACGCCAGGAACCTTGCTGTCAAAAATGTGTCAGGCTAGGCTACGTGTACCGAGGTCGAGTCAGAGGGTCTGTCGCTTTTAAGCGACGTAAATAGGTCATATTTCGACGCTAATGTTTTTCCCGTATTTAATGTTCTGCATCATCCCCTTTTCCTTTTGTTTCCATTATCACTCTCGCATATCACTCTCATTTCACTCCCTCTCCCTCTCGCTCTCCCTCACCTTCTCTCATTTCACTGTGATTCCTTGACTTATCTATGGATTGTGGTAGTGATCATCAACGGTCTGAGGAACGTCATGTGGAAGAGGAGGAATTCGAAGGTGGTTGTTTTTACATATTATTCTTAGTTTCGTTTTTTTGTTTTTTTGGGTGTGTTTTAATTGTTGTTTTTTTATGAACTAGGAACATCTCAACGGGGGCGAGGACCGTCTGTTCCCAAATGGAGGAAACAGCTTTGTTCGTTTGATATGTCCGGAAAATGCGTCAGTGATAATGCTAGTGCCTTTTCGAAATATGTGGCATCGGAGGTTAGAGACCCCAGAAATTTCCCGTTGGCGAAGCATTGGCGTACGATTAAGGATGAAGATAAGGAAGTTTTGTGGGAAAGAATTAAGGTATTGTTATTTTTATTTTTATTTGAAAATAAAAAAATAATTCGATTATGGGAATAATGTTTGACTTGGTTGATTTGGTTTTTTTTTTATGGACGTAGGGAAATATTTGTTTTGAAGATGCAGATATACCAAAAATGCCTTTGATCAGCTATATGACGCTTAAGGTAGCGGAGCATGCACATAAAGAGTTCAGAAATAAGTTAAAAAAAAATATTATACCCAAAGAGCAGCTGGGGAGCGTTGCCAGCCACCTCCTGATGTGAATCCTACCCAGTGGGGTAATTTGTTGGCATACTGGGGTAGAGATAAAACAAAGGTAATCGTTATGTAGTTTATTTCGATATAACTATAAATTTGTCTAATAAATTTTTTTTGTTTATTTTTAGGAGGTTGCTGAAAAAAATAAAATTAATCGGAAAAAGAAAACGATGAACCACACTACTGGTACAAAATCTTTTGCAAGAAAGCGGCATGAATATGTATGGATTGTACAATTTGAATAAGTTTTATTTTAAATACTTTATAGTTATAAATTTTAATTTTAATGAGGTCTGCTTAAAATTGTTTGTGTTAAATTTTTTTATTTGTGAAGCGGAAGAAGCATGGGAAAGAAGCAGATCCTGTAACTTTTTTTCGTGAATGTCATACACGAAAAAATGAAACATGGATTGATGAAACATCGGAGCATACAGGGGTAATTTATTTTATTTGTTAGTATTCATTATTATAAATTTTTATTATTTATAGCTTAATTTTATGTTTTACTATTGATTTTTTTTTTAAATTGTAATGCAAGGCAACAATGGAGACCAATCTCCAAACTTTGATTCAGTCGGGCCAAGAGGATAGTGAAGATCTTAGGACCCGAGTGTATGTTGATACAATGGGTCCTGAGAAGTATAATAGAGTCAGAGGATACGGTCACGGGGTGACTCCTGATATGGTTTCATATGCGTCTTCTTCATCTTCTACATCAATTTCCTCCAAGAGGTCATCTAACAGTGCAATGGCATTGCTGAGGACTCAAAATAATGAGTTGAAAATGACGAATGAAAATAACCATAAAAGGATTTCGGACCTAGAGAACAAGCAAAGTCAGATGATTGCGTGGCTTTTCCAAAGATTTCAGCCACATCCACAAGCATCGTATAGCCCGGGAACCCAACAGTCAGGCCAGAGTCAGCCACCTCCTCCTCCTCAACAGTCGGGTCAAAGTCAGCCGCCTCTTGCACATCCGTATGCTGGCCATACTCAGCAACCTCCGTATCCTATGCCATACATGCAGCCCCCTATGCAGCCCCCGACATACATGCAACAGCCGCCTATGTCATGCATGCAGCAGCCTTATCAACTGCCAGTATATCGACCCGAGATGGCTGCTCCTAGTGGATTTTGTCCTGAATTTCCAGCTGGGGGGTTTTCTGAAATGCTTGCGGGTGTTGGATTTGATGTAGACTTGACGAGGATGTTGGCATCAGATAGAGGATCTCAAGGACGAGAAGGATCTGTGCCACGTTCCGGCGCAGATTCGGCTACGTAGTTTTTGTTTATTTGGTTCGTTTTCTTGTCGGATAAATATGACACTTTAATCGTTCTATCTTTTTGTTATTGTATGTTACGTTTGTAATGTCGGATTTGGAAATTGTTACGACGGATAAGTTTTTGTATATTAAGTGGAACGTTGGATGTAAAATATTTGCGTATTTTGGTACTATTTTTCTTGTTAATTATTTTCATTAATGTTTATTTTGGCCTTAGAATTTATTATTGTAATTATATAAATTTTGTCTGTTATAATTAATTGAAGACGAAAGTTAACTTTGTCAGTTGTTTTTTATTATTATTAACAAAGATGGTGTCGGCTAAGACCGTTATTAGTTTTGCATATTTTATTTATTTAATTGGTATTTGACGTCGGATTATGGGATATTTAATTGATTTAATTTTTTGTCGATGTCGTTTAAAAGCGACAGTAGGTTGCATATTTTACAATTAAATTGTTAATGAACGTCGCTTTAAGGTGTACATGTACGTCGCTTTAAACCGACGTAAGGTGTGTGTGTATGTCGCTTTAAAGCGACGCTATATAGTGGCGCTTTAGAGCGACGCTGTTTAGTGGCGCTTTAAGCCAAGAAAGCGACGCTAATGCCTTTTCGTGACGCTAGCAATAGTGTCGCTTTGAAAATGCGACATTACATTGTTTTATGTCGGATTTTTGCAATATTTCCGACAGAAAATCGTATTTCTCGTCGGTTTTGGTTCCAACGGTGATAGTATATATTGTAGTAGTGGGAGTGGCCTAAGCCTCATAATGAGCTAGCAATAATATAGTTCAATTCACTTTTGGTGAGAATCGAACATAAGACATTTCACTTACAAGTGAAGATAAATATCCTAGACCCTAACTGGATATGTTATTGTCATGGTCATGCATTGGTATAGTAACAATATGTTTGGATAAGGAAAATAAACTTAAAATTTTGACAAAAGTCAGAATTTATAAATTTACACAATCAGTTCCTTTGTTTGGATTCATAAACATAGAAATTTAGACTTTCCGCGTGAGAAAAAACTTGGAATACTGGGACCTTCAATTCGCATGTCTAAATTTCATGTAAATATGTGTCATTTCTAAATTTCAGTAAGTGAGGGTTTAAAAATAACAAATCTGTATTCGAATTTCATTCCTCTTTTAGGTTAACCAAACAAGAAAATTTATAAATTATAGAAAATAAAATTTCGTCATTTCAATTTCCGTTATTTTAAAATTCTTAGTAATCTTAAATCTTCAATTTCCGTCATTTCAATTTCTAATTCAATTGTTTACTTATTCAATTTCAGTGAATTGAAAAATTCAACCAAAACCCATTTTCAAAACATCAAGTGTATGAATAAATTTTTTGATGAAGTCTTTTATTTGCCTATCATTATAGACAGTACCTCAAGGGGAACAAGTTCCTTTTAAATACATAGTTAGGTGTAGTTGTGGGACCTTTACCAGGGCCAGTGTAAGGCTGATCGGAATAGAGTTGCCTCAGAAGTCCGACCATGAACTAAACAGCTCCAATCGTAGCTGGATTAATGGAGAAATGGTGCCACCATTATCCTGTTCAGGAGTAGTGGGCGAAGTCTGAGTAACTTTGTTGAGAATAACCATGCTTGTTCTAGGGATCTGATCCGTATGAAAGTTATCCGACATCCTCTATATGTCTTGGAGTTCCTACAATCTAGGAATTAAAATGCGCTGCAAGTAATCACACTCCTAAAGATGATGCAATATCTACTTCAAGATATCTTCTAGGATTCTCCTGGCTTAGCACAACAACTCTATTCTAAAAATGTCTCTCTCCTGAATGGTATAAATACACCCCTTCTAGGTTCGTCTCAGGTAACGTAATCATCGCACTCTAATTCTCTTGGCCACTACTTAAGTCTTGTACTTGCTTACTAACTTGAGCATCCGAGAGCTTTTGGCAGGCAAACCACCCCCCCATGGCGATCTTAGGCTTGCTCACGGTCATTTGCTGCTTTACAGGTTACCCGTATTTGTGCCTCCACCATTTACGGCTGTGCATGAATTTAGTTTGAACAACCATGCTGACAAAAAAAAAAAAACAAAACAAAACGTCAACTTAAGTTCAAGAACCAGACTGGTTCAAGTCGCGTTTTTCATCTTGACATAACCAAACCAAACCATAAACATAAATAATTTTTTAGAAACAAAAAAATCATAAAATTAACACAATTGGCAAGGTAGGGGTTGTCGAAGGTGTGAATGGACATTAATTTCAGAAATGTTTCTTTACTTTTTTCACTACTCGAGATTGCACCATATCGGGTGTATAGCGCTGATAGAAAGGAGAAAGAGAATCGATTAAGAATTGAAAGATTTTTGGATGATTACAAAGTACCTAAACCAAGCATGTACTCGCACATGGATATTAAGAGGATTACAAATCAATTCAAGGACAAGTTGGGCCAAGAGCATATGGAAATGTCTTCCAAGGAATGCTCTCTTCTAAATTCCTTATTGCTGTCAAAAGTCCTCAACAGTTCCAAGGGAAATGGGTAAGAGTTCGTAATACTGAGAGATTGAATCTTATCAAATTTTGCCAAATTTTCTTGGAATTTTAATTAGATGAAACAATGAATCTTGAACAAAGCAAAACAAAACATAATACTGAGAGATTGAATCATTGAAGTGGACATGGATGCTGGGTACTCAACAGTCCAAGAATGAAAACTCTCATATCAGTTTCTATCCAAAATTTTGGAATTATGTGTGTGTGGCAACGATTGTCTGAAGAAGATTCTTTTATTAAATTTCCATGGAAAATGAGCATGGGGCACAAAAGTTGAACGAATGAAATTTCAACGATTTGGAAAGGGATTGTGAGTTTTGGTTAAAACAAAAAGTCACATATTCCATAATTAACTATTTAAATTTGTTGCATATCACAATATATATTTGTTCATACATTCAAACAAGCATGACAAATACTAAGGAGGAAAATAGGGAAAAAAATGAAAATTATTGTCACTACAATTGTATATATATATTTTTTTCTTTTTGAACAAACGATATTATCTATACTAAGCGGGTGAGGGAGTGGCCTAAGCCTCACAATGAGCTAGCAATAATATAGTTCAATTCACCTTTAATGAGAATCGAACATAAAACATTTCACTTACAAGTGAAGAGAAATATCCTAGACCCTAACTGGATATGTTATTGTCATGGTCATACATTGGTATAATAACAATATGTTTGGATAAGAACAATAAACTTATAATTTTGCCAAAAGTCAGAATTTATAAATTGACACAATCAATTCATTTGTTTGGATTCATAAACATAGAAATTTAGACTTTCCGCGTGAGAAAAAACTTGGAATTTGGAACTTTCAATTCTCATGTTTAAATTTCATGTAAATATGTGTCATTTATAAATTTCAGTAAGTGAGAGTTTAAAAATAACAAACATGTATTCAAATTTCATTCCTCATTTAGATTAACCAAACAAGAAAATTTATAAATTCTAGAAAATAAAATTTCGTTATTTCAATTTCTGTTATTTTAAAATTCTTAGGACCTGTTTGGTACTCTACTTGAATCTAACTTTTTAAACTCAAAAACAATTTTCAAGTTTTAGGCCTTAAAAACTTGTTTGGTAGAACTATTTTAAACTAAAAAAAATATAATTTATTATCTAAAAACACAAAAAGTGAGTTTTTAGAATTTTTAAACTTAAATTCACTCATTTCTTTTCTCTCCCTCCTCCCCTCTCACTCCAAATCTCTCTCTCTCTCTCTCTCTCCCTTCTCTTTTTTTTCAACCTTTTTTTTGTCTCTCATCCAATCTGCTCTCTTCATTTTCTCGGTTCTTTCTCTCACTCCTCTTCCTCTCTATCTCCTCCGATTCTCTCTTTCATTCTTTTCAACCAATAATTTCTTACTTTCTTTCCTCATCTCTCCTCTTTCTCCCTCGACCCCCTCTTTTTGGATCTCCTTGTTCAGTTTGAGTTGTAAGATTTAAAATTTTTAAATCGTATACCAAACAAGCTTTTGAGTTTTAAAGAAAATTGTTTTCAAGAAATGTTCTTAAGAAATGTTTTGAAAAATGATAAAAAATTTCAAATAGGATACCAAACAAGCCCTTAATAATCTTAAATTTTTCTATCCAAACAAAATGTTTTCTTGTCATAGAACTTTCAATTGGAATCAAGGAAGACAATCTTTTCACAACTAATTATTCTCACCAAAAGCAATTTTTATTTTAAAACAGATCAATACCAAGCTGCAATAGCAAAGTAGGAAGGCTAAAATTAAGGTGAAGAACCTGCTTCCACTAATTTCCTTAGGAGGGAGAGAGAGAGATAGAGGGAAGAGTGAACCGAGCGAGCGAGCAGAGAGAGAAAACACCAAGTAGTATTCTAATGTTGGTGGGGGTTAAGTCACGGGATGTGGATTCTCTACTCATTTTTTCGCATCCACTTTTATTCTCTCTTTGTTTGTATAATCACGGTTAAATCACATCAATATTTATATTTATTTTTTTATAGAGATAATAAGACAAAAAAATATAGCTTAACCGTGACCACACAAACAGGAATATAATCCTTCTCCTAAGTCACCTACTGTGAAGTTGCAGTAAGGACTTCTATCCCAGAGAAAAGTCAGTCAATGATGTTGACACAGTCAGTCAACGACAAAGACAGAATTGTGTAATCATAAATTCATAATGCTCCACCTCTTTTTCGTTAATGGAGGACAGTGTATAATTACTACGTATATATCTCTGCTCAATTACAGAAAAGCAAAATCCATGCGCATTATTTTTTAATTATTATCTCAGAAATGCAGAAATTGATCATCTCTTCGTTTTGCATATTGATACTAGTTTTCTTCAAACTAGTTGGAGCAAGCCAATATGTGTGCGCGAAATCTAACTGTAGCAATGATCAAGGCCCGGCTATCCATTTCCCATTGAACATCAGGGGCACACATCATTGTGGAAATTCTGGGCTTGAATGCAATGGGAGATATGAGCCGCAAATACTACTAAAATTATTTGTCAAACACACAGATTACAAGCGTCAGGAAATCCAAGTCTATTCCCCAAGTAACTGCCTGCTGCTAAAGCCTGTTGAAATCCCAAACATGCCGCCCTCTCCCTTCAACGTGTCAGTCGGTTACATGTTGAACGTTACCTTATTCAGTTGTCCTACTTCTGTTGCAAGACGAGATCCGTATGTGTATCAAGTCCCCTGCCTCGGCGACCGTGGCAAGAGAACTTATGCCATGCTTTCTGGCTGGGATTTTGAAACTCTCTTCCAGGATCTACAATCTTGTACAAAAATGTATGATGTTTTATCAGTTCCAATACCCGAGGAAGATTATGTTCTTCGTTTCAAATGGTCTATACCAAATTGTAGAAAATGTGGAGAGGGAAAGAGGTGTAGATGGCAGAACAATGAAATTAAATGTATTCAATGGAGGAAACCAAGTAAGGATGACATGTATTCATTGCTAGTTTTAAACATCTTTACATTTATGTCTCAGTAATTATTATTTAAAACATGTTGTCCAGTCCATTTTTACTATGAATATTAACTGACAGCCTCATTTGAATTTGCCTTTATCTTTTACAGGCAACACATGGAAATTAGTGGTCACAGGTGGAATCCTGGGTTCTTTGCTTCTTGTTCTACTGATGATTGCAGCATATTGGGTATATAGTGCTGATAGAAAGGAAAAAGAGAGTCGATTACGAATTGAAAGATTCTTGGAGGATTACAAAGCACTCAAACCAAGCAGGTACTCGTACGCAGATATTAAGAGGATTACAAATCAATTCAAGGACAAGTTGGGCGAAGGAGCCTATGGCACTGTCTTCAAAGGAATGCTCTCTTCTGAATTCTTTATTGCTGTCAAAGTCCTCAACAGTTCTAAGGGAGATGGGGAAGAGTTCGTAAATGAAGTGCGAGCGATGGGTTATATCCACCACGTCAATGTGGCTCGCTTGGTTGGATTTTGTGCTGAAGGATTTGTACGAGCTCTTGTTTACGAGTTCTTCCCCAATGGTTCTCTGCAGGATTTCATTTCATCTGCAGATAGCAAGAATTCATTTCTTGGTCGGGATAAGCTGCAAGATATTGCCCTAGGCATAGCCAAAGGAATTGAATATCTTCACCAGGGATGCGATCTACGAATCCTGCATTTCGACATCAAACCCCATAATGTTTTGCTAGACCAAAACTTCACTCCAAAAATTTCTGATTTTGGTTTGGCCAAGTTATGTTCCAAGGATCAAAGCTTGGTGTCCATGACTACAGCTAGGGGGACCATGGGCTACATTGCACCTGAAGTGTTCTCGAGGAATTTCGGAAATGTGTCTTACAAGGCAGATGTCTATAGCTTTGGAATGCTGCTGCTTGAGATGGTAGGAGGAAGGAAGAATATTGGTACAATCACGGATAACACTACAAATGAAATTTACTATCCACAGTGGATTTATAATCTTCTAGAGGAAGGGGATGACCTACGAATCCATATTGGGGAAGAAGGAGATGGTAAAATTTCAAAGAAACTTGCAATTATAGGGCTATGGTGTATTCAGTGGCACCCGTCGGATCGTCCTTCCATGAAAATAGCGGTTCAGATGTTAGAAGGAGGAGGAGAAAGCTTGAGTATGCCGCCTAATCCCTTTGAGCCTACTGGTCCTACAACTAGAAATGCAAGACGCCTAGAGCTAGAAGCTATTGCTGAATTAGAGTAAAATGTATATGCAGATATGTAGACGTATAGTGATATTTAAATTGAATAAGAGGCCGTTTGATAACTATTTAGCTTTCAGCTAGCTTTTAGTTTTCATTTTTTACTTTTTTGAAAATTGAAAACTAAAATCTTGTTTGGTAAATACTTTCAGTTAAAAAAAAATGAAGACTTCGAAAACTCAAAGGATGTAGAATAAATGTAGTTACCAGACAAACCGGAATCTCAATAATAAAAAACATTGAATTGCACAACACAATCCAAACCAATCAAAACATGCTTGCTGCTAAAGCCTGTTGAAATCCAAGTCTATTCCCCAAGTAACTGCCTGCTGCTAAAGCCTGTTGAAATCCCAAACATGCCACCCTCTCCCTTCAACGTGTCAGTCGATTACATGAGGAACGTTACCTTATTCAGTTGTCCTACTTCTGTTGTAAGACGAGTTCCGTATGTGTATCAAGTCCCCTGCCTCGGCGACCGTGGCAAGAGAACTTATGCCATTCCTTCTGACTTGGATTTTGGATTTTTCTTCCAGAATCTACAATCTTGTACAAAAATGTATGATGTTTTATCAGTTCCAATACCCTATGATTATTATGTTCTTCGTTTCAAATGGTCTATACCAAATTGCAGAAAATGTGGAGAGGAAAAGAGGTGTAGATGGCAGAACAATGAAATTAAATGTATTCAATGGAGGAAACCAAGTAAGGATAACATATGTATTCATTACTAGTTTTAAACATCTTTACATTTATGTCTCAGTGATTATTATTTAAAACATGTTGTTCAACACAGTCTCATTTGAATTTGCCTTTATCTTTTACAGGTACTACATGGAAATTAGTGGTTACAGGTGGAAACCTGGGTTCTTTGCTTCTTGTTCTACTAATGATTGCAGCATATCGGGCATATAGCGCTGATAGAAAGGAAAAAGAGAGTCGATTACGAATTGAAAGATTCTTGGAGGATTACAAAGCACTCAAACCAAGCAGGTACTTGTACGCAGATATTAAGAGGATTACAAATCAATTCAAGGACAAGTTGGGCGAAGGAGCCTATGGCACTGTCTTCAAAGGAATGCTCTCTTCTGAATTCTTTATTGCTGTCAAAGTCCTCAACAGTTCTAAGGGAGATGGGGAAGAGTTCGTAAATGAAGTGCGAGCGATGGGTCATATCCACCACGTCAATGTGGCTCGCTTGGTTGGATTTTGTGCTGATGGATTTGTACGAGCTTTTGTTTATGAGTTCTTCCCCAATGGTTCCCTGCAGGATTTCATTTCATCTGCAGATGGTAAGAATTCATTTCTTGGTTAGGATAAGCTGCAAGATATTGCCCTAGGCATAGCCAAAGGAATTGAATATCTTCACCAGGGATGTGATCTACGAATCCTGCATTTCGATATCAAACCCCATAATGTGTTGCTAGACCAAAACTTCACTCCAAAAATTTCTGATTTTGGTTTGGCCAAGTTATGTTCCAAGGATCAAAGCTTGGTGTCCATGACTACAGCTAGGGGGACCATGGGCTACATTGCACCCGAAGTGTTCTCTAGGAATTTTGGAAATGTGTCTTACAAGGCAGATGTCTATAGCTTTGGAATGCTGCTGCTTGAGATGGTAGGAGGAAGGAAGAATATTGGTACAATCACGGACAACACTACAAATGAAATTTACCATCCACAGTGGATTTATAATCTTCTAGAGGAAGGGGATGACCTACGAATCCATATTGGGGAAGAAGGAGATGGTAAAATTCCAAAGAAACTTGCAATTATAGGGCTATGGTGTATCCAATGGCACCCGTCGGATCGTCCTTCCATGAAAATAGCAGTTCAGATGTTAGAAGGAGGAGGAGAAAGCTTGAGTATGCCGCCTAATCCCTTTGTGCCTGCTGGTCCTACAACTAGAAATGCAAGACGCCTAGAGCTAGAAGCTATTGTTGAATTAGAGTAAAGTTTATATGCAAATATGTAGACGTATAGTAATATTTACATTAAATAATATTTACATTGAATAAGGGGCCGTTTGATAATCATTTTGTTTTCAGCTTTTAGTTTTCATTTTTTACTTTTTTGAAAACTGAAAACTAAAATCTTGTTTGGTATTTATTTTTAATTTAAAAAAAGTGAAGACTGAGAACTAAAAAGTGAAAACTCAAAGGAAGTAGATTAAAAGTAGATGCCAAACAAACCCGAATCTCAATAAAAAAAAAATTATTAAAAAAAAGATTGAATTGCACAACGCAATCCAAACCAATCAAAACATTAAAATAGCAAAAAATTTTAAAATTCTAGTTGATTAGATTCTGAACATAGTAAAAATGAACAGATCCGATGAAAAAAACAAAAAGTTCTCAGATAAAAATAGGTATAAAATAAAAAATTTATAAATATCTCCTTATCTCTTATGTCATCCATTCATTCTATATATAGTACTATATATATATATATATATATATATTGAGTTTAATGTTAATAAAAAAAAACTTCCTGTTTCACAGAAAATACAAGAACCCATTATTTGAATGAAATAAAAGCTATGGGACAGAGATATAAATGGATTCTTTTATCCACGATCAGATTATATTTATTTGATACACTGTTGCGATATGAATGTTGAGAAAAACTACAAAAGAAAATACAATTTATAAATATAACTAACAATTCCAATTTCAATCAATTAGACAATTAGAATTATAAGAAAAAAAAAGAAATTTCAGTTTTCAGTTTAAAAAAAATGAAAAAAAAACTAAAACCTGAAAACAAAATGGTTATCAAAACCGTCCAAATAATAGAAGTTTGTTTCCAAACTTTGTTTAAGCATAGATGCTAATTTTTGTTTTATCATTTTTTAACCTTTATTTTTTGTTACAGTAGAAGACTAGAAGGAAATCGAGCACTGGACTCACCAAACTCTGAACTTAATTCTACACACCAAAAGCTTGATTTCGTTTCTTATTTATACTGTTTAAGCTATAACCCGTGATAAGAATTAGAGGACTATCATTTGTTGTGAGCTTCAATTGGTTAGCACTAAGTATGTTTTCATTAGAATTTATATTTCACTTAAGACTTTCTAGTAAAAAAAGAGATTAGCCGGTGGCTTCATCACGATAGTCCAATTTTTTGAAGGTCAAGAAGACTCATAAAAGCATTTTAGCCTCCCCCTATAGCTACCGTCGTGTGATTCACGATTGTCAGGAATCAAACCCAAGACGTGTTGTGTGGAATACAAGTCTGAAATTCGTCTCTAACTACTGAGTCACCCCGTAATAATTATATTTCACTTAGACTTATCTTGCGGTATATCATGTCATCCCCGCCCAAGTTTTTCTCTTCGCATTGAGTTTGGGATACCAAAACTTGCCAAACAAAGTAGATTGATTAGTCGAAACTAATTATTTGACTAAACATTGTTTAGAATTTTAATCAAAAGAAACAATATGAATCCCTTTTTTTTTCTTTGACAAATTATAACGTTAGGCAGTTAAATTATTAATTGTTAAGGGTAGGAGGATAGGTGGGGATCAAACCTTTACCAGAGTTCATTGACATTATTGGTTCTACCACTGCGGTAAATCACATAAAACAAAATGTAATACTTTGAGAGGATGGAAGACACTTCGTGGATCGCGGGCAATCAACACTATCAGTTGCTATTCAAAACTTGGAATTATGTTTCTTGTCCGAAGGATTTTTCTTCCATTAAATTGCTAAGGAAGATTAGGAATTTAGGATGGGTGGAGTGTCAACTGTCAAGGTTGATAATAACGTGTGTGGCTTGAGATTTGTTGAGTGGCACAAAAAACGACATAAAATTTTTCAAATAATAAGCTTGAGTAGAACTTTTTACCACGTATTTATCTTTAAAATTATCATAATTAGTTTTACTCTTAATTAATATAGACCGTTAGATTCATCTAAAGACCCAAGTTTTTTCCTCTTTTCTTTCCACACTTTTTTCTTCTCTGATTTTCCATTCACCGTGTAGCAATCGTTCTTCCCCAACTCAGTTTCTTATTTCTCTTCATAAAATATTTGTAGAAAATATTAAGAAAATAAAAGTCATCAATATCAGACTCGACTCGACCAGGTAATCGTTCCAACCTTCCCAGCTGTTGAATATTTTAATAATATATATTAATATATTCGTATGGAAGAAATTGGGTATTTGCCCAACAGTTGCTCTTCATTGGATTAAAGCAATATGACTTTTTCAACTTTACTAAAAGACACGATTCATGTCTGACTAGTGCATGGTTTACTAATAGACGCAACCTTTGGAAATTAATGATTTGCATCATACATGCGAATTGGCATATTGTTGTAATATTAATTCAGTTGTATCTTATGGCGAGAATCCAAAACCAGAAGGTATATCTAACAGGTGCAACCTCCCTATATATTGGTAAATTGGTAGAAGAGAAACACAATTTAGAATTTTGTTGTCTACACAATTTCCTTGCTCTGCCTTCTCTCTCCATCACATTCATACAATTTCTTTCTAGTTATTTCTAAGGGAATATAATTTGGTTTTACTAATCGAATATTCCATACTTTGTTGTATCTTGAAAGTGATTTGCCAAGAATCCTTTAGCAAACTCATTCGAGTGTGGGAAAATAACACTTTAAGAAAACGATTCAAGTCGTACCTCAAAGTCATTATTCGGATTATTCTCTATATTTCTACATTTACAACAACAATCTTAAAGTGTTATTTTCGTCATGGAGAACAAGTCCAATAACCTGGCTTTGAAGATTATCAATCAAGATGTCTACAAGCTAGACAAATTTGATGGATCAAACTTCACCCGATGGAAGGACAAAATGTGTTTCATGCTTACTATTCTAAATGTCATATATGTGTTAGACTCAAAATTGGAACCTATTGGTGAACCAAGTGACAAGGACACGGACAAAATAGTTGTTGATCAAAAGAAGCGTGAAGAAGATGAATTGGTATGTAGAGGACACATATTGGGCACATTATTTGATCGCTTATATGACATGTACGCACACATTCAATCTCTGAAGGAAATTTGGGAAGCACTTGAACACAAGTATACAACGGAGAAAAGAGGTACTGATAAATTTTTAATGTTCAAATATTATCAGTTCACTATCTTTGATAACAAACTCATCCTAGACCAAGTTCATGAATTATTGGTCTTGTTGGAAGTATGCCCACAAAGCCACTCATTTGATGTAATAGCTTTTGGAATACTTATTGTGTTAAACTATTATATGTTTAATAGAGGGCAAAACTTATTGTTAATCACTATTTATTGTATTATGTGTTTAAGCAATAAGGGAATCCAAGGAATGTATTTAATCTAAGAGAAAAAGTGATCTAAGTGAGTTGGATTAACGAGACCTTTCTCTTATGATCATTTCTAAAACGTTCCTAGCCATAGGATTGCCAATTGGGCATTGACAATCCGCTAAGGTTAGTATGTGTTATGTTAACTCAAGCGTGAGTATGACTAGTCTCAAGTCATTTAGTGTTGGACACTGAGAGAAACACATAGGTGCTCAAAAGGTAATTGAGTACACTGAACTACGATCAAAAGAGAGTTCAAACATACATGTCATGTAAGAACTCGTAAGTTGCAATATGCAAAGTAGTCCTTTGACCTGAGGCATCATAGATGTCTAATGGTTGGGTCCTTAATCTTTGATCATGTCAAAGGCATTCCATTGAGAATGTCCACGGCATTATTGGGGTCAAGCTATCTAGTCATGTAGGCATGTGAATGCACAACAAGGGATCTCTAACCTTCCATGGTGGAAGGAGAATACTCTGAGATATGATTCGGGAGTCTTTGGCCAAAGCATACGAATATGACTTAGGAAGTTTGTTCCAAATCATATTCAATTGAATCATATAGAGAAGTATCACATTGGATAGTAGACATGAAACAAACTATCACTTAAACAATGTGATCAAGAGTATTGTATTAGAGAAGGACCGTATTGCGTTGTAGTTGTAACTAGATAGGTTCTCCAACCACTTCTACTTAGTTTAGGTAGCATGACATACTGCTAGGTGTCACTCATGGTTTGTGGAAGCCCTGATGATTAGCAAACACTAATCTTCATCAAAGGGAGAATTGAAATGTAGTTTCAATTCACAATCGATCGTTAAGAGTAACAATCGCCCACTGTCTCGCTAAATGGAACCTAATGGATCGTACACCAAGTAAGGATGAATGTGAAGATATAAAAGAGATGGATAAGCAATTAAATGGTTTAATTAAGAATGGTCAAGATTAATTAATTATACGAAAAGTTCGTATTGGGCTTTTAAGTTGGTTTTGGGTTTCGGGACCCAAAAGGGTTTTTGGTCCACAAGACCCATTGAGTTTAGGTTGTGTGACAACTAAAACTAAATGGAAATTAACCCAAAAACAAAGCCAAAACCGGCCTAGGGTGAGTGGTAGCAAACTTGAGTTAATTGCAAATTTGCCACTCACATGTGAAGTGGTATAAAGGCAACTTTATAGTCATTCTCTCACTAGGTTTTTCTTGAGGCAAAGAAGAGAAACATGTTCTCTCTTTTTCTCCATAGAGGCCGGCCACTTAGGGAGTTTTTCACTAGCATCAAAAACTCTCTAAGTCATCTATCTTCTCTTTACACTACATCTTTGGTGTGGAGACTTAGAGGTACCAAACCTTTGGTACTTTTGGAGATCCTTTCCTCACATCCTCAAGGAGCAAAGGAATATCAAAAGAAAGAAAATCATAAGGGAGATCTAAAGAGCTAGAAGGTGACTTGAAGGCCCTCCATTTGGGTGAATCCCTTGTGTAAACAAGGATGAGCTTCAAGGGTAATGAATCTCAAAATCCTTCCTTCTCTTTAATGTTGTTAAAGAGTCTTATGGTTCACCATTCTCTAGGCTTTGAAAGTCATGGGTTTTAGAATTATTTTTTAATGCATGCCTACTTTAAAGTGTTATTAGTTTGCATTTCTCACATGTTCTTAGCTAGGACAAAATTTTTCCTTCAGGTCTTGGTTTCAAAGCTTCGTGAACTTAAAATAGTTATTCCGGATCCTATGATAGTTAGAGCTATTATGGAAAAATTACCCCATACATGGAATAACTATAGAAAGAAACTTCTACACATGGCGGAAGATATTAGTTTGGACGATTTGCAAAAGGGTATTCAAATTGAAAAGGAAACTCGAAATCGTAATAAGAATTTTGCAAATCAAGATTCCTCCAAAATTCACATTGTCGCAGAAAACAAATACAAAAAGAACTTCAAAGTCAAAATTGACAAAGGGAAATTTAAGAAGACCAATTCCAACAATAATCAAAATAATGCAAATGGTGTCTACTACCATTGTGGAAAGAAAGGCCATTACATTTGCCATTACAAGTGAGGAATATGCCAATAAGACCAATAGCGCAAATATGGTGGAAAATTCTAGAATTGATAATGTTGATGCACAAAATCGGGTCGATCTTGGAACAATGTAAATCTGACTGTGAATCACCCAAATGCACAAGAAAACAAAGATTTATCATGGTTCACCTCAAGTTGAGGCTATGTCCACACTGGTGTTGATTTGGTTTCACTATGTAAATGAATGTACATGGAGGCTAGAGGCAGTGTTTGCTCTCTGCCTATTTTCTTTATGTTGTTCCTCTATGCCTTCTCTATTTGTTTTCCTTCCTTTTTGTTTCCTCCCATCTGTTTGTCTCCCTCTATGAAGGTGAGGAAGAGCCCTTTTATAGAATAAGGGCTTCCTCCACTCTTACATAAAATATGGGCTAAGTAATGAAGCCCAAATAATGAGGCCCAATATATGGTACAATAGGAACCCCCAAGTCTTCAGTCAAGAGAGTATTTTGGCTGGAGACTTCAAATTCAATCCATGTGTGGGCCGAAGTGACTAGGTGTTGACTAGAACTAGTACTCGACATGAGACGGTGCTCAACGTGAAGTGATACTCAATTAGAGGTAGCACACGTTGCGAGGCTGCTCAGCTAGAGGCAATGCTCTCGGCAAGGTGGTTGCTCGGCTGGAAGCGGTGCTCATTGCAAGGCAGCTCGGCTTGTGGCGTTCTTCGTTGTGAGTATGCACTCGACGTCAACGTACGCTCATTATGAGTTAACTCTTGACATGACTCGGGTCCGCTTGTCGGGTTTGCAAATTAGGTCTATGTGTCGGATCCACGGATTGGTCCACAAGTCGAGTCTTTGAGTCGGGGCCATACGTAGGGTCTTTGAGTTGGGCCACAAGTTGGGTTCATGGGTCGAGGTTCAAGCTCAAGGGTGTCTACGTTTGACGGTGCCCAATCTTGTAAGTGTCCAGACGAATGGGTGTCCAAGCTCGTGGGTGTCCAAACACATAGGTGCCCGAATGAGCGAGTGTTCGAGCAAGTGGGTGTTCGGTCAGACAAGAGATTACCGTTCAGACTAAATCTTTGTCACCATAGGCATATGGTTCGTTAGTCTATAAGTTGGTAAACTTCTTTAATCCGTAACAATGTTAATCAATGGAGTATGTGCCATGAATCACTAAAGTTATGTCACCCTAACATTCAGATAATAAAAAGTGTAATTTGGTTAGACTTGCCACATACTATGGGAAATAGTCGTGATAAACCATTAATAATAATGTAAAACATATTATTATAACCTGTCATCCCGTTTATTTAGGCAATTATGCAGTTTAAATAATAGTAATAATAATAATAATAATGTATTAAATAATTAACTAGAAGGAAGACTTATCATTGGTTTTTCCACTGGTGAATGGTGGGAATATTAGACTCTGTCGGCAATAATGGTGGGGATATCATACCTTGTTGGCATTGATGAATGCTTATTCCCCTTGCACTTAAAAGCCAAAACATCATTAGGATACAGTATTCGTCCTCGACAAAATCATCAAGAATGAATAGTGGGATTGTGGGATTGTGGACCACGGGCGAAGTTGTTGGCAGCATCTTCCTTGCCACTAATGAGTTGTTCAGGGTGGAAAAGCTGGTGGTAATTTCCGATCCTCACTTTATCAATGACAGTGGGCTCAAGACCAACAAACACAGCGCGAGGCACGTGCTTTCCAGCTCCAGTTCCACTAAAGAAGGTGTTAAAGGCATCAGCACCTCTACTGACGGTCTTGTCACTAACTCTGCATAAGAGAGGGTCGAGTAAGGATGTTTAAACAAGTAAGGATGTTTTCTGATGACATTATCACCACCGGAACTTCTCAAAAAGCCAATGATTCCTTGATTTTCTTTAGCAGTTCATATCATGTCATCCCTGGCATTGAGTAGTCTGTTATGATCAAATTCACCTTCATGTTATCAAATCCAACCGAGCTCTTCTCTCCATCCAAGCCCAGATACTCCAGAGCTCTCGTCCCACTGTCAACAGCCGTCACTTCCCAGGATGATATCTTTAGCAGGCGTTCAATGACCTTCCAGTCCACGTGGCTGTCATCCATAGCAAGAACATGCAGCTCGCCGGAACCCATGTCTCTGTAAACCTTAGGAACTCAGGTTTTTCACTTTAGTTGCACATCCAAACAACGGTGGGTTGCATGTATTTATAATATGTTCAGGATTACATCGTGTGTTTGAAAAACCCAAATTACATGGAGGTTTGAATTTGAAATTACGAACAGAAAGATGAAAACGATTACAACCAGAATACATTTGAAATAAACAGATCCTACAAACATGGAAAAACCGACGGGATAAGATTTCCAAGTACACCAAAGACTCCTCACGTTGCGGAGAGATTAGTTGAGTGTTGACTTCGTTTAACAGCCCCCCGCAAGACTGGAAGCTTGGACACCAGCAATTAAAACGAGATGAAGACAACCCTTTGGTAAACACATCAACAATTTAATCCTGGGAACAAATGTAATTAACCAACAATTGACCACGCACCACCTTCTCTCTCACGTAGTGATAATCAACCTCTAAATGTTTAGTGCATGAATGAAAAACTGGATTGGAAGCTAGGGCTATGGAGGAAATATTATCACACCAAATAATTGGCTGTGCGAGATGCAAGTGCAGATCCTTGAAGAGAGATCGTAACCAAGACAGTTCTGCGGCAGTATAAGCTAATTGCCTATACTCAGCTTCCACACTCGATCTCGAAACTGTTTTCTGCTTCTTCGAACTCCAAGACACAAGATTGGAACCCAAGTAAATACAAAAACCACTTGTGGAATGTCTTGTGTCCGGATTGCCTGCATAATCTGCGTTTGAAAACGCGGTTAACCGTGAACTTCCAGGCATATATATAAGTCCATGATTATGCGTGGCCTTCAAGTAATGAAGAATCCTCTTCACAGCCATCCAGTGAGTAGTTTTAGGGGAGTGCATAAATTGGCATACTTGATTAACAGCATAAGACAAGTTTGGCTGAGTAATAGTGATGTTTGACAGCCTGACTAAAACAGGTAGGTTCAAGTGAAATATGATGGTCATTTTATGCATCTAAGTCAATCCAAGTATGCTCTGGATTTACTCACACGTACTAAATTTATAGAAGCCAATCTCAACTCCAGTTGCAACTGGATAGAAATTGAGTCCGTATGTGGGTGATCCCTTTGACAAACCAGAATTGTATTGAAGTGTTGTTGGAGCCCAACAATACATCACTATTACTCGGCCAGACTTGTCTTATATTGTTAATCAAGTATGCCAATTTATGCACTCCCCTTAAACTACTCACTGGATGGTTGTGAAAAGGATTCTTCGTTACTTGAAGGCCATGCATAATCATGAACTTGTATATAGGCCTAGAAGTTCACGGTTAACCGCGTTTTCAAACGCAGATTTTGTAGGCAATTCGGACCCAAGACAGGCTTTGGAAACCATGAAAACCTTAGGAACTTGGGTTTTTCACTTTAGTTGCACACCCAAACAACTGTGAGTTACATGTATTTATAATATGTTCAAGATTACATCGTGGGTTTGAAAAACCCAAATTACATAGAGGTTTGAATTTGAAATTACAAACAGAAAGATGAAAAAGATTACAACCAGAATACATTTGAAACCAACAGATCCTACAAACATGGAAAAACCAACGGGATAAGATTTCCAAGTACACCAAAAACTCCTCACATTGCGGAGAGATTAGTTGAGTGTTGACTTCCTCTAACAGTCTCATCCTTGACGGCGAGGTTGAGGAGGGCGAGAAGTGCAGATTCATGGGACTCGGGCGAGTCGCAAACTCGGAGCATGGAGACGAGTGGGCCCACCGAGTCGGAGAGCTGGCGCCGACAGTGCTGTGAGGTCTTGGTGAGGCGCTGGATTTCCTGGGTACCCTAGAGCTTGGAGTCCTAGTTCTCGGATTGGATAGGTTGCAGAACGCGATGGACGGCTGAAGAAGAGGAGAAGGTGGAAGAGGGTGAGTCCGGAGTTGAATTGCGATCGTCAGATGATGAACGAGAATCCATTAAGAAGAGAGGTGATCGAAGTGAAAAGGTGGTTAGACTGAAATTACAGAGAGGTTAGGGGAGAGAGAGAAAACTAGGATCAGACACAGATGGGGTTTCAAGTTCTTGAGTATCCTTTGCAGGTTCACTATGGAGTGTGGACAGGGAAGAGATTTACGACATGGGACGGATGAAAGGGGAACTATTTAGTTATAGGTGTTTACAAATTCACGGTGGATGTTGTGAGGGTTTCACGGTGGTAAGATGAAAATTGAGAAAGAACCGACATAGCTTTTCGTGTCATTTCCCATAGACGGCGCCAAATGTTGATGCACAAAATCGAGTCGATCTTGGAACAATGTAAATTCGACCGTGAATCACCCAAATGCACAAGAACACAAAAATTTATCATGGTTCACCTCAAGTTGAGGCTACATCCACACTGGTGTGATGAGGTTTCACTATGTAAATGAATGTACATGGAGGCTAGAGGCAGTGTTTGCTCTGCCTATTTTCTCTATGTTGTTCCTCTCTGCCCTCTCTATTTGTTTTCTTTCCCTTTTGTTTCCTCCCATCTGTTTGTCTCCCTCTGTGAAGGTGAAGATGAGCCCTTTTATAAAATAAGGGTTTCCTCCACTCTTAGATAAAACATTGGCTAAGTAATGAAGCCCAAATAATGAGGCCCAATATATTGTACAACAGATAACATTGTTGCAATGGTATCAATGATGCATATTGGCATGATTACCGAACTAAATATGGCAACGGCAATAAAATCCTCTGATTGGTGGCTCGACTCAAGGGCTACTATGCATGTGTGCAATGACAAGGCACAATTCAAGACATATGAAGCATCAACGGACAATCAAGAGGTTTTAATAGGGAATCATAATTCCACCAAAGTTCTAGGAAAAGGAACCGTTGAACTTTAGTTTACTTCTAGGAAGAAATTGATGTTGCTTAATGCATTGCATGTTTTAGAAATTAGAAAGAATCTTGTGTGTCACATCCCGGCCGGGGGCGGACCACTTCCTGGGCCCACTCCACCACCGTAGCACGATATTGTTCGCTTTGGGCCCGACCACGCCATCACGGTTTTGTTTCTGGGAACTCACAAGCAACTTCCCAATGGGTCACCCATCATGGAAGTGCTCTAGCCTCCTTCTTGCTTAACTTCGGAGTTCCTATGGAACCCGAAGCCAGTGAACTCCCAAAAGGCCTCGTGCTAGGTAGGGATGGGAATATACATTTAAGGATCACTCCCCTGGGCGACGTGGGATGTCACATTGTGTCTGCAAATTTATTTTGTAAGAACGGTATAAAGACTGTTCTAGAATCCGACAAGTTAAAAATGTTGAAAAATAGAATGTTTGTTAGGAAAGGGTATTCTTGTGATGGGATGTTCAAACTAAGTATTAATAATAAAGTGAATTCTTATGCTTATATTGTTGAATCTTCAGCTCATTTATGGCATTTACGTTTAACACATGTAAATTTTAGATCTTTAAAATACATGTACACACTTGGTTTAATTTCTTGAAATGGTGATTATAATGATAAATGCGAAACATCTATTCAAGCAAAAATGACTTAGAAACCTTTTCCAATTGCCAAAAGAAATACAAATTTATTAGACTTAATACATTCTGACATGTGTGAATTTAATGGTGTTTTAATAAGAGGAAGAAAAAGATATTTTATCACATTTATAGACGATTGTTATAAGTTCACTTATGTTTATTTATTGTCTAATAAAGATGAAGCTTTTGAGTGTTTTAAGCGCTATAAAGCTGAAGTTGAAAACCAAAAAGGAATGAAAATTAAATGCCTTCGTAGTGATAGAGGTGGTGAATATTTTTCACATGAATTTAATATTTTTTTGTGAAGAGGATGGTGTTATACATCAAAGAACTACACCCTATACACCACAACAAAATGGGTTGGCAAAAAGAAAAAATAGGATACTCACTGAAATGATTAATTCTATGATGATTAATGCTAATACTCCTAAATATTATGATTAATGCTAATACTCCTAAATATTTATGGGGTGAATCATTGTTTAGTGTATGCCATATTCACAATATAATTACATCTACTAAGTCACATGTGTCACCATATGAAATTTGGAAAGGAAGAAAACTAAATTTGTCATATTTGAGAGTATGGGGTTGTGTAGCTTTTTATAAGGCACTCGATCCTAAGAGATCCAAAGTTGGGTCCCAGAGGAATTAAAAGCATATTTGTAAGATATGCAGAAAATTCAAAGGCATATAGATTGCTTAATTTATACTCAAACACAATAGTTGAGTCTAGAGATGTTGAATTTATAGAAAATAAATACTATAATGACTACTCAATATCTAGAAAAGAGAATGATCAAACATTTTTCTCTAATCCAGCTACTAATTTTTCTCAAGGTGAGAAAAGAAAACAGTCTGAAACTGTTAATGAACCAAGGAAACGCCAAAGAGTAAGAAAAGAAAAGACTTTAGGCCCTGATTTTATTTCATCTCAATCTATTGTATTTTTAGTCGAAGGAAATAGAACAAAGGTTCTTAAGAAAATACCCATATTGTTGAATGTTGAGGATGATCCTAAAAGTCTAGGTGAAGCAATGACTTCAAGAGATGCAGCTTTTTGGAAAGAGGCTATAGATGATGAATTTGAATCATTAATATCTAATCAAACATGGGTTTTAGTAAACTTGCCCTAAGGATCAAAAGCAATAGGTTGTAAGTGGGTATTTAGAAGAAAATACAATATAGACGGGTCTATTCAGACATTTAAAGTCTGGCTGGTTGCCAAGGATTTTAAGCAGAAAAAGGGAATAGACTATTTCGATATATATGCACCAGTAGCTAGGCTCACATCAATTAGAATATTGTTTGCATCGGCATCTTTATATAATTTGCATGTGCATCAAATGGATGTGAAAACAACATTTTTAAATGGTGATTTGGATGAAGAAGTCTATATGGAACAATCGGAAGGGTTTGTTTTCCTTGGGAATGAAAAGAATGTTTGTAAATTAGTAAAGTCATTATATGGATTGAAGCAAGCACCAAAATAATGACATGAAAAATTTCATTTTGTCATTTTGTCATATGGATTTAGACATAACAGTGCTGATAAATGCATATATTCTAAATTCACAAATGATTATGGTGTTGTTATATGTTTATATGTCGATGACTTGCTAATTTTTGGTACAAACATGAAAGGTGTATTTGAAACTAAAGAGTATCTAAATTCAAAATTCAAGATGAAGGGTTTGAATAATGTAGATACCATATTGGGAATTAAAGTAAAGAAGCATAGTAGGGGTTATGCTTTGTGTCAGTCACATTATATAGAAAAATTGCTTCTTAAGTTTAAGCATCTACAAATAAAAGATGCAAATACCCTTATGACCCTAGTGAGACATTGCTTAATAATTATGGTAGGTCCGTTGTACAGCTTGAATATGCTAGTGTAATCGGAAGTTTAATGTATGCCATGCATTGTACTAGACCAGATATCGCATTTGCAGTAAGCAAACTTTCTAGATACACTAGTCATCCAGGTACTGCTCATTGGAAAGCAATAAATAGAATTTTTGGTTATCTTAAAATAACTATTAACCTAAGTTTAACTTACTATGAGTTTCCAACCGTACTTGAAGGATATTCAGATGCAAGTTGGATAACAAGTGCTAATGATAATAAGTCTACATCAAGGTGGATTTTTACAATTGCCAGAGGAGCAATTTCTTGGGCTTCGAAGAAGCAAACATGTATAGAACATTCAACTAATGGAATCTGAATTTATAGCATTAGTGGCAACAAGTAAAGAAGCGAAATGGATTAGAAATTTGTTATTGGAAATAGAGTTGTGGCCACAACCAATGCCATCCATTTCTTTATATTGTGATAGTGAGGCTATTTTGTCTAGAGCATACAATAAGGTACACAATGGAAAGTCTAAACATATTAGCCTGAGACATGAATATGTCAAGCAATTAATAACTAATGGAGTTATTAATATTATTTATGTTAAATCCAGTAATAATTTGGCGGATCTGTTAACGAAAGCACTTTCAAGAACTTTGGTAGTTAGTACATCTAGTGGAATGGGCTAAAACCCTTTACTGAAAATTAGCCACCAATAATGGTAACCTAACTTTGTCTAGAACATCACTAGTTTAAAAGTTTAATGAGTAATAACAAGTTATTGATAAGTGATTGTGAAAGCACCGAAAATTAATATATAGCTCATTCCAGGATGATCAGTGCAAGACTGCTACGTTTGGGAGGATGAGTTTTATCTCTTAATGAGGTTATTTGTAGCTGTGTCGATAGTAGCAAGGACATAGGAAGGAACCTCACCTATATGAACATAAGAAGTGGTGCCGTTTCTACCAAGAGTTGGGTTTTCTCTTGTAAATGTTCATGAAACCAGGATGAAGCACAAGGCCATAATAGTGCTTAGTTAGTTCAAAAATTTCTTTAAGGAAATAAGATATAGTTATGTGTGTAGCGATTCCGGTTTTAACATAAGAATAGTTGGTTTAAATTTAGGTCTTCATCGCATTCGTTATAACTTTGAATTACTTACACTAATTAAAGGTTTAGTTCGAAAGACACCTTTATTGTATGCATGATTATATCAGTATGTTTGTGATTAATTATAAGAAGAGAATTATTATAATATCATTTATTATATATTTTTAAAATAGGGAAGGATTGTTGAATATTTTAATAATATATATTAATATATTCGTATAGAAGAAGTTGGGTATTTGCCCAACATTAAAGCAATATAACTTTTCCAACTTTGCTAAAAGACATGATCCATGTCTGACTAGTGTGATGAGTCCATTTTATACTATATATTTTACCCTAATTTTAGTTATAATTTATTGGTTATTTTAGTAGAATTTTGATACTTTGTTATATATTTTCAATGTAGGACATTCGACTACCTCTAGAACAAAAAGCCACCAAATGGATGAATTTTGGAGTGATTCCAATTGAAAGATATGCTCGTGAGTCTTTCAAGATAATTGTATCAAAATTCTAGATTTTTCTACCAAGCCGTTTGACCGTGGCGATGAAAAGAAGACCTAGTGCGCAACTTTCCCAGATTGATGTTTCTGGACGTTTTGGGTATTTTAGAGGTCAAAATGACATATTTTAAGGAAGATTCCTTCTGAGAATTTTTTAGGGACATCTCAAGCTTTCAAAATAGATCCTTTGGGACCAAATCGGAGTTGATTTGGTCAGTTAAAAGACTAATTTTCTAAGAACTCCGAATTCCAGTTAAAATTGGAAACCTTTTAATTTCTGTTTTATTATTTTATTATGTTTCCTAATATTATTCTAAGACTTTTTCTAGGTAGGGTTTATTTTCTACTAGTATAAATAAGGCTTTTTAGCCATTAGATAGGGGAGACGCATTATTTTGGAGAACTTCAAACTTTTACCTACAATGTGTTTTCAATCATTTTTCTATTTAATATATTTTCTTTAATTTTTATTATGATTGTTCGTAACTAAATTCTTTTGCTAGGGTTAGGCCATGAGCCTTAACATATTTTATTAATTTGCTTATGAATGGATGCATGCTTGCATTGAATTATTAATCATTGCAATTAAACTATCTATATATTTTAATGATTGATCACCATTAGTATATTTAGACAAGTAATTTGATGCAATTTTTGTTGGAACATCACCCTGAAATTGAGGAGTGCTTCTTGTGATTAGTAATTGTAAGTTCACTTAAGGCGAATATCATGCTCTTAAGAGTTGCATGGCTTTTCAAAGGATTTTCACAAAGCTTAATGAGTCTTGCATGTTTATATTTGATCTGAACATCACAGACGGGTTGCATGTTAGATATACGTTTTCGCTTGAACATCACGAGGAAAATATGCATTAAGAAAACCTAACCTTCAAAGCATGTATGTGGAAATTCATAAGTAATTGGTAAATTTGCGTAGGATTGTTAATGGTGACAGGAGAACCCTAGTGTTTAAATTGTTTTCCAAAATTGTTTTCTTCTGCTTTCTTTACTTTGTTGATCTATTTAATTGTTTTTATTTTAAATTCTTTTTTATTATTTTAAATTTCAACATCAACCTCTTCGAACCTTTGTTCTAAATAATTAGCTAAGGGTTAGTTTAAATACAAATTATTCATTCAATCCTGCAGATAACGATCTTACTTTAGCCGTTTATACTACAACTACCTTGTTCTCTTGCAAGTATTTTTAAGTGTTTTAATCCCTACTTTGCAGGTGGTAAAAATATCTATCAAGAAATTGGCACCGATGCCTGAAATTGTTTCAAATAATTTGTGTTTATCATATTCTTAGTTAATTATTATTGTACATACATATTTATTTTTTTATTTAATTGCTGATTTTATTTTTTTTTAGGTTGATTTGTTGATTTTTGGGAGCAATTCAAAGATGGGCTGGGAGCTACCACCACCAGGACCACCTTTATGGATCTTTTTCTACGAATTTAAACCTACAACTTGTGCTCTTTGCTGTTCAAATACCCATGAAATTTTGCAACGCCTTGAAAAGAAATTTTTTCCTAACTATGTGGATGAACATATTAATATGAGGAACGACTCACAATGGTGTTCAAACGATCCCACTTGATTTCTATGCTCCAAATTTGAAAAAGCATCCTAGGTTTAGATGGGCAGGCACTCAACAGCCCTTTGAGCAACCTAATGTGCCACAAAGTTAAAAAGAAGGTTGGGCTACTAGTACATTAGAATGTGTGGAGAGCTCTAATAACATGCTAGAGATTGAAGAGCCATCAAGGTTTGACTCATGCACAACAAAGGAAATAGAACATGTTGATCTTAACATATCCCCAGAACCCATTCCTACCCAAACCTATATTCCACACATTCACTTTCAAATGCCTGCAATGCAATCCACAAAGCTGCAGGAAAGCTGTGAAACTACCAGCACACGCGGAAAGCCAATCATAATTGCAGAAAGAGTGCAGGTCCATCAAGCAAGCTAAGGCATACGAGAAGAAGAAGACGTTTGGTGGCAGCCAAATTCCTCATAGACAAATTCAGCCAATGCACAAATTATGAGTATTAAATACAAGATTCATGGCAGCTTGTCAAAGACGTGTAAACCTAGAAATAAGGTATTTTCTTTATGGTTTATGAGAAAATATGTCAGCACGTTGCTACGGGACTTGAATGTATTAGTTGCAACATGCATGAATAGTTTCGACACAAAGCAACTAAAAAGATGTAGCACCTAAGAATCAATGAACAATTGGGACATCTTACTCATATGTGAGAGTCTCAATCCCTATTGAACAAAAGTCATATTTCTTCTTCAAATTGAATCGACATCATTGATCAAGCAATTAAACATTCCTACTAACAAATAATTGACCCAAGAGTTGAGCAGATATATAGGGATTGGACAAAGGGGACATAATTAAACTATATAATTTAACAAAAGTAAAGGTCAATACAACTCTTCGAATTAAACTATATATCTAATTTACCAGAAAACTTTGTAGAAGTGATAGTTTACCTGATATAAGCACTTAGTTTTCCTATTTAAACAGTTTATCCATTTTTTTTATAAGTAAAATATAGCTTAAGCTTAATTTATTAATAGCTTAATGCAGTTCAATAGTATTTTCTAGTGTGCCGAGAAAGAGAAGCTATAGCCAACCCACCTTAACTTTTTACTTTTTCCAGATGCATACTTACAATTTACTTGCACCCTCATACCATGTGTCTTAAGCTGTTATCTATGCAGCATTTTCGCTCTTTTGCATGAGAACCTCGACAACAAATGATTTCATCTGTTACCAGTTAATGGAGATGTCTTCTGCACGATTAGACTACAAAGAGGAAGCAAAACAGTATTAGGAAAATACATTATACTCAAAATCATCATTAAAGATATTTTCAAACAAATCACAATTCATTACACAAAGCGCATCTAACTCCAAGGCAAGAATACAGATGAACCACCACCAGCAACCAAAACAGTTTTTTTTTATAATGAAATTATACACCTCTCACCCAAGCAATAACCAGTTATTTTGAACTGTGCATCTGTAAAACAAATGAGTACGAATATATTAAAGAGCAACAACCACTAAATTTCTAACATCATCAACATTCATAACATTAAGCATGTAGGGAAACTATTTCATTTCCTTTTAATTTTAGGTGACACAACTGATGCAAGAAAAGGTCGAGCAAGTAGCATGACATCAAGAATAAAGGAAGATATTTAGGATGGAACTATTAAAAGTTTCTGTAAACCATTAAATTTATGCTTAGTGAGTATACCAGAAGATCTGCGTGTAACGAAAGTACAACAACCAAGGGTCTGTGTTGGCTAGAGAACTCTGGAGACACGAAAAAATCTCAAGGGTCTGTGAGTATACCAAAAAATCTTAGAAATGCATATCAGTCCAAGGTCTCAAGTTCTCAAAATGGAGAATTACTGATTAGAACAGTTTGTCACCAAAAAAAATATATTGGAGAATCAAATTGAAAAATCCAACATAACCTAAATTTACATTAACAAATAAACAGGTGCTACAGTAAAGAAAAAGAGAGCCAAGAACGGAATTTTACTTTACTGCCTGAGAACGAAATAAAGACCAACTAGAATGCAAAAAATAATGAAGTGAAATAAGCATATGGAAGTGTTATATATATATATATATATAGTTTTTGTTCCAATTTGTTGTGTATTGGGAAAGACAATAATGTAATTTTCATTACTTATTGGTTTTGAATTTGGGTGTTCAAAGGACTTAATATTTGTTTTAGTTTGTGTAGAGAACAGAGATCTAATGACATGTTGGTTGAATGCTATATGAAAATACAAAACGGCCAAACCTTTGGCGTTATTTTAAGTAAAAAAACAATGTTGACGCATCAAATACATTTAATGCACACTCCCAAATGCAGTCTTCATGTTCCCATCGAAACACTATGCATCTAAATCCTATACTCAATTCATAAAGGTTAGCCCCATTAATTAAGGGAATATAATTGCAATATGCATAATTAGTTGGTATCAACCATGTATATCTCACACAACTAAGAATGCAAGGCCAAAACCAGAGTACACTTACATAGGTGTTATTTCCCATTTGCATTTTGATAAGTCTCATGTTTTAACAATCATCCAGCATCCCACTCATGGTATAATTGTTTGTGGGATGACACAACTGGAGACTAATTCTACAGAACCCATGACACAAAACAATCCAAAATTAACAGATTGCAATAACAACATTCCAACAAAAGTAAGAAGACAGAAAAATAATCTAAAGTAATTTAGTTCAATCATGCATAAATCAAGGCAGTCACGTAAGGCTAGTATGTACGGTAATCCAACACATTAACATAAAGCATCCAAATACAGACTCAGAATTACAAAACACATAAAAATTCACATTCCAACATGTTATCCAATCACCAATTTTAAATCCACCAAAACCAAATCCCAAAATAAAAAAAAAAGTGATCAAATGTTTGATTTTGCTAAATATTACAAAATAAAATAAATAAAAATATGTACAAATCAGCATACATACCTTGTAGCAGTGCAGGGAACAGTAGCGTAAGTTGCATCGAGGGCATGTGTACTGGGTATAGAAAGATAAACTTCCTCTGCAAGATTTACGATTTGAATGAATAATTCAGTTACATAGATGTGAATATATATAGCCTTAGTTGCCTTAGGTTAGTACAATAATACCCTCAACTATCTTAACTAATTACAGATACTAACAAAACAAACCGCACTTAGCTTTAACAAACTATTTTTCACTAACTACATTGGATGACTTGTCATCCTTCCTAATACACCCCCTTAAGCTAAAAGAGGAATCAGATAGGATTCCAATTGGAAGCTTGGAACACAGATAAGAAAATCTGGTTTTAGACAAAGACTTGGTGTGGAGATCAGCCAATTAGTCTTCACTGCAAAATAGTGAACTTTGATGAGGTTGGCTAATACCAGCTCCCGGATGTAGTGATAATCAAGCTCAACATGCTTTGTTCGAGCATGGAAAATAGGATTAGAAGCTAAAGAGATAATGGAGATATTATCACACCAAAGTGTAGGCACTTGAGGTAGAGGAAAATGAAGGTTCTTAAGTATTTTGCACACCCAAGTGATTTCTGCAGCAGTATGAGCTAAAGACCGATATTCAGCTTCGATAGAGGAACGAGCAACAATGCTTTGTTTCTTTGCACTCTAACTAATGAGATTAGGGCCAAGAAATACATAATATCCACTAGCAAATCGTCTATCAAATGGACAACCAGCCCAATCAGCATCAGAGTATGCTGAAAGAGTGATAGGACCTGGAGTGAACCATAAACCATGAGAGATAGAACCTTTAAGAAATCTGAGGACCCTTTTCGCTGCTTGAAGATGTTGATCTCGGGGAGCATGCATAAATTGACAAATCTGATTGACAACAAATGCAATATTCGGTCGAGTTCAAGTGAGATATTGTAACCCACCAACTATAGAACAATATTCAGTGGGATTGGATAAGAGAGGTCCACTGTGATCCAGTTTCTTAGAACCAAAAGGAGTGCAACAGGGTTTTGCACCCTCCATATTTGTTTTCTTTAGAAGATCAAGGAGATACTTGGTCTAATGCAGGAAGAGTCCTTTGTTAGATCTGTGTACTTTCAACCCCAAGAAATAGTGTAAAGGACCAAGATCTTTTGGAAACTGAGTGCTAAGTTGCTGGATAAACTGATGACAAAGGTGAGAGTTAGACCCAGTGACTAAAATATCACCCACATAGACAAGAACAATGACCAACTGAAGGCCATTAAGAACAAAGCATCCGATTGAGATTGGTAAAACCCAAGTGTACGAAGAGCTTGGAACAATTTATCAAACCAAGCTCGATGAGCTTGTTTAAGACCATATAAGGATTTCTTCAATTTGCAAACAGAACTGGGAGAGTTAGGATCAACAAAACCAGGAGGTTGTTGCATATAAACATCCTCTTTTAAATCACCATGAAGGAATGCGTTGCTAATGTCTAATTGGTTCAAAAACCAATTATATTGAACAAGTGTAAAAAGAATCCAAATAGTAACCAGTTTAGCAACAGGACTGAATGTTTCTTGAAAATCCACTCTTTCTTGTTGATGAAAACCATTGGCCACTAGACGGGCTTTGTGTCGGTCAATGGTTCCATTAGGATTTTTCTTGATTCGGAACACCCATTTACAACCAACAACATTCTGAGAATGATGAGATGGAACAAGAGACCAAGTGCCGGTGGATATTAAAGCATTATACTCAGCTTGCATTGCAGCTCTCTAATGAGCTTGTTTGGATGCTTGCAAATAAGTACTGGGAACAAAGTCAATATCAACTGGAAGTGGATGTTTGGTGGCTGCATAAGCTCTAGACTTGAAGATTCCAGCTTTAGATCTTGTAATCATAGGATGTGTATTCCCAGAAATAGGTAGATGACTTGTCTGAAGAGGCAAGAGAGAGGATTCTGAGATAGAGACAGAACTGGAAGAACTTGGAGAATTATCCACTGACTGATGACTTGAAGAACTTGTAATTATAGGAGCAGAAGAACACGGTGGTGCAGAGGGACTAGCAGTAGGAGAACTTGAGAAGTGTTTGTGGAAATGAAGATCTAAAGATGGTGAAAATGTTGAAGATGAACTCTCTGCATTTGAACTGGGAAGCTGCAGTGACTTGAATGGATAAGAATTTTCATCGAAGACAACATGTCTTGATATATAGATTCGATTTGTAATGGGATCAAGGCACCGATAGCCTTTATGTTGCAGACTATATCCCAAAAACACACAACTTTTACTCTTAGCATCCAGTTTATTAGGAATGTAAGGTTTAAGCCACAGATAACATTGACAGCCAAAGACTTTTAGTTTTGAGTAAACTGGATGATGGTTGAAGAGAAGTTCCCATGGTGACTTTGTAAGCCCAGAAATAGGAAGTCTATTAATAAGATATAGAGCAGTGGAAAATGCTTCAACCCAAAAAATTTGAGGAATATCAGAGGCAACAAGTAATGTTCTAGCTGTCTCAACAAGGTGTCGATGTTTTCTCTCTGCACAACCGTTTTGTTCAGGAGTATGTGGACAACTAAACTAATGTAATATACCATGTTCACGAAGAAATGAAGCAAGAGAGTGATTAGTGAACTCACCCCCTGAATCTGAACGTAGAATCTTGATTTTATTGCCACTGAAATTTTCTACATAGTTTTTTAAAGTAACAAATGTAGAAAATACATCAAACTTGGACTTCAATGGGAAAAACCAACTATATTTGCTAAAATCATCAACAAGAAGTAAGTAATACTTGAAACAACAATTAGATGTGATAGAGGCAGGTCCCCACAGATCACAATGTAGAAGTTGCAGACCTTGAGTTGTTGATGAAGAAGCCACTCCAAAAGGAAGCTTGTGGTTCTTAGCAAGTACACAATCTGAGCAGAAAAAATCAACAGTTTGCTTGCCTTGTAATGCAAGATTATTAGTAGATAAAGACCCTTCTGAAAATTGAGGAAGAAGGATGGCCTAAGCATAGAAGGTTCAGAAGTAGAAGAACTGGTAGAACATTGTAAAGCATAGAAGCCATCTTTAACAGGGCCTTGCAAAAGCGTCTTCCCTGAAATGCGATCCTTGACAATGGATCCATAGGGGTCAAGAGTCAATGAACAGTTGTTATCCTTAAGAAATTGATAAGCAGACAAGAGATTATGTTTCATGAAGGGAACATGTAAAACATTTCTTAGCTTAAAATTGATTTAAGAAGTGTGCAGAGATGATGAACCAATATTATGAATAGATAAGCCTTTACCATCGCCAATATACACTGTCCTTTCCAGTGTAGGGAGTAGGAGAAGAGATATTGGCTACATCATTAGTGATGTGAGAGGTTGCTCCAGAATCAATTAACCATGGCTGAGAGGATTTGGCTGAATGATGCACACACATAGCAGCAAGTTTAGCCGGAGGAATTCGACTACAAATGTCTGAATTCATACGATCAAAGCAGTCAATAGCCTCATGACTTGTGGAACCACAGATCTGACAAGGAACTTTGGAAGTAGAAGAACCTTGATAATTGCGAGAGCCTTGATAAGTCCGATTTCCACGATGGTTGGTGAAAGGACCGCGATTATTATGGAAGCTGCGATTGCTGCGATTGGAGAAGAAATTACCTCGAGATGGCTTCCCCCGATTTGAGTTAAACCGAGAAGCAGAGTGAAGAGGTTGGTTCTGAGTAGCAAAGGCAGATGGAGTAGGCAGAATAGGAGGCTGAGATTGCACGGAGAAGGCTTGAAAGGGATCTTTTGTGAGTAAGAGGCCATGTAGTTCATCAAAAGAGGTAGAAGATAACCTGAGCATGATGGAATCGATAAAAGATTCGAATTCATCAGGCAATCCATGTAGTGTTGCAGCAATTAGATCACGATCGGACACTGAAACCCCAGCAGCTTACAAGGAATTAGCAATTTCCTTGATTTGTTGAAGATATTTAGAGATGGACTGAGAACCTTTCTGAATTGATTAAAGCCTCGATCGCAATTGGTGAACATGAGCCTCTGAAATCCCACCAAAACGTTGTTCAAGCTTCACCCAGAGCTCGCGAGAAGAGGAAACCCCAACTGTGAACGGAATTATCTCTTCGAATAGAGTGAAATTAAGCCAGATCAAAAGATTTTGATCTTTTTCATACTAATCTTCGAAGGCAGGGCTCATCGATCGATCAGGCAAATATGGCGAAGGACAGATCTCAGTGCCATCAATAATCCCAAGAAGTTTGTAGCGCTTGAAAATTGGAGCAAACAAAGCGCGCCATGGCCGATAATTGGACCTTTTCAACTTGATCGGCACCATACTGCCGATGTTGTGAATCGTAAGAGAGGTATACGAATTCAGAGGACTAAGATTAGAAGAGGAATTAGGGGTTTGGACCGAAGGAGAGATGATCGGAGAAGATGAAATAGACGGTGGCGATTCAAATTGAGCAGCCATATCCACAAAGATCAAAACAAATCGAAGACAAAAAACGAAGAATCAGAGAGTAGAAAGCAAGAAACAATCAGAAATCGATCGATTTGACGAACGAAAGCGAAGGTCGGTGCTGTGAAGCAGAAAGGCGAGATACCATATAGAAAGATAAACTTCCTCTGCAAGATTTACGATTTGTATTGTATGAATAATTCAGTTACATAGATGTGAACATATATATATATATATATATATATATATATAGGCTTAGCTGCCTTAGGCTAGTTACAATAATACCCTCAACTATCTTAACTAATGACATATACTAACAAAACAAACCACACTTTGCTTTAACAAAATATTTTTCACTAACTACATTGGATGACTTGTCATCCTCCCTAATACTGGGAAAATTGCTTCTTTTAGAACGTGTTGCAAGTTTAGAGTAGTGTTGAACTGCTCACTTTGCAAAATATTATAGGTACATGTGTGTGTGTGTATATATACATATATATACACACACATACACACACTAATCAGCACTTCAGAGCTTCCTCCTTTCTTCTCATATGTATGCTTCCTTGATACAAATTGGAAAAATGAAAGTTGTCAATGTAAATAAATTACAGTTTTAGTGAAAATGAGACAACACAACTTATTTATTGAGAACAAAGCGATTTTCAATTGCCAAAAAATTAAATATTTTCTTCAATTAGTTCTCAAATGCACTTATTATGATCCTAATCTCAAAAGGGTATCCTCCACCACTCAAAATCTCCACACCAAAATTGAAAATTTCACTGCTTTCAAACAAAAAACAAAAAAAAACAAAAGCTACCAAGATGCTAAAAAATTGTGCATAACCTGAGCAACGATTATTAATGCACAATACTAAATCCATTTTCATCGGTTAACCATTAAAACTAGAAATCTGTATTCGCATACAACACACATACTTTTAAACTACATAACTTTTTACGTATGTTTTAGAAGTTAGATTTTTTTCTAATCTAGTCTCGTACAGTGTTTGGAATCTTGATCTGAAATGTTTAACTGAGAATGAAATCACAAATTTTATAGGCAAACAGCATATATAAAAATAAAAAAGTGCAAAATTTTTTATTTCCATTTAGTTCTACTGTGATAAGTGTACCTGAAACCATGGCTAAAAAATAAGCTTTCATTCATTTTGTTTAAAGAAACACTCTCAAGCAATAGAGAAAAAAAAAAGTAACCTCTTCGACTGACTGAAATCATCTAATTCCTTAATCCTTTCATCTTCGACAGACTGAAGTCATCTTGTGAACTATTCTGCTAACAATTTGCAGCACAAATTATGCCCCCACCTATTTCAAAAAACCCCACAGTCTAAACATCACATTTAACATGAAAAAACTAAAATTGACTAAACAAACTTTAAATTGGCTAGACACAAAGCTTATACAAACAAAGGCAATGTTGCTATCCACAAAAGAAAAGTAAAGGAAAAAAAAAACCATACAACATTGTGAAACACCATTAATCACATATACTAACTACCAACATCACAACCTTTTTTTTTTTTTTTTTGCTGATTCAAAATATTGTATTTATAAAGATTGGCACAACCCCATTACAAAAAAGATTGACACTTGTTTTAGGCTCCACTTAGTTTGAAAGCCCACGTTTATAAAGACTGGAGCACATATAAACACTAGGACAAAAACCTGGCAGCAACGAATGCAAAATCATTCACAACACATAACAGACATTAACTCACACAACATGATACAAAATCCTAACATATTAATTCATACAACATTATAATCCACCATCCCATTTGTCAACATAATTCACCTCTCTGACTATCTTCCCCCTCTCTCACTAAACAAAAATACCCATCTTCCTCTTTTGAAAGCTGCAATTATATAATTGAAACAATATATAATAAAAATAGAAAAGAGTGAACTCAAGATTAATAAAGGCAAACCAACATTTAAATGTTCATAGACGAATCAGCAATGAAAATGCGGAGAATCAAATAACAAGGTCTTTTTAATTTCTTCTTGTAGCAATAGACGATCACCAAGCATTACACTCTAACTTTCAGTCAAGCTTAAACGGATATCCTATCTTTCCTTGTAACTCATCTTTCTTTTCATGGATATTAGTTTTTCTTTCTACATTTAAACAAAATGATAGCATGAAAAACTCATTTTGCCAAGTTAACAACCATTAACAAATAGCTTCTAGAAAAGGTCAAAGTGAATAAGATCATTTCAACCTTTAGCTCGAGAACAATTCATAAAAATCTACCCAAAATGAAAATTCCTACACCAATCTTTGTGATATTGAAACAAAAAATTAAGTTGTTTGATTTCAAGCAACCTTACTTTACCTCTATACATGGAAATGTTCCTATTTATGCTGCATTACATGTTAAAAAAACCATATTAATTGAAAAGATAATCATAAAACCTAGCTAGCTAGTTGAATTATTTGTTAATTAAACGTACTCGTGGCTTGCAAATTGGCAGGCCATGCCAGAGGGAGAGAAGATGATCATGAGGGCAACTTCAGCATCGTAGAGGATAGAGAGGTCAAAAGCCTTCTTCAAAAGTCCATTTATGCGTTTGGAGAAGGTAACCTCTTAAGTCACAAAAAAATAAAAGCCTTTTTCGTTAGCAAAATCTCTTTCTACCGAGAGTTCTAAAAGTTTTTTTTGTGTAACAAATAAATAATCTGAATCGTTCTAGCATCCTATTTTTTCACCACATAAACAACAAATCACAAATTTAACACTTGCAATGGTATACAAAACCAACCATAAACGAAAATGAGAATGTTGAGAAAATAACCCAGATGAAGGCAGCTTTGGAGAGTTTAGAATCCAAGTATGGTATCAACAGCCAAGATATGTTCCTTGTAATATCCTTGTATAGATCCCAAAACAAATAAAATCTGCAAAGTCAAATTTCTTGTTATAGCCAAAAGAGAACAATAGTATGTAAGGTAGTGCATCTCAAACATTAAATGAATAATTCAGATAAAATGAAATCACAAAAGAACATAGAAATTTAAAGAAAAATTCTTCATAAATTAGCATCCTGACTGCTTTGGATCCAAAAACTTCTAGCACAGACAATGCACTGCAATTTATCTACAATAAAAGCCTAAACCTATGAAGGCAGCGTCTGTGATTTTTCTTTATCGAGTTAGGATAAATAATAAAATCTGGCTATAAAGTTCCACATGCATGTGTCTCTGTGCTACATTCTTTTTCTCGCTACTTATTTTTTATTAGAATTATGTGTTGGTTGTTGCCCGAACAGAAATTTCAATTGGTTAGCTTTGAGGGATGGAAATAATATTTTCTGAGCAAGAAAACAGAGGCAAATAAATAAAATTGTCGATCAAGTGCAAGTTGTATCCTAAGAAATTCTTAAGCTAATGTAATTGGCTTCAAAATTCTTGGTTCTTTTCAGATAAATTTTTGGTTATTGTTTCTCTCTTTCATGCAAGCTTACATCACTAAAGGAAGCCAGAGATTTTCACCTTCGGTTTGAGATCCTCAAGTCGTGGGCTCTGCAAGCGGTTCCAGAAAACAAAAAGCACCGTTTCCTGAAAATAAAAGGAAAACTATACCATAAACCCACACTGAGCATCTAAACACATAAACAAAATAGCCAAAATTTGGAAAAACCAAAATTTAAACAAAGTTGTATCTGCAGACCAAAGGCCACCAAAAAAAAATTCTTAACAAGACTCAAAATGAAAAACAAAAATTGTGTACAGTCAGTACAAAAGGGCTACCAACGCTGCACACAACAACTCCAAAATTTGATGACCAATGTTTCCTGAAAGCAAAAACTGAATCAAATTAGACAACCAGACGCAAGATCGAAGCACACATACATAACCCCCAAAATCACAAAAAAAAAAAAAAAAATCCAAACACAAAATCCAGCTGCAAATCGAAAACAACGAAACCAGAAATTAAACAGGGACACTGAAAAAGACCTAAAACTCTCAAATGTATGTATTCTTATTCCACATACACGAACCTAACTTGCCATTGTTCACCACCCCCACTCCTCCCTCTCTCTTTATCTCCCTGCAATCCTAACGATTTCTGTCATTGTGACCCTCTCCTGGCATGGATTAATAATGACCTCAACAGCTTACGGAAGCCAAACCCTAGAGCTTCGAAGGGCAGAAATGATCACAGATACAGGAATAGTCCTTCTTCCTTCCCCACTGCTGCTACTGCCACTTTCTCTCTCTAAAAATCAATTGAAAATTGTTTAGAGACAGAGAGACAGAGAGGCGAGAGTGATGAGGATTGGACGAAAGAAGGATGAAAAATGTAAAGGACATGAAAGCTTGAATTCGAATGCCAAATTGAAAACAGAAAAGATGAGTGTAAGGGTGGTTTCCGAGGTCAGGAGCAGTGATCAATTCAATGATTCAAATTATATTTAAATTATCTTCTTTAGCTCTAAAACAACAAACCCAGAAGCCTAAGGTTGCATGAATGCAAAACTCAAAAATCCAAATTCCAAAGAATAATTAAAGAAAAACAGAAAATACGAAAATATAAAAAAAAACCCAAAAGAAATCAAAACATATAATCAATAAATAGTTAATTAATTAACCAAATAAATACAATACCTGAATGCCCCGTTTGAACAACTCGATGCAAGAACCCGATAATCCGGCAAGACCGAACATTTTAGAACTGATTGCATAATGAAAGGCCTTCGCCTGTGTGTCCTGAGTAGAATGGAGTGAACGGTGGTGGTTTTGTGGTGATGTTTCGCCGGAAGCAGCAGCAGCACCGCCTGAAGTATCCCTACTGATCGAAGCAGCAGCAAAAGAAGAAGATGAGGTGAAAGACGATGGATGTTCATAATCCAAGAGTTCGAAGGGATTTACTTTTGGATTCTTTGGCTTTCAGATGGAGTTTGCTTGTGTGTAGGCTTGCAACTTCGTTTGTAGGCATGATGTTTCCATGGAATTTCTCTCGGGCTTACATAGAAAGCAAAGCGAGAGAGAAAGCTCTCCAGATTTTGTGAACTCAAGGCTTGAGTTTGGTTTTTGACAAAAATGGAAGCCACGACTTCTCAGAGAGATCAGCGAGCTCACATTTTTTAATTCTCCGAGCGAGAAAACTCTCGAGCTTTTGCAGAAGAGGAATTGTGTTTTGTCGAGGTTTTGAGTTGTAGTGGAGCTGACGAAGGGAGATGAGAAAGAGGTGGAGCGGCTAGGGTTTGAGTATGGAAGAGATGAAAATTGGAGAGAGCACCTGTTTTAGCTGAAAGCATGGCTCACACACAGGGATCAAAAGTGGAGAGATTCAATGGCAGTCTTGTAAATAAAATGAAATGTCTTATGAAACACTGTTCATATGAATAGTACAATTTTCCCTTCCACTTTAGACTAAAGTAATAATAGTTCATGGTTCAAGAATATAATGGATGCAACCTAAAAATGTTTATTTTTTATTTTTACTTTTTTCCTTGTGTTGACTTTTGGTTTATTATTGATATGTACTGATCTTTTAGGACATGATTGGTATCCTATTTAAAAAATTTTATAATTTCTTAAAACATTTCTTAAAAAATTTTCTTGAAAACAATTTTTTTTAAGACTCAAAAACATGTTTGATATGCGGTTTAAAAATTTTAAATCTTACAACTTAAACTGGACAAAGAGATCCAAAAAGAGGGGGTCGAGAAAGAAAGAGGAGAGACGAAGAAAGAAAGTAAAAGATGATTGGAGGAAAGAGAAAAAAGTGAGAGGATCGTAGGAGATAGAGACGAAGATGAGTGAGTGAAAGAACCGAGAGAATGAAAAGAGCGGATTGGAAAAGAGATTGAAAAGGTAAAAAAAAAAGAAGGGGGAGAGAGAAAGAAGAAAAGAGAAAGATAAATTTGGAGTGAGAGGGGAGGAGGGAGAGAAAAGAAAAGAATGAGTTTAAGTTTAAAAATTCTAAAAACTCACTTTTTGTGTTTTTAGATAATAGACTATATTTTTGAGTTAGTCTTGAGTTCAGTTTTTGAAAATAGTCCTACCAAACAAGTTTTTAAGGCCTAAAACTTGAAAATAATTTTTAAGTTTACAAAGTTGGATTCGAGTAGAATACAAAACAGGCTCTTAGGTTCTTATAATGCACTATATATTAACTAAATTTATAAACATTTTGTATCTTTGTTGCAATCTAATTAATCATATGGGTCGGCATAACGAATTTCGAATGAGACATACAGATGTTTTGCACTCTTAAGTCTAACTTGACACACTCCGACCCCAATATCTAGTGGACACCAAAATCGAGGTGTGATGGCCATCAACCGGATGGGTGACGAAACTATGATATGCATGAAAACATAACTAAATTATCAACCAATAAAATCTACTGAAAATTTTGGCTGAACATCCCTTAACATAGGGATATGCCCAAATTAAAAACACATGCACATGATCACAATTCACAATTATTCAAACACATCCCCGAAGGGCCACACTTAATGGGACTTCGACCATTTATTAGATGCATAAGAATATGTTTAGAGCATAATTACCCAAACACGTCTTATTAAAATATTGAGTAAATACCATACAAGATAGAATACATCAAAGCTGTTGCAAAATACCTCAACGTCGGATATAATCACTGAATCCTGTATACATGGAAAACTGATAAATACATGTAAATTGAGTGGATACTTACCAGCAGCATGGATACAATATCATCCACTCGTCATAACTTGTGATATCCCGTCCCCAAAATTAGTATTTTATTTTATTTTTGACGTATTATGGAGATTTAATTGAAGTTAGTTCGTTAATTTTCTAGTTTCGAGAAGAGTGAAGTGAAGGGTATTTCTACTATTTCGAATTTTACTTTACCTTTTCGGTCAAACTCTTGAGTTGTTTAGGTAGATCTTAATTCCACGAGCGCGTAAACGCAAACAGATTTTAATTCCAAGTTAGAACGGAGAAGTTATGAGCCTCGAAAGTAGTAAGACCTTTTAGACATGTGGACTTACCATAAGGGGTGAGTTTCCTTCAGCATTTGCCAAATTAGCAGGTTTCCTTTTAAGGAAACCTGACCCATAACCCAGAAAACCCAACCTAAGTGACCCACTGCGACCCATGATTTTCCGATGCCAATTCCGGCTAACTCAGGCTGTATTTTTCGACGCCCCCACCACCATCTCGAAGCTCTCACTTCCCTCTACAAAAATCACTCAAGAACCACCTTGATTAACCACTGTATGTGGCGGTGAGAAGCCATAAAATCCCGAAAAAAAACCAACAGTACTCCAGCCACCCCTTATTTTTTTTCGGCAAATCGGCAAAGTGACAGCCGATGCCACCACCTGGAACTTGTAGCCTATCATCGTAGGAGTAAATCCCAACCAGGTTTGACCCTGTTGGACCACCGTAGGCGGCGAATCGATGTCTGGAAGTTTTAAGCACCGGCTGGCTTTATCGGCAATTGACCCTCTTCCGTCCACTTTTGGACTTTGTGGCAGGGATTAAACTTGTTCCTCTTGTTGAGGCCTCTCTTCCTGTAAACTTTGGTAGAATTTGGAGTTAGTCGAAAAAGTGAGTTTTCGGTCGTCGAAAACCACCACGCGCCGCTGGGCGTAGGGAGAATCTGTTGTCATGGATTTTGGACAACGAGACATTCTCGATGTCTTGAGCCCATATCCAACGACCGTTCGTTGAAATTTGAAACGATGGTTCGATTATTCAATTTTTCGAATAATTGAACCACGGGACGATTTTTGTAATTGACGACAATCCGACCGTTGGATCGTCGTGCAATTTTGTGAGCACCCTATTTATCAGTTGTTGGACCTTTGAGAGCTTACAGATCAAAAATTTGATGTGTGGATCTTCCAGATTGAATAACCTTAGATTGTTGACCTTAGTGGACCTACTGTTGAAGTATTTCCTTCCTAGTGCTACAAACATGTTGAGTATAAGAACACAAGTAAGGGTGTCGAATCCACAGGGACTAATTGGACCTAAATAACCACTTGTTTTGCAAGAACCTTACTAGAAACTAGAACTAATCAATTTAGGCAGATTTTGATGTTGTAACTTGATACACACGGAAATGAAAGGAATACAAGTAGATGAGATAACAAGTAATAAAATGGGGTAGAACCAAGGGAGTTGAGGCTAGGGATTGTAACAATAGAGAAGAGACTAGGGATTCGGTTTCACCATTGCTAATTGATTTCATGTTTGCTAAATCAAGTTATGATCGGCCATCTATCTATTTCTTGGGTTTGTTTCACTTAGATATGATCAACCATATGATGTGTGGATTTGTTCAATTATTCCTAATCATGAACCTAATTGTGATGTACAACTTTGGTTCTTAATCAAGAATGTATTATGCACAAGAAACTTTCATAAAACCAAGGAAACACTCGGCATGATGTTTGCCAAGCATTCCCTTCAATCATTCCCATATCTGCCAAGATTATGCATGATGTGTGCTATAAAATTGGCTATACAACTTATGGTTAATTCAAATGGTGATCAAGCATTAAAATCAACACACAAATTCACAATTAAATCAGAGAATGAAACAAGAAATAGAAGGATAAAACTGAGCATTCCGATTCAACTACATGGCAATCTTGCTAGGCTACATCGAATCCCTAGAGAGAGATTAGTTACACTTCATGTTTACAAAAGATTTGACATAGAAATATATAACATGAGTGTACTTAGAATGAAGAAAAAGAACCCCTTGAAGCAAAACTGTGTTGAAGATCCTTTGAGAGTGACCTTCGGTGCTAGCTCTCCAAGTGTGGTGTAGCTCCTCCAAGAATGATGTAGATGAATGTGACACGGCTAGGGTTGAATGGTTTGTGTGAAATGGGAGAGAATGGACAGAAAATGGAGTGTTTTTGGTGTGTGAGAGATGGAATGAATGTAGTTCAAGTGTAGGTTATGGAATGGAATTTTTGTGTCGAAATTGAAGATGGAAATCAAGAGTGTTTCAGATTTCTTGAAGACTACACTTAAAGGGAATAGATGGAATAGCTTTTCAGATTTAGATCCAAGATTGGATCTCAACAAATGTAAAATATGGGATGCAAGTGTGTGTAATGATGGGGAAATTCAATTTCTGAAATGGATAGTGCACGGCATGGGGTAAATGGGCAAGCATGTGGTCATTTAAATGGAGGAGCATGTGAAATCTGTAAGGACAGGCTGTCAAAGGATAGAAAATGCACGGCATGGGTGAAATTGCGGGTGAAAATGCGGCTGAATGGTGTAACAAATGGGGGTGCATGTTCTTGGTGAAAAAGAGGGGTGAAAGGGTAACAAAATGCATGGCAAGGTGTGTTAAACCTCCCAATCTGAATCCAATGCATGTGCCATGCATAGAATCACCCAAAATGGCCGAATTGCACCATTGTCAATTCCTGAAATTCTAGCAACCACTTTGTCCTCAATTCTTCACTTGGACTTCAAATTAACACACAAGATGTTCTCCATGCTTGAACTAACTCTCGGCCACCAAAGGTGGTGTTTTTGCTTTATTTGCCTTCCAATTGATCCTAACACACAAATAGCTGCACACTAACACAAAATGATGTAAAATGCAACAAGTTTAAATCAAACACACCTCAAAGACACCAAATATGGATGCTATAAATGCATACGAAATGTGAACTAACAAATACCCCCAAACCTGGTTTTTGCTAGTCCACGAGCAAACTTAAAATTAAAACACACAAAACACTAACATCTAACAAACACTAACAACTAACTAAACCACTTTCGCTGGCCAAACGATTGCACTGAGCATGTGCAACAAGCCTTTGAACCCCTAGGTGTCCCTAGTTGGAGGAGTTGTGTCTCCTGAGGGTTTACAAAGATGACACCCTCAAACATCTACAAAATCTGCACACAATTTGGTTAAACATGCTTTAAACAAACTAATCAAAACCAATGAAAACTTTGGTTTACCCTCAAACTCAAAAGCCTTGCCATTCCAAAGAATCATATCAATTGTAATGTATAAAGATATTGCACCATGTTTTACAACTTCAAGGTCACCATACCCAAATGCTTTAAGAATGAATTCGCCTCAACTCTACTCCTCACGGCTTTCACTCAAGTTCTCACTCAGATCCTAAGGTTTAGTCTCTCCACTAACATATGTGAATGAAGTTATGTAAATGAATCAAAATTCTCACATATGAAACTTGAAATGAAAGCACAATTTCTGAGTAGATCTCATGAAATGAATCAAATGCTAAGAGTATAGACAACCACACACTTACCATCACTCGTGAATACATCCTCAATGATCAGCTAGGTCTTTCTCAAGATTGTAATGTAAGGCTTAGGTTATAGGTTACGAAAGAAGTGATATGGAATACTAGAGCTTGGGGCATACCAAAGTGTCCTTGAGATTCACGCTCTTCACTTGCATTTGTTTTCTTTCTTCTTTGTTTTTGGCGTCCAGGACCTATGTCATGTAATGAGGAGATTTGGAACTTGTTTTCACTTGATTCTCTTCTTTTATTTAACTCTTTTTTTTTTAGAAACACATTTCAACATAGGTGCCTTCGGTACACGCCACAATCTTGCTCTATCACTCAATTTGTTTTAAGACTTCATCACATTGGTATTCCCCAAGTTATAAGGTACGGCTTGTATTGAGCTAGAATGGGGTAGAGTATGGTGTGGGTGATGAAAGAATTAGGCAAAGGTGTTTGGCTGCAAACGGGGTGAATGGAGCACACATAGGGATAGGATTTCAGCCATTTAGTAGTTTAAACATGCATAGCCTAACATCATCTCATTGAGTTCATTCATGAATGGTACTAAACACATGGTATCTACAAAAGAGAGTAATTCTTAGTATTCAAACAAAATAGAAGCATTGAGATCATTTAAAGTGAAATTTGAAAGAAAAAGATAGGAGTAGAAACACTTTAAACCCTCTCAAAGAAGCAACTTAGGCTCAAAATAACTCACTAGGGTAGTCTCCACTATTCTTCTTTGTGAATTTGAGTATGGTACCTCTATCATCATATCTTCAAGTGTTACATCTTTATAAATGACAATAAGATACAAAACTTTTTCATAGTGACCCCAAAGTTTGTTTGCAAACATAGTCCTCATATACATTCGTATTAGTAAGCAAAAACAAATTTAACCAAAACAACACAAACAAACACTAAAACATGCTTTTCAATACTAAAACAGAAACACTTATCCAACACAACATACACTTATCCAACACAACATATTCCATCCATAATACCCCCAAACCTAACTTAGACATTGTCCTCAATGTTTACATTTCAATGTAGTGCAAGTAGGCAAAGAATATGGCATGGAAACAACATAGTCACAACATAAGGAAAGAACACAAACCACACTAGGTTGCCTCCTAGCAAGCGCTTTATTTAATGTCTAGGCAAGACATGGAAGCTTGTTCATGGTGTTGTAAACTCAAGGTAATCCACCACTTGATACATTAGCTCGTCCTCCACATTGTCCAAATATGGCTTCAATCTCTGCCCATTGACTTTAAAAGAGGTGCCATTCTTCATGTTCTCAATCTCCACAGCTCCGTGGGGAAATGTTTGCCCCACTTTGAATGGTCCAACCCACCTAGACTTCAATTTTCCTGGAAAAAGTCTCAAACGTGAGTTATACAAAAGTACTTTCATACCTTAGTGAAACTCCTTCCGTAGGATGGCCTTGTCATGATAGAGCTTAGTCCTTTCCTTGTAGATTTTGGCATTCTCATATGCCTCATTTCTAAGCTCCTCCAACTCATTAAGTTGGAGCTTTCTTGCTATTCCCGCATCCTTGTAATCAAAATTGAACTTCTTGATGGCCCAATATGCTCGGTGTTCAAGCTCCATTGGCAAATGACAAGCTTTCCCAAACACAAGTCGATAAGGACTCATGCCAATGGGGGTCTTGTAAGCCGTTCTATATGCCCATAGTGCATCATTCAACCTTAATGACCAATCCTTCCTTGTAGGGCTCACGGTCTTCATCAAAATGTTCTTGATTTCCCTATTGCTAATCTCCACTTGCCCTGAGGTTTGAGGATGGTACGGGGTTGCCACTTTGTGGTTGATGTTGTACTTCTTCATCAAGGATTCAAAGGGTTTGTTGCAGAAATGGCTACCACCATCACTAATAATAGCTCTTGGTGTTCCAAACCTACAAAAAATATCATTTTTAAGAAAGTTCAACACCACCTTATGATCATTAGTTCTTGTAGCAATGGCCTCAACCCATTTAGATACATAATCTACGGCTACTAAAATGTATAAGTAACCAAAAGAGGATGGAAATGGTCCCATGAAGTCGATTCCCCAAACATCAAAGAGTTCTACCACCAAAATGTTGTTCAAGGGCATCTCATTCCTTCGGCTTATGTTCCCCATTTTCTGGCACCTATCACACTTAGAACAAAAATCAAAAGCATCTTTGAATAGAGTAGGCCAAAAGAAACCAGATTGTAAAACCTTTAGGGATGTCTTTTTGGCACCAAAATGTCCTCCACATGCCAATGTGTGGCTAAATGTTAGAATGCTTTGTTGCTCACTCTCCGGGACACATCTCCTAATGATTTGGTCAGGGCAATACTTAAACAAGTATGGTTCATCCCAAATGTAGTGCTTTACCATGGCAAGGAACTTCTTTCTTTCCTGAAAAGAAATGTCATCTCTCAATACACCACAAGCAAGGTAATTGACAAAATCAGCATACCATGGTTCTTTTTCTTGAACAACAAAGAGTTGTTCATCTGGAAATGATTCATTTAGAGGCAAGGGTGGTCCAACTCCATGGTGTTGATCAAGCCGAGACAAATGGTCAGCCACAACATTATCACTTCCCTTCTTATCTCGAATTTCCAAATCAAACTCTTGTAGTAAGAGTATCCATCTAATTAGGCGCGGTTTAGCATCCTTCTTTGTCATCAAATACCTAAGGGCTGCATGATCAGAAAACACAATAACTTTAGATCCCACAAGATATGACCTAAACTTCTCTAAGGCAAAAACAATAGCAAGCAACTCCTTTTCAGTTGTGGAGTAGTTAAGTTGAGCATCATTTAGAGTCCGGCTTGCATAATAGATCACATATGGGAGCTTGTTCACTCTTTGTCCTAAAACTGCACCAATAGCATAGTCAGAGGCATCACACATTAATTCAAAAGGTAGAGACCAATCTGGTGCCATAATGATAGGAGCCGAGGTTAGTTCATGTTTCAAAGTATTGAATGCATCCATACAAGCTTTATCAAAATGAAACACCACATCTTTAGCTAACAAATTGCATAATGGACGAGTTATCATTGAAAAGTTCTTAATGAAACGTCTATAAAAGCCTGCATGCCCTAAGAAACTTCTCACTCCCTTCACGGTTGTGGGAGCTGCCATATTGTTGATGATGTCAATTTTGGCTTTGTCTACCTCCATTCCTTTGCTAGAGATCACATGTCCCAAAACAATGCCTTGTTTCACCATGAATTGGCATTTTTCCCAATTGAGAACCAAATTTGTTTCCTGACATCTTTGAAGCACTAGAGAGAGATGGTTAAGACATTCATCAAAAGAAGATCCAAACACTGAAAAATCATCCATGAATACCTCAATGAACCTTTCCACCATGTCAGAAAAGATTGCCAACATACATCTTTGGAATGTGGCCGGGGCATTGCAAAGTCCAAAGGGCATTCTCCTATATGCAAATGTGCCAAAGGGACATGTGAATGTAGTTTTCTCTTGATCCTCCGGGGCAATTGCAATTTGATTGTAACCTGAGTAACCATCAAGAAAACAATAGTGTGAGTAACCTGCCAATCTCTCAAGCATTTGATCTATGAAAGGCATGGGAAAGTAATCTTTTCTAGTGTTAGAATTCAACTTCCTGTAATCGGTGCAAACTCTCCAACTAGCCGTGGGTCTTGTAGGCACAAGTTCTTGGTTTTCATTTCTCATTACTGAAATTCCTACCTTCTTTGGTACCACTTGAATGGCACTCACCCATTTGCTATCAGAAATGGGATATATGATCCCCACATCTAACAACTTCAATACTTCATCCCTCACAACTTCTTTCATGTGTGGATTGAGTCTTCTTTGTGGCTCACGGGTGGTCTTTGCTCCATCTTCCAAAAGGATCCTATGCATGCACCTAGTAGGGCTTATTCCCTTGATATCTGCAATAGACCAACCAATAGCCGATTTGGACTCTTTTAACACCCTAAGTAGTTTATCTTCTTCATTAGGAGTGAGGTCAGATGCTATGATAACTGGAAGAGTTTCAAATTCAGCTAGATATGCATATTTTAGATGTGGTGGAAGTGGTTTAAGTTCAAGTTTAGGTGCCTTAACAATGGAAGGGATTAAATGTGACCTTGATGGTTCTAATGACTCTACAAGAGGTGAAACATTCAAAGGATATGGTGCTAATGCTTCCAAGGCAGCAACCACTTCCATGAGTGCATCTTCATCATCAAATTCATCTTGAGATTGAGTCAAAACAGTTTGTAATGGTTCATTAGATTGTGCCTGCAAGAACTTAGAGAAAACAAGTGAATCAAGCACATCAATGGCATAACAATCAAGAGATGAAGAAGGATGAGAAAGAGACTCAAACACTTTGAATTGGACGGTCTCTCCTAGCACGGACATAGTAAGGAGTCCATTTTGCACATCAATGATGGTCTTGGCCGTGGCCATGAATGGTCTTCCAAGCAAAATAGGTAACTCTCGGTCATGTATAGGTGCTTCTTCCATGTCCAACACTACAAAATCAGCAGGCAAGATTAGTTTGTCAATTTGAACTAGAATGTCCTCTACTATACCTCTTGGATACTTCACGGATCTGTCCGCAAGTTGTAATGAAATGGTGGTGGCTTTCAATTCCCCCAAACCTAGTTGAAGGTACACGGAATAAGGCATTAAGTTGATGCTAGCACCCAAATCAAGCATGGCCTTCTCTACTTTCTTGTCCCCTATGGTGATGTTGATAGAGAAACTTCCCGGATCTTTGAGCTTTGGTGGAAGTTTCCTTTGCAACACCGCACTTACATTCTCCGACACCACTACCTTCTCATGTGGTCCATACTTCCTTTTGTAATTGTTTAACTCCTTGAAGAACTTCCCATAAGCCGGCATGTTCCTAATGACATCAAGTAAAGGTAAGTTAACATTCACCTTACTTAGAATATCAAAAATCTCTTTAAATGACTTATCCTGTTTGCCCTTGGCAAGTCTTCCAAGGAATGGTATTGGTGGAGTGTAAGGCTTCTCGGCCTTGTGAAGATTTGGTGCTCCATTTGAGGAATTAGCATTTCCACCTACATTCACATGATCAAATTCATTAGTAACGTCATTTCCAACCCTATTATCAATAACCTTACCATTTCTGAGTGTAGTGATTGCTTTGGCTTGCTATTGGTTCCTTTGGAGTATCACGGGTTGGCTTGGAAATTTGCCAACCTCTCTTTGGTTCAAGGCGTCTGCAATCTGTCCCAATTGTGTCTCCATTTTGGTTAGAGCCGCCGAATGTTGTTGGAAAGTGCTATTTGTGGCTTGTTGGAATTGCAAGGTGTTTTGAGCTAACAACTTAACCGTATCCTCAAGTGTAGGGGCAGGTCTTGGTTGGAAGTTTTGGACTTGATTTTGATTGTTGTTCCTCCATGAAAGGTTGGGATGATCTCTCCACCCCGGGTTATATGTGTTTGAATACATATCATTCCTTGGCCTTTGGTTGTAAGAATTCATGAGGTTCACTTGTTCTTGAACAAACTCGGGATAGGCCTCCCTAGATGGGCATTGATGAGTAGGGTGGCTTGGTATGTTGCAAATGGCACACACTTCATTTGGTTTTGGCACCATGTTGAGCACGGATTCAAGCTTTCTTTCTAGGTTAGCTACCTGCAAAGAAAGATCATGATTAGCATTTGTTTCATACACTCCAAGTTTCTTACCCCTTACATCTTTGTGTTGAGCATTAGATCCCAACATCTCATAAATGTTGTAAGACTCTTGAGCATTCTTTTTCTTCAAAGCTCCACCTGCGGCATTATCAACAGTTGATTGACAAGTTTGGGTTAGTCCATCATAGAAAATTTGCATTTGTAAATGAAGAGGTAACCCATGGTGTGGACATTGTAGCAAATGTCCTTTAAAACGCTCCCAACATTCATTGAAAGGTTCTCCATCATCTTGTTTGAAGTTGAAGATTTGTCCCCTTAATGTGGCTGTCTTTTGAGTGGAAAAGAATTTCTCCAAGAACTTCTTAGCCACGGCATCCCATGTAGTGAGTGAACCCGGAGCTAAGGTCATCAACCAACTCTTGGCCTTGTCTTTCAAAGTGTAAGGAAACACTCTCATCCTCAAGTTTGCTTCACTTACTCCCTGCAAAGGTAAACCACTCACAACATTGTAAAACTCTTTAACATGAGCTAAAGGATCTTCATTAGGTATGCCATAAAAAGAAGGAAGCATATGAAAATGTGAAGATTTAAGATCATAGTTTCTAGCTTCCGTGGACAACAAGATGCATGAAGGGGAGTTTGGTATGATTGGTTGTGCAAAGTCCTCTAAGGCTCGAAGTTCATCTTGGTTGCCAGCCATTTCTTCTCTTTCCCAATGAATGTGCTCAGAAGTTGCACTTGTGGAACTAGATGAAGTTCCTTCCTCTTCTTCTCGGACAAAGGATGAACTTGTTGGCACAAAGTTGTCCAAAGTGTTGCCCTTTAAACGTTCAATTCTTTGGCCCAACTCAACAAGTCTATGTGACATATACTACCTAAAACAAAACAAACAAATTTGAATAAAAATCAAAACTCTACTTAAAATGAAAATAACAAAGTATAATAGCAAAACAAGCAATTACAAGGGACTGAAATCAGTCCCCGGCAACGGCGCCATTTTTTTGTTGAAGTATTTCCTTCCTAGTGCTACAAACATGTTGAGTATAAGAACACAAGTAAGGGTGTCGAATCCACAGGGACTAATTGGACCTAAATAACCACTTGTTTTGCAAGAACCTTACTAGAAACTAGAACTAATCAATTTAGGCAGATTTTGATGTTGTAACTTGATACACACGGAAATGAAAGGAATACAAGTAGATGAGATAACAAGTAATAAAATGGGGTAGAACCAAGGGAGTTGAGGCTAGGGATTGTAACAATAGAGAAGAGACTAGGGATTCGGTTTCACCATTGCTAATTGATTTCATGTTTGCTAAATCAAGTTATGCTCGGCCATCTATCTATTTCTTGAGTTTGTTTCACTTAGATATGATCAACCATATGATGTGTGGATTTGTTCAATTATTCCTAATCATGAACCTAATTGTGATGTACAACTTTGGTTCTTAATCAAGAATGTATTATGCACAAGAAACTTTCATAAAACCAAGGAAACACTCGGCATGATGTTTGCCAAGCATTCCCTTCAATCATTCCCATATCTGCCAAGATTATGCATGATGTGTGCTATAAAATTGGCTATACAACTTATGGTTAATTCAAATGGTGATCAAGCATTAAAATCAACACACAAATTCACAATTAAATCAGAGAATGAAACAAGAAATAGAAGGATAAAACTGAGCATTCCGATTCAACTACATGGCAATCTTGCTAGGCTACATCGAATCCCTAGAGAGAGATTAGTTACACTTCATGTTTACAAAAGATTTGACATAGAAATATATAACATGAGTGTACTTAGAATGAAGAAAAAGAACCCCTTGAAGCAAAACTGTGTTGAAGATCCTTTGAGAGTGACCTTCGGTGCTAGCTCTCCAAGTGTGGTGTAGCTCCTCCAAGAATGATGTAGATGAATGTGACACGGCTAGGGTTGAATGGTGATCGGATCATATTTATATACATTTTTACATCAAATTCACTCATCTTTTCTTAGTTAGTTCGTTATATTTTGAGCTATTTACGTTATTTTTATGTTTTATGAATTTATCATGCAAAGAAAATAAAAATAGAATAAGTGAAGTGTTAAGTATTAATTTCATCTAAACTTTCTTGTCTGTTGAATTATACTTATCATTTGGAAAATTATATATATATATATATATATATATATATATTTTTATATTTAAATATATTTTTGTGTGTGTGTGTAAAGCAGCATGTGGGAAGATGCTTTCGGTGGAAAGCCAAAGAAGGATAATTAAAGGAAAACCGAGTGGACCGCAAGAGGATAATGAGGAGAAATGATGGCAAGCACTCGGGGGAGAAATAAGGAGGCTTAGGGGGAGCTGTGAGACACCAAGTCGGGAAACAAAATAATTGAAGAAACAGAAGCTTGCGAGGAGAGGGCAGCGAGCTTGAAGCTGCCATTTGGCAGCTGAGAGCCTTGGAGTGGCGTGAAGTCATAGCAGACCTCGGGGGGGTTCATAAGCTGCCATAGGGCAGACTTGGAAGGAGAGCTAAAAAGAGGGGCGAGAGCCTCGGGAATTTGGGCTGCCATTAAAACTGGGCAGTGCGAGAGGGAGCAGCGGAGAAAAGGATTAACAAGGGCAGCGAGGAAAACGGAGCCAATTGGAGGGACAACGCCTATTTGCAATAGGAGGTGTCACGGGGAGAAGGCAGAAGCAAGCTGCCATTTGGCAGCGTGTAGGAGTAAATCAGGAAGGCAGCACATGCCACGGGGCTTTGAGAGAACCACAGTGAGGGCAGCTGCCTTAGCTCACGGTGCAGTGGCACCGAGGAAATTGTGCTACTCCCCGTCTCGGTTTAATCCTCCAAACTCATGTTTAATTTCTGTTTTTAATTTATAAATATGTGTAATTAATTTGTGTTGGCTAGAGGATAATTCAAAACCATGATTATATTTGTAATATGAATTGATACCTTCAGTTGTGATTTCTGAGTTGTGATTTAATTTGCTTAACTGCTTGATTAATAACTTATTTGTGTTTGTCGATTAAGAATGCATACTTAATTTACATGCATGAATTTAATGCTAGAATATAAGTGAATTTCACCTAATCGTTATGAACTTATATTCATGAGTAGTGAAGGTTGCTAGTCACAATCGCGTTAAGTAAATTCCTGGCAAACGTATCATGCTGTTCATAGTTACGAATGCCTTGTCAACACTTATGATTTTCATAGAACATAATGATCTTTAATCGTATCTCTATTGTGCTTTTCACGTAGGGGACTTTTAGAGAATGTGTTGAATTGTTGTATGCTGTTCATCCAATTCAATAACATAAGGAAAATCTGAAGATTAATTTAAGCGTACCTAATTAATTTGGGGTGTTGAAATTTACAATTTATTGAAAGAATAACTGAAGGTCAATTTAGGTTGCATATGTGTCATGTGTGGAGAAGAACCCTCTAGCCAATCCGTCGTCTATCTGTTCATTTTTAATTTTATGTTTTTGTCAATTTGTAATTTATTTAAGTTTAATTTACTTCGTCAAAACCAAACCAATCCCCCCCATTATTATATTATATTATTTAGTTAGTTTTTCATTATTTTTAATCTTTTAATTTAAATTTCGTCTAATTAATTTCCTGGTGTCTAGATTGAGTTAATTTGATTGTTTTTATTATTTTGAGTCATTTTAAGTGTGTTTCGAGTTTTTAGCTTAGTTTTGTGTTTTTGAGTCTTATTTAATATTTTTAAATTAATTTAGAGTAGATTAGCAATCCCTCCTAATCCCCGGCCTAGAACGATACCCTACTTACATCTATACTACATCTGTCAAAAAGAGGGTTAAATTTGTGCGGTTTAAAATCCCGTCAAATTTTTGGCGCCGTTGCCGGGGATTAGCAAATTTGCTAATCCCTTGTTTATGTTTTTGTTTATGTTTTATGTTTTTGTTTGTGTTTATTTATTTATTTTTTTTTCTTTTTCTTTTTATTATTTTTGTGTTTTTGTGTTTTACTTTTGATATTTGATTTAGTTCTCTTTCTTTGATTTTAGGTACTAGAGAAGTAAGTCATGGATTTTGCTAGCATTCACGCTCAATTGGCAAATCTTACTTCTCAATTGTCTCAGAATGCCGGAAGGTCTACAATGCAAAGTGTCCCTACATATGGTGGGCAAGATCATTCCAATTCTATGTGGTGAGAAGCTCAACAAGTTCAACATGAAGCAAATTGGCAGCCATATGAGGAGTTTTATTCAAAACCTATGCAACCACCACAACCTCATATGCAATATGCTCAATCAAACTCAGGTTCGTCAATAGATTATAATCATATTCTTAATGAATTAAACTCTTTGGTGCAAGGTTCACAAGATCAAGCTAAGGAGACTCACCAAGGAGAATATTGGCAGCCGTATGAGGAGCTCTGTCAATGGCCATATGAACCACCACAGCCTCCCCCTCAACCTTCACATCCAAATTCAGGTATATCAAATTATTATAAGGAAGTTATTCAGCAACTAAATTCTTTGGAGCAGGGCAGGGAAGCTCAACCATTTCAACAAGACGCATTTTGGCAACCAATTGAGGAATTCTATCAAGCAAAGGAGTTGGCTGAGTGGAACAATCAATTTGGGCAGAATGCAGAATGCATGGAACAAATTCAAGAACAAAAGGTTGAAGATGAGCCTATGGATGAATTGCTACTGCTCGAAGAGGAGGAGGATGCACAAGGCACGGCAAGGGAAGAACAACCATTGCCGCAACTTCTAAACGAGGAAAAAGTGGTTGAAGAGCATCTTGAATTCATCAAGGAGGAAATTGGAGTGGATCACACGGCCACAATCATCACTTGCAATTTGGCCAAAATCAAAGTCCCTGAGACTTTTGAAGACGTGATTTTTGTTATTGAATTCATGTCGGAGAAAGACAGTAAGCCATCTTCTCCAATTTTAATTTTAATTTTGTTTTATACTAACAATTTAATTTTGATGATTCAGGCACCGTCATTGGAACTCAGACCGTTGTCAGATCATTTCAAATACCACCGTCCGTTCAATGATAAATCCATGCATTTGAATAAAGAAGGGAGGCCTAGGAATCACCCACAATCAGATTTGCATTCCTAAACCCTTCTCTTTACTGCTTTCATTTTTGTTTTGCTTAGTTAATTTTGTTATTTGGTTGATTTTTATTTAGTTTGAGTTTAAATAAATTAAGGGCAATGTTTATTTTTAGTGCGGATAAACAAAGTCTTTTTGCATTCATTTACATATTTTGATTTACATATTTTATATTGCTTAAAATAAACTTTAAAAAAAAAAATTACAATAATGCGAAAAACTGATAGAATTCATTGGTCATTGGTTAGGTGGTGCCTGAGAAGTCGACGGAGCTCTGGGAAGACGAAGAGCCAGAGTTGGAATCTCCGAAGCCGGAACGCTTGGTGCTACTCCAGAGGACGAAGGCAACATAAACCTCGGGAGTAGCGCCATGAACCTTTCATGATCGCTCTGAATCCGACCGTCCGACTCCTGCAGCTGGTCCAGCTTCCTCTTCATGCTGGTCGAGTAACTAGTTGCAAGCATGTGCAACTCCTTGTTCTCGTGCCTGAGTCCTCTGACTTCTTGCCGAAGACTGGCCACCTCAGCCATCAGCGACTCCACCTGACGAGATCTTGCAAGCAGGCGCTGGCCCATGTTCGAAACTGAGCCTGCACTTTGGACGCTGAGTGCAAGAGATTCCTGAACGGCCAGCTCGTCCGACCGCCTAGATAGCATCCTATTGTCCCTTGGAGTGAGCAAATTTCTGGCAATCACCGTAGCGGTGATTTCATTCCTCATCATCGTGTCCCCGACTGTAAGAGGACCATTGGGGGATATGAAGGACGGAGTCCAAATGTTGTTCGGAGAAGACGAGTCATCGTCTTCCCCGAGATTTAAGTTTAGGCGACGGTCGGAAGGGCAAGACATTTTTAGAGGGGGTTGAGGAAGAAAAGAGTTCGGGAAGATTAAGATTGCTGAAGCGGAAGAAGAGATCGGAAAGATTAAAATTGCAGAAGTGCAAGAAATGAGCGGAATGAGTAAGAGTGCAAGAAGAGTTCGGAAGGATTATGAGTGTTTACAGAAGGGAGTATTTTCAGAAGGAAGTGTTTGAGGGAGTTCAAGTGTGATGTGAAGCAGAATTAGCGCCTCTATAAAAAGAAGCAAATCAAAGAGAGGCGCTCCTCTGAGGTTGAAGACGCGTCCTCGCGCAATTCGAAAGAGCCAGACACCTTTCTCAAATGCCGGAATCCTTTATCAAAAGCTGGGCGTGACTCAGGCATCACGAGGCGTTCTGTTTTTCCAATTTTGTCGTGACTCATCACGTGCAGCGTGGAGCGTTGCGAAAACCACGAGCCGCACCCGGTTTTGAACCCCGGTTTTCAAAAGATCATCATTCCAATTTGTCGTCACTCGTCGCATGCGCAGTCAGCTTCGCGGAAATTACGGACGCGTTGTCAGAAAGCGCGTAACGGGCACTGTTCATTCATCCACCGGCTGCCGACAAATAGTGCGGGAATAGTTCCGGTTGAGGAAGAAAAATTTTTATAAGTCTCGACCTTCGCCTTCCACATCAAAGGCACACCTTCACACCCTCTCAACCTCTCAACCTCTCAACCTCTCAACCTCTCTTCATCTCCGATAATGTCTTCCCAAAGAAAGCTTTCGAGTTATTCAGTGTTCTTCATCCCTTGGATCACCCCAGAAAACAAACCTTCCAGAGCAAAAGTATTTCATATCAAAAAGGTTAAAAGCAAAAGTATCTCATATTATGCTTTCTCCTCACCTTCATCTGAGGAACATGGAGAAAGTGAGATCCTGATTGCTTACCTAGTCTTGCTCTCGAGTACTCATCTCAGACCCCTCCCAGACCACTTAAAAAATAAACCTGTGTTGAGGTACTTCTTCAAAAACAAAAGTACCTCACAGACGAAGCAGGAGGAGTCTGAGGTGCACCCAAGAGCAGATGAGTCTGGGTTGATCCAAGAGTTCAAGAAGATGCCACACCTGCGTGGAGACCGGACTACTTGAAGCATGTGGAGACAACGTGCTGATTCATCCTCAACTAAGCTGAGGATCACTTGCAAGAAGAAGGCCCATCCTGTTCAAGAAGAAAGCTGTGGAAAATCAACAAGGACGACCAATGATCACCTATTAGTTCTTTTCATTATCTTTTATTTTCATTTTCAATTTTTTCGTTTGAATTTTCTATATTTTCTTGCGTGCTTAACTGATTTATTTCTTTTCTTTGCAGGAACGTTTGGTTATTTTCTCCCTTGAAGTTGATTGCAAAATTTACGCTTGGGGGTCATCACTTGGTTTTCTGCAAATTAGAGAAGTTTTCAGTCCTTTACTTTATTTTGTTTCGTATTATTTATTTATTTTATTTTATTTGCTTATTAATGTTTTCTGACATTGGGGACAATGTCTAGTTTAAGTGTGGGGGTATCAAGATAAAAAATGACCAAATTGAAAATTTTTTATACCTTCGACTTTGAACTGGTTTCATTTGTTTCCATGTTGTTGTTTTTGTTTTCTTAATTAGTTTTGTTTTATTTAATTTTTTCGAAAAAATTTTAAAAATCCAAAAATATTGTCTTGTTTTCCTTATTGTTTTAAATTAGATTTTTATTAGTTTCTCGACCCAATGATATAACTGGATAAATTTGAACCATGATTATCAAGAACTTAGTTAACATGTGTTATGTGAAATTCCTTATTCTCTTGTTAGTATTGTACATGTTTGATTATTCTTGAAAGAACCAAATGCACATAGCCTTGTTGATGTGAAACTAAAGCATGACTTAAAGCTTCATATGTGAATTTAGTGACCATATACATCCCATGTGAGTTTTTGAGCCTATTGAAAGTGTGTGCATTTTTCATACACTCCTATTCTTTCATGTGTGATGAACTTATGTGAGATGCATCTCTAGAACTTGCGTAACGATCTTTCGAAATATTTGTCATTGATTGCATGAATTTGAAAATGATAGAGGCATTAGGTTCACCACCATGGCCCAAATAAACATGTTTCCCAAAGAAAAATGATATCATTAGATTGCCAATTTGAGCCATATATGTTGAGCCTTTTATTTCGTATCACCAGATATGTCTACCCTTATACCTCAAACATGTTTTCTTACCCTTTCCAAGCAAGCAATTTGAGACTGTCTTATGAAAAATGTTTATGAAGTACTTGGAAGGAGTTTGGCAAAAGAATAAGTGTGGGGGTATTTCATGTTTGTATTTATTCTTAAAAAAAAAAAAGAGAGAAAAGAAAAGAAAAGAAAAAGAAAAGAAAGATTGTATTCAAAGAAAATAAAATGAAAAAAAGTTTAAAGTTTCAGTTTAAGGGTGTGATTGGAGGTGTTAAAAGAATCGTTGGAGAGTTTGAGTTCTTATAAATCTCAACAAAAAAAAAAAAAATTTTTGCTTGCAATGTAACTTGGAACTTGTGCTTTCCTATTCTTTCGTTTCAATAGCCCTACCCCTAAGCCTCATTACATCCAATAAAAGTCCTCTTGATTTAAGTTTTGCAATTATGATTGTGGAGAAGTGATCTTTATGCAAGCTTATGGTAGATCTTTCACATTTGTTTCTTTGAGCGAAACACATTAAAACTAAACACATGTGTGATTGAGTGCATATCCCGTGAGAAGGTTACTGGTTTGCATATGATGATTTTTAAAATAAAAACTTGAAATTGCATTAGCATGGCTATCTCACACACTACACTTCAAGGATGATTTAAAGATTACTGCTAATATTTGAATAAGGAAGATGAGCTTGAATTAGCTTGTTTAGTGCTAGCTATGGTTCTTGATGATTTATGTTCTCGAATGAAATTCTATGAGGGTCAAATAGGGGGAAGCTAATGTTTTTCATGTTATTATTTTTTCTGTTTTCTTTGTTTTGCTCGAGGACTAGCAAAAGCTAAGTGTGGGGGTATTTGATCGGATCATATTTATATACATTTTTACATCAAATTCACTCATCTTTTCTTAGTTAGTTCGTTATATTTTGAGCTATTTACGTTATTTTTATGTTTTATGAATTTATCATGCAAAGAAAATAAAAATAGAATAAGTGAAGTGTTAAGTATTAATTTCATCTAAACTTTCTTGTCTGTTGAATTATACTTATCATTTGGAAAATTATATATATATATATATATATTTATATTTAAATATATTTTTGTGTGTGTGTGTAAAGCAGCATGTGGGAAGATGCTTTCGGTGGAAAGCCAAAGAAGGATAATTAAAGGAAAACCGAGTGGACCGCAAGAGGATAATGAGGAGAAATGATGGCAATCACTCGGGGGAGAAATAAGGAGGCTTAGGGGGAGCTGTGAGACACCAAGTCGGGAAACAAAATAATTGAAGAAACAGAAGCTTGCGAGGAGAGGGCAGCGAGCTTGAAGCTGCCATTTGGCAGCTGAGAACCTTGGAGTGGCGTGAAGTCATAGCAGACCTCGGGGGGGTTCATAAGCTGCCATAGGGCAGACTTGGAAGGAGAGCTGAAAAGAGGGGCGAGAGCCTCGGGAATTTGGGCTGCCATTAAAACTGGGCAGTGCGAGAGGGAGCAGCGGAGAAAAGGATTAACAAGGGCAGCGAGGAAAACGGAGCCAATTGGAGGGACAACGCCTATTTGCAATAGGAGGTGTCACGGGGAGAAGGCAGAAGCAAGCTGCCATTTGGCAGCGTGTAGGAGTAAATCAGGAAGGCAGCACATGCCACGGGGCTTTGAGAGAACCACAGTGAGGGCAGCTGCCTTAGCTCACGGTGCAGTGGCACCGAGGAAATTGTGCTACTCCCCGTCTCGGTTTAATCCTCCAAACTCATGTTTAATTTCTGTTTTTAATTTATAAATATGTGTAATTAATTTGTGTTGGCTAGAGGATAATTCAAAACCATGATTATATTTGTAATATGAATTGATACCTTCAGTTGTGATTTCTGAGTTGTGATTTAATTTGCTTAACTGCTTGATTAATAACTTATTTGTGTTTGTCGATTAAGAATGCATACTTAATTTACATGCATGAATTTGATGCTAGAATATAAGTGAATTTCACCTAATCGTTATGAACTTATATTCATGAGTAGTGAAGGTTGCTAGTCACAATCGCGTTAAGTAAATTCCTGGCAAACGTATCATGCTGTTCATAGTTACGAATGCCTTGTCAACACTTATGATTTTCATAGAACATAATGATCTTTAATCGTATCTCTATTGTGCTTTTCACGTAGGGGACTTTTAGAGAATGTGTTGAATTGTTGTATGCTGTTCATCCAATTCAATAACATAAGGAAAATCTGAAGATTAATTTAAGCGTACCTAATTAATTTGGGGTGTTGAAATTTACAATTTATTGAAAGAATAACTGAAGGTCAATTTAGGTTGCATATGTGTCATGTGTGGAGAAGAACCCTCTAGCCAATCCGTCGTCTATCTGTTCATTTTTAATTTTATGTTTTTGTCAATTTGTAATTTATTTAAGTTTAATTTACTTCGTCAAAACCAAACCAATCCCCCCCATTATTATATTATATTATTTAGTTAGTTTTTCATTATTTTTAATCTTTTAATTTAAATTTCGTCTAATTAATTTCCTGGTGTCTAGATTGAGTTAATTTGATTGTTTTTATTATTTTGAGTCATTTTAAGTGTGTTTCGAGTTTTTAGCTTAGTTTTGTGTTTTTGAGTCTTATTTAATATTTTTAAATTAATTTAGAGTAGATTAGCAATCCCTCCTAATCCCCGGCCTAGAACGATACCCTACTTACATCTATACTACATCTGTCAAAAAGAGGGTTAAATTTGTGCGGTTTAAAATCCCGTCAAATGGTTTGTGTGAAATGGGAGAGAATGGACAGAAAATGGAGTGTTTTTGGTGTGTGAGAGATGGAATGAATGTAGTGCAAGTGTAGGTTATGGAATGGAATTTTTGTGTCGAAATTGAAGATGGAAATCAAGAGTGTTTCAGATTTCTTGAAGACTACACTTAAAGGGAATGGATGGAATAGCTTTTCAGATTTAGATCCAAGATTAGATCTCAACAAATGTAAAATATGGGATGCAAGTGTGTGTAATGATGGGGAAATTCAATTTCTGAAATGGATAGTGCACGGCATGGGGTAAATGGGCAAGCATGTGGTCATTTAAATGGAGGAGCATGTGAAATCTGTAAGGACAGGCTGTCAAAGGATAGAAAATGCACGGCATGGGTGAAATTGCGGGTGAAAATGCGGCTGAATGGTGTAACAAATGGGGGTGCATGTTCTTGGTGAAAAAGAGGGGTGAAAGGGTAACAAAATGCATGGCAATGTGTGTTAAACCTCCCAATCTGAATCCAATGCATGTGCCATGCATAGAATCACCCAAAATGGCCGAATTGCACCATTGTCAATTCCTGAAATTCTAGCAACCACTTTGTCCTCAATTCTTCACTTGGACTTCAAATTAACACACAAGATGTTCTCCATGCTTGAACTAACTCTCGGCCACCAAAGGTGGTGTTTTTGCTTTATTTGCCTTCCAATTGATCCTAACACACAAATAGCTGCACACTAACACAAAATGATGTAAAATGCAACAAGTTTAAATCAAACACACCTCAAAGACACCAAATATGGATGCTATAAATGCATACGAAATGTGAACTAACACCTACCTTGTTGACAGTTAACGTTCTAGTTAACGTGCTCTACTCTAAAGTGTCATTTATCTTTAGTTTGTTGTTGAGGCTAATGGAGCTTAGTTGGCCCATCACGATGACGTGTCATTCCCAGTTGACATGCGTCTCGATTTACGTGCAAGTGGCACTTGGCCTCATTTCACGTGTCGGTCTTATTAAGTTTCCTAAGTGGGGTTTGTGTGCTTTATTAGGTTCCTGGAGGCAGAATTGGTGAATCTAGAAGTGCAAATGACCAAGGTGATGACATAAATATTATGTGATATGGTTATTAACCATGAAATTCCTTGTTATATACTATGTGGATATGACATGAATTTCCAAATGATTATATGGAAATGTGTGCTACTATGCAATGTTTACTTGATGGTGCTATCAGAAATATATATATATATATATATATATATATATATATATATATATATATATATTTCTTGGTTAATCCACGATGGGTGATCACTACCTATTAGTATTTGTAGGAATGACTCTACTTGGTTAATCTGCTATGGGTGATCACTACCTTTTAGTATTCGTAGGAGTGACTCTGCTTGGTTAATTTGCTATGGGGGTCGCTACCTACATGATGTTCTCAGGAGTGGGTCTGGTTGGTTAATCCACAATGGGGGACCACATCCTGATCGGTTGCCTATTGTAGGCTTTGGCTGAACTGTGTTTCTCTATAGCCCTAGACTAGTATCCATTACATATATGAAAGATAAGATTGACAAGCCTGTGTGGCTCAATCTAGAAAGTGGTGATTGAATCAAATAGTTTACATGATGGTGTTGCCTAAAAGAGATCGGATTTGGATGTGACTCATTCCTACTCGTAACGAAGAATTGCAATAATGAAAAATGTACCAATCTCATTCTTACACAACTTCAGATTGTGTGATGATTGAATGTTATCTTGATAGACGTGTGGTGAGATTCAAAATTGAATAACTATTCCTATATGTATAATGAGGTGTATGGTGGTTAAATTATAATATATGTAAAAATTGGACCTTTGTGATTATCGGAAAATGAGAAAGGCGAGTGGGTGAGTCACAATCCGAAGAGAATGACGGAATAATATTGATGGTGATCACATTGGTGGTTGATACGGTATACAGAAGAAGTGTCTTGTGTGGATGAGTAATGAATATAAACCTTTGGATGTCATTTAATGAATGAATATAAACCTTGATCCTATCGGGAAAAATATTTTGACAAATATTTTTACACTTTTTTTAAACCATTGGATTACAAAACATCCGAAGGTTTATATTCATTTATTAAATGACATGGATGCTTAACTGGATTTTAACTAATATTAATTCAAAAACCATCAAATATAGAAGGTAATTAAAAATAAAATTAAAAAGGAAGAAACCCTAGTTTTAAGCATGCAATCAAGAAAGGAGGTAGAATAGAACTTCATTGATTCGAAGTATTGTAAACTCCATCTCCCTCTTTGCCGATGAGATCTGCAACTTTCATAGGATTGATATAAAATTTTGATGCCTTCTACAATGAATGAATACATAAGCAAAACGTACAAAACCCTAAACCGTATATTATTGTTCATATATGTAGGGTGATTAAATTATGTTTTGCAAAATCTTTTTAGTTTTGTCGATTTAGGTCATTGATGATTTTTCTACTTTTTTTAGCTTTTCGAATCAAACAAACAACTTGATTTCATTCGTCTGTGCTTTCAATTTTTCCTTATAATAGCAGTTTCGCTTCCGCTGAGTATTAATCATATCTCTGGTATCACTTTTTTTTTTTTTAAATCATTCCTTTTTTGTTGTTTGTTAGGGTTCATTTTTTATAAAATGAAATAGGAGGAGAAGGAGATGGAGGTTATAGTATTTTCATATTTTTGTTTTTCTTATTTTTTTGATTTTTTACACTAGGTTCAAAGTTTGATTATTGGTTTTTTCAATTTTATCCTATTAGATATTCATTTTTAATTTAGATTCGTGTTTTCTATATTAGTTATAATCCACATCATCATCCAAGTCATTTAATGTTTAAAACTCTCCACATCACTCTTAATCTAGACCGTTGAATGTTATAAAATTTGAAGACTATAAGTATAAAAATGTTTGTCAAAATATTTATCCCTTGATCCTATCCCTATATATATAGGAATCCTTTCACAAGAGGGATCTCCATTTTTCTAAAAAAAATTGGGATTCCCTTTTGACCGTTGGATTTGACTTTAATGAAATTGTGTGGCCTGTGTTTTAATCTAAACCACACAATTTTATTAAAACTAATCCAAATGGGGGTCTCTCTTGGTAAGGGCCCTGTATATATATATTTGTTCTTCAGACATATGCAAAAGGTAATGTAAAACCAATGAGAACTTAAATAGATATCTCATACATAGGACAATTACCATATATGTTTTTTCACATTTATATCGGAAAGCCAAATTGTGTCGAGAAAATTGTAGCATTTGTCTATTAACTTTAACCTTATTGGAGCAATGGTCCCTTAACTAAAAATTCATGACCACTGGTCCCTTGACTCCACAAAAAGTGTAGTTAGGGTCATTTTCGTCAACTCCGTTAGAACTTTTGTCAAAACAAGTAATGTTCGAAGAATCATTGCAACAATCAGGTTAAAGTTGAGGAACCATTACTCTAATTGAGTTAAAGTTGAGGGACCAGTTCTCCAAATTGCTTAAAGTTTAGGGATCATTTCTATAGTTTTCTCATCTAGTTTCCCATATTTACCCCTTGATTTAGCTTCACATGCATTGCACATGACTCATTTTGACAGAAGTTTTAACGAAATTGACGAAAAGGTGGTCGTAGATTTTAGTTAAGGGGCTATTGCTCCAATTGGGTCAAAGTTGAGGGACCACTGCTACAATTTTCTCAATTGTTTCATATGCAAAAATAGGTATCTGTAAAGTTCGGAAAACATTGGCTTATTCATGGCATATAATCAAATACTGCTTGAGTCCTCTTATATAGGAACCTCTATTAAATATCGGAAGTAATATTTAGCAAGTAACAATTGTATAGCTTCAGTCTTATCACAAATGCAATCGAGCTGCTCTCTAATTGAAAATCAAATAGCCATGCATCTTTGCTAATATGCAAATATAAACCACCAGAAGAAAACATGACGAGTTCTACAAACTTAATGTTTGTATACATGTAGTAGCTATGGAAAGACTAAAGGAAGTATGAGAATCCTTATCCATTACCAGCATGCTACAGGTTTGACACATGAATTCACGCTTTTGTCCGATGGTTTGGATCAACCTCCGTCTCTTTCTCCTAATCCGGTTGCAGACAAGGAAGCATGAAAGATATTTCCTATTTTCTTGCTAGGACGAGGAGCTCCTTTTTATCTGATGGCTTTATAGAATTACATTTTCCTTGACTTCATAGTGTTAGCATTTTGATACTTAAAGAATTTGATCAACCAGATCACTAGACTACATTTATATATTATGTCATTGTCAACATGTAGTATTAATATACAAATATAGGAAGCAAGACTTGCAGGATTAGCCATGAGATCAGACAACCAACTCAAACTCTTTTGAACAGATTGTAAAGTTGTTGTATCAAAACCTTTGCAGTGATCTTCTCTCCTCTAGGACTCAGAAAAATGGTTTCACTCTTGATAGGGCTAGTGCATATATAAAACCTTATGCTGAGAAGAGAGATCATATTGCAGTTATATTGTTCGTGAGATCACAACTGCTCCTCCTATCGTGGTAGCAGTTGTGTTTGTAGTTTTAAGAGTTTGTAACCAACTCTTATTCCATTATCTTTAATTCTAATAATTTCCCTCTTATGTATTTTGATAGATATTTTACCACCTATGTAAAAGGGATAAAAACACTTAAAATACTTGCAAGAGAAACAAGGTTATCGTAGTATAGCAGCTCAAGCAAGGTCGTTCTCCACAGGGATTGAATGAATAATTTTATGTTAACCAAATCTTAATTAATTATTTGAAGACAAAGTTTGGAAGAGAGTGATTTACGGACCTAAAATATTAAAAACGAATTTAATTAAAAATAACTGAATAACTTGGGAAAGTAAATCAAACAAAAGAAAATAGTTTTGAAAATCTATTTGAGCACTAGGGTTTCACCGTCACCTTAACAATCCTACATAGTTCTTCCAATTACTTATGAATTACACATGAATATTTGAAGGTTAGGTTTTCCTAAAATATGCCCTACTTGGAACCTCTAACATAGAACGTATATCTAACATGCAACCCGTCCGTGGTGTCCAGATCGAATGTGAACATGCAAGACTCATTAAGTTTTATGAAAACCCTTTGAAAAACCATATAACCCTTAAGACGTGTCGTCCATCCTAAGAGGTTACACATATTAACCACAAGAAGTCAACGCCAATTCCAGGGACAGCCCTCCTCCAAAATTGCATCAAATTACTTTTCTAAATATCCTAATGGTGGCCAATCACTAAGGCAATTAGATAGTTTCAAGCACGGTGATTAATAATTCAAAACTTGCATGCATAACATCATAAGTAAATTGAAAAGAAACTACATATTCTTGCTAAGGCTCGTGGCCTCACCCTAGCAAACGAAACTAGTTAAGAACAACCTAAAACAAAATATTATTAAAAACATGGATAGAAAACACCTTAAATCGTCAAAAGCTCTCTAAAGCCAAAGTAGTGCGTTCTCTCCTCCTATATTGCGTAGCGAACCCTAATGGCTAAAAAGCCTTATTTATACTAGTAGAAAATAAAACCCTACCTAGAAAAGGTCTTAGAAAAATACTAGGAAACATAATAATAAAAGGATAACTAAAAATTACATTCCTATCATGATTAGGAAATCTGCCCATTCAAAGGAGAACCCACGTTTCTGGACCTTCAGGCCTCCAAAACAGGCCCAAAACGAGTCAAATTAAACATCAGGACCTCCTCTTCAAGTTCCAAGAACAACCCAAGTCCAAAATCCATCATCCTCCAGCCCAAAAGTCGCTCACAAGCTCTGTAGCCCAATCTGCCAACACTGCGCGCTGATCATAAATTAATTCGCCACGATCAGATGTTTCGGGATAAAATTATGAAATTTTGAAATCACCTCCTGGACTGATGCATGAACCAGCTACAATTGGAATTTCTCAAAAATTCCTTCGTTTGATTACTTTATGCTCTGAACAAGTTTGCACGTCCTATATTAAAAACATATAACAAAGCATCAAAATCTCACCAAAATAATAACCAAAATATACCAAAAATAGGGAATAATATATAATATGAAATTGACTCATCAAAATACCCCAAACTTAGCTTTTTGCTTGTCCTCAAGCAAAACAAAACTAAAAAACAAATATAAAAACTAACAAACTAACTAAGACACAAAAATTTCACCTTCAAGTCGCAAGCCATAGAAAATGTTAAAAATTAGAACATCTTTCCAGAAGTTCCAACTAATCCCGCCACAGAGTCTAAGCCATTTAGAATCAATTAGAAAAGAATTCATGAACTTCCTTTGGTGTAAAAGTGAACCAACATAGTTAAGGAGACTCGACTAAAATTCCTACTTCTCATCCTCTTTATTCAACACTTACTAACTTTACATATTTTTTCTCTTTTTCAAATTTTCTTCTTTTTTTTCTTTTATTTTCTTTTTCATTTTTTTCTTTTTATTTACTTAATTTAGTAATAGCGGTGGTCGTGCAATGTTAGTTCCATTAAGCTTTCGATCCAACCCATGTAGCGAGCTTTAGGTCAATGACTCCCAAACCACAAAGGCTTTAGGGCACTAGGTGTAGAACACCCCTAAGGACTTATTAACCCGAGTTGGAAGGGCTATGAAACCAACTAACCACCCTGCCCCATGCCAAAACTCTACCGTTTGACGTGAGAATCACTGTTGATCAGACAGGACTGGCCCGGTTACTAAGCAAAGTCTTGGGTGGAACAATTATTACTTTATTTAAAATAGAAACTAAACTTCACTTAGAACAAAAAAATTAAAACACACTTAGACAAAAAGTAAGTGCTTCAATCTCACTCCCCACAAACCATGTTGGTGTGAATGTGCAGAGTTTTCAAAGTATAACTCATGAATTAGTGTCTAAGCAACGATAAATAGAAAAGACTCTATTGTGAGATTAACCTTCACCATGTCCATTTGTTCTAACGTTTAAAATAAACTATGAATATTAACTTAAAAAGAATGAAATTTTTCAACTTGACTCAAAAATAAAAACCTAAAATTTTTATTTCCCACCCCCAAACTTATTTCACACTTTGTCCCCAAGGTGTGGAAAAATAAAATAAAAGTAACAATAAATTGAAACAACAAAAAGAAAAATAAAGAAAACCCCTATTTTTACGAAAAAAGGTGAAAATAAAACAAAGCATAAAACAATAAAACAAGAAACCAAATAGAAAATAAAAGAAAGGAGAGGGAATTGAACACACCTGGGTTCGATGGCAGGTAGGGGTGGTTCGGGTCGGGATCCCGAACCGAAACCTCGAACCCGAATCCCAAACCAAAACATTTCGGGATGGGGTTTTGTATCCCGAAACCGAACCGAAATGCTTCATTTCCCGAAATTCGGGATTCCCGAAAGTGTTTCGGGATTTTCGGGTCACTTCGGGATTGGGCCTTGAAGCCCAAAATGTTGGGCTTTTAAAACTTTTTACAATTTTAACAAATAAGCCCACTGCCCACCCAATTTTCATCAGAAAAAAAAAGGGCTTACAATTGCAGCTAGCCACTGCCCTGTTTACAAGTCCACCTGTTTCAATTTTACACCACAATATCACAATACCACATGTTTCAATTTTCATACCAAGAGAAGCAACTAACAATATCACAATTGTCTACCAAACTAATTAATTAAAAGTGCATGCAACCAAAATGAAATAAGTTAAGTTTTACAAACCAAACTTCCAAATTGTCTACCAAACTAGTTAATTAAAAGTGCATGCAACCAAAATGAAATAAATTAAGTTTTACAAACCAAACTTCCGAATGAATTTAGATTAAGTTACAAACCAAAATGAAGGTTAAGTTCATTCCCTTTAGCCCTTTCGGCCCCTTCCCCTTGTTGATGAATGACCCGTTAACGTTGGTGTTGATGGTGGACCCCTTCCTCTTGTTGATAATTGAACCCTCCTTTGTGTTGGTGTAGATGCTCTTGAAATGGGTGGTCGCGGAGGTAGTGATGGGCGGCGTTGAACTAGAGGTGGTGGAGGGGGTGGCATTTCACTTTGTGTGGGATTCTCCTCACCTCCCATATTAGGCAACTCTAAAACAATAAAACGCAAAATATATTTAGAAAGTGAATGCATAAATTATAAAACTAAGAAAATGAAAACATGAAATCAAATACTTCACTTACCCTTTTCCAATTCTTCAAGTTCCTTGTAGAACATAAGATCGTCAATTGTAGGCTCCTTGTAGAAAGACATTTCATTCCCCCTTAGCCAATCACTTGTACACACCAAAGCCTCAACTGTTCTAGGTGTTAGGGAAGCTCTAAAAGGATCTACAACTCTCCCACCAAGACTAAAAGCATTCTCACTAGCAACGGTGCTACTAGGAAGAGCAAAAATGTCCTTAGCAACCTTACTAAGAGTTGGATATATTCCAGAATTGACTTTCCACCAATCCAAAATATTGAAACCCTCATAAGTTAAGCTTTGGTGAGGATCATTGAAATACATATCCACTTCATTGGATATTTCGTGTTGTTGGGCCGCCGCTCTTTTTTGTTGAATCTTCCTTTGCATTCTTGTAGCAACATCATCTTCCAACCCCGAAGAATCATCTACCACAACACTTGGCCTTTGATCCACGGTAACACTACTACTACTAGAAACCTCTCCCTCCTTATACGCCTTAAACAAATCTGTCAAGTTTTTTTTAATAGTTGTCTTCACATCCAAGATTGCATCACATGAATAGCAGAGTTCCTCTAGGCTTGCCTCCAACATTTCAAACTTGTACCTCGGGTCGAGTGCTTGGGCTATAAAGAGTATAGGGTTAACCTTTTCAATGTCCCCCCAATACTTGTCAAACTTAAGCTTCATGGAAGTAGCCACACTTTGCAAAGTGGCATTAGAGGAATTGCAAATCTTTTCTTCTATCTCCACTTGCAATGCAATCACCGTGCCGAGTATTAAGTTTGAAGTTGGAGTCAAGGTTGCACTAAGTGTCAAGGTGGCATCATAAAACTTTTTAAGAAAGTGAGCAAAGCTCACCGCTCTCTCCCAATCTTCCACCACCGGAGGACCCACCCGTTTCACCTTAGTTGTGACCCCATTAATCTCTTTAGAGACTTCCTCTTGAAAGTAAGAGATGAAAGTGTTGCACTCATCCGCCATCCTTGAGAACACTTGCTTAAATTTGAAGGCGCTATTGAGCATTTCATAGGTGGCATTCCACCTTGTGACAACATCAAAAGGAATATTCGACATCTTATCAAATCTCATCAAGACGCAATACTCCCTAAAAGTCTCCAACCTCGCGGGGGATGAGTGTATGAACTTGACACAATTCCTTATCCCTTCAATCTCACGACTAAGCTCCGTCATTCCATCTTTAACTATCAAATTGAGGATGTGACAAGCACACCTCATGTGCAAGTGAGCCCCGTCAAGTAAAAGAGTACCATTAGACTTGAGCCTTCTCTTCATGTATGCAATGGCGGTGTCATTGGCACTAGCATTGTCAACGGTAATGCTAAATACCTTGTCTATGCCCCAAGTATTCAAACATACCTCTAGACACCTCCCAATATCATCACCCTTGTGAGATGTAATTTGAACAAAATTTAAGATCCTCTTATGCAAAGCCCAATCATTATCCAAAAAATGTGCCGTCACCACCATGTAATTAATATTTTGGATTGAGGTCCAAGTATCGGTAGTGATACTCACCCTCATACCATCAACCACCCTCTTGATTTTTTCCTTCTCTGTAAAATACAATTCTAAAACCGCCGCCGCCACCTTGTGCCTATTTGGAAGCTTGTACTTTGGATTCAAGTCATGGATCCAATCTCTAAAGTCCTCTTGATCAACCGCCCTAAAAGGCATCTCAGCTTTTATTATCCACTTCACACATTTCATATCAAGTCTTTTTTGATTGAAAGTGTGAGTGACAACTTGACCCCCCATTACTCCTTGTGACAACAATGGTTGTTTCGAATCCGGAGCCTCGTAGAGACTAGAAGCCGGGCATTTCTTCAAATGATTAAGAATACCTTTCGTCCCATGTCTAGAGGACTCCGCTGGCACTTGCACTTTGCAATGATTGCACTCCGCCATAACCGTTGTCATTCCATATTCATCGGTCACATTTACCTTAGTGGCATCATTCCAAGCCGGACTTGGCCCCTTAGTCCTATTACTTCTTTTCCGTTGACCCACCCTACTTGCTAATGTGGCCACTGAAGGCATCTGCCGCCTATCCAATTCAACACTATCATCCTCACCTTCTTCTTCCTCTATTTCTTCCTCTATTTCTTCTAACCCTATATCAGCATCCATATCCGGATCATCATCACAATAATCTTCAAAGTATTCTTGAGTTCGAATGTATTGTGGCTTTCGTTTTACTGAAACTGAGATCCTAGCTGAAATAGTAGATTGTGATTGGCTACCACTACCACTACCAGAACCATCCATCCTGACAATGTACAATAATATATCACAACACAGTTCAGCATATATATAATATTCATATACTGATCCATAAAGAAACTGATCCATAATATTCAATACAAACAATATATCACAAAGTCATATCAGATTACATATAGAGTATAGACAGATAGTGCACATATATATCACATTATATATATCACATTACATATATTGTTTAAAATCTGACCTGTATATATATAATATTCACACACAGTGACAGTTCAGCATATTCAATACAAAATCTGACCTGTATGCATATAAAATCTGACTTGTATGCATATAAAATCTAATTCAATACAAACAATATAAAATCTGACCTGTATACATACAAAATCTGCACATATATATCAGATTACATATAAACAAAGAGTGCACATATATATCACATTACATATATATCACATCACATTTATATATGTCATATTACTGTATTACATATATTGACAAAGAGTGCACATATACAAAACCTGCTAGCTGCTAGTTATCTCACACTCTGATAGCTGCTTTAAAATCTGTCCTGACCTGAATACAAAATCCAAATCCAAAATGAAAAATGAAAATATTTGCTGGAATGAAAAATGAAAAATGGCAGGGCATAATCCTAATCTAAAATGAAACCCAATCTAAAATGAAAAATGGCAGGGCATAATTATAATGACTAAAGTAGACTTTTTCACATATCTTAAGCTATTTTGACTCTTTGTTAATGAAAAACATAAATGCTTCAAATGGTTTTAATATTTTAATGTCCTGTTAATGAAAAACATAAATGCTTCAAATGCTTCAAATGGTTTTAATATTCAAATGGTGATATATATAACTTTTTCAAAATACCAATGACAGAGAACACTGGTGAATTCTAGTTGATGGGATATGCCATATAAAGCAAGATTGGCAAATAAAAGGTCACACTGTAGTGGGAGGGTTGGGCGAAGGGGTCTTAAATTTAAAAAATACGTCAGAAAGGACCACCCAAGGCAGCACAAATATTATTGAAAGGAATTACTCCACCAGTTTTCATATTTCACTTGCATTTAACATTTACCACTCCAGGAGAGACAAATTTTGATACATTGGTATCCACTAACAAGAAGCCCTTTCTGCCTCTATCTACTGACTCTAGGATTTCTGACCAGAGCTTTGAAAGTTAGCTCATTAAACATTCTAAGCAGGGATTGTGTGTGATTATCTTCATGTTATTGCCCTAGATGATCATTGTCATTGCCAAGTAATAGACAAAATCTGGAATCGATTCACAAGTGTAAAAGAGGACCTGTTAAATGACCAAGAGAATAATACTTGTACTAACAGATTGCCCAGAACTTTCAGTTATGGTTGTTGGCATAATCCTCCTAATCTAAACTAAAATGAAACCCATAATCCTACAGAAACGCATAATCCTACCAGAACTTTCAGTTATGGTTGTTGGCATAAATGGTTGTTGGCATAATCCTACAGAAACGCATAATCCTAAACTAAAATAAAACCCAATCTAAAATGAAAATTGTTGTGCTAATCCTACAGAAACGTTGCATGCAACCCCCGAAACCCACCCTACAGAACTCGCCATCGACAAAATACTCAGAATTTCAGAAATCAAAAAATGAAACCCTAACCTGGACGACGAGGAGGCAGGAGCGGCGCGCGAGAGCGAGAGAGGGAGAGCGGCTGAGAGGGAGAGTGTCTGTGTGAGTGCGAGAGCGAGAGCGAGAGAGGGAGAGCGGCTGAGAGGGAGAGTGTCTGTGTGTGTGAGTGCGAGAGCGAGAGCGAGAGAGGGAGAGCGGCTGAGAGTCTGAGAGAGAGAGTCTAAAAGACTCTAAACCTAACAAACAAATGAACGGTTGGATTAGATTTTGACAAATCCAACGGTTCAAATGATTTTTAATTATAAATAAATAAATAAAAATATATATATATAAAATACTCGGTTCGGTTCGGGATTCCCGAAACCCTCCAAACCTGTGGCCGAATCCCAAACCGAAATTTTCGGGTCGGGATCGGTTTCGGGTACCGAATATTTCGGGAATTTCGGTTCGGGAAATTTTCGGTCCAAATTCGGGACGGGATCGGGACGGTTCGGGAATTTCGGGAAAAATTTCCACCCCTAATGGCAGGACCTGGAGCTGGGGGAAGGCGCATGAACAAAACCGAAAAATAAACCACAAAGCTGCCAGGCGTGGGGGTCGAACTCGGGCGATATAGGCAGCCAGAGCAGGTGGGCTTGGAATGAAATGCAATGGGAAGGGCCACGTGGCCCAGGAAGGAGGTCAGACATGGCCCAAGTGAGGACCAAATGGAAAGCAGCCCAGCCTCAAAGCAGATCCAAAAAACATTGGATTCCCCTGGTGAATTGTTTCTCACGCGCCCAAACATGGGTCAACATTGGATGTCGCAGGTATCTTTTTTTAGGTTTTTTCTTGTCTGCGCACACGGCTTGGAGCCAAGAGCCAAACGACTATTTTCCTTTTTTCTTGTGCCGAGAGCTAACAGCTCAGCTGTTTATTGTATTTTTCTAATAGAACACTGTTCACATTATTTCAAAAGACCACCCATTTCGAGATACCCAAAAGAAATACCAATTTTAAACACGTGGCGCGCATCTATGCATGTATTTCTTAGGATTCCAAATGAAGGGAAAATCTTCCTCTCAAGTCTGAAAGCTTTATAGTAATTCGAGACCCTCTATGTCTCTAAAAATTGAAATAGACATCTTCATTTCCTCTCATCTCTCTCTAGAAAATCTGAAAAGGCTCTCATTTCTCCAATCTCAACCTCAGCGCCTAAAACCTCTCTTCCCCCTCAGTCGTGCATCTCTCTCTAAGATCTTCATCATCACAATTCGTCTTTCCTCTCTAATATTCTCTGCCTGCAACCCAAAGCTTCACCCCCTAACTTTAATGTCACAGCAGAGCCATCATTTCTCGAGTCTTCGAGAGATCTCATCAACAAATCTGAGCTCAAATCCTTGCACTGCGCAGTTCGTTGACAACCCAAAGGTAAATTTCAGCAATCACCATGTTCACTACATGTTCTTACTGCTCAAATAATCTGGGGAAAACTCTGAAAGTCTTATGCATGTGGTTTGGATTTGGTGCAAATCTCATAAGAAAAGGCGTAGATACAGAAATGGCACTGGTGCACAAATCCAAAAAGAAGCCAAGCAGCAGATGTCTCAAAGCCCTTACTTTCAGAATTAAAGGTATAATTCCGAAATCAACAAGGATCTGTAATTGTGTGTGCCTGCATGTCTCCACTGATGTATATTTGGGCTCAAAATTTTTGGATAACAGGAAACTGTATCTTGCCTTGATGAACCGTGTCCTCTGTGCTACTTAGATCCCTCAACTTTGTTTCCGCACTCCGCCCTGCTAATCTCATGAATGTAGTAATGGAATAGATGATGAATGTGCTGGGGGACTGAATGTTGATTGCACACCCTGAGTTGGGATTAGGCCAAATCAGTTCCGAGTGCAACCTGTAAAGATCACACATTAAAAATCTAATTAGAATCAAACCCAAAATAAAATACTGATTAACTAAAAAAATTCTGTTTTTGTGTTTTTCCATTTTCGGATTTTTTTTATTTTTTTATTTTTTTATAAAGACTAGAAGGAAGAAAATAAACGAACTAAAATAAACAGAAAAGAGTTTAGAAAAATTGGGTTGCCTCTCAATTAGCGCTTTAGTTAATGTCCATAGCTAGACGAATTTGAATGAAGTTGGTGATCACGTCACTTGTTCTCTCAGAATTAACCACTCCTTTGCACCATCGTGGGTCAGCAGTACGTATGACACGAATTGATGTGCTGTGCATTTAAAACCAGTGGGTGAGCTTTTCTCGGGCACCCTTCTATGAGAATATATCTTTGAAAGCAAATAAGTTCCCTTCCAGTGATGCTTGTGTTTCCCTTGAATTGACTTAAATCTGGTATTTAATACCCACATTTTCTGCACTGGACGAATTTCATGACAAAGAATTGGGTTGACATTAAGCTTCTTCCTCAGTCCCATGTAGAATTTAGCCTGCTTGTAGGATTTTTCATGAATTTCCTTGGGTTTAATGTTCTGTGCAGGTGCAGTGTCTGAGAAAACAGCTAAAACATTTTCATCAGTAGCTGCTTGTCGTGTATCCAAGGTTACAGTCTCCAAGTGCCGACCATGTGATTTTTCAGATTCTGATTTGTTGTGAACTGCCATGTGCAACTCGTAAGTTTCAATGCATTTATGCAGCTTAGTGGGTTGCCATGCAGTCTCGGAAAAATGTATGTGTGGCATAATGACTTGGGTAGAAATAGATTCAGCAGAAATTTCAATGTAATCAGGGGTTGTTTCCTTCCATTGGCGTGAGTCATTGGCAGGTGGCTTTGTAATTTCGTCATCTTCCAGAATGTTATTACAGCTCTCCACACTTTCTAATATACTAGTAGCCAAACCGCCCTTTGAACTTTGTGGTACATTATGCTGCTCAAAAGGCTGTTGGGTACCTGCCCATCTAAAACTATGATGCTTTTTCAAATCGGGAGCGTAGTAATAATCAAAAGTGGGATCATTCCAACGCCAAAGTGAGGCGTTCCTCAAATTAATATGCTCCCTCACGTAGTCTGAAAAATATTTCTTTTCAGGGCATTGCAAAATTTCATGGGTGTTTGAACAACAAAAGGCGCAAACTGTAGGTTTAAATTCATAGAAACCCTGTTTTGCGAAAGAAACCCATAAAGGTGGTCCTCCAAGTTGTATGTTGAAATCGGTGGGAACTGCAAATTCCATTGTTGCACTGCTAAAAAAAAAACAAATTGTAACCTACCAAAACAAAATCAGCAATTAAATAAAAAGATATGTACAATAACAATTAATTAAGAGTTGATAAACACAAATTATTTAAAACAATCCCCGGCAGCGGTGCCACTTTCTTGATAGATATTTTACTACCTATGTAAAAGGGATAAAAACACTTAAAATACTTGCAAGAGAAACAAGGTTATCGTAGTATAGCAGCTCAAGTAAGGTCGTTCTCCACAGGGATTGAATAAATAATTTTATGTTAACCAAATCTTAATTAATTATTTGAAGACAAAGTTTGGAAGAGAGTAATTTACGGACCTAAAATATTAAAAACGAATTTAATTAAAAATAACTAAATAACTTGGGAAAGTAAATCAAACAAAAGAAAATAGTTTTGAAAATCTATTTGAGCACTAGGGTTTCACCGTCACCTTAACAATCCTACGTAGTTCTTTCAATTACTTATGAATTACACACGCATATTTGAAGGTTAGGTTTTCCTAAAGTATGCCCTACTTGGAACCTCCAACATAGAACGTATATCTAACACGCAACCCGTCCGTGGTGTCCAGATCGAATGTGAACATGCAAGACTCATTAAGCTTTATGAAAACCCTTTGAAAAACCATATAACCCTTAAGACGTGTCGTCCATCCTAAGAGGTTACACATATTAACCACAAGAAGTCAGCGCCAATTCCAGGGACAACCCTTCGCCAAAATTGCATCAAATTACTTTTCTAAATATCCTAATGGTGGCCAATCACTAAGACAATTAGATAGTTTCAACCACGGTGATTAATAATTCAAAACTTGCATGCATAACATCATAAGTAAATTGAAAAGAAACTACATATTCTTGCTAAGGCTCGTGGCCTCGCCCTAGCAAACGAAACTAGTTAAGAACAACCTAAAACAAAATATTATTAAAAACATGGATAGAAAACACCTTAAATCGTCAAAAGCTCTCTAAAGCCAAAGTAGTGCGTTCTCTCCTCCTATGTTGCGTAGCGAACCCTAATGGCTAAAAAGCTTTATTTATACTAGTAGAAAATAAAACCCTACCTAGAAAAGGTCTTAGAAAAATACTAGGAAACATAATAATAAAAGGATAACTAAAAATTACATTCCTATCATGATTAGGAAATCTGCCCATTCAAAGGAGAACCCACGTTTCTGGACCTTCAGGCCTCCAAAACAGGCCCAAAACGAGTCAAATTAAACATCAGGACCTCCTCTTCAAGTTCCAAGAACAACCCAAGTCCAAAATCCATCATCTTCCAGCCCAAAAGTCGCTCACAAGCTCTGTAGCCCAATCTGCCAACACTGCGCGCTGATCATAAATTAATTCTCCACGATCAGATGTTTCGGGATAAAATTATGAAATTTTGAAATCACCTCCTGGACTGACGCACGAACCAGCTCCAATTGGAATTTCTCAAAAATTCCTTCGTTTGATTACTTTATGCTCTGAACAAGTCCGCACGTCCTATATTAAAAACATATAACAAAGCATCAAAATCTCACCAAAATAATAACCAAAATATACCAAAAATAGGGAATAATATATAATATGAAATTGACTCATCATATTTTATCATGATCAAAATACTTGTAAGTCCTTATTAATATAAGTTCAATTAGTCCTCATAACATATTCAATATCATGGTTTTATTATAACTCACATTCCTTTGAAAACCTTACATTCTCCCACATGAGTGTAATGAAACCATAGGCAAAATATATGTTAAGACAACCAAGGTGATCACTTACTCATGTTATGAAAACTTGAAACAACATAATGCATGCGATACACATCAGTTATGAAGTTTAAAACTACACCAAACAACATTACTGCATAAATATAAATACATTAATGTGAGTAAGGATATCACACCTTACTCCCACATTCAAACATGATCAAGGCATGTCCGCAAACCCATGCTCGTAACATGTCTTTGGAAGGCTGTAACATGTAGTGCTTTTGTCAAAGGGTCTACCACCATGTTGAAAATACCAAGATGTTCTATCTCAATGACTTTCTCTTTAACTTTGTCTTGAACTTTCAAATATTTAATGTCCATTAGTCTAGATGCTTCTGATCTCCTGTTGTTTTTGGCAAAGAAAACAGCTGGTGCATTGTCATAATAAATCTTTAAGAGCCTTTCAATGCTTTTTACCACCTGCATTTCTCAGATTAAATTCCTTAGCCAATTGCTTTGTTTCATTGCCTCAAAGTAGCCAATGTATTCTGATTTCATTATGGATACAGCTCTTGTTATTTTGTTTCTTGCTTATCCATGAGAATGCTCCTCCACACATAATGAAAACATATCCACTTGTTGACATCCTATAATCCACGCAGCCACCTAAATCAGCATCAGTGTAGCACACAACTTCCAGATTTTCTACTCGGTGAAATCCCAAAACATAATCTCTGGTCTTCTTAAGGTATCTCAAAACTTTCTTGCCTGCATTCCAGTGTGCCACACCTGGATTCGATTGAAATCTTCCAAGAACACTTCATTCAAAAGCCAAGTCTAGTCTAGTGCACACTTGTGCATACATCACACTTCCCACAAGTGAAGCATAAGGTTTACTTTTCATAGCTTCAAAATCCAAATCTGTAACTAGACACTGAACTAAAAGCTTGTCACCTTTTGAAATAAGTACATCACCACTGCTGCAACGTGACATGTTGAACCTCTTAAGCACTTTATCAATATAATTCTTTTGTGAAAGACCAATAGTTCCTTTTGATCTATTTCTCACAATTTCAATGCCTAAGACAAAGTGCGCTTCACCCAAATCTTTCATGTCAAAGCTGCTAGACAACATGTTTTTGGTTTCATTCAATAATTGCACATTTGAACTAGCCAAAAGTATGTCATCAACATATAGTACCATAAAAATGAAACCTGATTCCAACAACTTCAAATAGATGCAATTGTCAATTTTGTTCTCAATAAAGCCAAATGAAGCCACTAGCTCATCAAATTTCTTATACAATTGTCTAGAAGCTTGTTTAAGTCCATATATAGATTTATTAAGCTTGCATACAAAACCTTCTTTCCCCCTTTCAACAAATCTTTGGGGTTGTTGCATGTAAATGGTTTCATCAAGATTGCCATTTAAGAAGGTAGTCTTCACATCCATTTGATGTAAGTGAAGATCAAAATGAGCTGCAAGGGCAATGATGATTCGAAATGAGTCTTTTGTAGATACTGGAGAAAATGTTTTTGTGTAGTCTAAACCCTCTTTTTGTGTGAATCCTTTTGCCACTAATCTGGCTTTAAGTCTCTCAACATTTCCATTAGAATCTCGTTTGGTCTTGAAAACCCACTTATTTCCAATAAGCCCCATTCTTTTCCATTGAGCACATTTCATCCCGCATGGCAGCATACCATAAAAAATCTTGTGCACTTTCCATAGCCTCCTTATAGGTAGTGGGATCATCCTCGTCTCCAAAATCATACTCAATCTCATTAAGATAAGCCACATAATCACTAGACAATGCAGACTTTCTAGTTCTTTGTGATTTCCTAAGTGTGGCAGTAGTAGATGGTGCTGCAAGATTTGATGGTCCTGAATGCTCGGTTGGTGCTGAAAGTGGTAGTGGTATTGCAAGTTCTAGAGTAATTGAAACTGGTGCATATCTTAATGGAAGAACATGCTGATCAGTGATTGCAGAAGACTATTTGAGGTTGTGTGAGTGAACTATTGGAAACAACAATTGCAGGCAAAGTTAAAATTGCAGCACCATTGTCAGCATCCATTTCCATTACATCCATTTCCTCAAATACATAACTATTGATGGAATGAGAATGCGGTGATTGCTACTCTTTAACAAACTTTGCATTATTAGTTTAACCAACCTGGTGTGAGAATTAGGACAATAGAAACGAAACCCCTTGGATCTTTCTGGATATCCAACTGTTGGAAATGTGCCCTAAAACCAATCATATGATGATACTTTACGGACATTTCACATGTTAAATTAATCTGGTTTAATATAAAGGGCAAAGATTATTGTTTTAAGCTGTCTCATATAAATGTTATATGCTTGAACAATAAGTCCAAGGAATATGCAATTGGGAGAATGTGATCTAAAGAAGTTAGATTCATGAGACCATTCTCTTTCGTATACATATCCTAAACGTTCCTGATCATAGGATTGCCAATTGGGCATTGACAGTCCGTTAAGATCAGTATGTGTTATGTCTTCTCTTAGGAAGAGTGATTGGTCTCGAGTCATTGGTGTGACTGACACCAAGACAAGCATGTAGGTGCTCAATAGAGAATGAGTCCACTGAACACGATCAACGAGGAGTTCTCATACTCATGTCACATGAGAACTCATGGTTGGGATAATGCAAAGTAGTCCTTTGACCTGAGGCATCATAGTTGTCTTATGGTTAGGTCATTGATCTTTGACTATGTCAATGTCACTCCATCAGAGGGTGTCCACGGCGTAGTTGGGGTTAAGCCACTTAGCCATGGAGGCAAGTGAATGCGCAACAAGGGATCTCTAACCTTCAAACTGTTTGAGGGAGAATACTCTATGATATGATTAAGAATCTCTGGCCAGAGTATGAATGAGATTTAGGAAGTCGTTCCAAATCATATTCAAAGTAATCATATAAGTAAATGAATCACATTGGATAGTAGACATGAATAAACTATCAAACCAAACAATGTGGTCAAGAGTGTTGTATTAGAGAAAGACCGTATTGCATTGTAATCCTAAACTGAATAGGTTCTCCACCTCTTCTGATTAGCTTGGGTAGCCATGACATACTGCTAGGTGTCACTCATGGTTTATGGAAGCTCTAATAGTGAGTAATCACTAAAGGGAGAATTGAAAGTAAGTTTCAATTCACAATCGATTTGAAAGAGTTCTAATCGCCCACTGCCTCGCTAAAAGGAACCTAATGGATTGTACACCGTGTAAGGTAGAGATTGAAGAAATGACAGAGATGAGTAAGAATAATTAAATGGTTTAATTATTTATGGCTAGGATTAATTAATATGTTAATTAATCAAACGAATAAGTTCGTTTAGACCTTGGGTTAGTTTTGGGCCTCAAGGCCCAATGGGCTTCGAACGTCAAGCTCATTAGCTTAAGTTGTATGACAACTTAAATGACTAAAGAATCTAAAGGGCCCAAACAGCCCAAAAGGTTGACAAAGCCGGCCACATTATGGTGATAGGGTTTTTGTTCTTTTTGTCACTTAATTGAAGTGACTATATAAAGGACTTTATAGCCAAAAGTCATTAGGGTTTCTTTTGGAGAAAATTGGAGAGAACATGTCTCTCCATTTCTCTCTAGGAGGCCGGCCCCCTTGGAGGGGATTAACTAGCAATCCTTCATCCTCCAAGGTCACTCATCTCTTCTAAATGCTCTCCTTGGTGTGGAGACTTAGAGGTTCCCTTTCTTGGGAACTTGGAGAATCCATTCTACCATCCTCCTCCAAGAAATCCATGGAGCTAAGAAGCAAGGAATGAAGGCCCTCTCCTTGGGTGATTAGCCTTTGCTTATGCAAAGAGGAATCAACAAAGGTGTAAGATTTCTCAACTCACTTTGTTCTTGAGTTGAGTCTTGGTTCACCTATCTACTAGGCTTTGAATTTCATGGGTTAAGTTTTGTTTTTTAGTGCATATAAACATGATTCCACCTTTAATTGTTAATTTCATGTTGTTGATGTTGCTCAAATGAACTTGTTTTCACAAATTTTCCTTCAAGTGGTATCAAGAGCCTAGGTCTAGTAGTTGGTGAATCCTTTTGGGTTTTGTAGTTCATAGTTTGTGATTTGAATGTTGTAATTGTTACAAGCTTTATTCTTGCTTCTTTGAATGTAAATTTTGTTAGAAAATTTGCCATTTCAAATGTTGTAGATGTAGTTCATATGAGCATGCATTTTGGAGCTAAAATTTGGTGCCATGTTTTTGGGGAAATTCGGCCAAATCCAAAGGGTGGATTTTGGGTTCATGTTTGTCTTGTTAAAAGTGTTTTAAAGTGACTTTTTGGAACCCCTAAGTACCCTAGTTTAGTAATATGTTATTTCCCTTAAGTTTGAGAGTTTTTGGGATGGTTTTGGGTGAAAAATGTTCATGGAGCTTTTATGGGTTTTCATGGATGTTCTTCATTGTTCTTGATATGTTCTTGGCAAGAACGAAAGGTTGGGAATTTTGATTCCAAAAGGTGTTTGGTTGTTATTTCTTTTTGTTAGTGATGGATGATATGATTATTTTTCAAATAAGTGACTGGTACTTTTCTTACACACCTATACTTATTTTACTATTCACACCATGCCAATCACTTACACATTTCCATCACCTTTTCAAACCTACACATCCACTTACACACACCATCCTCTCTCACCATGACCGGCCACCCTACTAAAGTAGGGTACTTTTGGGGCTTTTATGCAATTACATAAAGTTTTGATACTTTTGTGTATTTGCACTTTGACCTGAAAGTTTACGTTTTTATGTAAAGGCCCAAAATCACTAAAGGACAAAATGTTTTGCTCCTTTAATGAAGTTTTTGCATTTGTTGAAATTTTTGGGTTCTAGTTGTAATTACATGAAGTAGTGGACTTTTGGGTTCTTACAATGTCTTTTTCACTCTCTTCGTCATTGGGAATCAAAAACCTACGAGGAAAAGGGACATTTGGTGGAATAATGTTAGAATGAATTGAATTTGGAACAACATTACTGGAGTTGGACATCATAGGGACTTGAGGGGCTTGCGGCAAGAGTTCTTCTAAACTGCACACGTCGTCCTCCTCATCTTCTTCTTGCAGCAGCAATTCATCCATGTTCGGGCTATGTTTGGATGGTTCTAGGACAGCTTCATCCTCCATATCACTTTCCAAAGTGATGGCTTCATCGATTTCAACTTCTCCCTTTGAATTTGCCATGTTGGAATTGGAGAATTCACGTTGCTCTTGAATCTGCACCATGAATTCCACAATCTGTCCAACTTGCTTCTCCAATTCGTCCACTCTTTTGACTCGGTCTTGCATCTCCTTGTTTTGATTTTCTACTCCCTGTGTCAAAGAGGTGATTAATTGAATAATATTATTATTATCCACCGACGAACCTGAAATTGGTTGGGAAGATTGTGGTGGAGGCTGTGGTGGTGCATATGGCCTTTGATAGAACTCCTCTGATGGCTGTAATTGTACTTTTTGTGAGCCTTGCGTCAAAGAGATTAGTCCTTCAAGAATTTCATTATAACTCATGGGCATACTTGAATTCGATTGGAATTGTTGTGGGGGAGGTTGTGGTGGCTGCATATATCTTGAATAGAACTCATCTTCTTGCTGCCAATATCCACCTTGTTGAAATTGTTGAGGTTCATCCCACATATAATCTAAATAATCTCTCCAATCCGAATTGTAAGCGTTGGAAAACATGTTGTTGCTTGGTTGATCATAGACTTGATAACCCCAAGCATCTCCGTTTGCAGCAAATTGAGGACATTGATGAGTTTGATATCCTTGCTCATAGGGCACATCAAATGTAGGGACACTTGGCATTGTGGTCCTTTCAGCATTATGAGTCAATTGAGAAGTGAGATGCGTTAATTGAGCTTGAATGGTCGCAAGTGCCATGTCTTGCTCCATTTGTACCTAAAATCAAAGAAAGAAAACTAAATCAAATATCAAAAGTAAAAGACACAAACACAAACACAAACACAAACATAAACACAAACAGAAACAAAGGGATTAGCAAATTTGCTAATCCCCGGCAACGGCGCCAAAATTTTGATGCGTTGTAAACAACACTCAAATTAAACCCTCTTGTTGACAATTGTAGTATAGATGTAAGTAGGGATCGTTCTAGGCCGGGGATTAGGAGGGATTGCTAATCTACTCTAAACTGATTTAAAAACACTAAATAAGACTAAAAAACACAAAACTAGGCAAAAGACACTTAACTAAGCTCTAATAACTCAAAACACACTAGAATGACTCAAAACAACTCAAAACAACCAAATTGACTCAAACTAGACAATAGGGACTGATTTGGACGAAAATAGACTCAAGGAACTAACTAAACACAAATTAGGATAAATTCTAACTAAATTGACACTACTTAATGATGGGGGCTTTGGTTTGCACGAAAATTGAAACTAAAACTAAACAAACTTGTAGAATTAAATAAAGACATAAAATTAAGGTGAATGGATGGGTGATGGACTAGCTAGAGGGTTCTTCTCCACACATGACACACTTGCATACAAACCAATTTTCAGTTGTTCTTTCAATAAACCATGAATCTCAACACCCCAGATTAACCGTGAACAACACTTTTTTAACCTTCAAGTTTTCCTTAAGTTATTGAATTGGACGGAAAAACGCATACAACAATTCAAAACATTCTTCAAAAGTCCCCTACGTGAATAGCACAATAGAGATACATGATCGGACCATATTTATACATATTTTTATATCAAATTCACTCGTCTTTTCTTAGTTAGTTCGTTATATTTTGAGCTATTTACGTTATTTTTATGTTTTATAAGATTTTCAAGAAAAGAAAATAAAAATAGAATAAATGAAGTGTTAAGTAATTATTTCGTTTAAACTTTCTTGTTTGTTGAATAGAATTTATCATTTGAAAAATAATATATATATATATATATATATATATATATATTTATATATATATATATATTTATATATTTATATATTTATATATTTATATTTATATTTATAATGTGTTGTGTGTGTATGCTTACAGGTGATAGAAGCAGAAAATAATATACAAAGGAGGGCAGCACATGCATGAAAGCATGGGAGGACTGGAATGCTTTCGGTGGAGCATTTTAAAAGTCAAAAGGCTGCCTTTAAACAAAGAAAGAGGGAGAAACTGTGGAGCCTTCATCACGTAGGGAAGGCATCCAAGGAAAGCACCGAGAAAAGTGGAATCACGGGGGCATCCTAGGCAGCTTAAGAAAAGAATTAAAGAGGATAAGAGGGCCTGGGAGGAGAGTTCATGGTGGAGAGGCGCAAAAGGCCAATTAACGGGGAGTCAAAAGGGCACTTGAGCTCAGCGTTAAGGGGAATCGAAGGCAGGGTGAGCTGCCATCAAGGCAGCGTGCCACGGAGCCAGCTCGTCTGATTGGGGAGATATAAGGCAGCGCAGGTTTTCAAGGAGATGCTGCCATTAGGCAGCTGACGCCAAGACTCGGGGAGAGAAGGAAAGAAACTGCCTTCTGGCAGTTTGGGAGAGAAGGAGAAATCCAAGCAGAAAAAAACCAGGAGAATAAGGAAGGCCGAGAAGGCAGCCAAGAGAGGAGCTGTGAGGGGGCGCTAAATCCAGAAGAAAAGCCACGGGGGCCTGGAGAAAATAGGACAGGCGCAAGGGACCAGCTGCTAAGAAGGCAGCGACGTGGAGGACTCAGGGGCGCCATTTTTGGCGACTGGAGAAAGCAGCACCGAGAGCAGTCAAAGAAGGCATGGCACGGTGAAAGGGATAAAACAAAAGCACAGTGCACATGCAAGTGCACAGAAAATCCTAATTCACCCCATTTTGGTTTAATCCTCCAAACTCAGATTTTAATTATGTTTTTAATTTCTGTTTTAATTTCTGTTTTAATAATGTGTAATTAATTTATATTGGCTAGAGGATAATTCAAAACCATGATTATATTTGTAATTTGAATTGGTAACTTCAGTTGTGATTTCTGAGTTGTGATTTAATTTGCTTAACTGCTTGATTAATAACTTATTTATGTTTGTCGATTAAGAATGCATACTTAATTTACATGCATGAATTTGATGCTAGAATATAAGTGAATTTCACCTAATCGTTATGAACTTATATTCATGAGTAGTGAAGGTTGCTAGTCACAATCGCGTTAAGTAAATTCCTGGCAAACGTATCATGCTGTTCATAGTTACGAATGCCTTGTCAACACTTATGATTTTCACGAAGCTTAATGATCTTTGATTGTATCTCTATTGTGCTTTTCACGTAGAGAACTTTTGGGGAATAATTTGAGTTGTTGTATGCTGTTCATCCAATTCAATAATATAAGGAAAATCTGAAGATTAATTTAAGCGTACCTAATTAATTTGGGGTGTTGAAATTTACAATTTATTGAAAGAACAACTGAAAATCAATTTAGGTTGCTTATGTGTCATGTGTGGAGAAAAACCCTCTAGCCAATCCGTCGTCTATCCGTTTACTTTAATTTTATGTTTTTGTCAATTTTATAATTTATTTAAGTTTAATTTACGTTTCATCCAAACCAAACCCCCCCCCCCCATTATTAAAATATTATTATTTAGTTAGTTTTTATTATTTTTAATCTTTTAATTTAATTTCCGTCCATTTTAATTCCTAGTTTTTATTTTAAATTGTTTTCATTATTTTGAGTCATTTTTAGTGTGTTTCGAGTTTTTAGCTTAGTTTGTGTTTTCTAGAGTCTTGAGTTGCTTTGAGTCTTTTGATTTGTTTTAGTTTATCTGTTAGTTTTATTTTGAATTATTCTAGTTAAGTGTTTTTATTTTAGTTGAGTGTTTTAAACTTTGTTTTTACGTTTTTAAATTAATTTTAGAGTGATTAGCAATCCTTCCTAATCCCCGGCCTAGAACGATACCCTACTTATACCTATACTACAATTGTCAAAAAGAGGGTTAAATTTGTGCGGTTTAAAATCCCGTCAAAATTTTGGCGCCGTTGCCGGGGATTAGTAACTTTGCTAATCCCTTTATTTTTGTTTGTTTGTGTTTATTTTTATATTTGTGTTTTTGTTGTGTTTTTGTTTATTTTTGTGTTTGTTTATTTTACTTTTGATATTTGATTTATTTTTCTTTCTTTGATTTTAGGTTCTAGAGAAGTAAGTCATGGATTTTGCTAGCATTCACGCTCAATTGGCAAATCTTACTTCTCAATTGTCTCAGAATGCCGGAAGGTGTACAATGCAAAGTGTCCCTACATATGGTGGGCAAGATCATTCCAATTCTATGTGGTGGGAAGCTCAACAAGTTCAACATGAAGCAAATTGGCAGCCATATGAGGAGTTTTATTCAAAACCTATGCAACCACCACAACCTCATATGCAATATGCTCAATCAAACTCAGGTTCGTCAATAGATTATAATCATATTCTTAATGAATTAAACTCTTTGGTGCAGGGTTCACAAGATCAAGCTAATGAGACTCACCAAGGAGAATATTGGCAGCCGTATGAGGAGTTCTGTCAATGGCCATATGAACCACCACAGCCTCCCCCTCAACCTTCACATCCAAATTCAGGTATATCAAATTATTATATGGAAGTTATTCAGCAACTAAATTCTTTGGAGCAGGGCAGGGAAGCTCAACCATTTCAACAAGACGCATTTTGGCAACCAATTGAGGATTTCTATCAAGCAAAGGAGTTGGCTGAGTGGAACAATCAATTTGGGCAGAATGCAGAATGCATGGAACAAATTCAAGAACAAATGGTTGAAGATGAGCCTATGGATGAATTGCTACTGCTCGAAGAGGATGAGGATGCACAAGGCACGGCAATGGAAGAACAACCCTTGCCGCAACTTCTAAACGAGGAAAAAGTAGTTGAGGAGCATCTTGAATTCATCAAGGAGGAAATTGGAGTGGATCACACGGCCACAATCATCACTTGCAATCTGGCCAAGTTCAAAATCCCGAAAATATCCAAAAATATGGTTTTTGTCATTGAGTTTGTTTCGGAGAAAGACAGTAAGCCATCTTCTCCAATTTTAATTTTTATTTTATTTTCTACTAACATGCTAATTTTAATGATTCAGGCACCCACCCGAGAATTCAGACCATTGCCGAATCATTTCAAGTATCACCTCCCATTAAAAGATAAATCTCATGCTTTGGAGCCAAGGGGAGGATAAGGAAAGAATCGTCCGGCTAAAGACGTTAAATCAAGCGCTTCTTGGGAGGCAACCCAAGCAACCAGATTTGCATTTCTTAACCTTCTTCTTTATTGCTTTTACTTTCATTTTGTTTTGCTTAGTTAATTTTGTTATTTGGTTGATTTTTATTTAGTTTGAGTTTAAATAAATTAAGGGCAATGTTTATTTTTAGTGCGGATAAACAAAGTCTTTTTGCATTAATTTACATATTTTGATTTACATATTTTACATTGCTTAAAATAAACTTTAAAAAAAAAAAACAAAAAAAAAAAACAAAAAAAAAAAAACAAAAAAATTAATAATAATAATAATAATATTAGTAACATATATATATATATATATATATATATATTTAAATAAACATTAAAAGCTTAAATAAATTTACAATAATACGAAAAACTAATAGTGTTCATTGGTCATTTGTCATTGGTTAGGTGGTGCCTGAGAAGTCGACGGAGCTCCGGGAAGACGAAGAGCCAGAGTTGGAATCTCCGGAGCCGGAACGCTTGGTGCTACTCCAGAGGACGAAGGCAACATAAACCTCGGGAGTAGCGCCATGAACCTTTCATGATCGCTCTGGATCCGACCGTCCGACTCCTGCAGCTGGTCCAGCTTCCTCTTCATGCTGGTCGAGTAACTAGTTGCAAGCATGTGCAACTCCTTGTTCTCGTGCGTGAGTCCTCTGACTTCTTGCCGAAGACTGGCCACCTCCGCCATCAGCGACTCCACCTGACGAGACCGGGCAAGCAGGCGCTGGCCCATGTTTGAAACTGAGCCTGCACTTTGGACGCTGAGGGCAAGGGATTCCTGAACGGCCAGCTCGTCCGACCGCCTAGATAGCATCCTATTGTCCCTTGGAGTGAGCAGATTTCTGGCAATCACCGTAGCGGTGATTTCATTCCTCATCATTGTGTCCCCGACTGTAAGAGGACCATTGGGGGATATGAAGGACGGATTCCAAATGTTGTTCGGAGAAGACGAGTCATCGTCTTCCCCGACATTCAAGTTTAGGCGACGGTCGGAAGGGCAAGACATTTTAGAGGGGGTTGAGGAAGAAAAGAGTTCAGAAAGATTAAGATTGCTGAAGCGGAAGAAGAGAGCGGAAAGAGTATGAGTGCAGAAGTGTTTGAGGAAGGGAGTTCAAGTGTGAGGTGGAGCAGAATTAGCGCCTCTATAAAAAGAAGCAAATCAAAGAGAGGCGCTCCTCTGAGGTTGAAGACGCGTCCTCGCGCAAATCGGAAAAGCTGGACGCTCCTTTCTCGAAGGCCGGAGTCCTATCTCAAAAGAGCCGTTTCCTTTCTCAAAAGTTGGGCTTGACTCAGCAATCACGTGGTTCAGTTTTTCCACTTTTGTCGTCACTCATGACGTGCAGCGTGGAGCGTTGCAAAAACCACGAGCCGCACCCGGTTTTGAACCCCGGTTTTCAAAAGATCATCATTCCAATTTGTCGTCACTCGTCGTATGCGCAGTCAGCTTCGCGGAAATTACGGACGTGTTGTCAGGAAGCGTGTAACGGGCACTGTTCATCCATCCACCGGCTGCCGACAAATAGTGCGGGAATAGTTCCGGTTGAGGAAGAAAAATTTCTATAAGTTCGACCTTCGCCTTCCACATCAAAGGCACACCTTCACACCCTCTCCACCTCTAAACCTCTCAACCTCTCTTCATCTCCGATAATGTCTTCCCAAAGAAAGCTTTCGAGTTATTCAGTGTTCTTCATCCCTTGGATCACCCTAGAAAACAAACCTTCCAGAGCAAAAGTATTTCATATTAAAAAGGTTAAAAGCAAAAGTATCTCATATTATGCTTTCTCCTCACCTTCATCTGAGGAACATGGAGAAAGTGAGATCCTGATTGCTTACCTAGTCTTGCTCTCGAGTACTCATCTCAGACCCCTCCCAACACACTTCAAAAATAAACCTGTGTTGAGGTACTTCTTCAAAAACAAAAGTACCTCACAGACGAAGCAGGAGGAGTCTGAGGTGCACCGACGAGCAAACGAGTCTGGGTTGATCCAAGAGTTCAAGAAGATGCCACACCTGCGTGGAGACCGGACTACTTGAAGCATGTGGAGACAACGTGCTGATTCATCCTCAACTAAGCTGAGGATCACTTGCAGAAGGAGGCCCATCCAGTTCAAGATGAAAGCTGTGGAAAATCAACAGTCATGACCAATGACCACCTATTAGTTCTTTTCGTTGTCTTTTATTTTCAATTTTTATTTTTTCATTTGAATTTTCTATATTTTCTTGCGTGCTTAACTGATTTATTTCTTTTCTTTGCAGGAACGTTTGGTTATTTTCTCCCTTGAAGTTGATTGCAAAAATTTATGCTTGGGGGTCATCGCTTGGTTTTCTGCAAATTAGAGAAGTTTTCAGTCCCTTTGCTTTATTTTGTTTCGTATTATTTATTCATTTTAATTTTATTTGCATTTTATTGTTTTCTGACATTGGGGACAATGTCTAGTTTAAGTGTGGGGGTATCAAGTATAAAAAATTGACCAAATTGAAAATTTTTGTACCTTCGACTTTGAACTGGTTTCATTTGTTTCCATGTTATTGCTTTTTGTTTTCTTAATTAGCTTTGTGTTTTACTTAATTTTTTTTCGGAGTTTTGTGTTTTATTTAATTTTTTCTCGAAAAATTTAAAAAAATCCAAAAATATTGTCTTGTTTTCCTTATGGTTTTAAATTGATTTTTATTAGTTTCCCGACCCAATGATATAACTGGATTATATTTGAACCATGATTATCAAGAACTTAGTTAACATGTGTTGTATGAAATTCCTTGTTCTCTTGTTAGTATTGTACATGTTTGTTCATCTTTGAAAAACCAAATGCACATAACCTTGTTGATGTGAAACTAAAGCATGATTTAAAGCTTCATATGTGAATTTAGTGACCATATACATCCTATGTGAGTTTTTGAGCCTATTGAAAGTGTGTGCATTTTTCATACACTCCTATTCTTTCATGTGTGATGAACTTATGTGAGATGCATCTCTAGAACTTGCGTAACGATCTTTCGAAATATTTGTCATTAATTGCATGAACTTGAAAATGATAGAGGCATTAGGTTCACCACCATGGCCCAAATATCCATATTTCCCAAAGAAAAAAATGATATCATTAGATTGCCTATTTGAGCCGTTATGTTGAGCCTTTTATTTCTTATCACCAGATATGTCTACCCTTATACCTCAAAACATGTTTCCTTACCCTTTCCAAGCGAGCAATTTGAGATTGTTGAGAAATGTTTATGAAGTACTTGGAATGAGTTTGGCAAAAGAATAAGTGTGGGGGTTTTTCATGTTTGTATTTATATAAAAAAAAATGAGAAAAGAGAAGAAAAGAAAGAAAAAAAAAAAAAGATTGTATACGAAGAAAATAATTTTTTTTTTTAAAGTTTCAGTTTAAGGGTGTGATGGGAGGTGTTAGAAGAATTGTTGGAAAGTTTGAGTTCTTATAAATCTCAACAAAAGAATCGCTGGCGATGTAGCTTGGAACTTGTGTTTTCCTATTCTTTCGTTTCAATAGCCCTATCCCTAAGCCTCATTACATCCAATAAAAGTCCTCTTGATTTAAGTTTTGCAATTATGATTGTGGAGAAGTGATTTTTATGCAAGCTTATGGTAGAACTTTCACATTTGTTTCTTTGAGCGAAACACATTAAAACTAAACACATGTGTGATTGAGTGCATATCCCGTGAGAAGGTTGCTGGTTTGCATATGATGATTTTAAAAATAAAAACTTGAAATTGCATTAGCATGGCTATCTCACACACTACACTTCAAGGATGATTAAAGATTACTGCTAATATTTGAATAAGGAAGATGAGCTTGAATTAGCTTGTTTGGTGCTAGCTATGGTTCTTGCTGATTTATGTTTTCGAATGAAATTCTATGAGGGTCAAATAAGGGGAAGCTAATGTTTTTCATGTTATAACTTTTTCTGTTTTCTTTGTTCTGCTCGAGGACTAGCAAAAGCTAAGTGTGGGGGTATTTGATCGGACCATATTTATACATATTTTTATATCAAATTCACTCGTCTTTTCTTAGTTAGTTCGTTATATTTTGAGCTATTTACGTTATTTTTATGTTTTATAAGATTTTCAAGAAAAGAAAATAAAAATAGAATAAATGAAGTGTTAAGTAATTATTTCGTTTAAACTTTCTTGTTTGTTGAATAGAATTTATCATTTGAAAAATAATATATATATATATATATATATTTATATATATATATATTTATATATTTATATATTTATATTTATATTTATAATGTGTTGTGTGTGTATGCTTACAGGTGATAGAAGCAGAAAATAATATACAAAGGAGGGCAGCACATGCATGAAAGCATGGGAGGACTGGAATGCTTTCGGTGGAGCATTTTAAAAGTCAAAAGGCTGCCTTTAAACAAAGAAAGAGGGAGAAACTGTGGAGCCTTCATCACGCAGGGAAGGCATCCAAGGAAAGCACCGAGAAAAGTGGAATCACGGGGGCATCCTAGGCAGCTTAAGAAAAGAATTAAAGAGGATAAGAGGGCCTGGGAGGAGAGTTCATGGTGGAGAGGCGCAAAAGGCCAATTAACGGGGAGTCAAAAGGGCACTTGAGCTCAGCGTTAAGGGGAATCGAAGGCAGGGTGAGCTGCCATCAAGGCAGCGTGCCACGGAGCCAGCTCGTCTGATTGGGGAGATATAAGGCAGCGCAGGTTTTCAAGGAGATGCTGCCATTAGGCAGCTGACGCCAAGACTCGGGAAGAGAAGGAAAGAAACTACCTTCTGGCAGTTTGGGAGAGAAGGAGAAATCCAAGCAGAAAAAAATCAGGAGAATAAGGAAGGCCGAGAAGGCAGCCAAGAGAGGAGCTGTGAGGGGGCGCTAAATCCAGAAGAAAAGCCACGGGGGCCTGGAGAAAATAGGACAGGCGCAAGGGACCAGCTGCTAAGAAGGCAGCGACGTGGAGGACTCAGGGGCGCCATTTTTGGCGACTGGAGAAAGCAGCACCGAGAGCAGTCAAAGAAGGCATGGCACGGTGAAAGGGATAAAACAGAAGCACAGTGCACATGCAAGTGCACAGAAAATCCTAATTCACCCCATTTTGGTTTAATCCTCCAAACTCAGATTTTAATTATGTTTTTAATTTCTGTTTTAATAATGTGTAATTAATTTATATTGGCTAGAGGATAATTCAAAACCATGATTATATTTGTAATTTGAATTGGTAACTTCAGTTGTGATTTCTGAGTTGTGATTTAATTTGCTTAACTGCTTGATTAATAACTTATTTATGTTTGTCGATTAAGAATGCATACTTAATTTACATGCATGAATTTGATGCTAGAATATAAGTGAATTTCACCTAATCGTTATGAACTTATATTCATGAGTAGTGAAGGTTGCTAGTCACAATCACGTTAAGTAAATTCCTGGCAAACGTATCATGCTGTTCATAGTTACGAATGCCTTGTCAACACTTATGATTTTCACGAAGCTTAATGATCTTTGATTGTATCTCTATTGTGCTTTTCACGTAGAGAACTTTTGGGGAATAATTTGAGTTGTTGTATGCTGTTCATCCAATTCAATAATATAAGGAAAATCTGAAGATTAATTTAAGCGTACCTAATTAATTTGGGGTGTTGAAATTTACAATTTATTGAAAGAACAACTGAAAATCAATTTAGGTTGCTTATGTGTCATGTGTGGAGAAAAACTCTCTAGCCAATCCGTCGTCTATCCGTTTACTTTAATTTTATGTTTTTGTCAATTTTATAATTTATTTAAGTTTAATTTACGTTTCATCCAAACCAAACCCCCCCCCCATTATTAAAATATTATTATTTAGTTAGTTTTTATTATTTTTAATCTTTTAATTTAATTTCCGTCCATTTTAATTCCTAGTTTTTATTTTAAATTGTTTTCATTATTTTGAGTCATTTTTAGTGTGTTTCGAGTTTTTAGCTTAGTTTGTGTTTTCTAGAGTCTTGAGTTGCTTTGAGTCTTTTGATTTGTTTTAGTTTATCTGTTAGTTTTATTTTGAATTATTCTAGTTAAGTGTTTTTATTTTAGTTGAGTGTTTTAAACTTTGTTTTTACGTTTTTAAATTAATTTTAGAGTGATTAGCAATCCTTCCTAATCCCCGGCCTAGAACGATACCCTACTTATACCTATACTACAATTGTCAAAAAGAGGGTTAAATTTGTGCGGTTTAAAATCCCGTCAATACAATCAAAGATCATTAAGCTTTGTGAAAACTATAAGCATTGATGAGGCATTCGTAACTATGAACAACATGATACTCTTGCCAAGAATTCACTTAACGCGATTGTGACTAGCAACCTCCACTACTTGTGAATATAAGTTCATAACGATTAGGTGAAACTCCCTTATATTCTAGCATCAAATTCATGCATGCAAACTAAGTATGCATCCTTAATCGACATACAAGAATAAGTTATAAATCAAGCAGTTAAGCAAATTGAATTCACAACTCATGAAATCACAACTGAAGGTAATCAATTCATATTACAAATATGTTCATGGCTTTGAATCAACCTCTAGCCAAAACGAATTTAGTTCCACATATTTGCAATTAAACAACTATAATTGAATTTAAACATGATAAACAAAAGTATAAGACACCTAGAATGCTCCAGCAATCCAACGTCTTGAATGGTTAGCACAGCTCCAAGTCCTCCTCCTTTCTTGCAAACATGCAGCACCAAGGTGGGTGTGGTGTTTGGATGGTCTAAGGGATGTGGCAGAGATTGGATAGGTTGAGAGAGTATGGAAGGGTGGTAGGGGATGGATAGGAAAAGAGGTGGATGGAAATGGATGGAGGAAGAAGGAAACTTGCAGAAATTGTGTTGTTTATGGAATGTGTTGTAGATGTGAATTGGTCTTGTGATGGAGAAGCCTATTTATAGATTTTGAAAATGAATCACCACCAGAAAATTTCTTGGTGAAGTAAGTGGATGTTGTAGGTGAAATGGGTGTGGATGTTGTAGGTGGAATAAGTGGATGTTGTAAGTGGAATAAGTGGATGTTGTAGGTGAAATGAGTGTGATGTGTTTTTGGGTCAGAAAATAGGAAAGGAGAGGATCCCTTAATCTTCAATTTCATCCATCCACTTGGCTCCAAGCATAAGCTAACCATCCAATGCCCAAAAATGCTCCAAAATGCTCCAAATTGCACTTTCTTGCATACTTTGTCATTTGGACCTACAAACACATGAAAATAGCTTAAAATACTAAAATAACTAAGGACTAACAATCTAAATGCAAGGAAACAAGCTAACTAAGTTGTATAAATATACTCCTATCACATAGTGGGAGTATTATATACTACTAAATCAATCACATGGACCAATAGTTGTAATAGGACCAAAATGTTTTAATGTGATTGAAAGCATGCTAATATGTGATGAGACCTAAAACCCTCAACCAAATCAATATTAAGTTGACAAGCGTGGGAGTGCTTTGAACACTCTTTCATGGCCTTCCACCGTGGTAGTCTCCAATCATTTGTGACTCATACACCGACTTCACCCTATCATGGGGGAGTACAAAGTATGTGCTTACACTCAGGAGGAGTTCTATATGCATACATGATGTTGTGAAGGTAGGCAACGAGAATGATCAACATCATATCATTGTGAGGTTGTTTTTGAACCCCTACCCGAACTTGCATGGTGGGAATAACTTAACTAAGTGCAATGGTGCCAACATCATATCATTGTGAGGCATTATTCTCTAGAGGCCAAATAAGATGGGTTCTTACATTAGATGTAAATGAGTAAGCGTACTCTCTCATTATTATTTTTGCTAGCCAACATCATATCATTGTGAGGTGGGCTTGGTAATAGTGAGTCTCCCATACCCTACTAAGAGTTTCCTTCAAAACTCTCGAATTCCAACGAGGGATATGGAATTTGTTAAAAATAGTGGGTGGTGCTATTTGATTTAAAGACCCGGATCAAATAGCTTAAAATCAATCAATTTATATTCGTTATGTATTTGTTTACCGATATATTTGCAAATGCTATCCAAAACTTGACAAAGAAAAGCCGAACGCTTTAGTTTCCGAACTTGGTACCACAATCCCATAGATTGTCTTGAATGGATTATAAAAGTGCCTAAGTAGTCTCATCCTCACAAAGTGCTTGTCTCTTTGTTACACGAACAAGGAACTTGAGAAGAAAGCACAAGGGTATGGACACTTCATGTGCCATGATTCTTCACTTACAAATTTGTTGTATGAAGAAATTAGAGTTGCCTTGAACAACTCTTGAAAGTTTGTAATTATGTTTAGAACATAATGGTTGGTTGACAAAAATAGTCCATCAACATGGACTTATGATGATTTTGAATCATTGAGTGTAGAAGTGTTAAACCACTTCTAGAGACGGAAACTAGGCTAGGACTTCACCTTTGAGTCCCTATCCAAATGGTTCACTAAGTTTCTTATAAACTATATAGTGAACAATAACCGCACGCTCTTCAAATCGTTTGATGTGTATAACACAATTGAAATAAGTTTCAAGAGAGATATTGGGAGATTAGGGACCATGACTATTGTAGTCAATGGAGAAGTCAAATGAAGAAGGTGAAATAACTCCAAGGGAACAAACTTTCTTTATGAAATGATGGACATTGGAAGGGGTATTTGCAAGAAATGTCTTGCAAGTGTCAAGAACATACCTTTCGAAGGTGTTGTAAATTGTTCTTGAATAATTCAAAACAGTTGGTTCTTCTACTTGAATACATGATTCTGTATTAGTAACTATGTTTTACAATCGTTGTAAAAGTGTGGCTAATGAGAAGTAGAAGATAAATGAGAGAAGAGAAAGTACATCACATTCGAAACGTGAATAAGATTTAGATCTCTGCGAAAGCAAAATGTGCTTGCTTCCTCATATGAACTACCAAAGAAATTGGTAAAACAAAGATTGTCTTTACATACCAATTTGAATAAGGAACTTAATTCCATCACTATAAGAGATGGATGAATGCTTTGTTTGACAAAACATTGTTCTTTATTAATGAATGGTTGGATTATTGTAATCTAATTAATTGTCTCTATAGTAGAGATAATGTGGTAGCGTTAACTGTTTAGAATATGACGATGCTTAAAACCCAAAAGGTTACAAGGTAGTGACTAATCCCACTGAGTTGTGACACCTCTAAAACATAAATTACGAGTTGGTCATAAATGGATGCTTTGGATCGTTAGATCCGGATCCAATGCCTTCTTGTTAAAATTGTATAGAGGCGAAATGTTCGAATCTTTATTCTTTTGGAAAGAAGAAAGAATCACAAAGATGTTGAGGTTAAAATCACTTAGATGTTAAGTGGCACTTGTCCACAACATAATATTACTCATGTTGTAAGACATTCACCGAAGATCACTCTCGGTTGGACCATCTTTTATTTTGAATAAACACGAGTCCGAATACTTTGCAAAAGGTTTCAAAGAATTCAAGAATGTAAGTTGATGAGTAAGACGTCTAAAGTATTTACCTCCTTAGATTTGATCCAAGGAAAAAGGACACTTTAGAAAAGTTTCCTTGAAAGATATCAAGGAAAGTAGCATCATAAGATAATGGACTTCTCCATTGGGAGAAGAACGAACAAGAACAAGATTTAGTTCGTTGGATATTATCAAATAACCCATATATAGGATATATATATACTTCTAAGACAATATGATTGTCAATTAGAATATCTTCCAAAAAATTTCATGACTCCATAGGATGTAGTTGGAAAGAAAGACAAATCTTAATTGAGTTAAGATTTGGGTTTTGTGCTAATAAGCAATATTTGTTTGAGAATAATCTTGTGGGATATCCTTAAATTAACATTTGGATATCATATCTATGGACCAACTAACAAAGGTTGTTTGTTGGGTCGTTCATTATAATCCTACAACAGGATTTGCCTAAGATAAAGCAAATGAACGAGAGATAGAACTCAAAGAATGGGTTCTTTGAGAGACAAGATGATAATCAACAAATATAACAACCTAGTTCCTACACCGCTAGCTCCAAGGTAGTCGAGAAGGATCTATAAACCGTCTCAGTTGAATGGTTTGAACTTTATGACTATGTCATAGAGTTACATCTCTTAATTCGAAAGAATTAAGAATGGATATCCTTATGACTACATTAAGTGTATGTACGACATATACTCAAGAAAATGGTATAAAACCATTTGATTCGAAATAATGAAACCTTCAAAGCTAATTGGTAGCTTAAGGTGACTACAATCAACGAGATTGGTTGACTTGGAAGAGACCATCTTTGATATAGTCTTGGTTTCTATTAATTCGAAGATTGCTTGCTACAACTAAAGGGTGATTCAATGTTTGGACATAATGTGGGTTTCCGAAACCATTATCAAGATAGTCTTGATAATATATGTCTAAAACTAGGAATTACAAGACGTGTAAGTTGTAGAGAACCATCCATCATGAATTTCAGCAAGCTAGTGGGAGCTATAAACATCTTATGAGAAAAGGATCAAATCGTTTGAGTTCTCATAAAGATGTAAATGAATCTTTTGTTTACTAGGTTTACAAAAGATTAGTGGGAGTTACTCATATTCCTAAATTTGAACATATATACACGATATATATTAATTTTGGAAATGAAAGGAATTCTTCTTCGTTAAAGTTATGACTTTAAACATTCTATAATGATAGAATGTATATGGGAGACATAGTCTATATACATGGGATGGAAATCTATAATGATAGATTTCAGGATATAATTGGATTATATCAATCCCTAGTGATAGACAAAAGATGCTAGGAAGTTTCTCATGTGACGATAAACTTCAATAAAAGGGACAATCCTAGTGAGACTAGGAAGTTGCTCTTCACAAAGGGAACGTACCCTTTTGACTCCCAAAGAAATAATGCGTAAAGGGAATCCTTTATGCATATGCAGAAAGGTAATTTACGTATTTCATATTGTATGAAAAACGTTGATATGAGTTGTACTAAGATCAGTACAAGACGATATCAATGCAAGCCCAGGATCAGAACCATGGCAACTGTCAATTGAATCCTTAAGTATTTAAGAAATACTAAGGATGGATTCCTCAAGAATGAGGAAGAATTAAAGTAACGTATTAGAAGCGTAAATGTATTAGATTATGAATCTAATCCATCATTGAATGTCTCTTCATTATGAATGAAGTGATAATTGAATATCTCTTTATTATGACTAAAGAGATATTTGGGTGGAAACATTAAAAGTAATGACTTTAATGTGTTCCATCATGTATGCAAAATATATTGCCATATAGAAGCTTACAACATTGTTGTTTGGATGGGAAAGTTCATTTATGAACTCTCCATTCAGTTCCAACCTGAAAGTGTCTTTAGTGTGTTGACACTATGACACTAATGGGGCGATAGCTCAAGCCAGGGAATCAAGGTCTCATCAAGATCTGAACTCAAATGAGAGACTGAACCACATGATTGAGAATCATGTATAATGGTGATGTTGTTATTCTCAAGGTTGCTTCTATGGCTAACATATAGATATCCATTGCCTAGGCCTACTACTCAGGCATTTTTGAAATGACTACAGAAGAGGTATCATCACTGATGACCAAGCTGATTGGCTCTAGTGCAAGTGGGAGATTGTTGGAAATGTGCCCTAAAACCAATCATATGATGATACTTTACGGACATTTCACATGTTAAACTAATCTGGTTTAATATAAAGGCAAAGATTATTGTTTTAAGCTGTCTCATATAAATGTTATATGCTTGAACAATAAGTCCAAGGAATATGCAATTGGGAGAATGTGATCTAAAGAAGTTAGATTCATGAGACCATTCTCTTTCGTATACATATCATAAACGTTCTTGATCATAGGATTGCCAATTGGGCATTGACAGTCCGTTAAGATCAGTATGTGCTATGTCTTCTCTTAGGAAGAGTGATTGGTCTCGAGTCATTGGTGTGACTGACACCAAGACAAGCATGTAGGTGCTCAATAGAGAATGAGTCCACTGAACACGATCAACGAGGAGTTCTCATACTCATGTCACATGAGAACTCATGGTTGGGATAATGCAAAGTAGTCCTTTGACCTGAGGCATCATAGTTGTCTTATGGTTAGGTCATTGATCTTTGACTATGTCAATGTCACTCCATCAGAGGGTGTCCACGGCGTAGTTGGGGTTAAGCCACTTAGCCATGGAGGCAAGTGAATGCGCAACAAGGGATCTCTAACCTTCAAACTGTTTGAGGGAGAATACTCTATGATATGATTAAGAATCTCTGGCCAGCGTATGAATGAGATTTAGGAAGTCGTTCCAAATCATATTCAAAGTAATCATATAAGTAAATGAATCACATTGGATAGTAGACATGAATAAACTATCAAACCAAACAATGTGGTCAAGAGTGTTGTATTAGAGAAAGACCGTATTGCATTGTAATCCTAAACTGAATAGGTTCTCCACCTCTTCTGATTAGCTTGGGTAGCCATGACATACTGCTAGGTGTCACTCATGGTTTATGGAAGCTCTAATAGTGAGTAATCACTAAAGGGAGAATTGAAAGTAAGTTTCAATTCACAATCGATTTGAAAGAGTTCTAATCGCCCACTGCCTCGCTAAAAGGAACCTAATGGATCGTACACCGTGTAAGGTAGAGATTGAAGAAATAACAGAGATGAGTAAGAATAATTAAATGGTTTAATTATTTATGGCTAGGATTAATTAATATGTTAATTAATCAAACGAATAAGTTCGTTTAGACCTTGGGTTAGTTTTGGGCCTCAAGGCCCAATGGGCTTCGAACGTCAAGCTCATTAGCTTAAGTTGTATGACAACTTAAATGACTAAAGAATCTAAAGGGCCCAAACAGCCCAAAAGGTTGACAAGGCCGGCCACATTATGGTGATAGGGTTTTTGTTCTTTTTGTCACTTAATTGAAGTGACTATATAAAGGACTTTATAGCCAAAAGTCATTAGGGTTTCTTTTGGAGAAAATTGGAGAGAACATGTCTCTCCATTTCTCTCTAGGAGGCCGGCCCCCTTGGAGGGGATTAACTAGCAATCCTTCATCCTCCAAGGTCACTCATCTCTTCTAAATGCTCTCCTTGGTGTGGAGACTTAGAGGTTCCCTTTCTTGGGAACTTGGAGAATCCATTCTACCATCCTCTTCCAAGAAATCCATGGAGCTAAGAAGCAAGGAATGAAGGCCCTCTCCTTGGGTGATTATCCTTTGCTTATGCAAAGAGGAATCAACAAAGGTGTAAGATTTCTCAACTCACTTTGTTCTTGAGTTGAGTCTTGGTTCACCTATCTACTAGGCTTTGAATTTCATGGGTTAAGTTTTGTTTTTTAGTGTATATAAACATGATTCCACCTTTAATTGTTAATTTCATGTTGTTGATGTTGCTCAAATGAACTTGTTTTTCACAAATTTTCCTTCACCAACAAAATAGCAACTGGTTGTTCTCATATCTAGTTTCTTTTGATGTGGATTATATAGTCGTGTTTCACACTTATATCCCTAAACATGCAGGTGTGCAATGCTTGGTTTTCTGCTTGTCCAAAGTTCAAAAGGTGTAAAAGAAACTGCCTCACTTGGCACTCGATTAAGTAAATAGTTTGTTGTCTTAATGGCTTCTCCCCATAAAAACTCTGGAAGTTGTGACTGTAAAAACATGCTTCTGACCATGTCTTTAAACTGCGATTTCTTCTTTCTGCAACACCATTTTGAGATGGTGTTCCTAGTGTAGTATACTGTGCTACAATCCCCTCTTGCTGCAAGAATAAAGCAAAGGGTCCCTTTTGTTGTCCCATTTCTGTATACCTTCCAAAATACTCACCTCCCCTATCTGATCTTACCACTTAAATTTGTTTCCTTAGTTGTTTTTCCACTTCTAGTTTATAAACTTTAAAACAATTGAGCACTTGATATTTTTCAGAAATCAAATAAAGATAAGTGTACCTAGAAAAGTCATCAATGAATAGTACAAAGTAAGAGTTCCCACAAATCGTCCTTGTTGGAAATGGACCACAAATATCAGTGTGAATTATCTCTAAAAGGTTATTACTTCTGGTTAAATTGGTCTTTTTATTTGAAACGGTAGCTTTGCCCTTGAAACAATCAATACAAGTCTCAAAATAATTGAAGTTTAAGGTTGGCAACACATATATTTTCATTAGTCTCATTATCCTCTCTTTGGAGATGTGTCCTAATCTTCTATGCCATAACATAAAAGAACCATCATTAATTATCAATCTCTTAGGAGCAGAAGTATCAACATTGAGACACTCATAAAAACAGGTGCATTGCACTTGCCAAAGATCTCCATTAAGTGATGCAAAACCAAGCAAATTATCATACTGATTCTTAAAATAAAAACGAATATAATTGTCATCACCAATGAATGAAAAACCATCTTGTACAAACTTAGTTGCAGAAAGTAAATTCCTTCTCATAGAAGGTACATAAAGCACATTATTCAATACTAAAACATAACCAGGAGAAAGCTTTAACATAACTTGACCAACTGACTCAACAAGGACTTTGTTTCCATTTCCAACATAGACATTGTAATGCTCCTTACTTTGGCATTTCTGGTTTTGGAATCCCTGCAGTGAATTAGTTATATGCACAGAACAACCAGTGTCAAACCACCATGAATGTTGAGGAATAAAAATCATATTTGACTCTACTATAATAAAGACATTTATGACTGCAATACCTTTCTTAATAAGCCAAACTTTAAATTCAACACAATATTTTCTCAAATGCTCAGTGGAACCACAGAAATGACACTTTTTCAGATTGATTTTATTAAATCTAAGACCAATGCTAGTGGAGGCAAGATCAGACTTAACAGGTATATCAGAATTGGAAGTATGTTTCTTGGAACCAAGGTAAGGAGAACTTAACTTAGTTGCAGCTTTGCCAATCTTGAGTGATGTAGGTTTGCTTGGTCCAAAAGCTTTCCCCTTGCCTTTCCCATACTGCACCAAATGCACAGTGTCATGCTTACTCTTCTTCATTATTTCCTCTTCTTAGCAGCAAATGGAGATCAACTCATTGATATCCCATGTTTCTTTTTTAGTGTTATAGCTTACTTTGAGTTGTTCATATTCATTTGGTAGAGAATACAAAGACAAAAGAACAAGGATTTGATCTGCAATAGCCACATCCATTGCATTAAGCTTGTTAGACAGATTGACAAGCTTAAGCAAATGTTCTCAAACACTCCCATTACCATCAAATTTGGCATTGATCAAATCTGAAAGATATACCCCAGTTTCAGCCTTGTTAGATCTCTTATAATTTTCTTCAATCTTGGCCAAATATTGCTTTGCCAAGTCACAATTTTGAATGCCACCTTTGATGTGTTCCTCCATCGAATTTTGCATGATCAGCAAAAACATCTAATTAGCCATTTCTCATTTGGCAAATGTTTCTTTCTCTGCAGCAGTGCTTGTCTCAATTAAAGTAGTTAGTTGAGGCTGAGTGAATGCAATGCTGAATTCCAACATACCAAGATGCATTTCAATTTGCTGCTTCCATGTCTTAAAATTATTCTTATTCAACTTCTCAAAGTTCATGAGATTTAGCATGTTGAAACCTGCAACCAAAACATCATTTATTCTAAGATTCACGATTTTGTGACAAAGAAAAGGAACTTATTATCCTTTGCCACCCAAAACTATGGAACCAGTGACACTTTTAAGCAAGAAACTTGTTGATGCACAAAATCAGTGAGGGACTTTGGTACATTAGAAAGTGTCAGATGTGTGACCTTCGCTAGATTGCTTCAGTTACTAGTGCAGATAAGTATGTAAAGATATAGAGGCAGGGAAGCAAACACAAGATGTACGTGGTTCACCCAGATTGGCTATGTCCACAGAGTAGAGGAGTTTTCATTAATTGTGAGGGGTTCACACAAGTACATAGGTTCAAGCTCTCGTTTTGTGAATTCTAATGAATGATTTTGTACAATTGACATTTGGAATTCATTGTGGGAGAATGATCCCTATTTATTGAAGAGTTTATAGCTTTGTTCTGACATTGACACGTGTCATGTTGTGATTGGCCTCTGATGTTGACACGTGTTGTGTTGTGATTGGCATCTGACGTTGACATGTGTCGCGGTGTGATTGGCCTCCTGGTTGGAGGAAAACTCTTATGGGTCCTTGACGGTATAATGTTTATCGGTGCTTAGTAGTTTCGGGGTTGGTCAAGTATGGTACAAACGGTGCTTCCCTAAGTTCCCGAGTGAGAGAAGCTTCTCGGTTGGGGACTTGCAAGATCCAGGCCATTGAGTAATCACGAAACTTCTAAGTGCCGAAGTGTTGTATCATCTTCAGTTGCCTCTGTCCCATAGGTAGGAGTGTTATCTTGAACATATGTTGACGACAAGGTAATGTATCATTTTCACTTGAAGCTTACTTGTAGTTTGAGGCTTGGTCAAGTGCGATATAAACCATATAGTGGGAGTCCCCCAAGTCTCTGACTGAGAAGATCTGCCGAATAAGGTGACAGACAAGGTCAGCAATCAGAGTCCCAAGCAAGCAACTCAGATCGGAGGTTTGACTTCGGACTCCTGATGCTCGCTCTTTTTCTCCTTGTCTTGCAGGTTGCACGAAGGATAAGGAGAAGCAAAGGGGGAAGAGATGATATGAGATACTTTTTCTTTTGAAGAAGTAGCTTTCCACTGGCCTATTCTTGAACTGGGCTAGAGGGTTTTCTTGTTTCCTCTGAATGAGCAAGCCGACTCAAGAATTGAGGGTCAAAACAACTCCATCAAATCTAGAGTACATTCGATCCTGATGATATGAGATATTGTTGCTCTTCGGTGGCGGTGCCAGTGAAAGGTTGTTGAAGCTTCTCGAGTTCTTCAGACGGGGCAGTGATGCCGAGCTTCGTTTTGTCTTAGACTCCTCCGTCTGGATTATGCGGTTCTATAGGAAAGGCGTCATGTTGTAGCGACCTGTTCCAGCTCATCGTTAACCCTTATGCTTCAATCTTTTGTATGGCAGAAGTGGTGTGCAACCTTTGCAGTTGAATGGTCCTTCATGACACTACTTCTCAGCGCCTCATCCATACTTGGCAACTTCAGTGTAAGGAGCTAATATCTGATCAACTGTCATGGGGTATTTGCTGGTGGAATTCATGACCTTAAAAATAGTTGAGGATGAGTACTCGAGAGCAATGCTAGAGAAACAAACAAGCAAAGGTTCTGGGGCAATCAGTTCTAGATCGAAAGTTTAATCTCAAGTTCTGACTGATTGCTCTCTTTTTCTTTGTCCTGCAGGCGGGAACAAAGACAAAAACAAGGACAGGGAAAAAGCATGATATGGGATACTCTTGCTTTCGACCCTGATGATATAAGGTACTCTTGCTCTGGTGTGGCTTGTTTGCGGTGGTATAATTGGGGGGAAAGAAAGCTGAGTATTTCGAAAGGCTTCGTTGGGAGTGCCCTCTCGGATGTGAGGAAGGGTTGAGCATTTTTTGCAAGTCTGCCTGGCTGTGGAAAATAGAGGTTGACATATATAGGAATTTCCCCAACAGCAAGTGGTAATACTGTTCTTTTACCCTTCTTGGTCATAGCAATGTAGTGGGAGCTGCAAGGTTCACGTGTTCTAACCTTGTCGGATATCTTTGGCAAAGTGGTCCGTGGTATCCGGAAAGTTGATGTTGCGTGTGAAGAGCGTCGAGACATTTTATCTAAAGAACGGTGCCTCTTCGATTTTTGAGCAGACAGATCTATTGGAGGTTTGGCTCTTCGAAATTTAGAGAGCGGTGCCTCTTCGATTTTTAAGCAGACATATCTGTTGGAGGTTTGGCTCTTCGAAATTTGGAGAACGGTGCCTCTTCGATTCTTGAACACGTAGATCTTGTTGAAGATGCATTCTCGGGGAGGATGAAAAAGTAGGCATTCTTGTAAGCCTGCTTTGCCATGGAGGATGAAAGTCGACATATATAGAGATTTCCCACTTAGCAAGTAGTGGTCTCATTCTCTTGCCCTTGTGTGTAATAGTAGGGTAGCTGACACTTCAAAATTCACGTGCCTTAGCTTTGTCAGAGATATTTGGCCAAGTCACTTATGGTATCTGAGGAGCTGATTTTGCTTGTAGAGATTGCCAAAAAAATTTATCCAGGGGGACCTGGCTCTCGTAATTCGGAGTATGGTGCTTCCTCGATTTTTGAACACGTGGTCTTGTTGTCCTTCCTTTTATAGGGGTCCTAATTGTGTTCAAGAAGTACATTCAGAGCGCTACTGATTGTAGAAGTTCCCCCTAATTTTCGTACTTTTGAGACTTATTGTGCCTCATTTTTCTTTCGTCATTTCTGCAAATGGCTTGCCCATCCGACCACCGTTTTGATTTGAATGTTATGGAAGAGGCATCCATGTCTTCTCAAAACAACATATGGCATCCATCCTTCTTATCCCTTACTGGTCCTCTTACCATTGGGGACTCTGTGATGAAGAATGATATAACCGCTACTGTGGTGGCCAAAAATCTTCTTACCCTCAAATATAATAGGATACTCTCCAAATAGTCCGATGAATTGGCTGTTCAGAATTCTTTGGCTTTCAGTGTTCAGTGTGCGGCTTCTGTGTCTAATATGGGCCAACACCTGCTTGCTCGAACTCGTCAAGTTGAGTCATTGATGGCGGAAATGGCAAGTCTCAAACAAGAGATTAGGGGGCTCAAGCATGAAAATAGACAGTTGCACATGCTTGCACATAACTACTCCACAGGCATGAAGAGAAAGTTGGACCAGCTGCAGGAATTCGAGAGTCGAATTCTAAGTGATCATCAGAGGTATGTGGATTTGTTACAAAGGCGTCTACTACCTTCGTCTTCTGGAATTTTACCACGTACTGAAGCTCCAAATGATCAACCTCTGGTGCCTCCTATTTTTGTGGTCCTGTCGAGTACTGAGGCTCCAAATAATCACCTTCTGGTGCCTCCTCTTTCTGGTGCACTGCCGAGTACTGAGGCTTTTCATGAGTAACCTTGTGAAGGCTCCCTCCTATTTGTTTGTTTTGATTTTTGTGTATGTCCATGTATGTAATTTATCAGAAATTCTAATAAACAAGCTTTACTTTGTTTAGCATATTGTGTTAAATACCCTAAGGCATCCTTTGCTAAGTTCTTTGAATCTTTTCTTTTGTTGAAGTTTGCATGTCGAAACTTCGTGGGTGGATCCTGTAGGTTGCAATAATGCTCCCCTAGTTTTCCGACTGATTAACGCTTCTTGCTTGGGGACTTGAAAGCTCCAAGGTATTGAGTAGTCGTGAAACTTTTGATTACCGAAGTGTAGTAACATATGGTAGGAGTCCCCCAAGTCTTCGGGCGAGGAGTTGACGAAGGGAATGTCTTGCTAGTAACCAAGTTTCTGCCACTTTTTGCTACTGCTCATTTTTTGGTGGAATATAACACTATCCTCTGTAGCTCAAATTGCAAATCCATCTTCATGATAGTTGTTCCTTAACTCGTTAACTACAACATATCCAAATTTGAGACCCATCGGAGCAGTACAACTCCAGAAATTCAAGTATGATCAGTGATTGTTCGTTATTTGTTTGTCAACCCGTCAGACCTGTTGTGAGCTTCGAAACTCCATCTTCTCTTGCTCAAATCAATATACTTTCTTCTTCAAAGTTGTTCCTTATCCTCTCTTACATAACATATCAAAAAGTCAGAACAAATTAACTGTTAAATATTTCCAGATCGTTGAAACACTGTAGCAGCGTTAAAATCTGCAGAAATCTGACCGTCTTGTTGGAGCGTCAATACTCTAATTTTCGTTGCTTAAACAGGAAAAGTTCCTTCTTGAAAGTTGTTCATCTACTCAAGGACTATAAGATGTCCAAAATTCAGCTCCATTGAAGAAGAGTAGAGTTGCAGAAATTTGTTGAAGGTCGGAATGTGTGTAGTTCAATAGGCAAGGTTTGTTCAATGTAGGTTTTTGTTTGGGTGTATAGCTTGAATGGTTGAAGCTATTTTGAGGACATAAAAATTTAGTTTAGCTTCACACTATCTTGATCAAAAGTGTGTGAAGCTCTTGCATGTTTTAGTATTGAAATGTTGTAGTGAAGCTTTGTGGGTGAAGCTTTTGTAGGTGAAGCTTTTTTGGGTGAAGCTTTTGTAGGTGAAGCTTTGTTGGCACCATAAATTGACTTTGCTTCACACTATCTTGATCAAGAGTGTGTGAAGCTTTTAAGCTTTGTGGGTGAAGCTTTTTTTTTTTTTGGTGAAGCTTTGTTGGCACCATAAATTGATTTTGCTTCACACTATCTTGATCAAGAGTGTGTGAAGCTTTTAAGCTCTGTGGGTGGAGCTTTGTAGGGTGAAGCTTTTTTTTTTTTTTTTGGGTGAAACTTTGTGGGTGAAGCTTTGAAGGTGAAGCTTTGTATGGTGAAGCTTTATAGGGCTTTGTAGGGTGAAGCTTTGAAGGTGAAGCTTTTGTTGGCACCATAAATTGATTTTGCTTCACACTATCTTGATCAAAAGTGTGTGAAGCTTTTAAGCTTTGTGGATGGAGCTTTGTAGGGTGAAGCTTTGAAGATGAAGCTTTGTATGGTGAAGCTTTGTAGGGTGAAGCTTTGAAGGTGAAGCTTTTGTTGGCACCATAAATTGATTTTGCTTCACACTATCTTGATCAAGAGTGTGTAAAGCTTTTAAGCTTTGTTGATGGAGCTTTGTAGGGTGAAGCTTTGTATGGTGAAGCTTTATATGTGAAGCTTTTGTTGGCACCATAAATTGATTTTGCTTCACACTATATTGACCAAGAGTGTGTTTGATAGCAAAGAGCAGCTTGAGGCCCTACGGCAATCATGTAGGATGCCCCGTAGTGTGGGAATGCGCTTGGTGCATTGTGAAGAATTGCCCTCTAAGTCGCCCAATGGTCATGTTATGGTCTATACCCAGATATTAATGACCTTAAGGGTGAAGTTACATTTGCACCCGTGGTTGCAAATGATGTTATCTTTCATTGGATATGCGCCTGGGTAACTCAACTTTGGTTTTTGGGATACCTTGATCGGGTTTTATATTATTTGGATGGAGTATGAGTTAGGTGAGCCTTCATTCCGTCAGTGGCGCTACTGCTATAAGATGTGCTCGGTGAAGGCATGCACTGGGTATGTTGAGTGTGCATGTCGTAGTGAGAGAAAGCGTATTGTCTTTGGTAAGAAAAAGGCGTACTGCACTTGGAAAAACCGTTAGTGCTTCCTTTATAATGATTGGGAGCATGCGGGGGGTATCACAACTGAGCGACATGTTCTTACCCACTTCCAGGCTGTAAGTTGTAATGTATCCATTGTTTGCTATTTGTTGTGATTTCTTCTTGCTTCTAACACATTTTTTTTTGTTTGTAGTGACGTAAAGCACTATCAAATTGTCCGGACAGGAGCTGGCGGATGTAGAGAAGATGTTAAAGGTGCCTAAAGAGAATAGACATTTGGGCAGGCTGCGACCTTTGTTTCGAAAGTACAATTTCCAGCCTCTAGTGCCGGAGTGCCAGAGACGAGCAAGTAAGTTGTATCTTTTGTTTCGCCCCCTCTTTATTTTACAAAGCTGTATTCCTTACTTTGATTTTTCTTCTTCAGTGGAGAGGGTGAGCAAGAAAGGGGAGACTAGCACCAAGAAAAGGAAAGCACCCATGTTAGTTCCCTTGGATGACATTTTGTTTCACAAAGGAGCTAGTAAGCACCGGGTGAGGCCAGCCCCTAAACCAAAGTCGCAAGAGGAGGTCCTCAAGATTGCTGCTTCGAAGAAAGCTGAAGTTGAGGCAATTGGGTGTGCTGCTGCCATAATTACAGGGGAGGAGAGGCGATTATTGCCTCATCTTCCTTCCATCGATCCCATCTTTCCACTGACCAAGATGGTGGCCCTAGTTCCAGCCGCAAGAGGAAGTACAAATAAGAGGTTGGCAACATCCATTGGAAAGACTTGAAAGTTGCCATGCAACTAAATAGTTTTAGGTATGTCAATAATTGCCTGGCAGGACGTCGATCCACTGTTGAGGAGCTTGGTGAGCCGCTAGCTGAGAACGAACCAGATGATGAGGCTTTCTTCTTATCTAAGTGTTACTCTATCATTTTCCTTGCTTTCTCCCCTCCTTTTCTAGTAGTGACAATCATCTTGTCATGTAAGTCATGACTGAGTAAGACGACAGACTACAAGAGGTCGAGAAATACAAGGAAAATTTTAAAGAGAATAAGCAACTCGTGAATGATGCCCAGAAGACAAGCAAAGCTCTAACTGAGGCCATCCGACTCAAGGATGAAAACCTTGAGAGTTTGAAGAGGCGGAATGGTCAGAATTTGAGGCTCAAGCAACAGTTGGAGGCGACTAAGAAACAGTTGGAGATAACTACCCTCGAGGTTTCCAAGGTTCAAAGGGAGTTGGATAGTGCATTCGTTGAGGTGTCTGAGCTGAAAAAGGAGCATCCCGATTGAGAGGAAAGCTGCTGTGCAGGAGTTTGTATGGTCCCCGGCTTTTCATGATGCCTCTAGACCTCACTGCCTTCAAGCGACTAATTTTGAGAAAAGGAAATAGATGGTCGTCCTTGAGCGTTACGACAACGAAAGCATTATCCGAAAGTACCGTGAAAAGATAGAGAAGCACCGACAAATGGATGAAAACTTTGTCCTCGCAGTTGATCCTAGTAGTGAGGATGACTCTGATAATGAGACCAATATTGATGAGCAGTCTCAGGGTAGTGAGGATGGTCCTGGAGATGCTGAAGATGGTGGTGATGGCGAAAAAGTTGAGCCGCAAAGTGATGTTGTCAGGGGTTCAGCCTCATATGGGGAGGACTAGTAGTGCCCTTTTTTTTCATGTACTAATTTGTTTTTGTATGGCATGTATTAAATTATGAGCTTGAGTGCTTTGGTGTTTATGGATGTTTGTGACATTGCACCTTTTGTTTTGGTGTTAATTGCCAAGTGTATGTACTATCATTGATGAATGCTTGGCTATGCTTGGGCAAATCCTTTGTTTGGATATAAGCCATAACTTGGGTATGATTGAACGAAATACCATGAAGCTATTCGTTTAATTGTATAGTCTTGTTGACAAATAATTAAATTTTATTTCATGTTGGAAACATTCGTGTTGAAGCTTCAAATCTAAGCATTTCAATGATAGAGATAAAAAAGAGTGAAGACTAAGTTGTTTGAATCACCCATTTATTGAATTGATGCCAAATGGCCTTCATTACATAAGATGCCGACCGGCTGTAGCTCAACGCTTGTACAACGTGATTCTACTTGCAATAGTATTTCAAGTGATCAGCGTTCCATAGATGGCCAAAGGTCTTCCCCTCTGAGCTTTTGAGCTTATAGGAGTCAGGGCGACTAATGCTAATAACTTCAAACGGTCCATCCCAATTTGGGCTGAGTGTGCCTTCACTCGGGACTCTGTCGCAGAGTAATCTTTTCTTCAATACCCAGTCCCTCACTTTGAAATAGCGAAGTTTGACCCTGGAGTCATAGTAGTTGGAAATGTGCTGCTTGTAAGCGACATTCCTCAAGTGAGCCTGATTTTTGCGTTCCTCGACTAGATCCAAGTGGAGGGTGAGTTATTTGTCATTTTCACTTTGCTTGTAATTCTGGACTCGGTATGTTGCTTGCTCAAGCTCAACGGGGACAACTGCCTCTGTGCCAAAGGCGAGTGAGAATGGTGTTTCTCCTGTTGAAGTTCGATATGAAGTGCGGTATGACCAAAGAACTTGAGGCATAAGTTCTGGCCAACAACCTTTAGCCTTGTCCAAGTTGGTCTTCAAAATACGCTTGATTATTTTGTTTATCGCCTCAAATTGTCCATTAGCCTGAGGATGAGCTGGGGAGGCAAAGCATAGATTGATGTTGAACTTAGAGCAAAAAGTCATGAACCTCTTGTTGTCAAACTGTCGCCCATTGTCAATGACTATAGCATTGGGAATGCCGAATCTTCAAATGATGTTCTTCCACACAAAGTCATCTATCTTTGCCTCAGTAATGGTTGCCAAGGGCTCTACTTCGACCCACTTTGTGAAATAGTCAACCGCAACAATTACATAACGAACCTTGCCCTTCCCCTCAGGCATTGGGCCAATCAGATCGAGTCCCCACTGTGCGAAAGGCCAAAGGCTGATCATAGGAGTGAGAGGCTCAGGAGGAGAGTGGGGAATGGTTGCATAACATTGGCACTTGTCACATTAGCGGGATACTTTAATTGCATCTTGGTGGAGTGTTGGCCAATAGTATCCTTGGCAAAAAGCCTTGTGTGCCAGAGACTGAGATCCGGCATGATCTCAGCAGACTCCCTCATGTATCTCTTGAAGGATAATTTCCGCCTCAGCAGGCGTAAGACACCTTAAGTATAGCAAGTTAAAACCTCGCTTATAGAGTTGGTCACTTATGATCAGGTAGCGGGTAGACTTGTATCGAATTTGCTTGGCTTAGATTTTATCGTTTGGAAGTATGTCATGAGCAAGGAATTTATAAATCGGGGTGATCCAACTATCCCTTTGTTGTAAGTTGCACACTTCCATGACCATGGTGCTTAATGCTGCCAATAATTCGACATGAATTTTTCTTCCAATCTTGTCTTCCACTGCTGAGGCGAGGCAAGCTAGGGCATCTGCATGACTATTCGCCGCTTGAGGGACTTGAGTGATCTGGTATTTGAAGTGCTTGAGCAAAAGTTGTGTTTGCACAAGATATGCTGCCATTGAGCTATCTTTAGCATCAAAGTTATTCATGATTTGGTTAACCACCAATTGGGAATCACTGAAGATATCAATTTGTTAAACTCTAAGGTGGTTGGCCAAACGCAAGCCTGCCAGGAGGGCTTCATACTCGGCCTCATTGTTTGATACTTTGAATTTGAAACGAAGAGTATACTCCATTGCCACTTTGTCTGGGGTGATAAGAACTAGTCCTGCTCCACAGCCATATTGGTTGGATGAGCCATCAACATACAAAGTCCATACTGGGAATGGTGGTTCTTCCCTCCAAGCTTCCGAGGCTAACAGAGTCGATGCCTCAGGTGTAGGAGAAATGTCGACAAGATATGTGAATTCAGCGATGAAATCTGTAACTGTTTGGCCCTTTTCAGCTGGCTTTGGTTGCTAAGAGTTGTCAAACTCACCCAGTGCTATTGCCCACTTGATCATTCATCCCGAAGTGTCAGGACTTTATAGTATTTGTCGAAGAAGATGATTGGTAAGCACGACGATGGAGTGCGCTTGGAAATAAGGGCGAAGTTTTCGAGCAGAAATGACCAATGCTAGAGCTAGTTTCTCAATGTTGGAGTATCGTGTCTCCGCATCTTGCAAGGCCTTGCTGGCATAGTAGACAGGTCGTTCGACATTGTCATCCCTTCGAATGAGAACAGAACTGACTGCTGCAGGCGAAACAGATAGATAGATAGATAATGAGAATATTGCCCACCTTGGGTTTGGATAATAGGGGAGCTTTACTCATATACTCCTTGAGGTTTTTAAATGCCTTGGCACACTCATCATTCCATGTAATGTACTTCTTACTCCTCTTAAGTGCTTTAAAGAAAGAAGCACATTTGTATGTAGCCTTAGAGATGAACTTAGTCAAGGCGGCCACCTTGTAAATAAGGCTCTGGACGTCCTTTGAAGTTACTAGTTCTTTTATATCAATGATTTCTTTGATCTTCTCAGGATTAGCTTCAATGCCTCATTGGCTAATCATGAAGCCCAAGAATTTGCCAGAGCCCACGCCGAATGCACATTTGTTGGGGTTCAGCCTCATTTAATACTTTTTCAGTATGGTGAAGGTTTCAGATAAGTTGGTGATGTGTTGGTCAGCATGTTTGCTCTTGACTAGCATATCATCAACATAAACTTCCATGCTCTTCCCAATCTATTTGGCGAACATTGAATTGACTAGTCTCTGATAAGTTACATTTGCATTCTTTAGGCCGAAAGGCATGACTTTATAGCAGTATAGTCCTCTGTCAGTAGTGAAGGCTGTGTGTTCTTGGTCTGAAGGGTTTATGAGGATTTGGTTGTACCCTGAGTAAGCATCCATGAAGCTCAAGAGTTCACACTCTGTCGTTGAGTCGATAAGTCTGACCATGAGAGGGAGGGGAAAACTGTCCTTAGGACATCTCTTGTTTAGGTCAATGTAGTCGACACACATTCTCCATAAAACCTTTTGAAGCAGGAGATTTTCCTTGGTCGAATTTTTCTTGACAAGGACAACATTCGCTACCCAAGTTGGGTAATTGATTCGCGAACAAAGCCTATGTCTTTGAGTTTGTCCACATCTGCCTTCATTGCCTCATATAGTTCGACATCATAAGATCTTCGCTTCTGTCTCACTGGCTTAGTCTTGGGATCAATACTCAAGTGATGACAGATGATATCAGGAGATATGCCTGGCATATCCTCATATGACCAAGCGAAGACTTCAGTGTTCTCTTGCAAAAAAGAGATCAGTGCTAATCGGATTGGTGGTGACAGGGTGGTGCCAATCTTCATTATGCGATCCGGATAGTCTTTGGAGATAAAAATATTCTCCAACTCTTCAGCAAGTTACGCTTGCTGAGTGAAAGAGTCATCTCGTAGATCGTCCGGTTGATCATTGCCATTACGAAGGGCCAAGTTGGCCTCATCTAGGTTGGTCTTTGTGACTTGGCCATGTATAGAGAGGGTTTCCTTGGGCACAAGTAGATGTTGTTGCTTAACTGAAGTGTTGTAACATGACCGCGCACTAAGTTGATCTCTTCTGAAGTAACTATTACCATAGGGGGTTGGAAATTTCATCAACAGCATATGCGTAGATACCATGGCTTTGAGATCGTTAATGCATGTGCACCTAAATATGACATTGTATGTTGTTGGGCAGTCAACCACCAGGAAGTTAGTGGTAATAGTAGCTTTTTAAGGGCCTGTACCGATGGTGAAGGGTAAGTGTATGCTCCCAAAGGGCTGCACGATATCACCGAAGAAGCTTATCAGAAGAGAAATCAAGCGATCGAGTAAGTGTTCGGCCACATTGAGTGCCCTAAAAGCTTTAGCGAACATGATATTGACCAAAGCCCCTGTATCTACAAGGATTCGTCGAACATCAAAGTTGGCTATGTGAGCTTCCACGATCAGTGGGTCATTGTGAGGGTAGATGATACCTCTTTCTTCCTCAGGGTAGAAATATATTGGATCCCAGTCAGGCTTTTGATACTTGCCCATAGTATCTTCCACATGAAACACCTGGTGGCCAGGTTTCAAAATTCGTTCATTGTTCTTCATGGCCCTATTGGAAGATTCAGATATGGGCGTGCCACCGCTTATGGAATATATCACATTCACTTGGCGTTGGCTACGGTTATCCCTTGGTGGGTGAAGGAGGAATTGATCAATTTTTCCTTCGCGTGCCAAAGCTTCGATATGGTCACGGAGGGTAATGCACTTCTCGTTTTCATGACCGTTATGTCTGTGATAGCAACAAAACACGTCTGTGTTCCTCATGGGCTTGTAATCCGGCTGTCTCGGTTTTGGCTTCGGTATCAGGTAAGCTATACTGGGTAAATAACCACGTATGTGGCATTCAAAGGTGTGTATGTCTCATACCTCGAGTTGCGACCTGTCCTAACACGTGTTTGGCCCAATACATTGACTACCTAGGGGCAGCCATTGTCGTGATAGTGCCATTTACTCTTTTTACTAAAATGAGAGTGATGGGGATGGAAATCCTTCCTCTTGCCCTGAGGTTGATACGTCTGCCGATTTGGTGAAGGATTACGCAAGGCATAAGAAGGCACCCCTGCTGTTTTCAAGGTTGAGGTCTTCTCATTTGGGTGGTTTTGGCTCCTACTCCCCACTTGCTGATAATGGATGGTTGTATGGGGTTTCTCTTGGTATGTCCTTGCTTCGGCAGAAGCATGGTTGTAAGCCTGCGCCATCACTTCAGAGTAATTCTTCCAAGTGTTGGCATTGATCATGTACTTGAAGAAACAGTCTCGTAAGCCTGCCATGAAGAGTTTGAAGGCTGTCTTATCATCTACCTCGGCACAACGAGAATACTCATGGCTAAAATGACCGGCATACTTACGTAATGGCTCGTCAGGGTTCTGGCGAATAGTGTACAAGTCATCTACAGAGTGCAAGCGATCGGTCTGGAAAATGTGTTGAGAAACAAACAGTTTCCTCAACTCCTCAATGAGTCTACTGTCTCAGGTAGGGGACGGAAATACCAATTTAGAGCTCCGCCAGAAAGGGTCGAGGGGAAAAGAATACATTGTTCTTCGTCAGTATGCATCCGATATGCCATGGTGGACTCAAAGAGGTTGAGGTGTTCAATCGGGTTTTCCTTCCCAGTATAGAGTTGCAAAACGAGCTTCTGTTTTTTCTTCCCTTGGAGGGGGTGTCAAGGATCCTCCTTGTAAAAGGGCTAGGCCTAGGTTGGTTCCAATCAGGTATCTCAGCTTGTCGTTCGGCCTTCAATTTGTTTACTTCTTCAAGGAGTTATAGGACAAAAGGGTCCTGGACGGAGTTGTGTACCACTGGGGCTTTCTTTTCTAAATCTCCATCGCCCCTTGGAGGTAGGAAAGTTTGATCAAGAGCATGTGATTTTTCTTTGGACTCGCCGCACTGACTTCCAGGGTATGTCTGTCGAAACATCTCTGAGTCCCCTATACCTTCATGTTTCTCTAGGACTTGTTGCCCTTTCCGCAAATTGGTAGCTGGCCTGGGCCGTGGTAGGGGACCGAGTCTTTCAGAAAACTTTGGGTCATTGATCTGTGAGCTTACGTGGATAGGGTTATCTCGACATTATTTCAAGAAGTCCCGACAGTCGCGATACACAGCTTTTGATCCTTCCGCCCCTTCTGCAAGGAGGTGCCTTCCTCCACTTCTCCTACTTTGGGTTGAAGCAACTGGGTTGAGAGAAGCCTCAAGCTGATTATCATATTGATGGGTAGCTCGATCCCTATCAGGGATACCCATGTTGGATATTGGTGACCCTCCGTGTTGGGGGGTATTCAGATGATTGTTGACTTCTGCAGGGGCAACAAGCCCGTGTGTTTGAGCCTTCTTAGCCTCGCGAAGCGTCTCAAAGAGCTTCTCATATTTCTCCTGAAGGATCTCATTCTTCATTGCTATCTTGATGTTCTGAGCTTCTAGCTCATCGACTGTAACTTGAAGGGCAACCCTTTTTCCTTCTTTTTTTCGTTGCTTAGCACTAGGTGCAAGAGGGGTGTCGTTCTGTGTGATGTGGCTTCCTTTGCTTCCTATGTTGGGGAGGGATGCTTGATCAAATGAGAGTGTACGAACTATAGAAACTAGCTTGACAAAGCTGGAGAGAGTAGGAATAAGTGTCGATTCCCACAGACGGTGCCAAATGTTGATGCACAAAATCAGTGAGGGACTTTGGTACAACAGAAAGTGTCAGATGTGTGACCTTCGCTAGATTGCTTCGTTCACTAGTGCAGATAAGTATGTAAAGATATAGAGGCAGGGAAGCAAACACAAGATGTACGTGGTTCACCCAGATTGGCTACGTCCACAGAGTAGAGGAGTTCTCATTAATTGTGAGGGGTTCACACAAGTACATAGGTTCAAGCTCTCGTTTTGTGAGTTCTAATGAATGATTTCGTACAATTGACATTCGGAATTCATTGTGGGAGAATGATCCCTATTTATAGAAGAGTTTCTAGATTTGTTCTGACATTGAAACGTGTCATGTTGTGATTGGCCTCTGATTTTGACACGTGTCGTGCTATGATTGGCCTCTGATGTTGACACGTGTCGTGCTATGATTGGCCTCTGACGTTGACATGTGTCGCATTGTGATTGGCCTCCTGGTTGGAGGAAAACTCTTGTGGGTCTTTGACAGTATAATGTTGACCGGTGCTTAGTAGTTTCAGAGTTGGTCAAGTATGGTACAAACAAAACTGTCCATATAATCATGAGTAGAATATATATAAGTTCAATGTCTTTGGGCAAGAATGAATGTGTATATATATATATTGCCAGTTTCTGATGATCCATTTAACAATGAAATATGTTTGCAATATAAGACACTAGATTATATTGCATTGTCTGATGAAAAATAATGAACCATTCCATTTCTCCCTCATCTGATACGAACTCATAATGTACCCTATGAGAAAAGATCTTTATAGAATAACAAGTTATAATTTTAGTGGTTGGGAAGAGTAGAATGAAATAAATACCAAGAGTTTGCAGAAAATTGATCATGCATACTTAGTAACCAATCAGTTAACACTTATTGTTGGTGAATCAGAATGAATTATATCATCACAGCAGCGGAAAACCAAAATATAGGTAGTCATGTTGACAATTGAATGAGTCTAATGTCTAGATTGATTGGCTCTGATACCACATGGCATTTTGATACTTAAAGAATTTGATCAACCAGATCACTAGACTACATTTATATATTATGTCGTTGTCAACATGTAGTATTAATATACAAATATAGGAAGCAAGACTTACTTGCAGGATTAGCCATTAGATCAGACAACCAACTCAAACTCTTTTGAACGGATTGTAAAGTTGATGTATCAAAACCTTTGCAGTGATCTTCTCTCCTCTAGGACTCAGAAAAATGGTTTCACTCTCGATAGGGCTAGTGTATATATAAAACCTCGTGTCCGAAAAAAGAGACCATACTGCAGTTATATTGTTCATGAGATCACAACTGCTCCTATCGTGGTAGCAGTTGTGTTTGCAGTTTTAAGAGTTTGTAACCAACTCTTATTCCATTATCTTTAATTCTAATAATTTCATTCTTATGTATTTTATCATGATTAAAATACTTGTAAGTCCTTATTAATATAATTCCAATTAGTCCTCATAACATATTCGATATCATGGTTTTATTATAACTCACATTCCTTTGAAAACCTTACACATAGAACTTTCTACTTCGTAGACTAAAAATAAAACCTTCTAGTTTTTATCCATGGAGTTCCATAAAAATCTACAAAGTTAAATTCCTCATATCCATTTTGAGTGTAAACCTTTTAGATGAAATATAGAATTAATGCAACTAAAAGAAATAAAAAGCAGAAGAGTAAGCGGTCATTTATCACATTGGTGAAAATATGTTGTGTCTTTAGATGATGGCGTGGATTTGAACCCGTCGGTAACTAATCTAACATCTAACTTACTAATACTGTCACTCGTCTGAAAAAAGAAAAAAAAGCAGAAGAGGAACTTACAGCAGTAAGCTCTCTGATTATGTGGCCTTTGGGCATCAATACTTTGCGATGGCATAGTTTCGCGGTATGGAACGGCGACCAAGGAAAAGGCAGTGATGGGTCTGATGAATAATACAGAGAGAGACACTATGGAAAGAACTCGGGGAAAAGTAGGGATGGCAACGGGGCGGATTGGGTTCAGATGTGTCATCCCCAAACCCGAACTCGTAGAATCCCTGAACGAGTTTTCCCCATAACCGAACCCGTCGGGTGATGGATTTTTAATCGGGGAACGGTTTTCCCCATTATGATATTTATATATTTATTTATATTATTAACTCAATGAAGAATATTAAAAAAAAAGATATTAAATAAATTGCTATTATTAATACAATTGATACAATGCATATAATAAGTAACATTAAAAATTTATATTACTAAGAAAACATTTACACTCTTAAAAATTATAAGCATATAATTCCTATTATTAATGATATAAAAGTAAATAATTAATTTCATATTTAATAATGCATGATTATTAACAACCCATTTTCATATAATAAATATTTATATTTTATTTATTTATTGATGAAATGGTTCGGTTTCGGGTATGGGTTTGGGGCGGATACTCCAATAACCATAACCGAACCCGAAACCGAAAAATTTACCCGACGGTTACCCATACCCATAAAATACCCAAAATTTTATACCCGAAACCGAATCATTCGGATCGATTACTTGCAGGGATCATATTTGACGGGTTAAATTGCCATCCCTAGGGAAAAGAGAAGAGCAGAGGAAAAGAATTCCTCGCCAGTCCCACTACAAACCAACCATCCAATTAAAATTCTCTAGAAATTTAAAATTACAAAAATGCCTTTCCATTTAAAGTCTCGTATAAAAGCGGAATTGGATCCTCGCCGGATCTAATTCCTAGGGATTCTAGGGATCAACCCATGTGGGCCGTTGATCAAAAATCGTGCGATCACAATTAAATGTTTTAAAAGTAAAATAGTCTCGTTTTGCGTGAAAAATATAATTAAAAAATTGTGGCCACACGATTTTTGATCAACGGTCCACGTGGGTTGATCCCTAGGATCCCCATGAATTAGATCCGGCGAGGATCCAATTCCTATAAAAGCTTGATTTTAAGTCAAATCTTCATTATGTTTGTGCCACGTGTTCGTAAGAACGAATATTGCAATAATATAATAATAGGAAAACTAATGAAAGTGGCTTGAAAACTTTGAGTTTTAATAATAATGACAAAATAAAGGGTAAAGTGAATAGTATCAAAATTGACTTTTTAGTGTAAAAATGTAGTTTTTGTTGTAGTATTAATTAGGATAGGAATATGATTGTGTAAATCCTATGAGATATAGGAATGTATCTTATAGTCCTATTAGGAGTTAATTACCTATTCTATGTTGTAATCCTTATGGGAAAGGTTTTGCCTTTCTACCACTATAAATAGAGGCACAATGGGGTGAATTAAAACACACCTCACAATTAAATCTCTCTCCCTTCTCTCTACAATAGCCGGCCTCTCCCTCTCTCTCTAGCCTTAGATTGCTCAATCAATTAGGCCTACAACACGTTATCAGCACGCTCTTGCCAGAAGCTAAGGAATTGACGCATCGTTGGAGGAGGCTTTCATCCACCAAATATTCAAAGGCTTATTCGTTTTCTGCTAATCAGGTACGCTTAAAATAAAAGAAGATATTTGAAACGTCCACGAAGCATGAAAACATTCCCCATGATGCATGAACCCCTCTATGTTTATATTTTCCTTTCGATATATATATTGTATATGTTCATATATTTGTCAATATATATATTTGTTTCATGCATTGCAAAATTAAATTGCTATGTGGAATTTGTGAGTCAAATTATAAATTTAAATTAGAAGCAAGTTAGGGTTTTTCCTAAAACCCTAAGGGAATTAAAAAAAAAAATAAAAAAATAAAAAAAAATAAAAAAAAGATGGGAAAATCGGAATGGGTGCACTGCACCATTCCTGCGCCAGCAACAGCAGGCTTCGGCCTGCTTTGTTTCAGTCCCTGGGCCTGCAGCCCTCGGCCACACTGGCCCGCATCACTGCTGCCAACCTTCGGTTGGGCACAAGCATGCACACACGCACATGGGCTTTTGCCCTGCGGCCCGCATAATGCCAGCCTGGTGGCTGGGCTTTTCCCGCGCAAACCAGAAGGCCAGCTTTCGCTGGGCCTTCCCCCGTAGCCCTACAAACCCAACCCAGTCTCGGCTGGGTATTTCTTGTCACACCCGTGGCCTGCAGCCACCCCAAGTGGTCCTTTTTGGACCTTGTCTTATGATTAAGACACCCAAAAATTATTTTGGGCTTATTTTTTCGACCCAATAAATATTATTTTAATATTTTGCTTCTATAATCGACCCTATATGGCCCGATTTATTGAATTAATTAAAATTGACCTGCAGTTCATTAATCTGATTATGAATCCAAAATTATCGACCTGAAGCTCATTTTTTGGACATTAACGATTCAATAATTTATTTTTATACTTTGAACCGTCACATACTTTCGTAGTAACGAAGCTCTCACACTTGAGTTCCCGAAGAACCTCAAATTCACTATATGTATATTTGTATATTGTATTCTGTGTTTCTTGCAGGAACCTCTCATTATGAACTAATTGTTCATAAAACTAAATTGAACCTGTAGTTTCAATTTTAGTGCCTTTGAAACCTGAAGTTTTCATTCAAAACATACCACATGAAACCTGTAGTTTTCATGCATGATTTAAACCACTACATGTCTAATAGAACCTGTATGTTCTACGATATATGTCTATGGCTTACCATATAACTACTCACGTTTTTTCTCCCTCTGTTTTAGGGACATGTCGAACTTGAACAAGCTCGATTTCTCCGCTCTAGAAGTCTCTGGCAGAAACTATCTAAAGTGGGTTCAAGACGTGAAGCTCCATCTAACTGCAAAGGGTATTAGAGCCACCATCGAGGCACCCGTCACTGACAAACCTGTTGACGAAGCTCAGAAGGCTACTGCAATGATCTTCATTCGAAGACACATCCATGATGCACTGCAGACCGAGTACCTCGCTGAGGAGGACCCACGCACCCTCTGGCTTGCTCTGGCCGACCGTTTCGATCACCAGAAAGACATCTACTTGCCTGAAGCAAGACACGATTGGCAGCATCTTCGCTTCCAGGACTTTAAGTCCGTGAATGAATACAACTCTGAAGTTTGTAGAATCCGTTCTTTGTTGAAATTCTGCAAAGTGGAACTCACCGAATCAGATCTCCTGGAGAAGACCTATTCGACCTTCCATGCCACCAATATTGTCCTGCAGCAACAATATAGGGCACAGAAATTCACCAAGTTTTCGGATCTAATCTCTGTTTTACTTCTCGCTGAAAAGCAGAACCAGCTTTTGATGAGAAATCATCAAGCTCGACCGACTGGCTCGAATACTGTGCCTGAAGCACATGCCCTATATTCTAGCAGCCATAAACGACGTACGAATCGTCGTGGTCGTGGTAATAGGCAACAAGCTCCACCACGAGCCCAAGGTCAACAGAGAGCCGCACCTAAGGGAAGGATTGTGACCCAGCAGCGTCCACCACTCGCCCCTAAGGTCCCAAACTTCAAGAACAAGGGCAAAGCTCCCAGTCAGTCTGCTTCTACTGAACTGGACATGTGCTATCGTTGTGGATCAAAGGATCATTGGTCACGCGTATGCCGAGCTTCCCCTGAGGCTATTGCCAAGTATCATTCACATCGTGAGTCTAACTTTGCAGCTGTGGATCGTCCGGAAGATGCAACCACATCCATGGAGATATCGGATTTCCAGGAGGCGTCAGCCCCTATGGACGAATAAATTTCGACATGTTTTTAGGGTGTTTACCCCTAGTGGCCGAACCCACTAGGAGTGGCCGGCCCTATCCCCTATTTATCTAGGTTTATGGTTTAAATTTTTGAACAATTTTTCTAAGTCTTTGGAATAATTTGTTTGGTTTTGATTTGTTTTGAATTATGGATTATTATTTGAATGGATATTATTTTCTCGAATTGCTTAATTGAATGAATGGACTTATATTTATGCATGTGACCAATTCAATCAATTTATTTCTAGGTATGTCTAGTGGGGAAGTTAGTTGTCTGGCAGATAGTGCAACCACGCACACCATCTTGCGTGAAAATCACTATTTTACTAACTTAATACCCCAGAAATCTCCTTTGACAACCCTCGCAGGTTCATCCGACCTGGTTGAAGGATACGGAAAGACACGTATCATGTTGTCTAATGGTACTACTTTGACCATTAAGGAGGCACTCTATTCTCCACGTTCCGGAAGAACGTTGCTGAGTTTTAGAGATATTCGAGATAATAAATATCATATTGAAACCACTGAAGATCATGGTTCTGAATTTCTTTGTATCACTTCATACGAATATGGCCAGAAGCGTATTCACGAGAAGTTGGAACGTATGCCGAATGGGTTGTACATCACAACCATTCGGGGCATAGAAGCCCACAGTGTGGCCGGCCCTATGCTTGTGTTCCAGGACACTTTGTTGCTTTGGCATGACCGTTTGGGACATCCTGGACGTGACATGATGCGCCGTATCCTCAAATCATCACACGGGCACAAGTTACATCCTCATGTAGGACTCCCACCATGCAAAGCGTGTTCTTTGGGGAAGTTGAATACTCAACCCTCATATACAAAGATTATTCACAACCCCCCTAAATTTCTTCAGAGGATTCAAGGGGACATTTGTGGACCAATCCAACCAACTTGCGGACCATTTAAATATTTTATGGTGTTGGTTGATGCATCGACACGATGGTCACATGTTTGCTTGTTGTCCACACGCAACGCCGCGTTTGCTAAACTCCTAGCTCAAATCATTAAGCTAAGGGCTCACCACCCTGATTATCCAATCAAGTCGATTCGATTGGATAACGCTGGAGAGTTTACGTCACAGACCTTTGACGATTATTGCATGTCAGTAGGGATTGATGTGGAACATCCTGTACCCCATGTTCACACCCAAAACGGCCTGGCAGAAGCTTTCATAAAGCGCCTTCAAATGATAGCTCGAACTTTGGTTATGAGAACCAAACTGCCGGTATCTGCCTGGGGCTATGCAATATTGCACGCAGCCATGTTGGTCCGCCTGAGGCCCACCGCTACCCAACCACATTCACCGTTACAGTTGGTCACTGGATACGAGCCTGACGTCTCGCATTTACGGGTGTTTGGGTGCGCCATTTATGTGCCAATAGCGCCGCCGCTACATACCAAAATGGGTCCTCAGAGAAAAATGGGAATCTATGTCGGTTATGATTCGCCATCAATTGTTCGATACATAGAACCCTTGACAGGAGATCTTTTCACCGCACGTTTTGCGGATTGTCACTTTGATGAGACAGTCTTCCCGGCGTTAGGGGGAGATAAGCATGCTAACGTTCCCGTAGAACGCCGCGAATTGTCGTGGTATGCTCCCACTATGTCTCATCTAGATCCACGCACTGCTCAGTCTGAAACTGAAGTGCGTCGAATTATAGATCTTCAGAGCATTGCTCAAAGCATGCCAGATGCTTTTAAATGATCTAGCTAAAGTGACAAGATCACATATACCCACTGCAAACACACCTGCAAGGATAGATGTACCCCGTGTACGTCAACAACCCGCCTGGGAAGGCCGGACCGTCCCCGAAGGAGGGGAGGCCGCAACTTCCACGCGGCACGGTACATTGGCGGCTAGCCAATCATCTGCTCCGACCCTGAAGCGTGGCAGACCACCTGGTTCAAAGGATTCACAACCCCGGAAGAGGAAAACGGCACCAACTAGTGACCCTAGTTTGAATCCAACCATCGCTCACTCATCCGTTCCAACGCATGAGGTTATTCTAGATTACGGTGATGCTTCAGATGAAACATGCCGGCCTCCCGAGAATCGCGAGATTTCGGTCCATTACACAGTATTGGATGAGGTTTGGAATAGGAATGAGATGATCGTCGACGACGCATTCTCGTATTCAGTAGCTACTGACATCATGCTTAGCGATGACATTGAACCACGTTCCGTCGATGAATGCCGACGTAGAACCGATTGGTCAAACTGGAAACAAGCAATCCAGGTCGAACTCGATTCGCTCGTGAAACGTAAGGTGTTTGGACCAGTCGCTCCTACACCACCACGTGTGAAGCCCGTTGGCTACAAGTGGGTTTTCGTGAGGAAGCGTAATGAGAAGAATGAAATAGTGCGATACAAAGCACGCCTCGTAGCGCAAGGCTTCTCTCAATGCCCTGGAATTGATTACGAGGAGACGTATTCTCCCGTAATGGACGTCATAACGTTCCGCTACCTAATCAGTTTGGTAGTTTCCGAAAAACTGAATATGCAGCTTATGGACGTGGTAACCGCGTATCTCTATGGGGATCTAGATACGGAAATATATATGAAAGTTCCAGAATGACTTCCATTGACTGGCTCAAATAGTTCTAGACCACGGAACACTCTCTCAATTAGGTTGAGGAGGTCACTCTACGGATTGAAACAATCCGGGCGGATGTGGTATAACCGTCTGAGTGAATATTTGACAAGTCAGGGTTATGTGAACAATGAACTATGCCCATGCGTGTTCATAAAGAAGTCACATTCCGGATTTGCAATCGTTGCAATTTATGTCGACGACATGAACCTCATTGGGACTCCTGCAGAGCTTGAGGGAATTGCTGCACACTTGAAATCGGAATTTGAGATGAAGGATCTTGGAAAAACTCGATACTGTCTCGGCCTGGAGATCGAGCATTGTTCGGATGGAATCCTAGTACATCAATCAAACTACACCCAAAAGGTGTTGTGTCGTTTTAATGAGGATAAAGCGAAGCCTTCGAGTACACCAATGGTCGTTCGGACTCTAGATGCTAAACGAGATCCCTTCCGACCAAAGGAGGATGAGGAAGAGATTTTGGAACCCGAAGTTCCTTACCTGAGTGCAATTGGGGCTTTATTGTACTTGGCTCAGTGCACTAGACCCGACATCTCCTTCGCTGTTAATCTTTTGGCAAGATACAGCAATGCGCCCACACGCAGGCACTGGAATGGTGTTAAAGACGTTTTCCGCTACCTCAAGGGTACAACGGATTTGGGCTTGTTCTATACCCACGAATCACCGAGTGTTGCCGCCCCTATTGGTCCTCGGGATGGTTCTCGCCTTGTTGGTTATGCAGATGCTGGATATCTGTCTGACCCACATAGAGCACGTTCTCAAACGGGTTATGTCTTTACCGTTGGAGACACCGCTATATCTTGGAGGTCTACCAAGCAAACACTAGTGGCTACTTCGTCGAACCATGCTGAGATTCTCGCCCTACATGAAGCAACGCGTGAATGCTTTTGGCTGAGAGAAGTTATGGAACATATCCGAAGTACTAGTGGTCTTACATTAGTCGTTGACCTTCCTACGACGATCTTTGAAGACAATGCCGCATGTATCGAGCAGTTAAAGAAGGGATACATCAAGGGAGACAACACCAAGCACATAGCGCCAAAGTTCTTTTACTCACACCAGCAGCAGCATCAGAACATTGAAGTCAAGCAAATCCGTTCCCAAGACAACTTGGCCGATCTCTTCACCAAGTCATTACCCAAGTCTACTTTCCAGAAGCTTGTCCAAGGAATCGGTATGCGTAAATTATCTGAGTTAAATCGCTTGTAGTTCTCTTATTTAGAAGTTATGTCTAACTCAGGGGGAGTATCTAGAAGTATACTCACATGATCTTAATGTACTCTTTTTCCCTACGATTAGGAGCATTTTTCCCACTGGGTTTTTGCTACCTAACTAGGTTTTAACGAGGCACCCATCCTGGGATGATCATACTCCGTTGAGTTCACTACCTTCGTCCAGTTCGACGAATGTTTAGACATTATGCATACTTTCTTACTTTTCTCCTTAGTCTATGGGTTTTGCCTATCATGGGTTTTACCATAGCGAGGTTTTTGTGAGTTTTTACAAATGCATACTTCAACATAAATTTGAGACTCGCGAATACCCGTTGTGCCGACGACTTCATCAACTATTCAACCTTATCTGCTGAAGATCTGATGCAATGGTGCTTTGAGTATTTACACACTCAAGGGGGAGTGTTGTAGTATTAATTAGGATAGGAATATGATTGTGTAAATCCTATGAGATATAGGAATGTATCTTATAGTCCTATTAGGAGTTAATTACCTATTCTATGTTGTAATCCTTATGGGAAAGGTTTTGCCTTTCTACCACTATAAATAGAGGCACAATGGGGTGAATTAAAACACACCTCACAATTAAATCTCTCTCCCTTCTCTCTACAATAGCCGGCCTCTCCCTCTCTCTCTAGCCTTAGATTGCTCAATCAATTAGGCCTACAACAGTTTTTTGTTAAAGTAAACAATATCGAGAGTTTTTCATTAAAGTTCCCTATAATAATTAATATGTCACGCGTGTACCAAAAAATCAACGGAAGCCAACATATACATATTAGGAGAATTTTGGTGATTTTACACGTTGAGGATTTGAAATATCTTATATTTAGGAATGGGTCGCAACATAACCAAAGGCGACAATTAATCAATAAAATTAGTGCATCATAGGAGCAATTTCGTTTACACATTTACACTATATACTTCATTATATAATGATTGCAAAAATAACATGGGATTGCAATAAATATTGTATATAAAGATATTTTGCTTCCATCTAATTTATTGATCCAATTTTTTGAAATTTTAGTACTTTATGTGACATGATGATCCCCTCCCTTCTGTGTTTGTAATTTGTCTTATGAAAGTAAAAATTTTTTCATTTTGGGTTTGATGTATCAAGACATAACATCATTTGGTCATATCATCATCAAAATCTTTATCTCATGTCATGAATTTAACATTAACACCATTTTTGTTTATTCATTAATCAAACATATAAAAAAAACTCTTGATAATAAAACAAATAAAAAAATTCTTTCGCATGCATAGAGCGCACGCCAAAAAGCTAGTGAGAATAAAAACCCATTAATTGAAGAGGCATTTGTTTTTCTTTGGTTTTGAAAGTAAGAATAAGCTCCAACCCATATGAATTTTCATGTGTCAAATTTGAATACGAGAAAAGCTCATATCAAATAATTTTTTTAATTATTTTATTATGTAAGTCCTATTAATACATAAATTATAGAACTTAAAAACTTATTTTAATTGATTTTTTTTTAAATGAGTCATACAAAGGAAAACTAATGAAAATGATTTGAAAACTTTGAGTTTTAACGATAATGACAAAATAAATGGTCAAGTGAATAGTATATGTAAACACGAAAATTTCCCGAAAACAACAAGAACACGTGTACAAAATAATATTTGTATTTGATGATTTTGGGTTACAATCTCTATTTGTTCCTCTGATTCGATCTCCATAAGACTTTGATTTGTGGGCTTGATCCAAGGGCCGTCGAGGCTTTGATCTTGGATGAACAGAGGGAAGTTTCTTCAAGGGCCGTTGGGCTTGATCTTGAAGTTTGGCTGATGAACGTTTCTTCAGGAGCCTTTTGGGCTTGATCTTGAAGTTGGGTGAGGTTTCTTCAAGGGCCGTTGGTGGCTTGATCTTTGAAGTTGGATGAACGGATCTTCAGGGGTCATTGGGGCTTGATCCTAAAGTTAGATGAATGTTGAATGACGAACAGATCTTCAAGGGCTTTTGGGCTTGTTCTTGAAGTTGGATGAATGTTGAATGACGAACGGATCTTCAAGGGATTTTGGGCTTGTTCTTGAAGATGGATGAACAATGAACGAAGAACAATGAACGATGAACGATGGATGAACTTCAAGGGGGTTTTGGGCTTGATTCTTGAAGAACGGATGTGTGGATCCAAGGGTCGTTGGAGCTTGATCTTGGAAGGTGGATGAACGGATGAACAATGAACAATGAATGGATCTTCAAGGGCTTTTGGGCTTGATCTCGAAGAACAGTTGTGTTGATCCGAGGGTCGTCGGGGCTTGATCTTGGATGAAGAATCGACACTTGACCAAAGTGCTTGTTGATTCTTCAAAGGTTTTGGCGAAGTTTCTTCAAGGGCCGTTAGGCTTGATCTCGAAGAACGATGAACGAAGAACGAATTTCAAGAGAATTCTCTTCCAATTTGGGAGTAGAGAAATGTATTTGTGAATTGGTGAATTGAAATGAATGAAATTGGCTTCTATTTATAGAATTTTTCAAGGCCTAATTTTGAATATAATATCCCAGATGAAATAAGTCATCTCTGCCAGGTGTTGACACGTGTCCTATTTGACGGCTTTTCTGACTCTTTTCAATTTCCGTCAAATCACACGCTACGTGTAAAATTTATGTGATACATGAGCATTAAAACTTTGACCATCAGTCAACATTTTATTTACCAAAATTTTGATGTCTACAAATGCCCCCACTTCAAGGCGCGCCGCATACATGTGCTTGTCACATGTAGAAGGTGCGTTTTGAAGTTTCCTCAATATAGAAGTCGATCCAAGGGTCGTCGAGGCTTGATCTTGGATTGGGCCGGGATCTATTCAACTTTGCTGGGACGAATCGGCACGTGCATTTGTTGTGCTTGTTGACTTTCCACAGGCTTCATCTTGAACTGGTTTTGATTCAAGGTGATGGTCACTTGATCTTGAATCAGGATTGCAATTTCTCCAATGGTCGTTGAGGGTTGATCTTGAAGGTTGATTCAAGGGTGTTGGACACTTGATCTTGAATCGGGTCTTGATTTCTCCAAGGGTCATTGCGGCTTGATCTTGAAGGTTGATTCAATGGTGATGGACACTTGATCCTAAATCGAGCTTTTGATTTCTCTAAGGGCCGTTGCGGCTTGATCTTGGAAGTTGATTCAAGGGTGGTGGACACTTGATCTTGAATCGAGCTTGTGATTTCTCCAAGAGCCGTTGAGGCTTGATCTTGAAGGTTGATTCAAGGGTGTTGGACACTTGATCTTGAATCGGATTTGTGATTTCTCCAAGGGCTGTTGAGGCTTGATCTTGAAGGTTGATTCAAGGGTGATGGACTTGAATCGAGCTTTTTATTTCTCCAAGGGCCGTTACGGCTTGATCTTGGAGGTTGATTCAAGGGTGGTGGACACTTGATCTTGAATCGGGCTTGTGATTTCTCCAAGGGCCGTTGCGGCTTGATCTTAGAGGTTGATTCAAGGGTGGTGGACACTTGATCTTGAATCGGGCTTGTGATTTCTCCAAGGGCCGTTGAGGCTTGATCTTGAAAGTTGTCGGACCACGAGTGGCTTCATATGGCAAGCGATCTTTGGCTTAGTTGAGGATGAATCAGCATGTGCAGTTGTACGGCTTATGCCATATTATTCTCTGCTTTGTTTCTTTTGCATGGCAGGCAGGCACGAGGTAGAGGTGTTGGTCTCTTTCTCTATTCAATATTTCCAAGTGCCGACCAATCGCTCTATTTCTCCTTGTCCTGTAGGCAAGAGCAAGGATAAAGGAAAAGCATGCCATGAGATATCTTTTGCCTTCGACTCTGCTGATATGAGATACTTTTGATTTTGAAGAAGTATCTTTCCACAGGTTTAGTCTTGAACTGGGTTGGAGGGTTTTCTTCTGCTAGACTTGCTTCAAAAGTCTAAGCTTACCCATTTATTTGGAGTTCAAGTTGATTCAAGGGTGGTGAACACCTGATCTTAAATCGGACTTGTGATTTCTTCAAGGGCCGTTGGTGGCTTGATCTTGAAGAAAATATGACCATGAGTGGCTCTACGTGGCAAGTGATCTTCGCGAACCGACTCAAGAATTTGAGGGTCAAAACAAGTCCATCAAATCCAGAGTACGTCAGATCTTGATGATATGAAATACTTTTACTTTTGAAGAAGTAGCGGACAGCCCAGCACATGTTTCGCCGTGCTTGTCTATACATGATTCAATGTATCATTTTCCCTTGCCTTATCTGGTCCCCTTTCAAACGCGGTATCTTCTCTGGTTTTCTCCCATGCATGTGTGGCGTCTTCTTTTGCAGTATTTGCCTTACTGATGCAGGAGTGGAATGCAAATGCTAGGTTAGCAATCAGGGAAGGGTTTCCAGGCAATCAGTTCTGGATCAGAGAGTTGATTCCAAATGCTGGCTGATTGCTCTCTTTCTCCTTGTCTTGCAAGTGAGAACAATGATAAAGAAAATGAAGGGAGAAAGCGTGATATTAGATAATCTTACTTTTGAAGAAGTGGTGACGATTTGCCAGCGTTGCACAACAAAGCTTTACTCTTCGGCGACGGTGCTAGCTCATCGTTGATCCTTCTGCTTCAATCTTTTTGCATAACAGAAGTGGTGCGCAACCTTTGCATTTGAATGGTGAGCCACCACCGTATCAACTGCGCTGGACGAAGGAATTCGCGACCTTGACAACAGCTGAGGATGAGTGCTCGAGAGCAATGCAAGGTAAGCAACCAGGCAAAGGTTCCGGGCAATCAGTTTCAGATCGGAATTTTGTTTTCAGGTTCCAATTGATTGCGTTCTTTCTCCTTGTCTTGCAGATGAGAATAAAGACAAGGAAAAGGACAGAGAGAAATCGTGATATGAGATACTATTGCTTTCGACCCTGATGATATAAGGTACTCTTGCTCTGGTGTGATTTATTTGCAGAGGCATTCCAGGGGATGAGGAATACTGAGTATTTTGGGAAGCTTCGTTGGAAATGGATTCTTGAAGATAGGGAAGGGCTTGGCATTTTTGCAGGTCTGCCTTACCGTAGAGGACGAAGGCCGACAGATATAGGACTTTTCCCAATAGCTGGTAGTGAGGCTGTTTGTTTACCCATGTCAGCGACAGCGGGTAATTTTGATTCACGCGTTTCTTTAGACTCGTCCGTGACTTCTGCAAATCTGGGACAACACGTGAAAGGTGCTGACAAACTTCGATCTTTGAACAAGCAGCTTTTGAATTTTGGAGGGTAGTGCTGAGCCGATTTGATCTGGCCCGTGACTCTTTCAAAGCTGAGATCGCATATGGAGAGTGTCAGTAAGCTTTGATTCAGAGATTCTGTCTTTTGAAAAAGGTGGCGTCTCTTCGATTTTCGAATAAGCAACCCTTCGATCTTTGAATAAGCAGCCCGGCTTTTGAGGTTTGAAGGATGGTGACAAGCCCCCTCTGATTTTGTCCGTGACTTCGGCAAAGCTGAGATTACGTGTGAACAGTGTCGTCAATTTGATCCAGGGAATCCGGCTTTTTGAAAAAATGATGCATCTTCGATTTCTGAACGAGCGCCTCTTCGATTTCTGAGCAGGCGGCTCTTCGATTTTTTGAGCAGGCAGCTTCGTTGCTTCTTCTTTTTATGGAGGTATCGGTTGCTTCCCAAAGCACACTTGTGAATTATTGCTTGCAAAAGTTCCATTCTTGTACTTTTGAGATCTTTGATTTGTCCAACCTCTTCTTTTCTTTAAAACCTTCGAAAAATGTCTTACCCATCTGATCGTCATCTTGACTTGAATGCCGGGGAAAAGGCTGTTATGTCTTCTCCAGACAACATATGGCACCCATCCTTTTTATCCCCGAACGGTCTTCTTATTGTTGGGGATTCGGTGATGAAGAACGACATAATAGCTACGGTAGTGGCTAGAAATCTTCTCACCCCCAGAGACAACAGGGTGCTTTCCAAGAGGTTTGATGAGCTGGCTGTCCAGGATTCCTTGGCCTTTAGCATCCAGTGTGCGAGCTCTGTATCGAACATGGGTCAACGCCTTATTGCTCGAACTCCTCAAGTTGAGTCACTGATGGCGGAGGTGGCGAGTCTTAAGTATGATGTCAGAGGGCTTAAGCATGAAAATCGAGAGTTGCACATGCTTGCCAACAATTACTCGACGAGCATGAAGAAAAAACTTGACCAGCTACAGGAATCTGATAGTCGGATTCTAAATAATCATCAGATGTTTATGGCTTTGTTCCAGAGGCATCTTTTGTTGTCGTCATCTAGAGCTTCACCAAGTGTTAAGGTTCCGGATAATCAAACTCCAGCACCTCGTTTTTTCGTAGCTCCGCCGAGTAATGAGGCTTCTCGTGACCGTCTTTAAGGAGTCCTTGCTTGTTTGCACATTTCTTTGTTTTTTTTTTTTTTTTTTTGCATGTATAATGTAAATTTATGTAAAATTTTAAAAAAGAAATAAATAAGATGGACTTTTATTTCTTACTTTTATTTCTTTGACTGCATTTTTTTTCCTTTTTTTTTCATTTTTTTTTCCTTTTTTTTTTCATTTTTTTTTCTTTTGCTTTCTGCTTTTCTTTTTTTCTCTTCCGCATGGTGTGACCCTTTTTTTTCTTTTCTTTATTCTATTCTCTTCTTTCTTTTTCTTTTTTTGCATGCACCATATACACATAAATATATATACACACACACACATATACATACACACACATGCCGCATAATGATTTTTTTTTCACATGGCACCTCCTTCCTTTTCACATGGTGCTGCACCATTCCACAGCTTTTTTTATTTTTTTTATTTTTTTTATTTTTTTTTCTTTTCTTCTTTCGGTGGCAACCATCACCATTCATTTCTCTTTATATTTTTTTTTTATGTTTTTCTTTCTTTCTCCCGTGTCGTGCACCATGACCTCCATCATTTTATTTTCCTTTTAACGTGCTTGACAGCTTGAGGCACCACTAATTCCCTCTCTTTTTTTCTTTTCTTTTTTTTCTTTTTTCTTTCTTGCTTTCGGTGGCAGCCACCACCACTTCCTTTTTTTTATTATATTTTCTTCTAATTTTCATCATTCCACCATTTCTTTCTTTACTCGTGATGTCATACGCATCATCCCACCATTCTCTCTAAAAAAAAATTTATAGTGCTCTGCACTGCTTGTTATTCGTGGGTGGAAGCCCAAGTTAAGTCCGAGAGAAGATGAAGGAGGAAGAGAGCTAAGCAAAGCTCTCAGGATAGAACAGTCTCTCGCCGTTGCAGGTGACAACAGACCCAAGAGGTCGCTGACAGTCTTCGTGCTTCAGGACCGACAAGATCCGCCTCTCGAGCTTGGAGTGGTCAGAGATGTAGTGGGCGGAGAGAAGGCCGAGCACAGCCTAGTGATCGCGTAGCCGCTGTGGTGGTTCCAGATTCACACATGCCATTCCAGGAGGTGGAGAGTTCGTGGTGCATACAGGAGGCCAGGCGCGGAGCTGCTGCTGTGGTGGAGATGGTGGAGGAGACTGAAGGAGCGGAAGGTGAAGGCACCGGATGCGATCGAACCATGGGTGTGCGTTGGTGTGCGGTGCAGAGAGAGATAGCATGGACAAAGACGAAGGCTTGGAGAGTGCAGCTTCTGGTTTTGCTCTTTTACTTCCAAATTTCCAGTGCTTATGATTTAAGCAGCAGCACAGATCCATTCTGAGTTCAAGGCGTGGGAAATGATTGGAGGGGTTATAAAATAATGCTACTCAACGGAGGATGGAGGAATTGTGCAGATGGAAGATCCCGATGAGCTTGTAGAGATGGTGGAGTCGGGCTTCGGCAGCACGGATGAGGAGATGGTGTGCAATGCAGCATGGTGAAAAAAGGAGATGACGCTGATGGACCCAGATGGAACCAGCGCACGACTCGGGCGGGTCGGCCAGGTCCAAAAACTTTTCCAGGGGAAGGATTTCCCAGATTGCCTCGTGAACTTTGTTTCTGGGTGTTCTCCTCGAAGAAGTTCCTATCCTCGAGGAATTGTGTAGATTAATTGGTGGAGGTGGCGGAATTTCCCAAAGCAGTCTTGTCGGCGATGAGGCCGATGGGAGCTGGGTGTTTCTCGCCGGTGCAGAGAACATGTTTTGCAGCTCAAATCTGAGGCCGCTGCAACCTGTGGCAGTCTTGAACCCTAAACCGGTTATTCCAAGCACGGCTGTTAACGAAGCCGGGGATGGGCTTTGAAAGCTGGGCCTAGATTTGTAACTTCGTATGCCAATTGAGTGATGATGATGGTACTGGGCTGGCAAGAAAGTCTGAGGAGAAGTCGAGATTTGGGCATGTGGGCCTGGGCTGTGCATTTTTGCGCAGAATGAAGGCCGAAGACGATGAGACCGATGGGAGCTAGGTGTTTCTCGCCGGTGCAGAGAACATGTTTTGCAGCTCAAATCTGAGGCCGCTGCAACCTGTGGCAGTCTTGAACCCTAAACCGGTTATTCCAAGCACGGCTGTTAACGAAGCCGGGGATGGGCTTTGAAAGCTGGGCCTAGATTTGTAACTTCGTATGCCAATTGAGTGATGATGATGGTACTGGGCTGGCAAGAAAGTCTGAGGAGAAGTCGAGATTTGGGCATGTGGGCCTGGGCTGTGCATTTTTGTGCAGAATGAAGGCCGAAGACCACATTGTTTTCGGGCATATATATATATATATATATATATTTTCAGGTGAAACTGTAAATTCAGTTATTATTATTATTTTTTTTACAAAGTAACATATGTATTCAAGAAGAAACTGTATCTTTTTTTTTTTGGTAAATACATAAAACATATGTATTTTTTTTCTTTCTAATAAAACATTTTTTTTTATTTTGATGTGACTAAACTCGAAGTTTGAATATTCGAGCTGCCTACGTACCTCTCCAAAGAAGAGATCAAGTCATAACATAGTTCAAATACATGCATATTTTTTTTTTTTTGTATTTTCTTTTGGTGTCGTTTGCAGTTTTAACTCGTACAGGCAAGGAGCGACCGTTCATGCAGTTTAGGCTCGTGCGAACAAGGAGCAGGCGCAGATTTGCCAAGCCATTTTGGAGAAACGTTCCTCGCAATCTTCATAGCAAGGAGCCTTGACCGAGTAATTGAATAATTTTTTGAGGAAGAAGAGTTTACGCATGGACGATCTTTGTGTCAAAATTTCCTCATCTTCAACACTTTCCCGTTGCTTTAAAGGTTGACAAAGGCTGCTTTGTCCCTTTTTCGGTTGGCGAACTTGTGATGGAGACGTAGGCTTCATGCGCATTTTCTTTGGAGCGACATGAATCCATCATTTAGCTTCACTTGATTCGGAGCATGCCCCTAGCGGCGGCGATGAAGACTTCGAATCAAATGTGCCGGAAGTGACGGTGGTATAATTTGACTTTACCACAACGACAAGATCCAACTCGATGATCCCTTGCTGGGCCAGCCTCATGATGAGATCTTTCAGCATCAAGCATTTTCCCGTCGGATGATTGACGAAACGGTGGTACTTGCAGTACCTTGGGTTGTCGGTGCGATTTATTTCTTCCGGCCATCGACATTCGGGTAAATCGATCACCTTCTTCTCCAATAGATCATCCAGCATTGCAGCCACGTCGGAGTCCGGAAAAGGATACGTCTTCTGCTCTAGTTCCCTCAAGGTGTTTTTGTACCTGTCTTGGGTGCGAGAAGACTCTCCTCTCTTTATCTCCCTCGTTTTGTATTTGGACGAGATTTTGACGGGCGCATATGAGATTTTGACAGGGGCAGTGTTGACAGTAAAAGCTTCTTTGGCGGGCTTCTTCCCAGTCTCGTCCACCTTCGGAGCAAACACTTTTTCTTTGAAGTTGGTGATTGGCTCATTTTTTCCATGGTTGGCGATGCTCAACTCCATGTCATGGGCGCGGGTTGCTAACTCTTCGAAGGTCCGCAGTTTTATGCCTTGAATGATGTAGTGTAATCCCCATTGCATGCCTTGGATGCACATCTCGATCGAAGAATGCTCCAAGAGTCTACCTTTGCAGTCGAGGCTAAGAGTGCGCCATCGGTTGATGTGGTCAACAAGTGGCTCGTCCCTCCACTGTTTTGTGCTTGTCAGCTCCAGCATGCTGACTATGCGGCGGGTGCTGTAGAAGCGGTTGAGGAATTCCAGCTCCAATTGCTCCTAGCTATTGATGGATTCAGGCTCGAGATCGGTGTACCAATCAAAGGTATTACCTTTCAACGAGCACACGAACTGCTTGGTAAGGTAGTCCCCTTCAGTGCCCGCGTTGTTGCAAGTTTCAACAAAGTGGACGACGTGCTGTTTCGGGTTTCTCATTCCATCGAACTGCACGAACTTGGGTGGTTGATATCCCATTGGCATCTTCAAGGCATCAATCTTCTTAGAGTAAGGCTTCGAGTACAACCCGGAGATATTTGAGCTCCCTTGGTACTGTGCCTTGACAGTGTTGGCGATCATCTCCTGCAACTGCTTGATGGAGAGAGATGTCATGAGTGCTGCTGCTTGGTCTGGCTTTGGGTCTTCTTCAACCTTTTCCACCGGAAGCTCTTCTTCTTTATCGCCACCTTTCTTGGAATCGGAGCTAGATCCTTCATCGTGCCTTGACCCCAGTTTGCCCAGAAGCATAGCGGTCTTCAAGTCATTCTCTTCAAGGGTTCTCGTCATCTTTGCAATCATTTCCTTCATTTGAACAAGCTGTTCTTCAATGGAGGTGGCGCCAATGACTTGTTCTTCTTTTGAAGCTATTTGTGCTTGAAGTGTGTTTTGGATCTCTTAAACTGAGAAAGATATGAGAGGTAGAGATGGTCCCACTGGGCGTGCCAAATTTGTAAACATGAAAATTTCCCGAAAACAACAAGAACACGTGTACAAAATAATATTTGTATTTGATGATTTTGGGTTACAATCTCTATTTGTTCCTCTGATTCGATCTCCGTAAGACTTTGATTTGTGGGCTTGATCCAAGGGCCGTCGAGGCTTTGATCTTGGATGAACAGGGGGAAGTTTCTTCAAGGGCCGTTGGGCTTGATCTTGAAGTTTGGTTGATGAACGTTTCTTCAGGAGCCTTTTGGGCTTGATCTTGAAGTTGGGTGAAGTTTCTTCAAAGGTCGTTGGTGGCTTGATCTTTAAAGTTGGATGAACGGATCTTCAGGGGTCATTGGGGCTTGATCCTAAAGTTGGATGAACGTTGAATGATAAACGGATCTTCAAGGGCTTTTGGGCTTGTTCTTGAAGTTGGATGAACATTGAATGACGAACGGATCTTTAAGGGCTTTTGGGCTTGTTCTTGAAGATGGATGAACGACGAACGAAGAACGATGAACGATGAACGATGGATGAACTTCAAGGGGGTTTTGGGCTTGATTCTTGAAGAACGGATGTGTGGATCCAAAGGCCGTCGGGGCTTGATCTTGGAAGGTGGATGAACGGATGAACGATGAACGATGAATGGATCTTCAAGGGCTTTTGAGCTTGATCTCAAAGAACAGTTGTGTTGATCCGAAGGCCGTCGGGGCTTGATCTTGGATGAAGAATCGGCACGTGACCAAAGTGCTTGTTGATTCTTCAAAGGTTTTGGCGAAGTTTCTTCAAGGGCCGTTAGGCTTGATCTCGAAGAACGATGAACGAAGAACGAAGAACGAACTTCAAGATAATTCTCTTCCAATTTGGGAGTAGAGAAATGTATTTATGAATTGGTGAATTGAAATGAATGAAATTGGCTTCTATTTATAGAATTTTCCAATGCCTAATTTTGAATATAATATCCCAGATGAAATAAGTCATCTCTGTCAGGTGTTGACACGTGTCCTATTTGACGGCTTTTCTGACTCTTTTCAATTTCCGTCGAATCACACGCTACGTGTAAAATTTATGTAATACATGAGCGTTAAAACTTTGACCATCAATCAACATTGTATTTACCGAAATTTCGATGTCTGCAGTATTAAAATTGATTTTTTAGTATAAAAATGTAATTTTTCGTTAAAATAAACAATACCGATAACTTTTTGTTGAAGTTCCCATCATACAAATATTATTTATAACAAAAAAAAAAACATATGAGTTGGGGAATAGAAAATCTAGCATTACTGCATCCTATTTGACATTTTTGTTGGATGCTCTTAAGCAACGGTTGCGATGAAGCCAAAAAGTCGTGCTAAACCGCGTAATTAAAATGCGATTAAAAAGTGCACCCCACTAACAAAACCGTGTCATCATCTTCCACTTTCCTTCCAACTGCATCGATTTGCGAGAAATCTCTCTTAGAGACCAACCCAGAAAAACCAAAAAAATTCAAATTCCCAGTGGAAGAGCAACGCATCAGTTTCTCTCGCCCGTTGGCTCCAATCACAAAATCTGAGATGAAAAAGCAGCTTTCTGGTTTATGATCGAGAACTGAAAGAGTCTGAGAGAGAACGATCGTATTTACGTACAGAAATTTCATGGATTCCCAGAGAAAGGTTTGAAATTCTTACTTTTCATGGAATTCAATTTCCGTTCGGTGATCTCTGATTGTTATCGAATAATATGAATCTTTTTATGGTTAGGGTTTTCCCAATTGCACTGTGATTGGATTTGTGTTACTAGGGTTAGGGTTTTCGAGCTCGTACTATCATATTTATTCAATTATATGAAATAGAAATTTGAGGGTTTTGAGCTGTGGATCTCAAAATGCATTCTCGGAAGCATGAGAATTTCAATAAGCAACCCCCAGCTTCTAGATTACATGCGGTGGGTCCCGACCCAAGTAATAGTGGTAGGAGGAGTAATATGCAACTCGAGGCTGCTGATCAGTCTAGTGGGAGGAGTTTAAGCCCTCGCGGATTGCCAGGGGATGTGGGTTTGAGTCAAAGGACTGATTCTATTGAAAGGAATGACCATGGTTGGCATTTGGGTGGTAGGACTGATCGGGTGAGGCGGAGATCAAGGTCAACGTCCCCACTGCTGCCTTTTGGCGGCATGCAGAAAAGGCCACATTTTGATGAAGGAGTTGGCGTTATGCATAGGAATTATTCGCCACCTCCACTTGCACCTGTTCCTTCGGAGTTACAAAACAGACCTGAACTTGTAGAGCCTGCAAAATATAGAGTGAATGATGATTCAAGTAGTAGACAAGTTTACCGGTCTGAGAACAATGATTCTAGAATCAGCAATGAGGAATTGAATGAAAGCAGATTGTCAGTTGGCGGTACACATGGGACATTGAGTCAGAAATCAATGCATGTGGAAGATGGTGTGGTAAGAGGATTAAAATCCACACTTATCCAAGATAATACAGCACTAGGGACATATTGGCCACCTCCAGACCTGCATCCTGTGATAGCTCCTACAAAAGGTAGTGAACACCTACCACCATCATCACGGAGTATGAATTTACCCCATTTTGAGCATGGAAGGCTCCAGTATACGGATCCTGTTGCTTTGGATAGATTACCAGTGACAGAATCCTACAAAGGAGAGAAACCCATTTTTACTTCAAGGGATGGTTTGTACCCCATGGTGTCAGGGGCTCATTATACGGATTTTCGTCCTAGCTCCTCCACAGACATAAGGAGTGAATTTCAGGATTCTTATAGGGGTGGCCCACACTTACCTTCTATGGATGAATTTTCAAGTAGCAGACGGTTCATTAATGCATATAGACAAAGGCCACCAGCAGATTATCCTAGAGATCCTGATTCTGGCAAGAGGAACCTGGCATTTTACCAGAGTTCTAGTCCTAACAGAGGTGAGCATGCAGATTATTTTTACCCCAAATCTAGGGGAATGCCAGTTGATGATCGCAGATATCCATCTGATGACTTACATAAAATGATGCCTCCACGACCACAACTTGACTATGATAGTACTCAAATGGTTTATAACCATCGAAATCTGTCAAGACCTAGTATTATGAACCCTGTTGTGGATAGAATGGATGATACTGAGGAATTTTCTGGAAGTTCAAGAGAGAGCATTATGCTGAATAATCCTACTTTGCAAAGGCAATCTTTATTAGACTACCCTGATTCAAGAAGAATATCAGAGACATCAAAGCATGGTGCCAAATATCCAGGTTCAGGACGCACACATGTCAGTTTAGGAAGGAGAATGTCACAAGATTATGAACTATCCCATTTCAGTGCATCACAAGATTTTCAGGTCGCACATCAGAAAGAAGATTATGGTTTTGAAAGAGATGTCAATGTGAAGTATCAGGACAGGCTGTCTTCTGTGTCAAAATATGACTCAGAGTTGACTGGGCATCCTGCTGGACTGCAGATTATGAGAGAGGAGCTTGGAATATATGAGCCATCAGATAGGATGCTTAAAAGAAACTATGCTACTGAAGAGGGTATGAGTACACATAATCCTAGAACTATTGTGTCTAGTAAGTGGACATCTAGAGAATTCCAAGATTCATATGAAAGTGGTGAAGAGTGGAATGATGGAGATTTAGGCAGTTATTATACATCTGCATCAGCTGGATTTGACCATGATAGATACAGTAAGGCTGAGAGGGTATATGTTGGGCACCGTCATGGTGAATATGAGTATGATGATTGGTTGCCATCTCAACACTCTTTTGAACATGCAGAAATGCATTCAGTCAGATTCTATAAACACGGTGATCGATATATAAAGGGTCATCGAAAATCTGGTCCATTAAGTAGGCATAAGCCACATCACGCTGATATAAAAAGCAGTGTTCACAAACAGCACCGAGTTTGGAAAAGACATGATAATTATTTAGAAGATGTCCACGCAAGTGATGATACTGATGTTGACCAATCAGAAAATGGGCTGAGCACTGCAGGTCCTGAGCCATCCGAGGACTCTGAGGAGTTTATGCAAATGGTAAATGAAGCCTTTTTAACATTTTCTAAAAAGCTAAATATGAACTCGGCTGTTCGGAGAAGATACAAGGAACAAGGGAAGGCTGGTACTTTGTTCTGCATCGTATGTGGCCGAAGGTCTGTTTTTTTTTTCTGTCATGCTCTTTTTAAGCGGGACTCCAGTTTTCATCTTTCATTCAGGAGGTTTTTGTATTACTCATCTTGATGCAGTTATTTTAAGCTTTTATTACTTAGGTTTGTTTAGTACTTACTCAAGTCACTTGTTATGACCTTAAATTTGTGAAAGTTATATGGTCTTTTGAGTCTTCCTTGTTGTTCATTGGGTGAACATCTTCTAATACGAAATGGTGTTTGCGGAGTTGTTCGTTACCAATCATGGGTGAAATTCCCAAGTAACATGGCTTTTGTAATGGGAAAGACAGACACCGTTTGATACAACAAGGGTCGTCGTAGTCCAGCAGAAAATGATACAGGGCCTCTTAAGTGTTTTTTAGTTCCTTATTCACAAGACAAAGTATTATCGAGAGTTAGATGTGCATTGGTTTGTCTTATTACTGCTCCAAGGTTGATCCGTACTTACTCTTATGAGGATATCTACTGTGTCAGAGACGTGTCTTAAATTGATGCAAGTCTGCCCCAAGTATGATAAAAGGATGTTGTGGTAGTTTGTTGCTGGCATAAAGCATCACACCTTATGAATGTGTATTACTTGATACGAAGGAATGAAGCCCTGCAGCAAATGAGAGGCGAGATGATTAATTTGAATCAAACAAGACTAGCAGTTGAGGGTCGTCAAATAGCATTTTTTTTTTATTGGTAATTCGTCAAATAGCATTTGGTTTTGTCTTCACTGGTTATTTTATGAAGATATCAAAGTTAGATTTTTGTCTTTCATTTTTGAATTTTTATATATCATACTTATTAGGGCCTGAAATTTGTATATGATACTTAAATGAGATCTCGTAGATGTTTCTGGCTTATGTTTTTTTTGTTATTTTTGGAGTAGAAGTGGTACTCACGAATACTGTGTCCTTTCATTGTTTATGTTCTTTTTATCTTTTTCAATTGTTTATTTATCTATGCTGTGTTGCAGTTTGTCAAAGGAGTTCATGGACACTCAACGCTTGGTAAGACATGCATATATGTCTCACAGAGTTGGCCTGAGGGCACAGCACTTGGGTCTTCTAAAAGCTGTTTGTGTTCTGTTGGGGTGGAGTACTGTTGTCCCCCCTGAAACAGTCACATGGGCTCCTCAGGTCTTGCCCAAGGCGGAAGCTTTGGCGCAGAAGGAAGATTTGATTCTCTGGCCTCCTGTGATTGTTGTTCACAATATTTCTATGTCAGACAACAATCCTCAAAGTTGGAAGGTTGTATCCATGGAGGCGCTCGAGGCTTTTCTAAGAAGTGAGCGACTTTGTTGTTTTTCTTATTTAGTTATACAATACTTACTGAAGCTATCAAGTGCTTGAGCATGGAGTTATTAAAAATATTGAGTGAGTAAACTTGAAAATAAGAATATAGTGTATCATGTATTATTAAGGGTGAGCGGAGGATATGATGGCAAGATGCCTTTTGAAGTTAGGATAACAACTATTTATTTTGAATCTTTTGGGTTCTACATGACATGGCAGGTAACGGTTTAATCAAGGGAAGAATCAAGATTTGCCTAGGGAAGCCTGCTGACCAAAGTGTGTTGGTGGTGAAGTTCCTGGGAACGTTTACTGGGCTTGGGGACGCAGAGAGGATTCAGAAGCATTTTGCAGAGCATCAGCATGGCAGAGTGGATTTTGAGCGAGCGACATCCTCAAATGGGAAAATTGTGGAAGCAGCAATGCAGGGAGACAATGCGGAGGAGCGATTTCTATATGGGTACATGGGCATTGTAGAGGACTTGGATAAAGTGGATTTCCATACCAGGAGTTGGACTGTGATAAAGAGCAAGAAGGAGATTCAGGACCTGGCCAATGCTCCCGTCAAACCTGATGAGAGGTAGCTCATAGTTGTGCACAAATACTAATTTAAGGATTATGCTTAGGTTTCCCTCTCGTAGAACATACCCTGAAGAGAACCGAACAGAAAATATCGTGTAAAAAACTTGAAGTCACCGCTAGCTTTTGTTATTAGCACAAAACTCTGAACTCGTGGAATCCCGAATATTTTGCTTGTAATTTATGCGCGCGGTGGCTTACATTACATAAACAAACCAGCGTACCGTTTATGCATCAATTCGTAGTCATGTTTATAAGGCCGGGCGGCGTAAATTCCGTTCTGGAGGCCAAATTTCCTGTGTTGGATTAGTTTCGTGTATGAAATGCCATTTGGTTTCGGTAAACAGAATGAAAGAAATTATGATTTGAGTGAGAAGGAAATTATAAGTATGCATGATGCAGACTTTCTGGTGATCCGAGAAGTTTTACCTTTTATTAAATTTAAATTCTGGGTGTTTTATTATTTGGAAGTAGATTGTATATTTACTTTTGGGACAGATGGGGATCTTCAATTTCACATGGGTTATGTAACTCATCACGTTTGGTGGGCAGGATGTGATGCGTTATTTCCAATTAAATCAGACTTGTGGCCTAGTCAATGTTTGGTGAGAAAAAGCACGGACAAGATTGGCTACCAATCCAAAATAAGGGAAAATATGATGGGCTATGTGACCCAACCCCACATATGGGTTATGTAACTCATTACTGTCAATCTAATCATATTTCTAATGTCCAATCTCATCTAGCCCACTAAACACCAATCCGAAATAAGGGAAAATATGATGGGCTATGTAATCCAACCACACACATGAGTTATGTAACTCATCTCTGTCAATTCAATCATATCTCTAATATTCAATCTCATCTAGTCCACCAAACAGACCTGAGTGTACAGAATATGCGATTGTGCCAAAATCCAAAAAGGCACCCAAATACAGTAAAGCTTCTTTGTAATGATATTCGATAATGGAATATTATAGTCATAAAAATTTCAATCCCAATTTGGGCTAGTTATATAAACTTCACGTTGTAATAAATTATAAATTTCTAAGTACCATCTTAAAGAAATATGATTTCACATAGTAATAATTGTCAATAAGTTCAAAAATATGCAATGTCACAAATAAAAATTTAAGATGAACTAAAATATTCTTCTAAAGTTGTTTGGACAATGATTTATTTTTTTAGTGTTGATACTATGTCTTTGAGCTTGTGCGTACGCAGTACGTCGTCAACATAGACAACTTGTCAAGTCATTCAACCGTCAAATTAAAGAGGTGTCTCTATTTCCAATGTTATATTTTTGAAATTGACACGTTCCACTACTAATGTAGTTCTTTGTATCCATACAACTTTTAATAAAGATAATTAAGTAAAAAAAGTTTTAACTAGACCTCTATTAAGTAATACCCCCTCCTTAAAGTAAAAAAATTGATTTAATCCCAACACTGATTATATAGAAGTTTCACTGTATTTAGGATTATAATGTAACGTAAGATGCTTATGTTGCTTGATCCCACTGACATTGAATTCAAACCGTCATCATATCCAAATACACAGTCTAATAACATGCGTATATTATTATATCGATTATTTAGTGTACCAAAAACACAAGGCGCTAAATTACGTATCATAATATAGTAGAAGGATATTGAGAATATACTCTAAAGTGAGACACATTAACTCTGCCGTCCACTTTAAATCATATTCTGTTCTGGGTACACATAAAAAAATTTCGCCAAAGTGTGACACTTAAAAAGTGTTAATATGAAAACAGAAAGGTCGGTTTTCCTTGGGCTTTATACTGACGACTTTTATAGTTGGATGTCTCAATCTGTTTAACTAGTATGGTTGAATGTCTCTGGTGTATATCGTGCCTTGTACTGTACTCAATGCTCAGCTTTAATATATGCCACCCAGCAATGCGGCGTCTCTCTTAAGTATTAATGCAACTCTCGGTTAAACTTTTCACTGCAGTTCCATCAACTTTTCAAGAACAAATAAACATGGAGCTGTAAAAACTTCGATATACTAGCTCATCTCGTTTGGAAGTTGAGACACTTGATACCGTAGGCAAAGACGAACAAGAACAGGAGCACGAAACCAATATGAGCCACGACGACGGCTCCGAGGAAGTCATATTCAAACCCTAATCTTGTCTTTAGGTACGTCTGCACTGACATATGAGCTTCTCCTGGAACTTCAACTAATGAAGTTCTGTCTCCCACTTGGGATGTCACTAGTCCGTAGATTGTCCAAGCCACCGGCGAACCCCAGTAGTACCATCGCCACCATATCGGGATTTGCTGCAACATCAGCATGTATATATATAAAATGCAATCATTTCTTTCATTGTAACACTATATGTCACACAAAAGTGATTAGCATTCATGTGTATAACTTGTAATGAGAAAATCTTTAACATATTATAAGCTTGCGGGGGACACTTACCATCCTAGGGAGGAGGAAACCAGAGAAGAGGTTCCAGAAGCTCAGGAAAAAGGACATCACGATGGCCGCAATTTGGTGGCCTGGCGTGAGAGCTACAAGCATCATGCCGTACAATGTGAAGTAGATAAAGCACATCAATATAAAGTAGTAGAACCAGAAAAACTTGTCAACGCGCCAAGTGAACCCGATCATTGAAAAGAGGATGAGACTATACGCCAGAGTTTGGATTGCAACGTAAATTGTCTCAATCGCCACCTGCAGGGGATACGAATTTACTGTATATCTATATGGAAGACGAAGTTTGCTTTGATTGAACTCATGCATCAACTTTCCTAACTTGATATAAAGGTTTCGACTTCTTTTACCTGAGCAAAAGCATAAGGCAGCGCAGAGTACATCCCTGCTGCTCTTTCGCGGTAAAATACTGTTCTTTCAACTGCCACAATAGGCTGCACCGAGGCGGTGTTGGTTGCTCCAAGGAAGAGAACGGCAGAATACATGGCTCCCACTAGATTTAGTAGGTCTTGTTCCTTATATCTATTCAGTTAACATTTTGCAATAAACTTTAGAAATATGCAGCAAATACGAAAGCAAAGTCTACTGTACTTGATTCTAATAAAAAAAAAGAGAAATCTTATGTCTTACGTTTGATCTCCTTTGTTCCAGAAAATTAGTCCAAAAATAATACCAACAACTACAGTTAGAAAGAGCCGGATGGCGTTGTATGGCGGGTTCCTCCAGTATGACCAATGTTGTTTCCAGAAGCAAGCTTTGCATTGAGTAAGAAAAGATTGAGAGTATTTGGTTGGGAAATAAAGGTCTTTGGATCCCGGGACTGGAGTGCTTAGCTCTGCTATAAGTTCTTGATTCTTACTGGAAAGGAGAAAATCAAATGATATAAACATCGTGTTAGCGTTATTACTGAAGAAATTTTGGCAAAAGGAGGCACAACGATGCAAGTTACAATTGCGGTCCTAAATGTTCCACTTACCTATAAAGTTCAGATTTCGCATATATATCCGCAAAATCCACATTGAGCCGGGACTCAACTGCAGGAGAAGTGATTTCCAACATCCATGTTGCAGGATTGTAACCATCTCTGATCTTTGTAATTCCGGGAATAGCCTGCAAGACGTTGTAGACATTAGTTTGACAATGAAAGTAGCGTGGGGTTTATAATTCAACAATTTCTAATGACCGTGTCACAAGTAATACTTCAAAATATTCTACGAGCTTTTGAGAACAGCGGCCAAGGGGTCCGGCATAAATCACTTGTCCACCTCTCTTCATCAGCAGAAGCTGTGAGGAAAAAAGGAAAACAAATTCAATTAAAGCAAGTAGCTAACAAAAACTACAAATTGCAAGACTCGGGCCACTAGTTTCGGACAATGAGATTGTCGAATACCTCATCAAAGGCTTCAAAAATGTCTATGCTTGGCTGATGAATAGTGCAGACAAGCGTCCGACCTGTATCCACAGTGTTTCTCACTGTACGCATCACAATTGCAGCAGCTCTTGCATCAAGACCTGATGTCGGCTCATCCATGAAGATTATGGAGGGATTCGCCACCAACTCTACAGCTACGGTTAATCTCTTTCTCTGTTCTGTTGACAGGCCGTCTATTCCGGGAAGGCCTACTAAGGAATTCCTCAGAGGTTTTAGCTCAACCAAATCCATGACTTCCTCCACAAACATCTACATGTCAGAAAGGAGAAAATTATGATAAATATATATTGTGGGGGAAGAAATTAAAAAACCTGTATCGACAAATTTGGATGTCACAAAGAAATGATAAAATCGACAATGAGTTATGTGTCGAAGAAGATGCCTGTCGTGTTTCCTTCGTAATTTCCTTTGCAAGACGCAACCAAGCAGAGTACACGAGAGATTCATAAACAGTTACATTTGGAGAGTGGATATCATTTTGTTCACAATAACCGCTAACTCGAGCAAAGGTTTCTTGGTTCTTTGGGTAACCGGAAATGCTGATACTTCCTTCAATATAACCACCAGTTTTCCTTCCTGCTAGCACATCCATCAAGGTAGTCTTTCCTGCACCGCTGACGCCAACCAATGCTGTTAGAACACCAGGCCTAAAAGCACCACTAGCATCTCGCAACAATTGGAGGCGATCCTCTTCAATTCCTTGGCTCTTCATTTCCTGATGAACAACTAACAGCTTTCAGCGTTCATGAGGGATGGCTCAGACAATTTCACCATAATTTGATGCTACATATTGAAAAAGATACATAGAAGACTTACAGCAGGCATATCAACATAGTAGTTCACATGATCAAATGCAAGTGACAAAGGCTGAAACTTCAGCACCATTCCTCGCTTCGTAGATTTCATCACTTCCATATCATTACCTGTAGTTGTTCACATAGTATCATCATTAGCATGCTTCCTTTATCTGCCTTTTAAAAGAAACATTTGCAGTATGTATAACTCTTTATGTTTTGAACCTTTAAGCATTGGGGAAGTAAATGCTGAACTCAATTCCGGGGATCCCATTCTATCCAAGATTGGCTGCTCTTTACTTCCTTGGTTGTCATCGTCCTCCAAAATAATAGATTTAGAATCTCCGAAAGCTGCATATGGTTTCGAAAGCAGTATTGGACTCAAAATCTTATTCACATAACTGAAATAATGCTTGTCATGAGAAATGATCGCTTACGGTTCAGAAAAGTCAGTGCTGCAATAAACAAGATGTTGAAAAGTAAGGAAAACCCGAGGAGTGCTCCTATGCATATCCAGTACCAGTACTCTTCTGTAAACATGCCTCTGGCCTTTAGGAGAGCCTTTCCAACTGTTGGTTCTGGGATTCGCGGGTCAATATTCGGCTGTAACAGAGAAACAGTATAATAATGTCAGTCAGATTATAAGAATAGATGTGACCTCTGACATAAAATGATATACGATAGGAAGGAGATCTTACTGCACTCCATCTTTCATCAAGAAATTCATTGATGGCTATTGCATTTTGTCCATACATCATAGGAGAAATATAGTAGCCCCATATCATCCATGGTTTGATGTCATCTGTATGAAACGGAGAAGATAACATATTCATTCATACAGGAATATAACAAACTAATACAGAAACTTGAGTCATTATTCTACAGATGGGACAAATACAAGCGCAGTGAACCTTTGGCAACAATGAATCCGCCGAGGACAAAAACCAATAGCAATGTGAAGGTGCCAAGTGTGCTTGCAACAATTTGTGTTCTGCCTAGGGCGGCAATGAAGCGGAAGAGTGATAGGGCCATCTGATGCACGCTGAATAATGCCAATAGTTGGCGGAAAAACCTGCATCAGTTTCAAATGTTCCGCTGAGATTAAAGTCGCTATCATCTGTGGATAGTATCTAAACAATAAAGACAGCATTGTATACACACGTTAGTTACACTTTTGGCACATACCTACTAGCTGCAGGAGCAAAACCGATAGTGTAATATGTGAGAATGATCCATAATCCTGATTCAATCAGTGAAACGGGGATCCTGAGAACCCAAATTGGTAAGCTAAAAGCCCATGCCGGGTGTAACAATGCATCTCTCTGTTTAAAAAATACAGGAAGCCTGAATATAGTCATTGCTAGCTCTGTCATCCCGTTGAACATTACATTTATGAGACTAAAAAATAGTGCACCATAAAACTTCCCCCCATCTTGTAATCGACCGTGCTTCATTTCTGTTCTCAGAAAAATTGTCATGGCAATTATTGACATGATTGTGAGCTGACTAGTCTTGAATATGTATAGAGCAGAGTTCCGCTTCATCAGGAGCCACTCTCTTGCAAAGCACGCGTTGAAGAGTTCCCAGTTTGAGATTCCGTACTTTTTTTTCACTAATGCAGCAGCATGAGTTTTAGATCTATCATAAGGAATCCCGAGTTCTTCAGACAGATTTTGGCCAATGTGGTAACTTTTAAAATAATCTGAAAATTCCGATGTGCTAATATATCGGTAATTTTCATTCCGCCTAAACCAGTATTGTTCTTGGTCCTTTCTGGAAATAACCTCTTGCAGGAAGTCTGCCACTCCTTTCCTTTCCGGACACTTAAAACCTACACTCTCAAAAAATTCGAGTGCATTCTCTCGTGGACCTTGGTAGACAATCCGACCATCTGAAAGTAAGATAATGTCGTCAAAAAGGTCAAAGGTTTCAGGTGCAGGTTGCAGAAGAGAGATTGTCATGGTGATATCCAATGTATGAACCATCTGCCTCATAAACTGGACAATTTGGAATGTTGTCGAACTGTCTAAACCGGTTGATATTTCATCCATGAAAAAAGCTTTTGCTGGTCCAACCAACATTTCTCCTGCATTCACCCGCACCAACTTATTATTAGAAAACAGGGTTGTGTTATGAACTGCCCGTTAAGTGTTTTTCTCTTGCATTTTTGTGTATTGTATACAAACCTGTAGTAAGACGCTTCTTCTGTCCACCAGATATGCCCCTTCGCATCTCGTCACCCACTAAAATATCAGCACAAATATCTAATCCAATTAGCTGTTAAAGTTTCCTAGTTAGTACCAATTGTAGACTCCATGTGTGTTATCCGAAAAATAAGTAACCAACAAGAACAAGCTAACCTTCAGAATATAGTCTGTAAATAAACTGGTTTCTTGTCCTGCCAGAGCTGTGGCTTTCATGAATGCATCAATCTCAGGATCAGGTGTAATTCCTGATTCCTTTTCTCGTCTAGACAATTCCGCCAGTAGCTCGTATCTGGTTCCAACCCCTAAGCATCTTCCTGAAAAATCCAACGTTTCTCTAACTGTCATCTCACCATTGTGCAGATCATGCTGGCTGATATACGCGCATGTTCTTTGAGGAAAAAACTCCGAAAATTCATGACCACAGTAAGTGATCCTTCCGGATACCTGTTATATATTTGATGGGGATCAAGTTAGAATTTCTAATTTTTAGAAAACTATTATTTGTGAGATACTGAACTTCACAGAAATAGTTTGTGCAATCTTCGTGATAAAAACTTCCAAGACCGGTCGAATTAACAAGAATCATAAACATTTACTTATTGTAATATTTCAGCATTTGCATGCTTCATGATGAACAATAAGACTGAGGGGCGATGTTGCTTAACATATGAAAGACATTGTTAGTGTGCAAAGGAAGGAGGATGCCGCACCCTTAGATCCTTATCCGTCTTGCCAGCAAGTGCCTGCAGGAAAGTTGTCTTCCCTGATCCTGGAGGTCCCAGAAGTAGTGTCATTCTGGAAAACGCTAACAAAATCAGCAAAGTACATAGCACGAGTTAAACAAATACGGTCGATCCATTTAGTGCATCGGTCATATTAAATCAGAAGAACAACAAAAGTTTGCCTATTAGAGAACATCTGGGTGTCTGATTGACAATGTCAGTCTAGGAATCAAAGAACAACCAATTTCAACAGGTAAATTTGAAAAGAATTAGACATTACCGTGATGGCCTAACTATTCCACTCACGTCACGAAGTATCTTGACTACTCTTTTCTTTGACGGGAAGAGCTTAATGAGTCCAAGAATCCCCTATTCAAACAAAACACAAACTTAAGAACAGAAAATTCTCTCTCAGTAGAAGCGTACATACTACGTATGCACCTGCATGGACGCACACATACCAGTTTCTACTAGGTATAAATAAATACAATCTTTAGAAGTACGAACTGTTACTACAATTCATTATTGTATACAATCATATTACCACAGAAAATTTGCTCGAAAAATTCCATATTTATCACCATACACTAATCGAGAAAAAAAGGTAGAAACGATTCACCCTTTTCAGATCGAAGAACTCGAAAACTGAAGATGATATTATATACAGCTCTATCCTTGCACATATGATTACAAATAAATAAAATCGTGTATTTGCAGTCTTACAGAAAACGGGGAAAGAAAAAAGAAAAATGCAAAGAAAAAAAAGTACAGAAAACAGAACAAAGTACCTCTATGGCGTTCATGGAGGAATTCAGCAGAGTAGGAAGTGCTCTGGTTCCAACATATGCATCCCCTTCAACTGATAAATTCTCGAACCGAACTTCAACCTTCGGAATCTCAATCCCAACCCTGTCAGTACAAAATCAAACACGGTTTCCAACTTCTAAATCACCAGATCAAAAATATTTATCAACACAAATATCTGTAATAAAAAAAAACCATATAAAAGTATGGATCACCCGCCTATCAGTCCTATCTCTCAGCCTTTGAAGAAACTTCTCGTTATCCTGTTCAGCAATCTTGAGTATATTCTCCATGATTTTCTTCTTGTCCAGCCTTCCGAGATTGGTAACGTCGATCTCTTCATAACCAACATTTCCATTATCCAACACCTGCTTAAGCATTCCTCTTCTTAACCTATCAATTGTTGGAAGCCTCTCTATCGCTGCCCATTTCAACTCCTCCTCGTCCTCATGGTCTGCTCTCCCGCTGCGGTGGAACACATCCCCCTGATTGCTCCACACTTCGCGAAAACTCGTGGACGCCCAACTTCTCCTGCTCATTGATCCATGGCTCCTCCTCTCGCTGCTCACAGCTGATCCATGATCTCCGGCCAATTCCGCCGCCATTTTTTACTTAATTTTCTTTATACAAGGGTGTATTCAATGCTCTATATGTTGCTAATAAGTTGCCGGATGCTCTGTCGAAGATCTTAAATGGACCGAAGCTATGGCCGTGGAGATGCATGCATTGGAAAGTTTCAAAGAACAAAAATTGAAGCAAATAATGCATAAAAATCTTGAATGACTAGTTGCATGGCTTGAGAGAGAGAGAGAGAGAGAGAGAGAGAGAGAGAGAGAGAGAGAGAGAGAGAGAGATGAGTATTTTCAGAGTTTGGGGGACAATTGAGAGGGAGATCCTTGGAGGATACTTTATTTTTACTTCCTCACTTTTGGCAAGCTTCCTCCATAAATGAAGACGTGGTTTATGAAGAAAGTTAAAGTTGACGTTTCATGGAGACGTAGTTTTTTTTTTTTGTAAAGGTTAAGGTTTTAATAATTGGATACTTATAAGCACATGAAAGTTTCTTTGTATTTTCGACGTGGGATTCATACTCTTAACACGTTCCCTCACTTGTAACAAAATTTCAAGCCTAATACGTACGTGGACAACACAAACGGGTGATGTGCGTACTTGTGGTCATTAGCTTCACACACGGAATATCTTGCTCTGATATCATAAAATAATTTTACCATAAGGTGATTGATAATATGAGGAGTAGTTCAACTTATAAGCATATTCATACTCTCAAGAGTTTTTTTCTAAAATTTGTGACAGCGTAATACCGACAATAATTATGCGATATTATATAATTGGGCGAGCATATTTTACCATTTTTTTCAATTCTTTTTAAACAAAGATAAAAGGCATTATTTCCCATTCTTCCAATAATAACACAAAAGTCTTCAAAGAATTATGGAGGAGAGAAGTAAAATAGCATATATTGTTCTATTACAAATGATATTGTTATTTAAATTAAAATAAAAATGATAGAGTTTGAACTTGAATTTGTGCATCAAAGAGGAAAGCTTTATTCCTCAGATTAATCCACTACACCAAAACCTCACACCATCTATAGTATCATTCAACACCTCTTTCATCTCTCCTTGAACTCTATTCTCACATTTTCAGCTGGTTTTATCATTTTTGCGTTTTTAATAATACAGGAGTGCATGACTACTATTTTAGAATGTCAATAACAATTTATTTGTTTTTATAGATGTCAATAACCGCTTAAGATAGCGAAAATCGCAAGTTCTTCTAGAAGAAAAAAATATATATGTGTGTGTGTGTGTATATATATATATATATATATATATATATATATATATATATATATACACGTATACACATAATTGCCAACCACAAAAAAAAAGTAAGAAAAACAAGGAATGAGTTCTCTCCACAGAAATTGATGATGTCGGTGGGTTTTAGAGAAAGAAACCACAAAGCAACCAAGATAAACGGCGCCAAGAAACCATTAATAAATTTAAAGTTTAGTCCGGAAAGAAAGTTCAATCCCTGCCCCACTCCCCCGCATAATCCACTGTACCATTTATGGACCTCCCTTTCCCAGTAAATCAAAGGTAAATGATATTTTGCTGTGTGTTCTACTCGATTTGTTCTTGTTTGCTGCTGTCAATTCTGGGCATTGAACACCGTATGTTCATGATCTTAATTAAAATCCCATATTGTACAATAAGTGGATGAGGGGACTTGAATGGCATGAAAACACTGTTATATATAGTGCCTTTTTGTGGAGAGAAACTAACAAGTATACTTGCATTATTAGCACAAGAAGTCATTATAGTGATGTACTCACACCATACAAGTTTCTCCTCCATATTTGTTACGACTTTTCTAAAACTACACTTTTTTTGTTTGAAAGGATGATAACGGATTAGGTGAGTCGACTACACATAAGGCTTGGTTGTCAAAATACAATTTTAGACCTCATTGTCTAAACCACCAATAATAAGCACTACTACCCACACCTAAAGAAGTTAAGGCATCAACAACTTGATTACCTTCTTAATAAATGTGTGTACAAAAAACACTCATCTAATGAATGCGCCATAAATAATTGTTTCAATAAACCAAGAGAAACCGAGGAACTGATATGCCTCTGCATTCTATTGGTGACACAAATTTCGTTTTCGTTTTCTCTATTATTAATCCCCATATAATCAATCAGATTTTAATTTGAAACTGTGATAATTGCATATTATCTGGATTTCATTAGATATAGTGGTGGAGAAGAAAGAACAAGTCACATTCTCCTCCTCTCCCCTTTTGTCTTTTCATACTTTTGTCTAAGCAACTGACAAGCCCTTTGTGATAACGTTATTTGAGTCACATTCAGAGCAAAATTATATAGTCACGTTTATGTTTATCCACTGTTAGAAAACTTCAAATCCTGTCCTCAAAACGTTGTTGATTTGTTTTCTTTTACATTTTGGCTAACATTGTTTGAACTCCCAATTTGAAGGTGTTGGCACAGGAATCTTATTCACAATTTTGCACAATTAGACAAATAAAGGTTATTGAATCTTTTTCTATATTTTTTTACCAAAAAAAAAAAAATCCTTTTCTATATCCACTTCTCTGTGATTTGCTCACCTAGATGCGGTGATGTTTTTTTGGTTCTTAAGCCCATCTCCATTTTTTGGAGTAAAATTCAATTTTTAGGTTCTAAATTTACCCCAACTTACTCCAACCCTTATGACAAATATGAGTTTTAACCCACAACTCATTTTTAGGGCAAATTTAGACCAGGATTCCCTCCAGTTTGTGGGGCTGGGCCATCATATATGTGCATTTTTTTTTTGTTTTATAATTTTAAATTCATTGAATCTAACAGTTAAGATCTCATATGATCAAATCCAATAGTAGAAAGAAAAAAGATCTAACGGTCCAAATTTAAATCCAACGACTAAAGTAATTAAAAAAAAATTTATGTGTTTAATATTCTTTCATAGTGTTTTACGAGTTTCATGGTGTCGGTTTAGTAATTTTTCAATATTTATCGAAATCTAAATATTTTTAGGTTAAAATGTTCATAAAAATAAATTAGGATAGTCTTGTTTGGACCCAATTTTACATTATCAACCCGAGCAATCGAGGCCGTAGAATGAGTAAAATTCTAAACCGTCGAATGGAAAGATGAGATATGTATCAGCAAGCTAGAAACACGGCGGCACAATTCAAGTTGATTTGGATGTTTGGCGTGTGAATGTGTGGGTGGAATTAGTTTGGTTGACTGACAGATTCAAGCGGCATGGTGCAATCTGATTATTATCCATTTACAATATGGCAGTAATTAGTAAAAAAAATAATGAATTTGAAATTCATATAGACAGCCATCATGATGCAATGCATGCATGGGTGGGTTTAAAAGTGATTGAATTATGATGATGTGATAAGCCTAGGATTTGATGATTTTGGGTAATGATAAGGTAAGAAACTTAGGTAGGCTAGGCATCTTTTTGCATGGTAATGGAAGTTGTCAGGTGAGTTTCAAGGCTTTTGATTGAGGTTTTTGATGAGATAAGAAACCTAGGTGGGATGAGCTTCTGATGTGATAAAGCCTAGATAAGCTTTATTTTGTTTGAAAGTTAGCCATTTGAAGATAGGTTTTAAGTCGGAGGTAGATTCTCTAAACCCCCCCCCCCCCCAACAACTTCTCGTACACTCTCATCATCTCCTATTAGTGCGGTCACGGTTAAGCCACGTCAACACTTTATATTACTATTGTTTTTTTTTCTATAAAAAAAAATCAATATAAAATGTTGACGTGGCTTAACCGTGACCATACAAAGCAGAAGGAGATGGGAGTATACCTTTAAGCCTATGCCACAGATCAGTTAGAGTTCCAGTCGGTTTCTACAAAGTTACCAGGCCGTGCCAAGTAAGGACAAAATGCTATAAATACAAGATGCTCTGCGACAGAGAAAACCCCATCCAATTCAACACATCTACCCTGCTCAAACTATCGCTCTACGCGAAACCTCTCAATAACCTTGAGATTTTTATTTTCTTTTTCTCGCCAACACATCTTCAATTTGGATAAATAGCACTGTGAAGGCAACCGGCGATATCTTTAATTTGGATAAATAGCACTAGCGTCGTAGAATCAACCGACCGAGGAGCACCTTCAGTTTGGATAAATAGCACTGCTTCGAGACTGATTGGTTATTTATCCAAGTCTCAGTCAGCAAAGATTTTCAAGTCTTTGTTGGCAGAGATTATCTCATTAGCCTTCTCGATGAAGTGAAGTGTCACCAAGTTATTACAGTCGGCATATTAAAAGCTGAATTTGATATTGAACTTCACAGAACTAGTAGCCTTGTCTTTAGGCTCTAGAACCCGAAGGCCGAGATGTGTTCCTTCCTCGGCCGCAGTCGCAAGATTGAGAAGTCAGGCGACGAGTTGGCACGCCCTACACACAACTGAATAACATAGTTAACTCATTAATTACTCGACCTACGCGCCACGTAGGCTTGGTAGTTTTTAAGGTCAACAAGTCTACATAATTATTTTTTTCAAAGTTACTTTAAGAAGAAAAAAAATATCCTAAATTCATTCTTTAGTAATCTCGAGTTGAAAATTTAACCCATAAAAGTTAGAGGAGAAAATTTGTTTCTAGGTTAAAGCCTAAATTTTATGAGTTAAAATTTTTAAGTTTTAAGGTTGGAGATGGTCTAGTGATGGGAGATGATCCAGTGGTAGGCTCGCCCTTAAAGGAAGAATTTCTATTAATTTTATAAATATAAAAATTAATTGTGGGACTCACACTACATCGATTAAACATTTTCTTATACACTCCCACTCCCACAACTTCCTTTTATTGAGAGCAACTTTCTCGATTTGACATTTTCTCCTTTCAATTTTCAAGTTACTAATGACTGGTTTTGTTGTCAATAAATTTGTGTTCAAGACGCAAACCCTAGGGGGCATGCCCTTGTCAGTTGTCATTGGGTCTCTTTGGTTCTTCCAGATTTATATCATCTCATGGACTTAAATTGAACCAATTGATCTCAAAGCCCCTTCTGAGGCCCACTTGCAATTTCTCATGCCTCTAACATTTTGAATAAGTGATTAATGATAATGCTAAAGATACCAAATTTTTTAAACTAAATTTACAATTCAAATAATTTGGTTGTAGATGATTAGATTATTAATTAAGTGTCGATTAACGTGCTTATTTCTTATTAGTGGCACATTATTTGATTTGCAAATTTGATTTAAAAATATGATCTCTCTAATATTATCCATTAATTTAATCCATTCAATTAATTATTCATTCCCTTATTTAATTAGTCCATCATACTTTTAAATCGTAGGTTTCGGAGTAAGTGTCCATTAGTTCTAATTGACAAGACAGTGAGAGTGATTAAACTTTTTAACGAATCTTTTTTTAATTTATTATTATTAAGGAGAGAGTTCGAAACTATTATAATAATTTAGGAAATAGAGAGTTTCAAACTATTACAATAATTTAGAAAATAGAGAGTTTCAAACCTAGAACGTATGGATAGAAACTCGAATAACACCTAATCATATATCATGAATAACACCTAACCATATATCATGAATAATAAGTGATCCGTTTCATGGGTCCCACCAACCATGAATAATATCTAGCCATATACCATGGCTCCCAAGTCCATGTAAAATTTAAGTAGATAACCTATGCAATTTTGAATTAGAATGAAATAAGATCCTTCTCTAATGCAATCCGCTCAATTACACCCAATGTCTTAAAAATCGATATTATCGGCAATATTTCGCCGATAATATCGTTTTTTTGACCAACCGATATTTTTTAAACTACAAATAAAATATCTTTAAAATATCGCGATAATATCGAAAATATCGCGACATTTGGGATAATATCGCGACATTTTGGATAATATCACGATATTCTTCTTAGAGGTAAGAATGGCTGGGCCTTGGGTCCGTTTTATAACTCTACACCAGCTTCACGAGGCTGGTTTTGGGCGATGTGGGACGAGGTCGGTTTTGACCATGCCGGACGGAGAGGAAGTTTCCGGCCAAACCACGACGAGTTAGATGTCGTGTGAGGTACCATTCTCTTCGTCTCTTTGAGAACTACAATTTTCCTTTTTGTTTCACCCAATTTCGTTGAGTATTGAAGAAGTTATACTCGTTTGAATCTAACCCAGTTTCCGGCGATAAACCGTGGTCGTTTGGCCATCTTTTAGGTCATTTTCCGGTTAACTCCGGCCACCACTCGGTCCTCACGTGGTATGAACCTCTTCTCCACATTCCTAACTACATTTTAGCTTTTGAATCACTCAATTGGGTTAAGAAACGAAGAAGTTACAAAGCTTTGAAAATTGCCCAAACCTTCGGCCCCAAACCCAGTTTTCCGACGAGCACCGCCCCTTTCGAGGTGTTTTCCGGCCAAACCACGGCGATTTGGCCGGCGTGCAGGGTATCAATCTCTTCATCTCGTCGAGTACTACAAATTTCATGTTTGGATCACTTAATTTGGTTGAGTAACGAAGAAGTTATGGACGTTCAAAGTTAGAGTAGAATTCTGGCCGAACTTATAAACCGTGGTCGTTTGGCCATCTTTCAGGTTATTTTCCGGTAAACACCGCCCACCACTCGGTCCTCACTTGGTATGAACCTCTTCTCCACATTCCTAACTACATTTTAGCTTTTGAATCACTCAATTTGGTTAAGAAACGAAGAAGTTACAAAGCTTTGAAAATTGCCCAAACCTTCGGTTTTTCTTTTTCTTTTTCTGTTTTCTGTTTTTATTTAAATTGTTTAAAATGCCTTGGGCCATTTTAATTTGGGGCCTTTGGCCCGTTCCCTTTTTAAAACACCAAGGGGATTCGAACCCCTCCCATTTTACTCCTTCAACACCTTGACCACCATATCACTTATGTTCTTGTGAAAATATGCTAAAATATTTACATATTTTCTACACTCACAATGTTTGCCAGTTCGCTATATAATCAACTTAAATCAGTTAAATTCATCATGCAATGCATTTCCTTCCAATTTTTTTGTGATAAACCAATAGATAATTGACTAAATAAACATCCTGCAAAGTTTCAATAAAAATTTCCAACTTTTTCTTACAATTTCCGTGGTTTCCATTGAATTTTTATCGATATCGATATTATCCCGATATTTCCGTCGATATTTCCGTATTTCCAGACTACCGATATTTCCGATATCATCGATATTTTATACCTTGATTACACCTATGAGTTATGGTTATTATAGTCAAACCCCTAAAGCGATCTCTTGTGGTCATATGATTCTTTTTAAGACTATTGAGTTACCTCCTCCTAATTTATAGATCATTAATATAAGAGCATCTCTAATGGCTATTCAATTTTTTCTGCCAAATTCTTAATTGGTGGCCGATGTGGCATTTTGAAGCATGATGTCAAATTTCTTTATATTTCAACCAGTATGTTAATTATTATTTTAGGGGTGTGATATCCACACACCATTTTTTACTTCTCATACATCCTTCTAATTTTCAGCCGTCGGATTAGATGAATTGAAGAAGATCAACGGATAGAAATTAACAAAGGGTGTATATGAAGTAAAATGGGATGTGTGGATAACACACCCCTTATTTTACTATCATATAGAGCCCACTTTAAAATAAGGGGTGCACACATCCCATTTTAATTTTCTCACACCCTTCTAATTTTCTGTCATCGAATCGGATGAATTGAAGAATATCAAATGACAAAAATTAACAAGAGGTGTGAAAGAAATAAAAAATTGTGTATGGATAACACAACTCTAAAATAAAATACACAGTAAATCATTTTCAAAGCTACTTATAGTGGATTATGGGCCCCACTAATTAAGAAAATACAAATGAAGGCAAAATTGACGCTAGAGGTCTTGCTGCCATTCCATCCAGGTCAGCTAACATACTGTTAGGTTAGCGTAAGATTTGACATCTGAGATGGTCTAAAAGCGTTACTCATGGACTCACCAAAGAGATTTGCGAATTAATTTGTGTTGATCTTGCTCGGCATAAGTTTATGGACTAATTGCAACATCGTCCTAAGCAATTTTATCCACCCTTTTGATCGCTTTTATGGCATTCTTTCAACAATAATCATATTCAGTAGTTAACTTATCATGTGATCTAACTCAATCCCGCTTTCTCTTTTAAAAACAGAATACCATTGTACAGAAAAAATTTATAAGTTTGTTACTCTATTATACACATAATCATTAATTTAGTATTTGACAAGAGTCCTAAACATATCCACCCCAGCCACGTCCGGACTCCGGACCACCAAACCCAGTCTTTCTCGTATTAGTCTCACCTATGTTTTTGGGTTTGAAGTGTTTTTATCTAGAATGTAATGTTATAGAAAAAGAATACTACTAAGCCCATCATATTGTCTTATTTTTACACTCATATTATAATCTCACCCATTATAAAAAAAAGGAAGTTTAATAAAACACCCCCGACATTGTTTACTTTTAACGAAAAACTGATTTTTTTACCTTTAACTGTCACTATTCATTATACCTTTAAAAATGGCTTTTCGTTAAAAGAAAAAATTTCAAACCCTTTTCGTTAGTTTTCCTTATAAAAAATTCAAAAACTAAAATCCTATTAATCCACCCCAATTATTCCCAAAATAACCTCAAATATCCTTCTTTTTTCACCCCAACTGCATCCTCAGTGTATGCGCAAAAGTCGCCACGCCGCACCAACTGCATCATCAGTGTATGCGCAAGTCGCCACGCCGCACGAGTCGAACGGCCTCGACGATGTTTCCAGTACCGGCTTCCACCTTCGTCGGAAGTCGTCACGGCGACCTCACTAAGATTCCTTCCGACAATCGCAGACGCACTTGAGAGCCATGACCGCGTCGGCCTTCTTGACGGTGCGTGCGTGGGTGAGGAGATTTTTCCAGGTCCTTTAATGTAATTTTACAAATGGATAAAAATGGTAGTAAAATTTTTATAAACTAGCAGGGTAGAGAGATAAGACAACGAGATGAGTTTATCAGCACTCACAAAACCAAAAAAAAAAAAAAAAAAAAACCAAGGGAGCTAGCAGCAAAGCTACCATGGGCTAAGGTTGCAACCTTTTCTCCACTAAACAAAATATATGCAAATAAAAATAAAAACAAGGCAGTGCTACTCACATTTACCTTTTTACCTCTAACACACCTCCCAATTTCCGACCTTCAAAATGATTGTGTACCCACAGCACATACCATAATTTTAGAGTCCAGAGAGATTGGAACGAGTATGTAGCTGATCCCCACCCACGATGTTGATTTTATCTTTCCAGAAGAGAGTAAGCTAAACAAACACGCAGGGTAATAGTATAACTTTGGTTAAATTTTTCTATATTTTCTTCTTTTTTCCCCCAAAAGAAAATCGACTATTTCGACTCCTACACTATTTGATAATTTGATGATCGTGTGAGGTTCTACAAATACAAATGTACATCCAATCATAACCTATACAAACTTGTAGCACTCAATCCATCACCTGTCTTCCAAGGACTTCAACCACCATCCATGGATTAGAAAACGGTTATTTCCAACTGTCATCAGGATTCAGAACTCACCTAAATTGGTCAATCCAGTACATAATCAGCAGCTGCATCCGGTGACCCAAGAACTAGGGCAGCTTCAGCGATTCTAAATGCCATCGTCGCTTTATAAGTTACTAGATCTGCATTCTGCATGAGTAACTGAGCCCGTTGCCGTTTGCGGATAGCAAATTCCACAGATCTCTCGGCCGCATCTTTTGCTTCTTCAATTTTAACCACATCATTCTGCTCTTGCATCGCATCTTGTTCCGCAGCCATAGCTGTATATCAATACAGGCTCAGATATATAGTTCTCTTATTGCACAAGCTCAGATATACAGTTCTCATATAATTAAAAGCCAAGCTGAGAAATCAGATCTTTTACAGAAACACAACAGATGCATTCTGCAAAAGTTTATATAGAATAACAGCACAAGATGGATTCTAAGAGCAACACTCAGCAAAAGTTTATGAAGGTACATATAAAAACTTCAAATGGTTTCAGAAGTTCGAGCCCTCAAATGATATCAAGTGTTGGTTGCAGGTACTGGGATGCTGATGAATTAATTAAAATTCAAATGCCAATGCCACGTAGGCTACACTGTAAATTTATATTAAAAAGGATAGTAAAATTCACTGTACCACTAGGATTGGGCAATAAGAGATTTAAATTACCTTGCAAGAAACTTGGTTGTTTTCCTCTACCACATTGACTTGGTTGTCTCTTGAATGATCTTCTCTTGCGCATAATAGGCTTTGCATCTAGTAGAGATCTCTTCGATTGATTCACCTGTTAAAAAAGGGGTCATTAACACAAACAACCAATCTATTTATCATAACTTATATATGCAAGACCAGATTAACACCGAAAACTATTCTAGCGAAAGAAAACCATTCATCAGCAAGTTCCAAAAGTCTTTTCTTGACATAAAAAGTGATCTGATTACAGAACACAGGAACCAATGCTTCCAATGAAAGAAATCACATTTAAGTTACCAATGAAAGAAGTCAGGGAAGTATATCTGAGTTCATCTAAATACAATTTTACGGATTAAAATTTGAGAACCACATATTCCAACTAAAACTCATAGCCAGTTGAATAGAATTGCATCCCACTTTTCTCATTAATGGCAAACCGCATAGAGAATTAAAATGATGATACTCAGCATACCGAACTTCTTATAATTGAAAACAAAGGTAAAAAAATTGGTTTATCTTGCTTGCAATAATCATCAAATAAAATTATCTACAACAATAAATTAGAACAATCAGAAACACAGATTAGTTATTCTAATAACAGAAGTATTCCTTGGCTAACAAAGAAACAAGTTCAACTACAAGAATTTGGTAAGGCATTAAGATTCCTATAATATATACACCATAAATTGAGATAGATGTATTGCCAAAATACAATGCGTAATCTGAACCATAATGTGGCATGTACCTGGAACACCCTAAGCAGCGATGATAATCGCTTCTGCTTCCGTTTATCCATCCAATAACTATATACAGCCTCTATTACTTCCCTCCTCCCCATATCCAGACAAAGATTAGCAGCTGGATTCTCATCAGAGAAATCATATGGTCTACAATAAAATGCCTTCTCAATCGCATCAACAATTAATTCAAACTTATCCTCAGAAACTAGGTCATCAAGTTTATCCTCAGCAAAGTCACTGTTGAACTTCTTCAGCCACCCCTCATCATCAGAGTCCATGTCATAATTTGCATGTCTCTTTGCCATGGCTCTAGACAACTCATCATCATTCAGAGATATGTATGAATCTGGCCTGTGGAAATAAGTACAGTGATTATCCGCATATCCTGGGACTTCATACACACCGGGCACAGGGATGAACTTGAGAGCTAAAGATGGCACAGACCGATCAGAACACTCTTTGTAAAGGTCCTTGAATATATACCAATCCAATCGATTGGGAAATTCTAGCTTCCAATTATCCCCATTATCCGCAGACCACATTATAACATTTGTAAGACAGTTTTTAGAGCAGGGCCTCATTACTTTCTCTGCCTTGTGGGTGTATCGGGTTAATCCTTCTTTCTTGACCACAAGAAGCCATTCTCCAGATGAAGAGAATTCTAACATGACAGTTGCTCCATCTTCTTTATAACATTTGTCCCCTTCAGTGATCAGTATATTTGCCAAGCAGCATGCAGAATCGAAATCCCGTGTTGATCTCTCCATGGTTGAACTGTCTTCTTTCAGGTTTCCTACAGAAGTTGGAAGTGTCTTCCTACGCTTATTAATAGATGCTACAGAGGAAAAAGGGAGGCCATTCTTCCTAATGCTGGTTAGCTCAGAAACTAGGGCTCCATTGGGCTTTCGTAAAGAAACCAGTGACGGATTTCTAGATATCCTTCTCCTCAACGAACTCCTCCTCTTTTGAACACCACGCGAATTTAAACCATTCCTATACTGTGTGTTTCTATAAGCTAATTTGGGAACTCTTGCACTAGAATGCAAAACTGGCGTGCACTCAATACAATCAACTTCTTCGTCACAGTCATCACCACTTTCATGCCCATCAATCCGATTATTTATAGTTGGCTGACATTTATATCTGAGATGGATGATGGTATGCATGTCCATAAAACAAAACGGAACTGCAGAAAAGTCCACAGAAAACAATGGTATAAACTGTTTCGACCCAAATAACTTGCAAATTCCAGAGCTCCTAGTACTAGATCGAACCTGAAACACATTTTAAGAAATCAAAAACTAAATCAAACTAATGACCAACCAGATACTACACCTTTTTCTCGACCAAATTTAAATGTGGTAGAGAACCGCCACTTACCCGCGAGAACTGAATGCCACAGGATGAAAAAATGCTACCAATTGGCTCTGATGCAAGGAAATCAGAAAGCTCAGTCAATGCCAGACTGGCCCTCGCCATGTACACCAAAACCGAAAACAAAAAACGAGCAGCCCAGTATCTCCGACTGCATGAAGACTCAATCGAAACACAAAGCACTTCCGGGGACACAAAACCCACATGGGAATCCAACTCCCCGTTCGTCTTCCTCCTCTGCCTCCGAACAAATCTCCGCCCATACATTCTATCCATGGAATCACCATCACTCTCCACATTCGTAGTGGCGTGCTTCCTCTTTCGGGTATACACAATCCCATACATACTCTTCTCTTTAAGTTCATCAGCCAAAAGGTCATTACTTTCGGGCTTCTTCGCCACTGGAATTTCCAAAACGATGGCGGTTTGCTTGGGACTCCGGATGTGGTTGTTCCCGGGCCATCTCTTGTTCTTTAAAGAAACAACAGAATCACTGGCATGGCTTTTCATGACTTTAAGCCAGTCCTCATCACCACGGTGGGCCCTCACCAGCTTGGACTCGGACGATTCGGGCCAGAGGCGGCGCCCGGACCGCAAAACCCGAGCCCCGTCCACACCGCCCTTGGCCATCGCCATCCCGAAAACCCTCGTGGTCCGCCTCATCTCCACCGATGGCATTTCCGTGCTCAGATTCCGGAGCAGCACCACTCTGGGCGCACCCCTCCTCTTCCTCCTCCTACTCGACTCGCTGAGTTGCCGAGTCGATCTCCGAGTTGACTCAGTCCCAAACTCGGGGCGGGACCTCTCAACCAAAGAAAGAGACGGCGACGGGGGTCTCATGGTGGGGCGCCATTCTCTCAGAGTTGGGGAAAACTCGGAACTCTATACAGCCAGGCTGACTCGGGATTCAACTCGTTAAAAAAATTACTGATAACAAAAAATAAAAAGAAAAAGAAAAAAAAAAGTGTTTGGCGGTTGAGAAAAACCAGAGAGATTAACAAGTACAGAAAATTAGCAGAGTACAACACAGAAATACATACATATATATATATATAGGGAGAGAGAGAGAGAGAAAGAGAGAGAGAGAGAGAGAGAGAGAGAGACTAATGTACAGCAGACACCCCCAAACCAGATCTAAAACTTAGAGAGAGATCGATTGAGTTTTTGAGGAGGAGAGAGAGAGAGAGAGTGGGAAGAGGACTGATATCGGCTACGACGGCTAGGGTTTATGACAAAAACCACAAGGGTCAAGAGGGGAGGAACCATCGCCGACTCGAGTAACCTTTGGATGGTAGATGAACGGTTGAGATTGCGAGTTACGTGTTGATTTTATAGGGATTCGATGGCTCCAATGAGAAAAAGGGCAGAGGGAAAAAGAGGGAGAGTGGGTGCGTGGTGTGAGGAGAGAGAGAGAGTTGGTTGATATTTTAACGTCATGAGGGTGGATAATTACTGAAAGGGGCTTTAAAGTGACGTGTGGATTAGTGGGGGAGTTTAATTATTTGTGGGTTTGGTCCTTTTGAGGCGGTAGGGATTTCGCATTCGTGATTTAAATTTTGTTACGGCTGTAAATCTTAAAGGGGTCAAGAATTTGAGGAAATTTTACAATTCATCTAATGTTGAATGATACGAAAATAAAAACTGAATTGAACTACAAAATTTAAGGTTTGAATGTTAAAATGGTTCTTATGTTATAGTCACATGGCAAATTTAGTCCACGTGTTTTTGATTTGGCTAATTTAGTCATCGTGATTGTCTCTGTTAGCCAATTAAGGACATTTCATTCAATCTCTTTTAAGAAATTCATAAGAAAAATTATATGAGATATTATTACTCTTTCTTTTTTACAGAAAAATGCAAATCAATGAGAAATAACACATATAAGATATAAAACCTCCAATCTGAAAATGATTTAAGGTTGTGACATAGAAAATAGAGAGTAATTGACTAAATAAACATCCTGCAAAGTTTCAATAAAAATTTCCAAGTTTTTCTTACAATTTCCGTAGTTTTTATTCAATTTTTATCGATATCGATAATATCCCGATATTTTCATCGAAATTTTCGTGTTTTTGGACTACCGATATTTCCGATATCATCAATATTTTAAACCTTGATCAGGACCAATAAAAAGGAATTGGATCCCCTCATGAGCAATCCAACGGCTATAATTATTATAACTTTTAGATGGACGGCCTGTTTGTAGTCGTTAGATCAAAATCTAACAGCCCGTGTTAGTGGGTTATGAGAATCTCCACCATTTGCCTAAGAGGGAATCCAATTCCCAATAAAAAAAAACAACATATTTGAAGATAAAAATATATAACAAGATTTCGGCAGAAAAGAAACATATTCAATTTTTAATAAAATTATATATTCTCACCCAAAAAAAATGGTCTCTCTGGGTGCGTTTGGTACGCAGACGAGACGGAACGGGACGAGACGGGACAAAACAGGACGGGACGGATGTTCTGTGCTATGTTTGGTACGCGCAGGATGGAACAGAATGATTGTTCTTGTTCCATTCTGCGTTTGGTAGTACGGAACGAAACCAAAAGCTTAAAATGACTAAAAACCCATGTTCCGTCCCTTGTTTGGTACAGTTTTGTGCGTGGAACGAGACAAGACTTTTATTTTTATTTTTATTTTTATTTTTAAGTTGTTCAAATTTGAACACTATTATCCATTATTTGTTTTTCTTGGTCCAAATTTTAATAGGTATATGTTGTGTTCCACATGCAAACTCCTTTAAAATTTGTAAATTTTAATCTCCCGATTTTCTACAGTTCCATTCGAATTTTCAGCACAAACCCATCAAATTTTATTATGCAAATTGCAAAACCCACTCTCCAATTCAATTTTTAGTCCCTAGTTTTGGTCCTTTCAATTGTGGGTTGTTGTTATGGGAGTTTAGGTTCTGCAAACATATTGCATTGCGTGGCAAACCACACGAACACAGGAGAAATGTTCCGTTTTATCCTAACACCATCAACTACCATCTCCTCGAGGATGGTAAGCAACACATCCTCCTCATTATCATTCCAATTACGTGAGGTGGCCATATAATCTAGTGGAAAAGGTAATCAATTATCAATTTATGATTCATGTACTCAAGGCTACATGGCAACCCTAAAAGGGATAGCACTTACAAACAAAAATTTGAAAGATCATAGAAAATGCACATTATACAGTAAACTGATGATAAACACATATCATGAGGACTGAAATAAAACAATGTTATCCAAGTGAGATTTTTGGTTAGCAACAATATATTTAGTAAGCAGAACTATATAAACACCTCAATAGTCTTCTAAATATAACAACACCGGGCTTTATCAGCCATAAGATCCAAATGACTCCCAATTACCACATTACAAATCCACTTAATAAACATCTCAATAGTTTTCAAACAATGAAAAACAATGACAGCAATCATCTCAGTAAAATGCCATCAAACAATAAAAGACAATTACAGCAACTACTATGTCAACCTATTTCAAGCCCTCCTTCCTCTCCACTCATCATATATTTCTCTTGCAAGATCATCCCTCTATTGAGTCCATGTTTGGCTTGACTCAACGGTTTCAATGTAGGCTAATACTTCTAGTAAATCTTCCCCTATAGGCAATTCATCAAATGCAAGCCTTACATTTTCCTCAGGATCAACTGCCATATACATAATATATCTTCACAAATTAAATAATATATCTTCACAAATTATAAATGAAAAGTATGTATATGACTTCTTGCAAATGAAAAGTATGTATATGACTTCTTGGAGGGGGATTAGAAGCCAAGTTTTTCTAGTTGCAAATGAAAAGTATGTATATGACTTCTTGCAAATTAAATAATATATCTTCACAAATTATAAATGAATCCAAATAGGTTTTTACCCGCAGCCACAAGAAAAGCTGCCTTGCTCGGCAAAACTATTAGCTAGGCCAAACTGTTAACAAAACGAAGGGCTAGAAAAGAATTACACTCTGATTCGAAATTTATTGACTACAATAAAGAATAAGACCCCAAATATTGTCAAAACGACTACATAACTAAAATGATATATCTTATTATAACATTTTAATTTTTATACTAAGTAAAAGATGTATTTATAAAGACCTAATTCTGAAACCAAGAGGAAAGGCTTATATCTCTAGAAAACCTGAAACTAATAGGAAAGCAATCTAACCTTAGTAGAAAGTAGAAAAGGAGACATACTCCTTAATTATATCTCTAGAAAACATTAATATATAACAACATTGGAGCCCTAGCCATTAAATGGTTGTAGCATCATCTAAACTCTTTATTTCATTGTGATTAATTTGAACAAACATTTAACATACTATTGTTAATGAATTTGCTAATCAATTTTTCACCAACATATTAAGCGTAAGAAAGCCTCTCAACAAAGCCGTTCAACCATTGCACAACCAACCATTAAAAAAACACAAAATCATAACCTACCAAGAGTGTAAGGAAAAAAAATGCACAAATCGAAAGATCCCTGGCCAAACAGAAAATAAACAAATCGATCAAATAAAAAATTTGAAATTGAAATTAACCCAAGAGGCTACACGATATTAAGACCAAATCGAACCTGGAACGGAGATGCAGAGAAAAGTTCACGGAGACACGGAAGAGGAAGACGACGAAGGTTGCGAAGGGGAGATGCACACAGCGGCAGAGAGATCAGATGCAAGTTCACAACAGTAGAGAGAACAGATGCAGGTTCACAGTGCGAAGGGGAGATGCACAACAGATGCATGTTCACATTGCGAAAGGGAGATGCACACAGCGGCAAAGGGAACAAATGCAGGTTCACAGCGGTAGAGAGGAGAGGAAAGATAGTTAGGGTTTTGTTGTATGAGTACATAGATGATGTAATTATTGAAAAAAGAAAAGGGGTATTTTTGTCTTAAAATTTTATAATTTTTGTGTTCCACGGGATGGAACAACCCGTTCCAGGGGGGAGGTGGCACCAAAATTTAACTCATTTTTGTCCCACGAGACAAGGCGTTCCACATAAGTTAGCGCACCAAACGTGGGATGGAACGCGTCCGTCCCATCCCGTTTCGTCTCATCCCACGTACCAAACGCACCCTCTATAAACGTTACAATGCTTCCTTTATAATCCCACAATCATAATATTTCCTGTAGCATATTTCAAAGGACCAATTCCTATATAAAAGTCATTGATCATGTTTTATTTTCAGTACTGATGTTTAAGGTGTCAACAACACATAGATAATTTAACAGATTGAGTGTCCGCCACTTAGTACAACAGTTTAGTGATATTCCTTTTGAGCAATCTAAGGTTTGATTCTCGCAAAAGGCAAATTTAAACCATATTATTGCTAGTCAATTGTGAGGCTAAACCCACTTCTCTTAGTAGATAATATCATTTGTTAAAAAAAAATTAAAAATTGAGCAACTCAAACCAAAATCCCAATTTAACATATTGAGCAAAACCCCTAATTGAGCAAACCAAAATCCCAAAATTGAGCAAACCAAACCCTAATTCATAACTTATCTAGGGATTTAGAAGATAGTTGTAGACACTAGAGTCTGGATCGTGGTTCTAGGCGCTGAGGACGGGGTGATGGTCGTCGCAACTCGCGATTGGGTGGAGGAGGACGAGAGGAAAGTCAGGTGCCAAAGTAAGGTGATGTTGTGCTGTGAGGTGATGCCGTGCCGGAGTGAGCCCAGTGCCGGAGCCGTCTGGGAAGCTGATGGATAGGGGTGGCTGGAATCAGTGGACTGTGATGGATGGCTTAGAGCAAGTCCACTCCTAAAAAAATACACCAGCACACAATCGGTTTATTTCACCCGGTAAACAGTGATAGACCTCAATGATCAGTAATATACCAAATGCATTTCCACCCCTAACAAAAAATAGGGCTGAGTTCGGTTCAAATTGGTTCCCTTTTTTGCTAAAACCGAAACCGAACTGAAATTTCAGTTTGGTTTATTTTTCGATTCAGTTCATTTTTTTTAGGTTCAGTTTTTTTTTTTGTTCGGTTTCGTTTTTTTTTTCTCAAAAATTGAAATCTAAAATTTTAACATCTCCAACACAATCATAACAGAAGTTAAACTTGAAAAATGCATAAAGATGTAGTTACTCTCCTTAACATCACCAATTTTACCTCTAGAAACTTATGAGTGTGTAGCAACTTAAACATTTGACTGTTAGATGTGCTTCAACCATTAAAACAACAAATATTGTGGTGAACTGAGGAATCTAGTTGGTGTCCTAGGTTTTATGGAGTTCACACTTGTGCTGTGAGGATCCAAGTTGTTATAACATTTTGTGTGTTCCACTGGATATTCCTTTGGAAGTAAAATAAGATCACACAGAACAGTGAATAAATTTAAGAGAAAGTTCAAAGCAACTGGTGCATGAGAATATAATTGCTTGAATATTGGCAAAATCACTTGAATAAACTAGGGTGAAAGAAAAGAAAAGAGAGGAGGAGGGAGGAAATAATAGGTTAGGGTTTAGAGTTTCTAAATATTTTAGGCTTTTTTTATAAATATTTTAGGCTTAAAGTTTGGCAACACATTAGGCTTACAAATTGGGTTTAGAAAATAATACCCAAAACATATAATAAAATAAAATAATAATAATTTAATTAATTTGGTTTGGTTCGATTTCTAGACCACTGAAACCGAACCGAACCGAACCAAAAGAATTCGGTTCAGTTTTTTCGATTTCAATTCGGTTTGGTCTTTGATTTTCGGGTTTTTGAACCCACCCATAACAAAAAAAATAGCCTAGTAAATATTATTTTTTTATTATAAAATAATACAAAAAATAATTTTATTTTTAATTTCTAACTTTATAAAAAATATTATTAATTGTTTACTTTCTTAATTTATTTGCATTTGCCCTTTCTTTCTCCTTTCTAAATGGGTTATGTCCTTGCCAGTGAGATCCATTCAAACCTCATCACACTTTCCACCATTGGGTTGCTCGTCGATGCCTTCAAGCCCTAACTCCACCATAGCGTCGCCATTGCTTTCATCCCCGCCACCACTTATCTCCATTCCGTAGGTGGCACCACTTACTGTTGCTCTTAAATCGGACTGTTCTCAGGCACCCTCTGTCTCCGCAGGTTAGATCTGCGTGCCCACGATGGCAACTCTGCCCAACGATGCACACTCGAACGATTTAGTTGCAATCACAATAGGCTTTGACATCAGGTTGTTGGGTCTGTCGATTCTGGGCCAGTCTCTTGCCTGACTTGGGCCGGGTGCTAGCCTATTAGGCTAGGGTGGAGTGATTTGGCTGGGGGCCGGCCTGTTTTGGGTTCTGGGTAATCCACTCCCTGGTGGACTTGCTCTTAGATATAAGAGAACAGAGACAAATGGGAAGTCTGAAACGAAAATAATGTGAAGTGAAAACCTTAATCCAATCCAACAGTGAAGATTTTAAGATTACCAATGATCAATTCACAACCGTTAGATTAAATTAGCAATGGGCCGTTTTGGGACCCCTGATTATATATTTATGGACATGTCCCACCATGTTTCGTCTCTACCAAATTTGGACCCGCCTCGAACCGCCATTACCCTCCCCTCCCAACGGGTTCAGATTCTATTTTGTACACTCCTAATTTGAATCAAAGACTCAATAGGTTAAAAGGGAACGATGTAATGAGGCAAACAATCAAAGAATTGAACTTGATCAAATTTTAGATTGTGTTGAGTTGGGTTACATGATTTATATCTCATGTCCTAACATATTATTAAATTTACATAAGATGTTAGGGAAACCTTGTTTTTAGATCATATTTTGTAGACCACGAATGTGGCAGCTGATGGTTGGATACCTTTTTTTAATAATTTAAACAAGGAATCCAATCATTAATTGTTACATCATGTGGTTTATAAAATATGATTCAAGTAAATAATTTCTCTAACATCACCCTAAATTTACATACATGATCTCTCTACATATCGATTAACATCACCATATAACATTTGCTAAAATTTCATTTTAAATTTTCACGTCTTTTAGCAGTTCTCATTTCCATCGAAGATAACTGATATCGATATATCCATCGATATTTCCACAAATTGCACATCAATATTTCCACCGTTGCCAATATTTTAAACAACGATAATTACAAGCATGACCTTCCCCAACTCCCCAGGGAGGAATTCCGGAATTCCTTAAACAAAGCAAGAGAAATTGTCCAATGAACCCTTCATACAAGAAGCAAACGACACGTTGAAACAATAATCGTGAAAGAATAACAAACTATTTCTTTTTCTTTTATATGGAGGCTCATCAGTATGATTAAATTATGTATTCTTACAACCCAAACTTTGGGAAAATTGGGGGAAACTCTACATATTAAATTTCTTTCACCTACACAGATTATTACACTCTTGTATGCTCCAATCTTATTGTCCACATTTCGACAGTAACGCCCCCAAAAAAACGAAGAAATCGGCCTTTCGTTCAGGCTATCTGTCACGTACGAGCAAAGGAACACAGCTCGCTCTAAAGCCAAATCAATTTCTCTGGATAGGAAAACCAGCTTTGGCTTTTCCTCTAATGAGACCTCTAAGATATGTGGAAAAATAAACCATCTTACACTGTACAAAGGGTTAGCTGCAGATGCAGCATGGTCAGCTCATTGCTTTGTTCAACGAGGCTCCCAGTACCCTTGCGGATCAATGATTCGTGATTCCGGCATGTCGACTCATTGCTTTATTGAACGAAGTTCCCAGTTACCCTCACCATCAATTAACCGTAACTCCAGGGAATGGAACGGTATTAGAGCAGGCCGCTGAGGACAAGTGAAAGAAAAAAACAATTAATTTTGTAACTCAAGACTTACCTATGGAATCAAACTAAACTAACTCACACTAATATACGGCAGAGGGGAATCCCAACAATAAAACTTGATAAATAAATAAAAAATTCGGCAAGGGGTTCTCATTTTAACCAGATGGAAGTCCTAAAAGGTTCCTCTAATGTAACACCAAAATGCGGAATAGTATGCATCTACATGTTGTTATAGCACTACTTACTTGTGATGAGGTTACAACTGTGATATTCATGTCTTTTGCAAGCCGATAAAGTTGTTCTTCAACATCAACGCTCGTAGCACTGCCATTTGTTCAAATAATAGGAAAGAAAAAGGGAAATAAAGAGAAAATATTAGGCAACTGACTTACATGTCTTTATAGAGTGAAAAGTGGAGGGAAAAAATGGGGAGCTAAGTCACATACTTGGTACATTCATCAAGGATGGCAAATTTAGGCTTGTGGAAAAATAAGCGCGCCTAGAAAATATGAAGTATCAGGTCAGACAACAAAGAAATACTTGAAAGAAACTAAAAATATTGCTACTCAAGAAAGAGTTGAGACTTGTATTTTCTTATATTTTCGTACCATGCCCAATCTCTGCTGTTCGCCAAGAGAGAGAGTGTCCTCCCAATTCAGATTCGCATCCCAACCACCTTCCTCCCTTTCCAAAAAATAACTCAATCGAACATTCTCCAGAATAGTTCTCAAACACATGTCTAGAATATTGGCGTTGTCAGAAATTTCTTCACCTGAATTAGAACAATTAAAATCTTCAAAACCTGATTGTGGGTGATATAATTTTTCCTAGGTAAAAGTTAGAGCATTTCAATCTCATAATCCTTAACGAAATATATGATCAATATTAAACCACATTTATATAAGAGAACAGAAATTAATAGGCATAACAAATGCTGCTAGTATGAAAGAATTTACCTTCTCGATACAGCTTCAATGCCCTTAACTTAGCCTCATCACAAGATAGAGGATATATAATTTGATCCCTCAGTGTTCCCAAACATGTATATGGTCGCTGAGGAACATAAAACACTCCACAACGAGAGCCAATGTCTTCCGTATCATGTTGTGACGGTTGAGTGATTCTTCCACTCGTGATGGGCCAAAGACCTCTAAGAACTCTAAAGACAGAACTTTTTCCACTCCCATTTGGACCTTTAAGAATTGTGTACTTCTCAGTTACAGATTTCCACAGCAAATTTAAGAAATAGTAATATATGAGAAAAGAAAACAGCATTAAACACTAACCAGTAACAAGCAAGCTTTTCCCAGGTACTATATCACATGTTAACTTCCTGGCCAACATTTTCTGTGATGGGGTGATAATATTAACTTCAGAAAAGGTAATGGCATCTTCAGAATGAAAATCTCTCCCCTTAGATGGTGACAGAGTAACAGTCTCAGAAGCCCCGGAATAGCCAACAACTATGCTTGCATGAATGCAGAAATGTCAGATAATTCAAAATAAAAATAGCTAAATTAGGTTTATTCTAATATATTTATACAATAATAAAAGAATATTCACTTGGCAATTTAAATACACAAGAAGCATATACTAACAAATTAGAAAATAAAAAAGACTTGACATGTTCCACATTGCAACAAAAAAAATTAAACAAAGGTACTGATGCACAATTCATCTATTCAGAGGTGAGGTCTTTATACTTTTTTTTGAAAAATATCATTTCAGTCATTTGTCCATATGTTTCAGTCACGGAAGCCACCATCTCCCAAGGCATTAAATAGCATATCTTGTTTGATCAGTATACTTTTCTAGTAATGGAAAGTTTTTCCCAACTCTAATGCACCAATACGATAAGTTCTCTCTATCCCTACAAAACGCTGATTGTCTATGCCTTGATGCACTTGTTTTGTCTGCAAGACTGTCATTTTACAATATGCTTCGCCCCATAGAAGCCAGCCACCATCACATAACAAGTAACTAATTGGAACATCAAAATTGAAAAAGAAAAAAAAAGTATACAATCAGGCTTTTTTTGTTTTGTAGGGGGTACCAGTAGCACTGCCCCTTTTTTTTTGGTGGCACACAGATTAAAGCAATGCATCAGCCACCATCTGTCGAATAACATTGTGGGTCAAACTATGTAGGTCTAATTATCATTAGGATCGATAATGCCATAGGGCAACAACGGCATAGGAGTAACTTTCTCCATTACAACCTGGATCATAGGTTCTAAAGGGAAATAAACCTAATCAGGACTAAGGATGCCCACATATGAACCTTCCCAGACCCCAAAATGTAGAGAGACACAAGCACTAGATCACCTTTTTTTATCCATGGTATTCACATCTACAAAGAGATGCATGGAATGGATCTTAACTGCTACCCTCAAACAGACGGTTACCATCTGAGTAAATAACAAAGTGCTTAAGACAACCTCTCTCAAAGACAAAAAAATGCCATACCATTAGTAATTTGAATTCATAAATGTGGTTGTGTCACATCCCCGGCTTGGGCTCGACCACTTCTCGGGCTGGACTCCGCCATAGCACGATTTGTCCGCTTTGGGCCCCCACCACACCCTCACGGTTTTGTTTCTGGGAACTCACACGAGAACTTCCCAGTGGGTCACCCATCCTGAGAATGCTCTCGCGCAAACCCGCTTAACCTCGGAGTTCCGATAGAACCCGAAGCCAGTGACCTCCCAAAAGGCCTCGTGCTAATTGGAAGTGGTTTAGGGTCATCACCCCTGGGCAATGTGGGATCTTACAATCCACCCCCCTTAGGGGCCCGACGTCCTCGTCGGCACACTTCCAGCCAGGGAGTGACTCTGATACCAAATTGTCACATCCCTGTCCACATAGCAAGATATTGCCTGCTTTGGGCCCGGGCTCGACTCCGCCATAGCACGATATTGTCCGCTTTTAGGCCCCTACCACACCTTCATAGTTTTGTTTCTGAGAACTCACAAGAGAACTTCCCAGTGGGTCATCCATTTTGGGATTGCTCTCGCGCAAACTCGCTTAACTTCGGAGTTCCGATGGAACACGAAGCCAGTGAGCTACCAAAAGGCCTCGTGCTAATTTGAGGTGGGAATGTACATATAAGGCTTACATGATCCTCACCCTTGAGCGATGTGGAATCTTACAATCCACCCCCCTTAGGGGCCCGACGTCCTCGTCGGCACACTTCTAACTAAGGAGTGGCTCTGATACTAAATTGTCACATCCCCAGCCCGGGCTTGACCACTTCCTGATCGACTCCGTTATAACATGATATTGTCCGCTTTGGGCACCCACCACACCCTCACGGTTTTGTTTCTGGGAACTCACACGAGAACTTCCTAGTGGATCACCCATCCTGGGAATGCTCTCGCGCGAACTTGCTTAACTTCGGAGTTCCGATGGAACCCGAAGCCAGTGAGCTCCCAAAAGGTCTCGTGCTAATTGGAAGTGGGAATGTACATATAAGGCTTACAACATCATCACCCCTGGGCAATGTGGGATCTTACAGGTTGTCAATCAGTGAGGAAGATGAAAATCAACAGGAAAATGATGCAACTGTGACATGATAGTCCAGGAACATAGAAAATGTACCAGATTGTGCAACATCCAGAAGTTCTTCAAGCTCAAAAATTCTGTTGATGCCGCCAGACAGTTCAAGGAACTTTCTATGCAATTCCAGAATGTCGCCAAAAGCTAAAAAGCTTTGAGATACAACAGATGCTAAGAAACGCAACGCATGTGCCAGCTCACCTGAAAGTTATAACACATGAGAGAGAGAGAGAGATTATAGTAAATGCATCTCTATAATAATCATAAATAAACCCACCTTGAGTGGATATTAATGCTCGGTCTCCCTTGTGTTCCGTGGCATATAACAGGCTCAACCCCCACGTCACATTATGTGGGAGTTGTTTAGTGGTAAAATCATCTAGAATACCAAACAACCACTTCTTCTTCAGAAGAGACGTGGAGTGATCAAGAAGCTCCTTGAACTTAGATTCAACCATCTGTTTATTAATATAAACGTGAATCCATTAGACCAAATTAACATACACAAGTGAGCACTCAAAATACAAACGTTGCACAATAATGTTCAAATTTATTTCTGAACTTCCATTAATTTCAGTTTTTGGTAATCATATAATTGAATCAGAGATGAAACAACTCCTACATATTGTCATTTGAAAGAAAATAGGCATTTGATTCTCCATTTTTTTTCCTTTTGACTCAGATAAAGGAAAAGCATATACAATAATGAAGGATACCAAAGAACACATTTTTTTTTTTGAGAAGAAACAAACATTTTATAAAAGAAGAGAGAAATACACAGAAGTGGATAAGAAATCCACCAAATACAAGAGCAAGAAAAACTCCCAATAGGATTTGGCTACAGCAGCAATATCTAGACCTAACTCACTTTACTGCTGCTAACAAATCCCAAAGAACACATTATGAAGACAGTATGGCTTGCACCATTTCACTTTAAATATGATTTGGACCAAGAATGAAGATTTTAGAAGGCTTACAGCTTTTTCTCTAGAACCACCTCCAAAGAAAGCAACAGACTCGGCATGAGCACGCAATCTTTCATGCATAAACCTAATTCATGAAAGATATCATATTTGAGATTCGTATTTACAACAATGACTCAGCATCAGCAATATGGGAATCACTCAAAAACTAAAGTTACCTAAACGTTCCTTCAAGCTGTTGTTCTCGACTCACCAAATCACCAAATTCAGGCGTAATAGCCCTCAAAAAACCTAGACCCAGAAACATATAAGCATATAATATAGCAACTCCCCTCCGCCCCGTTAAAAGCTTCATTCTCCAGGTGAACCTTATAACACCAGCATCACACAAGGGTAAGAACCAAAGATAGAAAGCTAATCCAACTTTCAGAAACTTCAATAAAGGATAATAAAAAAAATTGAGCCTTGTACAAATTTTAACATGGCTTAAAGAGCTCAGAGCTCACCAAAGAATGTCCACAGATGGCTTTACCATTCCTGTAACCAGTCCCGACAAGTCAGAGGTTAACTTTTCTAGATCCTGAGTAATTCTCTGATCTGCATCTATCTTCTTGCTTGACATGTGGAAGACCTACAGTATATGTATTGACAGGAATTGAATACCATGCACGTATTTCTTACTAAACAGCTTTGAAAAGCATACAAACTGCTGCCAACTGACCAAAATAATATGAGCATGTTAAAAAATTTAATGCTGCTAGACAACTTCAACCAACAGTTTGACGAAATTCCAAAAAAATAAAAACAAAAGAAAGCAATAGAAGAATTAAATGAGCATCAAAAAGACCTCTAAGCAAAAAAAAAAAAAAAAAAAAAAAAAAAAAAAAAACCTGATCAGATACTTTTGGTAAGGCTACCTTGTAAAATGCATTATTTCTCAAGTAGTTCTTGAGTAAATGTTGAGTTAAACGGATCCTCCACCCAAGAGCCAGCCTGGCTGTCAAGTGCCTATGCAACAAAAACACAATTCGCATTACCATAAGACCATTGTCATTTAGTTCATTAATCAAAATTTACACATGCATATACAAAAAATATATGCTAAGAGAACCCTCAGGTTGTGGCATACATGAAGTCTCGTAACTAGACCCCCTTCAAGGATCATCTCTACAAATGATAAGCCAAATCGGATTGGTGAGTCATGTTTGTCGGAAACTCTGTGTTCATCAACCTATTTGACCACGATTAGGTGACCAAGAGTTTCCAATATGGCTGACCTTGTGAAGGGGGCCTAATAATCTAGATGACTACATACAGAACGGGCCCAACAATGTTTTCCTCCTTTTCCTAAAAAGAGGTCTCTAGAATTTTTTTCTACAGAAACAAGAACACATAAGGAAAAAATATTGTTCGGCTTCAACATCTACAATAAAGTAATACAAAAAGTGAAGAACTTATTCCAATGAGTTCAAAAACTATAAATAACTGAACACAAATTTACGTTCAGATAAGTTGAAAAACATCAGAACCCAAGAAACAAAAATTCAGACAAATCTATGTGGTTAAGAAAGTTTTACATTCGATTGAGTACTCAAACTACCTTAAAGAAGGTGCAATGAAGGACGATGCAGCACTCTGAAGCACACTAACGCCAATTAGGCGAATAAAGGCTGCCTTATCCTGCTCTAAAACAAATTTCACAGTGGTTCCTGCATAGAATAACCACACGTTGGCCATGGAACAGAGAAGTTACAGCATAGAGTTCGGTTTTGGTGCTCAGTTAGGGCTTCTGTTGTGTTTTGTTTTCGCATTATCTAGCATTTGTTTTACTGCTCTGATATTAATTTCTATGTAGTAGCCAAACTTGTAATTTTGTGTTTCAGCAGTAGTTAAATTAAGCAGATAAATATCATGTTTACTCAAATAAATAACTTATAATTAAATTAACCACAGGTTACTCAAATATTTGTGTGCTTACTGAGGAAAGTTTACCATTTAATGAAGCAATACGATCTGAAATCCATGTTCTCGATACCACGAGAAGAGCAACTGCGAGCAGGTGTGCTCCTTGTTTATCAAGTACTGTGGGGATCTGGACAACAAATGGTACGGAGGTCAATAAATAAATATAGCTACAGGATCTTACAATGGTCAGAAAATAGCGTGATATAAATAAGATATGATGGACAAAGGAAGATGCAGTGTCCACATTAAAATGTATCATTAATAAGTGATAACTAACAACCATCATAGATACAATAAAACAGGACAAAAAACTTTTAAAGTTACAAGTCCCGATCTGATGTCCCCTCTGTGTCCCCTATTTTGATTTCATGCCACGTGTCCACCTATTTAACTATAACTTAACTTGTTAACCATCCATAAAATTAGAAAAATAAAAACTACATTTTAAAAGAGAAAAAACAACCTAGCAGCTACCACCACAATCGCCCACCCAACCCCCTGACATCCACCCATTGCAATCACCCACACCACCAGAGGCAACTCCCTCCCCTACCTGCCGCCAGCCGATGTGAGGGCCCCAACAGGGCGAGCGCAAAAGAGGGGGATAAAGGATACTTGCATATAGTTAAAGAAGTACATGAGACAGCAACTATGTAAAGTCCTATACCCTAAGAGAACAAATTAACAATTTTCATTTCACGATCCTTATATGAAGATGTATAGAATTTATATATGATTGAGAGGATTTAAATGTCACTTTATTGACCAACAGAAGAACTTCTACATAACCGCCATCAATAACATGATTAAAAGTAACAGTGTAAAAACTCACCAGTACTTTGAACATGGCTGCTACTCTCACTGGCAAAGCTCGAGGTTCCCTTTGGAGCTGTGGAACAAATGGAACTATACCACACTGATCCTCGGGAGGAGACACTGCTATCACCTCACCAATGTAAGAATTTGAGATTGTGGAATCCTAGAATTGAATTAACAAACAGATTTGTTAAACAGCTGGGTAAATATAAAAGGCATTATATCAAAAATTAACATAAAATTAATAAAAGTAAAAAAATAATAAAACTCAGACCTTTTTAGTCGTGGCAAATGCACGTTGAACAGTCATTGCATCACTCTGCCTGTTTGACTCAGACAACATCATATTTCTCCCAGCTTCACTAAGGAGAGGAGAATCCTCGCTGGAATAGTACAGAAAAAAATTTAACCCTTATCTAATATCTTCAAAATTAGCAGACAAAAATAGTGCAAGATAACAAAACATGCAGTCCAACCTTTTGACCTGAACACTCCAACCACCTTCACCATCCAAGGATAACACCACATCATGAAATGCAACAAGTGCTGGACGATGGGAGATAGTAATGCATGACGTTCCCATTGCTCGAACTTTAGCACAAAAACGTTCCTCCATGTCAGTTGTGACAGCACTCGTGCACTCATCAAGAATTGCAAATTTAGGCTTATGATAGAAAAGTCTAGCCATCCCCAATCTTTGTTGCTCCCCAAGAGATAATTCATCACCCCAATTTATCTCTTTCTCAGGTGGATACCGGTCTAATAAATAATCAAGGTCAACCTTCAAAACAGAACACACATATTCCCTCCAAAATTATGACAGTGTATAAAGTTTCAATAAAACCATCCGAATATTAACAGCACACATATATAAAAAGAAATGACGAGGAAAAGGATAGAATGGGAAAATCACATTTCTCAATAACTCCACCATTCCACTGCGTGTGAGTGGTTCAACCTCTTGATCAGCAGTAAGAGGATAAATCAACTGATCTCGTAGTGTTCCAACAGCTGTGTATGGTCTTTGTGGTACATAGAAAATTTCTTTATTGAGATCAGTTCCAACACCAGGTTTCACAATATGGCCAGATACCAAGGGCCAGAGCCCTCCTAGAACTCGGAAAAGTGAGCTCTTCCCACTACCATTTGGACCTTCAAGAAGATTTCCACATAAGTTCAATGTATTTTCCAACACACTAAAATTATAAAAATCAGCAAATACTTTCACACACACACACAAAAAAAATAGGTCTAGAAGTACTATTTATGCAACACAGACCCCCCCCCCCCCCCCCCCGGGGGCCCAAAACCAAAAACAAAAAAAAACCCTTTCCTCCTTTTTCCTGTTTGACCAAAATACACACAAATCAGGATTACTCGTTACAGTCCTCAAGAGGAACTTTAAGAGGGGAAATGCACTTTATGCATACCTACTTGTAGAAGGAGACCAAATTTGAATACCAATGGATGCTTTCTATTCCGTAATCTGTAATTACTTGTGGACAAGACCCATCATAACTATCATAGTAAAAAATCAATGTTTCAAAGTGGAGAGAGGCTGCCAAACCCTATACAAAAACATTATCAAGTAAAAACAGATATTTTTTTTCCACTTAATAATGCAATTGAACAGATGGTGGCAAGAAACACAAAAGATACGAATGAAATGACGGCAAAGAGACACAGGAGACAAGTACAAATAGAACGAAGTAGACCACATAAAAATAACCTTGAGGCGCAGTGCTTACCTGTAATCAAAAGATTAGATCCTGATTCGACCCTAAGTGACAAATTATCCACCAAAACATTACGCGTGGGCGTAACAACCTGGACAACACCTTCAATATCAGACCATATAATGCACAAAATGGTAAAACCAATGTAGAAAACTCAGGATATTACACACCTTGACACCAGAAAATTCAATGTAATCAGCTTCACTAAAGCAATTTCTGGTCCCAGAAGATTTACTATTAGCCACACTTAGCTCTTTTGATATGGCCAATAATTCATGAATGCGATCGGCATAACCACTGTAGGAAAAAAAAAGGAATCAAATTTGAAACAGTTGGGCACCGGACGTGCTTTATGACCATATATACCATATTTTGAGTGAAATCCCATATTTATAAGAAAATAAAATGCAATTTATCCTATTAATAGAAAGAGTTCCATTAAGAAAATTCCAATAGCTACCAGAGGTACAATTTCTATTCCCAATATACCCAATTACCTGAGTCGATTTAGCTTTCTTGAACTTATTGAAAGAGTTCCCAGAGACTGAAATAGTGAAATTATAACACTGGTATGATATCTTAAATTGCTTAACATCTCAGCACGACCTAAAGTTGAAGTGTCAGGCCTCAGAGGTCCCGAAAAAAAAGGCTCGATTATCAGTATAACAGCAACTGTAGCACCAAGATACTTCAACAGAAAGTCTTGAATCATGCCAAACCACCAATGGTCATGAAGGACAACACGCATATGCCCAATCAGTGTCTCAAACTTCTTCTTAATATGAGATTCTTCCCTATTCTCCCCACCATAAAATGCCACACTTTCTGCATGGGTCCTTAATCGAGAATGAAGCTGCCGGTACTCCCCTTCCAATTGTTGTTCTTTAGACATCAGTTTCCCAAAAGCAGGAGTGAAATTTCTTATCATGGCCCCTGCCCCTAATACATATGCCTGAAAGGTAGCACAGCAGGTTCAGCTGGCAAACTACAAAAGTACTGTTTACTATATTAAATTGCCAGTTATGAGAAGGTGATCAGATTGTATCAACACATCTAATGTATATACCCCTGCTAAGATTCAAAAATCAGTGCAATAGATAATTACCAATATCCAGAAGACATATTTAGGACTAGCATAAGAACACAACCGCCAAGTATAAAGTACACCATCAGTAACAGCTGTCAAATCATCCTGTACGATTTCACTCAACTCTGAACAGAACTTTGGCACATCACTAGCAATTCGCTGTTCAGGATTTGTTATTCGACCATCCACATGAGACATTTTGTAGTATGCGATATTCTGGGATTCAAACAAAAATTAAAACACAACAAAAGAAACCACAATAAAAAGAGAGGGACAAGAGAAATATAATGCAAATAAATAAAGGTCGATATTTTCTTGGTCAGCTTAGGGTGAGCGACGTACAATTAAAGCAAATTTGCATATTTTTTATGAAACATGAATGCCATATCTGTTTACTAAACATTATCGACCATTTTATTCCAAATGAAGATCAAAAGTAATAGCAATCAAACTCGCACGGAAAATTAATATAAGACCATTACAAGAAAATGGCAACAGTAAACTAAAATATAATGACGTTAAAAAGAAACTATATTCACTGTGATAAGATTCGAGGTGCCTCATTCTTGATAACATCTTTACATTTCTTCTATTTCTCAATGTATTCACACCAGTATAATAAAATACAACCAATGTTACTCATAATCTTATTTAATCAGGCATGAAAATGATATAGTTACCATATTCGTTGAGTATAAAGATGTGAAGCCATTTGAAAGGAAATACAGAGAAGCAGCTCAAGGTGAAAGGAAGATTAACCCACAAAATATTATTACATAACAAAAATTATAATAACAAGAATTCCAATATCATTATATAGTTAAAATAAATACCTCAAAATAATGTGAATGGATTAGTTTTGTCAATATTTTTCTGAATCGCAGACTTAATGTTCCAGTGATGTACTTTGAAGTAGAATGCATCGTTGATACAAGAAAACATAATAAAATATTTTCAGAAATCAACCGAAAAAATAATGGCACGCGTCGAAGAAAAGCTGCACGGAATAGAAATCCTTGGACTTTTGCTAGTCTGTTGCTCAAAGCAGTTCGCAACACCTGCAAGCAATACGAGTGGTGAGATAAACACAGATAGTCCAAATTGAGAAGACTGACCCAAAATATTCTCCAAAAAATAGGTTATTCATAAAAGGAAATCAAAATTTAGCTTACATTACATTAAAGATCTCATTTATTCACATCTAGTCTAAGATTCACAAATACATTAAACCTTTCTTTTAAACTTCTAATGATCATCCTCCAATCCATGTTATAATATACATATTTGTTTCTTATAAAAGTATATGTGCATGTTATTAGATTGAATGAGGGAAATGGGTATGGGACAGGTGTGCATCTACACGCATGCATGCTTGTATAAATGTACGTAGGTAAAAATCATCAATCAAAATGATCAATGTAAATAATATCTTTACTTTTTGGTTTGAGTTTCTTTTTGTAAGAAAAAATTCAACAAGGATAATTAATGAAATGTTCAGCAACTACGCTTACTTTTAATGGTGATAACACAGTAAAATTCTTCAAGGTGAGACTCCTAGAAGCCTTAGTTTGATTCTAAAGATTCTTATATTCTTAAACATTTTTTTTGCTGCCACGACACCCAGCCCAACTACAAAGCCAATTCAACATAACAATCCTATTTTATACTAACACAACCACCATTAATTTTCTTTTCATAGGTCACAACAACTTTATTTAAGGAAGAAAAAGTGACAAAAGCAGGGATGGAGAAGTCCAGAAAAAAAAGGCAGAACAATCAAGGTAAATCAAATTACAAACTAGAAAAGACACCCTTAAAATATTTAGAAGGGACACACGGAATTCCTGCCTGCCACACGGAAAGCTTTTATTCCATATTCTCATTGATTCTTATATTACTTTCAAACTAAACCATCCAGAAAGATTCCAAAACAGTGCAACACCACACCGCAACAGCGTTGTTCTCCATGCCAAACAAAAAAGCTTTCACTGAGTGGAAAGTTAGCATCTTATAAGAGTCACCCAATCTATACCAACAATTACAATTAACCAATTCCAAATTTGAGACACGGAAGAACAATGCAAGAAAAGAGTTTAGAACATCTGCCCACAGCAGTTCACAAAATACGTTGCTCAGCAACCCCAAATTTAAATGAACTTAAGTTCACAAAAAACGTTGCTCAGCAACCTCAAATTTAAATGAACTTACAGGGACCCGAGGTAGAACACCTTGGGCTGTCAGTGTCACCAACAAGGATATCAAAAGGGTCGTACAAGAAAACATCTCAGATCCCTGAACAACCCAAACTCTCATGTCCCCACAAGAAGGAAGCAAAGAGATATTACTAATAGTTTAATACAAAGAATAGGTACAATAAATTCATCAAACTCCCTAGCATTAAGATCTCTCCTAAAGATCAGATTTCAAGAAACAAAAGCTTGACGGGAGAATCAAGGAATAAATGTGGCATTATAGTTCAAAGAGGATCTGTACATGTTTAGATACGGTTGATTAGATGATTCACCCAACCAACTGTTCTCTCAAAAGCAAACTTAATTTAGTTACTCCTCATCCCTTGCTCCTCAAAAAATTATTATATCCGTCTCCATCCATGCCACCCAAAGATTGCTAACACAGCATATCTCCCTAACAACATACCCCTTTTTCACCAAATAACTTCTAGTTTGGAAGCATTGTTTTTATACCCACACAAAGAAGGCAGTCTCATCTGAACCATATAAGAAGTATTCACCCTCCCGTGAGCTATATTCCAGAGCTCAAGGGTAAGATGCCCTTAGGCACGCTGGCATCAAATGCTCAAGAGTGTGGCATCAAAGACTCAGGTGTTTACCCATGATTGATGCTATTCAGAGACAATCTAAGTAACTGTTCCATCAATGCTCAAGTGTTTACCCGAAACAGCACCAATTTGATAACTAATAATGTAATCTATCAAGATTCAAATACTGAAAGTAAGATAAAAACTTAAAAGTTTGTTGGAGCCACAGTACACGTGAAAACTGTCGTCTAGGTAACACAATCGTTAATAGAATAAATGAAGTATAATTGAGGAAATGGGTTGACTTATGAAATTTATTATGAACAGAAAAACAGTGCTTTTCTTCTGTCCATACAGAAGTTCCATCCAGGAGGGGGATATTTGAAGCATGTCGAAGGTTTTTGCATAGTCATAATTTAGAGTACTGGATGTTAACTTACAACCAAAAACAGAAAACAGTAACAGTAAGCCAAAAGTATACGACAAAGTAAGTCAAGCTTTTTACATATGATGTGTACAAACCAAAAGCTTACCACTATGGAGAGTAACGATAAAAGATCCCTCACACCCATTTGACCCATATCGGATAAGAGAATTGCAGCAAGGACTTGAAGCGACTTCAATCCCCCTTTCTTACATGGGGGTTTCTTTAACTTGTGATCACTCAACACGGCACTCTCTGTTGTCTCTTCACTATCATCTAGCCCATTGTAATGACCATGAAAACGACGCTTTTTATGGTTTAATCGCGATTGAACATATGCAGCTGTCCCACCAGCAACCACGATACCAGTGGCAAGCAGTAAAGTTTTCCTGCGCACAATAGCATTAGCACAATGCCTGATCCACCATAGCATATTTTCCTCTAATCATACAACATTAATGCTAAAATATATTTGTGCCAATATGAACCAGAAAACGCGGAACAATAACAAGAGTTGCAAGAATAAAAGAGAATATTCCAAACTTCTAATGCGGTACTGAATTCGAGCAAGAAATCAACGACTAAAACATCAAATTAAGACAGAAATCTCCCAATAAATCCGATCTATCAACACCCAGATACCAATTAATCAAAAGATCAAAACCCATTAAAATTAACGCAGAAATGAACACTGCCCACGACACCAAATAGTAACAAGCTGATGAAATTGTGAAAATCCAGTGAGAATGTTAACTAAGAGTCGGTTAACACAGAAAAGCTTCAACACAGATTGATTGATTGATTGATTAAATAATACCTCCTCGATGCCATGAAATTGCGGCCATGCTCAGTCAATTGCAGCAGCTGAAGCGACGGCATAGCTGAACCAGTGAAGAATTAGAGATTTGGAAGCAATAGCAACAACTGGGCGGGCGGCGGTTCAGCTTCTTCTTCCTGTTATTCTGCTCTGCTTCGACCTCTTCGACTCCCGAGCTCCATCCAAATCCAAATTGACCGACACGTGAAATTCCAACAATTGAAAAAATTGGGAAATTGACCTGCACCGTGTGATATCAGAAACTCTTATCAACCGTATTGTTATGTGATCAATGCTGAGAAAAAAGACGCTCTGGAAATTCTCAATGAATTTCAGGTCATTTAATATTTTTGGCACAATTTTTTTGTGCTTACAATATAAATAACTGTGCAAAAACATATAAAGAGTTTATAAAAAGACTTATTTTAAGAATTTTTTTTATCATTTTTCTAGTGGCACAATATTTTATGCTTATAATATAAATAACTGTGAAAAAAAATATAAGGTATTTATAGAAAATCTTACTTTAAGAAATTTTCTTATCATTTTTCTAGTGGCTCAATATTTTATGCTTATAATATAAATAACTGTGCAAAAAATATAAAGGAGTTTTGATATGGGCGCCTCGTTTTTTTATTTTTTAGACTAAACATACTCCTTTTAAAAATTTGATCAAACATTTTCCTAAAATTTTGGTTATTAATTTTAGTTTTTCACACAAGTTCAATTGTGTTTAGAATGTTAGTTTTTCACACAACTTCTCATTTCGATTTCTTTTCCTATTATCCCTATATTTATGCATTTATTATCCATCTTCATGCATTTTTTTATTGTTTGTTATAATTTTTACTTTTTTTTGTGAATATAGTAGAATATTTATAAAAAAAATTGTCATATTTGATTATTTTACGTCTAATTACCTATAATATAGACACATTTAGTTTTATAGTGGATTTGATATTTTGTATTTCTCAGTAAATTTGAAATGTAAATGTACCAAAATGATTATCTGATAAAGACATTTGGTTTTGTGGTACATTTGGGATTTTTTGTTCATTTGGTCTTTTGGTACATTTAAAATCTAAACATACCAAAAAGGTTACTTGACAATGGGCACATTTGGTTTTATGGTACATTTGAAATTTTGGTACATTTTGTTTCTCGGTACATTTGAAATCTAAACGTACCAAAAGTGTCACATCCCGACCCGGGACAGATCACTTATTGGGCCCGCTCCACCACCGTAGCATGATATTGTCCGCTTTAGGCCCTAACCACGTCATCACGATTTTGTTTCTGGGAACTCACGAGCAACTTCCCAGTGGGTCACCCATTATGGGAGTGCTCTAGCCCCCTTCTCGCTTAACTTCGAAGTTCCTACGGATCCCGAAGCCAGTGAGCTCCCAAAAGGCCTCGTGCTAGGTCAAGATGGAAATATACATTTAAGGATCACTCCCATGGGCGATGTGGGATGTCACAATCCACCCCCTTAGGGGCTCGACGTCCTTGTCAGCACACTTCCGACCAGGGATAGGCTCTGATACCAATTGTCACATCCTAGCCCGGGAAGTGATCCGCCCCAGGTCGGGATGTGACAATTGATCAGAGCTCATCCCTGGCTGGAAGTGTGCCAACGAGGACGTTGGGCCCTTAAGGAGGGCGGATTGTGACATCCCACATCGCTCAGGGGATTGATCCTTAAATGTATATTCTCATCTCTACCTAGCACGAGGCCTTTTGGGAGCTCACTGGCTTTGGGTTCCGTAGGAACTCCAAAGTTAAGCGAGAAGGGGGCTAGAGCACTCCATGATGGGTGACCCACTGGGAAGTTAAGCGAGAATGGGGCAGAGCATTCCCATGATGGGTGACCCACTGGGAAGTTGCTCGTGAGTTCCCAGAAACAAAACCGTGAGGGCGTGGTCGGGACCCAAAGCGGACAATATCGTGCTACGGTGGTGGAGCGAGCCCGGGAAGTGATCTGCCCCAGGCTGAGATGTGACAAAAAGGGTTACATAACAATGGGTACATTTAGTTTTATGATACATTTGAATTTTGGGAGGTTTAATAAAACACCTCGGTACTGTTTACTTTTAATGAAAAACCGTTTTTTTTACCTTTAACTGTCACTATTCACTATACCTTTAAAAGTGAATTTTTGGTACATTTGGTTTCTCGGTACATTTGAAATATAGTCGTACTAAAAGTCGATACTTTTGTTCTCAAATGTACCATAAGTTTTAAGTATATTTTTATATATATCTATACGTGAAAAAAATATGTATTGAAGACTTTTTATTAAGACAATTTTAATAGAAATAGAACATTTTTTTTAAATACTGATAATAATGAAATGAGGAATTAGTTAATTAATTTTTTTTTATTTTATTAAAAAAGTCATTTAACGCTTATAAGGGGATTGACGAAATTAAGTTCCTATATTATAGGCAATAAGTTGCTAAGATACCTTATGCCTCTATATAAATGCATTTAAATTAATGACATGAAAATTAAATAAATAGAAAGTTATTAAGGTGACAATTGATCAAAACACCTTAATCAAATCTTTAAAAGGGATGAATGTTTAATCAAACTATAAAAAAGCTGTAGGGCATTCTAATTTTCTAAAAAATATAAGACATTTGACACACCCCGACCCAGAAAATCCACTAGGACACTGAAGTCAAGTTGTGTTGGCCGACACCGGGAAGGTGACGAAACCATAAAGTGTAGTGATGTGGAAAATGTGAATAAATTTAAACCTAAAAGTGCCTAAACATCAGAGTGTGCTCGTGAGCGGGAGCGAACCCATCTCACACGTGACTTCAGAGCATAAGCAAATACAGAAGAATGGGCAAGAATTATGCCCTCAACTGTAGCCACCAGACCAGAGATTCGCCAATAATCCTCGTCGATACGAACCTTAACAGCTAACCTGGAGGGGCGCAAAACAGAAAACGTGAGTGGGCAAAAACAAAGCTTTTCAAAACCATTTCAAAAATCCGTATATAACCCCTCACTGTAAATCCAGTATAATTTCCCAAAAAATAATACGTATATACTCATATACTAAAACATCGTCCGGAAATCAAAACTCATCATCAAATCTCAGAAATAGGCCATGTCGATATACCAACTCAAAAGCAAGTAATATCAGACAGGTGAGATAAATCAATATTATCATGTCAGCCGGAGTCACCTCTAGTGACCTGTACGGCTGAATCTATAGCTCATCAATCACAATCCATCACTATCCTGCACACGAGTCGGAACCACCTTTAGTGGTCTGTACGACAGGCTAGGTGTATAATATTACGCTCAGTGCTACGATCACGTGAAAGCTGTGCGACGAATCGCGGGTCACCTACGAGTCGGAACCACCTATAGTGGTCTGTACGACAGGCTAGGCACCTGCCTTGGATCCAAGGTGAGCGTACGGTGCGTGAGGTGAACGATCACGTGAAGGCTAGGCCCTACTCTGGCGGAGCACAAACACCCGAGGTGCAGGTGATGAGCTAAATCACAATCTATCATCGTCTCAAACACTACTATCATACTTACCTGACTTACCTGGCCGTCCTCGGCGTCGGAGCGTAACAAATGCAATCACAATCATATTTATAAACTATAGTAGGTATACGACATGGCAATTTAATTATAAAATCCATTTAATTCGTAAATCAATCAAACTACGTTTCTGGGAAAAACGTCAATTATATATATATACTGAAAACAAAAGCCCACTCACCTGGAGTCCATGCTACAGCCCCCTAGCACGACTCTCGAGATATCCCAAATGATCACCGCCTAGCATAAATATCAATTCATGTCTCAGAATTCGTACTGAGAGAATATGCAATTTATATAAAATGCATCCCTACGAATCTGATCCAGAAGATCCGTATCACGAATCTTCGATCCGTCACTTCCAATAATCCATATTAAACTTCTAGAATAATATCCCAAAGTTTCGTTACGATCCAACGGTTGGATCTCCGCCAACTGCCAAAACCAAGTGGCGGTTAACGCTTTAATTACAAACTTACAATTCCAATTCAGGAAGATCCGTACGACGGATTCCCGATCCGTAAATTCCTACATTCCTCAAATATTACATACTGCCACATACTAAAGTTTGGTGACGATCCAACGGTCGGATCGTCGATTCATATTTTGACATATTCCATAACCGTAACGAATTTAGGTCCTAACGATCAATCTACGTCAATCCATCATCAAAACTAATATCAAGGCATTGAATAATGCCTAAAAACATCATTGGCGGCCCTCGGGCCACGCGCCGCCGCAGGTGGCGGTTGGCCGCCCCCAAGTCGCCGGAAAATTCAACATTCACTAAAAATTCTCAAAATCTCCAGAATTAAAGATCTCAATGAGTAGAACAACTTTCATACCTGTGAGAAAGTCCAATTTGGCCTCGAAGACCTCCAATTTCATCAAAACCTGCAAGAACCCTAAGTTTGGGTGTGTTCCAATTCGACCTCCAAACTTGCTCCAACGCCTCCACTAATGCTTGGGCTTTGTTCTAGGCCTAAAGAGGATGCTATGAGTGGTGGTAATTGAATGAAATCGTTTCGGGATTGGAGGAATTTGGAACATGGGTGTCGCGGCACCCACGGTGCAAAACCCCCAAATTTGCAACCTAATTCTCTCAAATTTGAAGTGAAAATGGTAGAGGAGGAGTAGAATTGATGGTTGGGAGTGATTAATCAGCCCAATTTGATGAAAAAATGGGTGAATTTCACCGGAGAAATCACATGGGGTACCGCGGGTCAAGGGATCCGCCCGATCCCCTTCTTCTCCTCCTCCCTCATTTCCCTCCTTTCTCTTGCTTCCCATTGGACATTCTTCCTCCTTTTCTCTCCTTTGCCAACCCATCCCAGCCGCCCATCTCAGGGTCTTTTAATCTGGGCCATACATTTGGCCCTCAAATTTTCTGGAACTTTCCAAATAATTTCAGAAAGTATCAATTTTGTCCTTGACTTCAAACGTTAATAACTTCTTCGTTATAACTCCATATTCGGATCCGTTTGCGCCTACGCATCCGTAGCGACGAATATTATAAGAATATGCCAAGAAAATGAATCTTAGGTGTCACTACGAGGCAGTCTACACCAATCAAAGTATGTACCTCGAAGGGTATTTTTGTAAACTCACTTATTAAAATTATAAAAATCATTATTTTCAGGGACGGGTTGTCACAACATTCATATAAAATCTTACTTTGAGAAAATTTCCTTATCATTTTTCTAGTTACGTATGACGTATGGTGATCATGTATGATTCATTAACCTAGGCAAAGGGTATATGGAGATGAGTAAAGGGATGTGTGGACACACACCCCTTGTTAATTTATGTCCGTTAATTTCCTTCAATTCATCCGATTCGACGACTGAAAATTAAAAGAGTTTGTGAGAAAGTAAAATGGAATGTGTGGATATCACACCCCATGAGTAAAATGTACCCGTGAAGTGTGCAAGTGCCACCTTCCCTAGCTAATTGGGTATTGCCTTTCTTTGCGTGGATAGTTTTACAACACATTGAGTATTAATGGCAACATGAGACCTACTTTATGTGCATTATTGTGAATTTTACAATAGCAAACTGCCAAAAAAATTTACCAAAAAAATGAACTACCAAAATTCTCCCTACTCGCATTGTACTTAATAGTTAAATTACTTAATATGTAGTTTTTTTTTTCATTTGTGCTGTTTAAAGCATTTTCGAAAGAAATAATAAAATGTCCAAATCAGTATTAACAACACTGTTCTAAAAATCCTCGCCTAGCGCCGCCTAGGCGCTAGGCAGCTGGTCACCGCCCCGATTAATGCCTAAGTGTTTGAAAATTAAGAAAGGGCACCCAGGCCAGCTGAGGCACCCGCTTAGGCACCTGCCTAGTCTGCCTAAACTTGCCTAGGCACCTGCCTAGGTTGCGACTTACTTAGACAGAAAATAGATAAATTTCAATTTGCATTTAATTTTTTCAATAAATTGTAAGAGACTTGTTGAATACTTAAATGAGCACACACTATACGATTGTTCCCCATGTTTTCATTATGTTTCAATACTTCATAATACATATGTCATCCTATTTTGTAGTTTATGATGAAATTATATATATATATTTTAATTATAAACAGACACTTATTTACACGAAATATAATGGATTTACTTAATCCGCCTAGTCTGCCTAGATCCCGCCTAGCCACCTAGGCGCTAGGCCCCAGCCTGTCGCCCGAGTAGCGCCTAGCATCTTTTAGAACCTTGATTAACAGTTACAAAATGCAGCATTATTAAATGTGTTTTATTATTATTATTATTTTATGTTTTAAAGACGAATTTTGAGGTGAAGCTAGTGAATAATCTCGGATTCATGAAGAAAGAGGAAGTGGGTTTTGTGGGGCCATGATTTTCTAAGGCCAGAGTACGATGAATCGGAATATGAATGCCTCAAAAGGCCGATTATGGACTCATCAGCTTCCATCCCAGAGCTGCACAAATGAATCAGTGATGTCACCATCATCCTGTTCTGGAATAGTGGCTTGAAGTCCGTCAACTTCGCTAAGATTGACCATACTTGCTCCGCAAGATATGGAAACTTGATTCACTAAGATGGATCATACTTATGTGTGTCTTTTAGTCAAGCCCAAACAATTATTTATTAGGCAGGAGACTTAAATTAATAAAATATCAACATAGACTAGCCTACTTGCTCACTTGTTTAACAAGTTCAATGAATAGGCCATCAATATCAAATTCTGCAATCTGCAACACTGACAACCCATTATTGAACCAGACTGTGTGATATCAGAAACTCTTATCAACCATATTGTTATATGAGAAATGATGAGAAAAATACGCTTGGGAACAACAAAAAATGAATTTAACGTCGTTTAATGTGTGCAAAAATATATAAGGCATTCATAAAAAATCTTACTTTAAGAAATTTTCTTATCATTTTTCTAGTGGCACAATTTTTTATCCTATTCTGGAAACAGTAGCTCGCAGTGACACACCCCGACCCAGAAAGTCCACTAGGACACCGAAATTGAGCTGTGCTGGGCGACACCTGGAAGGTGACGAAGTCATAAAGTGTAGTGACGTGGAAAATGTGAATAAATTTAAACCTAGAAGTGCCTAAACACCAGAGTGTGCTCGTGAGCGGGAGCGAACTCACCTCACGTGACTTCAGAGCATAAGTAAAAATACAGTAGAGTGGGTAAGAATTATACCCTCAGAAGTAGTCACCAATCATGAGATTCGCCAAGAATCCTCGTCGATACAAACCTTAACAGTTAAACCTGGAGGGACGCAAAACAGAAAATTTGAGTGGGCAAAAACAAAACTTTTCAAAACCATTTCAATATCAAAAGTACTAACCACTCTCTGTAAAAATCCGTATACTTTCCCAGAAAATAATATGTATATAATCATATACCAAAATAGGCTATAAAATGATAAAACTCGAATATGCCATGTCAGAAATATGCCATGCCAAAATATCCAGCCAAGAAATATATGCATCAATCAGGTGAGATAAACTAATAATCACAATATGCCGGCAATATAAATATGTCAGCCGGAGTCAAATAACGTGACCTGTACAGCTGAATTTATAGCTCATCAACCACTATCCTGCACACGAGTCGGAACCACCTATAGTGGTCTGTACGACACGCTAGGTATATAAAATATGCTTAGTGCTACGATTATGTGAAGGCTGTGTGACGAATTGCGGGTCACCTACGAGTCGGAACCACTTATAGTGGTCTGTACAACAGGTTGACACTTGCATTGGATCCAAGGTGAGCGTACGGTGCGGGAGGTGAACGATCACGTGAAGGTTAGGCCCTATTCTGGCGAAGCATAAACACCCAAGGTGCAGGAATATGAGCTATATCACAATCTCGTCATCATTACTATCACTAACAAGCATACTCACCTGACTTATCTCAGCGTCCACAGTGCCGAAGCACGACCAGCACAATCATAATCATAATAAACAAATATAAATGGCATTCGACATGGCATTTCAATCATAAAACCAATTTGATTCTAAACCATTTAAAAATGAAGTATCTGGGAAAACATCAAATATATATATATACTGAAAATAAAACCCCACTGACCTGGAGTCCATGCTACAACCCCTAGCACAATGATCGAGATGTCCCAAATGATCCCAAATGATCATCGCATAGCACAAATATCAAATCACGTCTCAGAATCCGCACTGAGAGAATATGCAATTTACATAAAACACATCCCTACGAATTTGATCCGGAAGATCCGTATCATGAATCTTTGATCCGTAACTTTCAATAATACACATTACTCTTCTAGAACAATACCGCAAAGTTTCGTTACGATCAACCGGTTGGATCTCTGCCAATTGCCAAAACCAAGTGACGGTTAACGTTTTATTTACAAACTTACAATTCCAATTCTGGAAGATCTGTACGATGGATTCCTGATCCTTAAATTCCTACATTCCTCAAATATTACGTACTATAACATACTAAAGTTTGGTGACGATCCAACGGTCGAATCGTCGATTCATACTTTGACCTAATACCGAATCGTAACGAATTTAGGTCTTAACGATCAATCTACATCAATCCATTTTCAAAACTAAATTCAAGGCATTGAATAAGCATAAAAACATCATTGGCAGCCCTCAGGCCACGTGCCGCCGCACGCGCCGGTTGGCCGGCCCGAGTCGCCGGAAAATTCAACTTTCACTAAAAATTACCAAAATGTGCAGAATTAAAGATCTCAATGAGTAGGACAACTTTCATACCTTCAACCAAGTCCAATTTGGCCTCGAAGACATCCAATTTCATCAAAACCCGCCGGAACCCTAAGTTTGGGTGTGCTCTAATTTGACATCCAAACTAACTCCGATGCTCCAACAAAGGATTGGGCTTTGCTCCTAGGTTATAGGGGACTGTTCTGGTGGTTTTAATTGAAGAAAATAGGTTTGGAAATGGTGAATCTCAAACAAGACCTCACGACACCCACCGTGGGTTTTTGAACAATTTCCCACCAAATTCCTCCTAATTTTGGGTGGAAATGGAAGAAGAAGGGTCGTGGAGAGGTGTCCAAGTGGTTGTGTGAAGAAATTCGCCGGAAAAAGGATTAATTTTCATCGAAAATGGAGGTAGGAGCCGACCGGGTCGAAACGGGTTACACGGGTCGACTTGGTTGGGTGCTTTGCACCTCCCTCATTTCCCTCATTTCTCCTGTTTCTGATTGGGCAACCCATCCTATCTCCTCTCCTTATTCTTCCATTTTTCTTCCTGTTCCTCCTTTTCTCTCCTTTGTAAACCATCCCAGCCGTCCATTTTCCATTTCTTTTAATCTGGGCCATACATTTGGCCCTCCAAATTTACTGGAATTTTCCAAACAATTGGGAAAGTATCAATTTTGCCCTTGATTTCCAACGTTAATAACTTCTTCGTTATAGCTCCAAATTTGAATCTGTTTGTGCCCACGCGTCCGTAGTGACGAATACTATAAGAATATGCCAAGAGAATGAACCTTACGTGTCACTACAAGGCGGTTAACATCAATCGACGTATGTACCTCGAAGGGCATTTTCGTAAACTCACTTATTAAAAATTATAAAAATCATACTTTTTAGGGACGGGTTGTCACACGTAGTATGTCAACTGCGCTAAGATTGACCATACACGGGTTGTCACACGTAGTACGTCAACTGGCTAAGATTGACCATACTTGCTCCGCAAGATATGGAAACTTGATTCACTAAGATTGATCATACTTGTGTGTGTCTTTGAGTCAAGCCCAAACAGTTATTAATTAGGCACGAGACTTAAATTAATAAAATATCAACGTAGACGGGCCTACTTGCCCACTTGCTTAACAAGTCCAATGAATAGGCCATCTGTGACAACCCGTCCCGATGTACAAATTATTTAAGTGATGAATTGTCGAAAATACCCCTTCGGGGTTGTGAGTGTGCGAATGTGTGTGAAATGGGCCAATTGCATAATTTACTAAATTTGGGGTCAAATGTAAATAATTTTGGAGATATTTGTTGATTAGTGGCCTTAGGACCACACAACCAATCAAACCCCATCTCTCTCTCCCATCCGTAGGCTCTCTCTCTTTTCACCTTCGAACCTACTCTCTCTCTTTTACAAACTCTCCCTCGCTCTTTCTTAGTAGTACGGACGAAACCCAAAACCCTTGCAAACGTGACGGATCGAAGTGTTTGAGATCACCATCGTACTCCTGGAAGCTTCACGATCACGTTGGTATGTCAAAATTGATCATCGTATGAGAAGTTATTTCTAAAGTCCCGTGTATGTACGTTAAATAACGTTATTCAGTTACTTCTCGTATAGGCGAGGCCTATCCCGTGGACGAGCGTAGCCAGGCTAGGCGTGGGGGCTACGATCCGACTATTTATCAGTGAGTGGGCAATTTTATTTTCCGTATAACCTATATATATAATGATTTTCCCAGAATCATATCTTAAATGAAAAGTACGTTTTTAACGATATGCATATGACTTGATTTTGATGCATAAGTATTCACATATACATTTCATGCATATGTTGGTGCCGAGGACGTCAGGTAAGTACCAGGTAGGTACATGCATAGTCGAGAAAGAACAGTTGATACAGTTGAGATATGACGAGATATGATATGATATGTTAGCTCATAAACCTGCACATATTATTAGTGCTCACGCCCAGAGATAGGGGTACAGTCTTTCACATGTCGTTCACCTCTCGCACCGCATGCTCGCCTTGGATCCAAGTTAGGTGCACAGTCTTGTCGTATAGACCACTTTTGAGTGGGTACGACATGTAGGTGACCCGCGTTCATTCGCACAATCTTCATGTGATTGTAGCACTAGAGCATTTATTATTGATACAACGCTGATAATGATGATGATAAGATGATGATATTGATGTATGTGCAATGTATATATGATAATGAGATAGAGATGTTATGAGCTATAATTACAGCCGAGGGCTGAGTTGATATCTAGTAGTGATATGATTATCGAAATACATAGCATGGCATTACTTATGAGATTCAGACTGGCATTGAAATGCATTGCACGTCATATATTTGAGATACATTGAAAACGTTTTATGCTGAGAAAGGTTGTGATATATGTACGTATTATTTTCTGGGAAACTATACAGGTTTTACGGAGAGGGTTATACTTTTGAGAAAAGAATGATTTTGAAAAGATTTGTTTTGCTGACCCACTCAATTTTGTTTTTCGCCTCTCCAGGTTCTAGTTAGCTTGAGTACCCGTGGTGGCTGGCGAGGACTATTCGGCAGTTCTGACTGACTCTTTATTATGTAGGACACCCGTTGGTGTATTCGAACTTATTTATTTATGCTCGACTGCACTATGACTTAGCGCTCTGGTTATGTATAAGTACTATATTATCCCTAGCACACTATCGTATCTAGACTACTACTGGTTCGATTTTAAATTAGTTCATACTTCGTTAATGATTCTAGCTTCCCCATAGTGCACTTGGCTACGTCACACTCACGTGACGGCCAGCACGCCCTACTTTCAGGTACGGGTGTGTTAGTTTGGTATCAGAGCTCTAAGTTGCAGTCTTGCATATTTTGTGGATTTTCTAATGACTTGATGTCTTCTGTCAGAACTATGCCGCCTCGTATAGGGCCACGTCGTTCAGATGAACCTAGTTTCCCTATATAGCTCAGTTGGGGGAAACTATTGTTAGTGTTAATCAGTCTGTAATTCGCATTCTCAGCGGACTCCTTGGAGTCAGAGTATAATCTAAAGTTGCTTACCTTTAGGGGTAATGAAGGCCATGAAGGGTTTTGAGTGTTGGCTCAATCAGATTGAGAATAGTTTTAGGTTGATGTGGAGCCAGAGGAGTTTTCCCGACGATAAGTGGATAGAGACCACTGTTTGGCTTTTGGACGCAGAATCGGCATCCTAATGGGAATAGGAAACTTACGGGTGGACGCTCGAGGAGATTGCAGACTGATAGAATTTTTAATGGGCATTTATAAGAGATTCATATCCCAGCATATCTAGATCGTAAGAACAGAAGTTCACAGATTTGAAACGGGGGAAGTTGTTTCCTAGCAAGTATTAAAGGAAGTTTACTGATTTGTCTCGTTATGATTAGAAACTGCTACTATTTCAGTTGAGATGCTTAGACGCTTTAAGCTGGGTATTATGATGAAATGGCGTTCGATGGCAACCATTTACCCTTATAATACTTATCAGGAAATTCTACGAGACTTTGTTGAGGATTGCGAACTCTGAGAACGTGTCTGGTAATAGTGAGAAAGAAGAAGGAAAATATAGTAATCAGAATAAGGATAAGAATAAAAGTATTGGGTAATCGTCTCAGAGACTTCGCTAGACTCAGGATTTTAAGAGATACGGAGCCAGATCTAGCTCTTCTAGCAGAGGTTTTAACTCTACAGGTCAGAGATGACTTGGTAGATTTCTCGAAGGTTTCAGATTCCAGAGGCAGAGGAATTTTGATAGTGGAAATTCACCCTTGTGTCGTATGTGCAACGATAGACGTTTTGGAGTACGTCGAAGAGGTAATTGTAGGTGTAATACCTATGGTCAGGACATGGGCGTAATTCTCAAGGACGAGGAATTCACACCAATAGAGTTAAAAGAAGACAGCAAGCCCAGGAACGTGTTAACCACATATCACTGCAAGATGGTAATATTACACCCTCGGGAATTATTACTTACTTATCGATACAACAGTGAGTTATCAGTATTGCGGGCTGCAGACCGTAATATTAGTAACTTATTTGTTGGATTTGTTAAGCAAGTAACAGATAAGTCATTCGATGTTAGTATGGTGTTTTTCATGGTACCCAGTGATGGTGGAAGATATAGTTATGTCAGCGAATCTTACCCCGTAGATATGGTGGACTTCGATGTTGTTCTAGACACAGATTGGTCTCAGTATGACCGTACCGATATCGATTACTACGGGAATCAGTTACTTTCCATCATCTTGGATTACCAGAGGTTACTTTGATTGGTGAGTGTAGTGGAGTCAGGCATGGAATCATTTCAGCAGTGAAAACCAAAAAGTTATTTAAGAAAGGTGGTTATGATTACTTGACTCACGTAAGTACTAAATGATAAAGCTTCCGTTAGCGTGGAGATATGTTAAGGGGTTAGACATTTTTCTGACGTTTTTCCTGATGATTTACCTGGATTGCCGCCAGGTCACGATGTAGAGTTTACCCTTGATTTGTTGCCAGGTACTAATCCTATCCCTTTGACTCCATATCGTATGGCTTCTGCCGAGTTAAGAAGATTGAAGACTTAGTTACAGGAATTGGTTGATAAAGGTTTCATTTAAACTAGTACATCGTCTTGGAAAGCTGGTTTTGTTGTAAGGAAGAAGACGGGATTGTAAGGTTAAGCATTGATTATAAGAAGTTGAATCAGGCAACGATTGAGCACTGTTATCCGTTGCTATGTATTGATGAATGATTGATCGGCCTAGAAGTGCCTGTGTGTTTTCCAAGATTGACTCGAAGTATGGTTATTACCAATCGAAGATTAGCAGTGAGGGTGTCCCTATGACTACTTTTAGGACTTGTTATGGTCACTATGAGTTTCTTGTGATATTATTCGGATTGACGAATACACCAATAGCTTTCGTGGGATTGATGAATAAGGTATTTCAGTAGTATTTGGACAGATTCGTCATTGTCTTTATTAATGACATTCTGGTGTATTTTAAGTCAAAAGAAGATCATGTTCAAAGTCTTTCTTTGGTATTGAAGAAGCTGAGGGAACACAGATTATATGCTAAGTTCAGTAAGTGCCAGTTCTAGCTAAGTCAAGTTGCATTCTTAGGGCACGTCGTTTCAGCTCAGGGTATCCAAGTTGACCCTCAAATGATAGCAGCAGTGGAGAATTGGGAATAGCCGCGAATCGTCACTGACATGTAGAGTTTTCTTGATTTAGCAGGTTCTTATCAACCATTTGTTAAGGATTTCTCGATTATGGCTTTACCACTAACGAGATTAACCAGGAAGGAAGTTTAGTTCGAGTGGGATGATAATTGTGAGCAGAGTTTCCGGCAGTTGGAGTATTATCTCACTCATGCTCCTGTTTTATCTCTTCCTGATGACTATGGTAACCTTGAGATATACAGCGATGTTTCGTTGAATGGCCTATGATGTGTTTTGATGCAGCACGGTAGGGAATTGCTTACGCTTCACGCCAGTTAAAACCTCACGAGATGAATTACCCTACACATGATTCATGTTGGTGGCCATTATATTTTCTTTGAAGATTTGGAGACATTATCTTTGCGATGAGAAATGTAGGATCTTCTCAGATCATAAGAATCTCCAGTACCTGTTTACTCCGAAAGATTTAAATCTTCGTCAACAGAAATGGATAGAATTGTTAAGTGACTATGATTGCACGATTGAGTATCACCCTGGTCGTGCAAATATGGTAATTGATGCTCTTAGTAGGAAGCCTCGGGGCAGAGTTAACACTTTCCATGCGAGTTGTATTCTGCTTCTTGCAGAGTTGAGATCGACGGAGTACAGCTAGGGTTAAGAAATTTGGTGGTAGATGATCGAGGAAATGATTTACTTGTTAGTTTTCAAGTTAGGCCAATTTGGATTGATCGTATACTAGAGGCCCAGATTAATTATGGAGAAACCCATGAACTTATTTAATTACGGAAAGATGGGAAAATGAAAGACCTCCGAATTAGAGAATCAGATGGTATACTTATGTAAGAAAGTGGGATGTACGTACCTGATAATGTAGAGTTAAAGAAGGATATCTTAGTGATGCGCATATTTCAACTTATGCGATGTATCCCGGAGGCACGAAAATGTATCATACCATTTGACCGTTCTACTTTTGGCCATATATGAAAAGAGAAATTGTTAAGTATGTCGGCAAGTCAAAGCCGAAAGGAATAAGCTATTTGGGTTGATGTAACCACTTCCCGTTCCACAGTGGAAATGGGAAGATGTTACTATGGATTTTGTGTACAAGCTCCCTCGTACTCAGAACTGAAATGATGGAATTTGGGTGATTGTTGATCGACTCATTAGGTCGGCACATTTCATTCCTGTCAAGGAAAAGTTTCGTTGAATCGTTTGGCTGAGTTATTCATAGCGAAGGTTGTTAAGTATCATGGCGTTCTAGCTAGTATTGTTTCAGATCGTGATCCTCGATTCACTTTTAAGTTCTGGATTGCTTTTCAGGAGGCTTTGGGTGCGAGACTACTGTATAGCACGACATATTATCCTCAGACAGACGGTCAGTTAGAAAGGACTATTCAGACATTAGAGGATATGCTAAGATTTCAGTTTTATAGCTTGGTGACGTTTGGCATAAGCAATTAGATTTGACGAAATTTGCCTACTACAACGGTTTTATTCGAGTAATGGTATGTCACCGTTCGAGGCACATTATGGCAGGCCCTGTCGTACACCGTTGTGTTAGTCAGAGGTTGGCGAAAGAGTTTTCGTGGGCCCTGAGTTAGTAAAAGAGACTACTCAGAATGTTCAGGTTATTTAGTCTAATGTAAGTGGCCTAATATCGCCAAAAGAGTTTAGCAGATAGACATGCTACTGACCGAGTGTACAAGTTAAGTGATTGGGTATTTCTTGAAGTTATCACCATAGTGAGGTGTTGTATGATTTGGAAAGAAAAGCAAGTTGAGTCCTAGATACATTGGACCTTATCAGATCACCGAACGAGTCGGTGAAGTAGCTTACAGGCTAGAGTTGCCGTCAGAGCCGCCTAGAGCACATAATGGATTTTATGTTTCGATACCTCGACGTTAGATATCAGATCTGTCGATTGTGATTCATCATCAACCATTAGAGATCAGTTCAGATTTGACTTATGATGAGGAGCTAGTGACGATACTTGATTGGAAAGATAATGTGCTCAGGAACAAGATAGTGCATTGGTGGAAGTCTTATGGAGAAACCGCTTAGCAGAAGAAGCTACCTGGGAGATCGAGGGCAGGATGAGAGAGATGTATTTGAGGTTGTTTTATGGATTTTAGTATGTGTGTGTTGTATGAAATTTCGGGACGAAATTTTTATAAGGTGGGTAGATTGTGACAACCCGTCCCGATGTACAAATTATTTAAGTGATGAATTGTCGAAAATACCCCTTTCGGGGTTGTGAGTGTGCGAATGTGTGTGAAATGGGCCAATTGCATAATTTACTAAATTTGGGGTCAAATGTAAATAATTTTGGAGATATTTGTTGATTGGTGGCCTTAGGACCACACAACCAATCAAACCCTCTCTCTCTCTCTCTCTCTCTCTCCCATCCGTATGCTCTCTCTCTCTTTACCTTCGAACCTACTCTCTCTCTTTTACAAACTCTCCCTCTCTCTTTCTCATTAGTACGGACGAGACCCAAAACCTTTGCAAACGTGACGGATCGAAGTGTTTGAGATCACCATCGTACTCTTGGAAGCTTCACGATCACGTTGGTATGTTCAAATGTCAAAATTGATCATCGTATGAGAAGTTATTTCTAAAGTCCCGTTTATGTACGTTAAATAACGTTATTCAGTTACTTCTCGTATAGGCGAGGCCTATCCCATGGACGAGAGTAGCCAGGCTAGGCGTGGGGGCTACAATCCGACTATTTATCACTGAGTGAGCAGTTTTATTTTCCGTATAACCTATATATATATATAATGATTTTCCCAGAATCATATCTTAAATGAAAAGTACGTTTTTAACGATATGCATATGACTTGATTTTGATGCATGAGTATTCACATATACATTTCATGCATATGTTGGTGCCGAGGACGCCAGGTAAGTACCAGGTAGGTACATGCATAGTCGAGAAAGAACAGTTGATACAGTTGAGATATGTTGAGATATGATATGATATGTTAGCTCATAAACCTGCACATATTGTTAGTGTTCACGCCCAGAGATAGGGGCACAGTCTTTCACGTGTCGTTCACCTCCCGCACCGCATGCTCACCTTGGATCCAAGTTAGGTGCACAGTCTTGTCGTATAGACCACTTTTGAGTGGGTACGACATGTAGGTGACCTGCGTTCATTCGCATAGTCTTCACGTGATTGTAGCACTAGAGCATTTATTATTGATACAGCGCTGATAATGATGATGATAAGATGATGATATTGATGTATGTGCAATGTATATATGATAATGAGATAGAGATGTTATGAGCTATAATTACAGCCGAGGGCTGAGTTGATATCTAGTAGTGATATGATTATCGAAATGCATAGCATGGCATTACTTATGAGATTCAGACTGGCATTGAAATGCATTGCACGACATATATTTGAGATACATTGAAAACGTTTTATGCTGAGAAAGGTTGTGATATATGTACGTATTATTTTCTGGGAAACTATACAGGTTTTACGGAGAGGGGCTATACTTTTGAGAAAAGAATGATTTTGAAAAGATTTGTTTTGCTGACCCACTCAATTTTGTTTTTCGCTTCTCTAGGTTCTAGATAGCTTGAGTACCCGTGGTGGCTGGCGAGGACTATTCGGCAGTTCTGACAGACTCTTTATTATGTAGGACACCCGTTGGTGTATTCAAACTTATTTATTTATGCTTGACTACACTATGACTTAGCGCTCTGGTTATGTATAAGTACTATATTATCCCTAGCACACTATCGTATCTAGACTGCTAGTGGTTCGATTTTAAATTAGTTCGTACTTCGTTAATGATCCTAGCTTCCGCACAGTGCACTTGGCTACGTCACACTCACGTGACGACCAGCACGCCCTACTTTCGGGTACGGGTGTGTCACCATCAATACCAAATTGTGCAATCTGCAACACTGACAACTCACTGTTGTCTCGATAAACAAATAATGGATTCCTAAAAGTGCAAAAATTACTATTTTGCCCCTCATTGTATGTTTGATTTACTTCTTGTAAATTGTTCGTTGTACGTCTGATTTACATCTTGTTTGCACTCACGTGTTCATAAGGACACGTACTGCCTAGAATGACGTGCAAGGGTACAAAGAGTGACAAGGACTCAAATGTCCATGAAGGATTTCCACTAAGGCCATTCGGGGAATTATCGAAATTTCTCATTGTTAGGGAATAAAATGCAATCAAATTGAGGATTGATGTCACATTTTTATTTGTCATCTTCATTAGAGATGCTCTTCATTAGAGATGCTCTTCATAATTAGTAATATTCACTCTCTGAACCTCAACTTATACTTCAACTAATTACTCATATTTTAGACTACTCAACGTTGCATAAAAAATGTAATGTAATGCACATAATGTAAGTAGACAACCAAAGAGGAACCCTCCTACCAAGCAACTAGCTTAGAACAAGATTGAGCAAAGATGGTAAGATCATACCCCATAATCTCGGACTAATTAGACGTCTATTCATGCAATATGTGAATATATCACAGTATGTTTTGAAGATCATTGTTTCCTTTTTAGGTTGGTTGGGCAGCTACATCACGATCGAAAAGTAACCCACTTTCAAATATCCAAAAGTCCTTCTACCCTGCAGGGCCACCACATTTTTATTCTAACCTCTCAAATAATGTCATTGTCTCACTCAATCAAAACCAAACCGATCTACAAAATAGGATAAAAGTGGGTTAAGTTATTTTTTTATTTATTTTTAAATAACGATGTGACATCATTTAGAATTAAAAAAAATTATTATATTATCATCACCATTTTTAATAAAATAATTCATTGGAGTTGAAATTCCTTTATACAAATTGGCTCTAAATTCATGATGTTTTGTGAATCATGTAGAATAGATATGTTAGAAACTTAATTGGGGAAAATTCGTTTGAGCTCGTGCTAAAATGTTAATATTGTGCACTCATTTTTCTGTGTTTATTCCTTGATTGTTTTATAGTTTAATAAATTAAACGGTTAAAAAAAGAAAAGAGAGGAAAAAGAGTACAAAACTATAACTTGCTGTAACGATTAAAAACTAGTCCAAAAAATAAATAGTGAAAATTGACTTTAAGAAATGACCAGTTAAAATTGTTTAAATGGTTGGACTAAATCATTTCTCTTATTTTTATTTATCAATTATTTTGGAATATTCTCTCCTATTATATAAACAATGCCAAACAAATAAAAAAAGGAAATACAATAGTCAAGAAAAGCAAAAGGAACATAAATAAAAGGCTGAAAAAATTCGTAAAAAGGTTAAAAGACACAGACCTCAATAAAAAATAAGAAAAAAAATTGAAGCAGATGAGGACAACGTAAAGAAAAGAGAAGAAAAGAGGAAAAGCGAACGGACATGTGATATCCTGCTATGATACGTTTCCTGTTCCGTCTTTAAGATTATCAGATGCATCAACTGCCATTTCGAGCCACCGCGGAGAAAACCCACTTTCTCAAACTCTCGGATTTTGCTTTCCGGTGGAAAGTTTGGTACGCAATTCAATTTCGTTGTGCTTTGTTCTTAATTTTTGTTGCATTTTTTGAAAATTTAACTTCTGGGTTTTCGTTTTTACTTCCAAGGATTATGCTTTTCTCTTGAAGGTTTCTGTTTGCCTGAAAACTTTAATTACAATTATATTATGTTTAATTTTAGTATTTCTGTAATTATTACTTTTTGAATTATGATTAACTTTTGATGTTGATGTGAATTGTAGATTTCTTGTTTATTTCTGTATGCTTAATTCAGAGATTGAAGAGTTTGAAAAGGTAGGAAAATGAAATCCTTTTTTACATTTTTACTGTTATTATTTTCACAGTGCCAGAATCCAGAATCCAGCGTCCATTTTCCTTCTGTTTGTTTTTACTTTTTATGTTTTATTTTTGTCTGGCATGAATGATCACTTTGTTTAAGCAAATTTGATTTCTCCGTTTCAGATTCCGGTGTATTACATTCGTGGTTTTATGTTGAAGTGGAGGTCTTGAATTCACTTTGGTTGGGATTATTAGTTTGATACAGGTTGTTGGATTTACGAAGATTAAGCTGATGGCAACTTTCGAAGCAGTTGTTCAAATTTTTTGTGGTGCTGCACCGCGCCTTTTTAGTACCGATTCGTGTTTTAGCAAATGCAGTCCTGTAATTTCTTCTAACTACCGCAGAAAATGTACAAAGAGAAGAGTCTCAAGAGATATGCAAATGCAACTACTCAGTTCGGGTATGCAACAAATTCGTACAGGAAGTTATCGACCTCATGGGATAAGGAGTGGTTTGTTTGGAAAAATCACGGTAGGTGATTCTTGGATTCTGAGTTGTAAGTGTGAACAAGCTGAAAGTATTAGCGGGGCAACTACAAAAGATGAGAATGGAACATGGTTTGTGGATGGTACAAAGAAATTTAACACAATCAACAATGTGGTGAATTTGCCGAATGGTTTGGGGTTTCAAGATATTCAAGAGTTGAAACAGGAAAAGGAGGGCTTGCCACTTAATGGAACAAATGGAACAGTTAGAGATGCCTTTCACAAGACTAGCATTGATTCCCTTGAGGATGAAGCGTGGGATTTACTACGTGAATCTATGGTTTATTATTGTGGCAGTCCTGTTGGAACCATCGCTGCAAAGGATCCTACCAGTTCCAACACGTTAAATTACGATCAAGTCTTTATTCGTGATTTCATACCTTCTGGCATAGCTTTCCTATTGAAAGGGGAGTACGATATTGTTCGGAACTTTATCCTTCATACACTTCAGTTGCAGGTAATATAGTAGTCTGGTAATAAAGACCGTTCTGTTGTGACTAGAAACACTATGTTGTTGAACTTTTTTGGTACTAGTAATTACAAGTTCTAATCCCCAGTTTTATTTGGTGCAAGTATATATATGAAGTTTGTTTTAGTTTCTGGATTCAAGTTTATGGGAAACTATGTTAGAGCTCACCCTGCAATGTTGTCTAGTGGGTGGAATCGTCTATTGTTTTGTACCCTTTAAGGTTCCTCCTCGTTAAAAGTTAGCCATGTTTGAAGACATAGCCATTTGCCTATCATTGCAATTATTTTAGTGTTTACTGGAAAGACTATTCCCAATTAGATTTGTGAGTGGTTTCTGTTTGGCTTTTTCTTTCTAGGATGATCCTTTAATGGGAACATAAAACATATAGACAGTCTGGACTACTGAATGGCATTGCGGGATGGGGCTCACATTGTGTGTGTCTGTGTGAACAGCATTCCTGTATGAGGATGTTTAATTAGACATCTTATCAAATCTTGTACTTTTTCATTCTTTCTTCCACTTGTTTGTTACCACCATAAGTCGTGTAAGTTTGTTATCCTAAAAACAAGTGTGACTTCTTACATTTCAGAGCTGGGAGAAAACAATGGATTGTCATAGTCCTGGTCAGGGTTTGATGCCTGCTAGTTTTAAAGTGCGTACTGTTCCTTTGGATGGTGATGAATCTGCAACTGAAGAGGTGCTGGATCCAGACTTTGGAGAGGCAGCAATTGGTCGTGTTGCCCCGGTAGATTCTGGTAAATTTATTTACGAGGTCAAATGATTAAAGCTAAAAAGTGATGTTTGCTTTACCACTTCTTTCATTGGTGAAGTCTTCTTCATACTTTATGTAATTTTCAGGGTTATGGTGGATTATCTTGTTACGTGCTTATGGAAAATGCTCAGGTGATCTTTCAGTTCAGGAGAGAGTTGATGTGCAGACAGGGATTAAGATGATTCTAAGGTTATGTCTAGCTGATGGTTTTGATATGTTCCCTACATTATTGGTGACCGATGGTTCTTGTATGATAGATCGACGTATGGGAATTCATGGTCACCCTCTGGAAATTCAGGTATCATATTCTTTTATAGTGATTTTATGCAGCATAATTGAAATTTGAAAATGAAGGGGGAAAAACCAGTCAATCAGCCTTGTTGACAGTTGATCCCTTCGAGGTCAGTTTGTTCTAACTTCTGTATTGGAAGTTGAAAATGACTTTCATATGGAGAATTTGATGGGGATCAGATAACTTTGCCGTGTCTAGAAAGCAAAGTAGAGTTTGTAGTAATGGGAAATGATGGGCTAGAATAAAAAAACAACCAAGGTTGCAGAAATTTTTTCATAATTCAGTGACTCACATAATCGAAATAACAAATAGTAACTTTCCACATACCCCAGAGAGAACAACCAGGACCGATGTATGCTTTCTTCTCAGGAAGGCAATGAATTTCACAAATCAAAGCTATTCTTTATGGAGATATGGAATAGTTACTGAAGGAAAATTTTAAAAATGGCCCACTGATTAGAAGGTTAAAATTAAGGAAAACTAACGAAAAGTCCAAAAAAAACTTCCCTTTTAATGAAAAGTCCTTTTTAAAGGTTTAGTGAATAGTACCAGAGAAAGGTAAAAATGTGGTTTTTCGTTAAAGTGAACAGTACCGGGAGTGTTTTGTTAAAACTCCCTTAAAAATTAAGATCAAATGTTACTAATATTCTTGGTTTAAACTGGGTATTGAAGTTAAGGGAACTAGAGAAAAGAAAAGTTACAGCACTGTGCAGCTTCGGGGAAAAAGGAAAAGGAAGAAGGAGAAATAAACTTCTGGTATCTGTCATATCATATCAGAGAGAAATGCTCTTGCTATTGACATATTTCCGCAATGAGGGAAAATGTATAGTCAGACATGGGAGGATGGCATTAACATCCAATAATAGTATTATACTACGTTGGAAGTGTAAGTAATATGGAAGTGTATGTAATAATCTTGTGGAGGTTTATTCATGTGACATGGTAAAGAAGTTGTTGCGGTGTCAGGTCTTGCAAACATTTGTAGCATGTCATTCTTTTCCCACTTAGTCCCCTCTCCTCCTTGCGTGATCATAGGGATGAATCTGAGTTATTTGTTGGTCCATGCAGGCTCTTTTCTATTCAACTTTACTTTGTGCACGAGAGATGCTTGCTCCAGAGGATGGATCAGCCGATCTTATTAGAGCACTCAACAATCGTCTGGTAGCTCTGTCATTTCATATCAGAGAGTATTATTGGGTTGATTTGAGAAAATTGAATGAAATCTACCGATACAAGACTGAAGAGTATTCATATGATGCAGTGAATAAGTTCAACATTTACCCAGATCAAATTTCTTCTTGGCTGGTGGAATGGATGCCCAATAAAGGAGGCTATCTAATTGGAAATTTGCAACCAGCTCATATGGATTTTCGATTCTTTTCTTTGGGGAACTTGTGGTCTGTAGTGAGTGGTATTGCGACAACAGATCAGTCACATGCTATATTGGATTTGATTGAAACCAAATGGGGAGATTTGGTGGCAGACATGCCATTTAAGATTTGTTATCCTGCTCTTGATGGTCAGGAATGGCAGATTATCACAGGGAGTGATCCTAAGAACACGTAATATGTCTGACTTGGTAATAACAAACTTTTATTCGAGTTTTGGGTTTTTCTCACATTTTTTTTCTTCCATATGCAGGCCGTGGTCCTACCATAATGGAGGTTCCTGGCCAACTTTGTTATGGCAGGTTAGTTATTGTTGTGTTGGGTAACAGATAGATGAACCAAGAGCCAATATATCGACTATTGAGTTGAAATACCCATTCGTGGGGGTGTATAGTATGTAAGGCTGTTGCTTGGACCTGATCGGACCATAACCTCCTAAGTTGCACATTGAACTTCTGCTGTATCACTTCAATTGTTTATCAAATTCCCATGGAATCTTAATTTCATCCAATTATTGTTGCATAGATATATATGCTTACAATGACATGACATTATAAATGCATTTCACAGCTCACTGTCGCTTGCATTAAGATGGATAGACCTGAGATTGCTGCAAAAGCTGTTGAGATTGCGGAGAAACGGATCTCGCGAGACAAGTGGCCAGAATATTATGATACGAAGAGAGGTAGGTTCGTTGGAAAACAAGCACGCCTGTTCCAGACCTGGTCAATTGCAGGATACCTTGTGGCAAAGCTCTTGCTCGCTGATCCTAGCAAAGCCAAGATTTTGATAACTGAGGAGGATTCTGAACTCGTGAATGCCTTCTCCTGCATGATTAGTGCTAACCCAAGAAGAAAGCGTGGTCGAAAGAATTTGAAGCAGACCTACATTGTATGACTTTTGGTACGACAATTTGTTATGATTCAGCTCCAGGCCGATACCTTCAGTTGTCTGCATATGGGCAAACTATTATTCTGATTTCACCAAATTATGTCGGTGATTATTTGGGAATTGGCAAAGTGGTAAGATAGCGCTTTTGCTTGTTCCATTTATATGTCAGTTTGGGTAAGCTGATATATTTTCATAAGCTTATTCATCTGCTACTAATATTTTGTTGTAAAAATTATTTACTCCGAATCTCGGACTCATATTTACAGTCACTCACTTGAACCATCTTGTTACGTTGTGGAATCCAGCGACATTTGTTTGTAAGTGTTTGTATACATCGATGTAACATAACGGAATGATGTTCAAGAGAGTTCATTGTTTTTAGCAGATCTTTGGAACTGGCCGGAGTGGATGCTCTGGTATTCATCCAGCGTCTTTTCCATTTCTGAACCTCTGCCAGTCGTATTTTTAAGGTTGCCGGTTTGGTGCGGCTTGCTATGCAGACGCATCGCTTTCTCCGAGTAGTCTTCTTCTCTGTATTTTCTGGGCTTGCCCGTTTGTCTTCTCTGCCAATTACTTGTACATTTCTGCAATTTCTGCAGTTTTTCATGCTAGAAAGTAGAAAGCAAAGCGTATAATGACTATTTGAGGTAGATTATCACTATATTAGAGAGCTAATCACTCACTAGGCTTGATATTCATGCCAAATCTCCTTGTTTCTTGAAGTACAAGCTATCAATTAGGTCCCTCCTTTCAACTTCAAGTTTGCTATTTTTGATCTAATTGAAAAAGAAAAAATATTTTGGGTGTTCAAATTCTCTCGGCTTCCCAATCTAACAAATCCATTATTTGAAAAAAAAGAAGAAGAACTACATGCAAAATGATTTAGTTGAAAGGAATTTGAGAGTTCACTTATTTCCAAGATTATTATATTGATTACGTGATCTGCTCCAACAAAAAAATCAAATTGAATTGCGTCTATAGACTATTTAGTCATATTTTACAACGGAAGTCAATATTGTCCTAATTTGACACTTTAAAGTTTAGGACCCGAATCTAATCTTAGATATGGACGTCAACGACACGTAAAACTAAGGGAACCAGATCCTCAAAAACTGAGCTTGTTGAGCAATGATCTTGAGCCGTTGAAATTTAATCAAACGGTTACAAACAGGGGCCTCTCTAAAAGTTATAATAATTGTAACCGTTAGATTAAATTTCAACGGCCATGATTAATTGCTCAGCATGCTCAGTTTTTGGGAATCCGGTTCCAAAAATAAGCACCAGCTTGATCAAATTCCGCCATGACATGACTCTTTGTTGATGGGGTGACCATTATACCCATCCCATAACAAACAGAAAAAATGCTACTGTTGCAACTTGCAACATTTTTGTAACAACGGCTGTGCTTTGTCTGGATATTGCTATGATGGTGCATAAGCGACGGCCGTCGGCCATGAATCCGAAACTGCAGCGTCGCAGTGGAGCAGGATCAGTCTCATTGCATGCATGTTTGCTTATCATTCTCACGGAACCTAAAACTTATCAGTCTCAGCGTCACGGCGGAGTAACAGTAATCTCAGAATGTTAGAAATTAAGAACTATCCGAGAACATTAAAAACCGAAGCAGTAAAAGAAACTAAAAGAAAGGTTCAAACAACACACTGACTCTCTTCCATTTATTTATACAGGAATCATACAACAAGTTCAAAGAGAAACATTGTGTGTTCACGAACAAGTAAAAGTTTAACGAGGTCTTAATAGTCTATCACGTTGGAGTTCACCGACGAAACACATATTAAACGACAATGATTAGGCAAAACACTACGCTAAGCAGCAGCCACAGTTTCTGCAGGCTTTGCTTCTGGTTCTGCTGGTGCTTCTGCTTCCCAATAAGCAGTCTTCTTGCCAGTTTTGGAAACAGTTTGCAGCACTGTCTCGGGTGGTAAATTGCTTTTCACTGTCACCTTCTGAGCGTCGAAATCAATGTCATATGATTCTACACCTGAGTATGATAAGAATTAACACCTCCCATCATTACCAAAATAAACAAAATCCACAAACTATGGACTCTAATTTTGTTAAAAGTTAGAACAATGATTAATAGCACGATTCATGATCAAACATACTTACGCCAGGGGGAACACAGAGGATTTTCATCGCAACTAAACCTAAGGTGAAGTACACACCCAGCTCTAAGACATAAGAACCATGACCTATTTCTTCCTTTTTCTTTTGACAGACACCGAAGTGATAACCCGTGTACAGAGTTAAGTGTCAACGTACACAACAAAGATACATCAGACTTTTACCAGACAGAAGCATCGCAACACTTAAAACCACATTCGTGCACATCTTCACATGATTACATAGTTTGCCTATTGTTAGAACCGACAGCCTCAACTGACAGATAATGGGCATTAAAAGAAGATTCAAACGATATTCTTATGGTAGATTAAAAACGACTTGAGCACGGTATTACAGAGTAGGCAGATCAACACAATTGAACCAGATAAACACTAGAGCTATAAACAAACCTTCAAGTTTGCCAAGAACCCGTTTGACGGCCCCAACACAGCCTTGACACGACATACCAACCTTGAGGACTGTAGTGGTCTGCATCGAAAAACAATCGAAGATTGAACTGATAAACCTAAAAAACAAAGAACCAACATATACCGAAATTCACAGGACCAATCCTATGCTAACGTATCGGCATTTTATTCAATATATTCTCTTCACCGCAAGACATAATCAGTTTCTTTTGCTCGTCTCTATTTATGTAATTCATTTGAATACCACATGCCAAATTGCAACAAAACAAATTGAGTCCTATAAAAGTAAGAGATTGTTCAAGTAATCCAAATTCTTAGCTCTCAGAAGCAATAAGCAAAACTGAACAACTTGAAAAACTATGTAAATCAAAATTTCCCCTACCACCTAACCTAGTCAAAAATTAAAATTTCTGGAAAAAAAAAAGGCAAGTAAAAGCATAATTTGCTACATAAACAGAGCATATTATTGTAAAACAAAATCGAGAGAGAGTAAAACTGAAATCGAACCCAACACTGATTCAACAAATTTATGTACGATCGCACCCAAATTTGACTTAGAATGCCCTTAACTTTACATCCAGCACCAAAACCCCAATCCAATCCATTAAATTTCAATAAAAATGGAGATACAAAATTGCAATGAAAGCAAAGGAGAAGAGGTAGATACCTGAGACGCCATTAGGGTATTTGGAATTTCAAGAAAGCTGAGGAAGAATTGAGAAATTTTGTTATGGATTTGATTGGATGCGGTCAAACCCAGATGGTCATTTTATAACAGAGAATAAAAAAATAAAAAACAGAAAAGGAGATGAAGACGATATGTTTCTGGCGGTGGAATCAACCACGCACCGGAAAAGCTTGACCCGGAAAACGTAGTAACGTAAAGTAAAAGCAACACCTATTCCATGAATATGAAGAAGAAAACAATATACTTTTATATTCCTTTTTACGGTTTTATATTCTTGTTTTTTCTTTTCACTTTTCTCTTCAATGAAAATAAAAAAATTGTTTAGTATTACGATTTAGTGTAGGATAATAATATTTACATATTTATTTTTATCTCTCACATATATTTGTTAATCTTTTATCAATGATCTTATTCAGTTCGTTCGATCTGACAGCTGTAAATTAAGAAAAGTGTGTGGTAAGTAAAATTATGTGTGTAGATAACACTGCATGTCGTGATAATCTTCTCTATTTGTAAATGTTGTATTTGCAATTTCCTTTTTGGTGGAGAATAATATGAATGCATCCATTTGGGAAGAGTGATTTGATACACGAGGAGAGAGAGTCTGAAATCGAAAGGTAATGTGTTGAAAATGAAGGTCATGTTTGTGGAGACATTCCATCACTTGCAAATGAATTTATATTCTGAATTAAAATAAATATATGGCATTCTGTATTTAGTTTTCCTATTATTTTCAATTACATTATGCGGGATTATCGATCTCAGAGAAAGTGTGTGGTTGTTGAACTTGAAGCTACTGAACAACTTCTCTAGAAGCAGCTGGTGTTTCAAAAGTAGTGAGTAGGTTTGAGTTTAGACATGTCAACTAACTGACGCCACCAACGGTAGAATCTTTGCATGGATAATGGATGTGGCGATCGTACTTCAAGAAGTTGCAGTACACAGTACAATGTACAAAGCATCATAACTAGCTTTCCACAAAATTGTACTACCTAGCTTTATCCCTTTCAACACGAACAAAAATCGTTTTGTTTATGGTCCGATAAAGTTTGTTGTATTTTTTCAAATCATCGATATTTATACTACGTAGTGAGATGGAATTGAGCTGAACCACACAACGAGCCAGTTGGAATACATCGGAGGCTTGGAATTGTGGGTTTGTAGCAGTGTGTTTTGTCTCTCACTCCTAGAGTTCTCAATAGTCTCTCACTCCTCTTCTCTGTGAAACACTAGACCCCTCTCTTTCTCTTTTTTGAGTGACACCACCAACGGAGTAGCACCGCCACCACCTAGCGAAGAGGGAAGGTGAGAGTGAGGGAGAGTGTCCCGAGGGAAAGAGAGTGAGCAGGGAGTGTATGTGGACCATACTAGTGTTGTAAAATGAGTGGATATTAACGAGAGAGAGAGAGAGAGAGAGAGAGAGAGAGAGAGAGAGAGAGAGAGAGAGAGAGAGAGAGAGAGAGAGAGAGAGAGAGAGAGGCTGTATGTGGACTATATTAATGTTGTAAAATGAGTCGATATTAACGAGGGAAAGTGAGAGTGAGAGAGAGTGTGCCAAGGGAAAGAGAGTGGATTGTATTAATGTCGTAAAGTGAGTGGATTGTTTGTTAATATATCATACCAGACAGAGACAACAACAAATTCATCCAAATAAAATTGGTTGCCAAATACCTCAAGACAAAATTTCCAAAGAAGAATATACAATTAGAGGAATTTTTTTTTTTTGAACAAACAATTAGAGGATCTTAGTCATTGGCAATTTGACTAATTAAAATGAATGGAGTTGCCAATGGCGTCCATGTGTAACAAAAGACAAACTATATAACTGCTGATGCACCATGGAAAGTTGTTTTTCATCCTAATCTACTTATATCTTGATGCCAAAACTTAATTAGACAAATCCAATCCAAATATTAGATTTTTTTTTTTAAAGGGGACAACTTGTAACAAATCACGGTTATCCATTTTTAGATAGGTTATAGAGAATTTCACTTGGCCTGTGGCCACAGTCAAGCAGACTCACCAGCTCCGAGCATCGAATCTAAAACCTCTGACATGTTTTTTGTTTATTAGAGAGCCATAATTCGAGCCCTTATCATTAGGCCACTTGTTATGATTCAGTCCAAGTATTAAATTGAACTGACCAATTTTCTATCAGCTTAGGAAATGTCGTCAAAATCCTAACACAAATCAGCCTGTGGAATTATAGGGCTTATCATGGAGGTAAACGATATGAGCACATATTTTTTTACTGTTGTTGGGCCAAAAACTTTGAAATTATAGGCCTCATTAGGTAGTGAATACCAAGGTCAATTTTAGCACAAGGCCGAATGGCCCAAGGTTCAAAATTAGCCTAGGTGAGCTTCTACTTTACACTAAAAAGATTAAAAATAAAATAATAATAACGTTATATTGACGTATTGATGACATATAAAGAACATCCATTAAATATAGACATTACAATAAGTTCCCGTAAAATGGACAAATTATCTTTTTTCTTGCCAAACTTTGAATGTTGTGGTGGTCGAACTAAGTCCCCACTTCACTTATTTGTTAAGTTTTTTAATTAAAAAAAAAGTAACGAGAGAATTTGACCAAAAAAAAGCTTCTTCTTTTATTCCACGTGAATGCCACATAAAGCTGTTTTGATGCCAAGTTATTAAATTTGACATCTATTTAACATATTAAACGGAATCCCTCCCGAGTGAAGTGAATATTGAGTTTTAAAATATAAAATGACGAATTTTAAGTTATAGATAGCAAAATGAAACCAAAATCAAATATCTGGGAGCGTAGTTTAAAAAAATTAATAAAAAGTAGAAAGAACATATTCAATTCCTTGTCATCCATCTAACAAGGGGGAGCATATATACAAACTATTACTTTAATGAGAATATTGATCTCCTATGGATTCTTGTATCACGAATAATGATTATGGTTGTCAGTTGATCAACGGGAATATCGTATTCGGATTGAAATGGCATAACTGTGCACATCCAATGGCTGGTAGTTTAATTTCATTGGCCAATTTGTGTTACGTATCAGTAATGCATGGCATCAGGACCTTCCAATATATGATTTGGTACTTTGGAAAGATAATTATTCCTGAAGAAGCCCTTTAAAGTTGGCTAATTCAACACTTAGGTATGATTGATTCATTTGTGCCGAAAGCTATTTGTTCCCTTCAAAATAATCCGTATATGGCTAAAAATACTATGGTAATTAAATCCAGTTTGGCATTTCCTTTCAAAATAATATATACATATATAAAACCAAGCATAATTAATATATACACATTTTTATACCACCTTAGGTGGCATTTGATGTAGATAGCCACATCATTTGAATTAATCAGTTTTTTTAATTTAGTTCATTATTTAATGAACTAATAATTAAGAAAAACTAGTTAATTAAATGATGGTTGTGGTATACGAGGAGTCTTTCTCATTTCTTTCCTTAGGTTTTGCAAATTTTTCAAATGATGTGCCTGTCCACATCGGATACTATCTAAGATGGTATAAAAATATGGTATAAAAACATGGTATGAATAGCATTACTCGTATATATATGACGAATGACGCATAGATCCAATTGAAGTTGTGGATGCTTTCTCTCCATATAAAACGGTCTGCATGTTCTGCTTATTCACCATGAGTTGATCAAAGAAAACATCAAGCAAGCTAGCTAGCGAAGTTATTTAGAGGAAGAGACATGTCAAGGTCATCAAGTGTCATAACTCTGCAAGAAGCCGCACCACCACGCCTTGTCCGCATGGAGCGGAGGCCTACTTTTGGAAAAAGATTGGAGACTATCGACGAAGAGAGTGAGCAAGGAGATCGTGGCGAGAAGCAGCAGTTACCTGGATTTGGATCGGCAAGTAACAAGGCTGAATTTTCCAAACAAAATCATGCTGTGGTTGCTCGTTGATCAAGTTATGAATAAGCATGTCCATGTATTTAAGTAGTTTAACCTAAAAATTAGCAAGTGTACGTATGTTATTTGCAGAGCTAAAGTTGTTGCCTTTGGAGCAATACTACATACATATATGCTAAAGTTGTCTCAATACTACTCTCTCGAAATAATGAAAAAGGGGTGGAATAACAAAACAAATGAACATAATAACATTCGTGACATTTTTGAACAATAATCTTGTAGCCTAGTTGAGAATCACAACACCATCTTCAAGTTTCATAGATGTTGGCGTTGAATTTGATTTGATTTTCTACGCTACACAATCTCATTGTATGCACACCAATGAAAAAAATTCAACGCCAACGTCTTTGAAACTTGAAAACGCTGGAGGAAAATTCTTTTGCAAATAGATTTTAAATCGTGATCAATCTTTGGAACCCCTTAAAATCTTATTGTATTACTGCACGGAGATTTCAAATGGTTACACATAATGTCATATAGTATCATGTCAATTCGTATAGAAAATTCTTTGTCTAGTTGCAGTCTTAGGGGCAGCTCTGATTGGTGATATAACTACGTACTTGCGCATAACCAAATCACGAGTACAACTGATGAAGAGAAGATTTCAAAGAGGAATAAACAGCATGCCAGCCATTCTGCGAGGGGTGCACCGTGTCCCAAAAGAAAGACCGTTCGGGATGACTGCATATGCTGTACTTCTTTGCTCCAGTACTCTCGTCCACACTACCGCATGAGTATTCGCTGCTCACCCCCACACAGCATGGTTTTAGTGGTTCATCAATCTGGAACGTCGTGTTTCCTGATACACCAAGAAAGCAGATGCTCAATCAACAACTTGACTTCTCATAAACAAGCATGTCACAGAACGCATAGATTATGCAGCGACTAAGATATTAACCAATGTTCACTTCAGTTACAAGATATCAAAATATATAAATCATGCGATAACATGTAGATGAGACGTTGCCTAGTGCGCGTAGTCAAGTACCACGCAACAATTACTTGATATAAAATAGAGGAGGAACTAAAGAGATCGATGGTCAGCTACTTGGTGGTTCATATATCACGCCTTGTTAAAAATGTCATACGTACTGCATTCCTTTCTATACAAATTTTTCCTCTTGTTTTTCGCATGATGACTTTTGTGGAGTGGTGTGTTAATAACAGCTCCTATTAAACGCAGTTACGTACCTTGACGGTCTTTTTGGGGATTAATTGCAGATGAAAATGCGTCATAGAGATCCAAGATTACAAATGCAGATTTGTTGGACTCCTTATTCAACTGCTCCACCTTTTGGCGCAAAACTTGGTTGTGGAACACTGAAGCCAAGTTGAGCGATTCACTGCAGTTCTGATAGGAAAGAAAGGAAGTTAAGCGCGGAATACATCCCATGGGCTCTACTGCAGTAACCATTATTTTTGGCACTCCCAAATCACGTATACGCCTCAAATCCACAGCAATCTGCTTAACAACAGATTTGGTGAACTCCGCCAAATCCTGTCATTAATTTGGAGGAATATCAGTGCTGGAGTTAGCAGCAAGTCTCACAATCCAATATATATTTGTGGCCATGCAAAGAACCCTAAACTAGTTGTATACTGATTAAAAAAAATTTCAATTTTTTTTTAAAGCCATTAATAATCTTTGTATCACTTGTTTGAAGGAAAATCTCATTAATTAATCATAAAATTGCAAGGTATTTCTCAGTGGTGTTGCGAGTGTGATGCTTATATATATATAGATCAACCATCGTGAGTTTGATTCGTGTTATTTTATTGTTATAGTGGTGTGAGTTTGATAGGAGTGAGTCTATATATTTAATGCGGAGCATATGTACTTTTGTATTTTATTATTGATTACCTCTTTTTGACTCTCTCTCTTATAATTTATTATATATGTGTGGAAACACTCATAAGTTCAATATATTAAAATTAAAAATAAGAATCACTCTCATAGCATTCGGATTTTCCGACCAACCGTAAAAAATTTGATTTCTATATTATTGGTATCACGCTCAATTTTCCAGAACTAAATAGTATTCATCACAAAAACACGTCTTTAACACATTGTAGCATGTATAACCAAAACGTACTAAAATTTAAAACTACACACACGCATTATATAGAGTTAGGTTAACCACCACTTGCCTGACTGCCATTGCCTGTTCTAACCAAATGAGTTCCGTAGTCGTTCCCCGCAACGGACACGAGAGCTATGGACGATTTAATTAGGTCGCGTTTGGCATACAGTTTTTCTTGTTCAACTAGCTGTTGGAAAAAGTCGATTTGGATGGTCAAGTTTGGTTCACTCACCAACGTCTCGAAAACTCCCGTACCTCCATAGGCAAAGTTAATTCCCTTCTCCAATTCCGATATGTTCGCAGATTGTCTCAATGCGTAAGGAACTGGAGGTCTTAGGCCCAAGTATTCAGCTACATGTATACATAAATGTTAATTGCAACATATCATTAATTAGAAACTTAATTATTGATCTTTTAGTTTCATTTTACTCCTTGAAATTGGATTTGTCTCACTTTGTTCTTGAAAGTGCCAAAATCGAGCATTTCACCCATTTCCGTCAATTCTGTCTCATGAAAGTTAAATGAAAAGACAGATGAGACATTTTATACCATTCTGCCAGAGATGAGCCATTGTTGTTAGCGAGGTATGAAAATTTTAAACTCTATAAACCTCTAAAATTGCCAAATTTCTCCTAATGTGGGTGTAAATAAGGTGAAATAGCTCGATTTTGACAGTCTAAGAGAATAAATGGAGAGAAAATTAATTTTAAAAGAAAAGTGAGACTAAATGATAGTATCACAGAGCAATTCAATTAATAAGCCTTAATTAGAAGCAAAACTGAAATTTATACTACCATATGCTAGGATGCTCATTCATACATTATTCTATTTCTAATATAACCATATACCTACACTTAAAAAATAGAGGAAAACAAAAGAAAAACCAAAGAAAATGACTTCAAAACTTTAAATTTTACCAAAAGTCATATAATAACTTTAGGTAAGGACTAAAGAAAGAAAAGGAAAAAAGAAAAACTCAACCAAAAGCTCGTGCAAGGCGCACACCAACTCGTGTTGGGCTTAAAAAATAGTCAGTGTTCAATTTAAGAAATAGTGTATTATCCGTGTTCAGTTTTAAAAATAGTCAGTTTAAGAAATATGAGGGAGAAGAGAGAGGAGAGAGAGTGTATCTGTGTGATAGAGGCGCATCAATTTTCTATTATTATTTTTATTATATTAAATTTTTGTCATTTCACTTCAAAAATATCATTCTACATTCCTTAAAATTGTATTTTTCTTTTTAAATATAGAAAATTAGAATGAAAAATAAAATTTTTGAAGTGCCAATGACAATTCTCTTCATAAAATTCAAACTTAAAAACCTCATATACAAGTAAAGATAAATATTATTAGACTGTAATAATTATACTGAAATCTAAAGAAAAAAGAGTCTTAGAGTTGAGAGAGTAGGAAACCGAACCTAAATAATCAGTGAGCACACGACCATCGGAAAACCGGCCGGCCGGCTTTCCAGGAAAAGTGATCCCATAAGGTTCCTTCCATGAAGGAGACACAGATTTTCTGATATTCCCAGTATCAACATACGAGTCCCCCAGTACGAAAAATTTCATAGAACCATCATTTCTGCGGCGGTAATGGTGGTGGCGGCGGTGGTGTGCCTCAAGAACTTCTGCTACTACATGTACAAAGCAATTTATAAAAAAACAGAGTAAATATCCAAATGAACGAAAATATAATTTTGTAATGTTGAAAATTCAATAATAATTAAGTTATTTGACTAACCAGCAAAAGCGGCAACACATAAAAGAAGGAGACAAAATGAAGAGGCGACGGTGGTTTTCTTCTCCATTTGAAGCCAGATTTTGGTGAAAAGACGCTGCGATGATTTATATATACATATACATGTACTTTACTCAAGAGTCAAGAGCATTAGGTTTTACAGGTTAGAAAACGAAAAATTAAAAAAAATTAAAAAAAAATGAAAATTCATATGATACAGTTCCAGATGCTCCATTCAAATTCAAAATTAATTGACCTTCTAATTAACCTTATTAGTACAATTTCCATTTAAGAAGTTTTCCTTGTTGGAACTTGTGAGTGGGCACATCGCCTAAACTTAAAGCTAAAGTTCTCTTTATAAGTGTCTACACTCACTTATAGTTTGAAAAGAATTGAGCCTTGTCATGGACCTTAGACTTTAGACTTGAAGGGTTTGGATATATATATAAAATGTCAAAGATTAGCCTTGGGCCTTGGAGCTCGGATGGATGAAAACACAAGTATCAGTTTTATGTTTTTGGTTTTTGAATTGCTTTTTTAGTGATTAAAGCTTATTACTATTTTTTTTTCCGGCCTTATGGGTTCAAACACCCTCTCATTCTCATAGTGTAAATTAGAGTAGTAGTACCAGTTATATTTGTAAGTACTTTTAAAATAGCTGAATATACTTTTAAACCACCAAGAGCGCATTTGATCATGTTTGGCAAAACAAGTTAAAAATACTCCGAAGGTTGAAAATAACACTTTAAGTGCTTTTCGAAAGAAGCAACCGTTGGATTCTCATTTATTTGAGTGATGATAACCACTTTTACTCAACACTCCATGTCAGTTTTTTTTGACCCGCAGAGAAAGACGCAAGCAGCTTCATGTTTTCCTGATCCTGCCATTTCTCCCTGTTCAAATACGGAGAGCTAAAGGAGTGGGATGGGGAAGAGAATTAGACGAGAAAGATGAACCCGAGTGCCTTCCTCTGCGTGTCAAAAGACAAATGGATAATTCGATACGCCTTAACATAAGTAACATTAAGAACTCAATGTAATACGTATAATAATTCAATCTTTTTCTTTTGAAAAGTAAAATTGTTACTATCAAGTATCAAAGGTTAAAGGAATTCAACGTAGTACAGAATAATTCATTTCTCGGTGGCAAATCTCCCGATAACTTCCTCTCTCATTCATCTGGTTGCTGCTGGTCTGGTCTGGCCCCTGCTACTGTATCTTGGAGGGCTAGTCTTGGCAACGTCAACGACTATCATCCAGCCGTTTATGATCTGCAGGCAACATTAACACAAAATAGGCTAAGCTTTTATCTTTCTCGAGGGTTACAAGACTAGGCCTGTGTGTTTGATTTATTGAGATCGGATGTATACAAAACGAAAACCATTTCGAAACTTGCCTTGCCATTCATCTCTTTGAGAGCTACGCTAGCAGCTTCCTCCGTGGTGTATTCTATGAATGCATAACCTTTGGACCTTTTAGAAATTTTGTCCATTATTATTTTAACTGTTGAGAAAAGCAGCTCATCAGCACGAGCATACCAATTCCAGGAAATCAGAAACCCCGTTTTAAGCTATAAAAAAAGGGTAGTACCTTCAACAAGCTCTCCATAGCCTTCAAACGCAGCACGGAGGGTTTTCTCGGATGTATAAAACGATAGGCCTGTTCAGAAAGCAAGATCCTTTTAAGGGAATATGTAATGAGGAAAAAAACAGCTTTAAAAAGTTATGAATATTGAGATCTTATGAATAATTACAATGAATAGGGTGCAAAGGAATCCTATTCAAATAAATGAATGTTTAAGACCAGAATTGAATTTGCAACATACCAGTCACAAACAGTTTCTTTGTTTTTGTGGGGGTTGTTTCACTTGCCGCTCCAGAAGTTGAGAGATCAGTAGAATTCTGTAAATTATTACCTGAGAAACGCATAGCTAACTCATATAAATGTTTACGGTGGAAGATACTGTTCAATGATAGCATTGATGCCATCAAATAGAAACAGACCTAACCTAACAAATGTTGAATATAAAATAAAATTGGGTTCTTGAAAGGAAAAGCAAAGTAAATAGTCATGACAGTCTATAAATTTGTTAATGTCAGTTTGTTTATAACCAATTTCATATTTTCTTCAGGAATCAAAAACTTCGTATCAAAACATCGAGAAACAACGTATTCCACAGATGAAACAGAAATACTTAATGTGACAAAGAGTCATAATCAAAACATCAAGAAACACGGACTTTCTACCACTTGGTAAACATGGTATAACTGATGCCATCATCTAGTGGAAGAAAAATCAGGAATGAACTTCATAACTTAGAAGATAACCACTGTCCAACGAAGGGTCAAGCTCCATCAAATAATCCATCAAGCCTCTCCAAATACTTAACATTGGTCAAAAATGAGCAACCAAAATAATTTGAAGAACACCAGGAAGACATGACCTGTTAAAAATGAAGCTCCTTTTTCACAGGATGGTCAGATAACCTAAATTTTGTCCGTAGTAATATTTTCCTCCGGCTTTCTCCATGCGGTTCATCTCATTTACACCATTTTCTACCCATACCAAAATTCAAACCTTTTATTTCCAGGACAAAAATAGTATGTGATTTCTATATTTTATACTCCCAAGTCATGCATCTTAAGAACTTCTGTAAAAAATTGCTTATCCAGTCACCAAAGTCCCCAAGTCCCATTAATCTACATAACCTTTTAATTCTTGTCTCTTGGATAACATTACACTGGCAGATTTAAATCGTCTAAAAGTATTGAGCAGTCACAAAACAAGTGTGCTATCATATTTTCTGCATGGACATAAGTCACAAGAAGAAGCAGATCTTAGGTTCAAAAGGCATTCAAAATCTCAAATCAAAAAGCAAAGTTCTTACTTAACAATGAGTTAGAATATCTTATATCTAATTCTAAGATGACAACCACAAAAGATATTGTTCGTGAAAGATCATATCCAAGTTAGAAAAGTAAAAACCTCCATAATCTTTATTCTCCAACTCCCAATTCTTGTCAGGCTCAACAGATAAAACCCCAGGAACACCTGCAGCATATAGGATCATGAGCCATCAAGAGGACAGGTGTATTAACACAAATGTGGCACAGAAAAATTAAGAGCATACACTAACCAGCAACTTCCTTTGCACACTCTTCATCAAGTTCACAACAGAACCCAAAGTTAGATTGCCAGGATACATGATAAATACACATTTGTGCATCCTTCTCGCTACCGAAAAAATGAAGCACAAATTAGAAAAACAAGGTAGTATAAGAAAGGCAGCAGCGTTGATGCTCATAATCCAATACTTACTTCCCCAAGACCTTTGTTAGTATTTGAGCATAATAATCCACCATTTGTGCCTTTGTAACAACCCCAATGCTGGGTTTATCCATTCGAACAAGCCACCTTTTTGTATTCAAAAGAGGAAACAACAAAGCACTTTCACTTCGAGAGGACGACATATTACTTGACTTTACATTTGGGGGACTATAATCCTTCTTTTGAGAAACATAATCCGGGTCAGGCTTAACCAACAAAACCCCCGGTAAACCTACAACAATTTCATAAAATGAATTTAGTCATTCAAAACTGAGAACAACGAATGATCGAACCTCAAAAAAACTCATAATCTGATTAAACATATTATATCTGAAGTACTCACTCATTTCATCAAACCACAACATATATAAAACACTAACATCTACTCTGCAGAAAAACCAATTCAATAACACATAAAGTTAAAAAGAATCGAACTTACGTGCGAGCTTGCAGGAAGTTTCTTCGTCAATATCACAACAAAACCCAAAATGGGTATCCCAAGAAGCATCATATATACACATTTGAGCATCCTTCTCACTGAAAAAACCAACATCAAACCACGACTCAGGCTAAACTCTAAGCAGTACAAAAATAAAGGAAATAAGTTACGGCATACCCACTTGCCCAAAACGGTTCGAAGGGTTTCGACATAGTATTCAATAACTTGCTGTCTGGAAATTGCCGCCCCTTGCGGCGGAGCCTTCATGAGCACCACCCAGTGGTGGTTGTCGCTGGAAGCGGAAGACGAAGGAAGAGAAGTGGAAGGCGATGCTGTCGCTGAAGTTGAAGCAGCGCATGATGTTTTAACGGAGAAACAAGTGCAAGAAGTGAAGGAAAATGAAGGGAAATTAAAAGGGTTGTTGTGGATTGGTGAGATGGGGAATTGGAGGTTGGGAGTCGGGGTCTGAGACTGAGTTTTGGGAGGTTTGAATGACAATCTTGTGGATGCGATAACTCCTGCCGGGGTACAGAGAGACTCCATGGCTGCCTAGCTGCCTGCTATGAAAAGTGTGTGAAAGATATTATTGTAAGGGCTGTTATTAGCATTACAAAAAAATTGTGTCAATAACAATTTTTTGGAATAAATACTAGTTATTTTTCTCTTAGGGGAGTAGCACATCTCATAAAAATATGGAAAGTATCGGGTTTTATGCTATGAATTGGTGAATTTATTTGACTATGATCATAAACACGGTAAAATTTTCCATAACCTCACCGGACCAAAAGAGATGAATACCAGTTGTTCCCTTTTTTTTTTTTAAATTTAAAAAAACACTTAGAAATGCTTACAATTTTTGGATAACGCTCACTTGCTACTCTAAGAAATATGACGTGAAATTTTCTGTTACAACCAATTCATCAATATCATCATGCAATCAAGTTCTTCCAAAACAACAGTTTTTATCTCCATATTTTTTCAGCCTTGTTAACATGAACATTTATTATCCTCAAGTTTTGTAGTTTTCAACATTTGGTACATGAAATTTTTTTCGTCCCAAAGTCATACCTAAAGTGTTAATTTTGGAACAGTCTCATACATCAGTTAGTCTAGCTATTAAAGCTGTTAACTGATGACGTGACGCCTGTGTGGACAATGACTGGTCACCACGTGTCAATATAGGGCCCACGTGAATGTTAAAAATATTTAAAAAATTTTAAAAAAATTATGGGCGTTCACTCCCTCCCCTCTCATCCCTGCACCCATCATCCCCACACACCCACCCATTCCCCTCATTCTCCTTCCTTTCTCTTCTTTCCCCTCTTCCTATCTATCCTCTGTGACTTGCAAGTTGATTAAGGGCTTAGAGATTTGGATCTTATCAATGGTATTATTCTTCTTGCATCCTGGTTTCCCTCCTATGCACACCCACCCACCATTTTTTTTGCCACAATTGTTGCGCACAAGGCTTCGATTTGCGAGGTCATGGATGCTGCATTCGCACCCTTTCTTACTAAGGTCTGCCGTGAATTGGCTCTCAGCGCTGAGGGCGACTCAACTCCAACCCTGATGTCCGCTATTAGCGACGGAGAGTTTCTGATCCATCCCCGATGTCTTTCGATGCCGCTGCATCCATCAATCTCAGTCACAAAACACTTCAAAAAGTTGGATAACTCGAAGGAGACGACAACCCACTGCGAAACTCCTTGGTAATACCCATTGATTCCGTTATGTCGTTGCTCTCTTCTTCACCATAATTGCGAACAATGACAATTACTCTTGTCAAGCATATTTGAAAGATTCGTTGGCATCGACCATTCAAACTAGTGTGCAGGGTTTTGTTTCTCCTCTGAGGACAAAGAACCCACCAAACTTGCAATCCCCTTTCTGCTTGTAGACCAACACGTCAGTGATTCCATTAACCTCGCAGAGTATGGAGTTTAAAAGAGCTTCAACTCACAAATTATATGTCTTTGTATGTTGACCTCAACGCATACGAACACCACGAAACGTCTACATGAGGTATTGACATCCTTGCTTTCCAATGTTAACAAATTGGAAGGACAAATGGTATTAGATTTTACAGTTTATTCTGGCATATTATACTGGTGTTATTGTGATCATGTATGAAGACTTCTTGACTGATAAATGTGGATGGGTTAATTAGTATCTTGTGGGAAATTTTGTGAAGAAAGATTTTTATGCATTGAAACTGTTTGAGAAAATGTTTGAGAAAGGTAGTGAAGACAAAATGGAAATATCTCACTGGAGAGGCCTCTGCAGTTTCGAGAACACTAATTATATCTGGAATCCCTCTGGTTACACAATTATTGTTTGAGCTTTTAATAAGTAAATTTCAAGGAATCTCTGCTACTTTTCACCAATATGCTACTAGCGGACCACAAATTGAAAATGAGCTTTTCCAATTTAAAAATGTGGAGTTCGATCATGTTGTGAAGGGAATTAAGTATGTGGGTGTCAGATGGATATCACTACCAATTGCTCCAATCTTAATTCTTTTGTTTGAAGAAATTACTGCGAGACGACTTTACGATTTGGGTGTGCGGGGAAGATGGATGTAGGAAAGATAAGGGAGGGAGAATGATGGAGGGGTCGGGAGGGAGGGGTGAACGCCCAAATATATATATATAATTTTTTTTAAAATTCATGTTGCCCTTCGTGGCGCCCAATCATTATTCACGTGGGCACCACGTCATCAGTTAACGACTGATTTAAAAGTCAGACTAACAGATGTATGAGATTGTCTCAAACTTAACACTTTAAGTATGACTTTGGGATAAAAAAAATTTCATGTACCAAATGTTGAAACCATTCTTTTTATTTTATTTTATTTTATTTTTATCGAAACCCAGCTAGCTACAAGCTTTGAGCCGCACCACCACCACGCGAGTCCTGAGTCGCGATGCACTTAAGAGCATCCCGCTCCACTTGAGAACCTAAGGAAATGACGCCGTTTGGCGTCATCCCCAACCCAGAAAACTCCAACCTCACTTGAAGCCGAGACCATGATTTTGTCGTCCTTTTTTTTTCTTCTGGAAATCATGACCTACAGTTGTGTTCTTTGGGTTTTGCATCATCATCTCCGACGATGTCTCTTGAATTTTCGTTGAAATTCATCGAATTTGAGGATTCCCCATTTTGAATCCTCTCGGTTCTACCCTCTCTTAACGTCAATGATCCGCTTTCGTCGTTAAGATTGGTTCTTCAACGAACCGCATGCAGCCATGATACAAAAGAAAGTTACCATGCTGTGATTTATGTTATGTTTATATTTAGAGGCAAGACATGACAGATGAACATGAATCGATACTCGGTGACGTCACGTGTTGATCTTAGATGTATCCTGGGATCTGAACGTGACAATCGAATGAGGAGAGATTGAGATTTCACAGTGAGAAGTTGTCGGTGGCGGAACGCCTTCGTTTACGAGGGCAATTGTCTTCAAGGAACCCAACAAAACTCTCACCTTTGAGGAATTTCACATCCCTCACCCCAAATCCGATAAACTTCTCATCAAAACCCGGGGTGGGGAAGAGGATGTCCTTGTGAATGTAGTGGTAGGCAAATGAGTGGGCCTCATTCATGTCACATCATCACTTAACAACTGAATTGACAAAAAATTTAACGAAAGTTTGAAATCGAGTTCATAATTTAAAGTATGACATTATAATTTTTGAAATATGATATGAGGCATGTGATTGTGATGCGACTCAAAATTAAAATAGTTTTGTGTAATATATCATCTCTAGCAACAGTGCAACACCCATTTTTCTTTTAAAAAAAAAAAGAAGCCAAAAAGAACCAAAAGAGGCACGTGTCACGCGTGAAAGAAAATTCACCCACTCGCAGAACACACGGAATCCATCGTCAAACCCTATCTGTGCCTTCCTCTGCAATTCCATTCGTTGTCTCTCTCTCTCGCTTTCCCTTTCTCGTTCCGAAGCCCTAGATTAACCCCCAATCTGACATGAAATCCAAACCCCAAAATCTCACTGGGGTTTCAGTCTCAGCCTCAGCCTCAGAGGACACACACGTCCTTTGATGAATTGTTCGCCTCCCTTCCTCAAACCCTAGCCCCGATTTTCTTTCCCCTTTCTCCTTTCGATTGCGCGTGTTTGACTTACCCAGAGAGAGGGAGAGAGAGAGAGAAATAGGGAGCGATCGATAGGCCATGGAGGGCTCTGTGGTGGAGGATCTCGGAGCCCCGGAGTCATGGGAGGTCGCCGGTTTAGACGAGACCATGAACCGCCTGATGCTTTCCTCCAACAAGGATTCCAAGCCCCCGCAAACCCTCAACGACGTCCCGCCTCTGGTTTCCTCTTCTTCCGATGCTTCTGATAAGTTTTCTGAGGATGCCGTCAATCAGGTCGACCAGTTCCTTCGCGAGGCCTTGCAAAACCCTCGGGAGCGCCTATCAAGTAAGCTTTGCGTTCATCCCCAAGCTCAAGTTCATGTTTTTGCTTCTCAAGAAAACTCGAGACGAAATTGAATTTGAATGTGGATTTTTTTTTTTTGGGTTAATTCGTTATAGTTTTTGTTCCATGATCTTATGTGGGTTGTATGCGACTTGTTGCCTGTTCCACATTGCTTGCATTTTCTGCCCATGCCGTTAAGGTTCTTTTTTGAAATGTATGACCTTTTTGGGGTGTATTTATCATGTGTGAATAACAGAAACGAATGCATATGAAAACGCAATAAGCTACTGGCCGAACACTTCCATTCATAATTTGAGCTGATATAGTTTTGAGCTTTTATACTTACTCGGAAAGCTATAGAGATGAAGATGACTTGCTATAATATGTCTTCTAACCCATGAAATGGTTCTCCATTTTATTATATCTTTTAGTGCACATTCACATGAAAACGGCCTCAAGATTCATTTAGGTAGTGGTAGTTTCTAAAAGGGTTTAGTAGATATTGAAGGTGAAAGAGTGATTACTAGTTCTACCTTATCAAACCTTGCTGATCCCAAACCTAATCAAATTGGAATGTTTGACATGAATTTTGTGTGCGATTATGGGAGAAGTTGGTAGGTCGTTCAGGGTTGGAGGAGGAGTAGAAGGATTGTTTTTTGTTGTAATAGAAATAAGTGAGTCAGTTCTGGTAAAACTGAAAAGAGGGAAATTTGCTCAACTTCCTATATAAACTTCTCAATTAGTGTGGTGAATGAACTAGAAGTAAACCTTATTTTCTTGCAATCTTTTATTGTCTTCATGGCCATTTTATCATAAGTATTATTTTATGTTTGGATACATGCCATCAGGATGTGATGCCTTGTTTGGATTAACTACAATAAACCCTATTCATAGATATCTTTTTGTGCAGTTTTACGAATGGAGCAAGATGTGGAGAAGTTTATCCGTGATCCTATTCAGCAGCAACTAGAGTTTCAGCAGTTGCCCACTTCTTATTTACGCTTGGCTGCACATCGTGTGGCTCAGCATTATTCGCTTCAGTCAATGGTTTTATTAGATAATAATTTACCTGATGGCTCTGGTTCCAGAATTATTGTTCGTAAAACTCCTGAGTGTCGATTCCCTCTGATTCGCCTAGCAGACATCCCTGTTAATTTACCGTCAGAAGACAGTGGTGTTACTAAGGTTGCAATAAAACAGAGGCCACAAAAAGGGTCACAGGGTGGAAACAGTGCAAACTCAAACTCGTTGAAGGCAAACAGTGCTAAAAGTGTGGAAGAACGGAAAGAGGAGTATAACAGGGCTCGTGCACGAATATTTAACTCTAGTATTAATATGAGTGGCAGTCAAAGTGGGAAATCAGAAAGTGAACCAAAACAGCAGGATACTCCACAACATGTTCCCTTGGTGATGCCAAAGGTGGAAGATAAATCAAATGTTTCTGATTTGCACTCTGGTAGGGGTTTAATTGAGTCTTCAACAAGTAGCAGTAGAACAGCTAGAAGTAGGCCAGAGAAGGAGCCGGTTGGGAGGTACAAACCAAATAATAGGGTAGCTATATTTAGGGATCGTGAGATTGACTGTAAGGACCCTGATTATGACAGGAGCTATGACAGGTATGGTTTACAATTTCTGTAGTGACCATTTATTCTTCTCCCCCCCTTTTTTTTTTGAAGAACAGATCATGGCAGGAATGTTTTTTTTTTTCCTTTTCTTTCTTATTTGGTAATGAGATAATGTCTGTTTATTCTAAGAAAAGTGTTTGGTGATGAAATCCTATCTCATAATTGTTTTCGTGGCATCCAGTTTTACTATTTGTGTAAGCTATCACGTCTGTTTTCTATTGACAAGATTTTATTCGTTTGGTAAGCAATTGTTCCTTCAAAATTGTTCCTGTTGTTGGTATTGAAGTTTGTCCTTTCATCCATGAGGGGACCATGATCTTTTTGTGTTTGGAGGCAAAATATTGTCTCATAATTGTTTTTATGGTCTTTTTCTATTTGCTCTGTTTGCTTAAGCTACCCTTCCCTTTCTTTTATTTTTAGAAAAAACAAATAAAAGAAAATATGATCTTTCTATCTATGCATATTATGGTTCCTTATCAGCATTGCTATTGTTGTTGGTATTGAAGCCTGTCCTCTATGGTGACCATGATCTTTTTGGATGATCTGGTCATTACATAGCTCAAACTCTTAAGCATATGCCTTCAGATACTTACCTCAAATGTTCATTTTTTAATCCAACTTTTTCCGTAATGAATGCTGCAAGTTGATAGAATCCGACAAAGTAAGAACGTAAAAGGTGTAATATTGTTGTCCCCCTAGTTTCCATGTAACCCTGACCAGAAAATTGTTTAGAATCCAACAAAGTAAGAATGTAAAAGGTGTAATATTGTAGTCCCCCTAGTTTCCATGTAACCCTGACCAGAAAATTGTTCTTGAGCACAAGTTGTGTAGCTCCAATTTTATTTGGTCTTTTCTATTTTATAGGTAACCAAAGTTTATGGTTAAATATTTGCAGGTACATGCAAAGATTTGATCCACGGTTTGGATTCAGTGGTGGCCCATACACCATCCAGCCTATGTATACACCTGCATTGAACTACAATACCGAATTCCCTCAACTTGGTTCAGCTCACAGGCCTCAGATTTCTACTGAGCATCAGCCTCGTCCTCTCCCACAACATCTACCTGGGCCTTGGGTTCCACCATCACCTCCTGCAGGAATTGGGTATGGTCATCCGGAGACCATAATCACACCATTCAATCCGAATCATGTTGGTGCACGATCTACCTCTGGCATTTATCTGCATTCATCGCAGTATCCTGGTCAGCGCCCTGGAATGCCCTATGTACATCCTCATGAACATGTTCACCAACCTTTTTCACAGGTATGCCAATTCAACAGCTATCTTCTCTAAAGTCAATTAAGTAGTCTTGTCAATTTGTTGTTGAAGAGGTACTTTTGAAAGAAAAAAAAATTCCAGCTTTTTATCTCTCCTCTTTTCAAACACGGTTTGAGGTACTCGCAATTTGCTACTGCATTAGCACATTTCTGATTTGAGGGTGCAGGACAGATTCATTTTATTTTAATTTTTACATTATAAGATATTTAGGTTGGCTCTTTTGCATCCTGTATTCATAACTCTCCACCTGACATATCTACTTCATTGTGATTGCACAAGAGTGTACACAACTCATCGTTATATCAACTAAATGCATATCATAAGTATGTATATTAAATTGCAATTTTAGTACAGTTGTGCATTTTTATTTGATGAAATAAAAAAATAAAATTGTGTTGTTTTTGCTTAAATTTGCTCGAGGTTTCTCAAGTAATAGGTTTCACTTGTTTTGACTGCTTGGAATATGGTACTTACATATTTATGTATTTATTTATTTTTATTTTTTACAGTCTCATCAACAGCAACCTGATGCAAGTTTTGGGTTAGCCCGGCCCCGGTGAGGGGCAGGGTCTGTGCCTGCACCCTGCCTGCTTGGAGTTGAGCATGAATTATAATGGGCTGTGAGAGCAGCACATGTTTCAGATGGCAGGAGTGCAGGCATAGGGAACCAAGGTGTGCTTGAGTGGATGGGATCATTTCTATGGACACAGACATCATCTGTTCCCCCCCCCCTTCCTTGGTTCCAACGGAAGCTTCTTCCATCAGTGATGGATGATGATGAAGAAGTTCCATGGGTTTGGAAATATATCTAAATAAGCTCTCTTGAGAGCTTTGTGACCCTATGATGATGAAGACAATTTGGAAGAATTTGAACAGATCTGAGAAAGTATGTCTCTGCTTGGATGAAGGTATGCTCTCCAGCCACTATTAAGATTCACACACATTTGTTCACGTGTGCGCACACACACACACACGCCCAGAGTGATGTTTTTTGGACAATCCAACTTGTGCACTTGCATCACATGCCTCAATTTAGACATAAGATGTTGAGGTGCACGGTTGGCAATTAATTTTCCAGTTTTCAACTTAAGTTCTCTTTGGATCACCTCACCACATTTGTGTGTGTGTGTGTGTGTGTTTTATTAAATTAAAGTGTAACCAAATCGTTTTGGGTTTTAGTATGCAGGCTTTGGTTACTTAAAGAGCAAGCAGCATTGATAAGTGTCTCTTTGCTGTCTTAAAGCACGAATGGGAGCCAGAGGGAGTCTGAATAGGAAGATACTCTGAAACTATGCTTTTGGGAAGTTGGATCTGCATCCAGGTTGTTCTGACAAAAGATCTCATAGTTTACTTTAATGCTTTACTTGAACTATCTGCAGGAAAATAAAAAAGAGAATTCTGCATCATGTATCATACAACACTTTGCTCTGTAGTTATTTCTTTTAATACAGTTCTTATTAAATTCATAAATATATTGTAGCATTTCTAATACCCTTGAGGGAGTGCGGTTGTGAAATTGTCTGCTATCTAGGCATGGTATTGTGAAGGCTACCATTTGTTAGAACTTAGACGCCGTCCTAGTCGTTTTCTGAGTTTCATTGCAGTGCCGTAATATCGCATCCAATGACAGTTCTCAGTCAATGTATCATATGGATTTACAAGTATGTTGGTTGTGGCTACCTAAATGTTTGCATTCGTTACGTGTAGAGGCAGTGTTGGGTACTTTAGAGGCTTACCTTGTGCGTGCTCGCACCGCTCTCTTCTCCCAGCTTCTTGTGCATCAATTTCTAGTTCAAACGAGCAGATGCAGGAACCACTTTCGTTGTTTTACTTTTCTTGTGTTATGAACGTAGTAATAACATGCGTGGATTTGGTAACACTAGATTGCGCGTGGTAGAGTTTTATTGAAAATTATTCATGGAGGATGAAATGGGAGCTAATTTCAAAGAACGCTTTGAATTTACTATTACCCAAACTTATAAAAATGTCCCTGTGACACTGTTCACTTCATTATTAAGGGAAAAACTTGAGAAGTTTCGCTCAGCAGCTGGTCCAGCTGTCTATGCATGATACACAAAGATGTAAAAGAAAAAGTTGAAAACTACAGTATGGAAGAATCAAATAATCCTTGAATAGTACTAAATCAATGATCCATCAATATATTCTTCTCAAAAAAAAAAAAAAAAAGGATCCATCATTTCTGTAATGGTGAATTTATTATTTTCCTATTCATAGTTGTGCCACGAAAACGGCAATTGAATCAAGATGAGCTACAAACATTTGTCCAGAGATTTCAAAGTTGAGCAAAAGGTTTTCATCTTAGAAGTTGAAGAGAAGTCTTTTGGCGAGAGGATTCGTGTAACTGAGAGAACTAGAATCAGAGGGTACCATATTTCTTTCGATTTGGGTTGTGCTGCATGGCTCGTTGATCAGGTAAAGGCGGCAGTAGTTATAAGCGGTCCGAATTTCTTCAGAAAATACAAAGGACATAACTACCAGTTTTGGGTCGAAAGATTTCACAACAAAAACGGGGATTTCCTTGTTCTTTCCAAAATAGAAAAGGAAAGTTTTGTCAGAAATATATTCGTCCCTAAAGGTTTTAACTTTTTCGGATGGAGAAGTTTGGAGGAGTTAATGTCTGAAATTCTCTGAGGGGGAAAGAGAGCGGGGGCTACTCAGAGGAAAGCGAAGAGAGATGGAATTGAGTTTGTGAGCAGCCATTCATGTGTAGGCCCTCAGGTTTCGTATAGGGATGCTGTCATTAGAGGCAAGACGGCGACAAAAGTGGCACCTTCTCGAAACACCAAAGAGGAAATATGGATGAAGAAAATCTGGAATAAGAGGGACTATTCCAAGGAATCCTACAGTTGGGGAAGCGTAGTTGTTTGCGAGAGACATGTGGTGCATTAGCCTTGAAGAGAGGTGGAGGCCTCACTTCGAAATCTTCTGGGAATGGATATAAAGCTCTCGCCATTTCAATGCAACAAGGCATTGTTCGTTTGTCAGAACGAAGAGGAAGCAACAAAAATCGCTCAACTTGGAGCAATAGCCATGAATGAGTTACCAGACGTGGTGCTGTTTGGATGGTGGGACAATATCAATTCAAATCACAAAAAGGTGGTCAGTTACGGTGGATGGGTTGCTCTGGAAGGATTACCGCCGCATCTCTGGACCAATAACTTTTTCTAGAAGATTGGCGAGGCATGCAGAGGTCTGGCAGAAATCGACCGAAGAACCGCTAACTTTGGTTTTCTGCTTGAAGCAATATTAAAATTGAAACCCAACGACACATGCTTTATTCCAGAGTTCATTGATGTGGCAGATGGAGAATTAGTTTTCAGGGTTAAAATCCGTCAACTTTCGCCAAAAAAGAGACTTAATATTTCGGCTGAAGACTAGGGCATAACTAAATCATCATCTGGATCTTTGAAGAAGGATCTGAAGTTACAAAGGATCACCAGAACCATCCCTCTGGCGATGGCAGATTTTCAACAATCAGTCCCCTCTCCGGGGACACGTGTCTGCTTCCGGATTGGCGAGTTTGAATACCCTGTCTCAGTCGGATCTGACAGAAAGCAAGGTCTGAACAGGCTCTTGACAGAGGATGCGCGGTTTGAGGAGTCTGCAAATCCATCTCCTGACTCTACTAACTCTGTAAGCAAGCATGGGACGCCAACTCGAGCAGAAAGTCTGACAGAGTCGGCGAGCTACACAGAAGAACCAGAAAGTGCAGACGCAACAGATGCAAATGATTATTTTAAGAATTCAAAAAGGAAAGAAAGCCTCAGACAATTGTTCTATTTGGTAAAAGGCAAAGGCTTGGAAGTATGTGGGAAAGTAAGTGGCGGTGGTATTCCCACCGAAGGGGCACAAAGTTCTACAAGTGGGTATTATTTTAATAGATCAAAAAAGGAGCTTTGTCTCAGAAGTAAAGGAAAAACTTTGGTGGTGAGTGGGCCTCTTGTTGACAAGGATTTTAATCTAAATAACCATGTTGGACTGGTGGGTCTTGACCCACTAAATGTTTTGGCTGGGTTATGTCTTGGCCCAATTATTCTAAATATTAATGGGCTGAGATATCACTTTCAATTTGGAAGTGAATTATCAACCGAGGCTTTTTTGCACCCATTCCCGTCGGCAGAACCAAGGCTGTCGTTTCGGGTGAGCATCATGCAGAGCTTACAACGGAGATTGTATTACATCGACAGTGGGCCAAGGAAGCTCAATTTGATGGTGATCCAAAAAGATCCCCCATTTGCTTCAAATTGAATTTCTTTGGGAGATTTGGAGAACCGGATAAAATTGGAAAAAGGCTAAAGCATTTTCTTCCATATGAATTCGGATCTTATCAGACTTCTATCGAAAGGCCTAATCTAATGGAAATTCAATCTCCCAATCTCACCATCTTAGATTCTGTTTATGAATTAGAGGAAGAAAAGGAGAGATGTTGATGAAAATCCAGTTCGGTCACCGGGCGGGTCGACTGGGGAGGATCCATCTGAACAAAGGATGAGATGGACAGAGGCTCTTAGCTTGGATTCGTCTCATTTGTCAGATAGTGTTGATGAAGAACACTCGTCATAATCATCAGATTCAGATGAGGAGATTGGTGATTCTTCACAAGACGAAAAAGAACCCTCTGATGTTTTTGATTGTTTCAACGGTGAGCTTCACAACCAATTCACAGATACTAATTTGGAATCAAAGGCGACGTTGGATGTGGCACCTTATCATTTGGAGCAGTCTGATCTCAAGGACATTGGAAAAAACAAGAAAATGTTAAAGTATAGTAGAAGGAAAAAGTTGGCTTGCACATCAGTCATTCGCGAGGCACAAGATCAAACTTCTAAATTTTTGTCAAAGATGAAAGTTTCCTTGGTTCCTCTGAAAAGGTCTCTATTCCATGAAATGAAGACTGGGAAAGTTAAAGTTAGCAAGATAGAGGGTGGAAACAAGGGAGACAAGAAACTTCAAAGGGGTATAATCAGACTAAATGAAGATAATTAGCTGGAATGTTAGAGGATTGGGAAGTAGACAGAAGAGGTTTACATTGAAACAACAATTCCGACATTTACAGCCCGATATCATTATATTACAAGAAACTAAGAAAACATCAATTGACAGGAGGCTTGTGGCTAGTGTGTGGGGAAGTTGATTTAAAGAGTGGATCTTCGCCCCTGCTCAAGGAAGTTCTGGGGGCATAGTTGTAATTTGGAACACAAAACACATTTCAGTAATTGAATCTCTGGTTGGAGCTTTCTCTGTATCCATAAAAATTGGGGTGTGATATCCACACACCCCTTTTTACTTCTCTCACACCTTTTTGAATTTCGGCCGTCGGATCGGATGAATTGAAGAAAATCTAACGGACAGAAAGTAATAGGGGTGTGTGAGAAGTAAAAAGGGGTGTGTGGAAAACATACCCCTAAAAATTAAGGCTCTCAATGGGTTGGAGTGGTGGTTATCAGGTGTCTATGGTCCATGCAAAAAAGAAAGCGAATGGAGTTCTGGGAAGAAATGGCTGGACTTTATGGCCTGTGCGGACCAAGATGGTGTGTATGAGGAGACTTTAACGTGGTAAGATTCGTAAACGAGAAATCAAATGGGGGAAGGTTGACTACAAGCATGAGGAACTTTAATGATTTCATTTGAGAAACAGAACTCAAGGATTTGGAATTGCTCAATGCTCAATTTACTTGGTCAAATCTCAGAGAAAAACCTGTGTGTTGGAGGTTAAATAGATTTTTGTGCTCCGTAGGTTGTGAAGAGATTTTTTCAGAGGTAAGACAAATGGCTTTGGCAAGGGTCATTTTTGATCATTGCCTAATCCAGCTAGACACCAACAAGGTGAAATGGGGGCCAAGTTCTTTTAGATTCGAAAACATGTGGCTACAACATCCAGACTTCAGGAACAAATTCAAATTATGGTGGCAATCGAAGCAGGTGGAGGATGGGAGGGTTATAAATTTCTGATCAAGTTAAAAGCCATAAAAAAGGTGCAAAGATGGAGTAAGGAGAGTTTCGGTGAAGTCGAAAAAGATTTTAAAGAAGCTGAAGCCAACTTAGAGGAGTTAGATAGGAGGGAAGGGATGGAAGGGCTAGATATTGATGCTAGAAGAAAAATGGAAGAACTACTTTTCCGTGTGAGAGATCTGGCTTATAAGGAAGAAGTGAAGTGGAGGCAGAGAAGTAAAGTGGAATGGGCAAAGGAAGGGGACGGTAATACTAAATTTTTCCATCGAGTTGCAAACGGGAGAAGGAAGAGAAACTATATAGAAAGGCTGGAACCAGATGTCAGGGGAATGATAGAGGATGTGAAAGAGATAGAAGAACATATCGTCAACTTCTTCAAATCCCTGTTTAGTAGTAACGAAGAGGCATGTTGGGGCCTGGAAGGCATCAATTAGGCCCCAATAAGCGAATTTGAGGCAGATTGGCTTGAGAGGCCTTTTGAGGAAGCGGAAGTTCAAAGAGCAGTTTTTTATTGTGGAAAGGATAAATTGCCAGGACCAGATGGCTATTCTTTGCAAATGTTTCAACATTGTTGGGATATGTTGAAGGTGGATATTATGAAGATCATGGAGGAGTTCTTCGAGACAGGGATAATAAATGCGGTGACGAATGAAACTTTTATTTGTCTAATTCCGAAGAAGTCAGACTCTTTGAAAGTGACGAACTACAGGCAAGTCTTGTTACTGGCTTGTATAAAATTATGGCAAAAACTCTGGCCTCAAGATTAAAGGAGGTTTTGGTTAGCACAATCTCTCCACATCAAGGAGCGTTTGTCAAGGGTTGACAAATTTTGGATGTTGTCCTTATTGCAAATGAAGTGGTAGAAAAGGTGAGGCAGAAAAAAGCGGAGGGATTGGTGCTCAAAATAGATTTTGAAAAAGCGTATGATCATGTCAAGTGGAGATTTTTGGACTAAGTCTTACAAAGAAAAGGCTTTGGCAATAGATGGAGGAAATGGATGTAGGGATGCTTAAGTTCTGCAAACTTCTCCGTTTTGATCAATAGGAGGCCTAGGGGAAAATTTCAAGTTTCAAGAGTATTGAGACAAGGTGACTCACTGTCACCTTTTCTTTTTACCTTAGTAGTCGATGAATTGAGCAGGTTAATGGAGAAGGCCAAGAAAATCATCTCATTAAAGGTTTGTGCATTGGGCAAGAAAAGGTGGAGATTTCTCATCTTCAATTTTCAGATGAAACCATTTTCTTCGTGGCAGAAGATGAGGAAGCTTGGAACAATCTATTAGACATGCTCAACTTATTCTGTTCAGTTTCAGGATTGAAAATCAACAGCTAAGTGTTATCTGGCCGGAATAAACTCAGATTGTGAGAAATTAAATAGGCTGGCGGATTCTTGGGGTTGTGAGGTGGGTAGTTGGCCTATAAAGTATCTGGGATTTCCTCTTGAGGGTAGGCCAAGAGCACTTAAGTTTTGGGACCCAGTGGTAGAAACGATGAAAAAAAAACTTCAAAGCTGGAAGAAGGCCTTCCTATCCAAAGGAGTTAGATTAACTCTAATTCAATCAGTTTTGGGAAGCTTGCCGATCTACTACATGTCCTTGTTCAAAATTCCTTGCGGGGTAATCGGATGACTAGAAAAATTAATGAAAGGGTTTCTTTGGGAAGGTGTGGAGGAAGGAAAGAAAAACCACCTGATAAAATGGGAGATAGTTACTAAAAATAAAGAGGAAGGAGGTCTAGGGGTGGGGAATTTGAGGAATCAGAACGAAGCATTACTTGCTAAGTGGTTGTGGAGATTCCCAAAGGAACCTCATTCTCTCTGGCACAAGGTGATAAGAAGCAAATATGGGCTACATGATAATGGATGGAACGCACTTCCTCCGCTAAGGGGTTCAAGTCGCAGCCCATGGAAAGATATTTCGAGCGGCTAGATTATTAATAGGAGCGAGCCGTCACACTGGTCCCGTTCCGTTTAGGAGAATACCGATTCAGTTTAGAACCGAAACAAAACAAGAACCAACCGGTCTGGTTTGGTTCGAACTTGGTTTCTCGGTTTTGGTTTGCGGTTCAATATGCCCATCACATTCCGAACGAAGGGCAATGATTCTCATAGTTATCCTTTAATAGCGAATGTTCAATGTCATGAAAAAAGGTGCCCTATTTCTTTGTGATGGTCACTCCTCTCCGGCTCACGTGCAAAAGCATGGTGTTCTAAGTTCCAACTCTACTTTTTGCTCCTTCCTTGTCCCTCAAGCAACTCTTGAAGTTGCTTAAACTACAAGTCACCCTCACGTTCAATGCTCGCCTCTTCTACGTGCATTTCACTAGCTTTATAGAAGCCTCTCTCTCTCTCTCTCTCTCTCTCTCTCTCTCTCTCTCTCTCTCTCTCTGTGTCACGCCCACCAGCACCGGGGGGAAGATCAGTTAAAGTAGGTTAAAATCAAGTTCATGTACACGAAAAAGGCAGACAAAGGGGAGCTTTGCAGATGGGTGTTGCTTCTTGTCAAGTTATTCGTGTGGGTTTGGGGTGCTTGTTTTGTCCCTGTACACAAAACTACAGTATTTATACTCGAAAACAGTTTAGAATCCACACCTCTTGCCTCTTTTGATATTCTGCATTTAAAGAAAACAAGGTTCGTTTTGCAACAACATTATTTCGTCTACTCCCTGACCGGATAATCTTTATTCTCCATTTGCGATGAGAAACCAAAAGTATAGCATCAATTGTCTACCATATATACATGACATTACAAATTTGTTTCATTATTTCAGGGACAATAGGAGCAAATCGGTATGGAGAAGCTCAACTCGCAGATATATTTGCAAAACTGTCATATAATCCAACAAAATCAAATGCTAAGGAAGAAAGCTCAAGTGCTCAACCAAGAGAATCAGGCATTGTTATCGGAGCTCAAGCAAAAATTCTCTAGAGGCAACTCAAAACCAAGCCCGAATTTTGACAACGATGTTACTTCTGCTTCTTCAGATTCCACCGGTTGCCATACGGGTTAGCCGGGCACACATATTTGCCTAGCAGAAATAATCCCCCTCCTATGCCAACTGTTGCAGTTCTTGTTACCTTTCCCCAAACAGAAAAAATAAAAAAGTCTCGTTACCTAGCCCATCTTGAACAAATTTTCCTTTTGGATTGAAAATTATGTGACGAAAAATAAACTTCTTGAATGAAGGAAATTATCCAAGCTCCATCTCTCTGCCCACACACAAACAGAGAATAGAATAATAAACTCAACAGAGTTACAACATGCGACTTACGAATCTACATCCAGCTGCTTGTCTATGCTTGAGAAAGTTTGGTAGAATGCCTTGAAGTACTTGTACGCAATATCTATATCTTCCTTCCCGCATATCTCTCTCACACTGCAGTTAACAACAGTGGTAACTCATGTCATATTATATTTCACCGTATAAAGGAGTGCTAATATGTAGAAGCACAATATTAGCCTATCTTTTATCGAAAAATAATATAAAGGATGCTAATTAATTGTACCCTATCTTGGTAGGAATTATGAAAATGCTTAATAATTTAAGCATTGTTAAGACATCTAATGAGTAATATTATTTCACTTGCTAGTTCAGTAGCTGCATTTTTTCCGTTACACGGTCTGAGAGAGGCTCACTGTTGAAACAAAATGTGATGCAAGACTGCTAGTACTTGCACCAATGGTAGTACTTTTACTAATTAACAAATATAATCCAACAAACTGTAGTCACTCCCCACCCAGTGGTATCCAGTTATCTACCCATTAAGCAATATAATCCAATAGACCATGGGATATTCTCAATCCTATTATCTACTATTTGTAAAGGTTTTAACAAACATCTTACTGCTATTATTAATACTAGAGTTGTCAAAAGATATGCCACAACATGAAAATATGAAATGAATGAAGCTCGGAGTGAGATCAATCATGAAAATACAGGGTCTGCTAAACTTCATAATTAAATATATGAGTTTGGCATCAAAATTTTGAGATCACATTACTCTATTTTGATACCTGTGCATAGAAAGCTGAGGAATGCCACAATCAACAGTACGAATGCCAGCCCCTGAAGCTAGTATGGGACCTATGGTAGATCCACATCCCATATCGTTTCTCACCACAAATTCCTATATAGGGAACAAATAGAGTAAGTAAAGAGCTATGAGCTAAATTATTGTTATCTGAGATTTCTGAGTTAAAGAAAGTCAAAGATAACCAATATGACATAAACCATTCAATATTCTTTATTTAGGATAATGTGTCAATGAAATCAATTTTATCGCATGACAACATGCCTTAAATTGAATTCCAAGATAGGATTTATCTTTAGAGTGATGTACCTGATCTATGATGCTATCTCATAAAGAGTGATGAGAGTAAGGAGGTGGCTATACATTTAGAAAAGAAAATCATTACTTTTTCAACATGGAATTACTAGTTATATTCGGAGTTTGTTTGTGGTGTGATTTTGGTTTTTTATGGTAATAGGTCAGCAATATGCAAGTATTCTTCCAGAAAGTAATCTTCTTTTGGTCATTCAATACAGAAAATTAATGAAATTCTCTCCATGAGGATGTTAGTATAATACATGAATATCACTAAAAAAAAAAGTCTGTTTCCAAAGAAGATTCTTAAAATGGTTTAAACAAACTGGGTGTCCAGCAGTAAATACCTGAGTTGGAAGGTTATGGATTTTGCCAATTTCTTTGAAAATGAAAGATGTGACTCCACTAGTAGCGTAGCGCTGGTTTGCATTATGCTTGATTACTAGACCTTTTTGCATTTCTGGCCGATGGTGTTCTTCATGCTTGTCCATGAAATTTGGGTGTACTCCATGAGCCATGTCTGCAGACACTATTAAGAAAGAATCCCAAATATACACTTAGAAGTTCTGTTGACAATTAAGAACAAAGAAATGAACAAAAGAACCTATATGCTGGTCACAAATGAATAAGATTAGCTTTGTCACAGTGTGACTCAAAAAACCCAACTGCACTGCTGCCAGGCAACACTAGTGTCTTTGCCTGCTCATGTTTTTATAGGTTTGTATAAGCAGTGGCCCTTAAACTTTAGGCTTTCATCACAGCGGTAACTCAACTTTCAATTAGATCAATTTGGTGCCCATTCGCCACGTGCTATAATGTGGTGAGGTTATAAAATCTTTTAGACATTCCATGAATATTAGTGCATGTTACAACATTTGTCAAACACACACCCAGAACATCAAAACCACAATCCTACCTAACTTCTGCAATTCCCTTTACAGCGTGTTTTCTTCAGAGTTGGTTGCTTAGGAAAGCTACTCCCATGTTGTCCATTTTGGGGAAAGAGAATAAAAAGGCTATCATTCACGTGTTTGGTAACAGTGGGAAATGGTAACCACAAAGTACCCCTTAATTCCATTCCACTGTTTAGTTTGTCTCTCCCACACACACTCACACAAAAAACTTACATAACAGTTTACAGATTCCCAAGAATGTGCTTACAAGATATAGGAAAAGAATCTCAAACCCATCCTGTGTTTTGAATCCACAACCAAACTGTAAAGCTAAATGAAAAGTAAAGTTCAAGATAAATTTTTAGAGAGAGAGAGAGAGAGTTATGAAATTCCAGAGGGAAAAAAATTCATAAAGGTGTGACTCAATCATACCAAGAAATGATTGGCGAATTGCGCGATCAAAAGCACCTTCACCAACATACTTGTCAGCTAAGCAACTAATTATACATCTCATAGCCTGAAACATAGTTGGTGCACCAGCCCCCTGAATTGAACCTGAACCAACCTAAACAAGAAGAGCTGAAGATACAATCTGTGAACTGGCCATAAAGGCAAGATAAAATGCACATGTAAGATTACCATCATCTATAAATACAGCATGAATAATCCTTGTAGAAATACCAACTACCAGAATGATACTAACAGACATCTGACAAACAGTGATAACCGGTGTTATTACTATAACATGCTGCTTACAAGCTGGCCAGTCCACAACACCACATTTTAAATAAGTAATAAGATAAAGCGAAGATAGAATATTCAATTGATGAAACTTTACAGAAGAAAGTAAATCCTCTCTTTCCATAGAGTGTGGCATGTGTGGTCATGCCACACAAGCATTTTAATTTTGTGGATGTCATGAACCTTGCAGACCATCGCAAGAAACATACTCTACATATATAATTTATATATACTATATGGAGGGAGATTCAATTGAGGGATCCCTCAAATAAGATTATTTGAGGGATACTTGGAAGGGTACACTCTGCATGGTATTATAACAATATATGTTTATACTTTGTAGTCATTCAAGAAATTTTACACTGTCACAGATTGCAGATAATGACACTAGTTTCGCATAAAAAGGAGACGATGTTAGGCACAGAATCTATACCTAGAGGCATATGAATTTAGGGGGATCAATACAAAGGAAAATTCATGCTGTGAGAACTTCTGACGAAGGAAATACCTCTTCATTGTCAAATAAGGCAACCATTCGTACAGCATGTTCACTTGCTAAATCACCAGGTGATTCACAAGAATCAATGAGCGCCCTTAATGCACAGTAACTTGAGGCAAGATTATCTAATCTTCCTGAAAAAATAAATTCATTGTTTCCACCTCCAAGGCAGCTTGGTTGGGTATCACAAATATTCAACTCCAAACCCACTATGTCATCGATGTTACAATTGAGCTCATCTGATAAAACCTAAAAATCACAGCTGTGTTATAAAAATGTGTCTTGCACCCAAAACAAGTGCACCATTACCTTAACAATGATCACAAAAATGGATAAATTGAAAAATTACAAGGTCACATAGAAACAGAAGAGTTCACTTGTGCATAAGATGTGACCAATAATTCATATAATACATTGATATATATATATATATATATCTGTGATTCTGTGATATAAGTCAAAAATGAAAACTGGATCATTCCGGTCATATGATATGGAAATTACCACATACCATATTGAACATAATAATTTTACATCATCTAATTCTTTATAGATAAACACCACTACTATTTAGTCTCATGGTTTTAGCATATCTACTCTTCAGAGATTAGACAGTGATGTAGATTGAATGTCTTATCCTAAAATGACCAGAAAGTCTTTTACCTCTAACATTTGCATTAAAACGATACGTAAAAGATGCATTCCCATGTCTAACACCAATGACATTGTTATGAATACAGTAATTTTCCTGCAATGTCCTGTTGCAAAGATACCTTTGTATTCTACCATTCATATCCAAAAAAATGGAGGTAACTGCAGAAGCACTGATGAAGTACAACTCCCATAGGCATTGCAGTATTGCTCGCTTTTTTCATTCCAAATAATATCTTTTAATTATTGTATTGAATAAACACTTGAAAATGTGAAACAATACGCTTCTAGCCTTTTAGATTAACATAAATACGCTTTTCTCATTTTCCAATTATAGTCACAAAACAGAAAATACATGGAAATTGCAAGCTTACATATTACCCAAGCCGCAAACACTAATGGATAGAATCCCAGCCTATACTTTTCAAAGATACCTTTGAGGCTTTACCAACTAATTGTGGAAAACCAAACAAATACCTGCATGAGCAATGGATGATGATCAGCTTTTGAAGATGTTGTGATACTTTTCTCTTTTGTCTCCAGAGATGCTTCTTCTAGTTTGGATGCCAGTAAAGGAATAAGTTGAGTTTCTACATTCGGTTTAAATCCATCCTTGTTTACTGTGCTAAACAAGCAAACGAAAAGCAGTAAGATAATCTGCATGACAGATAGCTCTGTTAGAAAGCCTTAAGACTAGTTACACTCACTACTTCCATAGTTATAAATCACAACGTAGCTTCCACTATAACTACTTAAAACTAAGTTACTGAACTGGCTTCCAATTGACAAATAGCACAAGTTTGTCACAACTCAAAAACTTAGAACCAATAATTTGTTTTGGTTCAAATGTATATACATATAGCATGCTTTAAAGCTGAACCATAACTCAAGGCCAGTCCTAAGATTTTAGTGGCCCACGGAAATGACATAAAAAGAGGTCTCCATAAGCACAATCCAAAACTTTAAAAAACCAAACTGAAAAAAACTACACATTACAGAAGCATTTTCTAACCTGTCAAGGTGAATGGCCAGTGTCGGTATTCGTAACAGAGGTCGCTTCACTTTGACAAGCTTATGCAAAAAGGAAGCCTTGCTCCCTCTTAATATCACCCTGCCTGCCACACTTAGGTCTCTATCAAACCAAGTATGCCAGAGACCGGCTCCATACGTCTGCACATTGATCATTTGATAACCAGACTTGGATGATGCAGATGTTGGCTTTAATTTTAGACATGGACTGTCTGTGTGTGCAGCAATCACATGGAAACCATTACCAACACTATACCTGAAAAACTAAGAATATTTTTTTTATTAATCAAGTGCCAATCATGTAGAACTACAAAACTAAACCTAGCAAAGAAAAATGAAAAGAAAGAAGGAATGACTTGAGCTGTATACGAAGCAATAAACAAAATTACAGGCAGTGGGCAGAGATTATACTATTACAAAGACAATTCAACGAAAGAAGTGATGGACAACCTATGTCAAAAGAAAATGATGGCCACACAGAGATCCAGAAGTCAATAACAATAGTTACACAATCTGTAAACCCATGTCACCAAACGGTAACTAGTCACATACTTAACGAGGTTAGAACAATGCATATTCGCTGATAATCTTAATCCATTATCCTATATTTCAACTTGTAGTGCTGTTTCACTCACTTCTCTCCAAGAGCAAATGCAACCAAACAAGACATATTCCGTGTAAAGAAGTAGCGTCCACCAGGCTTCAGGTCCCACTTATCATTCTCACTCAGCAATTGAAAACCAGAAGCAATTAGCTGTCTTTTCGCTTCAGCTGCAAAGAAGACCAAATCCTAAATCAGAACAAAACTAAGACCATACACCTAACCAATTCAGTTCCCCTTTCTTCAAAATATAAGCAACCATCGGCATCATAATTCGATGAATGCTAACACTTGATAGTTAGTCGTATATAAACCCTTGGGGTTAGCCCAAGTGGCGAGGGTGGGTGGGGATACGGTTTAGGATTGAGCCTAAAAACTAATTTTAATCTAATAGAGCGGTACTTTCAATAATCTATTTAAGCCTCAAAATTGATGAATTTGATTTGCTTTTGAGCACATTGCGATTGTTTGAACTCAAAAGTAAATATTATCAACTAAACTTGGAATCTCGAAAGCATATCTAAAGACCAGTTTTTCTTATTATCCATATCCTAGCAGATGCACATGAAAATGCCACGGAGTTTATACTGCTCTTTTCTATTCCCTTCCTTCCTTCCTTCCCCTAATTTTCCCAGAAACCAAACAGATTATTACGAATAAATTCGTCATAAAATACAACAAAATAACATACAATGATCGAGTAGTTAGTACCGGTAGCATGAAAGTGAGTCCAAGACTCGTTAAGGTAGTCGAGCAGATCCCCAACGATTGAGGCATTCGCTCCAGCTGCAGAGACCGAGCTCTGATCCACACCACACACAAGACAACATCAAATACATATAGATTGCATATCGTTAGGTATCAATTGTGAAGAGAGAGATGACCTGAGGAAGATGAGGGGAGTTGGAGGAGCAGAGGATAGGAGCGGTGGAGAAAGTGCGGGGGCGTGAGCGGCGGAGTTGGTTGGGGTTGGGCAAGAGTACGGAACGCTTGAGGGTGAGAGGAAAGTGGAGGAATTGCATTTGCTGCGGTCGAGTTATCGCTGCCATTTCTCCGCTTCCTCTGAGATTGACTCTCTCTGAGAGAGTGCAACTTTTGTATTGTGCAACTTTTGTATTGTGCAATAATAATGGCAAGGTTAATTTTAGAAAACCAAATTTTAAAATCAAATTTACAAACTAAATAATATATTATGAGTAAGAATCAAACATGTTATCGATATTTAATTAATAATCTAATTATCTAATACGAAATGCATTTCAGTCTAATTTTATTTTCAAATCTCGGAATTCAACCGTTACTAAATAGTAGCTTCAAAAACGTTTTGCAAAATAATTTTTTCATTTTACATAAAGAAAAACGAATGTAACTGCATTTGAAATGTTGTTTTTAATATATAAAAAAACTCGGAAAATAAAAAACGCCAAACCAAATTGTTCTAGTTAGAATGATAGTACATATGTGACTATGTAAATCATAAGTATATTTAATATAGGTTTTTCATTTTAAAAATATGAAAACGAGTGCAAATGCATATGGAATATTGTTTTTAATACATAAAAACTCGAAAAATAAAAAACACCAAATTGTTGTAGTTAGAATTATAATACATGTGTGGTTGTCTAAATTTAAAGTAAATTGCCAACGAGGATTGGTTGAGTTGTAAAGATCATTCTCTTCACTAAATTAAGGCTTATGTTTGAGTCTTGTTATCAGTAATCTCTTATGGTGGGCATTGTTTCCTGTGAAACCAAACCCCAACATTGCAAGATTGATCTCAACCAATGTTGTACCATAGATTGGGTACAATAGGGTCTAAGATCAATTCTAAAGTATGTTGTCATCGTGTCTTGTTTGAGGTATTTACGCTTTCAAGACTTTTTAAGTCTGTGAATAAAAAGGTTTAAAGTAAGTTGAATCAGATCAAGCCTCAAATTCTACAAAAATGACTTGACTTAATATGATCTCTTAGAAGAAAAAAAACATTTTCTACTTTTCACCCTATAAATATTGTCATGTAGCAATAATATCGTGTTCAGAACTTTATGAAGTTCTTAGATTTGATCTTTGTCATGTTGTTTACTGAAAAGAACAATCAACTCTTGATGAACTAGCTCAAGCGATGTGCCCAAAACACACACCAAAAATGCTTGAGGCTCAAACTACCGTAATATGCGTGGGGCTACGGCAAAAGCTTCAACGCTAAGCTGGCGCTAGGGCAGACAAAGTGGAAGCTCATCCACGGGAGGAATCAAGGCTTTAAGCGTGATTCCCTAGCTCCCAAATCCTCAAACTTCACCAACAAAGGCAAAGCACGCACCAAAGATCCTATAGATCTCGATACATATTACCCAAGCAGTGCACCTAATCATTGATCTCGTGCTTTTTGAGCTTTAGCTCAAGCTGTTGCTGAGTATCATTTGCGTCGTATTCATTGGAAGACTAACTTTATTAAAGTTGGTGATCAAAAGACTAACGTCGTATGTTGAGGAGGAGTTTGTCCTCAATTCTTAATAAGCTTAGTTTCATAGAGCTAGCACTTCTGGGCATAGGTGCTGGGGTTCAAAAACTGAAAACTTAAAAAAAATTAAATCGCATCCGAATCTATATTTTATCTTTCCAAAATACCAAATTTCAGATTTTTATTTGAAAAAAAAAAACAATTTTCTAGTGTTATTAATAAAAAAAATTAAATCAAACTAAAAAATTAATAAACTAGACCAAATCAAACCAGATGATAATTTTAAAGGAGTTTTAATAAAACACTTATAGTACTGTTCATTTTTAACGAAAAATCACATTTTTTATGCTATTTACTATATCTTTGAAAATAAATTTTTATTATAAATTTTTTTTTTAACTTTTCGTTAGTTTTTTTTTTTTTTAATAATTTGAAACCCAAAAAAACCCCTAATTCTGCACCCATTCCTCTCCTCCGCAAACCCCCCGTGTGTGTTTTTTTTTTCCTGATATAAGAAGGAACAGAAATATACCCCTTTTGACTTGTGCATTCCATGGCGGGAACCATCCAAGCCCTAATTCTCACACCCCCACCCGGCCAAACGCTGCCGTTTGCTCACCGGCTCCCTCATTTTCCGTCCAAACATGCCGCGTTCCGCTTCAATCTTCGACTTAGCCGCTGCATTTCGACCCCCGTCAAAGCCTGCCAACACCCACATCAGGTTCTCTTTACTTGTTTGAGCTCTGTTTGGTAACTCAAAACTATGAATTCTAACTTTGCTTTGTCTTGATGTTTCGTTGTGTAAATGGACTTGATAATTTGGTACCTGAACTGAAATGTTACCCAAGTCTCAAATTAGTTAAAAGAATTATGAATGCTGTTTCAGAAAGATGGTAATGGAAACGAAGCTCACGGGCATTCGGGTTCGGTGAAGAGCTTGAATTGGGCTAAACCCTTGTCGAATTTTGTGGCGAATAATTTTCTTCCCTTAGGTGTTTTCTAACTCTATGTTTGGTTGAAGATTGTGTTCTTTTCTTGATAGACACATGTCATGTGCTGTGATGTATTATCTAGTGATATATGTTTGTTGTGTAATACTATGTACAGCTCTTGTTGGTGGAGTAGCTTTGGGGATTGCAAATCCTAGTCTAGGTTGTCTTGCTGATACGTATTCTTTGTCAAAATTCAGCACATTTGGGATTTTTATCATCTCAGGTTGCGTTTCTGCGTTTCTCTTGTTACAGTATGTTTGATGCTTGTTTAGTTTATGCCGCTAATTATGGACTAATTTGTTTGATGTGATTGTGTAGGGTTGACCTTGCACACTGGAGAAATTGTTGCAGCAGCAGAAGCATGGCCTGTCGGAATATTCGGGCTAGTATGTTAACTCTAAATTGATTAGATTCACATTATGAATGACAGATTTAGTACATTTCTTATACAGCATCTGTTTCGTAGTAATGTGTTCATATGTTACTTTGGAAACTTCTTTCTCGATCAAGTATGATTCAATAGAATATGTAGTACAAACATGCTTTTGTTCCTCGATATAGTGGGAAACAATAGAGGAACGCACGACAGCTTCATTAAACATTACTGTAGTATGTAATATGTATACCTCACATGGTTAGCTTACTTCAGATTTTTACGGATGTCAGTTGATTCTTTTAATAAGCTACATAGTCTTATATGCATGCATATCAGAACCTTGTATCAGTGTAGACTGGTGAAAAGTTGTTGGGGCGGGATCTCACAGACGAGATCTCATTTATTTTTATTTTTTGTTTCTTTGAGTTGTGGGATTTAGTTTTTCTTTTTCTTTTGCTAGCTGATATGTGATCATTCTTAAACTACGATTTATGGATACCGCTTGCATTTCATTGATGCTGACCAATGTGTCATCATATTATTAATTCTGTGATCAGTCTTAATCTGAGACTTATGAATATGACTTCAATTTATGCTAGCCAATCTGTGATCTTATTGGTATTGGTTTCCATGATTCAGGTCTCCATTCTGTTATTTACTCCATATTTTTCGAGGGTAATATTGCAACTGCAGCTCCAACCTCAAGAGTTTGTTAGAGGTTTGGCAATTTAATTATGTCATAGTTATAGTATCAGTTAAGAGGGCAGATATTTTCTAAGTATTGTTCCTGAAATGCTTAAGAAATGCTGAATCAAATTGCTCCTTAAGTTTTGTATCTGTTTTGTATCATAGTTCATAATGGAATTTGCTTTCTTCAGAAAAATTGAAATAGACATGACAATATATACCTCGATAATAAAAAATAAAACAAAACAAAAAAAATCTGATGAAAAGTTCCTAAAACTTGGCATCCAATCAACTAAGATAGCCCAATCAGTAGTTTTAAATTAGATAAACCAATTCATCTAAGTTAGCTCAATATTTGAATGAATATTCGAGATTCTGTAGGGAAAACCTAGCAAAACCCACCAAATTTCAAGGGCTGGCTTTGGTTCAAGCTACCGAACTGTCCCTCAAAATTTCCTAGCCAACAAGAAAAAAATTGCATTATGAGTTTTACTCGTGCTCCATATTTACGACAAAAGAGTGCAAGAGATGGAAAGCGTTCCTCTTCTTTGGTATGATTTAGAAAAATACTTCCTTTCTAGAACATATTGTTGATGATTATGTTTTGCTTATGGCTTCATTTCGACCTAAGATTTGGAATCCTTTAGGTGATTGGATTTAGGGATTAGGGTTACTTATTCCTACTAAGCTTCAACTGAAAATATTCTGTGAGCCTGTTTCTGGTTGCTTGATTTGAAAATGCTTGTCTTGTTGTGTGAGTTAGCTTGAGATTTACATAATGGTGAATCATTCCTCTTTTATCTCTGAAGCTTAACTGATAAACCATATAGTAGTTTCTCTATTGTTGTAGGGCTTGCACTATTTTGCTGTATGCCAACCACATTATCAAGTGGAGTGGCGCTTACTCAGGTATGCTAATTCCTTTGTCTTTGATCTTATTTGAACATTTTGCACTTTTTTGCTAAGCTTTTTGCAGCATGTACTAGATTTGAGGCTGTAAAGGTTTGTTTTCTTTAAATGCAGCTTGCTGGAGCCAATTCTGCCCTTGCTCTTGCAATGACTGCGATTTCTAACCTGTTAGGAATTTTAATTGTGAGTTTGAGAGTCCCCTGTACTCTCACTTTTATCTTTTCATTTACATATATATTTGATACCAGATTGTGAACAGCTGTGTATCTCTAGGTCCCATTTTCTATATCAAAGTTCATAGCTGATGGAGTTGGTGTATCTCTTCCGACGAAGCAGCTGTTTAAAAGTCTCGTTCTCACATTGTTGATCCCTCTAATCTTGGGGAAGGTAATCAATTTTTTTCTGGTACTGTCAAGAAAATGCCTGTCATATCAGTGTTTCCAACAAAACCGACCTTTTAATTGATAAACATATCTTCAGTAAGCATACATTTGTGTTACTATTCATTTTCTTATAGCAGCGTGTGAAAGTAATTTTAATACATTTCTGATAGTTTTTAATCATGAATATGGTCTTTTTGATTTTTATAGCACTGTCAAAACATATATTCTATCCTCTGGTGTTTTATCGCTTTCATACTTACTTCTTGTTCCTTTCCTTAAACAGATTTGTCGAGAATCCTTCAGAGGTGAGTATTCCATATTGGCTTCTCTCTGTTTCAGTTTTTTTTTTTTTTTGGCACTGTATGGAATCTTTTTTAGTAAGTTAAAATATGAAGCTTGGGAGGTAAATGGCATTTATCATTTCAGTAGCTGGTTTATGAGTACTAAAATTGAGGCACAATATGGATGAATGGATCAGTCTTAGTCTAATTAACTTGCATATAGATGATACACAGACATACATAATCAAGCACATACATTATGTACAGGCATACATACGAATATATACACCGAGTACAATGCATTCATATTAAAAAAAAAGTATCCAAACTGTGACTTAGCACCCTAGTATTAATTATATGCTTAATGGAGATTCCACACTTGGGCTCTGAGTTTTTAGATGGACACTAATTTTAATAACTTTAATTTTTGGAACTTAAGAGTCTAGGAAAGTCGTTTACAAATTAAAACTACTCAAAACTTACTGTCCTACTTGGTGACTAACTACATAATTCTTAAAGTTTTCAAAATCTTCACTTGATTGTATAAAGTCTTCCAAACATTCTACTCTTAAAAGAGGCTAAGAATCAGTAAGAATCTTAACATTTTACGTTGTCAAGCCTAAGGCCTGCTCCCACCAGCAAGGAGGACTGGTATTTTCAGCATTGAATTTAGAGATATCCGTCTACATGCATTGGAAATTTCTAAGGGCTATTTCTCACCTTCAAACCTTAGCCTCACAGTCTATGACATACCAGACACACTCAGTTGATACTAGGGATCCTTCTGAATGAAATAGCCACGAATCTAGCCTGCATTTGGATATAACAAGCAGATTGGGATGGATTAACCTCTTATTTAAACAAGCAGGATGATTTTTGAGATTCATACATGCTCACTCTTTTCGTCATTTCTAAGTGTGAAGATTGTATCTTTCGTTAGTCCTCATTAAATGTGCATTGCAGGTGTTGCAGACTTTGTTGATCAAAACAGGAAACTTTTTTCTAAGCTCAGTGCAATCTTCCTCAGTCTAGTAAGGACAATATGGATGGAATTGCCCTGGTTTATATATTTTTATTTTCTCAAATAATTATTGATGGAATTGCCAAACACCTAAATACCAAAAGCCTTCATGAAAAATCCCCTTATGCACTGCATCAGTACAGATCCTTGCTGAAGCTTTAATTCAAAATTTTGGGAATGTGTCTGGTCTTCAATGGTACTTGTAAGACGTCTTTGCTTCTTTTAGTTCAAACCCTTTAGCGTACAGATCATTGCTGAAGCTTTACTTTAAAATTTTTGGGAACTGTGTCTGATCGTCATTGGTTCTTGTAGGACATATTTGTCTCCCTTCATTTCTAAAGTACAATTATTGTAAACTTGTAACAGTGTGTTGGTTATTCAGGTGCCATGGATACAAGTTAGCAGGTCCAGGTCATTACTGTTGATGGTTAAGCCTCAAGTTTTTCTTGTGGCTATTGGAATGGGAATGTATGAAATTCACCCTATTTCGTTGTCTTTTTCTGTTATCACTAAATTATTGCTTTAATATAATAGTAGAAATGCCAATTTGTGCTCCTTTAGTTTGTTTTTATTAAGTTGCTTTTGGAATTAACAATTACCATGCATCCAATTCTAGGACTTTATATTTACCATGCATCCAAATTGTGGAATTGATATCATAGACAGATTGTAGAATTGATATAAAAAATAATGATGTGTAATTTTTATATGTTCTTAGAGCGTACTCCTTGTCGAATGATGTTTAATTTTTGTATGTTCTTAGAGTGTTCTCCTTGTCGAATGATGTGTAATTTTTGTTAGAACAAATAAAAGGTTTGTCTCTTCTAAAAAATAATGAATCCAAATTGTTACTCTGTGATCTTCTGATTGCCGTTGTATGCAATATCTTTAAATCCCACGGTGTATTTGGACTGAGTAAATTCATTGGACATTCTTTGTCTGAAGATGTTCTAAAGAGCCAGACTCTATTATAAACAAAATATGTGATGAATTTGGATTTCGCATTTTCTGGATAGGCATCTTAATAACATGATTGGCTGAATGCATTGGCATATGCTGAAAAAATGCATTCACTTGCAGACTTCTGCACATCATCTTGTTAGTCTTTAATGCTCTTGCGGTAAAGGGCGTTTCAGCTCTCTCTGGTGGCAGTCAATCAGTGTTTTCCAAGAAAGAAAATGCCAATGCAGTTCTCCTTGTTGCAAGCCAGGTGAGACACGTGTACATCTATCCTCTCAAACCCTTGCCCAGTTCTTTTTCCTTCTAAACTTTTTTTACTTTCTCTGACCACTACAAAATATGTTTGCCCTCCAACTGTTGAACTCCCCATCCCTGGTGAAGATGTGACTTGATCTGGGATCTCTTGTAGGCCAAATTGACGTTTTATCTAGGATAGTTATGAACTTTTGTCCTTGTAAGAAGCAACGTACTAGGAAGAAATACAGACGGCTTTTCTTTAATGTTATTGATGAGGCTGGCATACTTATGGCAGAAAACTCTGCCCGTAATGGTGGCTGTTGTTGAGCAACTTGGTGGTGCACTGGGAGAATCCGGTTTACTTGTTCTTCCTTGTGTTGCAGCACACTTAAATCAGGTTGTCCTTACAGCCTTTCCAGTCGTATGCATCTTGTGTTGTTATTTTTTTTTTCTTTCCTTCAACTGACAGATAATTTTCTTGGTGCAAGATTATTATGGACTCGTTTCTTGTAAACTTCTGGCTTCGGAAGGACCTCCCAACCAACAGTACAAAGGTATCTTGAGTCTCGGATTGCACTGCTTAGGGTGCTTTCTCTACGTTACGGTTACAAGTAGATTATTATTGTCTAATATCTATGTACACATAGAGACGATAGATTTAGTTCTGAGATCTTGTGTTTTCAAATGTACCTTGTAAAAGTGATCACTTCAGACGACTTTATATGTTCGAAATTGTGCCTAGACACCCCTAACTAATTCATCGTCGTTTCCGGCCAGACGTGGCATGATGTAACCGTATTTGATTGAGAAGCCCTCATCATCCCAATTGTAATTGTTTCTCCAGGTAAAATGAGGCCCTTTAAGCATCAAATAAAGCAGAAAATTCATGAGACAGAATAGACCAAAAATGGAGTGACATGACTCGACTTTGGCAAGCAAGGGGCAAAGTTCAAGAAATAAGCCTTTCGTATTCATTTACCGGAAAATCTCCCCCTGCACATTTTTTTTGGCAAATGAACGGTCTCAACAACTAGCTGTAAAAAAATGAATTCGAATATGGGTCAAGGCTAATCTGATTCGACTTAATACAGCATGAAAAAAAGCTTCTTTAATAAAAATGACATTATTTGCCTCCCACACTCATTTTATTCCTTTAAGAATAAAGTGACCGCTACAACCTACCACTACAAACACTAACCTTACACCATCAATACTATTACCACCACCGTTGTTGCCACCACCACATCCCACTATTAGCACCACCACCATACCTCCACTATAATCACAACCACCACCATTGCCACCACAACTGCCACTATCGCGCGCTACCACCGCCTGTAGCACCGTTGTTACTTGTACACCCTAGCCACCGCATCCCACTAGTAACACCATCACCATACCTCCAGCATTGCTGCTCCATCACCATTAACACCATTGTCCCCGCCAGTGCTGTCGTCTCTCCACTTCCACTACTATGTCTATTTTGTCATTGTATACAATTATATTACTTTTACTTTAAAATTTGCCAAACACTTTTACACTGTTTTTCTTACTCACAACACTTTTAAAATACAGTTAACCAAACGCTCATATGCTTTACTTTATAGTTGATTATTCTTAAAGCATAACCGAAACAGTTTTTTTAAAAAGCACATCAATCTCAAACTGGCCCTTAGTAATCATATTTTAATCTTTAAATTAATTTCGATAAGGATCCAATCCGATCTAAATCTAATGCTAATTGAATCTGGATCAACAAGTCAAATTTGATGATCCGAATAGAATCCAAATTCGTAAATTCAATTACCAACAAATCCGGATATGAATCAAAGCTGGATATCCGAATCGACCTTTTTACAAGTATACTGAAGTAGCACAAACAGTTTGTTGGCTTAATTGTAGCTTGCTCCACCATCACCAACTCCATTCAAAATGGGGGACAGGGCTAATAAATCCCACGGCTTCATTTCAGTAGCAGATTCATTGGTCGTATGGCACACCAACAGAGACTTGATTTTCTGTCGTACGAGAGATTTTTCAGTGTAAGCGGGAGCACTGCTGACTTTCTCTTTCGGTTTACCAGTTTGGACTATTTGCAGCTATGGCGGGAACCATCCAAGCCCTGATTCTCACGCCCCGACCCGCCAACCCGCTGCCGTTTGCTCACCGACTCCCACATTTTCCGTCCAAACATGCCGCATTCGGCTTCCATCTTCAGCTTAGCCGCTGCATCTCGAATCCCGTCAAAGCCTGGCAACACCCCGATCAGGTTCTCTTTACTTGTTTGAGCTCTGTTTGGTAACTCAAAACTAAGAATTCTACTTTTTGCTTCGTCTTGATGTAGTGTAATCGGACTTGATAATTCGGTACCTGAACTGAAATGTGTGTTTGGGAATCCTTGTTGGATCCAGTTTTTTGTTTCTGAAACTGATGAGTATTAAGTAATTTAGCTACATTCGTCATTTTTTGGAAACAAAAAGTTGGATCGAAGAAGGATACCAAACAAACAGTCCCTAACCAAGAGACTTTTAAGTCTCAAATTTAGTTTATAGAAATGTGAATGCTGTTTCAGAAAGATGGCAATGGAATCAAGAGTCGTTCGGGTTCGGTTAAGGGCTCGAATTGGGCTAAACCTTTGTCGAATTTTGTGGCGAATAATTTTCTTTCCTTAGGTGACTTCTAGCTCTATGTTTGGATGGAAATTTTGTGTGTGTGTGTGTGTGTGTTTGAGATATGTTTTTATTTTATTTATTTTTGTGTAATACTGTGTGCAGTTCTTGTTGGTGGAGCAGCTTTAGGGCTTGCAAACCCTAGTTTAGGTTGTCTTGCTGATTCATACTCTTTCACAAAATTCAGCACATTTGGGGTTTTTATCATCTCAGGTTTACAATTCTGCCTTTCTCTGGTTCCAGTCTGTTTGATGCTTGTTTAGTTTATGCTGCGAATTATGCCCAAATTTGTTTGATGTGATTGCGTAGGGTTGACCTTGCAAACTGGAGAAATTTTTGAAGCTGCAGAAGCATGGCCTGTCGGAGTCTTTGGGCTAGTAAGTTAACTCTATATTGATTAGAACAGATATGAAAGACAGATTTAGTACATTTCATGGCATACATTTCATGTTGTTTATATGTTACCTTTGAAACTTCTTTCTCGATCAAGTATGCTTCAATAGAATATGTTGTACAAGCTTGCTTTTGTTCCTCTAGATCTTGGGAAACAATGGAGGAACACATGACAGCTTATGTTAAAACATTATTGCATGCCGTGGTCTAAAATCGTGTGATGCTATTCCGTGTAATAATTATACCGAAAGATATGAATATGGATTGACTAATATTGTCTTCTGTCTTCGTCGTCCTCTCCTACTTCAAATTTGACTGATGTAAGTTGTTTCTTATAACAAGTTAGTAAGTTACATAGACTGGTGAAAAAGTGTTGGGGCGAGATCTCATAACTGAGAGCTCAGTTATTATCTTTTATTTCTGTAAGTTGTGGGACTTAGTTTTTCTTGTTCTTTTTTCTAGTTGATATGCGATCATTCTTAATCTGAGACTTATGATATGACTTCGATTGATGCTAGCCATTCTGTGATCTTATTGATGTGTGTTTCCATGATTCAGGTCTCCATTCTATTATTTACTCCATGTTTTTCGAGGGCAATATTGCAACTGCCGCTCCAACCTAAAGAATTTGTTAGAGGTTTGACAGTTAAATTATGTCTCAGTTACAGTATCCGTTAAGAGGATGTTATCTAATATTGTAGGTTAAAATGATTAAGAAATGCTGAATCAAATTGCTATTAAGATTTGTGCCTGTACGTATCAAAGTTATAAATGGAACTTGGTTTTGTCTCAAAAAATAAAAACTAAAACAAAACAAAAAAGCCAATGAAAAAGTTCCAAAAATTGGCTGTAGAAGCCATCCTATTCTGTTCCATCAAATCAACTAAGTAAGCTCAATCAGTAACCATAAATTAGATAGACCAATTCAGCTCAGTTAGCTTAATATTTGAAATGACGATGGAGCTAACTTAGGAGATCCTATAGGAAAACCAAGCAAAACCCACCAAAATTCAACGGCTGGCTATGGTTCAAGCTACAGCACTGTCCCTCAAAATTTCCTACCAAACAAGAAAGAATTGCATTATGATTACTCAGGCTCCATATTTTTTACAGGAAAGAGCAAGAGATGGAAAGCTTTATCTTCTTTGGTATGATACCGAAAAGTAGTTACTTTCTAGAATATATTCTTGATCTTATATTTTGCTTATGGCTTCAACTCGACCTAGGGTTAGGAATCCTTTAGGTGATTGGTTTTAGGGTTTAGGGTTACTTATTCCAACTAAGCTTCAACTCAAAATATTCTGTGGCCTTGTTTTTGGTTGCTTGATTTGAAAATGCGTTATTTTGTTGTGTTAGTTATCACGGGATTTACATAGTGGTGAATCATTCCTCTTTTATCTCTGAAGCTTAGTTGGAACCATATAGTAATTTCTCTATTGTTACAGGGCTTGCACTATTTTGCTGTATGCCAACCACATTATCAATTGCAGTGGCGCTTACTCAGGTATGCTAATTCCATTATCTTCGATCTTATTTGAACATTTTCATTTTTTTTCAAAGTTTTTTGCAGTATGTACTCAGTTTGGGGATTGGTTAAAGATTTGTGTTCTGTAAATGCAGCTTGCTGGAGGCAATTCTGCCCTTGCTCTTGCAATGACTGTGATCTCTAACGTGTTGGGAATTTTAGTTGTGAGTTTGGGAGTCCCCTGTATTCTCAGTTTTATCTGTTGGTTTACATATTTATTTAGTATCAGATTGTATTAAAATAGAATTTGCATCTGTATGTTTTCCAGCAATATTTAAGTGCTCTAGTTGATCTCTTTAAAAAGCATATACTAATATCATATCCTTCTAGGTCCCATTTTCTATATCAAAATTTGTAGCTGACGGATTTGGCGTATCTGTTCCAACTAAGCAGCTATTCAAAAGTCTCGTTCTCACATTGTTGATCCCTCTGATATTGGGGAAGGTAATCAATTTTTGCTTTTCCGTTACTGTCAGGAAAATAGCTATCTTATCAGTGTTCCCAAAAAATCAACCTTTTAATTTATCAACTTGCGTTCAGAAAGTATATATTTATGTTAAAATCGATTTTATTAGATTTCTGATTGTTCTTAATTATGAATGTGACCTTCAACCAAAAAAAAGTAAATAATAGATCATAAATGTGGTCTTTTTATACCACTGTCAAAACATTATTCTATCCTCTGGTGTTTTGTCGCTTTCTATTTACTTGTTCCTTTGCTTAAACAGATTTGTCGAGAATCCTTAAGAGGTGAGTATCCTTCTCTCTGTTCCAGAAGTTTTCTTAATTCTAGGATCTTTTTGTTTTAGTTAATAACTTTTATAATAGTTTGTAGCTTTTAAGTAGATACATAGTACATACACAAATATATACACTACGTACAGTGCATTTGTATAAAAATAAGCACCCAAACATTCCACACTTAGCCTGGTATTAATTAGTTATATGCTTAACATACTATACTAGATTGGAGATTCCACACAGCCTCTGAGTTATTACATGACATTAATATTTATATCTTTAATTTTTTTAATTTATGAGTACAGGAAAGTCTTTTCAAATTAAAACTGAAACTTACTCTCCTACTTAGTGATAACTGCACATTTATTAAAATTTTAAAACCTTTACTTCATTGTATCAAAAGTCTTCCAAACATTTCACTTATAAAAGAAGCTAATAATCAGTAAGAATTTTAACATTTTACATTGTCATGCATCCACCGATGAAGAAGACTGGAATTTTCAGCATTGAAATTAGAGATGTCTGTCTACGCTCAGTGGAATTTTCTAAGGGATATCTTTCACCTTCAAACCTTAGCCTCAGAGTCTCTGACACACCAGACACACTCAGTTGAAAATAGGGATTTTCTCATTGAAACATGCATAAATCTAACCTCCAACCAAGCATGTTGGGTTGGATTAACCTGTTACCTTAAGCTTGATAAGGTGTAGAAACCCTAATTACTTGAACAAGCAGGTTGATTTCTGAGATTTACACTAAACTTTAAGAAGATGCTCACTCTTTTGTCACTTATAAGTCTAACATTGTATCTTTGGTTAGTTCTCATTAAATATGCATTGCAGATGTTGCAGACTTTGTTGATCAAAACCGTAAGATTTTATCTAAGATCAGTGCAATCTTCCTCAGTTTAGTAAGGCCAATGCCCTGGTTTATATTTTTTTTTATTTACTTATTAATTTGGTTACACTTCCATACTCTCTTCATTTCCTTTTCCATACGTTTGTTTATGTAAAAGGCATCATATGACGTGTAGGTTGTTTGGATATGTAATCCTTGGTGGAATTCCTTGGTTTATCTGTTCCTCATATTCCAGGGCATTATTATTGTGGTCTCATTGAAATCTGTGTTTCATATGGTTATGGTACTTAAGATTAATCTTCCTCCCTCCTGGGTTTTCTGTGTTTTTGAGTATTAGTCCAGTTTGAGGCAACTGAGAGCTTTGTCCTTTCCCACTTGTTTTCTGTTTGGTCAGGGAGTGGCTGCACCATGTGCAAACTTTCTAGTATTGGGTAGTTGATGGAACATAATCGAAATGTATGAATTATGAAACTAGCTTTAGATAGAGGGGAGAAAAAGGGAAAGTGCAAGTTGAAGGGGTAGATCATTTGAAGAGACTTCCAAAAGTCTACAACTTTCTTTCACGGCATAGTTGAAATAAGCATCATTTATCTCCCATTACGTGTTGATTGTTTTATCAATTTTGACTTGTTTCCAGTCCATCAATCTCCCAGATTTGTATTTGGGCTTACCCTTCGGCAGTCCTCGAAGTCTTGGGAATTTTCATCACTGTTGGCTTGTTGTTGCCTTGTCTATTTGGGAATGCATATGGAAGGAAAGAAACACTAGATCTTTAAAGGATACAAAGCCCTTGATTGGGGTCCCCAATCTATGTTGTGCATTCTGTACTTTTGTTCAACAGGGAATCTTTCTTTGCACTTTTATTGAGTTTAGGACCTTTCGGAACAACCTTGTAGTGTATTTTTATATGTTTTGTTGCTGTTCTGGTCTCCTTTGTATTCTGGTTTCATTATTCTTGGTTTCTCGGAATGAAATATATTTATACTTCAAAGTATCATACTCCAATCTGTTTAATCATTGCGGATGTGACATAGTTCCGTGTCATGTTTAATTAAAAAAATTGTATAACGTTCTGATGATACAATCATCAGAATTCAAGTTGACAAAAAAATTGTTGATTCTGCTGTCAAAGTGTTATCATTTAGTCTGAATGAGGAAGTTGACAATATGCTCCATACCTTAGTTCGAACACTTTAGTGTACAGACCCTTATTGAAGCCTTTAATTTCAATTTTTTTTTTCTTTTCGGAAATCTGTTTGGTCTAAGTGGTCTTCAATGGTTCCTGTAGGACATCTTAGTCTCCTTTAATTTTTAAGTACAATTGTTTTCAACTTGTAACAGTTTGTTTGTTACTCAGGTGCCATGGATACAAGTTAGCAGGTCCAGGTCACTGCTGTTGATGGTTAAGCCCTCAGTTTTTCTTGTGGCTATGGGAATGGGAATGTATGAAATTCACCCTATTTCTTAGTGTCTTTCTGTTATCTTTATTAATATGATAGCAGAAATGCCAGTGTGTGCTCCTTTAGTTTATGTCTACTAAGTCGCTTTCGGAATTAAGAATTACCATGCATCCAATTCTAGGACTTTATATTTACTTGCAGGGAGTCAGGTTTTTTTATACGGATATAAGTGACCCCGCTTCACGTACCCTTGAAAGTATCTCAGCTTGGTAATGAATTTTTACGGGCATTCTGATGCTTTCTCGAACACGAACTAGCATGTGGGGTTTAAGATTGATATCAATTCCAAGTTGTGGAATTGATATCAAAGGCAGACTGTAAAACAGATATCGAAGCCATTAGTAAGTGTTTGGGGGCATCTTGGTATGATAGTATATGTCTGTTCTCGTGCTCTTCCTTTTTGTTTTCTTTCCATCTGTTCTTAGAGCGTACTCCTTACCGAGTGATGTGTAATTTGTGTTAGCATAAGTGAAAGGTTTGTGTCTTCTCAAAAATGATGAATCCAACATGTTACTCTGTGGTCTTCTGATTAAACTTTTTCATTATCTTTTAAATCCCACTGTGTGTTCGAACTGAGTAGATTTGTTGGACATTCTTCGTCTGAAGATATTCTGAAGAGCCAGAATTCTGTTGTCGGTGAGAGAAGCAAAATATATGTGATGAATTTGGATTTTGCAGTATGTAGATAGGTGTCTTAATAACTTTAGGGGGCGAAATGCATTGGCATCTGCCGAAAAAATGCATTAGCGTCTACTGAAAAAATGTCTCTACTTGCAGACTTCTGCACATCAGCTTTTTAGTCTTTAACGCTCTTGCGATAAGGGGCATTTCAGCTCTCTCTGGTGGCAGTCGGTCAGTGTTTTCCAAGAAAGAAAATGCCAATGCTGTTCTCCTTGTTGCGAGCCAGGTGAGAGACGTTACCTTTTTCTTTCCAAACTTTTACTTTCTTTGACCACTATTGAAATGTCTTTGCCCTTCAACTCTTGAACTCCCCATCCTTGGTGAAAATGAGACGTGATCTGAGATCTTTTGTATGGCGAAGTGACTTTATTATTTAGGGTAGATGTCGATTTTTGTCTCTGTGAGAAGCAACTGATTAGGAAGAAATATTGTACGTTTTTTCTTCAATGCTATTGATGAGGGTTGGTGAATTGGCATGCTTCTGGCAGAAAACTCTGCCTGTAATGGTGGCTGTAGTTGAGCAACTTGGTGGTGCACTGGGTGAATCCGGTTTGCTTGTTCTTCCTTGTATTGCAGCACACTTTAATCAGGTTCTTATTACATCTATTCCGTTTTTATGTTTCTTGTTCGTATTTTTTTCTTCTTTCAACTGATAATTTTCTTGATGCAGGTTATTTTTGACTCGTTTCTTGTAAACTTCTGGATTCAGAAGGACGCCTCGACCAACAGTGCAGTGCAGTCTTGAGTCTTGGATTGCGAGGGGAGATATTTGCACTGCTTAGTGTGCTTTCTTTATGTTATGTTTACAAGCAGATCATCAGCTCATTACTTCGAAAGTGTCTAGTTTGATATTCCTTGTATTTGTACCGGCACAGACGGATAGATTAGCTGTTAGATCTTGTATTTTCTAATGTAAGTTGGTAAGAGTGATTACTTCAAGGTTCAAACGACTCTATACGTTCGAAATTGTGCCTTGCTTAAACTGCATTCTCGGTCGCAAATGCAACGGGAAACCCCCAATTAATTCATCATCGTTTCTGGCTTTAGCATGATGAATCTCCATATTTTGAATGGTGTTTCTCCAGGTGAACTGAGGCCCCTCAAAAATCAAATCAAGCACGCCGTTGTTGCACACGAACCTCGCTGAAATTTTCTTTTCACGGGACCCCAAGGCCTACCACCTTCCGTATCGGAATCATTTGAAGAACTCAACTCACCAACACTATGATTTAGTGGAAATGCAGTGCCGCAGTTTTGGACGAACAAAAGACAATTTATTCATGATTGTGTCAACGACAATGAGTACAAAGACCATAATCGGATTAAAGAGCAAAAAATAAGTTACAAATGCACGAAACAAGCAACAGAAACTGTCAAACTGCGAGCTACTCGGATAATCATTTCAAGCCAATTCTTCGGTTCAGCCTAAAAGCATTATCCATACAGCCATTTGAGTAGGCCTGAGAAGGAATAGAGCGTTGTGAAACAAAGGAGAGAAACCTTTCGAGCTTACTTCGGCAATCCAGTTTCAGGGTCGAGAAGATGACTTTCATCTGACAGCACAACTGGACCTCTCCCAGGTCTTGTGCAAATAAAGTAACTGACATCTCCTCGGAATTTCTGGGACGGATCCTTGATTTCTGGAGGTGGGGGTAAAGTTTCAATATCCTCTGGGCTCTCAACACCGGCATCTTTTAGAATTGACTTATCACCAAGAACGAAACTGGGAAATGAAATAAGGAAATAATTATTAAAAGAAGAAAAAACAGGGTTCGCACCTTAAGAAAAATCCTTGATGCAGAAACTCGCAGAAACAAGAATCTCATAAACTTGAGGATCATATGAAAGCGCGATAGCATCTAAACTCAAATTACCTGTTCAAATCTGCATCAGAATTTGGAGGAAAGCAGAATAGCAACTTCTGAACCAAAAGGGCAGCTGTTTTTCTGTTACGTGCGATTAGAACCGCATTTGGCCCCGCATCAAATGTATAAGCCACCTGCCGATTAACAATATTATCAAATACTTGAATAATATAAACAGCATGCAACACAAATAAATAAGCTTAATAGAGATGACGCCTAAAATCATTTTCCAACTAATCACATACTAATATGCCATAAACTTATAAAATGTAAGATCAGTGCCAGAAGGGAAGCAGCAGGTCCAGATTAGGATCTCTGAAGCACTTGGGAGTCACAACCAAAGTTTAGTACTTTTAACAACATTGTCCAGTCTTGTCATTCAGGAAAGGTATATCTCACGGAGACTTACAAGCGTGCTTTGAACTAGGGTTTATCACAAGAACAAAGTCTGATCAAAATTAATAGTAAAGCAGAAGTCAAAAGTGTTTCCTTTCCACACAAAAAATTGACGTCATTACAGCTTGTATTGTTTATGTATGTAACTGTGCAAATTATGTCAGTTGAGGCATTATATTCAGAAAACGTGGGAAGCAGCTCCATCTAGGTGAATCTCTTTATGATAAAGCCATAATGACTTCTACCGAAAGTATAATCACTTTTGGTCTAATACTGAAAAATTCAAGATAGTCGGAGCACTGGTAATTTTAGGATCATTATCATGCTAGAAAGACAAACTATCAGTATTTTATACTCATTCAACATCATTTAGTTTCATCCAGAAAATTCAAACCTGAGGTGTTCCTTCCGCTTTGTTCCACTTTTCAACAAGGCTTATTATCCTGAAACATAGGTCCTTCGTCAATATTAATTTTCAAGTGTATAGCGTTGCCTCAATGAACAAAAAAAATTAACTACTATACTTGCTAAGCTTGTCAAGTGACATAAATGCAAAGGGGCTTGCCTGTGGGATGTATCATTCATGTAGAAAATGGGTGGACATGTGTCCAGGCAGACAGCATGAAACTGGTTACTGTCAGTACAGGTCAATTGTGCAAAAGAAGCAAAATCACGATTTTTTATGGCTTCTTCCATTTTTAATATACGTTTTGGTACTACTTCCTGTAACAGTGTCAAAAGAGTGATAGGAAAAACAAATTAGATCAGAGTTTAAATGACCCCGAAAGAATAACAAATGACAAAAACAATAAGCAGCGATTTTTTTCTTCGATGAGGCAGTTTTAAGGTTCCAAGGATTTCAAAATGACAGAAATTAAATCCATAATCTATAGTACTGAATTTGTCGTTTCTTTTTAAAATGCATAAAATGTAAAAGCATGGAGCTCAGTCACTCGATGATCTACTACTGAAGACAAAACCCTATTATTTAAACTGAACAGTGAAAGGGAAAGTAGAGAACGTACCTTTGCTCTATGTTGTAAGAGCAAACTTGTTTCAACAGTATCACGCATTCCTGTAGTGCTGCTTGTTTCCTTCTGCCGTGAACTTACCTGGTATAAACAAAATCAAGAATGTAAATAACAGGATCTTTGCAGTTGTACCATCTCAACATTCCCAAAGAAGTATGTGCAGCCATTATAAGCATCCGTAATATAAGTTGCCTGGCTTAACTCCACTTATAAAAACGTATTATTTATAATGGTGACAACTTATCAGTCTGTCAAATTATTAACTCTATTAGATGAAAATTTTCACTCTTTTTCTATTTAATTTATGCTTGACTTTGACTTAATAGCTTCCCAACTCTGTGTGAAAGGGTATCTTCACATGTATCATATATTTGATTGCAAAAATGTAGTTCCCACTTTCCTCGAGTATTCATGCAAATACTACAGGTGAAGAGAATGGTGGCATTAACAAGCTTACAAGGGAAAATATGACTAAACAAACTAGAATAAGTTCATAGGCAGTATTTGCAAAACTAAAGGGTATCATTGCCAAAATTATTATCTCCCAAGGATACACATTTAAGACCATAGAACTTATACTACCAAACCAGGAAAACATGCAGACATGAACAGATATAAAGTACTGTATAAGCATCAATATACAAATGTATGGCAGAGATGGAAAGTAGAAAATTCAAAAGACCCCAGAGAAAACCTTTGAAGAACCAAGCACAAAATGACAAGATAAAAAGTAATGTCCGCAGGCCAGAATTTACCAATACAATCATTTACTAGAATGAGAAAAGAAAAGACAATACATACCACAGCGATAACAATAACAAGCTCGTCCCAGTGCTTCTCATCTGCAAGTTGGACTGCAAGACTGTCGGTTCCCTTCTCATCCTTAATAGACCATGATACCAGGAATCAGATTTAAAAGCTCCATAGGAAAACTTGCTTTTCAACAGAGGGAATAATGATAACAATTAAAAAAATATAAAATATAAATTAAGCTTACTTTTCCCATGATCCACTTGACAAATCCCCCATATAAGCTGCGGCAAGCACTACCAGACCCTTGCCTGTATTAGCAAATAAATTTAAGAGATTATTCCCACAAACTACAACCAACTTACTAGAATCTCTATCATGTGAATAAAGAAGAATAAAGATTTATAGCACACAAACTCTATGATGAACTAAAAATAAAGCGACAGCGTAAAATTCATCTTCAGTGAGGCCTATATAGTGGCTTATATTTATGTAACGCAAAATTTCATTAACAACCACAACAATGACAGATGAAACTGAAGTGCATGGCGCTCCCAATTGTAATCATTATAACTGAAACAAGATACAGGCACCCTGGAAATGAGATATTTAATAACTCTCAACTACCTTGCAATAGCAGAAAGCTGGCTGTGATCTTCTTTCACATTCATTAACTTTCCGAGTGCAAAAACTGCAAAGTATAAACAGACATTTAGCTATCATATGCTCATTGTTAATTGTTATGTATTGATAAAAATAAATAAATAAATAAAAAGAGCAATCTACAACCCTAAAGGAAAAAAAATATTCCAAAATATTAAGAAAAGATAAAAAGAAATGTCCAATTCTTAAGTGTTCATCACCGAAAGATATTAGTAAGAGCAGAAAATATGTAACATTCATATATGTGCAAGTATATACATATAACTTATGTATTCTAAAAAATTTCCATCCAGTTATACCAATTTGTACAACCAGCCTTCCACTTCCTCAAGTTGCCTACTAATTTCTTAAGTTAAGCCAAATGTAATTTGAAGTGGGTAACTATGCAGTAATGTCAAGTTACCGATTAATCATTAACCATATAACAAGAAATTCACAATAATATAGGGAACATTAGGGTAATTATTAATTACCTAGACAAGCAAAACCAGCCGCTGAGGAAGCCAATCCAGCAGCAGTAGGAAAATTGTTATATGAAGAAATATGTACATGCAAGTTTTCCCAATCCTTCTTAGTAATCTTGATTCCCTTTTCCTTATCATCAACATCGGTAGCTCGACTGCGAATTTCTCTTAAACAGCTTTGGAATCTGCCTCCAGAAATGGAAATCTCCTACACTACCCCAAAAAAACATAAAAGAGCCTACAATCAGCGAAACAAATAACAGTGTAGGTTGTAAAATCTAGTTACCACTGTATTCCAACACATTAAAGCCCTCAACCAAGCCAAAAAAAAAAAAAATCTTGCTCTTGTTTCCTGAGGACAGATCTAAAGATATATACATTATTCAAAGCTTCAAACTTTAATCTCTTCACTTCATCACCTACTTTCAGTCTTTCACTCAACACCCAACCCGACATTATTTGATAAAACAGAATTGCGAGTGACTTGTATCTCATTTGGCCAAGAGCATTCTCCCTCACACCCGGGGCACCGAGTTCAAATCTCCACCCCCCCCCCCCCCCCCCCCCCCCAAAACCCCCAATATCGCTTGTAATTCAACCAGGCCATCAAAGAACATTCACTCTTTTATCACAGAAAAATACCAGTGATATAACTATAATAAAAAAGACTGTTCATCAATCTCTTCCAAATTTACGATCAGTAACTTTCAGTATTTGAAATTCTTAATTTCCTTTCCATTCATTCCCACTTTTTTATTGGCGACCAAATTTTAGAACCCACAAAATTTACAAAATTATGGCTCCTCATGGAGGGCCACCAAGTTGTTTATATCAAAGTTAAGAGCTCAGGGAACCAAACAGAAAGAAAGAAACTTGTAAGAGAAAAAGAAAAGGCGACTAAAAGGTATACCTCGCCATTGAGCCACATCCGATCTTGGTCAAAGGTGGGACTGACGGAGACAGTGGTGGTGGTGCAGAGGTGCGCCGGATCAAGCGTGACGCTGATGCTGTCATTGACGGGCAAGATGAGCTTCTCGTCCCTCTTCCCCCAGTACTTGATCACGGCGATGTTGGTGGGCGTCTGAGCCGTCACCATCAGCACCCATTTCTGCGACTCGTCGGCCATTGAATGCTGCTAAAACCAAGATTTTCTGGGAAAGTGGTGGAGATTTTCCGGGAAAAAGAAGGGCGGGAGAAGAGAGATCTAAACAATGGGAGTGTGAATCTGAGAGCAAATTGGAAGTTGGAGTTTATAGTGGAGGGCGGGGGAAGAAGCCAAATGGTGGGATTTGTAGTTCGTAATTGAACAGAGAGAGGCCTCGCTGGTGGGCACCCACCTCGGTGCTGTTGGGACGCCATTCTTGGACTTTGACTTCGATTCCTAATTTTCATCGCCAAAAAGAAAAATAAAATAAAAATGTTCACCAAATTTTAACTCAATTTCAGTCCAACAAAATGATTATAAAGTTGTTAAACAAAAAAATTAATATAAATGCCTTCAGTTTCTTACGTGGCGTTGAGTCATTTGAAGACAAAGCATTTTGCTGTCAAATTTGACAGCAGATGTCAAATTTATTAAATGACTTTTTAATAGATAAATAAATACATAATAAATGTTGTTATGTTTTTTTTAATATTTGATTGATTGCCTTAATCATTGGACTCCACAAAAAGATATTTTTTTATATTAAATGACGTTCATTATTTAACATATCGACTGAAGCAAAATATTGTATAAAATGTCAAATTGCCACATAAGCTATCAAACATGATTTTGATGTTTAAAATGGAGATGCTCTAAGATTTCATATGTAAGTCCTCAAAGAAGGTATCCCACAAGTAAGTGCCACATCATGTGATTTATAAAATACGGTCTAAAAACGTAGTCACCATAGCATTTTTCTAAAAAAAAAAAAATCAAAATTCTAAATAAAAAGCAAAACCAAACCAGGTAAACAGGGAGTATGTTTTGCTAACGTCTAGCTAGGGTTTGGCAATGTGCTGGTTTCGTGCCTTGCAAGCTTACTACACACTTACATAAAACGCAAATTGAACTAATTTATTTAACGAGTTGAAACACAAAACCCTAACTCAACTTGTTTCTTAAAATGGTTACTTGTCACAACTCAACAAGTTGAGTTTGAGTTTATTTTGTAAGGATGATATTCTAAGACCTAATAATGGAGTTTAATGTCGTATTAATCTATAATTAAAGAGTGAATAAATTGTTTTGAGTCGGAGTTGTTGCTCCAACCCTTTTGAAGGCTCCAACTCGTCTTGTAATGTTTTTCACATTTCAATATATTGTTTTTAAATTTTTTTTTATAAGTTTAATGGATAAAAATTAGGCGAGATTTGTTCTTTGACAATGGTCGCGTGTGAAGTGAGGCACCTACCCTCCTCCATAGGGATGAGGACAATTACGCCTAGAAACCCCCTGCATGTCCCTCCTCCACCATTTTTACTAAGAAATAATAGGAAAGTAAAAGAAAAAAATACAAGCGGGGGACTAAGCCAAAGCCCGGCATGACCAAATGGTCGATGAAACTGATAATAACGGCAAAATGAAATGTCACGAGCATGGGCTGAGGCAATATCCGGAACTGTAGACCATCAGCAATAAGCATAACTATATGTCCCAAATGAAGCTAAACAATCAGTAACCTGATTTATTTCTCAGTAAATATGTGTATATATAAACCGCATTTGACAAAATCGTCATAGAAAATACGACAATGCAATAGGCTAGGCTTGAGTAAAACAAATTGAGAAACTCAAGCAAGTGTCATCCGCTAGCAATTCTATTTTTCTTTTAAATTACATGTGCTTTTTTTTTGGCACTTGTCCTTGTACAAATAGTGGAATTTTGACATTATTTCTCCTTTTCTTTTTTATGAAAACAATGTTTGTTACCAAGTGAGTGTGAATATGATAGAATTCAAGGTTGGTAGGTTGCTGAAAATAAAAAAAAAAAAGTTGACCAAACTTAGTACATTAAATCATTAATATGTTATATATATATATATATAGTCACACATACCAACTCCAAAAGTAGAAGACTTGGAAAGGTTTAGTAATATATTGCTCCAAATCATGTGTGATTTGTATGAGTATTTGAAGGTCCTACCCATGAAATTTTCAACTAAAGCAAGCTGCAGGTTTCACCACATGCATATTTGTCCATTAACTTTTAATAATATTTTTCAGGTGCTCCCAAGATTTAGTTTTTGGTTCAACAAGTACTAGTCCAAGTAGGAGACACTTGGAAAAAAAATGAATCAAGAAAATTCTTATTTCTCAATTTAAAATACGTAATCTTTTTTCTATGGTACGTACCATTGATTAAATCAATGGATAAATCTTTGTATATAAAAATTTAATAACAACACGATCTTATGTAAAACTCGTACGTTTAAGTGGTATATCTATTATAATTGATCCCTAAAATATGAGTGAAATGAGGCTGCCCATAACTTTTGTCAAAAAAAATTAGTGCAATTATGCATGGTAGGTACGTAGTTATACATATTCCAGTTCATTGTCAACCAAGTAATCACATTAAAAAATGTCAACCAAAGCCACTTTTTCTGATGAACCCAAAATTTTGTGCATCTTGCATGAATGAAGAGTTTCAGACATAGGGACTTCTTCCAACTTGCTCATAGATTAAGAATTGATATACATTTATACTTGTTAATTTAAGACTAAGTTGGTGAGAGCCAAAAATTAATCTTTTTTTTTTTTTTTGTGGGGAGGTTCATTAGCTCATTAGCTGAACTAAGAGGGAATTAAGAAAGCTGGTAGTATGTTTAAGATCTAAGAGGCTATTAATCTTCATTTAGTACTACGGTTGAGTAGCATTTCTGTTTACTTATAAGAAAAAAATTTTAAGTCCAACTTCTATTGATAATCATTTCGACTTCAGTTTTTAAATTTTATTTTTCAATGTAAACTCTTTTTATGCGATGATGTTCTAGTTTAAGAAAAAAGAAGAAAAGAAATGCGCCAAGTCACACGATGCGCAAATAATTAAATATCAATATTAACATAAATAATTGTTATTATTAATGTGAATCAAACTTGAAATTGTTAGTTATTAATCAAGTGCCCCACAAGTTGACTGCATGGAATGTGTCTCATATCACTAAGCAGCAAGTGCTCTTTCCAAATCTGCACGAGTGAAATGATAAATACATGTATACATATACATACATATATTTATATACACCGGTTTCCCAAGTCAAAACAAGACAGCCTAGGCCAGCCCTCCATTGTTGGCTTTCTTCTAATTGATTGTGATAACGACTTCATTGACATGGGATAGCTGCTGTCTGTCCCCACTTACCAATATATCATTATAAATTAGGACGGCTCTCACCAACTTCTATTTGTTTATTTATGTATTTATCCATCTTCCATCTTACCTATGCGTGTATGTGTATATATCTATATATAAAGTTAAGCCTAAAGGTGAATAGTGATTTTGGGGTCACAAATCTCACTACAAATAAGTGGACAAAAATGCTATCAAAACAAAAAAGTTCAAAACTAATTCAAAATAATGCATTAAATATGACAGGAGTATTTTTGTTATTTTAACAATGTTTTTTAATAATTAAAATATTTTTGTATAGTTTTTTTTTAAAACTTTTTTTTAAATTTTTAAAATTTTATAATTAGAGGAATGTGATTCAATCAGTTATTCATTAAATATTATTTTCTTTATTTTTAAACACGTTCAAAACATTTTTAGAGGCGTGTAATGCTAGTTATAAAAAATGTCTTTCGTACATGAATAATAATGTAATTAAATTAATTGTCAAATGATTTTTTTTTGAACAAACGATATTATTGTAGACAATGAAATTTCAGTAAATAAAATGTTGACCGATGGTCAAAATGTTAACGCTCATGTATTACATAAATTGTACACATAGTGTGTGATTCAACGAAAATTCGAAAAGAGTCCGAAAAGCTGTCAAACAGGACACGTGTCAACACCTGGCAGAGACGACTTATTTCATCTGGGATATTATATTCAAAATTAGGCCTTGGAAAATTCTATAAATAGAAGCCAATTTCATTCATTTCAATTCACCAATTCACAAATACATTTCTCTACTCCCAAATTGGAAGAGAATTCTCTGAAGTTCGTTCTTCGTTCTTCGTTCTTCGTTCATCGTTCATCGTTCTTCGAGATCAAGCCCCAACGGCCCTTGAAGAAACGCTCATCCATCCTAAGATCAAGCCCCAACGGCCCCTTGGATTAGCACAATTGTTCTTCAAGATCAGGTCCAGAAGCCCTTGAAGATCCATCCACCATTCATCATTCATCCGTTCATCCGTTTCTTCAAGAACCAAGCCCAAAAGCCCCTTGAAGTTCATCCATCGTTCATCGTTCATCGTTCATCGTTCATCGTTCATCTTTCATCCATCTTCTTCAAGATCAAGCCCCGACGGCCCTTGAAACAACATTCATCCACCCTCCAAGATCAAGCCCCGACAGCCCTTGGAATCAATACATTCATCCTTCAAGAATCAAACTCGAAGCCCTTGAAGCTCATCCATTTTTCATCGTTCATCGTTCTACATTCATCATCAAACATCTGAAGATCATCACTGTTCATCCCAAGAATCAAAGTGCCAAACAGCCTCTTCGGATCAACACAAACAAATCCACATCACTGTTCATCCAAGGATCAAGCCCAACGGCCCTTTGGATCAACAGCCCATCAACAAATCCATACCTTACGAAGATAGAATCAGAGGAACAAATAGAGATTGTAACCCCAAAATTCATCAAATAACAAATATATTTTGTACACGTGTTCTTGTTCCTTCAGGAAATTTTCGTGTTTACAATTATCTACACTAAGGAGAAGGAGGTGTGCGTAACCTTACAATGAGCTAGTAATAATTGAAATTAGTTGTTTATTAAATATTATTTTCTCTATTCTTAATATAGACCGATTTTATTATGTGGATTCAGCTGCTTTAATTGATTATTCATTTACTTCAAATATTTGACTTTCCCTTTGTCAATTTACGCATATAAATTCATTTAAAACATGTAAGTCACGCATAACACGCCATGAAGGCTAGTATATATTTAACCATGCGGAATATTGACAGTATAGGCTCCTCAACTCAGTCCACTTCATATTAAAGTTCTCTGATGTATGGAAAAAATATGAGTAAACAGAAATGCTAAGGAAACTTTCTCAACATGAAACTTGCCATATACTTTGTCACCGTATTTTTAACATAATATTTTATAATATTAATAGAAAAATGGACGCTAAATTGTAAGGTGGCAGAAAAATCACGTAAGACTAACTTTTAATGGAATCTCCTTAGCATTTATCCCATTTAAGAATTGTTACATGAAGCTCTTAAAAGAGGTACAATTTTGAATGTAATTAGAATATATTATTTTCTCTCCGCCTAATTCCACGATATATTCCCTTTTTAATGTCAAAATATTAAATAAACTGTCTCCAAGAGGTACGAGCAAGTCTAAGAAGTAATTTAATAATGTAGTTTTAGTACTATTATTGAATAAGACTTGCCATTCAGTATAGTTCTGGTAGTATTCTTTTTCATTTATAAGTAAAAGATTTTAGGATCGAATCTCGTAAATGACGAATTCGATATCAAATTAGGTTACCTACTGTATGGTTTAGCCGAACTTTCTATCCCCCTTAGACTATCTCCAACCCCTATGGATCAAGCTTAAAAATTTAAGCCATAAGCCATAAACTGTTTTTCTCTTCCAACCCTTGTGGCTTAAAATTTTAGACATACTTTTTGTTTTCAGTAACTTTGAAAGAAAAAAAAATTATGTAGATTATCTTAATTTATTTTTATGAACATTTTAGTATAAAATATTTAAATTTTGATAAGTAATTAAAAATCATATAAATACATATGTATTTATAAAGTTTTAAGTTAAATTTGAATTAAATATTTTTCTTAAATTATTTTAGACGTTAGATTTAATTTTGGGCTATCAAATCTTTTTTTTACTATTAGATTTGATCTCATTTGATCATAGATGCTAGATTATAAATAAAAAACAAAAATATGTTTAAAATATAACAATTTATTGGGTCTAGAATAATTTAAGCCAGACTTAAATCCTGTGGAGAATATAGCCCAGAGATATATTTTCTCTCCAGGACTTATTTTAGCCCATGGTTGGAGATGGTTTGTGGGGTTTTGAAGCTTATATTTTAAGGAAAACTAACGAAAATGGCTTGAAAATTTTCATTTTAACGAAAAGCTACTTTTAAAGGTATAGTGAATAGTGACAGTTAAAAGTAAAAAAACGGTTTTTCGTTAAAAGTAAACCATACCGGAGTGTTTTATTAAACCTCTCTATATTTTAAGTTTTATCCCATGAGTTGGAGATAATCTTAGTTTAAAATATATCATTGCACTAAAATTTTTGAATAAGACCCAACTATATAATGGCAAAGGATATCATTATCCTATAGCGAAACTTGCTTGTAGTTTGACTGTTTGAGTTTGCACATTCAAAGTTGCACGGCGCCCAGACCTAATTTGGTTGCTAAACACTAAACAGGTTGACTTTTGATGAAAACTGGTCCTGACAATAAGTATAATGTCAGTGTATTAGATAGATTCATTGGTCCTTTAACAAGTTGACTGTTACGAAAGTTTAATTTCTTAACGAGGGAGTGAATGTTTTGGATGCGACAGACGGACATCATCTCTGATAGAAATCTTATTGTGTATTTCTTAATGAATAAGATTACAACAGATGGTTATATACTCAACCAAAAACAATAACTAAATGACAGCTCACCTAGACTAACTTCTAACCAAATAAAACTAACTAAGAAAACATAAATGTATCTTCTAAGTTTTATCCTTTACAATGTTAGCCTTAATATCCCCCCGCAAACGAAACGGAGAATGACGAAGAGCAAGTTTGTGTCGCAGAAAATGAAACCGAGCCTTGGATAAGGGTTTGGTGCAAATGTCAGCAAGCTGATCCTGAGTGCCAATAAAATGCACTGTAAGAGCTTTGGACAAAACTTTCTCCCGAATAAAGTGATAATCGATTTCAATATGCTTGGTCCGAGCATGGAAAACAGGATTCTTAGCAAGTTGAATGGCCGAAAGATTATCACACCAAAGCTTGGGAGGAGAAGAAATAGGTAGACCAATGTCACATAACAGATTGCAAATCCAAGTAAGCTCAGTAGCAGAATTGGCCAGAGATCGATACTCTGCTTCGGTGGAAGAACGGGCCACAGTAGGCTGTTTCTTGGCGCTCCAACTTATGAGTGAATGGCCAAGAAAAATACAAAAACCGCCCGTGGAACGACGATCAATAGGGCACCCCGCCCAATCAGCATCAGAGAAGGCATTAATACTAAGAGAGGTAGCAGTCTTGGGAAACCAAAGACCAATGTCAAGAGTACCTTTCAAGTAGCGCAAAATTCTCTTGACAACTTGAAGGTGAGAAACTCTTGGTTGGTGCATAAATTGACAGACCAAGTTGACAGCAAAGGAAAGATCAAGACGAGACCAAGTAAGGTACTGCAACCCACCAACAAGCGAGCGATACTCCGTGGGATCAGATAACAAGGGAGACTCATGATCCAGAGAAAAGGTACTGAGAGGAGTTGCACAAGGTTTGGCACCATCCATTTTGGATTTGGTAAGAAGATCCAAAATATATTTGGTTTGAGAAATGAAAATGCCAGAGGAAGAACGCTGGACTTCAAGACCAAGAAAGTAGTGCAGAGAACCCAGATCTTTGATGGGAAACAGATCACTAAGTTAGGAAATAGTAGCTTGACAAACTTGAGAATTAGGACCCGTAACCAAGATATCATCAACATACACAAGAATAATGACCAAGGCAGGATCTGTTTTAATAAAGAGAGAATGATCGTGCTGAGAACCTTGGAATCCAAGAGAAGAAAGAGCAGCATATAATTTGTCATACCAAGCCCGAGGGGCTTGTTTAAGCCCATACAACGATTTGTGGAGATGACAAACAGAAGTGGGCTGAGTAGAATCTTCAAAGCCAGGTGGCTGAACCATGAACACAGACTCAGAAAGATCGCCATGCAAAAAAGCATTGCTAACATCCAATTGGTGCAAAAACCAGTCAAACTGAGCAGCCAGAGTGAGAAGCAAACGAATGGTAACAGGCTTGGCTACAGGACTGAAGGTCTCTGAATAATCGGGGCCGTGTTGCTGATGGAACCCTTTAGCAACAAGTCGGGCTTTGTACCGAGCAATGGTACCATCAGGATTTCGCTTGATGCGAAAAACCCACTTGCATCCAACCAGATTTTGAGAAGACTGAGAAGGAACAAGGGACCAAGTTCCAGTTTTGAGCAAGGCATCGAACTCCTCCTGCATTGCTTGACGCCAATGGGAGTGCTTAGAGGCTTGTAGGTAGGTAGTAGGGACATAATCGGGGGAAAAATGAGAAGGAAGAGGATGTTTAGTGGCAGTATAGGCCTTAGGTTTATGAATTCCGGATTTAGACCGGGTTTGCATAGGATGAAAAGAAACAGGTAATGAAGGCGGAGGAGCAAGGGGAGGAGGCAGAGAAGCAGAATGTGGAGGAGAAGAAGAGAAAGAAGAAGAAGAGACAGAAATTGAAGGAGGAGAAACAAGGGAAGTAGGAGTGGTGAAGGTTAAGGATGTAGGAATAGATGAGAATGGAGAACTGGAAGATGAAGGCAGAGAGGAAGAAGAGAGGGTATGATGAAAAGGGAAATGGAGCTCATCAAAACGAACATGTCTGGAGACATAGATCCGGTGAGTGGCAATATCCAAACACTTATAACCTTTGTGCTGTAGACTGTAGCCTAAGAAGACACATGGCTGACTTTTGGGATCCAGTTTGGAATGGACATATGGCTTCAACCAAGGAAAGCACAGACAACCAAAAACCTTGAGTGTATGATAGTCCGGAGGTTTATAAAATAGAGACTCCCATGGAGAGCACTGAGACGCAGTGGGAAAACGATTAATCAGATACACTGCTGTGGCAAAGGCTTCAACCCAAAATGCATGAGGAACATGAGAAGCTGCAAGAAGAGTGCGGGCGGTCTCAACAATATGCCCGTGCTTCCTTTCAGCACAACCGTTCTGCTCTGGGGTGTGAGGACATGAAAGTTGGTGTAGAATACCATTAGTCTGCAAGAAATTAGAAAACTGGGTACTAGAAAACTCTCCACCAGCATCAGAACGTAAACAGACAATCTTAGTACACAGAAGATTCTCAACCATAGCTTTGAATTGAGTAAACACAGTGAAAACCTCAGACTTGTATCGAAGAGGAAAGAACCAACAATATTTAGTAAAATCATCAACGAAAATGATATAATAGCGAAACCCTTGCAGAGAAACAGTGGGTGAGGGGCCCCATACATCAGTATGTAAAAGTTCCAAAGGCTTGCTTGAAGAACAAGAACTACTAGAGAATGGTAACTTGGAACACTTTCCCATTGCACAACTGGAACACAGAGAAGTAGGTGAACTACCAGTGAATGAAATACAAGAGGAAGATACAATTTATTTAGAATCTGAGAGGAGGGATGGCCTAATCTGTGATGCCAAATATCCTGAGATGCCTTGGAAGCTGCTGCAAAAGCATGTTGAGAACTAGCAGCAGAAGGTGTAGTATGAAAGGGATAGAATCCATCTTGCATATCTCCTTTAAAAAGCACTTTCTCCGAAGAAAGATCCTTCACAAGAAAGTGAAAAGGATAGAGATGAACGGAGCAATTGTTATCAAGAATGAACTTGTTGGCAGAAAGCAAGTCTTGCTTTAATGCAGGAACATGTAAAACATTTGTAAGTGCAAAGGAATGATCAGTAGTAGGTAAAGTAGAAGAACCAAGGTGGAGAATAGGCAAACCTTTGCCATCTCCAATGTAGACCTGCTCGGGACCATTGTAAGATTCAGGATTCTGCAATTTGGCATAGGTGTTTGTCATATGAGAAGAGGCGCCAGAGTCAAGCAACCAAGATTGGTGAGGTGTGGATTGGGTAGCACAGAAAGCAGATTGAGACGCTGAGAACACTCAATAGCCTCATGATCAAACTGCTTGCAAATCTGACAAACAAGTCTTTTTCCAGACTGAGAGGAATGGAAGGTGGTATTGTTGAATCGAGAACCACGATTGTGATGAGAGCGCTGAGATTGATACCGGTTGTGATTATTGAACCGCTGATTATGACCTCTGAAATTGCCGCGATTCTGAAAATTTCTAGGGCTTGGGAAAGAACGATCGGAGCCACGACCTTGATGAGATGAACCTTGAGCAACATAGGCCTGAGAAGAAGGAGAATCAGAAGGTGTAGGTAAAAGTCCAGCAGAACTGTGGAAAGCCTGAATCGGTGTAGAAGCAGATTTCTTCCGATTTTCAATCTGAATTTCTTTACTCAGCAGGAGACCATGCAGTTCATCAAGAGTTGTGGAACCGATACGAAACTGAATAGCATCAACAAAAGAGTCAAATTCAGGTGGTAAACCATGCAGCGTGACAAAAATCAACTCAGAATCTTCAACCGGAGCACCAGCACTGGCTAAAGCATCAGTAATTTCTTCGATTCGTTGAAGATAGGCAGCAGCGGAGGAATCGCCTTTGGAAATAGTACGAAGCCGAGATCGGAGCTCATGGATATGAGACTGCGACGCCGTGGCAAGGCGTGATTCAAGCTTGGACCAGAGTTCCCGAGAAGAATTAACACCAACGGTGTAAGGAATCAACGAATCAGAAAGAGTAGAATTTATCCAGATCAGAATATTCTGATCATTTTCATACCAAGAAATAAGCGCAGGATTCAAGGTAGAGGTACGATTTCCAGAGGAATCACAAAGAAACTTCGGCGGAGCAGCCTGAGAGCCATCAACAATACCAGTGAGATTGTAGCGCCTGAAGATCGGAGCGAACAACGCACTCCAGGTGAGATAGTTGGTGGTAGTGAGCTTGAGCGGCACCATGAAACCGATATTCTGGATAGTAATGGAGGAGGCAGGGGAAGAAAGAACCTGAGATGGAGGATGAAACGAATCATTATCAGAGGAAGGAGATGCAGAAGCCGCCATGGATGAGAATTAGGGTTAGAAAATTGGGGAAAAAAGAGGTTAGGCAAAGGATCGAAGGGTCGGTGGACAGAAGGCGAGTGATACCATGATAGAAATCTTATTGTGTATTTCTTAATGAATAAGATTACAACAGATGGTTATATACTCAACCAAAAACAATAACTAAATGACAGCTCACCTAGACTAACTTCTAACCAAATAAAACTAAGTAAGAAAACAGAAAAGTATCTTCTAAGTTTTATCCTTTACAATGTTAGCCTTAATAATCTCAACTCAACTGTTAGGAAATAAGATATGCGGCTTCACGACATTCCAACTCAAGTTCATCCTCTGAATCTGACATTTATGAAGAAGTATTCGATACCTGATCAAATTAAGGATCCATTCGTATGAGCTTTTTTTTCCTTCCTTCAAGTCTTCTTCAGATTGCCATCTCACCAATTGCATCTGCCATGGGATCTCTTTTCGCCTTCTTTTTTGGACTCTTCACAAGTTGAAGCTGCGCCGCAAGTTAGGAATCAGTTTATTTCTTCAGCGGAACCACATGCAGAACGTAAACATCAAAGACAGGGAAAATAGCACAAGAGGAATGATATATAACTACAGAAAGAAAGTAAACATGTAAGTCGAATCTGTTTGAAGTATAAACAACAGTGACTAAACCATCCAAGAAGTGCAATACACAATTGACTATATACAACCGCAACCGCATGGAGAGAAAATGTGGTCGAGTTCGTACAGCACGTCATTTTATAGTCTATGTATTATGTCAGTATATACAAATCTTACGGAGATGTGGAGTTTCCCTCACGTTATAAATATTCATGAAAAATGACAGCTCAGTTTTGAAGCTGTCTCAGTTCTACGTGGTGGTGATGGTTTCAATTGTGGCTGTGATGTATTAGATGGTGATGTTGATGGAGTTCTGAGGTGGTAGAGACGATAGAGGTCAGAAATGAATGTGTATGAGCATGAACTGTAATGTATCTCGAACAAAGTTGAAAGTTATCTTCTGTTGCTGTATCTTACTTTCAAACCTAGATGGGGCTGGTGCCCCATTTTGGACAACACTTGTTAGTCAAGCTTACCCCTACATTTTCAGGCACGGTGCCTGGCACTGAGTTGGACTGAGGAGGTGATCAAGGGCTTACGTCCGCAACTTTCTATTGCTTCTACAATGTGTAACCTCAGGCTGATGTTGTCTTGAGTTATAAATCACTTCTGCTTTTAGCTATCAAGGAGCTCAACGCTCTAATTTCTTTCTAATATTCATGGCGCGTTACTTTTCTGTTTGCGGGCTTGACACGAAACCGACACCATACACGTACGTAAATATTATAGACAAAATTCGGTATAAGAGATTTCAAAGGTCACAAGTTAGCCTAATATATATGTACAATCTTAAAAACAACAGCAGCGAGCATCATAAGCAGACCCAAGTCTTCTGACAAAATGACCGCCACTTTTTTTACATACGCAGATAGTTCTTTTGCAGAATTGACAAGGAATCCACAAAACACGTCTTTTTCTACCATTCATGTCCCACTATATAGTCATAATCATTAGAGAAAATCTGAATACAGTAACAAGGCAATGCACTTGGAACTACATCGGAGGAGGATATTCAATTTATGCTGTTAAACTTGCAAATTCTTGCGTTATACTATATGTTGCAGCAACTGGCTGCACTCTCTTACTCAAAATCATTCGGCGAGCGTGAATTACAAAAAAACTATTGAAATATAGTTTAATGCAATGGTTGTATTTTTGTATATTGATTCATAGGTTACAAGAACAAGAGAGGTCTCTTTATATAGAGACCGAGCAAGGCTAGCAGCCAGAGACAAAAAATAACTTCGCTGGCAGCCACTAACAGTAAGGTAACACTAGTTGAGCAAACTAAACTAGATACAAGATTCTAGGGGGATATATGAAAACCAAAAATATGGAGAAGGATGTATGGAGTAGCTGAACAAGGTATGGGAGGGATGGAGCTGCCTGAGAGCAGTGGTAACCCTTACACCGAGTGAATCAAGGGAGGACAGTGGCGGCTGCAACTCACATGTGAGTAGATGAAGTTGCAGCTGCAACTTGTACCTTGACTCGACTGATGCTTCCTTTCAACAAAAACCATATTTATAGTAAATTTGATTCTTCATGGCTTCATACTTTTTTTCTCTCTTTAATATGTCGGAGCCTGTAGGAGAAGGATTTACAATTGGAACATTTCAATTCGAAGCTGTCATTTGCAGCATATATTGAACCCAAAACCTCCTCCTCAAAATATAAAAAAGTGAAAGATATAAACGGGTCATAACGTGTGTCCTTGAAGCATGTAATTAATAGCGAATAGCAAGTCTAGAAGCTAACCAACAGAAGATGTTAAGCAGTGGTGCTTGAAACATCAATTAAACAATTGCACAACCAGAAATTAAGTAGAGGGGAGGCGGTGTAGAGAGAGTGAGGCCATATTTTTCTTCTTTTCCTGAGATTGAGTAAATGTTGATAATTGGCTATGTCTAAGACCTATTTTACCTACACAAGAAGAATAATCTGAATCCACACATTATGTATTGACCACTTGCGATTTACTGAGGTTTGGTATGGTTGAAACCACTTAATACGTCCTCTCTTCTGAGATGCGGTTTCATTTGACTAGCCAAAAACGCCTTCGTTGAGTTTGTCCCCTCACCAAATGCATGTGGCAATGGATGTATTTTTGCTATCTTTTTTAGACTGAAGTTGAGCGGTGTATATGTGCATGCGAGTTAGGACTGAAATTGCCATCATTTTCTTCTTCAACCTCCATTATTTCTTCTGCACAGGCACATAGAGAAAGTAAACATCACGAAGAGAAAACAGCACAAGAGATACAATCGTCTTCATGGTGCGTGGATAACTAAATAGCAAATGTATAAGGTGTGGTGCAGTTTATATTTCATCATCGCATATAAAAGCAGTTCAGTTTTATCATCTAGGGTATATACAGAGATATGGGAATACTAAAAAAAATTCACAGATAATGGTGACGCTAACTCTTGATGATAGGAAGTTCATCAGATAATGGTGATGCTAACTGTTGCAGTCACATCCTGTGGAAATGTGATCCACACCATCTCTTTAGTGGGCATGCTTTGTCTCTCAACGGTAAAAGAATATATACACGATATGAGGCAGAAGTTATCTTCTAAATATTTCAACTTACTATGAAATCAATACATACAACCCGAAGGGTATAGTAAATTACTAGGCACACCATGTTTCATTGCGGTTGCTAGCTATAAGTCTAAAACTACTATGTAACCAGTCAAAATTGACGGTAGGGACGATTGCTTCATTTACTGACTAGACAATCTATTCTGATAAGTCGATCCTCTCTTTTCACTTTTATTTTATTTTATTAGCATAAAACGTTATTGTGACGTGTACCGTATAAATCATTCTAATCAATAACATGGTAATTTGAGGGGTTAAATTTTAAAACCATTGAATCAGTCGCAATGCATTAAATTAAAATTTCATTTTGAGTACAACCGCGTCAAAGAAAATCCGAAGACTCGAGTCTTTCCCTCCATCTTCCCCCCCCCCCCCCCTCAATTGCTATATTTTAATAAGATAGGAAATTAATAAATCATTATTTAATTAAACAAACTTAATGCACATGAACAATAATAAAAAAAATGCTAAATGCACATGAGAATTGGTACCTAAAATTGGTTGATTCAAATATTTGACATTTTGTCTTTAAGACAAGTGACGCCTCAATAAAACGACCACGCCATTGTAATGATAGTACTTCAAATCACAGGGTTCATATGGACTCAATGAGATACTCTCTAATATTAGTACACTGGACTTATTTGATGTCCAAGATTGGCTTGGCTTGGACTATCCATTAGATACAATGAATGTAGAAAAGAAATATGGATGTCAACTTACATATTTTGTCCAAAATAAAGATAGATGATGGAGAAGCCATGAAGAAAAATTATCCTCTTAATCCTACTATTTTTGTGGGGATTTGAAGTAGGGATGGGCAAAATGTGAAATTCCGTTTCTGGATTTCACTATTATAATCTACGTATTCATATTATTGAGATATTATATTATTTTTTGAGAATTTATATTAATTTATTTGAATTTAGATTTTAATTAAACTAGTTACGAAAAAGTGAAGTTTGGAAATTAATTATTTAAAATTTGTAGACAATTCGAGATCACAGTTTATGTTTTCGTATAGAGCTCGATCTCAAGAATACGTAGGCGCAAACCGTTCGTGAACGGAGCTATAATGAAGAAATTAGAAACGTTTTGGCTAAAAAAAAGGACTGGAAGCTGCCAGGTGGCAGCATGAGAGATGGGAAGAGTGAGATGTGGGAGAGAAAAGGGGGAAAGGGTTGGCCAATCAGGGGGAAGAACAAGGAGAGAAAGGAGAGGGGGAGGAGCACCCAAACCTAACCCGTGCACCACACACCCGACCCGATTACGAACTGGTGAAATTCCGACCAACTTCCACCTTTTTTCAGGTGATTTTCACCTTTCCATCACTTGCAACTACTTACACAACTTCTCCTCTTCCAATTCCACCCAAAAACAAAAGGAATTTGGTTGTAGTTTGGTGAAGAAACACCTGTGGGTGCCACAGGTGTCCTTGCTCGAAATCCATCAATTGTGAAACGTTTTTATCCAATTACCACCACCATTAGACTTCCCTTGAGGCCCAGAACAAAGCCTAAACAACTATAGGGGCGGCGGAGCACTGAAGGTGACAGATCGAAACGCATCCAATTTTAGGAATCCGGTGGGTTTGAGTGAAATTGGGGCCTTTCCCGGCCGAATTGGCCTTGGTCGTAGGTATGAAACTTACTCTACTCATTGAGATCTCAGCAAATTTTGGTAATTATTTTAAATAGTTGAATTTTCCGACAAGTCAGGGCAGTCGACCGCCACCTACAGCGGCGCGTGGCCAGTGGGCTACCGATGCTATTTTACGATAAATTGATATCTTGATCTCAGATTTGATATCCATATGATGTGATTTGACTATTGTGAACCTAGTTTGAGTATGATACATCACTTGATCAAAATTTAAATCGATGATCCGACCGTTGGATCGTCACCAAACTTTAATGAGTTATAGAACATAATATTTAAGGATATTAAGAATGACGGATCGGGAATCCGACCTACGGATCTTCCCGAATTGGATTTCTAAGTTAGTAAAATAAAACGTTGACCGCCAATGAAAATTGTGATTGGCAAAGATCCGACTGTCGGATTGTAGTGAAATTTTAGTAAGTTCTTCTAGAAGCATAATGTGGGTCTCTAGAAGTTACGGATCTGAAATCCGATGTGCGGATCATTTGGATCGAATTATGTAGGGTGGTGGGCACCATCGTTGATTGAGATTTGACTTTTGGTCAACATGTCTCGAATCGTTTATAAAACTAAAATTATTGTTAATAGAAGCTTAGTGAGGATAGGTGGGCTTATATCGATGAGTGATTTTAACATATGTGATATGTTGATTACCCGATTCTTTATATTAATATTCTTTGTGGATATGACTTGGTTTTATAAAGGTGTTTTCTGTTAAAATGTGACTTGGTTTAATAAATGTGTTTTATGTTGAAATGCGACTTGTACATGTATTTTTTGTTAAAATGTGATTATTTTATAATTGGTCATCGATTTATTTTTATTAAATGTGATTTGATTCATGGATTGGAAATGTTTTGTGAAAAAAGTGATTCGAATTGCATGTTGAAATGTTTGCTAAATTGAGGGCTAGTAGGAGACCATGACCCTACCTAGTTAATCCGCAATAGGGGGTCACTAGTGGTCCTACTTGGTTAATCCGCGATGTGGGACCATATTATTTATGGATCATGCTTGGTTAATTCGCGATGGGCGATCCTTATGGCCATTTAGGAGTGATCATGCTTGGTTAATCTGCGATGAGTGATCATTGCCTAACAGTTCTGTAGGTATAACACTACTTGGTTAATTCGCGATGGGGGTCACTACCTACTTGGTTATCCTAACCATGCTTGGTTAATTTGCGATGAGGGTCACTAGTGGTCCTGCTTGGTTAATCCGCGATGGGGGACCATATTATTTATGGATCGTGCTTGGTTAATCTGCGATGGGCGATCCTTATGGCCATGCATACTTAGGGGTGATCAAGCTTGGTTAATCCGTGATGGGTGATCACTGCCTAACAGATTCGTGGGAGTGAATCTGCTTGGTTAATCCGCGATGGGAGGTCACTACCTACATGGTTACTCAGGGGTGGCTTTACTTGGTTAATTCACTATTTTGGGGGGGGGGGGTGAGGGGGGGAGGAGGCACTTCCTATTTGGTTACTTATGTAGCCTTGGGCTGAATTGGTGTCCTTCTAGCCCTAGTTTTAGTGTATATATGAATGATGGTTTTGAGAATCATGTGTTGGATGTCTGGGTGACTCATTTAGAGTTTTCAGTGACTTAACTATGATTTTATATCCGAGGTTTATAAACGATGATCGATGGTCTTTCTTTTTATTGAATATCACATACTTGTATTATTGTCACTCACCTGAGCTTCTTTGTTTATCCTAGTTCTGGTTGGCCGGTGCACCATTCCTATGATGTAGGCATTGATTATACACATGATAGATTTGGGTAAATTACGAGAAACGCTAGATATTTTGGTTTCCGTTGAGTGGTCCTAAATCCTTACTTTGTTTCATCTCCATAAGGTTGGTCTAGGACTCTAGATTCGAGTGAATGAGAATTACCCACAAAAGACCATGTGAATATTAATTAGATTCACCATGTTTAATTACTTATAATTCAGGTAGGGAATTATGTGGAGTTCCTTAATTAACTTCGTGAAATGATATGCTTTCGCATTGGTTGATTAACGTAGTTAAATGCTAAGATTATGCATCTTTGAGTCATGAATTGATTAATTGACGGGATTGTGGAATGACGCTGGATATGATTGTTATTAATATGATTATTTTAGTTGATCAGTGTGGCTTGGGAATAATACCATACTTCGTTAGTTATTTGATACGTTACATGATGTGGATGGAGGTATGATGTTGAAAATAAAGTGAATTATGGGATGATTGTTTGATTGTAGTAAAAGACGAACTACGAATGGCTTGATCCCTATTTAGGGTACGTAGGCAATCTAACGAGGAAGTTAGATGCAACCATAAAATGTACGAAAAATGCTATGAATTTTGAATCTTGATCTATGCTTTGTACATATCCTAGAGGCGAGGTATGTTAGATATACAGGTATTTGGTGACGTCACGTGTCGATCCTAGACTTATGTCGGGATCGGGGCGTGACAGTTTTCTTCGTCTTGCTAATTGCTGTTATAAATCAATATTTCATGATCATCTATGAATGGTGCTGTTAATTAATTTCCAAATTCTAATTGCGGTTATAAATTAATGTTTGATGTTCAGGAGCTGGGCTACTAAGAAAAATCTCATTGATTTCGTTGTCAAATATGATGGTGTTTAATTGGCAGAAAAAGAAAATTATTACATTTTTTTTAAAATTTTTTAAGTTGCTAAAAAAACATTTAGATGGGTAAAAAAAGGTAAATGGGTAAAAACGGGTAAATGGGCATATGTGGTTACGATAAAATGGATACGCGATTAGAGTATGGTTAATCGTTTAAAAACGATTATGGGTATGTGTATAACAGTTGTTATGCGGGTAAGAGATTAAACTGTTATGGGTAAATATCTACAATTACCCTTCCGATATAACCATTGCCCATCCCTAATTTGGAGGGATGCGTTTTCTTCATGATTTCTCCATTATGCAATGTTGGCATCCAAATTTTCATTCATTCATTGAATTTTTTGAGTTGTCCAAAGCCAACTCAATCCTAAACATCAAACTAGTGTATGATTATATGAATATTGAAAGTAATTTATTTCTACATGGGACTTCACTATTTTGTAGAAGTTGAGATGATTTTTTTTGGAAAACATGTGACTATTCTTGAAAAGCGAAAAGGTATAATTGTTTAACCACGAGTTGGTGGGTCAGTAGTAAATGACGGATTACGAGGCTTCCTTAAAACTAAAAATTGAAGGTCTCGGGTTCGAAACCCACTACTAGTGGGGAAGTCAAACTTGTGGCCAGGGGAGGCTGAAATGCCTATATAAGTCTTCTCGGGCCCTGAAATAGGTGGATAATTGTGGCTTACCACCAGTTGAATTTCAAGTTTGTACATAATCTTTCCACTAAAATCTAAAAACAGCTCTTCTAATTTTCATTCAATTAATAAAGTATAATATAACAGTAATATGAAAATTTCCGATATCCCTCTAAATAAGTGCAGGCAGACTGAGTTCTACCTCGCAAGGAAGTGCAAGAACGAATACCACTCATACGAGTTGTGTGAGTACAAGCTTGTCATGAAGAGGATGCACCACACCATGTGCCAGAAGTTTCGCGATGAAATTAAGAGCCAAATTGAAGCAGACCAAAAAGAAGCGGCAGCTCACATATTGATGGTTTGTTGTTAATTGTTCGGTCTTGTGTGTCTTGGGGGTGCTCACGTTTCAATGACTGTGCTAGCAGAGTTGGAGGGTGTGGAGGAAAACCAGGGGTTTAGCAAGGTCAAGGTTCTACAACAATTGTGTGGCATTGTTGATGTAGCGTGGATTTGCTAAATGCTGTTAATATGATATCGATATTTAGTAGTTATTGAAAATATGGTGCTTATATTATTGCAACGATCCGTAATTTTCAGCAAAGTTAATTGGTCTAATGATCTCTTTAACCTTTATAACTTTTGAAAAACAATACTAATGATGTGCATGGCCTACACATCCTCCAGTTACGGGTACCTAATTCCCTACTTTTTATCCCTTGTTTCGAGTTTCCACCATCTTCACAATGAGAATAACTTGTGTGGCACTTTCCACCATCTTCACAATGAGAAAAACTTGTGTGGCACTAATACACTACCACGTTAATGTTTCGTGACATAATATAAGATACTGCTCTTGTAACGTCCTATGTTAATAATATAATAAGGACAGGTGGAACGAACATAGTATTATTGATACGGAAGGCTTCCGTAACGGTGTACTTGGATCATACAAGTCATAGTCAACAAGAAAGAAAAGAAACATTAATTAATGGGATTAAGAAGAAGAACATTGCAATTGCAATTCCATGCATATGGATAATTGGATATGGTCCCATCACACCGCAAGTCATGCCTTTGATGCTACAGTTGTCATCATATACAATCATCAGGGCCCCTGCATGCAGCTTACAAAATGCTTGTTTTCTTCACTGGGGACACTAATTCAATCCTCCCCTAGCTTTGGAATTCGGAAATCAATGAGCAAACCAAAGCTTCAACTCCTCTTCTTGTTCAGCACCTTCATTGTCCTTCTATGCTTCTTTCGGGGGAAGTCATCACCTCTTGAGCTAGAAGATGACTCCTGGCTTGATGATGAAGATGATACAGTGAACATGGTTCAGAGCTACCAAAGTTCAAGGAAGAGATGTGAGTTTTCCGCTGGAAAATGGGTTTACGATCAATCGTACCCTCTCTATGACTCGACTTGTCCGTATCTTAGCACTGCAGTGACTTGTCAGAAGAATGGAAGGCCGGATTCCGACTACGAAAAGTGGAGGTGGCAGCCAAACAGCTGCTCCATTCCAAGGTACTACTCAAACCAAAACTTAACCAAAACTTAACAAAATAATCTGTCAATTGGCTTAGCCAAAATTGCTAAAGCAGTGCGCTCTCTTCTCTGCATCCAGTTCCGAATCTCCCATCCAGTAATTTAAAATAATTTAGTGTAATGTATTTCTTGTTTTGATAGTTATTTCTTTGTTTTCTTGTCTCAATGAAGGTTTGATGCATTGAAATTTCTTGGAAAAATGAGAAGGAAAAGAATAATGCTGGTGGGTGATTCTATAATGAGAAATCAGTGGGAGTCTCTAGTGTGCTTAGTACAAGGAGTTGTTCCAACCGGAAGAAAGAGAGTGACCTACAACGGCCCTTCTATGGCATTCCATGCACTGGTACAACTAATTTTACTAAAATTGTAGGGGTTGTTCGATAACCATTTCGTTTTCAGTTATAAATTTTCAGTTTTTACTTCTAATTTTTACTGAAAACTCATCTGGTGTCTGAAAACGCAAAAAGAACTGTTTTACATTTTTTTTAGGGAAACCCTCAAGATTTGATCCTTGTTTTTAAATCTTATATTAACATAAATAGTAAATGTATTTCACACACAGGATTTTGAGACATCAATTGAGTTTTCATGGGCTCCACTCCTAGTAGAGTTGAACAAGGGAGCTGACAAAAAGAGAATTTTACATTTGGACTTGATAGAAGAGAATGCAAAGTACTGGAGAGGAGTTGATGTTCTTGTGTTTGATTCTGCACACTGGTGGACTCACTCTGACATATCTAGTTCGTAAGAGAAAATTCGCATTCATCCAGCCACCTTTCCTCATTTCCTTTGTTTCAGAAGTGGTAGCATTGTGGATGTTCTTACTTATGATCTTAATTGAAGAGTTCTTCTAACCTATTTCAGGTGGGATTATTACATGGAAGGACACTCTCTGTATACAAACATGAATCCAATGGTTGCATACCAAAAAGGACTCACTACATGGGCTAAATGGATTGATTTAAACCTAGATCCTCGAAAAACCCGAGTAATTTTTCGAAGCATGTCACCTAGGCACAACAGGTACGTAATATGAGATCTCTAATACAGTTATGATGCAAATATAATTCACAGAATTCTTCAATATATACATGAACGTGTTCTATTCGCTTTTTCTGCAGACAAAATGGTTGGAGATGCTATAATCAGAAGCAGCCTCTGGCTTATTTCAGTCACCAACATGTTCCTGAGCCATTGGTAGTGCTGCAAACTGTATTGAGAAATATGAGATTTCCAGTATATCTTCAGGACATAACTACAATGTCGGCATTTCGAAGAGACGGGCACCCTTCTGTGTACAGAAGGGCCATGGGGCAAGAAGAAAGGCAGCACCCAAGAGGCTTATCCTCTGATTGCAGCCATTGGTGCCTTCCTGGGGTGCCTGATAGTTGGAATGAGATGTTGAGTGCCTTGCTCTAAGTATAAGTTAATTAACTGTGTTAATTACAAATTTACGTCAAGTGTGAGAGCAACTCTTATTTTCTGCAGATTAAAGTTTGTAATGCTAATTATTATGATGTTGTGGTGAGGTTGTTCTACGTGAGATGGTGATCATCATATTATTCTTGGTAGCAAAGTCTCTTTGCACTCATCTATGTTTCTTGTTCTTTTCTTTATTAGAGTGATATTCGAATATAATCTAAGCTACGGAGAGGAGGGATCAAACTTGGGTTGGGAGAGCACATGCTGATCTAGCTAATTTGGTTACGTTCATGTCTATATCTACATTTTTAGTAGTCTAGATATTTAGTTATACATTACTAATGAGATAACATGCTTAGCTATAAAGATTTCTTTAGTTTCAGAAATCAAAACATTACTCTTAGTGGGAGAGGGTGGAGAACCAAAGTCTTCAATTCAAAAAGCAAGAGATGTGATCTTCACTTTTGTAGCCATGACCTTCTTGTAATAGTGATGTCATGTAATAATTGACATTCAATTCAATTGCTTTTGCAGTAGAAATAGTCTCTAGTGGCAGACAACTTTGATAAAGTATTTCTCTACATAGGACTTAAACAGTATTTTCTTTATCGAGATGACATTCTAAACCACCGTAATCTACAAAATAATCAAATTCGGGTGTAAGGGGCTGTTGTACTAACTTTGCCGACTGACCTACCGATTTGAGCTATAATATCATCATTTTTTTTTTCAAACTTTTCAGTGAGTATTTCATATCAAAACGAACCCATCTTTTTCTCTATGAATAAAAGAAAAAAATGGCTTAAAAACTTAGAAAGTTCCAAACCACATTTTGATTACGGATCTCTTCTTCTTTGGCAGGCAGAGGCAATTTCTGCAGTTTATAGGCTAATGAAATTTTATCCTCTAAAAATTTACCTTATTTGAATTAATATATTTCAGCAATACCCCAACTTGCTCATAAAATATGCTGCATGCAGTCATATAGATACAAATTAATAAATTCAAACAAAAGAAGCAACTGCAGTACTCCTCTAGCTAGCTCAATCAATGTGAACCAAGCTTCTTTTTCAACTTTGAAATCTCCTCAGAACTCAATCCAAAAGCTTTTTCCAAGAGCTTATCTTTGATACCGGATCCGAATATTGCAGCGGGGGATTTTCTGGGATCCAGGGTTTTGGCTGTCAAAGCTACCCAATATAGTTGCCGGAGTATTACCAACGTTCATTTGGAAGTGCACTAGACCCCTTGGAAACACCATCACCTCACCTTTTTCAATCACTTTGGCGAAAATCCTGTTATTCGTATCAACAACCCCCGAATAGATCTTTCCTTTGAGCACAAATGCAATCTCTGTTGCCCTCGGGTGAAAATGTGGCACGTTTACTCCACCAACTTCAAAGTCAGCTCGGACAAATGACATGCCAAGCGTGCTGAGTCCTGGAAAGATGTTTGAGTTCACAGAAACGCCAGAGAGCCCGCTTGGACCAAACTTTCCAGGAACCCCTAATGCCAGAAAATATAAAATCTTCTACCATTGCGAGGGATGAGTTCTTGCATTGGTTGGCATGACTCGCAGGCTCTGTGTTGACTATGCAGAAGTCTTGCACGGGATCCGGATCTGAAGCTAAAGTCACATAGCTCCTGTTGAAGAGGACGACGACGAAAAGGACTACCGTTTTGTAGACCATTTTTGGCATAAAAAGCAAGAATGCAGGACGAGGAGAAATGGTGCTTTTAAGTTACAAACAGTCAAACACTTTGATCTGGAAAATTATGGCATCAAAGAACAAATGTTCAAGGCAAATACTAATAATACTTGCTAGATAAGCTTTACATGGAGTGACTGCGTCCACCAACATGTAGTTTGCTTTTGGTGGAAAATTAGAATGGTAGTGGGGGGTTGACCTTTGCTTATCGCTCTCATTATTACAAAAAAAAAAAAAAAAAAAAAAAAAAAAAAAAAAAAGCTTGATCTTATCAGCTTAGCACAAATACCTATCTTAGCTGTCCGAAAATTCTACCATGCTTCGGTTGGATCTTTAACCAAAGATTTAACAATTGGACACTGAATAGATTTGGAGCATTTCTAAACGAGATGTCAAAATCCAACCGCGGACCAAAAACAACTATTTTTTTTACAGAAACATGGCTCCAGAGGATGAACCAAATGCTGACATTGATTGAAGGAGGAGAGTCTAGCATCACAAATGGTAGCAACCAAAACAAGGTAGAAAATCCCCGTACTCAACAACCCCTCACTCAGCATAGTAGAAAATCTCTTATTCCTCCGTCTTGACTTGCTACTCTTGACGAATATGCATTTTTAGTGCCTTGAAGTTAAAGGTACTTTCACTTTCATGTTATAAGAAAAAAACAAAGAGTAATTTCACTTTCTTGGCCTGGAAGAAGGAAAACGCTGTTATCACTTTCTGTGTACTATTCACATTGTTTTTTTTTATACAAGTGGGATATTATAAAAATAGAAGATTAAAGTACAAAAGAGAATAGAAGATGCTAATTGTGTTTTTTAGTCTTCGGGAAAATAATACGTTTTGAACTTTGCTTTGAAAGACGAAGTTTGGACTTGTAGGACATTTTAATAAAAAGCTTATTGGAAGATTTAATATGAAATTAATAACATTAACCATTTCCTTGCTGCATAGACACGTTCGAAAGCAAGGTGAATGCATCAGTTAAAAAGAGAGATTCATATTTGAACTGTTTTAGCACCACTAAACAAGGCCATCGGGCGGAAGACAAATGCAGAAGCAAGCAGCCAAGTTCGTGGTGTGCATGGAAGATTATCTCGAAAACTAACCCATCAACAAGTCACTTTCAGCTGACTGTTTGATACAGTTACAAACAAATGCAGTTTATCCAGGTATTAGTAACTATCTATATTGTTTTCTGGCCTTCGGATGAAGTAACGCTGACAGTTCACCAACACCTGAAGATTTGAAAAAAAATTCTTAAAACGGATATTGCAGAACGTTCTTACGATGCATAACCCGATTTTTTTTTCTTCCGGATATAACAGAATCCAAATTTATAAACCCTAAAACATGAAAGTAAGCAACAGCTCTCGCCTAAAAATATTGGTTATCGAAATGTCACAGAAATTGAATTCACAATACAGATCCAAATCAATTACCTGAGACAAGGAACTGTTTAAAGCTGCCCCTCGGTAGCTGGCATGTGTTGATGCACAGAATCGATGAGGATTTTGGTACAACAGAAAGTGTTAAGTTTGTAACTGTCGCTAGATTGCTCCGGTCACCAGTGTGGATAAGTATGTAAATGGACAAATATAGGAAAACAAATACAAGATGTACGTGGTTCACCCAGATTGGCTACGTCCACGGAGTAGAGGAGTTCTCATTAATTGTGAAGGGTTTACACAAATACATAGATTCAAGCTCTCATTTTGTGAGTTCTAATGAATAGTTTAGTACAAATGACATTAGGGATTATTGTGGGAGAATGATCCCTATTTATAGAAGAGAGTTTCTAGCTTTGTTCTGACATTGTGTCAATGTTGTGATTGACCTCTGATGTTGACACGCGTCGTGCTGTGATTGGCCTCTGACGTTGACATGTATCGCGTTGTAATTGGCCTCTTGGTTGGAGGGAAACTCTTGTGGGTCCTTGACGATATAATGTTGACTGGTGCTTAGTAGTTTCGGGATTGGTCAAGTATGGTACAAACAACATGAAATTTATCTTTGGCTACCAACCCCTATAAGTGTTGGAAAATATTAGTATTTAGATTTATTTTAGTATTTGAGTTTTTCTTGTTAGTTTAGGACTTGGGTCTAGCTCATCCGAGTTAAGGTTTCTTAGGTTTAGTTCTTTATAAATATTGCTTGTAATTTAGTTTGAAAAACAAGTTAGTCACAATGTAGTCTCTTAGGGTTTTGTAGCCCTTCTGGCATTCTCATTTGTTTAATAATATTCTTATTTTATTTTGTAGTTTTGTTCGTCACGCACTCTGATATTCAACTTGGTATCAGAGCATGTTAAATCATTCGAGAATTAATCTGTTTTGGGGTAGATATCGATTTGTTTGTTTGATCAGTATCAACTTTGTTTTAATTAGAGTTTTGTTGTTTGAAAAAAAAAATTGAATATGTTTGCTCGAAACTGCTCGCATCATATCCTGCCCAGAAACCACGCAGCTTGCACTTGCTGCTACATCTGCACCAGTTCGAACCACCGCCCATTGCACTCTCTCTGCCTCACAGACCTTCTGCACCATCCTGCACCGTTCTGCATCGGATCAACCACCCTCGTAATTTTTTATGAAGCCTAGACTCGAGAACCCCTTGGATCGACTTCGTCTATGCCTTGCACAACCACCATCTGAATCCCTGCACTAATTTGATTGTTTGCCGCTGCACCACGAATAAGTTTGTATGCATGGAAGAATGATGCAGAGAAGGAAGAAGGAAAGAAAAAAAATTGGCTATTTGTATGAGGTCTACATGAGCAAAACCTGCATGTTCTGTTGAGCCACTAGTTGCTTTGACTTGAGATTAGAGTTTGTGGTTGCCCACCACAATGTTTGCTCTAGTATTTGGATTGGTGACCACTCGAGTGACATTGTAGACAAAGTAAATTGGATTTTTTATTTGTTTGTTCGGAAGTTAGAATTTGCATTGGCATGGAAATCTGGTATTAGTATTGGCATTGGCATTGACACTGACATTTGTATTGGCATTGGTGTTGGTATTGGCATTGGCACTTGCATTGGAATTTAGAATCTTGCACTTGCTCCGATGAAATTTCGTATTGGAATTGGCATCGGAAATTAGCATAACAAGCTTGCATCCACATCGTCTGTTGGCAAACTCATGTCGTGTATTGCCATGAGTTTGATAAGGGGTGTTGGAAATATAGTATTTAGGTTTATTTTAGTACTTAGGTTTTGCTTGTTAGTTTAGGACTTGGGCCTAGCCCATCCGAGTTAGAGTTTCTTAGGTTTAATTCTCTATAAATATTGCTTGTAATTTAGTTTGAAAAACAAGTTACACTATGTTTGGATGAGGAAAATTAACTTAGAATTTGGATAAAAGTCAGAATTTGTAAATTGACATCCACCAATTCCCTTGTTTGGATTTATAAACATATGAATTTAGAATTTCTGCGTGGAAATAAACTTGGAATTTGAGACCTCCAATTTCCAAGTTTAAATTCCATGTATATAAGTGTCATTTCTCAATTTCTATGATTGAGAACTTAAAAATAACAAATTCCATATTCAATTCCATTGTTCTTTTAGGTTAATCAAACAAGAAAATTCACAAATTCTAGAAAATAAAATCCCGTCAATTCAATTTCCGTCATTTTAAAATTCCTTAATAATCTTAAATATTTTCATCCAAACGTAGTGTTTGTCACAATGTAACCTCTTAGGCCCCGTTTGTTTGACCGGATTAGAAGGGATAGGACTGGACTGGACTATAGTCTGTTGTTTGGTCTGCACTAGGATTAGGTTAAATGGGATTAGGTCGGACTCGCTGGGATTAGTGACCTCCTTACGCGTTCTTAACGGGGATCCCCAATTTTGGGCGGACTCGCAAGCCCTTGTTCTGGAGATAGAAAATCGCGAGAGTGAACCCCCAGCGTCGCTAATCCTCATCTCTGCCGTCATCGTCGTCGTCCCGCTGCTCCGTCGTCGTCCCGCTGCTCCGTCGTCGTCGCGCTGCTCTGTCGTCGTCGCGCTGCTTCGTCGTCGTCGTCCTTGCATCTGCTCGCCCTCATCTGCTCCGAGTTGTGTGGTAAACTTCGAATCTTCGATTTATTTCGTCGATTTGTTTTGCAGATCGTGATATTACTGAGGTTTATTTGAATTTTTTGTTTTGGATTTTAGAAATTTTGAATCATAGACCTCTGGATTTGAGAAATTTTGAATCATAGACCTCTGGGTTTTCATTTTTAGGTCAAATTGAGATTAGATTCTGGGTTTTCATATTTTTAGGTCAAATTGTGTAACGTGTGTGTGTGTAATGTGTAATGTGTGTGTGTGTAATATATGTGTGTGTATGTGTGTGTGTGTGTGTGTCTGTATGTGTGTGTCTCTGTGTGTGTGTGTGTGTGCAATGCGTGTGTGTGTGAAATCTGTGTGTGTGTGTGTGTGTGTATGTACTGTGTAATGTGTGTGTGTGTGTGTGTAATGTGTAGTGTGTGTGTGTGTGTAATGTGTAGTGTGTGTGTGTGTATGTACTGTGTAATGTGTGTGTGTGTGTAACGTTGTGTGTGTGTGTGTGTGTAATGTGTAGTGTGTGTGTGTGTGTATGTATTGTGTAATGTGTGTTTGTGTGTGTGTAATGTGTAGTGTGTGTGTGTATGTACTGTGTAATGTGTGTGTGTGTAATGTGTAGTGTGTGTGTGTGTATGTACTGTGTAATGTGTGTGTGTGTAATGTGTAGTGTCTGTGTGTGTGTATGTACTGTGTAATGTGTGTGTGTCTGTGTAACATGTGTGTGTCATATCTGTGTGTGTCTGTAATATGTGTGTGTGTCTGTAATATGTGTGTGTGTCTGTCTGTCTATAATCTGTGTGTGTGTGTTTGTGTAATGTGTGTCTGTGTGTACTCAGTGTCTGTGTGTTTCTGTGTGTGTGTAATCTGTGTCTGTCTCTGTGTGTGTATTATGTGTCTGTCTCTGTGTGTGTAATCTGTGTGTGCGTGTGTCTGTAATCTGTGTGTGTGTGTTTGTTTGGATTCTGTGTCTGTGTAATGTGTGTGTGTAATGTGTTTGTGTCTGTGTGTGTGTGTAATGTGTGTGTGTGTTTGTCTAATGTGTGTGTGTGTCTGTGCAATTTATGTGTGTGTGTTCTGCACATGTCAAAGGATAGTGTGTGTGTGTGTGGGGGGGGATTGATAACCATGACAATAACACACGTGCGTGTGTGTAATCTATGTTTGTGTGTGTGCAGTGTGTAATGTGTGTGTGTGTGTGTGTGTTTGTGTGTACTCATTAACGTGGGGGGGGGGGAACCGAATTAGTTCCCCGTGTGTATGTGTGTGTGTTTGTGTAATGTGTGCAGTGTGTGTGTGTGTGCAGTGTGTGTGTGTGTGTGTTTGTGTGTGTTTGTGTAATGTGTGCAGTGTGTGTGTGTGCAGTGTGTGTGTGTGTGTGTGTGTTTGTGTAATGTGTGCAGTGTGTGTGTGTGTGCAGTGTGTGTGCAGTGTGTGTGTGTTTGTGTAATGTGTGCAGTGTGTGTGCAGTGTGTGTGTGTGTGCAGTGTGTGTATGTGTGCAGTGTGTGTGTGTGTGTGTGTGTTTGTGTAATGTGTGCAGTGTGTGTGTGTGTGTGCAGTGTGTGTGTGTGTGTGTGTGTGTGTGTGTGTTTGTGTAATGTGTGCAGTGTGTGTGTGTGCGCAATGTGTGTGTGTGTGTGTTTGTGTAATGTGTGCAGTGTGTGTGTGTGTTTGTGTAATGTGTGCAGTGTGTGTGTGTGTGCAGTGTGTGTGTGTGTGTGTGTGTTTGTGTAATGTGTGCAGTGTGTGTGTGTGTGTGTTTGTGTAATGTGTGCAGTGTGTGTGTGTGTGCAGTGTGTGTGTGTGTGTGTGTGTGTTTGTGTAATGTGTGCAGTGTGTGTGTGTGTGCAGTGTGTGTGTGTGTGTGTGTTTGTGTAATGTGTGCAGTGTGTGTGTGTTTGTGTAATGTGTGCAGTGTGTGTGTGTGTGCAGTGTGTGTGTGTGTGTGTGTGTGTGTGTGTTTGTGTAATGTGTGCGGTGTGTGTGTGTGTGCAGTGTGTGTGTGTGTGTGTGTGTTTGTGTGTACTCATTAACGTGGGGGGGGAACCGAATTAGTTCCCCCGTGTGTATGTCAGTGTGTTTGTTCTGTGTGGGGTTTATGCTGAACTGCAATATTCTGTGGTTGTTGGTTGCAGAGAAGAGGAGCATAAACGGAAGGATAAGGCTATCGCAAAGGCTACTCCATTACAGGTGTCCTTTAATTTCCCTCTTGACATGCAATGCCTAGCAATGACAGCTATCATTATGCTAGTCTGTTCTCTACATAGTTAGCACTGACTACTCTTGTTAGACACACGTTTACGGTCGTTTAATAAGCATTTTGTATTTATAGTTTAGTTTTAATTTTTATGTTAATAGAGGAAGAATATATGGGATAAATAATAGATGTATAAGAGTAGAACATTTTGAATATGAATTTGATTGTTGGACAATTTTTTTTTTTTTCAACATCATGCGTATATTTGTTGGGTCGGGCTCCGATTAATAAAAACCTTTTTTTTTTTTCAACATCAGGCGTATATTTGTTGGGTCGGGTTCCGATTAATAAAAACCTTTTTTTTTTTTCAACATCATGCGTATATTTGTTGGGTCGGGCTCCGATTAATAAAAACCTTTTTTTTTTTTCAACATCAGGCGTATATTTGTTGGGTCGGGTTCCGATTAATAAAAACCTTTCTTTTTTTTCAACATCAGGCGTATATTTGTTGGGTCGGGTTCCGATTAATAAAAACCTTTTTTTTTTTTCAACATCAGGCGTATATTTGTTGGGTCGGGTTCCGATTAATAAAAACCTTTTTTTTTTTTCAACATCAGGCGTATATTTGTTGGGTCGGGTTCCGATTAATAAAAACCTTTTTTTTTTTTCAACATCAGGCGTATATTTGTTGGGTCGGGCTCCGATTAATAAAAACCTTTTTTTTTTTCAACATCAGGCGTATATTTGTTCGGTCGGGCTCCGATTAATAAAAACCTTTTTTTTTTTCAACATCAGGCGTATATTTGTTCGGTCGGGCTCCGATTAATAAAAACCTTTTTTTTTTTCAACATTAGGCGTATATTTCGTATCATAATCACTTCATTTCCATCACCCTTAATAACAGTAAATATTACATATATAATGTCCTTAATTTTTTTCCTTTTTTTTTGTTTGGATAGATATGGATCGAAGGAAGCTTTTATTGTTCTTATTGTTAGAGATGTCTCATTTAGAGACAATTTGCATTTGTACGATTCTTGTGTTGATGATGCTAAGGGCCAAACAGAGACATGTTGAACGACGCACTTTGACTAACCGTTCACTTGTGAGACGACAAATTAGTCTGTGTTATCTGAATGGTATCATAGGGAATACTGATATTGAATGTGTCAACGAATTGAGAATGGATAGAAGGACTTTTGGCATATTATGTGACTTACTTCGTCAAGATGGGAGGGTAAAAACTGATGGTTTGGTGTCAGTAGAGGAGCAGGTGTGTATGACTTTACAAATACTAGCACATCATACTAAGAATCGTAGTGTTGGCGGTAGATTTTATAGGTCGGGAGAGACTATAAGTAGGTATTTCAATAGCGTATTGCAAGGAATTTTGCGATTACAAGGCATCCTACTAAAAGTCCCTCAGCCTGTGCCTATTGATTCTACAGATCCTAGGTGGCGATGTTTTAAGGTATGATAAATTTTTTTCATTTTCCCTAAGCTTTAACTCTTCATTCCCTTTGTATAAATTAACAAAAGCTCATTCTTTTTTAGAATTGCTTGGGAGCATTAGATGGAACACACATTGATGTGCATGTACCTGAAATTGACAAACCAAGATACCGAACAAGAAAGGGTCGAGTCGCAACTAATGTGTTAGGTGTGTGTTCAGAAGATATGCAGTTCATATATGTGTTTCCGGGGTGGGAGGGTTCCGCATCAGACTCTAGAGTGCTACATGATGCCATTACTAGGCCTAATGGTTTTAAGGTACCAACGGGTAAGACTATGAGTTAGTCTCAACTTTGTAAGTTAGGTCTAGTTTTGTTTGTCAACTACAAAACACTAATAAGGTATGGTTTTTTTGTTTTTAGGTTATTATTACCTTGTAGATGGTGGTTATACAAATGGTGAAGGATTCCTTGCACCCTATAGAGGAATACCTTATCATTTATCCGAATGGGAGGGACGAACACCTTCTAATAAGGAAGAATATTTTAACATGAAGCATTCTAAGGCAAGGAATGTAATTGAACGCTGTTTTGGCTTGCTAAAAGGAAGGTGGTCGATACTAAGAAGTCCATCTTTCTATCCGATAAGGACACAAGGTCGAATAATTACCGCTTGTTGCCTACTACACAATCTTATTAGGCAAGAGATGTCTGTAGATCCAATGGAGAATTTGCCAATAATACAAGATGGACAAAATACAGAAGAAGGTGAATATGTTGGTAGTGTTGAACCATCAGACCACTGGACTGCAAAGAGGAATGCCATGGCTCAGGAAATGTATAATGAGTGGAGAGCAATTAGGAACCAGCAACCGAACTAGCTATATGTGTTAATGATAACATTTTATTTTAGTGTGTGTTTTTATCATGCATTTGTTGGATATTTGGAAAATTATTAGATTGCTTGAATGTTCAAACTTTTTTATTGCTTGGATGGTATGCAAATTAATTGGATATTATGCAAATTGATTGGATATTATGCAAATTGATTATTTGTATTGTATTTTAGTACATTCAAATATTTTTTGTTTAGGTATGGATAACGACAATCTTTTGAATGCTACTCGAGAGCCAAAAGGAAGAAGGCGTAAATGGGAAGCATTTGAGGAAGAAGTATTACTATCCGTGCTTGAGGATTTTGTTGCTCGGAAGCAACGGTGTGACACCGGTGCTTTCAAACAAGGTACTTTGATTGAAATAGCGAAAGCTGTCAATGTTTTATGTCCTCATTCCAATATAAAGGCAAATCCACATATTGAGTCAAAGTTGAAGAAATGGAAAAAAACATATAGTATGGTCGTTGACATGATAAACACAAGTGGATTTGCATGGAATGATGTCAAAAAGTGCGTTGAAGTTGACAGTGATGACGCATGGCAAACTTATGTGCAGGTTCATATCCTATTTTATTTATACTTTTGTTTTATTCTTGCTGCTATATTTGTTACGCATGCTAAATTTTAGTTTTGCTATGTTGATATAATCTTAGAGAAATAAAGAAGCCGATGGATGGAGAAGCAAACCTTTTCCACTGTATGATAGATTTGCATTTATATTTGGAAAAGATCGGGCTACGGGTAATGTAGCCGAAACTCCTGCTGAAATGGTGGATGAACAAAGTAATGATCAGGTCGGTGCAACTGATATTGGAGGTGAAAATGTTGTTTCTTCAATGAACCAACAAAGCCAACAAAGCACCCCATCTGAAAATAGCCAACGAAAGAGGAAAAGAGCTGTGGGAAGTTCAAGTGATGGAACCGAGGCAATTATCAGTGGACTGAAAGACTTTTATGTTGAAAGTGGGAAGAGGATGCAAATGGTAACTGAAGCTTTAGTTCAAGGTACTGCAGATCATAGTGACATAGCTAACGAACTTGAAGAAATGGGTTTTTCTCCTATGGATCAAATTGATGCATTGTCTCTTATTTTGGATACACCAAAAAATGTGGGAGTGTTCAGAGCAATCAAACCGGAACTCAAGAAAGTGTTCGTCCAAAGGCTTTTAAACAATAACGCAAGGGGATGACTATATTATGTACTGCCTTTTGACATGTATGTATTTTATTAAGCGTACAATCTTAGTGAAGCGGATTATAACTTAGCTTTCCACTATGAAGTATTTTGGTTAATGTTAACTAGAGGAGTTTGTAAATTATGGACATCTACTTTGGCTAATGATAACTTAGCTTTCCACTATGAAGTATTTCCACTATTAATCATACAATCTTCTTATGTACTTGCTCTTACTTGTTAAGCTAGTCAGCTATGAATTATGCCACATGGAAAATGAGGTCGCCCTTATAGCCTGTTTAATTACCATGCTTTTCTATCTTGTTTTCTTTTGAGCAAGGTTTGTTGGGTACACTTGGAGGATTCTTGAAACCAAAGTCTTAGTACTCACGTTTCCCCTTCCTTCAAAACCTTACCACCATTGGATCCTAGTCATCTTCACCTAACAGAGAACTAGAACACCATATATCATGCACGTGAAGAACTTAAGTGACATTTTCCAAGGCAATTTTATTTGCTTCAGACAAATATCTAATATGAGTTTCGTTTTCTTAAACTCTATAATCCAAGAAAACTATCATTAGTTAATGTTCGATTTTATTCCATAAAGTTTAGGATTACTCTATTACACAAGTATCTTCTCATGACATTTGTAGCATTACTCTATTACACAATGGCAAAAATTTGTAGTAGTGTAAGCAAACACAAATCTGGTGAACAGTACTGTTTTTATTATCCTGCTTGTTAGTCCGACACTGCACCAAACGCTTCACTAAGTTAGTCCAGCTTAGTCTAGTCTAAGCCAGTCCAGCTTAGTCCCTGCAGCTAGTCCAGTCCGAGACAGTCCGGCGCAACAAACGCACCCTTAGGGTTTTGTAGCTGTTATGACATCCTCGTTTGTTTAATAATATTCCTATTTTATTTTGTAGTCTTGTTCGTCACGCACTATGATATTCAACTACGAGAGAGGAAAGTTAACCACAGGTAAATGGAAGGAAAGGTGGAGAGAGGGCAATTAGGGGAGGGGAAGGCATACTTCTGTATCGATCTCAGTTGATTCCACATCAATATTAACATCATCAATGATTTTTATGATTTCTACTAGCTACCCAGGTCAATCTGTTGCCTTTATGTAAAGCAAGCTGGTGATGGATAATACAATGTACGAGTAAATGCTAAATCAAGCAACCATCACAATAAACTTGTGTGAAGAAAGCTAAGAGATGAGACGGAAGTATTCTTTCGAGAGGGGACGTTGAGGAGGAGCGAAATGTGCAATCGCACATGCTCCAAATTTGAACGGCCCCCAACATTTTTTGTCATTTAAATTTTATATGTAATAATGTTATATATTGAAAAAGGGGTCTTTTGATATGGGTCCAATTTTAAATTGCTTCTATTAGCACTTTAAAGTCTCGTTGTGCACTATTTGAAATGCCAATAACAATACCCTAAAAATGATTTTTTTTCTAGAAGTTACTATATAATAATGCTATATATTCAATTGAAACTATAAAGTTAGAGTTTTTTAAGGGTTTTTTTTTCTTGTTTAGTTGTTTAAGATTGAATTGATATGATTATTAGGGAAGGTTATGTTTGTAGACATTTTACTTATTACTAAATAGTATTTGTAAATTTACAATAAGTGAGCTCTAAAGTTTGTTTTGATTTAGGTTATTGTCTTTGAGCATCAATATACATTGTTCTACTTATTTTTGAAAACTATCTTAAGAAGATGCCCTTTTATAAATTTTACATAGGGCCCCAAAAATCTTAGAAACGGCTCTGAATTTTTCCGCGATACGTTATTTCAAAGTGGTGTAAGAAATAACAAATTAAATCGAAATGCTAAATTTTATTCTCAAATATATGTTGCAGAAACCTCCTCCGAGGTCCATCTTCCTTGACATGTATATGAGTTGCAATATCCATGTCAAGCTGCAATCAACAATATTAGTATATTACAAGCAAGTTTGTCAAAAAAGAACATAAATACAAACATGTATGAACTAAAAGCATTTCAATAATGAAATCATACTTGCCAGCAGTGAAATAAAACAAACTTAAAATGGAGTGGCAGACGATAGAGAAAAACGTTTCTTAAACTAACTTCTGTCTTTATGCAAATTGGGTATGACTTTTGGGTAGAGCTACATTTAGTAATGCACCTCCTATCTTGTTTACAATCAAAATAAATGCCAAAATCACACCCATTTTTGTAACTGCATCATCTCTTTATTCAGTTATATCTTTGTGTCACATCAATTACCCTAAATGGGTACAAATATGGCGCTCAAATGATATTCAATCAGGATTTTAATTCTTTTAATGCATCCAAGGGTATTCAATTCAGAATTTTAAGTGATTATCTGAAATTTAATGTATATTCAATCAGGATTTTAAGATAGTTTATTAAAACTCTTAAAAATCCAGGTGTGTTCAATTAGAATTTTAAAGAAGTTTATAACATTCCAGATGTATTCAATTAGAATTTAAAGAATTTGGAAAAGTTGAGGAATTAGAGGGAATTGAAGAGATTTTGTAGTGTATTTTAAGCATCCACAAATCTCACATCTCCCCGTGAGATTTCAAGGGAATTAAATCAAAGTTTTACATGAAGGGGGATGTATTCAATTGGAATTTTGAGGGATTTTAATTCTTTTAATGAATCTAGGGGTATTCAATAAGGAATTTAAGTGATTTTCTGAAATTCAATCAGGATTTTAAGATGGTTTATTAAAATCCTTAGAAATCCAGGTGTATTCAATTAGGATTTTAAAGAAGTTTATATCATTTCATGTGTATTCAATTAGAATTTGATTTTAAAGAATTTGAAAAAGTTGAGGAATTAGAGGGAATTGAAGAGATTTTATAGTGTATTTCAAGCATTCACAAATCTCACCTATCCCCAAGAGGTTTTGGGGGAATTAAATCAAAATTTTACATAGAATCTCTACAAATCAATTAGACTTCATAAAAATCCATAGATTTATAAATCTATTAAAATCTCTCAAATTCTCAATTAAATACACCCTTGAAATCTTTATAAATCAATTAAATTCTATAAAAATTCATAAATTTATAAATTTATTAAAATATCTCAAATTTCTTATTAAATATACACCCCTAAAACCTCATTGATAAATTCTCCAAGTAACTTGGAGTAACTTGGAGTATGCGCTGAAAAAGGATAGCCCCCTATCCCCTAAACTTTTTGTTAAAAAAATAATATTTGAAAAAAAAGGGAAAAATTAGCAGAACACAAAAAGACCCAAAACCCCGGTAAAAGGACCATGAATTTAGGATTTGAATTCTTTCCGGACCTTTGTGTCTAGAGCTTTCAAGTTTATATATATATAGGTCACTGATTAGTGTGTAAGTTAAATCAAGATCATTAATTATGTGTGGTAACCTTAAAAAATAAATTAATAAAGACCGTTTAATTTAATTTATGCAGTCCAAATTTATTAACTCAAAAGTTCCGAATACTAAAGTCCGAAACGAATTCAAATCCCTAAATTTAATCCCCTCTCTCTCTCTCTCTCTCTCTTTCTCTCCTGCTGGCTGCTGGTCTCAGCAGTCAAAAGTCAGCCACTAAATACGAGTGGGACCCACGGACATTCCTCTTTCTCTCACAGAACCTCCACGACTACAGCCCCCCAAGCCTCCAACGCCCCAAAACCCCCAAATCCCTAGAATTCACTGGTACTTTGTTGCCTTACAATTCGATCTCTTCCTCCTCGATTGCTCAATGCCGGTACGTCTCTCTTGCGTTTCGTTTTGCGTCAAGCTTCTCTTTCCCCGAATTTTGTATTTGCGAGGGAAATTCAGGTTCAATTTTGTGCAATTTCCGAAAACCCTAATTTTTAGTCGCTTAATTCCAGGTTTTGCATTGTTTTATTGGGTATCTTTCTTAATTCGGTAGTTGTCCAATTTCACGAATTATTTTGAAGTTAAGCTGTTTATGTGCTTTACAAAGTGGTAAATGGTTGATTTAATTGTAAAAAAAAAGAAGCAATTTATGAATACTTGTAGTTGTTGAGTTGCTTTTGTTGGTTGGTTAGAAGAATTTAGGGAAATTTGTGTATGTATAATTTGGAATCTTGAGCATCTTTTGTAGTTGTTTGGGACCCTTAGTAAAGGCGGCTTTTTGGTCAACTCTGTTTTGAATTATCAGAACTCAATTCTGTTTTTGGAAAGTGAACTTACACTACATCGAACCCGGGTGGTGTGCCATTGTGGGGTGGAAGAATGTTTACCAATTGCTGACATGTACACGGCACTGAATCATTTCTGACAATGATTCTTGTTATCTTTGACTTTAATGTGTAGAATTTTTTATCTGTGTATGTAAAGAACAGAGTTTGTATTTGGTTTTGTACTAATTTAAGCTCAATGGGTATTGTAGATGTAATCAGATAAATTCAGAATGGGCATTTATTTATGGATATGATTTGTCCAGTATTTGTAGATCACTGCGTTTGAAATTGTTTCTTGAGTGAGCTGAACTAGATTTATAGGAAGAAACTGTTTGTTGATATGAGCCTGTTCCCTTGGGCCTGAGTAATGGCGGGGGGTGCGAGATTTGAGATGAGTTCAGCCAGTCCAGAGGACTTGGCCTTTGCTGGGGGCCATCCAAATCGGCCAAGGGGAAACTACCCTGGTTCCAGCTTCGATAGGTCTGGAAGCTTCCGTGAGGGTGGTGAGAGTCGGATGCTTAGTTCTGGTGCTAGTACTCCAAGGGGCAATGCTACTTCAGCAGGAAATTTGCCTCCACTACATCAGTGTTTACTGTTAGATCCTATTACAACGGGAGATCAGAAGTTTACTCCCTTTGCTGAGCTAAGGAGGGTTCTGGGAATACCTTTTGGTGGCAGTGTAGAAGACAATCCATGTGGAGCAGCTAATTTGAAGCCCCACACACCAGTGGCTACAGAGGACTTAAAATGGTTCAAAGCCGGTGTGCTAGATGCCTCAAACAAGGCCAGGTAATTTAAATAACTTTGAAGTTTCCATTTATCCTTGCATCTGTTTATTTGTGGCTCGAGATCCCCTCTAGTGTTGATGTCCTTTTTTATGAGGTTAAAAAGTTAATCTTTATCTCTCTAATAAATATAGTTGAACATTGAACCTGTAATTCAAGGTTATGTGGTATCGACCTTGTTGAAAGTCTGTAAGCCTTGGGATGTCTCAAGAAGTATTCTCTCTGCTGATGTTACAACAATTTTTGGTCAGGGTTAGAGCGAAAAAGTTGGATGAATCCATAGACAAATTGAACAGGTATTGTGAAGCTTTAAACTTAAGGAAGCAGCAAAGGAGTGAGTTTATAACAAATGAAAGATCAGGTGGGTCAAACTTACTGAAGGTGGGAGCTTCGAGAAACTCTTCAGATCCTATGAATCAAAGGCTGGAGGACAGGAATAAGACTGTTGTGATGAATAGGCGAGTTCGCTCATCGGTCACAGAAATAAGGGTATGTATTCAGAGACTTTACCTTGTGGTTTGAAGTTAATTGCAATATATTAACATCTAATGCTATAAACAGTGGCAAACATACATTAGTGGAATTAGTCTTCCTGTTTTCACTTTTTTAAATTATTAAGAAATGTAAGTTTTACAGAAAATAAAAGAAGATACAGCCTGGGAAGAGAAAATAAAATTAAAGAAAAGGCTTGAACCCATAACATAAGCATGGGAATTTGAAACAACAAAAGGTCAACTAGAAACGAAGAATGTAAAATATTTAACTGGTGTTAAAAAACCGCTAAATGTTTCTGATAGAAAGTAGTACCACCCCTTCAGATTTAACATTATCCTGAGCTGGAAGTCTGAGTACATTGACTACAAATTTTTCAGGTTTCAGCTTGAAAGTCTTTATGCTCCCCACAAATCTCCAACTTGTTTGAGTTTCTTAGGGTTTCATGGCTAGTTACATTTGTTACTTAATTTTGAATCTTGTTTCCATATCATGTACAATTGGGTTAACTTTATTTTTTAGGCTGAAAGCAGAAATAATGCGCTGACAAGGCAGCCTGTGGTCATGGGAAAAGATAGGGATATGCTTAGAGGTGAAGGCTCTGATCTCAATCTCATTGAGGAAAAGATTCGCAGACTACCTGCTGGAGGGGAAGTATGGGATAAGAAAATGAAAAGGAAGCGTTCTGTAGGCACAGTAGTTAGCAGGTCCATGGATGGTGATGCTGAGCTAAAACGAACCTTGCATCATAAACCTAATGAGGAGCCTTGTCCCCAAGCTTGTGACGCCCAAAGTTTCAGGTGACTTTATATGTTAACAAACATCCACCACCACTTTATAGAACCAAGAAATTATATAGTCACAATGTTTGTATTAGAGGTATATTTATCATATAATGTTTGTATTAGAGGTATATTTATCATTTGGGTAAATTACACCATAGCCCCTCAGGTTTGAGGTCTATTACAACCCCGTACAACATCTTTAAAACATTTCACTTTCATACCTCAAGTACTATTTTATTTCAATTTCATACAGCCGTTACATTTTCCATCCATTGAACCGTTAAGTGTTGACGTGGCCGCCACATATATGCCACGTGGCTGCCAAATGTCTGCCACGTGGCAAATAAAAATAATTTTTTATTTAAAAAACCTAAAATTTCCAACCAAAAAAATAAATTGGGTAAATTACACCATACTCCCTCAGGTTTGAAGTCTATTACAACTTCATACAACATCTTTAAAACATTTCACTTTCATACATCCAGTACCATTTTATTTCAAAATAACATCTCCGTTAGATTTTCCATCCATTGGTCTGTTAAATGTTGACGTGGCTGCCACATTTGTGCTGATGTGGCTGCCACGTGGCATTTTTTTTTATTAATATTTTTAAAAACCTGAATCTTCTCAAAAAAAAAAAAACCCTAAAATCGTCTTCCCCGACTCACCCCCTTCTTCCATCCATCATCACCCCCCCCCCCCCAAAATCCCACTCGAGCCACCCTTTTCTCCCATCCCCCATCACCCACCCCCAAAAATTCCACCCGAAATTAGATGGATCTACTACAAAATGGTACTGGATGTATGAAAGTGAAATGTTTTAAAGATGTTGTATGAAGTTGTAATAGACTTCAAACTTGAGGGGTTATGGTGTAATTTACCCATTTTTTTTTTTTTTGGTTGGAAATTTTAGGTTTTTTAAATAAAAAATTATTTTTATTTGCCACGTGGCAGACATTTAGCAGCCACGTGGCATATATGTGGCGGCCACGTCAATACTTAACGGTTCAATGGATGGAAAATGTAACGGCTGTATGAAATTGAAATAAAATAGTACTTGAGGTATGAAAGTGAAATGTTTTAAAGATGTTGTACGGGGTTGTAATAGACCTCAAACCTGAGGGGCTATGGTGTAATTTACCCTTATCATTTATACTGGCAGCATAGTTGGGTTTTGTGATGACATGCTGTAGTTGTATCGTATTTGAATGATTTGATGCTACAAAACTTATTAGATGTTCTTGTTGTTCTTTAAAATCCCTTTTTTTACCTGTAAAGTGTAAAATCGAATAGGGAAAAAGTAGCCACCATTTGAATTGCCATTTTCTATATTTTGTCATATTCTGGACATTTCCCTTCAATGTGTAAAGTCCCAAAGGGTTGGGTGAAATAACGTGTTGTGTTTGTTATTTCTAACAAACCTATAGTGCATGAATTGTTTTTCAAACATTTTATTCTCTTCTTAGGGAAGTAGAGGTTTGATCATTCATTATTCAGGGTCGTATACTTGTGGTTTCCTTTTGAAATTGTCTTGTTTCATGCAGTAATCCTTTTACTGGTTTTGCCTCCTTATTAGTCTTGTTTGCTATTAGCTATTAAATAAAATGAGAAATTTCTCCACTCTTGCAGATCAGGGTCATTTACTGGTGGTAATGGCATTAATAAGTTAGATTCTAATCCCTTGCCTTCCAATGCAAATGGTCGTATTATGCTCAAGAATGAGTTGGACAAGGTCTCTCTTTCAAGGGATTTAACGTCTGGGTTGACTAAGGAGCGACTTGTACCAAAGGGAAACAATAAGTATGTGCTCATACTATGCTTGTGAAAGAGTTTCTTGTAGTTGCATTGAAGGTTTCTTTAACTGGTTATTACTAAATATTTTTATTTCTGATCTGGTGACCACTCTGTTCAGATTAAACGTTCGCGATGATAGTCAAACACTCAATCCTGATCCAGTGACAAAAGGAAAGGCTTCAAGGGCGCCAAGAAATGGCCCTGTAACTGCATGCAACTCATCTCCTAGTCTTCCTCGCACATCTGGAACGCCTGAGGGATGGGAACAACCTCCAAGTGTAACAAAAAATCATTCAGCGAGTGGGGCTACCAACCGCAAACGTCCTATGCCCACGGGATCAACCTCTTCCCCCATGGCTCAATGGGTTGGTCAGAGACCACAGAAAATGTCTCGAACCAGAAGATCAAATCTAGTGTCGCCTGTGTCAAACCATGAGGAAGTGCAGATGCCCTCAGAAAGCTGTTCCCCTTCCGATGTGGGTGGTAGATTAAATTCTTTTGGGACCAATGTGCTGCTTCAGAAGAGTGTTGCGATTGGTGCCAAACAAATTAAAATTAAACAGGAAATAGTTTCATCTCCTGCCAGATTATCTGAAAGTGAAGAATCTGATGCTGGTGAAAATCATGAAAGTAGATTGAAAGAGAAAGGACCAGGTAGCAGTGAAGTAGATGAGAAAGCTGTGAATGATGTTCAGAATACTGGTTCTTCAATAATGCCTACGAAGAAGAATAAATTGCTCAATAAAGAGGAAACTGGAGTTGGTGTTCGGAGACAGGGAAGGAGCGGAAGGGGATCATCAGTTTGTAGGGCTACAACTGTAGCTACAAGGGAAAAATTGGAGACTTCAGCCTTGGCAAAGCCATTCAAAAGTATGAGGCCTGGTTCCGATAAGAATGGAAGGTGATAACTAATTTATTTATTCATTAATATTTTCTTTCAGAATCATATGATCCATATTTTCTCACTTTAGCATTTTCCTGTTAAACCAAACATTGACAGTATTATGTTTAAGCATTGTATTTTTTCTTATTTCAGTAGGTCAGGGCGTCCTCCTCTGAAGAAATTGTCAGATAGGAAGGCATTTGCTTTTCCAGGCCATATATCAACCAACGGTTCCCCTGATTGTGCAGGTAGAGTACCATCATTTTATTTATTGGTATATTTTGACTAGGCCTCTACTATTTCTTGTTGTACCAGTACCAAAAGGTTATTATAGAGAAATGATTCTTTTAATTTTAGGAAAACTAATGAAAAAGGATTGAAAACTTTGAGTTTTAATGATAAGGACAAAATAAAGGGTAAAGTGAATAGTACCATGATTGACTTTTTAGTGTACAAATTGCTTAAGGGGAGGGATCCCCATTTTTCTAAAAAAATGGGGACACGCTCCCCAACGTTGGATTTAACTTTAATGAAATTGTGTGGTTGAGATTGTGTAGCCTATGTTTTAATCTCAACCACACAATTTCATTAAAACCAATCTAACGGTGGGGAGCGTGTTCCTATTTTTTTGAAAAAATGGGGATCCCTCCCCTTAAGCAATCTGTTTTACTTTTAGTGTAAAAATGTGGTTTTTCGTTAAACTGAACAGAACCGGGAGCTTTTTGTTAAAGTTCCCTATAATTTTCTCAAGGACCAAACAGTATTAGGGTTTGGATATTTGGCTAATTACATTTCTGTATAGAGAATTTTTAGTAGCACTAAAAATTCATTCTGCACTCCTCCATCCCTTATTTATATCACCAGGGAGGAGTGCAGGATGATCTTTTTGTAGTGCCATTAGTAGCTTCCTTTTGTATATTGTGCCAGCTGTCGAAATTTTACCTTTCATTTGGATATGCATGTCCGTACACTCCATGAATGATAAGAATCATCTTTATTGTTAAATGATTTCGAACTTCTTTAGAGAGCTATACTTAATTTCTTTTTATTTTTTCCAACGCAAAAATAAATTACAATATATGTACTGCACATAATGCTTTGGCTCTTTGAAACTTAAAGGCTGCAATGATATGTGGTTGCCAATGATGTTTCAGGTGAGCCAGATGATGACCATGAAGAACTTCTGGAAGCTGCAAATTTTGCCTGTAATGCCAACAGTATGTTTCTGAGACTGATCTTTCTTTATAAATATATAATTATGTATGTACATTTATTATATGTTTAAATGTGCATTATAACTGTGTTTCTTTCCTATACATTTTCATTATGGTATTGGTTAGTTGTTTTTGCAGATTTGGCCTGTTCTAGTTCATTTTGGAAGAAAATGGAACCAATATTCGGTCCTGTCAGTTTAGAATTGGTATCCTACTTCAAGGAGCAGGTAGCAGCTAGAATTTATCACTACATCTCACTCAAGAAAATTTATTTTATTAGATTGCTATGGTCCCTGACTAATGCTTTTCCTATTTTTATGTTTGCTCAATTCAGCTCATATCTGTGGAGGAGAATGATGAATGCATGTCTCTGATGTTAGGCAATGCCAATAATGTTTCGGTAATGTCTAGCATATAATTTTTTTGACAAAGGCTGTTGATATCTGATTTCTGTCTCTGCCATCTTTCTTTACACTAAATCTTGGTTATTTTCCATTCAGCATGCTTGAGACTTTAATTTTGTATCTCATCCTAAAGTGTGCCACCTCAGACATCTATTTAAACTTCAGATTTTGGGCATTCATTAGGTTTTTCAAATGTTTAGTAACGCATTTTCCTTTTATGATTTTGCAAACTCTGCAAACACTATCCTACTTTTAAGTTAGTGTTACAAAAAGGGTGGTTGCACAAGTGGTTTAATTTTTGAAATTGATGATTTTCTTGCAAAGGTCATACACCAATAAAGGGAAAGAATGAAAAAGAAGACCTTATGAACGGGGTTATTCTGTCTATGATGTTAAATTATTCTAACCAGCTTCACTTAGTTTCTACTTTGCTATTCCTTGTTTCTGAGGAAGACAAATATCCTGCCAAGCAGGATCCCAATTGTGATGTTAATTATGAAGTTATGTTGTTTCCCAGGGTGATATTGTGCATGAAGAGAACTTTGTGTCCAAGACTCTTATTTCTGGACCATACGAGTGCAACATGCAAGACCAAATTCAAAAAGGAGATATATCTTGTGGACGATTAGACTCAGAAGGAATGAAGAAAGTGCCTCCACTGTACCAAAGAGTATTATCGGCTCTAATCATGGAAGATGACATGGAAGAATTTGAAAAAGACATTCACTGGAGAACTATGTCTTTACAATATAATGGGGACAATTCTCCTAGTGGTACTTGTGCCTCTATTAGTGTTGAGCCAAGGAACAGGATCGGGACCCAGTTTGCAAATAATACAGATTTGGGTTTGCAGACTCTCAATCAATGTTCCATTGACAGTTACCCTTACAATGGGACTAGTGGCTTCATGAATGCCACAGGAATCTGTAATCAATTATACAATAATGACCATTCAAAAGTAGATTTTGGAGTGTTGCATTCAGAGGGTGGGATGTTCCCTGTGTTTTCCGAAAATGGTGCAGATGGGTTACTACATTTGGGTACAAACTCTCCAAGAATTTCTTCCTCTGATTGCCCGTATGAGCAGATGCCTCTGGAGGATAGACTCTTGTTGGAGCTACAAAGTGTTGGCCTGTATCAAGAAACAGTGGTAAGGGCTTACCCTATGCAAGTGATGATGTATACGTTTTCAGCTCCATGACTATAATGTGTATTTTCACTTTACTGGGTTTATCAGTGTCAGTCCTTTTTCTGCTAGAAATTTGCATGTCATCCAGTGCAGAATTAGGATTGGAGGAACTACTTGAAATTCTGTTGCCCCTTTCCTACAATAATTTAGCTACTTACTGTTTGCCTTGTCTCAGCCTGATCTAGCAGATGGAGAGGATGAAGCAATTGATAAAGATATTCTTGGACTACAGAAGCTACTTCACCAACAGGTTATGGCTCTTAGATATCACCTCTTATGAACACAACTGCATTTCCACATTTTTAAACTGAACTTTCTCCTCATTCATACGATTGCCCATTTTTATCTTGCAATTGGTCCATTCCAAGTTATGTCTTCATCTTTCCTATTTTATCTCATAGCTTATGTTTGTAAATTTAATTCTGATTCTTCTGACTCTGTAGGTTGATGGGAAGAAGATACAGTTAAACAAATTTGTTCCTGCAATTGAAGAAAGCATGGACATCGAAAGACGGTGTGATATCCAATACTTTAGATGTTTTCTAGAAATTTGTAGTATAATATTATTTATTGTACGAAAAATCAACACAAGAACCAATTCATTGATTCTGTAGAAATTTTAATCATGTGGCTAAATTGCAGGCGCCGCGAGCAAGTTGCTATGGACAAGCTTGTTGAGTTGGCTTACAGAAAGCTTCTGGTACTTTTTTTCAATTCACTTATTGGGATGGGATTCAAATTTGCATGTACCAAGCATCAATTACTTACATCTTGATTGAAGTGCAAAAAAAAAAAAATGGTCCTTAAACTGTAGCATGTACCCACATTCTGCTGAATTATAGCTGTAGCATGTTAAGTATGAAGTATTACTTTAGACTATAAAAAGGTCTCATTTCTTGTTTCTTTAGGCCACCCAAGGAAGTATTGCTTCAAAATATCGGATTGCTAAGGTTTCAAAGCAAGTTGCCATTGCTTTTATGAAGAGAACTCTTGCTAGATGTCAAAAATATAAAGAAACCGGAAAAAGTTGTTTTAATGAGCCTGTACTTCGAGATGTCATTTTCGCTGCACCGCTTCCCAGTAGTAACGAAGAAACCATGAAATGCAACAGCTTAAGTTTGCCACTTGAAAATCAAAACTCTCAACAAGAACCTGGGGTTTCAGGTTAGTACTTTTTTAATTATTTAAACGCTTTGCTTTTGAAGAGTATTTGATGGTCTAGCAGGCCTTTTTTATGTGTGTGTGTTTGTATATATTTAGAAATTTATGTGCCACAGTTTGCGTGTTTTGCAAGATATTGAAAGCAGTTGTATAGTTAGAGGCCATATATATCAGACAAAACCAATTTTTATTGCTCTCCCATGATTTGGACTTTTTCCAAACACCTCTGATTTACTTATGGGAGCTGTTGTCGGCACTCCAAAAAGCCCTCCAAATTTATAAAAGTACAAAGGATTTATAGATATCTTTCTTGCAGAAACTTAATCTCAGGTGAACTGCTTTTGGAGTGCACTATTTTGGAGTGCCAATAACAGCACCCCTTATTTATAGATATCTTTCTTGCAGAAACTTAATCTCAGGTGAACTGCTTTTTGTAAATGCCTTCTCTCTTTTCTTTTCACAGGTTCTTCCAATTGGGCAGATGATCATCACAATAAGTATGGCAGGGGTTATGGTATTTCTGGAAGTCTAACCCATCCCTCTGAGCAGGTTACTAAAACTGGACCAATATTGTACAGAGGGAAAAAGAAGGAAGTTCTGCTTGATGATGTTGGCAGCCCCACCTTGAAAGCTGCATCAAATCTTGGTACTGTGTTGGGCCAAGCAAAGGGAAAAAGAAGTGAGAGAGAAAGGGACAAAGATACGTCAGCCAGGAATTCTGTTACCAAAGCTGGCCGTCAATCATTGGGTAACAATAAGGGTGACCGTAAAACCAAAACAAAGCCCAAACAGAAGATCGCTCAGCTATCAACTTCAGGAAATGGGCTGATTAATAATGCCCCTTCAGCTGGATTTGTTGAACTTGTTGGCAACAATAATAACAGTAAACAAGAGGCTGAGCCTGCACGTTATAATGACATTCCTCAGGGTCCTACTGAGACCAAGAAACAAATGGATTTTGCAAACTTGCATCTGAATGAATTAGACTCGATAGAACTAGGAGTAGCCAATGAACTTGGTGGCAACCAAGATCTGAGTACTTGGTTTAACTTTGATGAGGACGGTTTGCAAGACCATGATGCAGAAGGGCTTGACATTCCTATGGATGACCTCTCAGATTTGAATATGCTCCTGTGAGGACGACAGTATACGTATATTTCCTTGGATTACTTGACCTTTTAGACAAGATTGATGGTGCTGTTGTCAGAGGGAAACCTGCCAATATAAGTTATGGCTCTGGCAAACAAGCACATGTAATTATGGCCATTCTTTTTGTATACTCGTCTGAAGAAGTTTTAAAAAAAGGAAAACAAAAACAAATCTCAATTGTTTATGTAATGAAGATAAATTCTAGTCATAACAAGTAACAGTTTTCTTTTGAGCATAATTTGCCTCTGTTCATTTTTCTTTTCTCTAGCAATGCTGACTTCTTTTCCGTGGCAAATAAATTTAAGTGCATACTGGAATCTGGGTGCCAGTGCTAACTGATAATTACTTTCCTACCAATATTTATATAATTTTGATATACTTTTTTGTGGCCGTTATTCTGTATATGTACACTAATGAGTATGCTGTGTTTGACAGTGATGGTGGATTGTTCATTTACTGTTCTTTTAAAGTTGAAATGCATTTGACTACATCAGAATTGTTAGTGGATTCATCACAATTATTGCTTTTCTTAGGAAATCAAGTGGAATCTTGTTAACAGGTACCTTCTTATTTCGGGCATTAAGGACTTATCTGACTAAAAGACATCAGTTGCCTCATTGCTGAGTTCAGGCACCAGGGTATGCCTTCAAATTTACTATGGACTCCTGATTATTTTTTTGGTCAATACATGTGTCCCCATAAATGAAGTGAATGCCTGGAAGATCTTAGGAGTATTTGTTGTAGTAGGAAATTTTTAAACGCTTTCCTAAGAAGACCTGTTTTGACCTAACAAAGAGATAGGCTCATTAAAAAAATTTAATTCACTCTTGACCAAATAAATCTTTCTGGATTGTTTTGATGCTTTACCATGACCAGCCCACACATGAGGTCATTTTTTTATAAATACTTTCTTTGTCCCTTTATCATTGAAGTTTGAGGCACAGAAACAGGATTTATTAAGGTAGGCTATTTTCTTTCATATCCTGTGACAGATACAATTACTTAAGATTTATCCTGAGTTCTACCAAAATCAGCTTTTGGGATCAGCTATGACTTAACGTGATATCCTGAGTTCTAACATAATATGGATTTTGTAATCAACTGTTATTTGGCATGATAATATAGTGTGCTGTGCCACCCAAATTTAACCTTGTCTCCACTACTCTCTTCTGGTTATGCCATTACCAATAGTAGGTAACCCCCTATTTATTATCTGGTTGGTGTTTGTATTCTGGTGACCCTTGTTCTTCGATAGGCCCTATTCTGTTGTCAAGTTGTTGTGGGGCTGATCTCCTAACAGCTTAGGCTTTTGGGATTTACAGTTGCTTGGATTTGTTTTGCTACTAGACAACGGAGAGGTTTTATGGCTTGTTTCTGTTTCGGGAGCCGTTACAGTCTCGGGACCTCTGCATTTGTAGGTATGTTTCTGTTTCAGGAGCTGTTACAGTCTCGGGACCTCTGCATTTGTAGGTAATGCGGTCCCAATGATATAATTTTGTGACTATTTCATTCTGTTTAGAAACTTGATGGATCTGCAAACATCCACTTCAAGTTGGTCGTATCTTTTCATGTATTTCATTGGATTGTGGTGGTTGCTTTACTTGAATTTCTCTTCTTGTACGTTGTTGCAGGCTGGATTCTGATAGATGCGTGTCCTGAATATAGCTTGTCCACTGTCCCAGCTTGTTCTTTTTTACTGTAAGATGATTGTCCTTGCCCTAGCATCTGGCTCTGTTATTTTATCATTAGTTATCCTTGCCCTAAATCTTGTCTTATTTTGCATATATTTTTAGGGGATGGAGCCTCTGGCTCTGTTAATTAGTAGTCATATGATGGTACTGATTGGTCATTTCTTGAGGAGTGTTTCTCTTTACCTCCCTAATGGATTGTTAATTTATTTCAAATACTAATAGGTTTGAATTCGTTTGAAATCCAGAAGCAGCGAGAAACCACTGTTTCTTGCATGTATTACATTCTCACAAAACATTGTGGCTTTTTGTTTTCATGGTTTCTATGATCTTTCTTTCCTTTCTTAAATATTTTTGTCATTCCTCCCTTTAAATTTGAAACAGTGGTTACTTATGCATGTTTACAGAGGCTGGATTACACTTAACCAGCCCTACACTTCCACTTCAGATTCTTTTTCATCCCTATAAATCCAATTTCAACACATTTACACTAGTATGTTACAATTTTGAGTTGATTCAGTTTGACATTTCCGCCAGAGTACAACAATAACAACAACAACAAAGCCTTTTCCCACTAATTGGGGTCGGCTATATGAATCTTAGAACGCCATTGCGCTCGGTCGTGTGTCATGTCTTCCGTTAGATCCAAATATTCTTAAGTCTTTTCTTAGAGTCTCTTCCAAAGTCTTCCTAGGTCTTTCTCTACCCCTTCGGCACTGAACCTCTGTCCCATAGTCGCATCTTCTAACCTGAGCGTCAGTAGGCCTTCGTTGCACATGTCCAAACCATCGTAACTGATTTTCTCTCATCTTTCCTTCAATTTCGGCTACTCATACTTTACCTCGAATATCCTCATTCGTAATCTTATCCTTTCTTGTGTGCCCACACATCCAACGAAGCATTCTCATCTCCGCTACACCCATTTTATGTACGTGGTGGTGCTTTACCGGCCAACATTCCGTACCATACAGCAACACTGGCCTTATTGACGTCCTATAAAATTTTCCCTTGAGCTTTAGTGTCATACGACGATCACACAACATGCCAGATGCACTCTTCCACTTCATCCATCCAGCTTGTATTCTATGGTTGAGGTCTCCATCTAAATCTCCGTTCTTTTGCAGGATAGATCCTAGGTAGCGAAAGCGGTTGCTCTTTGGTACTTCCTGTTCTCCGATCCTCACCCTTGACTCCACTGGGCCTCCAGTTGCGCTAAACTTGCACTCCATATATTCCGTCTTTACATTTCCGCCAGAGTGGTGTACAAAAAAATGGAGGCCAATGTAGTGTCTCCCTATCCTTCCCTGTTGCCCTTCTCTTTTCTTTGGCGGAATGAGGAAAGGAATGGGGTCATATGTCTAAGGTGCGTTTTCTTGTCGACGTATTAATTATTAATTTGGATGAATGTGATACAATCAGGAAATTATAAATGTGGATCTGTTGGATTTAGAACAATTATCATTAGATAAACTGTGTTCGTATATAGCTTGAACAGTAATTAGATGACTAACTGGTTTGAATATTGTTCAAAAAAAAAAAAAAGAATGGTTTAAATATTGCTGGTTTATTTTTTTGGCAAAGGTGATCATAGACGGGATCCTGAAATGGACATGCTGGATTGTTGGGCCATATTAGTATATTATGGATGTTAAGTTCGTTATCAGTTGACACTTAAAAATAGTGTTTTGATACTGTTTAACTTTTGGTAAGATTTCTTATCTCTTAAATCCTAATGTTATAATGTTCATCAAATTTGGACCCATCAGATACAGGTTGTCATTCTGTGAATAAATTCTAAATCTAATAAAGTATAGATGGAATGGGTAAAGATATTAAGAACGATTAGGATATTATTAACAAGGTTTAGAAAGGAAAAAAAACAGTTTGTATATGATTGAGCAGTACACACGACTCTTTTGCTGAGGAATCAGTGGGTTATAATATATAATTTTACCAGATCAATTGATAGTGTACCTTTTATACGAGTGGTGTTCTACTGATTCAACTGTTGAATTTAATACTGTAATCATACCCAATGTTTACCAAAGTTGGTTTAATTCATATACGCGGTACTAGAATTAGTATTCCTTAAACTAGAAATGTAACCTTCATCATATGGTTGTGTGGGTGTTAAAAAATTATGTAAATGGGTTGAGCAGTAAATTCAATATTGTTTGAGCATAGAACAAATCCTGCAAAAACTTATCAACTGGTGTAACACACTGGTTTACAGCCCCAGCTGCATTGCATTATATGGCTAAAGGTGAACAGTGTCATGATTGATGTACGAGAGCTCTGATATTCAGACAGAGTTTAGGGTGTAACTGTGTAGGATTTACGTTTAAAGTAGTTTTAAGGATTATGCGTAACATGGGGTAAAAAGGAATATGTCTTTGAAAATATTTGTTTTAAAACTTACCGAGGGGAGTTGTAAACATTTTATTCATTTCCAAAGTTGGGGTTGGGAAAAATGGATTTTAATTTGTGAAGGGTTGGGGATAAATGGGGTTTTTAGGGTTTTATTAGAGAATTGTTGAGAGGTTAAGGCTTGGAGTGTAAGCCAAGTAAGGTAAGTGACTAGAACCTGAAGAACGGTTCTTTCTACATATGTTCTGTTATGGGTGTGATGGTGGTGATACTTGTGGGTTGTGACGTTATGGGTGTGATGGTGGTGATACGTGGCGGAAGCAGCTGAAGTTATCTGGAGCCTGGGTTAGTGGCTTAGAGTTACTGGGTTGTTCTACTAGGAGCTTTCAACAGATTGATGTTAAGCTATTGAGATAGAAACATACACCTCTTCAACATTTTCGTAAGTGAGTTGAATGCGCGACTTGAAATTTTTTTTGCCAAGCAGAGGGCACAACTTAGTATTTAAGTATGGCTTACCATGTTTTAAATTGTTTTTCAATGAAAATTCAACAGTTCATAGGGCACATGTGATCTACTTGTATGCTGCAATCGTTTGTCCTTCCAACTGGATATTTTTCTGCCTTGTTTAAATATATATTGGTCAGTGTCTTAACATTCTGGAGTGTGCATATAATATGTAAGTGAGGAGGATGGTTAAACTTGTATTTGTCACTAAGATCTCTTGTAAATGTTGTGTGTGTATTTTTATGTATGCAGTTGCTCGGTTCAATCTCGGTAGTACACATCAACAAAAGGAGGTGTGATCTACCTTTTGATCTTTTGCTGACAAGTTCTGATAATGCACGTCGAAGTATTACCTTGCTGAATCTCAATTTTGTTGTGAAGTTTGCAAACCAGCAATGAACGAATAAGAAACAAAAGAGCTGCATATTGAAGGGCGCGTAGGAGCAGTTTCGTTTCATTGCTATGCTCTTCAATAGTTATTATCTGTTTAATTGTCATTTTGAGTTCTCTAATTGAATCTGTAGGAATGTCCAGCTGCTGAATGACACCAGAAAATAACGATGAATAGTGCCTGCAGTGTAATTTTGTGACCACAATTGTCCTCATGCCTGAACCTTGCTTCAATGGTATCATGCGCGGAAGAATTTTGAGTTGAAGCTGTTGGCAATTTGCTTTAAAACAAGATTGGGTAGCTCGTTTCTCAGATCATTGTCTAGGAGAATGGTCGCGTTGTGGTGGTGTTTTCGGTAGCTCTGTGACGCCAAGATTGTTTCACGTTGCATTCAAAGACGCTACTTTACCTATAAAATCAGTAGACTATCCATTTAATTTTGTTTTTCCTGTTGTAAAGTTTGGAGCCTCCAGCACAAGTCCTACGTGTTTGGGGAGTTACCCAAAGAGCATAATATTAGGCTTTCGTTTGTTTCTTCAAATATTTTCCAGGTGAACATTTTTCTGTAGGGAAATCATTTGAGCAAAAATGCTTTTCGCTTTCCCCAATTTCTAAGTATTTGGAAGAAAAATGGCAGCAGGCCATACATTGCTGCTTGGCCAATTCGCTATGTTTTGTTGATGTGGGTTGCAAAAAGTGAATGGGTAATGAGATGCCACACCAGACAGCACGCAGAGGGCACGCATATCTTGGTCTCCGGAGCTTGGTTTAGAACCCAACCCCAATCTGAAAATTAACTTTTTATTAGCTACCCCCAACCATGGTAACTGAAGGGCACGCTTTATGTGATTTCACCCAAGGTGAACAGTCTAAGGCTGCCATAACCTCACCTGGTTAGGCTAACCAATCACTTTAATGTCCTGTTTAGTTACAAACTCACGTTATTAGACTCAACAATATCATAGCATTGTATAAATCTTTTTAAACATTCGATATTATCTACACTAAGAGGAGGGGGTAGGCTTAGTCTCACAATGTGCTAGTAATAATGTGGTTCAAATTTGTCTTTGACGAAAATTGAACCTAAAACCTCTACTTACTAGTAAAGAAGAATACTATTAAATTGTAGTACTAAGTGGCTTTAGTGTGTCACACCTCGCCCGAGGGGGAGAGCGAAGGCTGAGTGCCCCCTTTTCAACATATTTAATATCTCATCTTCGTTCCATGTGAGACTTTAGCAATTATCTAGTAACTACTTTCCCACTTTCCAAGCAATGAAATTAAAAATCCAATACTAAGTGATCGATAGAAAGATCTAATATTAATATCCAGGTGAGACATAGTAGCCTAAGAGATTAAGAACTCATGCTTGTAAAATGACTGAAAGTGCTTTTAGTGAAAATACTTTTGAAACTAATCTTTAGTAAAAATTTAATTAGATCTTGAAAAAAGCACTTTTAAGTGCTTCCTACAAAAAACACATATACGGCGCTTCTTTCAAAAATCAAAAAGCACTTAAAATTGCATTTGGAACCCAAAATTAATCACTTTCAATCATTTTAAAAGTATTTCCAAACGAACCCTAAGTGTTCTCTCGTTGTAATACCAACTCTACATATTTACTTTTTAAATTTCTTCTGTAAAATAGTGATAAGAATGCCTTATCCTCCGCTTCATAGGTGGTTCAATGGTCCCTAGCTTTGTGTAAAACTGTAATGAGTTGTTCTGCTGTTCTCGAGACAAATCCGGCATTTGGAAGATGAAGAGCTGTATGATACTCCTTCTCGTCGAACTCCGCCTGTTTCAATGTCCTCATGTAACTCTCAGCAGCCGATCTTGGATGACCCCTAGCAATGGAAACCTGCGATTTTACGGAAAACTGTTACATAAGGAGAAGACACGATTAATTGTCTCCGGGCCGCATAAACGTAATATGCAGTGTTAGTGGCTCAAAGATGTTAGACTAGTTTAGGGCTAGGGAGAAAAAGAATCTGCAGGCGAACCAGATCTTATATCAGGTCTTTAGAAACACGAAAGACACTAAGAGCGACTAATCCTACGTTAGTCTTTCTCTTAACCTTAAGCTGAATGAAAGCAGATCTACCTTTAATCTTAATGTTTTCGAGTCTCTAAGTTCCCCCATTTTATTGATACTTTTGTTACCACACATGTCCCTCCTTATGGCGATCGACATGGATGTTAGTCATAGAAAACCAACAAAATAACTATGCATCCATGACAATCAAAATAACGCAGCGATATGTACCAAAAAGCCAGAGCTCGTTGAAAAGAAAAACAGAGAATTACCAAATGTCCCTTCCCCAGCTCGAGAAGCCAAAATCGCCATTCTCTCATAAGCTTCCCCTCAACGTGTACAGAAATATTTGTCCAGCAACTGTGATGAAATTCCACTTTGTCCAAACCATATGCCACTCCGCTCCCAATTGCTTTGACGTAAGCTTCTTTCAAACACCAATATCTACGCACAAGAAAAAGGAACTTGCAAATCATCAGCTGCTCAAATTTTTTAACCTCTCCGGGATGCTGCTTGTTTAAGAACTAAATTCTTATGAGACAGAAAAGTCTTCCATTTATGCTCCGATATATAAAAACATCCATTCCAAACCCGAATGGCTCACCTAAACATTCAACTAGAATAAAAAAATTTGTACTGAAGGGTTTCTACTCAAATTGACGCATGAGCTTATCCCGGCAGAAAACATAGTGAAAATAAAAGTAAAGTTTTCAGGCAAGGTCTGCTAGCCATATCTAAATTAGCGGTAAAATGTGACCGAAGGAAAGAGCGGTAAAATGTGCTGAGCAAGATGCTCAAGTTTAATCCAATTCATGTTGAAATAAGATAAGAAATAGAGTGTTCCAGTAATTCTCTAGCGGATAACACAGCTTTGCAGTAAGAATACTACAAGTGTATAACTTATAAGCATACCGAGATATGATCAAATTTTCAACGGATAAAGTAGGCATTTGATTACAAAATGAAGAAATAACAAACTGTAACAGATCTAAATGGCTCAACGAATAGATGAAGATTAGGGTACCTGTAAAACTCAGTCAGAAGATCATCCGAGGTTCCAGCGTTGAGTATATTATCCCATTCAAAACTTGAAAAGCAAGAGGAGAAGTTTTTAACAAACTCTATAGGCGTCTCTTTCTGCGGAATGACTACTGAAACAATGTCCACGCCCACCAGGCACAAGGGTTCAGATGCTATAGCAACATAGTCGCCATGATGCGATGCATTGAAGTTAAAATTGGGAAAATCCACGCAACCGTGGCCACATTCCTGAAAACAAAAGGACATTATGCATATTCATAGCGCAATGAACAAGATACTAATGCTAATCCTTGATGGTAATACATATTCGGATCTTCATCAAAACCAATTTCAGTCGGACAAAACAAGAACTGATGAGTGTAGTCATACCAGATACGGTTTGCCTTCCAAGGTGCGGTTGATGATAATTTCATGAAACGGAATTGCCAGCACTTGATGCGCAAGAGCATACTGAAGCAAGCGGCTCACAAGCGCCCGTTTCCGGTCTTCCATCTGTACAAATCTAGCAATGTCAAAATATAATGTACCTTCGTTAACGGTCTCGAATGATTGTTCATAAATTCAAACCATAACAAAGAGCTTCAATGCTTGTTTATTTGTTGGAAATATGGGGGAGGCATATAACTCTATTGGGTGCCAATTCCAAAGTAATTTCAGCACACCAGTTTTGAATTTGGTTCATCCATTCTATATTCCTGATGAAAACCAGAATACGATACAACAGAGACAAAAAAAGGAGAGGGAGAGAGAGGGAAAACCTGGTGACAGATGATTGCTCAAGTGGAGGGAGGAGAGAGAGAGCAGAGGAAAAATCTTGGGGAGATGGGTCCCACTCCGATATGTCCACAACCCATCTCTGCACCCCTCTCTCCATTCTTACCAAACAAGCACACACAGATCATACACTCACACACAGACACAGTTGTAGCCTCGTCTCCGAAGAAGAAGAAAATGCTTTCTTTCCTTGCTTCGGTTTCTTTCCTTCGGTCTCCTGTGGACGACAGCGCACAATTTTTTTGTGTCAACTACGTTTTACCTCATCCTGATTTGTGGCGTTAAAAATGGCCTACGAGAAAAAGTTTTTAAATTGTGTCAAGTTACACAAATTTTTATTTAAAAAAAAATAAAAATCGAACTACTTAGTAGTATAAAAAAGGCCAATTTTTTTTTTGGAGTCCTTGTGGTGATACTTTACTTTTAAATAGACCCTTGTGTTGAAAAAGCTAGTAATTGTAATCATGTGGTGAAATTCGTTATTAATCATTTATTCTAGCATATAAGTCGGAGTCACCTAATGCGACTTATACAACTGAACTGATGCTTCTCAACCCATGCTAGCACACAAGTCAGAGTTGCCTAATGCAACATGTACGACAGGACTGGGTGTAATCATAATATGCGCTCTAGTGCTACAATCACGTGAAGGTTGCCGCTATTCGCGGTCACATACGAGTCGGAGTTGCCTAATGCAACCTATACGATAAGACTAGCACCTACTTGGATCCAAGGGCAAGCGTGCGGTGTAGATGTGAACATACACATGAAAGACTGGCCCTCGCCTTGGGTGAGCACTAACACCAGGGTGCAGCAATGATGAGCAGACTACATAAATATAAGCAAGCTATAATGATTCACTAATTCTAATCAACTTAGCAAACTTACATGCGCATCCCGTATGATTATTTTAACATTTCTCAAGAGTACAACATTTCTTATAACGTTATTTAATCATGGCAAGGTAAGCATAAATCAATTTAAAAGCATTTGTGGAAATTATAAAGTATATAAACATATAGCTGAAAATAAATGCTCGCTTTCTGATATGTTAATGGATCATAGCCTCCTAGCCTTACTTGACCACGTATGTTGTAATACCGTAAAAATTTCAATATATGAATTAGATATTCATAATTATGAATATGTAGAGAAAATCGAAAATAAATCGATTTATGGTTATGAAAAAAGAATTGGGAAATATTAAAGTTTTGTTTCCAAAAATTATAAATAAATGAATAAAATCTACATATTGGTATTATTGAGATTTTATATTATTTTTTGAGAAATTATATTAATTTATTTAAATTGAGTTTTAAATTAAACTAGTTACAAAGTTTGAAGTTTGGAAATCAATTATTTAAAATTCGTAGACCCTTCTAGGTCACAATTCATATGCTTGAATAAAGCTCGATCTTATAAATGAGTAGGAACAAATCGTTCGTGAAACGAAATTATAACGAAGAAGTTATTAATGATAGAAGTTGAGGGTAAAATAGTCATTTTGACATTAAGTGGGAAGATTCCAGAAAATCTAGAACAAAAGGGGAGTGCCACATGTGTGGCTGTGATGGAAAGGAAATGAGAGATAAGGAAGAGACTCAGATCAATCAAGTGGGGGAGGAATGAGGGGAAATGAGGGAGAAGTGGAAGAGAGAACTGAATCCCTTATGACTCGCCAACCCGACCCGGCCAGATTTCTCTATTCTGGCCACCATTGATGATAGGACTAGTGCCAAAATGATCCATACTTTAAACCCAGTTGTTCTTTCTCTCACTTCCACCCAAAAAACTGACAAAAATGGTCGGATTTTAGGAAGACCCGCACGATGGGGTGCGACGGGTTGTATGTAAATTCCTCAAATCTTGAAATGTTTTCCTCCAATTACCACCACCATTAGACTCCCTTTGAGGCCTGATATAAAGCATATTCATTGGTTGGGACGTCGGAGTCGTTTTAGAGGCAAATCAAGAACACTCAAAATCAAGGGTTTCCGACAGTTCGTAAATTGGACTTGGCCACATGTATGAAAATTGTTCCCCTCACTGAGATCTACTTGCTTGTAAAATTTGGCAATTTTAAAAAATAGTGAAATTTTCCGGCGAGTCGGGGTGGCCGACCACCACCCGCGACGGCGCATGGTCAGTGGGCCGACATTGCCTTTTTCACGCAAATGTTGATGTTCTGAATCCATAATTGATAACCATTTGATGTGATTTGATTGTGAAATCTAAAATTGAATTTGGCCTATACTAGAATATGTTTAAAAATGGAGAATTAAATGAAATGTGAACTACGAAAGGCTTGATTGCGTTCAAGGGTACGTAAGTAGTCTAACAATGTTAGATGCAGCCTTAAATAATCGAGTTAAATCCTTTGTTGATAAAGTGTGCTATGAAATGAATTTGATAAATAATTTGAGTATTAACCTTATGGTTTGGAAATTAAAAGTTGGTCATGAATTTAATGTGAAGAATTAAGATATTGAAGTATAACTGGAAATAATGGTAGTCCATTAAACAAGATTTTAGTTTGGGCCTATCACCAACATTATTTCCCGAATAAAAAAAAAATTCGGGGGAGGGTGTGACATACGACATACATCCTCAGGATAAATCTCTCCTATATGTGAAACAACTATAGTAATTAATTAATTAAAACATATACTAAGAGGCTAGGAAAAATCACCCATAGTTTGCTCAAACGGAGGGTTTAAATATATGAAAACATTCTACTTGACGTCACGAACCCGTACACGTCAAGCACACGCTGGCCGGAGGCTGGACGAGCCCTCATGTGCTGCCTAGCCCACGGCCACGCGCCTGCATCCGTTGGTAAATCCCTAGGGGAATATTTCGTCAGATTTAATGGAATATTTCGTTAAATCTAACGATGTTAGTTAATACTTTAACAGCGCCAGAATATTTCATTACCTTAACAAAAAATTCCTCCTTCTTCTCCAGTAAAGCTCCGTCATTTACCGTCGTCTGGTTCGCTGGATTCTGAAAAATTTTGCCGAGATTTTGTAAAAACTTTAAAATTTCAAATCTTCTTCATTTCTCAACCATTTTTGACGTACTTTATATGGAAATGAACCTTGAGAGGAGTAGAACAAGTTTGTACCTTTTAGAAGTCCAAAAAGTGGAAAAAAATGGGCTAAAAAAACCTCGAAATATTCGGACCTAAACTCGTCATCTCAAAACCATGCGTTCTCACGTTAGCTTCACTCCGAACGTAGTTTAGGGTCTTCAGGGAGTTGTGTGAAAGCTTCCACGACCTGCAAAATTTTGCAACATGGCCAGGAACTCGTCGGAGCAAAACCCATCGAGTCGGAGCTTCCGAGTTGATGGGTCAAAGCTCCTCAATTTGAGAATCGGTTTGTACGGTTAGGTTCGTGGGATCGAGAGGAACAAGATGATGAGGTTTTTAAGTTCAATTCGTGAGGTTTGATGATGTTTCTTAGTTGTTGCAGATAGGGGAGAGACACAACATGAAAGAGAGAGAAGAGAGGGAGACAAATTTTGATTGGCTGAAAAAAGTGAGGAAGTGAAGTGATTGGTGAGTGAGATTGGGTCATGAGACAGATTTTTAAAGAGAAAAAAGATAAGATTTGGTACAATATAAAAATACACAATCAAGCTCACCTTATCAAAAACAGTATTCCCAACTCTAAATAATTAGTACATGCATGTACCAGTTTACCTGCTGTTAACGTACTTTAACTAAGCGTAACTTCTTTGTTACAAACCCCGATTTGGGTCTAGTTCGCACTCACGCGTCCGTAACAACGAGTATTATTTTAATATGATAATATGAAAAATAATTTAAAAGCCAAATAACAACGTCCACGTTAGGTTCCACTTTGCCAACAAGGCTATAAACGTCATTTTACATATTCGGGAAGGAAATTACATGAAAAATTAGGGAAGGTTGTCACAACCTACCCCCTAAAGAAAATTTCGTCCCCGAAATTTCAGCACTACTGAAGATTATAGTTAATAAACAAACGTGGATAAAAATCTCGCATACGCTCCTCTGTCTCCCAAGTAGCTTCTTCAATAGAGTGATTCTCCATAAGACCTTTACCATACGAACGGTTTTGTTCCTGAGAACTTTGTCTTTCCAGTCAAGAATCGTTACTGGAACCTCATCATAAATCAAATCTACGTTAATCTCTAATGGTTGAGGATGAATCACGTGTGACGGATCGCATACGTATATCCGTAGCATGGACATGTGGAACACATTATGTACTCTCGACAACTCTGGAGGTAGATTGAGTTGATAGGCAACTTCACCAACTCGATCAATGATCTGGCATAGCTCGATGTAATGAGGGCTTTAGCTTTCCTTTCTTCACGAATCGTACAACGCCTTTCCACGACGACAACATGTCTTACAACGTTTGAATCGTAATTAGATAATCATAATTATGAATACGTGGAGAAAACAAAAAATAAATCGATTCATGGTTATAGAAATAGAATTGAAAAATTATTATAATTAACGTATTTGTATTATTGAGCTTTTTTATAATTTTTTGAGAATTTATAATAATTGATGTGAGTTAAGTTTTAAATTAATCTAGTTACGAGGTTTAAAGTTTGAAAATTAATTATATAAAATCCGTAGACCTTTTGATGTCACAATTTATATTTCTTGAATAGAGCTCGATGTCACGAACGTGTGGTGCAAATCGTTCGTGAAACAGAGTTATAACGAAGAAGTTATTAATGTTTAAAGTCGGGGATAAATTGGTAATTTTAAACTTCTTTAGAAGGCTGCAGAGAATCTGCAGCTATGTGAACATGCAACATGTGTGGCTGGGATGAAAGGAAGAAACAAAACGGATGGCTGAGATTGAAAGAAAAGAATATAAAAAAAGAGGAAAAGAAGGAAGGAATGAGGGGAGGGGAACCAGTGGAGGAGAGAAGTCGACAAAGGAAAGGAAAGAAGGGTGACACACTGGATCACCCTAGATTCGAAGACCCGACTAGTGTAACTAGCTCCCGTATGATTTTTGATGGTTTTCCTTCCAAATTTCGTTAAATTTCATTGAATTAAGACCTGTAAGAGTCATTTCGACCTCCCCTCTTTAAATTATAACAAAAATTGCGAGTTATTTTGGCTTGATTTTGTGGAAAATGCACCGATGGGTGCACGAGTGAACTGTGATGATATCGCCAATTATGAAAGTAACACGGTCAATTACCACCATGGTTAGACCTCTGGGGAGTCCATGAACAAAGCCTAAACCACATTAGAGGCGGCAAAGCAACGAAAATGGTGAATTGAAACAACCCATTTTTAGCGGATCGAGGCCAATTTGGGGTGTTTCCCCAGCCAAATTGGACTTTGCCACATGTATGAAAGTTATTCCACTCACTGAGATCTATTTTCCTGTAAAATTTGGTAATTTTTTGAAATACTTAAATTTTTCAGTGAGTCGGGGCGGTTGACCGCTGCATGCGGCGGAGCGTGGCCAGAGGGCAGACGCTGCCTTCTTCATGCGAATTTTGATATTTTGAATCTATTTTTTATAACCATTTAATGTGTTTCGATTGTGAAAGTTAAGTTTGAGTGTGACCTAAACTGGAACATTTTCGGAATTGTAGAATAGAATAAATTGTGAACTACGATTGGCTTGATCCCTTCGATGGGTACTTAGGCAGTCTAATGAGAAGGTTAGATGCAGCCATGAAATAACAAAGATTAATCATTTGTGTGGGAATTGATCCTTGTCAAAGAAATGGATGATTAATTTAAAAATGAACTTTATGTCTAGTTAAATAAAGGTAGTTAGAGACTTGGGGTGTGTTATTGAATTAAATCAATAAGTAGTTGGGGATGGTGTGACATCCCACATCGCCCAGAGGAGTGATCCTTAAATGTATATTCCCATCCCCACCTAGCACGAGGCCTTTTGGGAGCTCACTAGCTTCGGGTTCTGTAGGAACTCCCCAAGTTAAGCGAGTTTGGGCTAGAGCAATCCCAGGATGGGTGACCACTTGGGAAGTTGCTTGTGAGTTCCCATAAACAAAACTATGAGGGCGTGGTCAGGGCCTAAAATGGACAATATCGTGCTACAGTGGAGTTGAGACCGGGTTGTGATAGGGGCCAGGGCCGGGATGTGAAAATTGGTATTAGAGTCTATCTCTGGCCGGAAATGTGCCGACGAGGACGTCGGGCCCCTAAGGGGGTGGATTGTGACATCCCATATTGCCCAGAAGAGTGATCCTTAAATGTATATTCACATCCCTACCTAGCACGAGGTCTTTTGGGAGCTCACTTGCTTTAGGTTCCGTAGGAACTCCGAACTTAAGCGAGTTTGCGCTAGAGCAATCCCAGGATGGGTGACCTCTTGGGAAGTTGCTTGTGAGTTCCCAGAAACAAAACCGTGAGGGCGTGGTCAGGGCCCAAAGAGGACAATATCGTGCTACGGTGGAGTTGAGCCCAGGTTGTGATAGGGGCCCGAGCCGGGATGTGAAAATTTGGATTATGACATCCCACATCGCCCAGGGGAGTGATCCTTAAATGTATACTTCTATCCCTACCTAGCACGAGGTCTTTTGGGAGTTCACTGGTTTCGGGTTCCGTAAGAACTCCGAAGTTAAGCGAGTTTGAGCTAGAGCAATCCCAAGATGGGTGACCACCTGGGAAGTTGCTCATGAGTTCTCAGAAACAAAACCGCGAGAGTGTGGTCAGGGCCCAAAGCGGACAATATCGTGCTACGGTGGTGGAGTGGGGTCGGAAAGTGATTTGCCCCGGGCCGGGATGTGACAGATGGTAGCAATTAAACAATTATTGAACTTTTAGCCCATCATTACGATTACTTCCGAAATAAAAATATTTCGGGGCGGGTCGTTACATGAATAGTCCTCTCGAATTGTCCATCGGTCTGAGGATGATAGGTGGTAATGTATAGTAATTTCAAACCCATAGCTTTTTGAAAAGCTACCAAAAATTTCGAAGTAAATCTGGGATCCCGGTCAGAAATGATACTAACTGGAACACCATGATACTTGACGATTTCAGAGATGAAAAATTCAGCCAACCGACTTAGCGAGTAATTCTCACGAACAGGTAGGAAGTGTGTTGACTTAGTAAGTCAATCTACAATCACCCCGATACAATCATAGCCATTTTGCGTACGAGGAAGCTTGTACATGAAATCTATTGTGATATCTTCCCATTTCCAAGATGTGGCTGTAGCAACCCAAATGGTTTCTTTCTTTATGCTTTGACCTGCTGACAGACCGAACAACGACTCACGTACTCAACAATTTCTCTCTTCATTCCTGGCCAGTAGTAGAAAGGTTGGGTATGATAAATTTTAGTACTTCCAAGATGCATCGCATAAGCTGAAATATAAATCGTATCAAGTATTTCTTTCTTCAGTTCTTCCACCTTCAGTATATAAATTTGATCGCCTTGCATAAGCAAACCATCAGGCCTTCGAATTCTGAGATCTTCTCTATTGCCACTCAACATCGCTTACTTTAACTACTGAGATTCTGAGTCATTCATTTGAGCCTCAAGAACACGATCCAATAAAACTGGTCTAACTTGAAAGTTGGCAAGTAGAGGTCCCTGGTAATCCATTCACAAAGTGGTTCCAATAAATCTTTGGTTAGTGAGAAAAGGAACACGACAAGCATAAAGAACATTGAGTTGACCGTGACATTTCCTGCTGAGTGCATCTGCTATAGTATTCGTACGACCAAGGTGATATTAGATAGTGCAGTCATAATCGCTGATTAACTCCATCCATCTACGCTGTCGGAGATTAAGTTCTTTCTGAGTAAAGATATACTTTAGGCTTTTTATGATCAGTGAAGATTTAACACGTTTCTCCATAAAGCCAATTCGAGATCATGAGTAGGGTAATTCATCTCATGGGGTTTTAATTGTCATGAAGCATACGCAATCACTTTTCCATGCTGCATCAACACATAGCCCAGACCATTCAGAGAGGTGTCACTATATATCTCGAAATTCCTATTGTCATCGGGAAATGCCAAAACAGGCGCATGAGTGAGACAGTACTTCAACTGTTGAAAACTCCGTTCACAGTCATCACTCCATTCAAAATTAACTTCTTTCCTAGTCAACCTTGTCAGAAGCAGGGCTATGGCTTAAAAGTTTTTCACAAAGCGTCGATAGTAGCCCGCAAGACCAAAAAAACTTCGTACTTCAGTGACAGTCTGAGGTTGCTCCCAGTTTTCCATTGCTACTACATTATGAGGGTCCACAAGAACACCCCGAGCTGATATCACGTGTCTCAAGAAGGACACCTAATCCAGCCAGAACTGACACTTACTGAATTTGGCATACAATTGATTCTCCTTTAGCTTCTTCAAAATCAAACGCAAATGTCTAACATGGTCAACCTTACTCTTGAAGTAAGTCCTATAATTTCCCTTATATTCCCCTCCCATTCTATTCCAACCCTAGTTCTAAAATGAAGTTAAGTGCTAGAACTCAAACTTGGGCCAGATTCTGGCCAAAAAATAGGCCAAAGAAACAAGTGGGCCCCACAAGTGAGAGTGAAACCCGGCGCTTGAAATGACAACTCTAAGACCAGACGCGCGAGCGCCCCCAACCCGTCAAGCCCACCTGACAACATGACCCCACCCACGTGGGTGTGTCGGCCACTTGCAAGAAGCCTAACGGCTCTGTTTGTGATCCAACGGCCAAACCAACTGGGCCACTGTTTGATCCAACGGCCTACATTCAAACTTTTTTTTGTTTTATATTTATATATTTATTGAATCCAACAGCTGAGATCGAATATAATCAAATTTAACTATAAAAAAAAGAAGATATAACGGTCCAAATTTAGATCCAACGGCTAAAATTTTTTTAAAAAAAAACTATTTAACTCAAATTTCGTGATTTTTCAATATTTATCAGAATCTATATATTTTTAGGTTAAAATGTTCATAAAATTAAATTATGATAGTGTACATAATTTTTTCAAAAAAAAATTTATTTAAAAGAAAAAATTAGCCTAAATTTATTCTTTAATAATATCGAGCTAAAAAATTTAGGCCAAAAGGTTTAGAACAGAAAATCTATTTCTGAGTTAAAACCTAAAATTTCTTGGCTAAAATTTTTATATTTTACTCCAAGGGTTGGAGATGGTCTTAGTAATTACTTACTTCATTTCTTATTTTGAGTAGGTAGCACTTTCATTTCTAATTTTTAATTAAAAAATAGATCTCACAATAAAATTAAAGGTTAATTTTCATACACGTAGGCTTGTGCCATACGGGCTACTCTCTTAGTAATCTATTAAATTGTTGAGCTTTTTTGTTCACAATTTTTCTCAAGTTGATTTGATGAATTTTAAAACGATAAAAATGATGGTTGGGCTTATTATTTAAAAACAAAAATATATAACGGAACCCGTTGAACGCAACAACAGGAAGACGCTTTTTTCTGTGACAGCCACAGCCGAAGAAAAAGGAGGCAAACTCTCTCCGCACTATCTCTCTCTCTCTCTCTGCCCTTCGCCGTTGGGTTTCCACATCCCCTGCAACTACGAAGCTCTCTCTTCCAAATCCAGGTTTTTTTTTTCTTTTTTTTTTCTCAATAGCTTTTATCCTTCTTTCTCATTTTTTTCTGGTAATTTTTACTCTTTAAGATTAAATTGGTGTCTGGAATTTAGGGGTTTAGTTAGGGTTTTTGAATTCCCAAATTATACCATGATTAGGGTTTCTAATGTAGGGCTCTTAATGATCTGTATCAAGATTTTGATTTGAAAAAAATAATATAAATTATCCAAATTGTTGTTAGGATTCATTTGGTTAACAATGACAAAATGCAATGTAAGGTCTGCAATCTCAATTTTTGTTTGATTTTAAGTGAAATAATGAATTTAAGTGAAATAATGAAGAATTTAACAATTCATGGTAAAATGATATGTTGAAGAAATTAACTTGAACTTTGGAACTGTGTTAGGAATAATGTTGTGAAACTCACTGCTTATTTTAACATGTCTTGACTAAACTCTTTTTGTCTCTAGGAAGATATTGGCAATATACAAAATCAAAATGTATAGATCCACAGCGAATCGGCTTCTCCGGCTCTTTGGCGCACCCTTGGTTAGCAATAGCAATACCCATATGATTCGATTCTGTCCTCTTCAATCCCTCGTTAGTCGTACTCACTTTTCCACCACTGTGAACTCTGATCCATTTGTTGATAAACCCCCTAGTTTTGCAAATTCCACATCATCAACGGCTGATGAATTCCCTAATGTTTCGAATTCCACATCATCAACAGCCAGTGACACGAGGAAGTCGAGAGTAGAATACCAAGATGAGCAAGCTCACGTGCTCCAGGCCTCCCTTCCCCATGTGATAAGGTTGGGATGGAGTGAAGCCGCAATGATTGCTGGTGCAAGGGATGTTGGTGTGTCTCCATCTATTGTCGGATCATTTCCAAGGAAAGAGGGCACCCTGGTGGAGTTTTTCATGGATGACTGTTTGCAGAGGCTTATTGATAGAATCGAGTCCAGTACAGATGAGCTGAAAAGTTTGATACTCAGTGACCGTATAGCCAAGCTTATCCGTATTCGCTTAGAAATGCAGGCACCCTACATATCAAAATGGCCTCAAGCACTTAGCATCCAGGCACAACCAGTGAATGTTCCCACAAGTTTTAAGCAGAGGGCGATGCTTGTGGATGAGATCTGGCATGGTGCTGGCGACGACACCGCTGATTTTCAGTGGTATGTGAAGCGGACTGTCCTTGGAGGCATATACTCCACAACTGAGATTTACATGCTTACTGACAATTCCCCAGATTTTCGTGATACATGGGCGTTCTTGGATAATCGGGTGAAAGATGCTTTTGACTTGAAGAAAACCATTCAAGAGGCAACATACTTGGCAGAAGCTGTCGGTGCTGGGATGGGGACTTCTTTCCAAGGATTTGTGAAGAGAGTCTTTCAGGGCTAAGAAATTACGAAAGCATTCTATTGCAAGCATCTGTCCTCCCTCTGGTCAGTATACTTGGATGAGCTGCTGTGTTACTACTTTAGTAGTTTTCGGGGTGGTTTGAAGTTGAAATTACCGTAAATTTTTTCTTTCTCTGCCGAAGCCTGAGTTACGTTTAGTAGTAATCTATTGCAAGATCCATTTGTTTGTCAACAGGAGTTCCAGTTAAGCTCTCAAGGCTGCTGTGTTTGAAGGTTTGCGATACTTTTGGTACTTGAATCTATGTTGGACGGGTTCTCCTTAGACTCGTAATAAATAAAAATATGGTCGAACTAAAGGAAAATGGAGGTGTAATTGAAACTTGTATGAGATTATAGGATGTATACAAAGAAAATGCTTAAATTTAATTATGTTTAACCATTCAACCATGGATGCTTCGCTACAAGGGTCACTCGCTTTCTTCCAAAGGCAAGTTGGTGTTCTTAGCTTGTTCATGTGTGGATTGCTTCGTGTAACAGCTCAACTTCGGCATCAACTTCGGCATCAGGACGCTCGAATCCGGTTCGTTATCACTACCACCGTGACCCTCGAGTATCTCTGCCCGTTCAAGATTGAGAGGTTCCTTCCTTGACCTTGATCGTTTGAACGGATTCAGGTCTCACAACTAGACCAAAGTAAACACTCGGCCGTTCGCTGCGTATTGACACGCCCGCATTCATACCATATTTTCCAAAGACATAGTTAGGTGACTTAGTTCCTAGATTTACGGTTTGCACTCCACGTAGGTCTTGTAATTTTAGGGTTAACGTAATTACATAGAATAGTTTGTAGTCCTTCGCTGTAAGATTAGTTGGGAATTACAATACCATTTCCGTCCTGCCCTGAACGCCAAACCTGAAAATTTCGTCAAACTTGTCACCATACCCATTTTTACCCCTCATACCGGACCGGCTAGACCGCTGAGACCCGAACCCACAGGCCCTACCCAAATTCAAATAGCACCAACTAGACAGATAATAAACTGTAAAAATGACACGTCACGGTTGAAGTTTTTAACACGTTCGTCGATAGGAAGCTCTCCTCCCTGCAAACATACGAAGAAAAAGGCCTCTCTCTCTCTCTCCATTTCGTCGCTGGGTTACTTGTCTCTGCATCAAAGAAGCTGTCTCGGAGGTCAGTGCTTTCATTTTTTTTTTGTCCTCGTCTGCCGTTTTCTGCCATTGTTTTGATGGCATTAAGTTATGCTATGTATGTAATTTAGGGGTTTTTGATTTCTTTTTCTCTGTAATTTGAAATCATGGTATCGACTTTGATGAGGTTTTGGATTGTTGGTGGTTCTGATTTGGAGATTCTTTTGTTTTTCCTTTTACGGATGATAGTGTTATGTTAAATGTGTTAGCTTTGCTTTTTATTTGGGCATCATTTACATTTTACAGCGGGTAAATTGAATGATCAGTGATGGCTGTTCCACGGCCGAGAGGATAAAAAAGATGGGATAAGTCTCAAGTACTAATAGGCCCTGTTTCGATCTTTTAAAATGACTAAACGCGCTTAACAATAAGCGTTTCTGACAGTGTTTGGTAAAACACTTGAATATCTGGTTGTGCTTCTTACAAAAGCATTTTCAAGAAAAAGCGGCCAAACGGACACATAATTTTCAGGCCCCAAAGGAAGGAAAGTGATTTCTGCACATCAAATTTTCATTTCTGCACAACCCTCTTAATTTTGGCCATTGATTCTCCTTTGATTTGTTCAATCCAATGGCTTGAAAAAAAAAAGGTGTGCAGGAGGTGAAAAAAGGCGTGTGGAAATCATTTCTCCAAAATGAAAACTTTAATATGAAATTTACTGGAAGTTATTGGTAAATTTTACAAATATCCTCTCAGGGGTTCACATCTGAGTCTGACCCTGCATTTCTAGGATTCACTGCTCCACTGTGTGAGGTTACATGGTTTTGTATACAGTACATTTTGCTTACAGCATTCTAAAAAATTTCACTATGCACTTTTTCCTTATTTTTTCAATGTAATTTTTGAAATCTACCCTCTCTTGCTATTGCCACTCCTAAAAAGTAATCCAAAAAAGCTATTTTGCACTCCATTATTTAGTACTCAACTATCTATCTAATCTTAGCCCCACACGATACTAAAGCTTACAAGGCTTAAACTTGATACCTCAGAGTGTTTGACTAAACAACATTTCTATACTGAAATGTTTATGTGAGTTTGTTGCATATGTTTGTGTGCCTTCATCCTCTCAAGACATTTATTTTATTTTGGTCCGAGTTTGACGTCATGGTGACATAACATTTCAGCTCAAGTCATCTCAAGTCCCATCTCAAACTCATCACATATAGTTCCAGCCAAGACCAGGCCAAACTTGGGCTTGCTCCAGTAGCTAACAGCATAGCCACTCATTCCAGAGATCTCTCTGGATCAAATTTGAAAACCCTAGCGAAAAATGCCTTCATTTTCAGTTTTCAGTTTTCAGTTTAACCTGAAAAAGTTTTGAAACATTTTACCATAAACAAAGGAAAGGTCTTTTCTTTATTTTCTTCTAGATAAAGTATTTATAGTTGAAACAAATGGAAAGTGGTGGCAAAGGAATAGAAGAGGAACCAGATGGCATGTCTGTACACTCTCCGTGCAAAGCTCCCCCTTCCTCTGCTTCTTCTCTCCCCAAGGTCTTCATCTTTATATAGAGACATGTACATACATGTATGTTTTTCATGTTAATTTTATTGACTCTTTTTGTCGCAATTTTCTGGTTAATAGGACCAATCAGAGATTGAGTTGGAGCTTAGACTGCTAGAAGCTCTTGAATTTTATCCCCTGACGAAATTACAAGGTAAGTTTTACGAATCTAATTTCACATCTTTGAATTTCGTCTTTAATTACTCTGAGTAGTTGGGTGAAACTTGTATGGAAAATTTATCAGTTTGGTTGTTGAAAAAGGCGGTCAAGCAGCATCTGTGTCAAATCACATGCTTGAATCTTGATACTGAGAATTATACATATGTGATTGAAATTTTTACCTGCCAATTTTTGTACATTTATGTTCTGGATGATATAAGTGAATATTATCGCTCAGTGTCTTGCAATGAACCTTCACATGGGAATAAAAGCTATGTATAGGAGTTTGTGCACATTGAGTAAATTGTAAAATAATTAGACTGATAATTGTTCATTTTGGTTCTCGCATTCATATTTTTTTCCTTTTATCATCGTGTTGTTCGTTAATAGATAAGAAATCGGTAACTTGTTTGTGCAGGCATACACCGTCACTTTGTCCTTTATGGTTTAATGGATTTTCTGCAGAGAAGGTTCTTTTCCACCCACATTACTGCTCCCAGGTTTTCTAACACTTATTCCAGTGAGCTTCCATTTTCTGATTGATAGCCTCACTCTTGTTCTATATGATCATCACAGCTTTGACCGGTACTTCTCTTCTGATGAGGTTCTGCAATTGCTCGATCGGTTCTACAACTTGGAAATGCTGGTATATAACTAATTTAATTTAATTTGTCCGTATTTGCATATTTCAATTTGTGTTATTGTTGTGATGGACCGTCCTATGCTCTCCCCTTTAAACGTTCAAATCTTCATATTGATTGATATTTGTTTGTTTAGACTTTATACTAATCAGAAAACCAAGTTCAGGGTATTTGTGCAAAGTGCATAGAACATAGAACTCTCGGTTAATAGTTAATAATATAAAGCTCTGTTTTTTTCTTTTGATAAATATTTAAACGTTACTCAAAACATGCCGTATGAAATATTGAAATGCTCCCATGGGATTTTAAGTATGTGTCCTCCGACCTGTTGAGGTGTACATTTTGTTCCTTTTTTTTCTCCTTGTCTTTCAGAAGCCAGACGACGAGGAGATGGAAATCCTGAATCATGAGGAAGATTTTTGCTTGCCTCCAAGTTTCTTTGTTAAGGAAGAACCATAAGCATTGAGCGGCTGTTTTTGTGTACAGACATTGTTTAATTTGAACTGATCATACGTTCAATCTATGTTTTTGGCCATTTTTTCTTTTATATATGTGAGCAGAGTGAGATTATCAATCAGATCAATTAGTACATGATCGCAGTGCGTTAGATCTATCGCATCACTTACAATGGGCAGAGCCCGCTCTTCTCCGATCATTGAAAAATGCAACTGTCGTCGTCACGATGCAAACACTGCATACGAGTGGCTTCCGAATCAACCCAATGTCCGCTGTACAACAGCAAACCCCCGGTAATGATGAGGGTTGCACTCTCACCACCACAACCACCACTATCATCCGACTCCACAACCACATCAACTTTGAAGAATGCATCCATATGCACGAGGCTAATGCCCCCTCGACCAAGAACGCGCCTCGAGCACAATACTTTGTCCGCCACCGAGTAGCCGTAGAATTGCGGCCGTATATGTTCGTAATCAACAGAAGATTCAAGACTCAATTGATCAGTAGAACCAGGCGTAACAGTATGTAATATTGGAAAGGAAGGAAGCGAATGAAAATTTGAAACAGTATGTAATATTGGAAAGGAAGGAAGCGAATGAAAATTTGATTGAAACTTTGTCAGCTCAGCTGGGTGCCCTAGAGCAGCTAGGGGTAGACAAGTCTTGCTTCTCAAGTCAGACACGAAGTTGTTCAAGCTTGGTTTGAAATTGATTGACACGCACCTACTTTGTATTTTAATTTTTCTGACGTATCAAGACCGTGATTGACTTTGAATATCGCTACGGTAAATACATCAAAGTCCTCAATTGGAATCACCATGCATGGCCCAGCTAGGTAGACTGGTGGAGAAAAATCCTCTACAATTTTGTATGCACATGAATTAAAGTTTGGAAAAGACTTGTACCCATCCCATGGAGGAGCTTACTAGTCAACTCATTTGTACTTACTCATAAACGTATTTTTACCATATAAACATCATAAAAAATCGTTTATTCTCTTTAGTACCTAAAGAATATTTTTGCGAAAAATTATTCAATTTGGAGATTGTTTAGTCATCTATATACATCAAATAAATAAATAGTTGCTCATAAGGATGCTAATTGTTTCCAAAGTCGTCAATTTGTTCGACATGCTTGGATGACTAAATGATAATGATAGAAAAAAATGAAAAGTACTTCTAATTATACATGTCACTTTTGCAATTAATTAGGTAGGTTCCCTACAAAATGAACACAAGTGAGTGCATAAGTAGGTTACCGAGCAAGGAGGTAACACACAAGTATTATTCTTAAAATTGTTCCTCTCACAGTAAACGTAACCAACACGTCAAGCTGAAAACTCTCCAACTAATTAGTAACATTCCCTCTAATTGGGTGACCAAACAGAACCTAAAAAACTTCTTCTACAAAGTACAAAATTAAACTATTGAAAGAAGGATTAGATTACCACGACGGCAAATTAATGTAAGCCCTTCCTTAATTTATTGAAATGGTAAACAATTAAACAGCTAAATTATACTTTTTTTGGCAATATTTTGTTATCTCTAACGGAATTTGGATCCTCTCCGGATCTTACTGTCCGGAGCCTAAGAATCAAAAAATCTGAACCATTGGTTTGAGTGAAAAAAAATATCAAAGCCCTTTGTTTATGTGAGGTGGGCCAACCATATAAGTTAACAAGGACGGACAGATTCAATTTGAGTGATCCGGATTGCCTGGTCTTTAAGTTTCGAACAATGAGATTTGGAAAGGATATTAGTCCTCCCCAACGCGTCCAACTCACATATAAATAAGCCCTCCATGCATGCATTAGTCCTTCAAGTGAAAAAACAAATAATTCTCCTTTCGATCCATCGAATTAAAACTTTTGTACATGATGATGAAGAAGTACGTGAAGCTTCACAAGTGCAAGCTCCAGCAGGACGAAGAGTCGTCTCGGGGACCCAAGTTAATGGAGGAGGACCACCATCATCATTACCAGAGCCACTGGGAAGCCAATATAAATGTAGTAGTTGGTAATGCTAAAGAAGTTATTGGGCCGCAGACGCCTAGGAGCACAAAACTCATGGATGCTATGCGTAAGCTCATTGTCAAAAGACAACCCTCCAATTTTGCTCCCAAAAACAACAGCAATGGTACTAATATCACTGCTCCTCATGATCATCAATAACATGTATATGATCATGTCATATGTGATGGCGGGAGTTACATGCGATGGCGGTGACGGTGGCGGCCGCAGCTTATTCGGAGTGTGTCCCTTCTCACATTTCGTGAATAGCCAGGAAATTGAGGAGTAGCCAGAAAAGCATTTAGGGAATCGGTTTGGTTCTTCTCTCTTTGTTCCATTTGAAGGGAAGAAGGATCATCCATCTAATATCTTATAGTTGTTGAACATGGTTCATGCTTGTTCAATATAATTATATGAAGGGAAAAAGGAGATTAGGATGATTCAGTTCTTTTTCTCTTTGTAATTTCACCATTTAGCTTAGCTTAGCTCTATTAATCAAATCTGAAAAGCTTTGAACACATGAATAATGTGACATAATATACGATTACGACACATTGGAAATCTCTCTGAAATCGAGGCGAGTTTTGGGGGGATACAGAAAGGCGAAGGGGAGGTGCAGTTGAAAGCATCAGGTAGCAGTTGCGCTTCCCTTATCCTGGTGGGGTTCATTAAATTATAGAAAAACAATGAAAATGACTTGAAAATTTTGAATTTTAATCAAAATGACAAAAAGTATTGTTAGTGAATAGTATTAGACGTGATTTTTAGAGTAAAAATGTCATTTTTCTTTAAAATGAACAATACTGAAAATATTTCGTTAAAACTTCCTTAAATTATAGCCCAATCATCCATTGGACATGAGTTATAAGACAACAGTGGGACCTTTAGCCATCTCCCTAAGCCAATCAGCCCGGGATCTTTTTAGGCATATTCATTTTGACCACTTACTAGAGACGGTTTTGGGTTTTTTTGGGTTAAACACAACCTTCGGCTTACCGTGGGAGATGGTCTAACATCTCTAATAATGGTTGTCTTTATGTCAATTTTCTATTTAGATAAATTGCGGTTTGACCTCCTAAACTATTATTCCAATTGAAATTAACCCCTTAAACTATTTTTTTTGTAAATTAACCTCTTGAATTATTTAAAATTAGATAATTAACCCCTTGCCGATAGATTTCATCCACTATTCCGTCAAATTCAAGGGCAAGTTAGAATTTTTATCATTTATTCTTACTTTTCAGTTATAACTACTAATAAAATAATGTCACGTGGACACATAAAAATTCAAAAACTTATAGCATAATAAGAAACTAAACGTTTACATAACGGACCATTTCACATTGTCATTACAATATTATGTGTCCATATGTTATAATTTTATTAGTAGTTATAAGTAACATGTAAGAATTGATGGTATAAAAAGGCTAATTTGTCCTTAAATTTGACAGAATAGTGGATAAATCTAATGACAAGGGATACAGTGGCATATGTTGTCTAAAGCCATTTAGACCAAAGTTCCTCCAAAATTGCTTATTTATCCCTCCAAAAAGGAATGGTCATTGAGCTTAGTGAAAAGTGTGTAAAGAGCTGGAGGCCAACCCGAGTGAGAACTCTCACAATAGAAAGGGGGTGGAAAAGGGATGAGAAGTGGGATAGCAGATAATTCTCATCCCTCCCACAAATGTATATTTGCAGTCATCGTTATGTTTTTGCGTATAATTTGATATGAGTGTCAAAAGCATGCAATTGCAATCACCTAATGTGATACTGAAGCTGAATAAAAAATATTATTTTATCATTAATGTATAGTAGGATGCCTCTTATATTCAAAACAAAACATTACTCTCTTTTACATTTAACTTCTTAATGGAAGTGTTCTCACCCAATTTATTTCTCATGCCCTCCTTTTTTTTAATCACTTTTGAATTAAATAAATCGAAAACAATTCAGAAATATACATAAACAGACAAGTTTTGTTGGAGAAAACTCAGAAAAAATGATGTGTAGAAATTATTTCTCTTTTTAATGCAAAAATATAAAAAATTAATTCTAAAAATAACATTCAAAGCTGAAGAATTTCTTTATTTTTCACCTATTTTGATTTTTGGCTGCCTCAAACACTTTCATAAAACAATACATCTGATGATCCTCTTCCCAATACTTCTCTCAACAAATATACTTTGATGATTTTGTTGATCTTGATCATATTTCTTTTGGTTTTAAAATCCGACGACAATATTTGTAAAGGGATCTTTTGTTATAGGCTCCTCAAATAGGAAAGGGATCCTCTCTAGATCCATTCTTCATAATTCACTAAGTTTGGAGATCTAGACTATTGAAATTTGATCAAACGGCTAAAATTATTATAACTTTTAAAGTGGACCCTTGTTTGTAGTCGTTTGATCAAATTTTAATAGTTCGGATTCCTAAACTTGGTGGATTAAGAGAAATGAATCTGGAGATGATCTCTTTCCCTTCAAATATATAACCAAAATCAAATAAAAAAGGGATAAAAATGTTTGACCAAAATCTGATCAAGATTTGCTATTATGGTCTAGTACTATTCTTCTTTACTTGTAAGTTATAGGTTTTAGATTCGATTATCACCAAAAGCGAAATTTGAACTACATTATTATGGCTAGCCCAGTGTGAGGCTTAGTCCACTTCTTCACCATTTTAGTATAGATCATATCGTTTATTTTTTGTTTTTTAAAGTAATGTTATGGAGACTAAATTTTTTGTAAATTTAATCTTCTAGCATTACCAAAAAAAAAATCAGATCAAGATTCGAATAAATAGAACACTCCCTCATAATTTACCAAAAATTGTATAAAAAAATAAAAAATGATGAATATTTGAACATGGTTGAACACGAGGAGCCAAGAAACCCGGGGAGTAATTAGTATATGGACCGAACGCGTTAACTACTGGGTCCTCAGACTCTCCTCACCTTCACACGCACAAACCTGTCCAAATATAATAACATATCTGCTCTCCAGTGGCAGCAGACGGAGACAGACAGGAAAACCAACCCTCCATTCTCCCTCTTTAACATTCCATTTCTACTAGGCAGGCGGGCAGGCAGCCGCAGGCAGCTTGGTAAAACCAAAGGAAAAGGAAAAGGTCGATCCATTCAATCTCTCTCTCACCTGCAACTTACTAGTTACTACCTGCCCATCTTTCATTTGTACCTCTTCTACTCAGTTCCTGTTTCTTTTTCTCAGTTGGGTTTTGCAGCATCATGCTTGAATTGTTCAAAGTTTAGAGCTTTTAATTGAATTGTTTATTCATCTCATCTGACTACTTCTTTGCCCTTTTGGCCTTATTTTCCTTGGTTTATTCATCTCAAACTTGTCTTCTTTTTTGTAGTGACTGTAGATTTAGTCGCTGATCAAGCAAGGTTTTCAACCATTTCTCTATCTATCATTTATGATTTCTGGGTTTGCTCCATCAAACACAAGAGTACACGTGCCATAGTCTGATGCAATCTCAGAAAGTTGGTTTGGATGATTTCTGAATGTTTTTTTTGTCAAGATGATTTCTGAATGTTGACTTGGTAGAAATTTTGATACTTTACTTTTGGGGTTATAAGTCCAAGCTTTTGATCTTTCATCTCTTTAGTACAAACTAGAGTCTAGAGAGAGAGAGGGCTTTGACTTGATCAACTATAGTTATTGAATTTCGAAATTAGATCTTATTTGTTGTGCTAAGAGACATTCAATAGAGGAGGTTAGATTTTGATGTCAAGCGCGTGTTAAGGAAGGAAGGAATCGAGTTTTAGTCAAAATGGGGAATACATGTGTTGGACCGAGCATTTCCAAGAATGGTTTCTTCCAATCAGTTTCAGCTGTAATGTGGCCAAACCGGTCGCCCGATGACTCAGTTCACACAAACGGAGAAGTTGTCCCTGAGACATCATCACCTAAGGAACCTGAGTCACCTATGCCAGTACTAGACAAACCACCAGAGCAAGTGACAATACCAAAACCAGAAACCGAGCCAAAACAATCCGCAAAACCCAAGAAGCTACCGCAGATGAAGAGGGTCCCTAGTGCAGGACTTGCTGGTTCGGTGTTACAAACGAAAACCGGAAAGTTAAAGGAGTTTTACAGTTTGGGGAGGAAACTAGGACAAGGGCAGTTTGGAATAACGTTTCTGTGTGTGGAGAAGGCGACAGGGAAAGAGTATGCGTGCAAATCGATTGCAAAAAGGAAGTTAATAACTGATGAGGATGTGGAGGATGTGAGGAGGGAAATTCAGATCATGCACCATTTGGCAGGGCACCCAAATGTTATATCTATTAAGGGAGCTTATGAGGATGCTGTAGCAGTTCATGTTGTAATGGAATTATGTGCAGGAGGTGAGCTCTTTGATAGGATTATCCAGCGTGGGCATTATACAGAAAGAAAGGCAGCTGAGCTAACTAGGACTATAGTTGGAGTTGTTGAAGCTTGCCATTCATTGGGAGTTATGCATCGAGACCTTAAGCCGGAGAATTTTCTTTTTGTCAGTCAGGATGAGGATGCACTTCTGAAAACTATTGATTTTGGATTATCTATTTTCTTGAAGCCAGGTAATTGTCATCTTGCAGTTTTCATATTATCAGTGCCATTTCATATTATTATTGTCGTTTCAGTTATGATGATCAAGATTATTATGTCTACCTTAACCCTTCAAAACGAAGTGTGATCTAGTACAATATTTTGCATGGACAGCAGAATTTATTTTCCCTAAATATTTAATTGTCTGTCTCCTCCTTGAATAATACTTAACACTGTATTCTTTCACTCGCCAGTCTCACAATACCATTGAATTTGACATTCAATCGTGTTTTAACAATTGCTTTGGCGTGAACATCTCATTTGTTCTGGACCATCGTGGTGTTGTAGCACTTGTCTCTAAAGGAACCATTTTTGAGAATGAATTTTAAGAAACGAGTTTGCTGAAGATGTGAGAACATGTATTATTACTCACAAAATTTTTTACTATACCAGATTATTTTAGTTATATTTCACAAACAGGTTTATGAATTTTTGAGAAAATGGGACTTGAGATCAAACGTTAGAAATTTTTGTGGATTGAAATTTGAATCAATAGATTTTAGATGGTAGGCATGATCTTTGATTTTATTAGCAAAAAGTGAAAGTTTTAAAGGAATATAAAGAACCTAACCTAAGTTATTTCTATATTTGTCACTTCTTAAATAAGCATTACTCGTAATATTCTAGAGCTGTAACTTTATCATTGGCATTGCATCTTTTTGGTATAAACTTATTCCGTGTTCAATTTCATTCCATAGCCTATACACCTTGAGCAGTAACCTGGATGGCAATTTTATGATAAAAGGTTACAGTTCACTATGCCTTATTATTCGCTGTTCAGCCATTAATTTTGGAATCGTACTCATTGAATACTTGAGACCTCAGACCATCTTTATACTTTTGTATCGTGGCCCATTTGTCTGCACCGTTTCACCTGGTGAACCACCCTCTTTTGCGGGTTCCCTATGTCCTTCTATCTCTCTACGAAACTGTACCTAACCTGGTGCACTGTTGGATAAGCCTCAGTACCGAAAATGCCAACTTCAAATTTAAACTTTCCCTTGAGATTCAATTCTGGTCATAGTAGAAAAACTAACTTTTATGGAATTTCATTACTAAAACTCGTTCCAGAAAATATAATTTCTTTGTTAATAGTCTAAAAGTGGATTTCATCAGTGGAAATTTCAATATAGTTATGGAACCAATAAGAGTTTCTAGGATGTGTTGGATAGGATTTAATAATAATACATGTAACCGTACATTATTGCGCCTACTTCCACATATAACCATGTTGTGGATGTGCTTGCCTCCCAGTAGTTACTTCTGGACAAGTTTGCTTCTTTTTGACTCACTGGTTCTTTCTTCCGTTTATTTGACAATCACATAACTAGAGTTGAAGATTAAACTATTCAGAATTTGATGATTAAATAGAGAGTTCAAATATTCGTGGTTTCCTCCTTGCAGGAGTAAAATTTACTGATGTGGTTGGAAGCCCATATTATGTTGCACCTGAAGTGTTACGCAAGCGTTATGGTCCAGAAGCAGATGTCTGGAGTGCAGGAGTGATCCTTTACATTCTGTTAAGTGGGGTGCCTCCATTTTGGGCTGGTGGGAACATTTAACTTGCTATATATTTGATTCTTGATCTTATTTTCATGCTTTAGTAAACTGTAAATCTGACCTTACTTTTGCTTACTGTAACTGTTTTCCACATTGTTTTCTTCTTACTTTAATTTGTTATGATTCAACAGAAAGTGAGCAAGGAATATTTGAACAGGTCATGCATGGTGACTTGGATTTTGAATCAGACCCTTGGCCTAGTATTTCTGATGGTGCCAAAGATTTAGTGAGGAGAATGCTTGTACGAGACCCTAAAAGGCGGCTGACAGCGCATGAAGTTTTGTGTGAGTCTTTTTCATTGTTTTTTGTTGATTATTTAGTTATTTTTTCTTTTAGGATTGTTAGTTGTAAGTTCGAGGATTTTTTTTATTAATGGCAAGGGTTTTGCACTAATTAGAATCCTTTTTTTCCTACTGAAATGCATGTTTGTAGATTCTTAGAAAGCACCAATAGGTTGCTCTATCTGGAGCTTTTGCAGGTCATAATATTATACCTTAACTACTCTCCTGAACTGTATATCAAATTTAATGCTGCTGTGCTGTCCAAAAAATATGGAAAAAAACATGGAAGTTGAACAAAAACAAGTGCATATCAGACTGTTGAGTAATTGCCTCATTAATGCTCGCCTTTACGGGTTCTTCTGTGAGCTCTAATGTGCGTAACATCTACCTCATTTACGTAAAAGTTAGACAACATTTCCTTCCACATCACTTGCGTATTATGTCTTGTCAGGGGTATTTTCATTTATTTTATTGTCTTTCAGACCGACAATAATGCTACCGTAGATGTGATTGTTAGTGATTAGGAAGAAATATGCATAAACTTTATTCAGTTACTATGATATCAATACCTGCTATGAAGTTAAATCCTTTAACTTTATAAACCTTTTAAGAATTCCTGAGATCATTTCTGCTGCTACACATAAAATTACAGAGGATCATGGGACACGCTTTTGACACCCATTTTGCAAGGCTCACTTCGTAATTTATTTCAACAATCTGAACGGTGTATATTTTAGTACATCATTCATAGATCATCCTTGCAAAAAATTAGACGGATCCAAAACCATTAAGACATTCATTTCTTGTGAAGAAATGGACGAATACGGTTCTACAAAGAAACACTAAATTTAATCCAACGGTCATATGGTTTCGGATTTGAGTGATTTTTGGTAGACATGATCTTGAAGGAAGACCTAAAAGATAGCATGTTGGATCATTGAAATGCATTACAGATGGGCCCCACAAAAATCCGTGTCAAAATGTGTGTCAAAAGCATGTCCCTGGATCCTAATATTCTTTTTTTTTTATAATCACATTTTGATTTTAGGAATGTCATTTACTTTTAATTGATTTGGTAGGTTTTATTCCTTTCAGGCCACCCCTGGGTGCAAGTTGATGGTGTGGCTCCCGATAAGGCCCTTGATTCTGCAGTTCTAAGTCGTTTAAAACAATTTTCAGCTATGAACAAGCTAAAGAAAATGGCTCTCAGAGTAAGTACCGATTGATCGAGACACATACTTTAGATGCCTTTAGTTAATAACTCTTTTCTTTTGGCCAGCACTTCAATTAACAACATAAACGCTGTATTTTCAGATAGTCTTTCACCAAGAAGGATGACAATTTCTTTTTCACTATTTGGCAGGTAATTGCAGAGAGGTTGTCCGAAGAAGAAATAGCTGGCCTGAAAGAAATGTTCAAAATGATAGACACTGACAACAGTGGTCAAATCACTTTTGACGAACTCAAGGCCGGATTGAAAAGATTTGGAGCAAACCTGGAGGAGTCTGAAATTTATGATCTAATGCAAGCAGTATGTACCAGATCAAAATTGGAGTACTTTAAGTTTAACGATTCATTATCTTTGCAGGATGTCAAGAAGTAGCATAGTAATAGACACACATGTAAATGATATTTTCCCCCAGAGAAACTTGACCAAAACCAAATTCACCCTCTCTCTTACCTTTCCCTGCCAACCCTCTTAAGTCTTACCCTCTCTGGCCATAGCCGCCATGGTCATTCCAGCCATGAAGAAGGACTGGTAGTATTTTATGTTACAAAAAGAAGTGAAGTGAAGTCGATTTGTTTTAACTGTTGTTTTCATGTTGTGTTTGTCAAAACAAAAATTTATTGAATATTGACAAGTGACAGTTTCCTATGTAATCTATGGAATCTACTTTTCATAAATGCTATAATTCTTGGACTTTAGCCACAGTGGGTGTGCATATGACTAGGCCAATTAAGTTTTCATTTATTTGTTATGTATTAGTCTCTTTAGTTAAGAATTTGTTTCTCAAAAAAGTAAATATCATTATATACAGATTTTTTCAAGATCATAAAGTAACACTTTTATCTGATTTGCAGGCAGATGTCGATAACAGTGGAACCATTGATTATGGGGAGTTCGTAGCTGCAACATTGCATCTGAACAAAATTGAGAGAGAAGATCATCTATTTACAGCTTTCTCCTACTTTGATAAGGATGGAAGTGGCTATATTACTTCAGATGAGCTTCAAGTGGCTTGTGAGGAGTTTGGCATAGAGGATGTTCGCCTCGAAGAGATGATAAGAGAAGTTGATCAGGACAATGTAAGTGATTATATGTTAACAATACAGCATTTGTATCATATTAGGATTGCATAGAAAGATGATGTGGCTCAAAATAAGACATGGATTCCCAACCGGCTAAACTCAGTATCAGCATCAAACTTGGCTTAATTCAAAAGTAAACTTGCATTAATTTGGAGAGTAATGGAACTGGTTCAAATGTCGGAAGAGTGATTTGTTGTATAAATTGACGTGGTCGTTCCATTTCAGAATGTTATCATCCATAAGAGGCATGCTATATGCACCAATTTAATCATGTGATTACGAGCGGCATGCAAACTCAAGTACTGTGTCAGTTTATGCATCAGAGTTTTGTCAAGCTCAAAACTGTGTCAGTATTATTTTACTTTCATGGACCCTCATAAACTTTCCGGTGACTGATTAGGGAGCAATTTGCACGCAATTTGGTAATACTAATTCCACATGTCTTCTTTCCAGAACTTAACTAACGAATTTCAGACCAAAATAATGACTGCAGTTTCTAGCAGGAGCTGTTTTGCTATTGCGGTATTGCTATTTGAAATAGTACAGTAAATTTGGGGTTTAGAACGCATGATGACCGAAAAGGAGGAACGAGTCAAGAATCTGCGCCTTTTCTTTGTCGCAATATTTATATTACTTGCATAGGGGAGAAATTATATGTGAAGCCAACTTTTCTGATCTGTTAATATACGAGACTTACCGTGTTAATTTATCATTGCAGGATGGACGCATAGATTACAACGAGTTCGTAGCCATGATGCAAAAGGGAAATTTTGTTGGCCCGGGTAAGAAGGGAATGCAAAGGAGCTTCAGCATTGCCTTTAGATAAGCACTTGAAATTTAGTTCATAGATAACAAAGAAGGTTTCCTGCTTCATTCTTCATTGTTTTGAGGTATTAAGATTGCATAGAAAGGTGCTTAACTGCTCACTCGTCCGAGTCGAGCCAGGCATTTCGGGTTGTTTTCTCCGAGTTTGTTGAGACTTGCACATCGAGGGGATTTTGCATCCGAAATTCGGTGCCCTTTCTATCTTGTATACGGCGAGGAGAAACGTTTTCATTGGCGTATGTTTATTTTTTCTTTGTATCGATAACGAATATATGCAGACTTGGTTTGAAACATATATTTGGAAAGGGTTCTCATTGAAGTTGTTTAATAATTTTTTTGGAATTATAGGAGTATTGATTCCATGTTTACTTAACAACGAAACATTTAGAGAACTTAAAAATATGGAAAGTTGGAAAACAAAATCGGATCAACTAAGGGCTGGTTGATCTTATTCTTAATTACTAAGTATTTGATTACCAATTTTAAGGGAAACTTAACACTTTTTTTCCGATTCCGATTTCACGTGTTTAGTAAAAACAAAGAAAAGTCGAGAAGTGAAATGATTCTCATACCTATTATTTTAATTTTTATTATTTGTAAGTAAGCATGAAATTGCATCCAAAGGAAAACCAAAATGATTACTAAATTGCCTTAAATTATTTTATATGCTATTTAATAGTAAACTTAAAAATTTTAAAAGTTTATGTGAGGGTAGGGGTGATTTTGAAAAAACCGAAAAAAATAGAACTAAGTACCGAACGGAAGTAAAAAAAAAAAACCAAATTGAAAAAGAAATCAAACCGAATTAATCAATTTTGGTTTTTTTTAAAACTAAACCGAATCGAAATTGATTAATTCAGTTTCAAATTCAGTAGTTTGAATTAACCCTTACCCTAAAACCCTTTTTCTAGGTCTACTAATGCTATTAATAACTTCGCTTGTATAAGTTTATCTTACATTGCCAGTCTCAAAGCCGAATAAAAAGAGGAGAGAGAGAAAGGGTGTCAAGTAGTCGATAGCCGACACTCCTATTTTATATCGAATCCTTATGATAATGAATCCTAAACAAAATTATACTATAGGATAAAGCTTTTTTTATCTTTGTTGCAAGCGATTGATCTAAAGTTCTTTTGCACATTCAGCTTGAGATACTAAGAATAATGTAGGGCCATAATGACGGAATTGATTACCTTCATGGGTAAGAAAACTAGATAAACTAGTCTCTTTTTACATAAAATCATTCAAAATACATTATCTCTCGTTTCTTAACAATTCTAGCCTTTTAATACGTCTAGCAACAACTTAATTAAACACTGCACTGCATCACTTGCTCCGTTCTTGCCCTCTGCCCTCTGCCCTCTGCCCTCTGCCCTCTGCTTGTCTGTCACTCCAGTACGGCCGCCGCTGCTTGTCTGTCACTCCAGTACGGCCGCCGCCGTCGTCGGCTTCTCCGTCACGTCCATCGCGAGTTCCAACTTCGGACGAATCGAACCTCAGACCCCTTGGTCCCTCGTGTGCTACTGCCGTCGCCATCTGAGTACTATCGACCTCACCCACCTCTGGACGTCGCACTCCTCGCGATTCCTCACTGGTTATTCCAATTTCGTCTGGGCTTCTCATCAATGGGCTGCTTCCAGTCCAAAACCCGCCGCCTCCCTTCCTCCGACCACGCCCCTCCCCCTCCCCCAGATCCAGGTTTCACTTCTTTCTCCCTTCTGGTTTTCGATTATTTTTGTGTTTATCAAAAATCCAATTGAAAATTATGAGCAAAATGATTGATTTGTGTTTGAAATTTGAACCCAATATCTGTGTGATGATATGAAATTTGAAGTTTGAATTTCGAACCCAATATCTGGGTTTCGATGATGGAGGTGTTTGTGTTGTATCTGGATGTAGGCGGAGGCGGCTGGGGTTGGGCACAAGGGATTGGTGAATTTGATTTTTTTTTTGTGTGAATGCATGATTGTGCGAATGTGTGGTTTGATTTTCTGCGTTTCACTATATGAGTTTTGGGTTTATTTGGCCGGAATTTCTTGGTGAGTTTTTATCAAAGATTGAAACTTTGGTTTTTGTTCGTTCAAACTTTTGCCCAATTTGTTGAATTTTGGTTATTCACTGAGATTTATGTGCATTTTGGTTTGGTTCTTATTTGATATTTTATCAGAAATACCGGAAGCTGTTCATCTTTATTTTCCAGTGCATCGAGCTGTACAGAGTTGATAACGAAGAACAAAGGATTGGATTTTTGTTGAACTTAACAGTAACAATTTTGTCGAACTTGAAACATTTTCCGGTAGAACAAGACAACTACAAGTCTTCCCTCTTCAGCTAGACCATAAGTAAAAGTGCCTTTAGAAAAAGAAATGTAGTCGAATCAGCGTCCGAGCTTATGCAGTCTTGCTTTTCGTACACGCCCCACCACTAAATAGTCACCACATGTTTCACTTTCTTATTTTACAGCGATAATTTTAGAGAGATTAAATTTATAAATAAAATTTGTAAATTAAATGATTTGTCACTAATAAGAATAGTAACGTTTATTAACGTTTAAGTAATAATTTAATTATCAATTTTCATGTCATTGAGTTTATAATATTTTATCTGCGCATTTAATTTCCCTAGCATTACTCTTTTAGGGACCAAAGCTACCTAAGATATAAGAAGAAGAAAAAAATGTAAAAAACAATTATCAGGTTTAAAAAAGGAAGAAGTTGAAATCGAACTGAAAAAAATCGAACCAAACAATGATTTCGGTATGTTTGGGACCCCATGCTCTAAAATCCTAAATTCAAAATGATCAACCCCATGCCTTGCAGATTTTCTAAAATCCTAGACTCTCAAAGTCAACCTCTGCTTTATGACCATCTCCAACACTTGGAGTAAAACTTAGAATTTTTAGCTCATAAAATTTAGAGCTTGTTTTGTACTTTATTTAAATTCAATTTTTTAACTTAAAAACAATTTTTCAAGTTTTAGGCTTTAAAACTTGTTTTGTATGATTATTTTAAAAAACTGAACTCAAAACTAACTCAAAAATATAGTCTATTATCTAAAAACACAAAAATCTCTCTCTTTTTTATTCTTTCTCTCTCGCCTTTTTTTTTCCACTTATTTCGTCTCTCCTCTAATTCGCTCTCTTCATTCTCTCGGTTCTTTTTCTCACTCCTCTTCCTCTCTATCTTCTCTGAACTTCTCACTTCTTTCTCTTTCCTCCAATCATCTCTTACTTTCTTTCGTCTTCTATCCTCTTTCTCTCTCAGACCCCCTTTTTTGATCTCTTTGTCTAATTTAAGTTGTAAGATTTAAAAAATTTAAATAGCATACCAAACAAGTTTTTGAGTATTAAACGAAATTATTTTCAAGAAATGTTTTGAAAAATTATTAAAAAATTTAAATAGGATACCAAACAAGCCCTTAGGTTTTAATCCAGAAACAACTTTTCCTCTCCAATCATTCTTACCTAAAATTTTAGCCTCATATTATTAAAAAATGAGTTTAAGTTTTTTTTAAAGAAAAATTATGTAGACTGCCCTAATTTAATTTTATGAACATTTTAACATAAAAATATTTAGATTCCAATAAATATTGAAAAATTACTAAATTGACACCATGAAACTCATGAAACATTATGAAAAAAAATATGAAATACATGATAGAGATATATATTAGATCTTATTTTAGCCATTGGGTTTAAATTTGGACTGTTAGATCATTTTTTGTCATTAAATTTGATCGTCTTAGATCTCAGCCGTTGAATTTAATGAATTCATAAAACTAAAAAAAAAATTGACTGGGGCTGTAGAAAGAGTCGTTGGGCTCATCAACAAGGCCGACAACACCAACGTGGGTGGGACTTGTGGGCTTTAAAGCTTCAGCGCGTTTGAGGTGTGAGGCGAGTCAACGCACAGACGTGGGCTAGTCCATTAACCCAAACTCAAATCTTGGCCGAAATTTGTCCCAATTTTGAGTTTTAACCTATAATCCCATTTTGGCCCAAGGATTGGAGTATTTTGGGTTTTTTTGGGGTGTTGGGGGGGGGGGGGGTAAGTTAAACTTTGAGACTTACTAAAAAACTTGGTGGAGCCTAGAGAATATGGTCTACATGGGGCTGTTTGCCTAATGTCTGGTGGGTAATTGAGTCCAACGACTCTTTTATGATATGGCGGCCACCAACGGTCCACATTCTAACTTTTTTTTAAAGTTTTATATTTATATATTTATTAAATCTAATGGCCAAGACTGAATATAATCAAATCTAAAGATGAAAAAAGATCTAACTACCCAAATTTAAATTCAATGGTTAAAATAATTTAAAAAAAAATTATATAACTCAAAATTTACTAAAAAAAACTCTATAAATACATATGTATTTGTTCAAATATTCACACAAAACTCAATTTTCTCCTTCAATTCTTTTAATTTTTCTTTCTACCATCTTCCAATACCATTTCTTCCCATTTACGATTCTTCCAATCTCTATCATGTGTTTCATATTCTTCTATAGTGTTTAATGAGTTTCATGTGTCAATTTAATGATTTTTCAATATTTATCGAAATTTAAATATTTATAGGTCAAAATGTTCATAAAATTAATTTAAGATGGTCTACATAATTTTTTTTCTTTTCAAAAGTTAAGTTAAAAAAAAAAAAGCCTAAATTCGTTCTTTAATAATCTGGGACTAAAATTTTAGGCCAAAAGGGTTGGAGTAAAAAAGTTGTTTCTGGGTTAAAACTTAAATTTTCTAGGCTACAAATTTTAGGTTTTACTCTGAGGGTTGGAGATGGTTTAAGACCTACTCCAACCTTTAGAGTAAAACTCAAATTTTAAGTTCTAAACTTATCCCAACTTGCTCCAACCCTTGGAGCAAATATGAGTTTAAACTCAAAACTCATTTATGGGCCAAATTTAGCCTAAGATTCCATCTGGGTTAGTGGGGCTGACTCACCATATATTTATATATTTATAAATTCATTGAATCAAACATTTAAGATCTAATTTGATGAAATCCAACAATAAAAAAAATAAAAAAATCTAACGGTCCAAATTTAAATCCAACGGTTAAGGTAATTAATTTTTTTTTTATGTGTGTTCATATTCTTTTATAGTGTTTCACGAGTTTTATAGTGTCGGTTAGTGATTTTTCAATATTTGTTAGAATCTAAATATTTTTAGGTTAAAATGTTCATAAAATTAAATTAGGATAGTCTACGTAATTTTTTTCTTTTTAAAAAGTTACTTTAAGAAAAAAAATTAGCCTAAATCTATTCTTTAATAATTTGAGATTAAAATTTGAATCCAGAAGGGTTGGAGTGAGAAAGCTGTTTATGGGTTTAAACCTAAATTTTATGGACTAAAAAATTTAAATTTTAACTCAAGGATTGTAGATGGTCTAAGGGGCCTTATAAAAATTTAAAAGGTATGTTTGGACTTTTATAAGAATCAAGGACTTGTTGTCAAGGTATGAGAAATGGGCAATAAAATATAACATGAAGGGGAATTAGAAAAACCCTCTGTGATATCACAAAAGCATACGGGAAGGATTTGTAACGCTCTATTTGGGAACAAGATGGTAATCTCACATATTTTTTATTTAGTCATAGCATTGTTCTAAAAATTTCTGCCCAACACTGCCTAGGCGTTAGGCGGTTGACCACTGCCCCAATTAATCTCTAAGCGTTTGAAAATTAAGAAAATGCATTTAGACATACTTAGGCACTCACTAATCACGCCCAGATCCGCTTACGTTGCGACTCTCATTTAGATAGAAAATAAATAACTTTTATTCTGCATTTTATTTTATTTTTTCAATAAATTGTAAAAGATTTGTTGAATACTTAGATGACAACACATTACATTCTTGTTCTCCATGTTTTCATTATCTTTTAATACTTTATAATTTATATGTTATCTATTTTGCAGTTTTCATACCATCGACCCTACTTAGTGGGAAAAAGCTTTGTTGTTATCTATTTTGCAGTTTATTTATCAAGTGAAGACCCTTATTTCTACAATATACAATAAATTTATTTAAGTCTGCCTCGCTGCCTAGGCGCTAGATCAAGCTCTTCGCCCGACTAACGACTAACATCTTTTAAAACCTTGAGTCATAGGCTCACGTGCAATAAAATATGTGGCTTAGTCTAAAATATTTAATTAAACTTGGTATTTTTTTTAACTTATGCTCAACTTGATATTTAATATGAATTTACGTCTCAAATAATACAGTCAAATAATTTCTCATTCCATCTATCAAAATAAAAAAAATCTTCCAATAAAAAAAATCAAAATAAAAAGTTCTCATTCCCGAATTTCTAATTTCTACTTTCTATTACTCTTCTCTCCCTGTTCCCGACATTTCGCTAAATATCAAATTGACCCCTTTCATTTCCACACTTTCGGACGCTGCAATTAAAAACCCTAATTTGCTATCCAATCCCTTTCTCTCTAACCCCTACAAAATTTTGAAACCCTAGCGCTCTCTCTCTCTCCTCTCTCATGGCGTCGCCCGCGCGGGAAGAGAAGCCCAAGCAGGCATACGAAGGATTGGGCGCGGGTGGAAAGTTCCGGAAAACGCCGTTTCGACGGACCACCCAAACCACACCTTACGATCGGCCACCACTGACTTTGCGAAACCCTAGCGCCGCCAGCAATGGCTGGCTCTCGAAGCTCGTCGATCCGGCTCAGCGCCTCATTTCTGCCAGCGCCCACCGCCTCTTCTCCTCCGTCTTTCGCAAACGCCTTCCTCCGCCTCAGTCGCATTCGAAAGGTTCGGCTTTGCTGCTTTCGTGACTACTTTTGTTTACTATTCCATGGGTTTCTTAGTTTTGGGGGCATTTTGTTTGGGTTTAATCAGTTAATGTGGAGTTGGGGTTTCGACGTTTCGTTATCTGGGACACCTTTTGTTATGTTTTTGCTGATTGTATTTCAATGGTTTTAGCAATTTATCTTATGCGTCAGTTTGTGGGGGTTGAGTTTGGGGTCAATTTTTGTTCTGCGGAATGGAATGAGGTTAATTTCCTTCAAATTCTTTATTGATTTGGAGCTAGTTATATGAAGCTTTCGAATTCATTGTTTTTATTACAATAATTGTGGCTTCTTTAAGAAAAACCTGGAAATTCATTTTTGTATGATGAAAGATGTCTGAAATTGCAATCGATGGAATCCAAAATTCAAGTTGGTCTTCTGAAATAATACATGCACAGTTACACTATTAGGAAGATTTATGAATCCTCTATTTTTGGTAGGAGGAAGGCAGAGAATCCTTGCTCCCCCTTGTATTCACTGCTGGTTTAGTTTTTTTTGGCTTGTAACTTGGTATGTTAAGAATCAGTTCTTGTAAGAGTGAGCTTGATTGATAGTATGACGTCTTTTGCATTGATACAGTCTCTGATATATTTTCTGAAAGCCCCTGATGACCTTTTTCTCAATGACCATTTCACTTTATTTGTGAGTACTATATCATTCTTATTAATTTTTCAAAAAAAAAAAAAAATCATCTGTATTTTTTCCTTCAAAGGATGCACCTTTTTCAGCGGTCATTGTGAGATTTTACTTGGTCAGTGGCTCCTTTGTTTCTTGAATGGAAGGGAATTGTCAAACTAATTTACTCTCACAGTTGTTGCATGTATTTCCATGTTATCTTGTATGCCTTGTACTTGTTATCAGATATCCTCATTTTTATTAAAAGAAAAAAAAATTATGATTAGCTATTGTGAACATTCTTCATTGCCCTTTTCAGAAAAATAAAAAAAAATTTCTTCTTTGCCTTCTCTTCTGAGCTCAAGACTATGATTGTTTTTTAGGTTTCTTTACCAACTAGTCACAAATTTAGTCTTCTATTACTTTATCAGGGGTAAATCATGAAGCAAAGATGAAGGACAAAGAAGAAGTTACCATGGTAAGTTTGAATGTGTTGGATGTTTGTATTTTTGCACTGATAGGACTTTGCCCATAGTGATTGGGAATAAGCTATATGCTTATTGTTTTGTTAAAGATGAGATTACATCATTTCTTTCTGGAGCTATGCTTTTTAGGCAGTACATGGTACTTGGATCTTTCTTTGGCCCTATGTTTCAGTATTATAAGCATAGTTAACTTTTTTACCCTCCCACTATTTAGACATGAAATTTATGTTAATGGGAAATATTTTGTACCCTGATTTTCCTCTATGTTGATTGCGTCTTAGAATAATTTTTAGAGGACATTAATAAGGATACCTGCAATTGCACTTTTGGCTTTATACACTACCAAAGTTATGTTAGAGGACATTATTAAGGAACAACTAATGGTCCATTAAAAAAACTTGGTATCCTTCATAAACTATTGGGTAAATTACATAATACCCCCATAGGTTTGAAGTCTATTACAATCCCATACAACATTTGTAAAACATTTCACTTTTATAACTCACGTACTATTTTATTTCAAAATAATACCTCCGTTACATTTTCCATCCATTGATCCGTTAAGCGTTGGCGTGGCTGCCAAATGTGTGCCATATGGCAAAAAATTTAATATTTAAAAAAAAAAACCTGAATCTTAAAAAAAAAAAAAACCAAAAACAAAAGCTGAAACACACCTCTCTACAACCCCCAAACACAGAAACCTTATCCCCCCACGACCCACACAAATGCACCTCCCTCCCCCCTCCTCCTCCTCTCTTCTCCCCCATCTTCATTTTCTTCCCCCTGCAACCCAGAAAAAAAAAGCCCTTCGGTTCGTCTTCCCCCCCTTCTCCTCCCCCATCTTCATCTTCTTCCCCCGATCCCCCTACTTGCAACCCAGAAAAAAAACGTGAGGTGAAAATAGGAGAAATGGGTGTGGATTCAATGAGTGGGGTGTAGAGGAGGGAAAAAAAACGTGAGGTGAAAATGGGAGAAATGGGTGTGGATTCAATGAGTGGGGTGTGTAGAGGATGGAAGAGGGTGGGTGCGGGGGGAAAGGGGGTGGGGGTGAAGAGGAGAAAGGGCTCGGGGAAGGTGGGGGTGGGGTGGGTTTTTGGATTGGAGGGGAGGTGAAGAGAGTGGAGGTGAGGGAGGTGGTTGGGAGGGAGAAGAGGGGTGGGGAGAGGTTGCGGGGGTGGGTTCTGCGTTTTCTAAGTTTTATTATTATTATTATTATTTTTTAAGAAGATTCAGGTTTAAAAAATTAAATTTTTTGCCATGTGGCACACATTTGGCAGCCACGTGGCACAAATGTGGCAGCCACGTTAGCGCTTAATGGATCAATGGATGAAAAATGTAACGGAGGTATTATTTTGAAATAAAATAGGACGTGAGGTATGAAAGTGAAATGTTTTAAAGATGTTGTATGGGGTTGTAATAGTCCTCAAACCTGAGGGGTATTTGTAATTTACCCTAAACTATTTATTCAACATTTTTACTCTCTGGTATTAGAGTACTCCATGTTACATACATTCACATTTTTTTTACCCATTATTCCTTGTAATTTTACCATTGACGTGTAAATATTATTTTGATTGAGTTATGAGGATATGTTATTATTTATTTTCAAGTAGAACAATTTTCAATTAAATACATTTCATAGATTTTTAATCATTTTGTTTTTATGGTTCTGATATCATATTTGGCAATATGTTGTATGTAAATGTACGCTATAAAGGATCTTCCTGGGGTGCTAAAAGGCACAATTGATCAACGTTCCGATCCAAGTACATCTGATGATGGAGGTGAGCTCACTGAGCTTGAGAAAATTTTAGAGCAGAAAACCTTTACCAGGCAAGTTGTTATATACATACTTCTTTTTTGGTCTGGTCCAGTTGTTTTATACTTAGTGGTATTACTTCCAACTACTATTGATGACTGGGGATGATGTTTGAGAGAGAGAGAGAGAGAGAGAGAGAGAGTGTGTGTGTGTGTGTGTGTTTTGAATGGAATTGATGAATGGGGTTGATGGATGACTTGTGCATTTATGATTTCATCCATGGCACTTCTGGGGCTTAGAACTTTTTTTTTCTTGTAACATGTGCTAATCTTGATGTTGAATTTTAATCACCCTGCAGATCTGAAATTGATCGATTGACAGCGCTGTTGCATTCAAGAACTGTTGATATGCCTATTGAGAATCTCGAGAAAAGGTCTGAAGGAATACCTTCAAAGTCGGTGGTTTCTCATGACAGAAAGGAGGAATTTCCTAAAACTCCATTTCTAGACAAAAATGAGATTGGCGGCCGCCTTGCTTCAAACCCTGTTGTTAGTACAAGTGTATGATAATTTACTTTCCACTCATATACTTTGGCTTATTGATTTGTGAAAGCCATGGTCTTGTGCTTGCTACTCTTTACTTTAAACTAATTGTGGAATGATAGTTCGTATCTCATATTCACTTTGGCTCTTTTTTCACATTTAGTGTTTAAAATGTCTTCAGGTCCTTGATGAAGGTGTTGCTTCACCTGCAGAGCTCGCAAAAGCTTACATGGGCAATAGGCCTTCAAAAGTATCTCCATCAATGTTAGGTTTGGATGGTCAAACACACCATGAAGATTCACCTATTTTGGGCAGTCTACCATTTCCTTCAAAATTACCAATGATGTCATTTGTGCCAAGGAATTCTGGCAGTGGGATGGCTCCACAAAATGGTTTTGTGACCCCTAGATCTCGAGGCAGGTCTGCTATGTACAGCATGGCTCGAACACCATACTCTCGAGTTCCCACAACGAGTACTTTGAAGGTTTGTTCACTACAAGAATATAATTTTCAATTAATCTCGGTTTATTTGAGTGATTAGGCCTGTGGTAGTTTCCTGCCTCCCAAAGACTGCAGGGTTAAGCGGTGTGCCCCAATTTCACATCCGATTCCCCAAAGCAGGTTTGGGGATTTCTTGGTATAAGAAAAAGACAATACATATCTCTTTCTGGTTGTGAATGTTTACTGGGATTCACATTGGCAATCCCAAAAATTGTCTCTCTTAATGAATATCATGCTTTGCTTGGGAAGGGCAAGAAAGCTAAGGTCATGTGGGTTGTATGTTCCATGCAGTAATTTGGGTTGTTTGGATGGCGAGAAATAGAAGGATCTCTGTTTACCAAAAAAAAAGAAAAAAGGAATCTTTCTTTCGGCTTCCTTTTCCTCAGAGTTCAGGGGATCTCTCTCTTTGTTTAGGCTAGACCAGAAAGCGGCTATCGTCTGAAGTCTTTTAGGTGTTGTCTCAGTTGAGTGTGCTGGGTGTTTTCTATGTTTCACTTTTCAAGTTTTGTTTGCTTGCTGTGTTCTGGGTTGGTCTCTTGATCTTAATATAATACTTTCTTTTAAAAAATTACATATGTTTATTGTTTACTGGGAGTTCAGGCTCTTACGTTGTATTTGCTTGTATTTCAGAGTGCTGGGTCTACAGTTGATGCTTATGGTGGTGCTTTATCATCTCAGTCTGCATGGGAGCAAAGCCAGCCGTCTAGATCTAAACAAGGGGTATGATATCTGATGATTATCAAATGCTGCTTTTCATTTGTGCTAATCACCTCCAGATTCATATCATTTGAATTGTTTGTTATTATTTGTAGGCCTCGAATCACAGATTTTCAGTCTTAGACAATGACATAGGATCTGTTGGTCCTATTCGTAGAATTCGTCAAAAACCTAATCTTCTTTCTTCAAGAGGCTTGAACTCACCAGTACCAAGCGGTACTTCCATTCTTGGGGCCAGAATGAGTTCTGAGGCTGCTCAAAACTTGTGGAAGCCACTTTCATTGGGTGAACCTAAGCACAAAGCATTATCAGAAAATGGAGACATTGCAGGTCCTAGTACAAGTTTCTCTACTGTTCCCTCAAAGTCCAGTGAAATGGCTTCCAAAATACTTGAGCAGCTTGATAAGTTGGTCTCTCCCAAAGAGAAATCATCTGAGCCCAATCTACATACTGTGAGAGACAAATCGCCTACTAAGCTTTCACCATCAATGCTACATGGTCAGGCTCTAAAAAGCCTGGAGGATGTGGATTCACCAAAATTTTTGGACAGTGCACATAAGAAGAATAATAATTGTAATTCTAAGTTGGATGTTTCCGCTGATCACGTGATACCAGATGCTCGAGACTTCACCTCTCAAAAGCAGGATAAGGTTAGAGAAAATGGCCCACTTAGGATCGGTGCTTTTTCTGACACTTCAACTGTACTAATAAATGGAGCAAATTCTACAACCGAAAAGAAGGATATTTTGTTAAATTTAAAAACTGCAGTTTCTGCGGCATCAAACTCTGTTCATCCTCCACAAAAGAAACAGGCATTCAAGATGAGTGCACATGAGGTATAGTTGCGCATTATTCTCTTGATTATTTCTGCTAACTAGGTTCTTGATTATTTTGCTTATTCTTTCTACTACTCTGGAATTTGACCTGAAATAACCAGTTTGGGTTTCACTTTGGTCATAAAATATACTACTGATGGGGCTGTACCTCTGAAGTCATAAGATTATCTAGCTGTTTGGTTTTGCTACAAGTTGATGGACATTTATAGTGAGCGTTTGGATGTCTTGGTTGTCTTGGTCTTCAGTGCGAATGATCTAATTGATTAAACCGTTGTCATAGTTTCTTGGTATTTAATCCCTATCATGTTTTCATATCAGATGCACAAGTACAAATTAAAATAACAATTTATTTGAAATTTTTATTACAAATTCAATTTAGATTCCATTAGTTTCAATTCAAATTCTTACTGGATTTAATAATTTCTGAAATTTTAGGAAAATAAATATCATTAATGTTCTTCATTATTATATTTTTGTTTTTCTATGCATTTTCATATGACTTCAGAAAAAATAATTTGAACATTATGGATATGGTATGCAGGATTTTCTGGATCTGGATGATGATGATGATTCTAATGGGGTTGCATCTGATTCAAGTGGAAAGGCAGAGGCATCTTCGACCAAGAAAACTCCAGTTTACTCTGAAGTGAAGACTTCAGCTTCTCCTAGTGTATCTTCATCCAGCTTGACTGTCTTGCCCAATGTGGTAGCTACTCAGCCATCCTTTACATATGATAAAGTTGATCTATCGAAAGAGTCACATGCTGGTCTTCCCACTTTTAACTATGGGGGTAATGTTACTTCAGTTAAAGATTCAGATGCAGCTACTCATTTGTTTAAGTTTGGCTCTAATAGTGTTGACAAAGTTGCACTGCCAGAGTCTACTTTTACTTCGTCACCTGCAGTTGCTGAATCTGTCAACGTAATTTTTTCACACTCCAATCCTGAAAGCCCAAGCAGGTCAGTGTGTTAAATCGCTTGTTTCTTTTCAATCTTTACGTTTTGATGAAAAGCATCGCTCAGGGCTCTGAGTGTTGCATTTATTTGTTTTTCTTATTATTTTCTTTCATAAGAAAAGATAGATGGAGATTCAAGTGTATAGAAAAACTAGGCTTCTGAAGGGAGAAATGGAATGAAACTGCTATATTGTTGTTCATTTGGTCAGAGTATATGTATATCCAAGGACCATGAGGATAGTATAACCTAATACCGCGAAGGCACAGAGTCTCTAAAGGTCGGTTAAAAGTGCTCACTGAAGTGTGGCAATGAGGAATTAATCTATTGTCAATTGTAATTGACTGTATTATCAGAACTATAAGCTTCTTTGCTAGTGGTGAAGGCTGTTACTTTTGTCCCCAACCAGATTGGTCATTAGTGATGGGCGGGTGGATACGTTTGGAAATGGGTTTGAGGGGTTGCTCCTGTGATGGGTTGTAATTGATACAACTATTGAATGAACAACGAAAGAAAAAAAAGCTTGTTTTCTTTAGTTTCAAAATGTCATTGCCAAAACGTTTATTATTTAATTTATCTATTTATCTTTGTTTTCATCTGCAGTGTACATGCGGTTGTATCTGGTGCAACAACTTCTGTAGTCCAACCGCACATATCAGGTGAAGCCGTTAATAAGAGTAATTCAAATGCTGGATACTCTTTTGTGATACCTAAAACTACTGTATCATCTGCACCATCAACCACAGGCATAGTCTCCTTTGGCGCCCCTTCTGATAAATCAAATGTAATTAATGGGTCAAGCCCTCCATTTACTTCCTCTGCTCCTTCAGTATTCAGTAATCTGACAAGGCCAAATTCATCGGGTAGCATGAGTCTTACTGCCAACACAAACAGTGTTGACATTGCTTCAACTGCAGTCATTGCCAACAGTAGCAATGGTTCTAGCTTGGCACAAGCACCATCATTTTCAACCGCGCCTGCGGTCAAATTTGAATCGTCTACTGCTTCAACTGCAGTCACACCAGTTCCACTCAATTCTCCCTTGGAATCTTTTGAAGGCAAGAACAAGGAATCATTTGGAGGCAAGAACACGGAAGACAAAGGCTTTGGTAATCTTAGCAGCACTTCGTTTGCTGGTACATCAACTGCCATTTCAAGTGCTGCTAACCAGTTCCAGGGCTCTCTTTTTGCTACTGGCAGCGAATCTGCTCCCTTTGCCCAGGCATCATCTACTGCGACTTTAATTGCATCTGTTGCACAGAGTTCATCCACTGAACCTGGTTCATCAGCATCCTCACTATCACACGGGTTTGCTGGAAATACAGCTTTCTCTACTGGAAGTTCTATTTTTGCCCCAACCTCTACTGCCAAACTCCCTAGTTCAGGAACTGGTACTGCACTTGGTTCTTCTACTTCGTCTTTGGAGGGCAACTCCATTAGCTCTAGCACTGCCCCTAGCGTATTTGCTTCCAGTTGGCAATCTGCAAACTCTCCTGTATTTGCTACCACTTTCAACTCTACATCGTCGTCAACTGGGTTTCCTTATGTAGCATCCTCCGCTGCTTCTGCTACTAACAGTGCACCTATTGTATCCGGAGGATCCTCCACTGCTGCTGCTACTAGCACCAACAGTGTGCCTTTTTTATTTGGAGTATCCTCGACTGCCGCTGCTACTACTAACAGTGTGCCTTTTGTATTTGGAGGATCCTCATCTGCCGCTGCTACTACAATCAGTGCACCTATTACTTTTGCAGGATCCACGGCTTCTTCTACAAATAGCAACAGTGGATCCATGTTTCGGTCATCAAATGGTGCATCCTCAACTTCCATGTTCTCATTCACTTCAATTGCACCTACTAGTGCCCCGTCACAGCCTCCATTTGGCAATTCCGATCCTGTATTTCCATTTGGTTCCCCAGGTAGTAATGATCAAATGAATATGGAAGACAGTATGGCCGAAGACACTACTCAGGCGTCGACACCTACAGCCCCAGGTTTTGGTCAACAAGTCCATTTTGGTCAACAGCCGGTGCTAAACTCACAATCCGCCTCTGTATTCGGAGGTACACCCACACCCACAGCCCCGGCAGCGAGTCCCTTCCAATTTGCAGGCCAACATAACCTAACCAACCCACAGAACGCTAACCCGTTTCAGGCTTCCGGTAGTTTGGGCGCGAATCAGGGGTTAGGGGGCAGCTTCTCAGTTGGCTCCAGTGGTGGTGATGGTGACAAGTCTCACCGAAGAATAATTAAAGTAAAACACAACAGGCCCCGGAAGAAGTAAAAAATCAGTGGTGTGGTGGTTAGGAGCTTCGCTGTACGTCTGAGGGTGGATAACATTAATGCAATATTAGAGGCAAGAGACGGTTGTTGTCACCCACAATGGTTCGAAACTGATGAAGGTGTAAGTCGGCCTTCTCAGGTTCCGAGGACTGGATGATTCTGTTTGCTCAACAGATGTTATTCCCTTTTTCTTTGTACTACCTAGCCAAATTTTCGTGGTTGCAAGGAGAGCGTAAGTTTCACAATTTTATACCAGTTTGTAGTCGGAACAATAAAGCCATTATATTAGGACATGTAGGTGAATGGTTTTGTATTAGTTCATGTAGGGGATAGGCTTTCTTGGGCAATTGCGTTACCTACTGTTGCGTGTACTCTGCTACTTGTGTCATAAAAGAAAACAGCTGTGAATGCGTCGCAGCTTCTCTGCCGGCGTCCTAAATTTATCTGTTTTTTTGTTTATCTCGCTTTCTTTCTTTCAGTACCTGTTATGGCATTGCCTATGTATGGAAAGGTTCGTCTGAGACAAGCTAATGTAGCGTCGATCGCGCGCGGCTGCATGAATTTAAAAGTACGGTGTCATAACTTGTGCAAACAATGCATCTCCCGGCCCTAACCCTTAGAGCATCAATCCGTCACAACATGCTTCGTGATGGAACTCAGTCCAGTGAGGTTATAGTTGTGTCAATGCAAAGCAATGCTAGAAAGGTTAATTACTTTAACACGTCCCAGGCATGAACCTACCAATGCCAAACAAGAATATAACCCCTTCGACATCGACCCCTACTAAAAAATATATCAATGTGAACGACTTGGTTCACAATTAGAGCAATAAACGAAAAGATCAAACACTTGTCACTCATTTTGCTCATTTGGTTGGGTCAGCAGTCTGACTAGTCTTGAGCTCCCTGGGAAAACCTTTTCGTGTGTGGAAACCAGTAGGCTTGCAATTCTTCCCCTTGTACTAGTCCCTTGGGGCACGTTTGGAGGAAGGAATGTCAAGTGATGATGTTTGCTTTCGACGAAATGCCCTTCCTAACCCTAGTATTAGTCCCAATGGCATCTTCTTCACTTCTTATCACAAAGAATAAACTAAAACCAATCAGCAGATATGCTTAAAACCATGAATGCATGTGACAAAAAACACAAAGACATCAGCTCAGGAGAAAGGAGCGATACCAGTTCAATAACAGCCAAGCAAACAGTGGCGAAACTAAGAATACACCTTATATTTTGTACATACACCCCACATTTCTCAATATACTCCTCATATTCCTCCACAACAACACATCCGCAACTGTTAGATTAATGCGATTAATTACTAATCTATGATCTTTCATGTTCGATTCATCGCCATATGACTTGAATGATCGTTGGCTTACATGTTAATGTAGTGGTAAATACACATTTTGATAACTAATTAGTTTTGTGTGATTAAGTTTTATGATTTTATCTAATTATATGAAATTGATAATTTTGTTTTGAATCACTTGCCTTTGGTAAGTAACTAACCGATTTTATTTTTAATCAATTATATGAAATGCTCCAAAAGTTAGATTTTGAGTCATATATTTTGTTGTTTTGTAGATTAGCATAATAGCATACCTAATTGAACTTAAAACAGTGGTTTTTTGAACATTTTTATTCGTGGTTTTTATTGTGTTATTATAAAGAATAATCTATACCGAGATTTTTTCTAATTCCAGAGGGATAAACACCAACAAAATGCAAAGTGAAAAGACACTAGAGATGGTGTTTCTCGGTCAAGTGGATTGTTAGATAGTTTCCAGGGATTTGGGTCCAGAAGAAGCATGTTCCCTAGCATTTTTGGTGGAAGGGATCCATTTGGCGACCCCTTCTTCAGTTGCCCGATTGGTAGCATCTTCAAGTCTAGTATGTTCGGTCCAAGTTCCGGTTCTAGTGATACATCGGAGAGTGGTAGAGCCAACAAAATATCAGTAGAAGAATTGAAATCTGATGATGATGGAGGGGAAGACAAAGTTACTGGGGATGAAAGAGATAACATTGGAAAGCAATTAGTTTCAGGCAAAGAACCATCTATTGAGCATCTAGATGGTGTTTGTAGTTTTATTGGTTATGGTTTTGTTCAACAATGGAGGGTGAGAGGGTTTTGATAGTTGAGAAGATAAATAATACGCTAAAAGTGATTTGGAGTGTATTTAGAGATTTTTATTTTTATTTTTTTTAAAACCAAATAAGGTCAAAATTGTCATTGCATAGTGGGGTAAATAAGTCATTTAATATTAAATTTTAATGTGTGGTGCATTTAACATTTTGTACGGTGCTAATAAAAAAAAAAGAAAATATTGAAATGAAAAATGGAAATTGGATGTGTCAATTTTTACATTTAAATTCTATTTTAGTTAATTACCTCCCTTAATTTTTTTTTATTTAGTCACTTTTTTTTCACTGTCCAAAATTTTCATCTATTATTTTGTTTATTTTTTGCCGCATGGACAATTAGTGAACCATTTAAGTTTGTGTTTAGGATGAAAATTAGGAGTGACATATAAGTACAAGGATTTAATTGGCATAATCTTAGAACTCGTTTGATATGGAAGATTGAATTTTAAGAGGATTAGAAGAGGACAAGACATAAAGAAATTCTTCCTTGTAATCATCTCATTTCAGGAAAAATTGGAAGTGATAGCTTTTATTTTTGAGTAATTCGTTTTCTACTGCCAACCAATTTTTTTTCATTTCTTCTTTTAATATACTTTTTTTTTAATTTCTTCTTTCAATATATTTTTTAAAATAGTTGTTTATTCATTCTCATTCAATTCTCCATACCACATGGAGGCTATATGCTCATTTTTGTTCTTAATAGAAACGAGAAAGCTAGTTTTCTTTCAACGGTAATTCCAAGGTAATCATTTCACTAAGTGGGGTTAGCTGTATGAATCCTAGAACGCCATTCCGTATCATGTCACGTCTTCTGTTAGATCCAAGTATTCTAAGTCTTTTCTTAGAGTCTCTTCCAAAGTCTTCATAAATCTTCCTCTACCCCTTTGGCCCTGAACCTCTATCCCGTAATCGCATCTTCTAACCGGAGCATCAATAGGCCTTCGTTTCACATGTCCAAACCACCGTAACCGATTTTTTCTCATCTTTCCTTCAATTTCGGCTACTCCTACTTTACCTTGGATATCCTCAATCCTAATTTTATCATTTCTCGTGTGCCCACACATCCAACGAAGCATTCTCATCTCCGCTACACCCATTTTATGTAAGTGTTGATGCTTCACTGCCCAACATTACGTGCCATAAAGCATTGTTGGCCTTATTGCCATCCTATAAAATTTTCCCTTCAGCTTCAATGGCATACGATGGTCACACAACACGCCGGATGCACTCTTTCACTTCATCCATCCATCTTGTATTCTATGGTTGAGGTCTCCATCCAACTCTCTGTTCTTTTACAAGATAGATTCTAGGTAGCGAAAGCTCTTTGGTGCTTCCTGATCTCCAATCCTCACCCCTAACTTATTTGAGTCTCCATTTGCACTGAACTTGCACTCCATATACTCTGTCTTTGACTTACTTAAGCGAAGACCTTTAGATTCCAACACTTCTCTCCAAAGGTTAAGCTTCGCATTTAGTCCTTCTTGAGTTTTATCTATCAACACTATATCGTTTGTGAAAAGCATACAACAAGGAATATCATCTTGATGAATGTCACTTGTATTAATAATAACAAAAAATTCATTCGATTTTTCAGCCGCCCATACCATCCTATGTTTTTTTATATTTTTGTCATTAGAAGAGTCAAGATTAGAATTTAAAACCTCTTTGATGGTGTGTTTGGAATGAGGACTAATTATCTAAAAAACCGAGGCTAAATTAGTAACGAACGCACTACAAAGCATTAGATAGAGAGATTTGAAATCCCGTTGACTTGCAAATCCCTCGTCCAAACACACCATAGCCTGCAATATTAACTTATCAATGTGTTTCCATTTTACAACATATTCCAAGTTTAAAAACAAATAGCAAATTGACCAAGTAAGCAGCAATGTATTTCTGCTGCCATTTTTCTTCCAAACACTTGGAAATTGGGGAAAGCGAAAAGCTTTTTTGCTCAATCCTTTCTCTACAGAAACAAAAGGTTTCATCTGGAAAATATTGGGCAACTCTCCCATACAGTACAATAGCGATTGTGAATATATCAGGTGGCAGAACACACTTGTTAAAGCCTTTCATTTGTCTATTGATTCTCATTTGATTTATTCAATCCGCAAATCATAAATAAACAAAAATTTATAAGAAAAGAAAAAAGATACATGAAAATCACTTCCCTTAATTTACACTTTGACTCTCACACCCTCTCTCTTCTTTTAGTAGAACACTTGAACTCAAAGTGTATATATGTCAACTATTGATGCATTTTCTTAGAATATATTGGTGACTACCGAGTATTTTTTTTTTATAAAATAATTGGAAATGGTAGATTGTTCATACACATTACTCTGTTAATTAAGACATGTTCTGGATTATTCTAACCCTAAAATTAGTAGCAGTAGTTTCATTTAGGTTGGTTAAGAGAAAGACTAACCAAGGATAAGTCGCTCTTTAACGTCTTATGTAACAGTTTTCCGTGAAATCGCAGGTCTCAATTGCTAGGGCTCATCCTTGCAAGATCAGCTACTGAGAGTTACATGTGTACATTAAAACAGCCAGAGTTCGACGAGAAGGAATATCGGTACAGCTCTTCATCTTCCCAATGCCGGATTCGTCTCGAGAACAGTAAAACAACTCATTACCAGGGACGATTGAAGCACCGATGAAGAGGGCGATAAAGCATTCTCCTCACTATTTTCAGAAGAGATCAAAATCACTGTATTATTGGTACTTGTTCCTTGAGTCCCAAGGCTTCTGGTTGAAGTAAATATGTAGGAGTCGGTATTATAACGAGAGACACTTAATCATTAAGACTACTATGTCTAACCTGGAAATTAATATTAGATCTTTCTATCGATCACTTTGTATTGAATTTTGAATTCCACTACCTGTTAAGTGGGAAAGCAGTTATTAGATAATTGCTAAAGTCCCATATCGGAGAGAGACGAGATATTAAATATGTTTAAAAGGATTTACATAATGCTAAGATATTGCCGAGCCTAGTAGCGTGGGTTTGTAACTTAGCAGGGCATTAAAGTGATTGGTTGTCTGCATGAAGCCTAACCAGGTGAGGTTATGGTGGTCTTGGTCTGTTCACCTTGAGTGCCTAACCAGGTGAGGTTATGGTGGTCTTGGTCTGTTCACCTCGAGTGAAATCACACAAAGTGCGCCCCTAAGCCCTTGGGTCAATAGGGTTCCCCATCCACCATGGTTGGGTAGCTAATAAAAAATTGATGCTCAAATTGGGGTTGGGTTCTAACCCGAGCCCCGCAGACCAAGATATGCCTACCCTCGGCGTGCTGCCTGGTGTATGTGGCTTCTCACTCCACATTCACTTTTTGCAATCCACATCAATGCAAACTCTCCCCCTCTTCCCTTAATGTAGATTGTTGCTTGTATTAATAATAACAAAAAAATCATGCAATTTTTTAGCCAACCATATACCATCCGATGTTTCGTATTTTTATCATTAGGAGAGTCAAGATTTGAATTTAAGACCTCCTCGAACGGTAATGTTGTGGTTGGAATGAGGGGTTTACCAAGTATATAAAAAACCGAGGCTAAATTAGTAACGAACACACTACAAAGAACCTTGATGTTGTGTTTGGAATGAGGAGCTTATTAAGTATCTAAATAACCGAGGCTAAATTAGTAACGAACGCGCTACAAAGCATTAGATAGAGAGATTTGAAATTCCGTTTACTTGCAAATCCTTCGTCCAAACACACCATAGCCTACGATAGTAACTTATCAATGTGTTTCCGTTTTACAACATATTCCAAGTTTAAAAACAAATAGCAAATTGACCAAGTAAGCAGCAGTGTATTTCTGCTGCCATTTCTCACCAAACACAGAAATTGGGGAAAGCGAAAAGCTTTTTTGCTCAATCATTTCCTTACAGAAACAAAAGGTTTCATCTGGAAAATATTGGAATCTCTCAGACAGTACAATAGCGATTGTGAATCAGGTGGCAGAACACACTTGTTCAAAGAAGCACAAAAACCAGATGACCACTAAACTGGATAGCGGTTTGATAAACAAAAATTAGCCACAATCAAAATACGCACAACATCCACTCTAGTTAATTAGAGATAATGCTATCGTATGTTGATAGCAATGTTCTGTGATACATCCAAACCCAAGCTGAAAAACGAGTGTTGAATCGTTGCATCGTCGATCTCAAACGCGATTATAAACTTGCTATCTAGCTACTAAACAAATCCCACTGTGACCAAAAACGTTTCGGAGTCATCTTATCTGCTAAAACAGATTATAAACTTAGAAAACTTATAAGAGATAACCTCAATGCTAAAACATATTATTGAGTGAATTTTGAGAGGGTTAGGAGAGGATAAGACATAAATAAACTTCTTCCTTCTAATCTTCTCATTTTGGAAAGAATTGGATGCGATAACTTTTATTCTTGAGTAATTCAAATTTTTTTTTTTTTTACTTTCAAGATAGCCAAATTTTTTTCATTTCTTCTTTCAACGTACCTTGAAAACAATTGTTTATCCATTATAATTCAATCCTCCATACCACACACAGGCCATATACTCATTTTTTTTTCTTCTTAATAGAAACAACAAAGAGAATGTTCCTTCAGCCATAATTCCAAGGTAAGCATTTTATACACTCCTTTTTTCCTCGCACGCACTTATTTAAATGTCTTTTCTTTTACACGCGATAGAGTTAGCAAGTTAAACAATTAGTAGGGGAAGGAGAATCCAATGATATTTTTTTTCCTTGTTTACTTTTGTCTATTGATGCTCATTTGATTTATTCAATACACAGACCATAAATAAACAAAGATTTATATGAAAAGAAAAAAGTAAGTGAAAATCACTTCCCTTAATTTACACTTAACTTTGACTCTTACACCCTTTCTCTCTTCTTTTAGTAAAACATTTGAACTCAAAATGTATGTAAACTATTGATGCATTTTCTTAGAATATACAAGGTACTACATATTTAAGGTTATTGATCGCAGTCAACATAGTATAATCTTAAACACATTGGAATAGTCTGTTGCCGGATGTATTAACCAACTTAATTAGTTTCTAATTATTTAGTGGGATCTAGACCAAGTCTAACAGCTCTCAAAAGTCAACTGGGAGGATCCCTTTCCATTTGCTCAAGCTCTTTCTTGGAAAATGTCATTCAGCGTTGCATATATTATAGTTCCATGGGACGGTTATGGTCATGAAGGTTGATACGAACAGATTCATGGAGGACGTCTCGGCAACGCAGCTTCTTCTCCTTTCTGGTCTACTTTTTCTGCTGCCTTGCTCTGCTTATGCTGCATGTGACGAACTCGATCGCGACACTCTCTTGTCCTTGCCTTTCAAGGCACCGGTGAATTGGTCTGCTTCCACTGACTGCTGCCTCTGGGATGGAATCACCTGCGACCCGGATGAGCACAGCCGCGTTGTCGCGATTTCGCTTCCAAGGAGAGGCTTATCCGGCGTCGTCTCTTCGGCCATCACCAACCTCACCCGGCTCACCCACCTCGACCTTTCCCACAATTCCCTCTTGGGTTCACTTCCAGACGACTTGCTTTCTGCCCTCCCAAGTCTTGAGTTCGTCGACTTGAGCTTCAATCGTCTCATCGGCCGCTTCCCACAATCCTCCAATCAAAGCAACCACCTTCAGATTATAAACTTGTCCAGCAACTTCTTCGATGGAACAATCCCGTCTTCGATTCTCGTCCCATCAGTGTCCGTTTTCAATGTCAGCAACAACAGCTTTTCCGGGTCGATACCGGTCAGCAATGGCGGGAATCACACTTCCCTTACCTTCTTGGACTTGTCCTTCAATGAATTCACATACACAATTCCTCTAGGAATCGGATTGTGTTCGAAGCTTCAAACTTTTCGGGCAGGCTTCAATGACCTCAATGGTTCTCTCCCTGATGAAATATTTACGCTTGCTGATCTCCGACAGCTCTCTCTGCCTTTCAATAGTCTCTCTGGACCCCTCATTGAAGGCATCATGAACCTCACCAATCTCAGGATCCTTGAGCTTTATTCAAACCAGTTCTTGGGAAGCATCCCGGGCGGTATTGGTAACCTTTTCAGGTTGGAAAAGTTGCTCCTCTACTTCAACAACTTCACAGGTGCCTTGCCTCCGTCTCTTGCCAACTGCACAAATCTATCAACCTTGAATTTGCGGCTCAACAACTTGACTGGAGAGCTCTCTGCCTTCAATTTTTCGACTCTCCAGCGCCTCACCACTCTGGACCTTAGCAACAACAACTTCAGTGGTGAGTTACCTCAAAGCCTGTACTCATGCAAGTCCTTAACAGCTATTAGATTTGGCAACAATCAGCTCACAGGCGAGATATCACCTGAAATAGTCGCATTAGAATCGTTGTCTTTCCTGTCTATCTCTACTAACAACATGACAAATGTCGCGGGGGCTTTTAGGATTCTGAAGGGTTGCAAGAATCTGACCACTCTGATCTTGTCCAAGAATTTTTTGAATGAGCCTTTGCCAGATGATAAAAGCCTTGGAGACCCTGTTGGATTCCAAAGTCTTCAGGCTTTTGCTATTGGGGGTTGCCAATTCACAGGTCAAGTACCCAGCTGGATATCCAAGGTTATGACTCTTGAAGTCTTGGACTTGTCGTCTAATGTTTTAACCGGTTCTATCCCCGGTTGGATGGGTAGTTTGCCCAACCTTTTCTACGTAGATTTGTCTAATAACCTTCTTGGAGGAGGATTTCCTATTGAGTTCTGTGGGATGCCAGTTTTGACAACCATAGAGGCCGGTGATATGGTGGACAGAAGTTATCTAGAGTTGCCAGTCTTTGTGATGCCCAGCAGCGCTACTAATCAGCAGTACAATCAGCTGTCCAATCTCCCCCCGGCTATATATTTCGGAAACAACAGCCTTACTGGCAGCATCCCTTCTGAGATTGGTCGATTGAAGTATATTCATGTGTTGGACCTTAGTCATAACAACTTCATTGGAAGCATCCCAGAACAGATTTCTAACCTCACCAACTTAGAGAAATTGGACCTCTCCTATAACCATCTATCCGGTGGAATCCCTGCTTCTCTCAAAGGTCTGCATTTCTTGTCTTCCTTCAGTGTGGCATACAATGATCTTCAGGGACTTGTACCATCTGGAGGTCAGTTTGATACTTTTACCAACTCCAGCTTTGAAGGGAACACTGGACTGTGCGGCCCTCCAACTGCGCACCGCACTTGCCCTCAACCATTATCACCGGCTGGTCGAAGATCTAACAGAAGAAACCTTTTTAAAGCACTCATCTTTGGGATCTCTTTTGGCAGTTTTTTTGGAATTGGTTTTGGTCTTGGTCTAAACATTGATGATAAAAGAATTCCATTCATTCCAAGGTGTAAGAAAAAAATTGTGAACTTGATGCGTACGTAGATTTTGCGTGATGTGCCAACAATTTGATGCATGTATGGACGAATTCGATCGTATATATTGTATGAATAAATGGAAGCACCATCAATGACTTTGGATTCCTAATTTCACTCCTATGGTCTAAAGTTAACTGAGTTTTTAAGTGTAAAATCCCTAATTTCACTCCAATTTGTTAAACTTGATATATCCTTGGACATTTTGGGAACTTGACAGCTTAAATTTTCTTTACTCACAGATGTGCTCATAAAAGCAAATTACAACGACCCAATATATACTAAAAACTTGGAGAAGGGACTCAATTAGTCAACGAACAGGTGCCTCACCTTTCATGTTAAATACCAACGAGGGAAAACCAAGCCGAACTCTTCAAAATTCGTTGGCACAGATGCATCGTCGGCTCAATTGAATGTATAATGCATACTTAGATACAACCATTCAAACAATTGTTATAGATTGACACTAGTAATATGCCCGCGCAATGCTGCGGGACATGAATGCATTAGCCTTAACTACATGAATAAGACACATTTAACCTGAAAAATATTCAACATAATCATGAACGAACAAAAATGATAGATTTAGGAAATTATAAAAAACATTGTAACCATAGATTCAGGAAATTATAAAAATACATCCAGTCAAGACACAATATAATGGTTGTGGGAAGGTGTGTATGCAACCAAGAATCTAAGATATTGCAATTCCATTATAATTTCACGCAACAAAAAAAGATCAAATTTTGATTGAAACATCAAACAAAGCAATCTCATATGTTACAGATTGGACCAATAAATAAAGAATCTAACTATATGATTTTAAAATAAATTACTGCAAATTAACATGAATTAAAAAAAAGATATTTTATCTGATGAAAGCTCAAATTTCCTTGTCTCATTTCATCAATCAAAGAATCTCCAGCCACAAAATACAGGCAGACGGGCAAAAGAATCACAAAACACCAACACCCATCAAAACTATCACATCAAATTGATAAAAAAAATAAATAAACCAAATAACAATGTGGGTTCAACAATCTGCGATCTCTAGAACAAATCAGTGAAGGAAGAAAAAAGGGCCAAAATTAGGCGTTGAGTAAATACGGAGGAGGAGGAGGAGCTAACCATGAAAAGGAGGCGAGAGAAAAAAGTGACGTAATCGGAAATGCTGTGCTTTTATCAATCTATAGTGATGTCAGGGAAGCGAGCATCCGAGTCTCCACCACACGTCCGACTCGGTGAACACCCAGGAGGAGTCTGATTCAGCTGCAGAGTGAGAGCGTTGCATCACCAATTTTCTGCAGTTCTTTCCAAGAATAACTAATTCTTTCAAAATTCGAATCAAGAAAAAATAAAAATTGTATGTAAATTTAACCAAGTCACTGCTATCACCAAAAAAATTTTCTTAGCCAATTCTTCGAATTCATGTAGCAGGAAAGATTAAACACCAGCTGAAAAAATAATAATAATAAAACAAAGATTGATCTCATGCACTAAAAAACAACAAACAAATATCAGAGCAGAATTAAGATAATAATAAGAACATACCAGGGGCACCAGGAAGAGTGTGAGATGCTAAAAAAACAGCAAACAAATAGGAAAAAAAGAAGAAGTAAGCAGTCAATCTTAATTTCCAAAAAATCTATAAAAAAAATTTGAAAAAAAAAAGAGAGGAGAGAAGAAAGACAAACATCCACAGTCGGCCACAGAAGGAGATGAGACGTTGCAAGTGACAGGGAGGGAGGCGGCCTTGTTATGTTCAAAACGATGCCAAACGGAGCACTGCTTTTGAAGACCACAACTAACCCATAACAAAATTTTTACAGTTTCATCCAAACTAACAAAAATACAGAATAAAAACTGAAAGACTCAATCTGTCACACAAAAATTACTCCTCAGTTTACAATCTCCAATCATCAAATTGTCTAACAAAATTGAGAAAACTCGAGCAAAAAGTTTTCTGGAAAAAAAAAAAGTAGCAGATTGGATTCAATATTACAATGGTATAATTTGAATAGTCTATCCACAAACAGAAAACAAACCCTAGACTATTACAATGGTGTAAACGGCGTAATCTGATGCAGCAGGAAATATAGAGCAATAGCCGTCTGCATAATACAGTACCAATGTATCTCCTATATTTTTCTCCAGACAATTTCATCCTCATTATTAAGTTTTCACTTCCACGATGCTGATCATGTAATTCTTCTGCCTAATCTTCTGATAGTCGTCTGTTATCTTTTTTCCTTAAAGCTATTTAACTTTTGTAGCAACCTTTTTAGTTACATAAGATAAAATTGAGGATAAAACTATGAATTCTGTAGCTTCTGTGGTGATCTCTTCTTGTATACAGATCTTACCAATAAAATACATTTCATTACATTCCGCAACCAGTACTAAACGAAACTTGTGCCATCAAAATGTCAAAAACTAACACGAATACATGAAATTTTGAATCGCATTTAGCAGCAGCTAGCTCCTGATTCAAGCTGTCACATATATCATATACATATACACACACATACATATATATAAAAATTTGATGCGTTCAATGGGCATGAACTTATCAGAAATTATGAAACCGATTGACCACGTTTAGTGTAATGTCCGCAATTAAATAATGAGCATGAAAATGACTAACAGGGGTAACACAAACTGCTCAACTTATAAATTAAGGAAGTTTTAACGAAAAGCCCGCGGTACTGCTTACTTTAACGAAAAACCACATTTTAACACTAAAAAATCAATACTGCTACTATTCACTTTACCCTTTATTTTGTCCTTATCGTTAAAACTTAAAGTTTTCAAGTCTTTTTCATTAGTTTTCCTATAAATTAAAGCATCCAATATTTACAAAATAATTGACAATTTTCATGGTCAAATTAATAAGGAAAATTATAATTAAATAAACTCGATTGTTTCAACTGCTCATTCTGACGAAGCAGCAGTAGTTCGACATATTGCTTCTGATACAAATTATTATATATCCCAAAACAGAAGATCTGCAGAACTTTAGACATGAATATTTCAAGATATGAATTTGAGGCCTACTACACATCATTAGAGAGGACTAAATTTAAGATCAATAGGATAAAAAGACATGCATTTTTATATTTTAATGCACATACTTCTTGTACTCAATGCATTTCCAGAGGAGAAGGGAAGGATACCATCTCTTTCTCTATCTCTTCCAAAATAGTAGCATATCTTTGGCTTTTTCCTTGCACGAATTGTAGCCCCCTCATCAATTTAAGAGATCTATTGATCTTCAATTTCACCTACAAAGAATAAAAGAGTCGACAGTTCAGTGTTGATGTAACCCTTCTGTCCTGCTTCTCTCTGCTTCTTCCCCCTCCCACCCCCCAAACCCTAAGCAATTAAGGATAATTTAAATCATCATATAATTAATCCAAATTCTCAACTGTACACAGAAAATCGAAAGCTCAATAATTCGGAAAATCTCAAAGATTAAATCTGAGATGGGTAAAATGAAAAAAAAATTACCTGGATGTTTTGTTGGAGGAGGATAGGAGCTTGGGTAGCTCAGTGACTCTGTCACAGCAATTTTCAAACCTGCTGAGTTTCTCTCTTGTGATTTTTCTTTAAGATTTTGCTCCTTTCTTTGAAGGTTTGGAAGCTTTTTTATGTACGTATACTATTAAAAAGAACAAAAACACACATTAGTCGAAAGAAAATAACATTGACAATTTAATTGAAAAACAAACTGAAACATGAAAAATAAAAAATAGGCGACCCATCTATAGCTTTTAATATTCTGTCTTATGTTATTGATAATGTGTGGGATCCTAGTGTTTTTCCCCTCATATAGGATGTACTTATTTACTAAGACAAACCGCACACACTAAGAATACACTACATACCAAACAAAAGCCACAAATCAAATAACTATACATCCAAAATAAGTTTGTCAGAATAACAAAGACGGATGAGAACTAAAATTAGCACAAAGCAAATGAGGTGTACAACTCTCCAACTTTATAAATTGAGTAATTCAAAAAACTTTGTAGCAGAACATGGAGAAAGGATGGAACAAAGAGATCCATTGTGCTGATGTAATAGTCTGTGATGAACAGTAAGTCAAGTTAAATAAAAAATATCCATTTCTAAAAACAACAAATAGACATCTAAACCTGCTGTCCATACTAGTTGTTAGAAAGTTTCATAAAAAAAAGGAACATAGCAAGTTAACCTAATTAAAGCATGAAAAAAGCTTAAGAAATAATGCAAATGCCTTCAAAAAAATTCCACTTAAAAAATAACGTTCATGAATGTTAGCAAGGCAGAAGAACCTTACAGTATATGCTAATATAGATTATAATTCATTGCAGACTGAAAGAACTCAAATAACCAAAATAACGAAACCTAACACAGTTACTAAATCATTCAAAATATATAGAAATGAAGAAATTGGAAACAACTTGTTGAAGTTCACATCTACGAATAATTTCCATCTTAGAATCCTACACCACAAAACAAACATTAAAACAACACCTTAGGTAGCCATCATACTCTCAAAATTCCTCAAATCTCTTATACATCACAAAGAGAAGCACATGATCTAGATAATTGAATATTAATATGACTACTATGTATTCAGTTTCATTCTTGTTTCTTCTCTTTGTTTTCAATTCTTTTGATTATCCCCCAATGAAGTCGAAACCTATTAAATTATTCTGGTCTAATCACCCGACGGATTCTTCCAAGTTCTACTGGACTAACCCTGCATCATAACCTGACGATTTTCCCATACCAACTCAAGAAAATCATTTCTGCATTAAAATCCCACAACAAATCCAAAAAATGTGCAAAGTAAAGCACGAACCTTTTCCGAAAATCCGTTGCTGTAAGTTTGTAACTGGACCTTCGAAGATTCTTTGATGAGACTATGCCTGCAAGAAATTCTCATTGCTTATAACTCCTATTTTTTTATGAATATACTTCGGTTCTAAGCAACAAAGAACAATGAACTCACCAAAATTTCAGTTACTGGAGCTAATTTTCGCTCCAAAAATAAATAAATTTACTTAGCAGAACAGTCAATTAATCAGTGAGAAAACAACATCCCCCAAAAGGTCAGAGATTTCCAAAACCAAAAGGAAATTAAGAGAGAGAGAGAGATCGGAGTACTGTTAATTAAAGTGTGGACGACGTCGGTTCTCCGAGCACTGTAATCCCTGAAGATCTCTTCTGCCGTTAGCGAACTCAAGCCCATCTCCAAAATGTGGCACACCTTTAACTCCAACCACCAAATAGATGAACAAATTGCAATAAAAATTACCCTAAAACCGAAACTAAAAAAAAAAAGAAAAATCGGAACTTTCGAGTTGAAGCACTTACAGGAGCTAGAAACAATGCTCTCAACATCAACAAAGCTCCACATTATCCATCAGAAAACCTATCAGCTATGCTTTGTTCACAAAATCAAACGCCCATCCCTCAATCACCGATAACAGCCTTGATTTAAGGAGAAAAAATCAACCCCTAAACCCCTTTTTGGTAGATTCAGTGCCTCACTCCTCTCTCTCCCTTCCCCTCCCTGTCATCCCATGCTTTTTTTGCAGCATCACTCCACCTAACCCACCCCAATCCGTCCCCACTCCTCCCTCTCCCTCTCTCTGTCTCTCTCTATCTCTCAGAGGAGGCATGTCCTCCCATCCCCGAAACCCTCAATGAATGACAACAAACCTAAACCCACCCCCAATCAGTCTCAAACTCACAGGACAAAATTGCCCTTCCAAACCAGACCAAATATCAGCCCAAATCTGATGGCTTTGTTGTAAATAGCATGAAATCGAGTGGCTCCGTGCTAAACCATATGGACAAAAACACCCTCTTAAATTTTGAGAATTACCCTCCCAACCCATCCTAATTCGGTTGGCATTTTTGTAAATAAAGTAAAATCGAGTGGCAAAGAATTAAAGAAGCTACAGTGCCGCTCCCCCTTCAATTTTAGAATAGACTAGGATTCATGCCCGCGCGATGCGACGGGTCGAAAACTTTGTCATGTAATTAACAAATACATATAAAAATGGGCAAGTAAAAAAGTCCATGAATTTTCATAGTGTACCAAGTTAGTAGAAATGTAATCCAACATGACCAAGTCAAAAGGAGATTCTTTCACTCTCAATATGATTTATCAAAAGTAGCGTCTCATTTTCTTGAGGCCAAACATGTTGAACAACACCATTCACAACTACAAATACTAACAATTGTGCAAAAGAATTATAAAAACACTCATGTACCATATAAGAACAAACCTCACACTTGGTCTTAAGAATTTTTTTTCCAAAGAGACCCATTACAACAGGATCTAAAAGAAAACAAAACATGAATAATATAAAGGAAACTACATTTTCTCTGTCAAGTAAAATCTACGGCAGGTAATGAACAAAATACAAAGTTCTCAGCTTTAAATTTAATTATTATTAAATATTGAGGAAAATAAACAACTACCCATAAATGTTTGCTCAAAATTAATTGATAATATGAATAATTTAATTACACAACATTTACAAAACCCAAAGTTCTTAGCTTAATTTGATCTTACCATTTAATTGGAAGAAGTAAAAAATTACACATAAATGTTTGCACACAATTAATTGATGAAACAACCAATTGGGCAATCAAAAATTTCAGATGAAGAAATCATACCAATGGGTTTCCATTAATTTCGATATCAAAGTTAACTTTTTGAGTCACTTGCTCTAAATCGTTCTCCTGGCAAAAACAGAAACAAAGCCCCAAAATAAGGAGCTGTGTTGGCTCCCAAATATTAACAACTGTTTCACATGTACCTTTTATGAAACAGGTGGTGATCGCTGCTACTAAGCAGGATTGAAGATTGAGTATCTGATTATTATAGGAATTAGAAGTCATCTTCCAGATGAAATCAAATACACAGGGATAGGCAATCAAACTAATGGTGCAGTGAAGACAATAAAACACGATCTACTACTCTCTCTCTGTGCAAAGGCGACATGGCTCTCATTCACCAAACACTCATCGAATGACAGCCACCTAGACCTATCCCAATCCGTCCCAAATTCATAGGACAAAATTAACCTTCCTAACTTAGCATTCTGACCGTGTCGGATCTAAAAAATTTTGGCACAGAGAGTGCACATGCATAATTAAAATTCACAGATCAAGTGCATGCAAGCATACATTAGTAAAGGGAGCCAGAGATTATTACATTTTACCTTGGGTCCGACATCCTTAAGTCGTGTGCTCTCCATTTTCCAAAAGGACTTGAGTGTTGCAGTAGCATCATGCAAAGAAATCACAGATACATTAGCTGGCACAGAGAATAGACATATTTTTTTGTTTCAGACCGCAGATCCAAGAACCACACTTATTTCACCAATTCTTGGTTATGGACAGAAAAGCGAAGCAAGGGATTGGATATTTACCTTTGAAATTTTTGTGTTCTCTAATGAAAGAGGGGAACCCAGAATGAAAATCAAACCAAAGGGCAAACAAATAAATAGACGCCCAGAAAATCCCCCAATCGATTAAAAAAAAAAAAAACCAAAAACCAAAAACCATGCTGCCTAACCTAACAAAACAGTACAAAAAGATTTGGATTTTTTTTTTGGGCTTTCAATCACCATATTCACGCATATATAAATGCAAGAAACAATAAATAAATAAATAAAAGAGATTTTAGTACAAAATGTAATTGAAAAAGACAATTATCTGAGCATGTAGTAGAGTATGGACGATGAAGAGTGAATCCTGGACTAAGGGACCATACTTGCGCCTGATCACCATCACCCCTTTCTCTGTGTTTCTCTCCCTGAAATCCCGATGATCCCCCTCTCTTTCACTGACACTCTCACTCACTGAATCAAAGATCGACACTGACAACCTCACCCCTCCCTCTCCCTCTTTCTCTCTCTCTATATATCTCTCTCTCTCTCTCTCTCTCTCTCTCTCAGAAACAAACTAAATGAACAAAGTCCCTAACCCATCCCAATCCGTCTGAAACCCTACGGAAAAAATTACCATCCAACCCCTTCTCATATCACCTGAAGGCAAGATCTGAACCCTTGACGGGGTTTTGTGGTCATTTTGACTCCCAAACTGTAGTGATCCCCTGCAAAAGAAACCAACAAACAAAGAAAAAAAAAACAAACGATGAGCAATAAAACTCATAGACCATAATACACAAAATTCCCTATAACGTAAATTGATAAAGCATTTTACCCAATCCAATTGAATTCCTGATCACAACACATAAGATAAACTAATAAACCATTTTATCCAAATAACCATTTAATTTTAAACATTTAAAACCAAAGAGAACCAAACGCACATATTTGGAAAAAAAATGGAGTGTTTTGAGTATCTAAATCTCACCCTCAACACTTAAAAAAATGCAACGGTCCCAATGGAAAGAGAACTTGCAAAACGGCGTCCCAGCACAAACACAACGTATAAAACAAACAAACAAAGACAAAAAAAATAAATTAAAAAACCGATAATGAACAAATAAAATTCAAAAATCCTAGGATACAAAATCGCAAACGACATAAAAATTAGTAATAAAAGTTATGAAAAAACAGACACCGCTTGACACCAAATGCTTGACGCCAACAACGAACCCAAAGGCAAGCAAAATCCCAAACTAGTTAAGAAAAAATTTGTCCATTCCTCTATCATATTCTTTTCCCCTGTTTTGCTACCCCTAATCCCAAATGTGTCTTCGATGCTCTTTGTCCCCTAATATCTCACCTGCAAAATCTTAACGCTGCTGCCTTCCCCCGCCAACAAACCCTCAACACCCAGTAATGCTATTTTCTTCCAAATCTATAACAAAAAAATGCATGCTTAAACAACTAAAAATCTCACGGATTAAAAGTTTCACCCAAAAGAATCCCCCATCTCTCTTGTCAAATCAAAACTCCAAAAACAATTCAATGGTTGATAACAAACCATTTAAAATTGAACCCAAAAAAATTAAAAGCTTCTCTCACATTGATTAGACATTCATTCAGCACCTGCATTTTAGTAATTCTACGTTAACAGTTCTATGTACAACTCAAAAAAGCATATTTTAACAACTAAAAGGACGGACAATAACACCATATGACCGTGTTATGATAAAAAATGATAAACAACATACTAAACGGAAGTGATGTTTTAAATCTGGAATGAATGCATACCTGAAGAGCTGATTTCAAATTGGTGATCCATTTCCCATCCTGGTAACAATTATCAATTAGAATCAATAAAATTTTCTTGATGAGGGCAAAGCTAGGAGTCTCAATTTCAAAATCCAAATCAAAACATAAAACAAAATTGAATGAACTATGAAGAAAATTTATTCTCTAATAGAAAACTCAGCATTACACAAAATCATTGAATTGGAATGAAACTAATGAGATTAAATTGAACAAAACCTAACTCAATTGAAGCTATTCTCTGAAAATCTTCCGAATCAAATTAATAAAACAATTTTTTTTTTTAAAGTTAGAAATCATAAGAAAGCATATTAAAGCAGGCAAAAAAGACAGAGACAAATTATCAACTAAGAGCATATTTCCTCCTGATTTGCTTAAGAAGTTGAGTACAGATTATCATCTAATGCAAAACCATAAAGTGAGTTCTAATCTAAAGGCTCCTACCTTAAAATTAGACATATTTATCAAACATATCATTTAATAATCAAATGCGAAACCATTTACTCGGTCAAATCTTATAATTGCTCAGTTTGTTTTTTTACTTTCCAAAGGCAAACCGCTTAGGAACATACATCATAATCTTCTACATAACCGGAAAAAAAATGATTTAATTATAGTTAACAAATATGGGTTAAGATTAATCAAAAAGCTTGGAAATTTCAGATCTAAAATCACATCTCAGGCTGCAAGTAGAATAAAAAATATGGAATTTCAAAAGTCAAAACCACTCACCTTAAACACACAGGTCTTCACAGACTTCAAAGAAAAGTCACAAACTCGAAAAACCCGATCTCTTGAAATCGAAAACAAAACCAAATTAACCATCATAAGAATAACATTATTCCATGTTATCAAATTCTAATACAACTACAAAAAAAAAAAAAGAAAAAAAAAAGAGGATGTTTAGCACTGAGTTTTCTGGGTGCAAATACCTTCTAAACACAGCCTATAAAAAAGCAGTATTAAGTATTTATTCCATCGAGCAGGACACAAAAGTGGTTCATAATTACAGACTGAAATGCATAATTACTGAGTTGAAACACAACAATATTGATTAGTTCTTGGTAGTGGAGTATTAAACTCACTGTTCTCTGCCCGGGGATAATTCGAGAGACAGAAGCTAATTTCAGAGTTCGTTCTTCTCCATGTGAATACCAGATTAGTGTAGTTTCATCCTGTTAAAGATACAAAAAAATGAACCCATTCAAGTGGTTAAGATATCTAGTAATGATCGTGGAGATGTGCAGCAGGAAGACGATGTAAGATAAAAAACTTATTAGTATAAAATGAATCCAATATCCTAATGTAAAGAAAATTACCTCACAGTAGAAATTCTGAACGGACAAAGTTTTGGCTTCCAAAACCATGACCCAACAGAAAACATGCAAAATACCATAAACCTCCAACTATTTACACCTTGCTATATTCATTTTTTTACACCTATCACTTCAACCAACATATGGGTTTATCAAATAACAGCGTAAAAAAATTTAAATCACAATTAAAGTTAATATGTCATCATCTCCCTCTCAATGTTCCCTGTTTTCGATACAAACCAAAACCAGAAAACTTTCAAAAATTGGAGTCGTATGACTCATCTTTTTTCACAAATCACAAAACCCTTTTAATCCAACAATTGCAAATACATATTAAAATTGGGATAAACAGAAGCAGAGATAACACACCCAAAAAATTATCACCAGCGTTCCAATCCTCACCAAATTAGAGATTTTTATGAATTGAGATATCGAAAACTACAACTGATCACAATACCAAACGGTTAGGGTTTGGTCCAAAGTAACAAAAATAAAAAATAAAAAATCAAATACAACTATAATAAAATCCACCTGAGTTCGATAAAATTCATTTCACCACGATTTGAAGACAGGTCGCTCCCACATAGACCCACAAACTGGATAGAAATTGAATGACAACGGCAGAACCCCAAACGGAAAAAAAACCAAACACTTTGAAGTTTTTGCTTGCCAATTGCAAATTTAAGAACTTTAGAAACGAATTTTATCGTTTCCCAGAAAAACCCCCAGAACCCTACATTTACAGCTAACTTCACAAAGAAACACAGATTCGCTAAAAAAGATAGCGTAAAAAAACTCCCAAAAACAAAGATCAGGATCTCTTCATTTGAATTATAAGTATTTATAAGTATTGTATATAAGTCTTCAAATACAGGACTAATGTGTTATAAGTTTGGTGTGTGAAAAGTATTTACATAACGTTGTTCCAAATCAACAGTTGGACAGAATAACATGATAAACTTTATTTTGAGCAGGAATGTGAAAAACTATCTAACAACACAATCTATCAAGAGATGTAAGTTCTCTATATACATATATATATTTATATCAACTTGTCATATTTTATAAAACTAAAAGCATGACAATTAAGGAACCTTGGATGCCATAAGTCATATCCGGCAGCTGCTTCAACCACCCCAACTGGAATTCAAGGTTGCGTGCATTTCATTCGAAAATCTATCACTATGAAAAATGAAAACAAAAAACCAATTCAAATCCAACAACCCAAATATTATAATAATCTAATCAATCAATAAACAATTAGAGATGAAGCTCAATTACCATAAAGAAATGAGGGTTGTCTGGTAGAAGCTAGTTGAAGCTTCATCAAATATATAGAGGATGATCAAACAATCAGAGATCTCAATTACCTTTCCCATTCCCGGAAAATCACTTCCAGGCCCGCTATGAAATATAAGAAGGTCCGTAAACTCATGACGCTAATATAGTAAATTAAGTCTCCCTCTATCCATTGCAACGCAAAGCAAAAGAAAGCCCCTCCTTTTCATAATCCCAGACAGGGTGAGGTTAACACTTGCAGAGGGGGAAAATGGCTTGTCACTTATGCCATATCTATTGTCTAACAAACCTTGAACTGCCAACTCCACCATTCCCTAGGCTAGCAGATGCCATACCGACTTCTGATCACTTCACTATTGCAACACAACAGATGATACTACTACTTCCCCTCATCGCAACACTCCATGCTCCTGCGTCCACTCCCATCCAAGCACATATCTTTCTATTAAACATAAAAATTCAAATTTCTTTCCACAAAAGCATTAATTAAAATTAAAATTCATAAAACATAGAAATTGAGCTGAAATTGCTGAAACAAAATTCAAATGAATTTTTTTTTAAATTGCAGAGTCAATTAATTTCTTAATTTAGCTCAGATCCACACCAAACTCACTCCAATTTTTTTAATTAAGCACCAAATACAAATACAAATTTAAAAACCACCGCCGATCCTCCGAAATCAATCGAACTCCAACAAAACAATTAATTTTCGGCATTTTCAAACGCAATACATCCAAAATTCAGAAATCGGTCGGACGACTGACCTGCAAGCATTTCGGGGAGGCCTGGAAGCAGAGCTCGCGCATTTTAAACTCCGCTCAGCTCTTGGAATTTTTGAGATTTGAGCAGAAAATTTGGGAAGGAGAAGAATTTGATTGGAGAGAGCTCCGCCATACCTTTGATTGTCGTATCTGAGTTCATTTGTGGGTGTCGGCGCCTTGCAAGGACGGTGGATCCACGAAATAGAGGTTGGTTTGTGGGCAAGAGGAAAATTCGATATGGGTTCGTGTGGAGGTGCATCGGTGATTGTTCGACGGATTTAACTGAGATGATGAAGAGGAATGAGGTGAGCAGCGTTGGGGCTAGGTTGCGAGAAATGGAGATAGAAGTCTCTCGAATTTGAGAGAAATGAGAGAGAAACGGTGCTAGGGTTGTAGGAAATGAGCTTACAGAGTGAGAAAAGGGAAGGATGGAAGATTTGATGGATGGTTATCGAGAGAGTCGGGAGAGAGAAAGAAGGAAAGAAAAGGCAGTGGCAATTTTGTAAATAAAGTAAAATTCGGCTCAATCCTACCGACACAATTACCCCCTAACTTTTAAGAATTACCTTCCAACCCAGTCCAAATCTGATGGTTTTTGCTGTAAATAAAGTGAAATCAAGGAGCATTTTATTGACTGTAGCCATGAACAGGCCAATTCCCCTCCAACTTTAGACTAAAGTAATAATTGGTGACTAATGAGTATTTTTTTAAAATAATTGGAAATGGTAGATTGTTCATACACATTACTCTGTTTAATTAAGACATGTTCTGGATTATTCTAACCCTAAAATTAGTAGCAGTAGTTTCATTTAGGTTAGGTTAAGAGAAAGACTAACCAATGATAAGTCGCTCTTTAACGTCCCGTGAAATCGCAGGTCTCCATTGCTAGGGCTCATCCTCGCAATATCAGCTACTGAGACTTACATGCGTACATTAAACAGCCGGAGTTCGACGAGAAGGAATATCATACAGCTCTTCATCAGTGGCGAAGCTAGGGACGACTGAAGCACCGATGAAGAGGACGATCAAGCATTCTCATCACGATTTACAGAAGAAATCAAAATCACCGTATTATCGGTACTTTTGTTCCTTGAGTCGCAAGGCTTCTGTTCGAAGTAAATATGTAGGAGTTGGTATTATAACGAGAGACACTTAATCTTTAAGGCTAATATACGTCTCACCTGGAAATTAATATTAGATGTTTCTATCGATCACTTAGTATGGAATTTTGAATTTCATTACGTGGTTAGTGGGAAAGTAGTTAGATAATTGTTAAAGTCCACATCGGAGAGAGATGAGATATTAAATATGTTTAAAAGGATTTACATAATGCTATCATATTGCCGAGCATAGTAGCGTGGGCTTGTAACTTAGCAGGACATTAAAGTGATTGGTTGCCTGCATGAAGCCTAACCAGGTGAGGCTATGGTGGTCTTGGTTTGTTCACCTTGGGTGAAATCAAACAAACCTTGGGTGAAATCAAACAAAGTGTGCCCTTAAGCCCCCTCAGGTCAGTAGGGTTTCCCCATCCACCATGGTTGGGTAGCTAATAAAAATTTGATTTTCAGATTGGGGTTGGGTCTAATCCAAGCCCCGCAAACCAAGATATGCTTAACCTCAGTGTGCTGCCTGGTGTGGCATCTCACTCCACATCCACTTTTTGCATCCAATTTTTCCACCGCGTCTTGAGTTCAATCCCTCTCCTTTTCCCTTTAACATAGAAAGTCACTTGTAATAATAATAACAAAACAATCGTGTAATTTTTCAGCCGCCCATATACCATATTTTGTCACTAGGAGACTCAAGATGAGAATTTAAGACCTCTTCTAACGTTGATGTTGTGTTTGGAATAAGGGGCTTACCAAGTATCTAAAAAAAAGAGACTAAATTAGTAAGAAACACCCTACAAGCTAGGTATTCGATAGAGATATTTGAAATCCCTTTTACTTGCAATATTAAGTTATTAACTTATCAATGTGTTTCCATTTTATAACATATTCCAAGTTTCAAACAAACAGCCAAGTGACCAAGCAAGCAGCAATGTATTTCTGTTGCTATTTTTCTTCCAAACACTTAGAAATTGGGGAAGGAAAAGCTTTATGCTAAAACTATTTCTCTACAGAACAAAATAGTTCATCTGGAAAACATTGGGCAACTCTCCCAGACTGTACAATGGCGACTGTGAATCAGGTGGCAGAACACACTAGTTCAAAGAAACACAAAAACCAGATGAACACTAAACTGGAGAGCAGTTTGATTGAAAACATTTGCCGAAATCAAAAGTCGCACAACATCCACTCGCATTAATGGACGTGTGTGGAGAGGCAAGTTAGAGACAACGCAATCATTTGTTGATGGCATATGTTCTGTGGTACGTCCAAACCCAAGCTGAAAAACAAGTGTTGAATCATTGCATCGACCTCCAACGAGATTATAAACTTGCTATCTAGCTGGTAAACAAATCCCACTGTAACCAAAAGCGTTTCTGAGTCATCCTATCTGCTAAAAACAGATTATAAACTGACATAATAACTTATTAGAGATAACCTCAATGCTTATAGGTAGGTCATCATTTGAAGTGCTCCTTTTCTTTTCATCTCGTCTACCATCGAATCAAAATCGGAACCATCCAGCAACGGCACGGCAGTTCGGGTTCAGCCAAGGGTCAACGCAAGGATCATACTTCAAAGCCACCTCTGGAGTTTTTTCTTGTCCAAATGGGGTTTGAAGGAAAACTGGAGCTCATGTTGGGCTACAAATATGCGTTGGCGTGTTATTAACCAAACAACTTCTTTTGCAAGTCATTCGTTTTTTATTTTAGACGTATTTGTAGGCGTGAACTTGTATAAAGCTGCTAATTTTTCACATCAACTTTAATTTAACTGATTATTCCTGAACTTTTGTAACTAGTCCATTTTCCTCCTGAACTTTCTAAAATTTTTTAAATAACCAATCTCCCCCACTAGCATTAGATTTTAAAAAATTCATCCAATTTTTTCATTCTTTTTGCCCCCATACAATTGTTATGTGTTGTCCATGTAATCAAAACGAATGGAAAATTAGATGACTTTTTAAAAATTTAGTATCAGGAAGAAAATTGACTATTTATAAAAGTTTAGAAAATAATCGACTAAAATTAAAAATTTAATGTGAAAATTAATTAATTATAAAAGTTCAGAAACTAATAAAGTAAAACCAAAATTTAAGGCAAAAATTAGTTGTTCTATACAGATTTATGGGCAAATCGACAAATATGCCACTAAAAGGTGTTTATTAAAAGGGCATTTATGTAATTCTAATTCACTGTAAAGAAAAGGAAGGGCAAAGGGTTTCGAACTTTGGAGAAAAGCCGCTTAAGGGTTTAGGAGAAGAAGAAGCCGGCACCGCCACGGTGGGAGCACTGCCGAAATCACAGACCAACATGTGGAGGAAAGCCATAGCAACAGCAGCAGAAACACGCTTCGGCGCACTTCACCACCCATGGCGCACGATAGCACGCCCCCACTCAACCACCGCATCCCCCTCCGCCGCCGTCGACTCCGTTATCCTGCGCTCCCTCAAGGAACACTATCTCGATGTCCAGAAAATGAACCCTCCCCCAAAAATCAACCCTCCCTCGCCCTTCACAGTCGTCCACGGCTCGCTCGACGGCAACGGCCCCGCGCTCAAGCGGATTTTCGGTCGGGAGGAGATCACCATATCGGTGATGCGAATGGCAAGTATTATTCCTGGCGATGGCGGAGAAGACGACGATGCCGATGACACGAACCAGTTGTTCCTACACCTCGATGTTGCAAAGCCCGGGCAGAAGGAGTCTCTACATTTTCTTTGTGCCCTGTATCCGGATGCTTTGGGAATTCACTCTGTCTCATTGCGCAAAATCGCCGATTTATCGAGCTCTGGTGATGCTCTTTCCACATATAATGGCCCTGTTTTTGAGTAAGATCTCTTCTCCTTCCTCCTCTTTTTTAATAAAATCAAAATTGGGAATTTGCTAGTTAGGGTTTAGGGTTTGGGGTTTGGGTACAATTTGCAATATATGTCATTGTTTGTGGTTGCATTTGGGTATAAAAGAGAAACAAACTAGGCAAATCCCGAGAGTAACTACGATTTTATTGTGGGTAATGTTCTTTTGCTAGCAAGTTTGGGATTTTTAATTGATCGGGTGATTAGGTTAGTCTGAATGAATGGTCTTCCGTCTCATGGTATTTAAGAGAAATTGTGATATTTGAATGATAAGTTGATAGAATATAAATTTGTCAACATGATTAGTTTCTAATTGGGGCCGGAATTATCAACCTTTCGTGCTTGAACTTGGCATAAAATGGAACTGGGAGCCAGACTTTGTAAGAATCTTACTCAAGTACTTGGGTTTCTTGTTCTATATCTTTTGTTTGTTAGGATGTGGATGTGGCTTTGCTATAAAAAAAATGCATAAAATTGTGTATTCAGTAGCCTTTATAACGACAATGCTTTTCAATTATGTGATAACTGCCTAACAAGAAGACCAACTGGACCTGTAATTAGTGCATGTAGAAATTTATGTAAGCAATATTTACAGAAGCAGGTTTCAGTTCCCAGCAGGAACGAACTATTTTGGTGTTGCTTGCTAGCGAGCTTACTTTTAATTTCCCTTTCTTTTTCCAGAAAGAAAAAAAATGTCCATTTGGATGTTATGTACGCATACTCAAGAGAAGCCGTCTCTTTTGGTTATGTTCTGTAAAAGCAGCCCACCCACTATCCATGCTAATTTTGAAATATAGATAAGCTTTCCTTCCACACTGGGCAGGATGACTTTATGATTCTGTGTGTGAATCTCTTTTCCTCTATTCCTTTTTAATTGAGAAGCGAAAGTTTTGGATTTCGAAGTAGTATCTATATGTTAAAAACCGTGTCCATTGAAATTTGATATACATAGATACACTGAAAGAATAAAAAAGATATAAAATAGAAGAACAAGAGAATACCATAGATTTATTCATCTCAACGTTCAGTGTATAGAATACATAAATTTTGTTTACTCAACGAAATAAACAAGAATATATTAAATCTGTTATTAATACATTAATATTGCTGATCTTGGAAGCATCTCTAGCTCAACAATGACTATATTTCTGTGAGTGGATAGTTGTGGTCTCTGGTTGTAATTCATGTTGAAAGTTATATTGGCTCAAGTTTAATCCTTAAGCATATTGGAAGTGATTTGGCCCTTGATTCTCATTTGTTTTGTTCAGTCCAGTGGCTAAGAAAAGAATAAGGGTGTGAAAATCATTTCCTAAACATATATGTTTAACAGCTTCTTTCACTGTAGATTAGTATCCAACGATTCTAACCTATATTATATCGTTTATATACTTTTGGTAGTGTGTCGTTGCCATATGCTTTTGCTGGAATTGATGTATCCCTCCTTACTGCTCTGTATTGGATCTGAGTTGCTGAATTTCTTTCTTCTTTTTTGCCAACGTTTTTTTGGCTTTTTAGAAGTTAAATCTGTCATGTGCTCTGCCTTATGCATGAAAAAACTGATGTATATGTGGGTTGAATTGTTCTCCAACTGACAGAGATCTTGATGAAGCAATGAGGGATGCATTCCACAATTACCTGGAAGAGCGGGGTGTGAGTGAAAGTCTCTTTCCATTTCTTCGAGCGTGGCTTTATGTTAAAGACCATCGTAATCTTTTGCGATGGTTCAAATCAGTGGGAACATTCATTAATGAAAACAAGAAGGTTAAGGATTCTTAATTTCATATGTTTGTTTAGGAAAGGAAAAACAAAAGTGGATTTTAGCAGTTTTGCTAGTTTGATCTCAACGCTAATTGTCCGTTTATGGTTTAATTAGCACAGATACCTGCTAAAACATATGTTATTAACTGTATCAAATTCAATTTCCCTTGTTCAGAATCAAATTCATGTTTATTTGCATTTGCATATGTTGCCTCCATGTTTCTCAGTTGATTAGTATTTCCGTTACCCACAGCTTAAGACATATAAAGCTTCAGCATAAACGTGGAACGTTATGAACCAAAGTAGGCGGCACAAACATGATATGAGCCAAAAACGACACTTTCTCAATAGACTCAATGGATTCAAAAAAACATTAAAGAAATGCACGAGTAGAAATGTAATATATGCGCTTATGCATATCAATAAGCGTAAATGGTATTATATACGTACATATCTATTTTAAAAATAAGTGCATTCCACAGAGCCTCTACATTACCGATGGGGAAGACTCTGCATGCATGGTACCAGTCAAAAAGGGACCGCTAATTAAACACACAAGAACCCCAACCTCAGCATACCATACCCAAATTTACAGCTCTCTCTCTCTCTCTCAACAAAACAATGGTGGAAATCACTATTCCCAATTGAACATGCAAAGTGGGCTGATATGAATTTGATTCCTACTCAGTCAATTACTCGATCCAAAACATTAAGCAAAAAGCATACAACCACCAAATTGAAGATCGAATAAACACAACCATATCTTGACGCGCAGAGAAAACACGGAGAGGAAATTGAGAAAGTGGGATTCCACCTCCATTCACAAGCTGCCACGTGGCAGCACCCACCCCCGGGACTTGGATCCTCTCCGAATCCCCTCCACATGGGTCGTTCATAAAAAATCGTGTGGTTACAATTAAATGCTTTTTACGCAAAACGAAACTGCTTTATTTTTAAAAATATAAAAATTATTTAATTTTAGCCGCACGATTTTTGATGAACGGCCCTTGTGGCTTGATCCCCAGGATCTCCATGGAGTGGATCCGGAGAGGATCCAAGTCCCCCCCCCCCCCCCCCCCCCCCCACAACTCCCTTTCTTTTTCTCCCTTTCCCCGAGACTCTCTCTGCACTCACTCTCTCTCAACCAAGGTCTAAAATATTCATAATATTCCGATATTTTCATTGAAATTTTTCGTGTTTTTAGACTACCGATATTTCCATCGAAATTTCCGTATTTTTTAAATTTCTATATTTAAAAAAACACCAAGGGGATTCAAACCCCTCCCATTTTACTCCTTCAACACCTTGACCACCATATCACTTATATTTTTGTGAAAATATGCTAAAATATTTACATATTTTCTACACTCACAATATTTGCCAGCTCGCTATATAATCAACTTAAATCAGTTAAATCCATCATGCAATGCATTTCCTTCCATTTTTTTGTGATAAACTAATAGATAATTGACTAACTAAACATCCTGCAAAGTGTCAATAAAAATTTCCATGTTTTTCTTACAATTTCCGTGGTTTTTATATCGGGATATTATCAATATCGATAATATCCCGATATTTCCATCGAAATTTCCGTGTTTTTGGACTACCGATATTTCCGATATCATCGATATTTTAGACCTTGCTCTCAACTTTCACTCTCTCTCAAACCTCTCCCTCGCACTCTCCTTCCTGTGAAATCTTGTTCCTGGATTTTATTATTGTAAATTACGTATTTGGATTAACGAGATTTTATATTATTTTTGAAAATTTGTATTAATTTATCTGAATTTAGATTTTAATTAAACTAATTACGAAGTTTGAAGTTTGGTCAATAATCATTAAAAAATTTGTGGACCTTACGGATCATGCCAAGTATAATTGGATAGAGCTCGATCCTACGAGCGTGTAGGTTAAAACTGTTCGCAAATCGGAGTTGAAACGAAGAAATTAGAAGTGTTTTAGTTGTTAAAAAAAAAAAGAAAAAAAGAAACTGAAAGCTGCCAGATGGCAGCCGGAGAGAGTGAGGGAAAGCTCCATCTAATGGGAACGAGAACCAATCTAAAAAAGAAGGGGTGGGGGTGGGGGGTGGGGAGAGGGAACCAATGGGGGAGGAGAAAAGGAGGGAAATGAGGAAGGGGGAAACCAGGTGAACTGGGCGACCCGTTTCCCATCGCGACCCGGTTACCCGACGAGAATTCCGGCTGTTTTTCATCGTTTCTCCGGCGAATTTCACCAAGATATCACCTAGAAACTTTCCACCGACCTTCCCTCTCCATTTTACACCCAAGATTGACGGGGTTTTAGCCCCGTATCGCGAATGACGGAATCGTGAGTTCCGGGGACACCACGGCTGTGATCCACCACTCCGGCAACCTTCACCATCAATGACCACAACCAAAAGACTTCTCTTGAGTCCAGTAACAAAGCCCAAACAAGTTTGGAGGCGATGGAGTTGCAGATTTGATGGATTGGAGAACACCCATTTCTAGGGTTTCCAGCTGTCCAACGCTGATTTTAGGCGTTTCTCGGCTGAATTGGACTTTGGCTCAGGTATGAAAGTTCTTCCCTTTATTGTGCTCTACAATCCTGTAAAATTTGGTAATTTTTTGAGTTAGGTGAATTTTCCGGCTAGTCTGGGCAGTTGTCCGCCCCATGGCGGCGGTGCGTGGGCCGAGGACCCTCTTGACCCTTTTAAGCTAAATTTGATACCCCGATTCCATATGTGATGTTCTATTGAAAAAATCCCGTCATTTGAACATAGTTTTGTTAAAGGCCGCCACTTGATCATTATATGAATTGACGATCCAACCGTTGGATCAACACCAAACTTTAATACGTGATAGTATGTAATATTTGAAGACATTAGAAATTATCCGATCGGGATCTGATGTACGAATCTTGACGAATTGAATTTTTAAGTTTGAAAGACTAATTGTTGACCGCCGTGTAACTTCAGTATTTGGTGGAGATCCAACCGTTGGATCATTCCAAAATTTTAGGATATTGTTTTAGAAGATTAACGAGACTCTTGGGAAGTTATGAACCAAAAATCCAATGGGCAGATCTTCCTGACTCAATTACTTAGGTTGTCTTTGGTCAAAACGTTCGTAACTGTTCTTAAGTTCTAAAATTGGTACTACTAAAGACTAAGTAGAGACTAGTGGACTTGTATAGGTTGGTGGGCTATCCCAATTAACATATACCTCGATGTACGAGTGTAAGATGCATTATTGTGATATATTTATGTATTTAATTTCTTGTTAAAATAAATGAAATGTATGATTGCTAGTTTGGAAATATGAGATGAAACCTTGTTAAAAAGTATTCTGTAGTATTCATATGTTTGGATGAGTAGATATTCTGTAGTATTCATATATATATATATATATATATATATTTGAAATTGTGATTGCTCCAGGTAACAGTGGTACATGAATGGTCCCGCTTGATTAATCCGCATGGGGGACCATGTGCACCCTAGGGGTGGTCCCACCTGGTTAATCTGCATTAAGGGATCACACGCACTCTAGGGATGGTCCTGCCTAGTTAATCCGTATTGGGGGACCATGGGCATGCTAGGGGTGACTCCGCCTGGTTAATCTGCATTGGGGGGGTCACTGCCTACTCTGGTTACTTCCAAAGTTGGTTCCGCCTCGTTAATCCTCATTGGGAAACCATACTGTCTATGGGTTATGCCTGGTTACACCGCATAGAGCAACCCTAGAACCGCGTCTGGTTAATTCGCATTGGGCGATCCTTGTTACCTTGGTTTTGCCTAGTTAATCCGTATTGGGGAATTGTTTGCATACCACGGGTGACTCTGCTTAGTGAATCTGTATTGGGAAGTCACAATCTGCTGATCACATTAGATCCATAGGTGATTCCACCTGGTGAATCCGCATTGGGGGATCACGCTATCAGATTGATGCCTATCGTTTTGCCTGGTTATTCTGCATTGGGGAAACATACGCATTTTTAAGAGGTTTGGTTGAGTGGTCCGAAATCCCTCTTTTCATTCAGTTCCATTGAGTTTTCTGGAACTAGATCTCCAGAAATCTTTACGGTTTACCAGTATGCTCTGGCTCTAATTTTCAGCTTGTTTATGAACGAAAGAATTGATAATCTTTTTGAATGCATTTAGAAAGGACGATGGACATCTGGGTGATTACTACGAGTTTTTCAGTTTATTTATAATTTTCCATGGTTATGATGAAGTTGATTTGTTGGGTGATTAATATAGTTAAAGATTAATATTGTGCATATTGAATCAATGTTATTCGATATTGATTGTGATTTGCTGATGGATACTATGGAGATCTATAAGGTTGATGAATTGATGATTCTGGTTGTCATATGATTCCTTGTGTAGTATTGAATTCAATGATTTATGCTCTTCGAGTTCCATCTTTGATTCGTGAAATTGATTAATTGACATGATTGTGGAATGACGTTGGATATGATTGTTATTATTATGATTAGATTAGATGATCAATGTGACTTGACAATAATATTGTGTTTCGTTAGTTCTTTGATATGTTACATGCTATGGATTGAGGTATCACATTGAAAATGTAGTGAATTATATGATTAATGAAATGGAAATCTTGAATATCATGTGGGTTGTTATGAAGTCATGATTTTAGAGAATCATGCTTGTCGAGTTCCAATACTTGATGGAGGAATGCTATGCTATTTGTTTAGAACGTACTAAGATAAACTTAGGGATGCAGTGAAAGGTGAACTACGAATGGCTTGATCCTGTTCTAAGGTACGTAGGCAGTCTAATGAGGAGGTTAGGTGTAGCCATGAAATAAAAGAAAATTACTACGTGGTTGGATCATTGATTTGTTTTGGTCTTGTCTTGGAGACGAGACATGTTAAATAAATAGGGATGTGCTGGCATCACGTGTTGATATGGGACGTATGTCTGGATCGAGGCGTGACAAAACCACCGCTCCTAGGCTTGATTTCAGCAAGAGAATGGGCGGCCGCCCCTCCTTGCTCCTATGTAGATTCGCCACTGCACAGAGGTGTTATATGGTTAAAATTTTGTGATAGAAGAAATGATAAAATATTCTATAACATCAAGTGAAATAACGGACATGTGGTGTAATTTGTTCGTACTCATGCAGAATCGCTAGGCCCTCAAACACATAACCTAAGAGATATGGAAAGGGCAGTTGCCCACAGATACTCTACGCTTTAAGGGGGCGTTTGTTTGCCCTCACTAAAGGGTACTGGACTGGATTGGACTAAGGGTTAGTCCAGTCCCATGTTTGTTCCTGACAGGGACTAGGTTTAATGAGACTAGCTGGTCTTAGTGAAACCCCTCAAAATCATGGGACTAGCTAAGACTGTCCCCTTTCTCCTCATTTCTCCTCCTCGCCTTGCTCCTCGACCACTCACATTCGAAAGTCATTGGACTAGATGCTTTTCACAACCAATTTTCATATAAAATACCAAATTGAAGAAAAGATTAGAACAGACAAGGGAGAAAAAGATGGAGAAAAAGAGGGAGAGAATGAGGCGGTAAGGAAGGATTAAAGGGATAAAAAAATAGGATAAAAATAAAATATTAATAATTATGGATTAAATAATATAATATTAGAGTTTGTTAATTATCCTGCTTGTTAGTCCGACACTGCACCAAACGCTTCATTAAGCTAGTCTAGCTTAGTCTAGTCTAAGCCAGTACAGCTTAGTCCAGTCCGAGACAGTCCGGTGCAGCAAACGCACTCTAAAAGAAGACGCATGATTTTGGTTTTACAAACAATTGTACAAATGTTTCACTATAAACCCATGTTTTGTTTTTACCCTTGAGAGCCCATTTGTTCGACCAACTTAGAGCCCAAAAGCCATCAGTTCGTTCTCATTCATCTAGGGTAAGCAACATGTTTAAGGTTCTAAAAGTTGCTAGGCGCTAGTCGGGTGGCGGGCTGGGGTCTAGCGCCTAGGCGGCTAGGCAGGGCCTAGGTGGACTAGGCGGATTTAAGTAAATCAATCATATTTCGTATAAATAAGTGTCTGCTTATACTTGAAATATATATAATTTCATCATAAACTACAAAATAGAATGCATATATATTATGAAGTATTGAAACATAATGAAAACATGTGAAATAAGGATAAAATATGTGTTCATTTAAGTATGCAACAAGTATCTTACAATTTATTGGAAAAAAACAAAAAACAAAATGAAAGTTATCTATTTTCTGTCTAAGTGAGTTGCGACCTAGGCGAGTGTTTAGGCGGGACTAGGCAGGTGCCTAGGCGTTCTAGGCGGTGCCTCAACAGGTCTAGGCGCCTTTAGCATTAATCGGGGCGGCGGGCTGGGCCCTAGCGCCTAGGCAGGGATTTTTAGAACAGTGGTTTAAAGTTACTGAAAGCGGTTGCTGAAGGAGCTGCAATCTATCTTTCTTTTTATTATTAATTTTTTGATGATTGGACCCGTTCATAGATAAGCAACCATATGCAGAGTAAAATGTAGCAACCCTAAAGGACGTCATGTACCTCAATAACGACTTTTTAAGGTGTGAGAGAAGTAATTTGGAGTGTGTGAATATAATCTCTCTAAGTATAAACGTTGTCACTAGTAAGCCTAAGTCTCAAGGTTGGTTATGAAAAATAGATTGACAAGACTGATGTAGAAGTTAATTAAGCAGGTGAAAGGTAGGTCATGCACTCATGGCCGTCCATGCCAACGGGCCAAGGATAAGACCAAAAATAAGACAACATTGCAAAACTTGGATAAGCCAGTCAGTCTATTCTAGAGGACCAGATGGTACTCTCGAATAAAACCTCAAACCGGCATAAATCAAACTATTTCCATATTACGCAAAGGATAATGCTAGAAGATTAAAACTTTTAAACTAAGTTTGCAAATCAAATGATGTGGTTTTAGATGATTGAATTATTAATTAAGTGTCGATTAACGTATTTTTTTCATTGTGACCGAAAGACGGATGGTACACCACGTGTTTTTATATAAGTGGTGGGGAAATTTTATTTTTTAAGATATTAATTTTTTAACATACATATTTTACTATTTGTACACGTGGTGTACCAACCCATGTTCCTATCATATTGAAAATCTTTCGCTCCCTAACATTATCCTTATGCAAATATCGCGCAAAATCACATACATCTGTAAATCTTTGCCAATCTCATTTGGGGCAGTGCAAAATCCACACACATCCGCCGTAAGAATTAATCCTTACCTTATTAGCATTTTCTCTCTTTCTCCGCCTTTTCCTTTTGAGCCTTCTGCTTCTCCAATTTCTCCCTCTCCTTTTTCTTCACAAATAATTTTTTTTAACAAAACAGAACAAATTGATTCGATTGCAGAAAATCAATAAAATCAAAATATCGTTTTTTATCCGAACAAAAGATAATAACATAAGTACTGATTCAATCTGATTGATTTAAATTAGTATTAATAAAAAAAATTAAATATATATAAATAAATAAAAAAAAAAAACGGAGAGAGAGCTGCGGTTGCGGTTGCGGTTGCGTACCTGGATGTAGACATTCTCGGACTTTACCTTTGCCTCTGCTCAAGTAGCGAGTGGCTCCCCGAGAGGATTCCATAGAGCCAGTGATCAACGCTCGAGTTAGCACTACCAGGCTCTGACCAAATCTCATTGCCGCCATCGCTTTTGCTTTCTAGTTTGCCAGTTTGTTGCTACGGCTGATAGTAGTAGAGCAACTTCTACGGTGCAGTTTTATGGTTAACAACAAACGCAAATTTACACAAATAGCACCTGATCTTTTCTATTTTTCCATTTACCTTTCAGACTCGACACGATTACACTTGATAACGTTAAATATATATTTAATACAATTACCATCTCGACGTAATTCATATGAATGTACGTATTTAATACAATCAACATATGGTAATCGAGATAACATTTTGCATTGGATATATGTAAGTATTGTGGTCAAATCTTCAAATTTTCTCTTATAGATCATGTGGAATCGTCCACACAAGTAAAATGAAATTGAAAACAACCAACAAAAAAAAAACCTATCATTTTTCATTATCATATCATATATATGTTAAGAAAAATATAAACACGCGCTATATATTTTAAGTTTTTACACTCTTTTGTTTGATTCTAAGAGTTGTTTTCGTCTAATTAATTTAATTGAAGGCTAAAAAAAAGGTATGTGAAAAATTAAAAACGATGGGGTGTGTTATGATGAGGCCTCCAACATCTGCAATTGGCATTGAATTGAACAATATTTGACCTCACAAGTTGCTTTATGTATGTTAGGTTATCAAACTTAACATTATTGAGAAGGGAGGCTGAATGTAGATGGCATATATTGTCGAAATGTATGGGTAGTCAAAGTAATTTTATTAGTTTGGAGCTAAATGCACAAAGGTGAAAAAGTCCAAGTACCTATTTATGCAATTTTCTCATCCTCTCAGCTTGGAGAGATTTTCTCACACACCATTCACCACATGGCAGTCACTCATCGGATGGTTAGAGTTCTTTATGAACACATGGCGATATATTACTTGATAGTGACGCCATATGGACTAAACACTAGTTTCCGTGAGTCTCTCCAGCTAATGATGTCACTTGTATGATCGCATATAGGCATATTGGAGCAGCAAGTAACTTGTATTGAATGGGTGCACTGAAAACGTCACAATGCCCTGACCTATAAAATAATGTCATGTGTTTAAAATTTACACGCCATTTTTATTGAACCGAAGCTTTACGGTGCTGTGCCCTGACCAACTTGCCTAATTTTTTCCGATATATATTGACATTGGATTTGGCATATGCATATCCATCCAGATGCTGATAGTTTGTTCATCTCAGAAACAAATCCATGAGCCTTAGTATGATCTCAAAAGTGCAGAAAACTCTCATCTCTTCCTTTTACTTAATCTTACTCTTCATCTCCAAAGTGTATGGAGAAACCCAAAATATCTGCAAAGAATTCAAGTGTGGGGATAAAGGCCCAACTCTAGGTAAACTCAAAAAACAGGAAAATATATTTCTGATTCTGGTGTCTTAATCAATTTCTAAGACCCTGGAAATATTTACTCCAGGTTTAATTTGCAGGTGCATCCCTGGAATCATTAGTTGTATGACTACTTGTTGCAGCATATCAAGTATATAGCTCCGACATAAAAGAAAAAGAGAGTGACCTGATTAAAAATTGAAAGATTTTTGGAGGATTACAAGGCTCTCAAACCCAGCAGGTATTAAGAGGATTATAAATCAGTTCGTAGACAAGTTAGGCCTAGGAGCCTATATATGGAACTGTTTTTTAGGGGAAAGCTATCTTCTGTTGCTCCTCAATAGTTCTAAGGAATGAGAGATATTTCAGTCTGCCGAAATACGAGGCGGTCAATTATATGTTATTATACAATTGGAAGAGGAGATCGGGAAGAGACCATAAATAAAGTGGGAACAATGGGTCATATCAACCATGCTATTCCCTTGGTTGGCTTCTGCGTTGATGGATTTAGACGAGCTTTTATTCATTAGATCACCACATGATTTCATTTCATCAGCAGACAATAACAACAAATTTCTTGGTTGGGATAAGCTGCAAAATCTAGCCATTTGCCAAAGGAATTGAATATCTTCACCAAGGACGTGATCAACAAATCTTCCATTTGGCTTCCAATTACACTGATGCTCCAGCAAGTGGTAGACATTACGTTCAAGATTCTTAGGAAATTATAATGAGGAGGCTGAGTCCTCCACCACAGCTATAAACTGGTTGCACAGTTCAGAGTAGGCAGCATTTCAAATAGAAAAGGAGGATTCTCAGACGGAAAACTTTTTGAGGGTGAATTCCATGTTAGGGAAAGAAGGGACCTTACATGTGCTTATAAGTAATTAGGCTACTTTCATATTGCCAATTGATTTTGGAGAGAAACCTCAACTTTCTTCTAAAACTTCTGACCAAGAAATGGCTTTGATCGGATCATATTTATATATATTTTTATATCAAATTCACTCGTCTTTTCTTAGTTAGTTCGTTATATTTTGAACTATTTACGTTGATTTTGTATTTTATAGAATTTATCAAGCAAAGAAAATAAAAATAGAATAAATGAAGTGTTAAGTAATAATTTCGTCTAAACTATCTTACTTGTTGAATAGAACTTATCTTTTCAAAAATAATATATATATATATATATATATATTTTTTTTATTTAAATATATGTGTGTGTGAGATAGCTGGCAAGCATGCTCTCGGTGGAAGGCAAGGGAAATAATTGTGAAGGCGTGGTGAGTGGAGAGCCGCGGGCCTGAATAATAAAGAAGATAAAGGGCAGCGAGAGATATACAAAGGCAGAGAAGGCAAGCTGCCTTCCTGGCAGCGAGAGACACAAAGAATCAAGAGGAAGCTGCCTTGGTCACCGAGACAGAAAACGAGAGAAGCGGAGACTGGGGGGAGAGAGCAGCGAGGGCTGCCTTTGGCTCTCGGGAACCAGGAGCTCCTTGGAGAGTTGCGGTGCAGTCTTGCGGTGAAGCCGCCAACAGCAGCAGTGACGAGAGGACAGAAGCTGACCAGGGAGACTCGGGGGTGCAGAGAAGGCAGCGTTGAAATCAAACTCTGGCAGTTTTGAGAGCTGCGGTGAGAGCAGCAGGAACTAAAGGCAGCACGAAGCTGCCAGCTTGAAACGAAAAAGGAGGCTGCCATTTGTGAAGCTGCAAGGCAGCGAGTCAACGTCAGGCGCACAGAATTGCACAGAAGCACTCTCCTCTTTTGGTTTAATCTCTCCAAACTTATGTTTAATTTCTGTTTTTAATTTATAAATATGTGTAATTAATTTGTGTTGGCTAGAGGATAATTCAAAACCATGATTATATTTGTAGTATGAATTGATACCTTCAGTTGTGATTTCTGAGTTGTGATTTAATTTGCTTAACTGCTTGATTAATAACTTATTTATGTTTGTCGATTAAGAATGCATACTTAATTTACATACATGAATTTGATGCTAGAATATAAGTGAATTTCACCTAATCGTTATGAACTTATATTCATGAGTAGTGAAGGTTGCTAGTCACAATCGCGTTAAGTAAATTCCTGGCAAACGTATCATGCTGTTCATAGTTACGAATGCCTTGTCAACACTTATGATTTTCATAGAACATAATGATCTTTAATCGTATCTCTATTGTGCTTTTCACGTAGGGAACTTTTGGGGAATAATTTGAGTTGTTGTATGCTGTTCATCCAATTCAATAACATAAGGAAAATCTGAAAGTTAATTTAAGCGTACCTAATTAATTTGGGGTGTTGAGATTTACAACTTAATGAAAGAACAACTGAAGGTCAATTTAGATTGCATATGTGTCATGTGTAGAGAAGAACCCTCTAGCCAGTCCGTCACCTATCCGTTCACTTTTATTTTATGTTTTTGTCAATTCTGTAATTTATTTAAGTTTAAATTACTTCTCATCAAACCCCCCCCCCCCCATTATTAAATTATATTATTTAGTTAGTTTTTATTATTTTTAATCTTTTAATTTAATTTCCGTCCATTTTAATTTCCTAGTGTTTAATTTAAATTGTTTTCATTATTTTGAGTCATTTTAAGTGTGTTTCGAGTTTTTAGCTTAGTTTGTGTTTTTTAGAATCTTGAGTTGTTTTGAGTCTTTTGATTTGTTTTAGTTTATTTGTTAGTTTTATTTTGAGTTATTCTAGTTAAGTGTTTTGATTTTAGTTTAGTGTTTTAAACTTTGTTTTTACGTTTTTAAATTAATTTAGAGTAGATTAGCAATCCCTCCTAATCCCCGGCCTAGAACGATACCCTACTTACATCTTTACTACAACTGTCAAAAAGAGGGTTAAATTTGTGCGGTTTTAAAATCCCGTCAAATTTTTGGCGCCGTTGCCGGGGATTAGTAACTTTGCTAATCCCTTTATTTTTGTTTGTGTTTATTTTTATATTTGTGTTTTTATTTATATTTGTGTTTATGTTTATATTTGTGTTTGTGTGTGAAGCATATTGGCAGCCATATGAGTAGTTCTATTCAAGACCTATGCAGCCACCACAACCTCATATGCAATATGCTCAATCAAACTCAGGTTCGTCAATAGATTATGATCAAATCCTTAATGAATTAAACTCTTTGGTGCAGGGGTCACAAAATCAAGCTAAGGAGACTCACCAAGGAGAATATTGGCAGCCGTATGATGAGTTATATACAACACCACCACAGCCTCCATCACAATCTGCCCAATTCAATTCAGGTACATCTGTGGATAATGATAATATTATTCAATTACTCATCTCTTTGAACCAGGAAGTAGAAAATCAAACCAAGGAGATGGGAGAATTGAATAATCAAATGGGGCAGATTGTGGAAGTCAAGGCACAGATTCAAGAGCAACGTGAACTTTCCAACTCTACATTTGCAAATTCAAAGAGAGAAGTGGAAATCGATGAAGCCACAACTGTGGAAGGTGAGATGGAAGATGAGGCTATGCAGGAAACAAAGGCCCAAGAAATTGAGTTTGATGACACGGGACAGGCCACAACCATCACAGTAAACCTGGCCCAGTTCAAAGTCCCGGAGATATCCAAAAACGTAGTTTTTGTAATTGAGTTTGTGTCGGAGAAAGACAGTAAGCCATCTTCTCCAATTTTTATTTTTATTTTATTTTATACTAACATTTTTCTCATTTTAATGATTCAGGCGCCCACTCTTGAATTAAGACCACTGCCGAATCATTTCAAGTATCACCTCCCATTGAAAGATAAATTTCATGCTTTGGAGCAGAGGGGAGTCTAAAGGAAAGAATCGTCCGGCTAAAGACGTTAAATCAAGCGCTTCTTGGGAGGCAACCTAAGCATTCAACGAAGGGAGACTTTGAAATTGCTCAACAAATCAGATTTGCATTCTTACACCCTTCTTTTCACTACTTTCATTTTGTTTTGCTTAGTTAATTTTGTTATTTGGTTGATTTTTGTTTAGTTTGTGTTTAAATAAATTAAGGGCAATGTTTATTTTTAGTGCGGATAAACAAAGTCTTTTTGCATTAATTTACATATTTTGATTTACATATTTTATATTGCTTAAAATAAACTTGAAAATAATAATAATAATAATAATTATAATAACAATATTAGTAATATATATATATATATTTAAATAAAAATAAAAGCAAATTTTTTTTACAATAATGCGAAAAACTAATAGCAATCATTGGTCATTGGTCAGGTGGCGCCGCAGAAGTCGACGGAGCTCCGGGAAGACGAAGTGCCAGAGTTGGAATCTCCGGAGCCGGAACACTTGGTGTTGCTCCAGAGGACGAAGGCAACATAAACCTCGGGAGTAATGCCATGAACCTTTCATGATCACTCTGGATCCGACCGTCCGACTCCTGCAGCTGGTCCAGCTTCCTCTTCATGCTGGTCGAGTAACTAGTTGCAAGCATGTGCAACTCCTTGTTCTCGTGCCTGAGTCCTCTGACTTCCTGCCGAAGACTTGCCACCTCCGCCATCAGCGACTCCACCTGACGAGTTCGGGCAAGCAGGCGCTGGCCCATGTTTGAAACTGAGCCCGCACTTTGGACGCTGAGAGCTAGCGATTCTTGAACAGCCAGCTCGTCCGACCGCTTGTATAGCATCCTATTGTCCCTTGGAGTGAGCAGATTTCTGGCAATCACCGTAGCGGTGATTTCATTCCTCATCATTGTGTCCCCGACTGTAAGAGGACCATTGGGGGATATGAAAGACGGATTCCAAATGTTGTTCGGAGAAGACGAGTCATCGTCTTCCCCGACATTCAAGTTTAGGCGACGGTCGGAAGGGCAAGACATTTTTAGAGGGGGTTGAGGAAGAAAAGAGTTCAGAAAGATTAAGATTGCTGATGCGGAAGAAGAGTTCGGAAAGATTAAGATTGATGAAGCAGAAGAAGAGAGCGGAAGGAGTAAGATTGCAGAAGTGCAGAAGGGAGTGTTTGAGGAAGGGAGTTCAAGTGTGATGTGAAGCAGAATTAGCGCCTCTATAAAAAGAAGCAAATCAAAGAGGCGCCCGCTCCTCAGAGATCAAAGAGGCGCTCCTCGGAGATCAAAGCTGGACGCTCCTTTCTCGAGAGCCGTTTCCTTTCTCAAAAGTCGGAATTGCTCAGACATCACGAGGCGTTCTGTTTTTCCAATTTTGTCGTGACTCATCACGTGCAGCTTAGAGCGTTGCGAAAACCACGAGCTGAACCCGGATTTGAACCCCGGTTTTCAAAAGATCATCATTCCAGTTTGTCGTCACTCGTCGCATGCGCAGTCAGCCTCGCGGAAATTACGAACGCTTTGTCAGAAAGCGCGTAACGGGCACTATTCATTCATCCACCGGCTGCCGACAAATAGTGCGGGAATAGTTCCGGTTGAGGAAGAAAAATTTCTATAAGTCTCAACCTTCGCCTTCCACATCAAAGGCACACCTTCACATCCTCTCAACCTCTCTTCATCTGACACGCCCCGACCCGAAGTCCTGTAGACCTCGGGCGGATCGCGTGCTGGCCGACACCCGAAGGGTGACGAAAGCCATTTAGAGGGTATAAAACGAGAATTTAGAATTTAAATTACACATTAAATAGATATTTCAGGAACGTGTTCAGAACATACATCTAATTTGAATTAATACAAGAAGGAATATAAAGTCGAATACACAGAGAAATAGGTCCTACGCCGAGAGGACTCGAAGATGCCAGTGCAGAAGCGCCTCGACGCCGGGATTGTGTGCCTCGAAACTAGGCCCTGAAGGGGGCGCAAAACAAAGGTGAGTGGACCAATTTGATATACATATAAGAAAACAGTTATCGACGTACTATCCCCCAAGTTTTATGAAAACACAATTATATCATGATAAACATAGGTTTTCTAAACCTAGAATGCCGTGCAACATCTCATGCCCTAACTCATCATGCAATATCTCAATTCATAATTCGCATATTATAATCATATTCATAGAGAAATAATCGCTAGTGAATGTCCAATATAAACGCTTCAGGCCCCATGCCAGCTCCCCGTCCCTGAGCATACAGTCAGAGGAAACCACACTGCAGGCCCAATGCCAGCTTCCCGTCCCTGTACTCGAAAGTCAGAGGTAACACACTCCAGGCCCTATGCCAGCACCATAATCGTCGCCCGGGATGGACCGGAACCCTATCCCTACATCCCGTAGCGGAAGTGGACCTAAACCGTTGTCCGGGATGGACCGGAACCTTATCCCTACATCCCGTCGCGGTAATATCATAACTATCGCACATACATTTATACACGAGTATCGTCATGCACTATTCATATACTATCATGCTTTTCATACATGCAATTCTACAATTAAAACATGTATTTTTAGAAGGGGTCCACTCACAGTACTTAGCCGTCCAACGCTGCGCTGCTAGCGAATCTAGAACAATCCCAAAAGTTGCCCCTAAGCACATAAAGGGTACAACTCAGTCAAACTCTGTTTTAACGATTTAATTTGGGAAAACGGACCTCAAAAACGGGTCCAGGACGTCGAAATTAGCCTAGGAGGGGTCCCGAACGGAACCCGAAAAAGTCAACCGAGAAAGTCAACGTTGACCGTTGACTAGTCAAAGTCAACGGTCAACGGTCAAAGTCAACCGTTGACCGGGTCAACGGTCAACCGGGTCGGGTCAACGGGTCAGTCAACGGGTCGGTCAAAGTCCACGGGTCAACCGGGTCGGGTCGGGTCAGGGTCCACGGGTTGGATCCGGGTTTGGGCTAGGGTTTGGGGGGTCTGACCCATTAGGGTCTTGGGTTTGGGCTAGGGTTAGCCCAAAGGGGTTTCTGGGCTTAGGGGATACGGGCCTGGGGCCCTGATTCAAAGAACCCAAAAGGGTTTTGGGTTAAATAGGTCCGGGCTTAAAGCCCTTAATAAAACCGGCCCAAGGGCCCAAATTGAAGGAACCCAAGGGTTCCTTGGGTCTCAGTTACACGGGCCAAAGGCCCTAATTTCCTTCGGCCCAAGGCCTTAATAATTAATAAACATAAAAATAAAAAGGCAACGGGCCACCCTACTGGGCTGGGTCTTAAACGGGCCTAAAGCCCGAAGTTCTAAAACGGCCCGAAGGCCTAATTACAATTTAAAATAAAAACTAAATTAAAATGAGTTGGGCTGGGGTTTTGGGCTTGCGGGCCTAAGGCCCGAGGGGTTCTGGGTTCGGGGGAAAAAGGCCCAAAGGCCTGGGTGCGCCGGAGAAGAACACCGGAGCTTCTCAGCTCCGGCCGACCGTCACACTTAGATCTAGGGTTCAATCTATACATCAACAAGAAGAGCAGAGGAAGGGGAAGAGGTTTATACCCTTGGATTCGCCGAGAGACGACCGGAGACGGTCGGAAAGTTCCATGAAGTTCACTGGTTCGCCGGAGAATGGGTGTGTTCACCCCGAGCCTCGATTCGACCTAAAACTCAGAACAAATTCACCAATTTATTTCTAAATTCTAACCCAAACACGAATTGGGTGAAAGAGGGGAAGATTTGGGGCTTACCTCGTCGGGAAAATTCGAAGGGGACGCCGGGAGTTCTCTGGGTCTTCTCCGTTTGTCACGGTGGCGCTGCGCGGGAGGGAGAGAGAGACGAGACGAGAGAGAGGGCGAGGGTGCGAGTGTGGGTGCGTCCGTGATGGTGAGATCGAGCGAGGGAGATGAGGGAGAGTGAGAGGGTTACGGGAGGGTGCAGAGAGACAGAGGGAGTTCGAGGGAGATGAGAGACAGAAGAGAGGGGGAGCTCGGGGAACCAACCCGGGTGGGCCCAGCGGGCTCACCATTTAAGAACCCAAAACAATTTTAAATTAAAAAGGGTTTGAGGACTAAATTGAGGGTTTATAAAACTTTTTGGGATTAAAATGAATAATAGAAAACATTTTGGGGATTAATTTATAGGTTTTAAAATAACTCGAGGGGCGGGCGTGTCATCATCTATTTCTCTCTTCATCTCCGATAATGTCTTCCCAAAGAAAGCTTTCGAGTTACTCAGTGTTCTTCATCCCTTGGATCACCCTAGAAAACAAATCATCCAGAGCAAAAGTATTTCATATCAAAAAGGTTAAAAGCAAAAGTATCTCATATCATGCTTTCTCCTCACTTTAATCTGAAGAACATGGAGAAAGTGAGATCCTGATTGCTTACCTAGTTTTGCTCTCGAGTACTCATCTCAGACCCCTCCCAGCCCACTTCAAAAATAAACCTGTGTAGAGGTGCTTCTTCAAAAGCAAAAGTACCTCACAGACGAAGCAGGAGGAGTCTGAGTTGCTTCGAAGAGCAGATGAGTCTGGGTTGATCCAAGAGTTCAAGAAGATGCCACACCTGCGTGGAGACCGGACTACTTGAAGCATGTGGAGACAACGTGCTGATTCATCCTCAACTAAGCTGAGGAGCACTTGCAAGAAAGAAGGCCCATCCAGTTCAAGATGAAAGTTGTGGAAAATCAACAATCATGACCAATGATCGCCTATTAGTTCTATTCGTTGTCTTTTATTTTCATTTTCTATTTTTCGTTTGCATTTTTCTAATTTTTCTTGCGTGCTTAACTGATTTATTTCTTTTCTTTGCAGGAACGTTTGGTTATTTTCTCCCTTAAAGTTGATTGCAGAATTTAAGCTTGGGGGTCATCGCTTGATTTTTCTGCAAATTAGGGAAGTTTTCAGTCCTTTTGCTTTATTTTGTTTCTTTTCATTTAGTAATTTTATTTTTATTTTTATTTTTATATTTATTTTGCATACTAATGTTTTCTGACATTGGGGACAATGTCTAGTTTAAGTGTGGGGGTATCAAGTATAAAAAAAATGACCAAATTGAAAATTTTTGTACCTTCGACTTTGAACTGGTTTCATTTGTTTCCATGTTATTGCTTTTTGTTTTCTTAATTAGTTTTGTTTTATTTAATTTTTCGAAAAAAATTTAAAAATCCAAAAATATTGTCTTGTTTTCCTTATTGTTTTAAATTAGATTTTTGTTAGTTTCCCGACCCAATGATATAATTGGATTAAATTTGAACCATGATTATCAAGAACTTAGTTAACATGTGTTGTATGAAATTCCTTATTCTCTTGTTAGTATTGTACATGTTTGATCATCTTTAAAATAAAAAAAAAACCCAAATGCACATAGCCTTGTTGATGTGAAACTAAAGCATGACTTAAAGCCTCATATGTGAATCTAGTGACCATATACATCCTATGTGAGTTTTTGAGCCTATTGAAAGTGTGTGCATTTTTCATACACTCCTATTCTTTCATATGTGATGAACTTATGTGAGATACATCTCTAGAACTTGCGTAACGATCTTTCGAAATATTTGTCATTGATTGCATGAACTTGAAAATGATAGAGGCATTAGGTTTACCACCATGGCCCAAATAAACATGTTTCCCAAAGAAAAATGATTATCATTAGATTGCCAATTTGAGCCGTATATGTGAGCCTTTTATTTCTTATCACCAGATATGTCTACCCTTATACCTCAAACATGTTTCCTTACCCTTTCCAAGCGAGCAATTTGAGACTGTCTTATGAGAAATGTTTGTGAAGTACTTGGAAGGAGTTTGGCAAAAGAATAAGTGTGGGGGTATCTCATGTTTGTATAATTTAAAAAAAAAAAAAAAGAGAATAGAAGAAAAGAAAGAAAAAAAAAGAGAAAGATTGTATTCGAAGAAAATAAAAAAGTTTCTAAAGTTTCAGTTTAAGGGTGTGGTTGGAAGTGCTAGAATAATCACTGGAGAACTTGAGTTCTTATAAATCTCAACTAAAAGAATTGCTTGCAATGTAGCTTGGAACTTGTGTTTTCCTATTCTTTCGTTTCAATAGCCCTATCCCTAAGCCTCATTCCATCCAATAAAAGTCCTCTTGATTTAAGTTTTGCAATTATGATTGTGGAGAAGTGATCTTTATGCAAGCTTATGGTAGAACTTTCACATTTGTTTCTTTGAGCAAAACACATTAAAACTAAACACATGTGTGATTGAGTACATATCTCGTGAGAAGGTTGCTGGTTTGCATATGGTGATTTTAAAAATAAAAACTTGAAATTGCATTAGCATGGCTATCTCACACACTACACTTCAAGGATGATTTAAAGATTACTGCTAATATTTGAATAAGGAAGATGGACTTGGATTAGCTTGTTTAGTGTAGTTATGGTTCTTGATGATTTATGTGCTCGAAGGAAATTCTATGAGGGTCACATAGGGGGAAGCTAATGTTTTTCATGTTATTACTTTTTCTGGTTTTCTTTGTTTTGCTCGAGGACTAGCAAAAGCTAAGTGTGGGGGTATTTGATCGGATCATATTTATATATATTTTTATATCAAATTCACTCGTCTTTTCTTAGTTAGTTCGTTATATTTTGAGCTATTTACGTTGATTTTGTATTTTATAGAATTTATCAAGCAAAGAAAATAAAAATAGAATAAATGAAGTGTTAAGTAATAATTTCGTCTAAACTATCTTGCTTGTTGAATAGAACTTATCTTTTGAAAAATAATATATATATATATATATATATATTTTTTTTTTTATTTTTTTTTATTTTATTTAAATATATTGTGTGTGTGATAGTTGGCAAGCATGCTCTCGGTGGAAGGCAGGGGAAATAATTGTGAAGGCGTGGTGAGTGGAGAGCCGCGGGCCTGAATAATAAAGAAGATAAAGGGCAGCGAGAGATATACAAAGGCAGAAAAGGCAAGCTGCCTTCCTGGCAGCGAGAGACACAAAGAATCAAGAGGAAGCTGCCTTGGTCACCGAGACAGAAAACGAGAGAAGCGGAGACTGGGGGGAGAGAGCAGCGAGGGCTGCCTTTGGCTCTCGGGAACCAGGAGCTCCTTGGAGAGCTGCGGTGCAGTCTTGCGGTGAAGCCGCCAACAGCAGCAGTGACGAGAGGACAGAAGCTGACCAGGGAGACTCGGGGGTGCAAAGAAGGCAGCGTTGAAATCAAACTCTGGCAGTTTTGAGAGTTGCGGTGAGAGCAGCAGGAACCAAAGGCAGCATGAAGCTGCCAGCTTGAAACGAAAAATGAGGCTGCCATTTGTGAAGCTGCAAGGCAGCGAGTCAACGTCAGGCGCACAGAATTGCACAGAAGCACTCTCCTCTTTTGGTTTAATCTCTCCAAACTTATGTTTAATTTCTGTTTTTAATTTATAAATATGTGTAATTAATTTGTGTTGGCTAGAGGATAATTCAAAACCATGATTATATTTGTAGTATGAATTGATACCTTCAGTTGTGATTTCTGAGTTGTGATTTAATTTGCTTAACTGCTTGATTAATAACTTATTTATGTTTGTCGATTAAGAATGCATACTTAATTTACATACATGAATTTGATGCTAGAATATAAGTGAATTTCACCTAATCGTTATGAACTTATATTCATGAGTAGTGAAGGTTGCTAGTCACAATCGCGTTAAGTAAATTCCTGGCAAACGTATCATGCTGTTCATAGTTACGAATGCCTTGTCAACACTTATGATTTTCATAGAACATAATGATCTTTAATCGTATCTCTATTGTGCTTTTCACGTAGGGAACTTTTGGGGAATAATTTGAGTTGTTGTATGCTGTTCATCCAATTCAATAACATAAAGAAAATCTGAAAGTTAATTTAAGCGTACCTAATTAATTTGGGGTGTTGAGATTTACAACTTAATGAAAGAACAACTGAAGGTCAATTTAGATTGCATATGTGTCATGTGTAGAGAAGAACCCTCTAGCCAGTCCGTCACCTATCCGTTCACTTTTATTTTATGTTTTTGTCAATTCTGTAATTTATTTAAGTTTAAATTACTTCTCATCAAACCCCCCCCCCCCAATTATTAAATTATATTATTTAGTTAGTTTTTATTATTTTTAATCTTTTAATTTAATTTCCGTCCATTTTAATTTCCTAGTGTTTAATTTAAATTGTTTTCATTATTTTGAGTCATTTTAAGTGTGTTTCGAGTTTTTAGCTTAGTTTGTGTTTTTTAGAATCTTGAGTTGTTTTGAGTCTTTTGATTTGTTTTAGTTTATTTGTTAGTTTTATTTTGAGTTATTCTAGTTAAGTGTTTTGATTTTAGTTTAGTGTTTTAAACTTTGTTTTTACGTTTTTAAATTAATTTAGAGTAGATTAGCAATCCCTCCTAATCTCCGGCCTAGAACGATACCCTACTTACATCTTTACTACAACTGTCAAAAAGAGGGTTAAATTTGTGCGGTTTTAAAATCCCGTCAGGCTTGGCAAACTAAAAGCTTTCAAATATTGCCACTTAGTTCCTTTTCACTTGTAAGTGAGAGCTCTTAGGTTCGAATCGTGTAGATGGCAAATTTGATACCAAATTAAGTTGGCCATTGTGTGGCTTAGTTGAACCCTCTCCTTATATCGTTGTATTCACAGAAAAGAAAAAAAAATTTGAGTATTCACCAGGGAGGTCCCTCCCTCCACTGACTGTTACTGGAGCTGTGTAAGTGTAGCCGGCATGAGTCCATGAGAACCAGAATTACCAGCACGAGCGAACAATCATCACAAATAATAATTTCTTGGAACAAAAATTAGAAAATATCGTCTTCATGAATCATACAACAGTGTCCTCCATGAAATATGTTATTTATCCTTGGAATCATGAAAATATGTCCTGCTAAACGACATATTAAAAATCACTGAAAGGGACATTCAATGTACATGCACACAGTACTACTACAAAACCAGAAACATTGCATTTAGATTCAAACTGACAGAGTCCATCCTAGTTGCGTGTCTTCACCTACCCGTCAAAGATGATGTTAACTCCGCCTTGGAATATGTTGGATTCAGATGACCATTAGAAGCACCTACGGGCATCTCTTGTGGATATAGAAGAGGCTCCGGAGGCATTCGAAGTAATCCAACATCTCCTTCGAGCATCTGTAGGACTTCCTTCATTGACGGTCGATCGCTTGGCTTCAATTGTATACACCACAAGGCGGTTATAATCATTTTTCTTATTAATAGTTTTTCCTCCTCTACAACTTCTCCCACCCCGAAGTCCTTTCCTTCATTATATTGATTGTAAACCCATGAAGGGAAGTAAAGTTGACTTGAATGCTCTGCCAATGCATTCAAATTCTTCCTTCGGCTTGCCATTTCCATCAACAACATTCCAAAACTATAAACATCCGCTTTAAATGAAACACCACCAATATTCTTGTAGAATAGCTCAGGAGCCATGTATCCCATTGTACCCCTTGCTGCTGTTAGAAACACAATACTATTGTCTACCGGGTATAATTTTGCAAGCCCAAAGTCAGAAATCTTCGGTACAAAATTCTCATCAAGAAGAATGTTGTGAGGCTTGATGTCAAAATGTAATATTTGCATGTCACAACCTTCATGTAGATATTTGATCCCTCGAGCCACTCCAAGGGAAATCTCAAATACTGTTTGGCAACTTAAGGGCATATTTCCTTCTTTGGAGTAAATGTATTTATCAAGAGATCCATTGATCATGAAATCATATACCAAAGCGCGCTTTGTTCCCTCAACACAATAACCAACAAGCTGAACAACATTAACATGGTGAATCCTCCCAATAGTATCTACCTCACTGACGAAATCTTGCCCATTGCCTTTGGGCTTATCCAACATCTTAATTGCCCCAAAACGTCCACTGCGTAACCTTGCTTTAAAAACAGATCCATAGCCTCCTTCACCAAGTTTTTCTTTAAATTTGTTAGACATCTTCTTAATGTTCGAGTATGAGTACCTTATTGGCACTAAATTCTTTTCACCATGCAAAAATTCTTCTATGGAGCTGTACATTGACAAATGTCTTCTTTTCCATGTATAGACCAAAAACGCAAACACAAATGGTGTCCCAAATAGAAATCTTGCCACAAGAAATAGTCCTGAAGGTTGGAGTAAATCACCAAAAGCATCATGAGAAAAAAAATTGACTTGTTGCCTTGGATCAAATTATATGCACAATATCGGGTAATCATATATATTAGCAAAGATCTTACCGAAACAAAGGAGCAATAAATTTCCAAAATCTGCATTCAGAACAGAATGAAGGATAAATCAAACTAGAATAGAGTCTGCATTGTGTGAAGTGAATATTGTGAAAGAGCATCAAATATCCAAGAAATGCAGCAAAAGCTTGACAAAATCAAGAGAATTAACTAGCTAGTTTTGAAAGTGCAAAACATAAACATAGTATATAGTATCAACAACTTTGAAGCTCACCCGAATCGATCCTTGTTTATTGCTTATCATTGACCAATGATTAACCTTCAACAGCTTATGAATTTTCTTTTACATAATTATTAATTAGTGAAATCCCCTCAACATTTGCCACCTGTCTGGTTATAGCTAATTCATAGGATACGCTTATAGGTGGGGTTTCAGTTTATTTAGAAATTTTAGATGGGACAGCCCTTTGTTTTTTTTTTTTATAAAGGATAATGCTAGGGATGTTATAGATATTATATTAAAATGTGATTGTTAAATCCTCGATAGATTTGATTACTTATTCTCTTCCTATTAGGATTGTATTTCCTTGGAGGACAACGATTCTTCTGCTCCCTTATTACAATAAATAATGGCAATGCGTAGGGGAATAACACAACCCTTGCTACACACATCTTTATCTTTCACCCTCTACCGCGGCCCCTCTTTATTCATCTTCAATCAAGGGAGTATTACGTTTCAAATATTCTTAATTGATTAAATTTTGATTTTATTGAATTCATATACTTTTATTGATTCAATTTATTTTTCTTGTGTTGAACCTGATATAAGCTTTAAAGATGGAAAGTTGAAATCTGAAGAAAGAATTTCTACAAACCCATTCACAATATCATCATGCAATCAAGTTTTCCCAAAACAACGGTTTTTTATATTGATATTTTTGCAGCTGTAATATCATGAACATTCACCATAATGCATGACCCAATTTTACTTTTTACGAATTTTAGATTCTACATAAATTGTATATGCATTATATTCATAATTGTTACAATTATGTGATTTGATATTGTGATTTAAAATTATATTGCATTGAATTATGAATTAAAAAAATACACAAATTAGGGTTTTTTCCCTAAACACAAGCGAGCAGCAGCCCTGAGCTGCTAAGCTGCAGCAAACAGCCTGCGCAGCTGAAACCGAGCCACGACCTACGAGTCGTGAACCAAGCCGGAGCCCTCGGTCTATTGGTCTTAAGATAAAGCATTGTTTGGATGGAATCCTAGTACATCAATCAAACTACACCCAAAAGATGTTGCATCATTTTTATGAGGATAAAACTAAGCCTTTGAGTACTTCTATGATTGTTTGGTCGCTAGATGCAAAACGAGATCCCTACCGTCCTAAGGAGGATGAAGAAGAGATTTTGAAACTCGAAGTTCCTTATTTAAGTGCGATAGGCACTTTATTGTATTTAGCTCAATACACTAGACCTGACATCACCTTTGCTGTCAATCTTTTTGCAAGATACAGTAATGCACTGACATGCACACACTGGACTGGTGTTAAAGACATCTTCCACTACCTCAAATGTATGACGAATTTGGGTTTGTTCTATCCCTACAAATTCTTGAGATGTGCCGCAACCCTTTTCGGTTCTCAAGTCGATTCCTGCCTTGTTGGTTATGCTAATGATGGGTACTTATATGACCCATACAAGATGCACCTCAAACGCGTTATGTCTTTACCATTAGAGATACTGCAATATCTTAGAGTTCAACCAAACAGACCTTAGTTGTCACTTTTTCAAACCATGCTCAAATACTCACCTTACATGAAGCTAATAGGAATGCTTCTGGCTAAGAGCAGTAGTGGGCCATATTCGAAGCACTTGCGATCTTTACCCCATCATTGATGTCCCTACGACGATCTATGAAGATAACATAGCATGCATCGAACAACTTAAGAAGGGTTATATCAAAGGAGACAACACCAAGCACATTGGGCCAAAGTTTTTCTTTTCACATCAACAACAAGAGCATCAAAATGTTGAAGTCAAGCAAATCCATTCCCAAGACAAACTGTCCAACCCTTTGCCAAATCATTGTTGAGGACGACGTTTCAGAAGCTTGTTCAAAGAATAGGTATGCATAAACTTTCTGAGTTGTAACATTGTTAGTTCTCTTTGGAATTATGTCAAACTCAAGGGGACTATCCCAAAGTATACTCATTTGATCTTAATGTAGTATACTCGTTTAATCTTAATTTTCTTTTTTATATGATTAGGACCATTTTTTCCTTTGGGTTTTTGCTACCTAACAAGGTTTTGATAAGGCACTGATCCCATGTTGATTATATCCCTAATGTACATTCCATAGACGTTTCATTTGACTTTTCACTTTCTCACACACTTTTCCTTAGACTTTGGTTTTTCTCCCACCTCGGGTTTTACCATAGCCATTGGGTTTTTGTGAGACTTAATTCCATATGCAAGTTCCTTTGTTTGAGACTAGCGTGTTCCCAGAACCAGTGCCGATAAGTCAACTTCCTTAACTATACCAGATGAGGATTCTACTTGAGTATTTACACATTTAAAGGGGGGGTGTTATAGATATTATACTAAAGTATGATTGTGTAAATCCTATATAGATTTGATTACTAATTATTCTTTCCCTATTAGGACTGTATTTCCTTGGAGGACAAAGATTCTTATCCTCCCTTATTACTCTAAATAAAGGCACTGCATAGGGGGAATAACACAACGCATACTACACATCTCTTTCTTTCTCTCTCTCTGCCGCACCCCCTATCTCTCCCTTGTCAGATTAAATGAGCCACAACAAGGGAGACCAAATTTTTATAAAAATTGGCAAACCAAATGACGTGTCACCAATAAGAAATAAGCACGTTAATCAATACTTGAGTAACAATCTAATCTTCAATATCCACATCATTTGGTATAGAAATTTGGTTCCCCTAGCATTACCCTAAAAACAAGTATATAAAATAAATTTTTGTATTAATGAGTGTTTAGGGTTACAATCTATGTGTAGCTATTCTTTAGAGAATATCCCTCTTATTCAATCTCTAAATTAGAATACGATTCATGGTAGTTGAATTTGGGTTTGGTTGTGTTTGTGTGATTGGATTTGTGTTTGGTTGTGGTTGTGTCAAGAATTTGGTATTAGATTGCCTACGTACCCTTTACGGGATCAAACCAACGTGGTTTTAAATTACAAACTTGGATGCGGCTTTGTGCCGTTTGGGATTTGTAGCTTCTTTATGCCCTTTTGACTAGTTTAGTAATTAACAAGAATTTGACCCATTAATTTGAAGTGATTTGCATCCACTAATTTGACATCTCAAAAGTTATCTCATGCTTTTTTATTTTAAACCGCTTTGACCTGGTGTGCCTTTACCTTACCATTGGATCCCTTCCTTGCCTTAGAGCCTGATATTTATAGGTCCTCTCCATGTCTTAATTGAGGCTTGATTTGGTATTGATTTAAGCCACATAAATTACTTTGGCAATTAGACCAAATTATTTTGGTCGATGAAAGAACCAAGACTTGATTCGGATTTGATTCGTGTGCCAAATAACTTTAATTGACGAAAGAACTGAATCTTGATTTGGACTTGATTCGTGTTCGATTTGATTTAATCAAATAATCAATTAGCTTTAGCTCGTGCATGCAAGGAATGTTTGATGCCTAGAGCTCTAGGCATGAACTTGCCTTTGAGTTGGCATTATAAGGAAGCAAAGATGACTTGTTTGATGGATCCTTATATATGGGTGAGCATCTTTCATTGATTCTTCCCAACATACTGATATCCACTTCACACGTAATATTTCAAAAGAACAAGTTAGTCATCTCATTAGCTTCCCTGAGGGCAAAAAAGCTCATAACTCGCTCTAAGTGGTGAAGTTGATGGACGATTGATTCTTGAGGCAAACTCCATGTCATTCAAGTGGAAACTTCGTTAGAACAGTGTATGGGGTTGAGAATGCCCTCGACTTGCTTTGTAACGACCCATCCCCTAACTTTATAGGATTAGGAACGTTGATGATGTTTTAGTAATTTCACGCTGGTTGGGATATTTATTTTATGTTTGTTTTTATGTGCTTATTTTGTGTGCCATGTGGGACCCACACCCCACTCAAACTTTCACTTTATCTTGCCCTGTGTCCCTTCCCCCATCCCCCTAAAACTCTCGGTTATCTCTCATTTTAGCTCTCCTGACTCCCTCTTCTCTACAGTATGGTCGACGACACCACTAAACCACCATCACCATCTGAATCTTGTTGTCTCGACCCCAACCCAAGGTATTAGAACTCTGACAGTGGCAGAGATCATTGTTCATCCTCTTCCCCGATGAACCCATGACGAGTTCTTGCCATCCTCGACATAAGTAAGTGCCTAGAACCTTTTGGTTTGTGTTTTAAAGTTAGATTAGGGTAAGTTTAAGTTGTATTCGCATGTTGGATGCAAAAATAGATCGGGGGAACTTTTCCCCAGTTTTCCGGCGAGGGACCTATGCTTGTAGGTCATTTTATGGCCAACTCCGGCCAAAACTAAGCTCCAAATTGCTATGAACCTCTTCTCCTCATTCCAAACTTCATTTCCATAGCTAGAATATCGAAAATGGTGAAGAAATGAGCTCGAACAGAGCTCTAGAACCCTGCCCAGATTTCGACTGACCCACGGCCTGATACTAGGTCGACTCGACCTGCAACCCAAAACCGGATCCAAAACCTGAATCTGACCATACTCGGATCCGAATTTAGAATATTTCATATTCTATTAGGGAATATTCCGTTAACTTTTCTGTTGACTTTTACGAAATTTTTCCGAAAATCCTTTTAGGCCAATTTCGATGCCCCGAGTCCATTTTTGACATCCGTTTAGTGAAATTCCGAAGTTTTTAACATAGTTGACCGACTCGGCATCTCGGTCGACCCCTTGATTCCAACTCCGCGCTCCGTTTTCCGAAATTCAATTGTTTTAGAAAGGTTTTACTAATTGGTCCCATTATGTGCTTAGGTGTGTTTATTAGTAGCACTTCCGTCCTCCCTAGTTTGAACGGCTCTTCGACGACAGAGTATCTGTGAGTGGACCCCTTCTAAAATTAATGATTTATTACTAGAAATGCATACTTGAAAAACATGATTTTATGACTATGATTTATGAAACGTTTATTGAGTTATCAGATTTACGCTTTATGAAATATCATGCTTTATCGAATTTACGTTTTGGAAAGATTATGTTCATGGTTTTTTGTGCTTACTTAGTTGGTAATCATATATTTTTCACTGGGGCAACTCAGTGTCGTACATATTCACCTTCGGTGATGGATATGTGTTTAGGTGGGCGATGGATGTGCCTTCGGGCGGGCAATGGATGTGCCTTCGGGCGATTATGATCCACTACTAAGCACACTATATATAATATATGTTTTACGAAGGCTTTATGGCATGCTAGGGTTTTCGAAAAACCTACTACTTATTACGCTATACAAGTTTTCTAAAACTGGGGGTTAGTACGTTTGAAGAGTAGTTGATTTTAGTATTATTTATATTAAACTTGGTCCACTGATGCTTTGTTTTGCGCCCCCTTAAGGAATTAGAATCGAGGCGTATGATCCCAGCGTCAAGACATTCCCGCATCGATATCTTCGAGTCCTCTTGGTGTAGGACCCATTCCTTTGTTCTTACATTTCATAATGCTCCTTTTACAATATTCTTGATTAGTTGTATGCTATGAACACGTTCCCACATTTGCATATTCATTATAGTTAAATTTACGTGTTTTTTTTACGTTCGTTCTTTCTTCATAACTTAATGCATGTTAATATGGCTTCATCACCCTCGGGTGTCGCCCAAAACGTGCCTATCCTGGTGTTTAGAGGATATCAGGGTTGGACATGTCATCCTTTGTGAGACAATGCCAGCAAAGTCGCGCCTTACTGTGAAAGCAGTCACATCCTTACCTGGGTTCATGGGTGCAACTTGAACCTTCTTTGATGCCGTTGCTTGGATTGGAGTTGAGTCACTTGGAGAAAGATATGAGAGGTAGAAATGGTTCCACCATGCGTGCCAAATCTGTAAACACGAAATTTCTTGCAAAGAATAATAAAAGAACACGTGTACAAATAATGAATTTGTATTATGAGTGCTTAGGGTTACAATCTCTATGTAGCCTTCATCAACGTCATCACGTGTACAAATAATGAATTTGTATTAATGAACACGTGTACTAATTAATATACATGGTGCAGTACTGCTAATACACTCAAAAGATGAGTTTAAGTTTAAAAACTCTAAAAACTCACTTTTTATGTTTTTAGAAAATATGCTATATTTTAAAGTTAGTTTTGAGTTCAGTTTTTAAAAATAGTCTTACCAAACAAGTTTTTAAGGTCTAAAACTAGAAAATTATTTTTGAGTTTAAAAAGTTAGATTTAAGTAGAGTGCCAAACAAGTCTTTAGAGCCTGTTTGGTATTTGACTTGAGAACAAAACTCAAAATTTTGATTTTTTTTTAAAACACATGATTTGATTTAAAAATTTTAAATTCACAATTTTGTTTGGTATGCAACTTCTCAAAACTAATTCAAAACAAGAAAAATCAAACTTTGTTTGGTGGCTATGGTGAATGTGGGTGGGAAGAGGTTGAAGAGGCTATAGAGAAGAGAGTATCGACAGAGAGGGGTAAGAGAGAGAGAAGAGAGAGACGGGATCGAGTGGTAGAGAGAGAGAGAGAGAGAAGAGAGAGAGACGGGAGATAGAGAGAGAAAGGGGGGAGTGAGTGGTAGAGAGAGACATGAGAGTGGAGAATCCTGAAGAAAAAAAAAGAGTCTAAAAACAAACTTTTTTGTGTTTTCAACAAATAAGCTTTGTTCTCAGATATTTTTGAGTTGTGCTTTTGAGAATTATATTCAAATCAAATACCAAACAAAGACTTAAATTTGTGACTCAAAACTTGTTTTTGAGTTAAAAATATTGGATCTAAATCAAATACCAAACAAACTCTTAGTTTTTTTCCGTCTTGTTTCTATCGAACTGTGTAGTTTTTATGCTTCAATTGAAAAGGATCGTTCAAGTAGGGAGAGAGGGTGTCTGAGGATGATTTATCATAAATAATTTTCAAAAAAAAAAAAGTACGGAGAAAGAAACAATCAAGAAAGAATTAGGCCTCGTTTGGCAGCTCGGACTGTACTGACTATTTCTGTCGGATAGGATAAATAGCCACCGGATAGTACTGACTAAATTAGTCGGGCGTTTGGTGCAGTATCAGATTAATTTGTGCATCGGATAATTTGTCGAAGCATAGTCGACCCCAGCCATCTGTTGACTGTCGTCCATCCCTTTTGTTTCTTCTCATTCTCACGCATCTGTTTGATAATGGCATTGAAGCTCTGCTACTCGTGAAAATCAGCAATGGCAACTCTATTCTGCAGCGTCGACTCCGCCTTCCTCTACGTTAACTGCAACTCTCATCACCCATGCGTCTGGCCCTTGCGAGGTCTGCGAGCAAGCTCCAGGACCGAGAGACCGAGGCGAGCAGGGAGGACGGCGAGGCAGCTCTCAAACCTAAAGGCTATGGAGAATCCGAATCTGAACTCGGGTCGTAGAAATGGATCCGTATCTGGATCTAGACTACGGACATGTGGATCCGATGCTTGAAGAAGTTTTAGAGCAGGACATCTGCGGCATAGATGCCATCGGTCTGGTGTGGCGGTCGGGAAGATGGAGACCCGACTAATTATCCTGAGCTTTTGGGGTGTTTTAATAGTACGGTGTCAACCGTATAAAATTTGATAAACCGGATAATTAAGCGGGTGCTTATTTAGTACGAGAGAGCACCAAACAACTGCTCCCGTATTATTTATCCTATCCGATGCTTTATACGGCGTGCCAAACGAGGCCTTAGTATACAGAGAAAGTATGGGCACGTTTTTCGTTTTTGGGTCGAAAGTATGGGCACGTTTGGTGGAACGGAAAATATTAAATTTTGTATTTTGGACTGATAGGCTAGGATTAGATTGGATTAGTTGAGCTTTTTGTCTACTGTTTGGTGTAGACTATCATAATAGTATTGGATCCAATTGAAACTGAATTGAAATAGAACAGCGAAGGTGCAACCCACCCACGCATGACGCCCTTGCGACGACCCGACAATACCGCTCAACGATTTGACAACGCTCCTGAAGATCCGATGGTCGTGCTCTGGATCACCCGACAACGGTGCTCGCAAAGGGACCTGGATCCTCTCCTAAGCCCAAAGAGAGGATCTTCCCGACCAAAGATCCAAGGCCGTTGGATGAAAATCCAACGGCTACAAATAGAGGGGTCCATTTAAAGTTATAATAATTATAGCCGTTGGATTTTCATCCAACAGTCTTGGATTCTTGGTCAGGAGAATCCTCTCCTTGGGCTCAGGAGAGGATCCAGGTCCCTCGCAAAGACCCACCAATATAGTTGTACGACCTAAAGATGATGACGGGAAAGGAAGAGGCGCAAGCAGACTAGTAAACCATGCCCATTGACAGCCTGATAGGGTTGTGACTCATGTGCTATTATGGACTGGAGGAGGATTCTCTCCTTTTTTCGGCTTTTCGACCAGACTCCATGCAACCTAGTGTAAAAATGTGACATGCTGGCAAAGATCATTGCATTTTCGGCTTTTCGACCGGACTCCATGCAACATGACTTGACATGGCTTGGGAATTTTCATGGCTACAAACATGACAACCAATTGCCAAGGCTCATAATATGGGTGGTGGGTGATTTGGACTGGTTTTGGCATCTTGGCATGGCAAAATACGGTGGTTTAATAAAGTACTTCTGGTACTGTTAACTTTTAACGAAAAACCACATTTTTACCTTTAACTGTTATTATTTACTATTCCTTTAAAAAGACTTTTCGTTAAAATATAAGTTTTTTTAGACTTTTCGTTAGTTTTCTAACAAAATATGGGTAGAAGTGCTCTAACCGCATTAAAACCTCCATAGCCTGTTCCATCAAGCCCACCAAATTGGCTCCAAAAGTGAGACGGAGTGGTGGGGCGGCGAGGGTTGGAAGAGGGATCGTTGCTTGGGTTCTTTTTCTATTCACTTTGATTTTTTATTTCTATTTTATTTATTCTTATGGCTACAAAAGCCAAAATAGGATTAATTTTTTTATTAGGGCCATAAGAGTCATTTTACACCAGGTTAAATATGTCATTAAAATATTTATTAAAATGTAAGGTGTAGATAGCTATTGCTCGTTGCAGAAGATTTGATCTCAGGCGTATAGATATGAAAGCTTTATTTTCGAAGTGTATAAGGATAGAGGTTTATTAATCTAGAAGCGTAAAACCTAGACAAACAATAAGTGTATATAAGGCGATACTTCATTGTATCCACTTATTCACTTCTCTGCTTTGTAACAAAATTGACATATTTGCTTATACACTCTAACACAATTGAAACCCACGAGGATGGTAGGACACGCTTTTGTTAGAGAGTATTAACAAACATGTTAATTTTGTATTTCCTCCAAAGTTTTGTCAATCAAATGTCATATAAGCGCTCGTATATAAATCTCTTACCTTGAATCGCAGCCCATAGAAGTCGAAACAAACCTACAGTGACAGAGCAAAAAGAAGTAAAATACAACATTAGTGCGCACACGCGTTGATTTTAAATTAAAATTTCAAACTTGTTGGTCTAACAGATTTCTTAAAAGAGACAAAGGATGACCATTGCCTCTGCAATCAGTTATAGAAATAAGCTTGTTTAGGTACAGGAGAAGAAAAAGAATGCAAAATTAAAATTGAGGTTTATTTATTACTCACCTCCAACGCTGTGCGGAAAACATCTAAAACGGTTCGCTCTTGATTTGTATGTCCACTGGGCTCCTCCGCAAAGGGAGCTACGAGAGGCAGAGACCCTATAGTTCAGCTCAAAGCCATACACCAGAGAATTGTGTATGGTTTTATAAGAAGCGTCGTAGTCGTTGGACATGTAGGCGTACGTCATCCGCTCTATGCTGCAACCGTCCTTCAACTCCCATGCACGTAACAAACCAATCACGACATAGCCATAAGTTTTTGGTTGGGGGGATGCAGACGACGACAATGACAAAGAAGAAGTTGATTCAACAGGATAACATGGAGCAGCATCGACCACGGATAGGGATGAATTCACTGGACTCCCGCACTTCAGAAACGTTAAAGATATTGTTTGTGAGCAGATTCCTAATGATGATGATGCATCCGTAAAACTTTTGTTTTTCGTTTTTGCTTCATAACCGGTACAATTTATGACGTGGGGGTTGTATATATCATACGGAGAGGTAGACGTAGAATAAGCCAAAGACTGACGAGGAAGGGAGGAGCAATTGCTCTTGTCAATGCCCGGATCGACAACTCGGATTGTTTGATTATGGTAGTTGATTGCCTGTACATAGTACTTGCCAGATAAACGTATGCTTAGTATGGTAATATTCTTCTCACAAGAAAGAGTGAAGCGTGGATCGCCGCAGTGGCGCGGATCACCTTTTAGTCGAAAAGGGTGGATTATATTGCGGATATGACCGCAGGAAGAAGGGGTACACTTTTGCCGGGTGGCGTTACAAATGATTTGAGGGGATAAGCTAATAACAATAAAAGCTGCAACTAAAACCCGTATAGACAAGGAGGAGGAGAGGGGGGAGGAGGACCTTCCACTCATTCCCATGGAGAAAAATATCAGCGAGGTTTGACACAGAAAGTACGCAGCAATACAAATAATTTGTATATATATAAACACAAAAGATAAGATTTTACACATGTATGAGATTGAAAGTGTTGAAAGTGGCAGGGAAAGAGGAATGACTCTACAACAGAAGGAGTTAAGGATTCCCTGTTTGCTTAACAAAAGAAAAAACAAAGGTAATTTTCGCTATGGAATTAGGTATTGACCAAGACAATAAATAATGAGAAATGCCAAGGAGACACTCGAAGTAGAACTCTCCATGGGCTCTCTGCAACGTCACAATTTAATGTCAATTTTCGTGCCAACATTATAAAACATTGTGTAAAAAACATAAGGTGATCGCACTATTGAGGTGCAGTCCTTGAGGTAAACCGTGAATGGAACCACACACATAGGACAGGACACAACAATAATTTATTGTGATTACGAGTCTTTGATCGAGAGCCGATCGATCAAATGTTTTTTTATGGTCAAGTGCTCTACAAAGTCTCTTGTGTTGAACAATAAAACATAGTTTTTGTAAGAGCACCTTCGATGAAACTGCAGTTGTGCTTTCTTTCCGAGTAATTCTTGTGTATTTAATTGAATCTTTGGCTGTTAGTTTTTGTAAGAGCATTTTCCGTCTTGAACTTATTAAAAAAACTCTCTATTTACATATACCTACTATTGCTTAGAAGAAATCCATGGGTAATACCTCAGAAATGCAGCAGCAAGATCTCAATATCTCTTGGCCTCGCATATTCTTAATTGCTTTGTTTACAATTCTCAGAGCAACCCAAAATGCGTATGCGTGCACAGAGTCTGAATGCGGCAATCATGGCAAGGCTATCCATTTCCCGTTTCACCGCAGACATCACTGTGGTCGGCCATCTGATTGCCATGAGAATGAGGGTGACGGCGGGCAGGAGCACCGAGTAGTAGTGGTGAAATTCTTGGTGAAACGCATAGATTACAAACATCAGGAAGTCCAAGTCCATAAAACATATAATTGCCTGCTGTTAAAGCCTTTAGAAGTTGACAACATCAACATGCCATTGCCACCCTCTCAATTCTACTTCCAAGAATCCATGTATTCCATCGCTGGAAACGTTACCTTATTCCACTGTCCCGTTGAAAGAGAATTACACGCACAAGTCCCCTGCATAGGTGGCCCAGGCTACAGAGTTTATGCCATTGATTCTGACTCTTTCACTGTGAACTCGCTGGCCCTCGAGTCCTGTACAAAGATGTACGATGTTTTGTCGATTCCTTATCACTCTGATAATCTTCTTTTGAAATGGAATAAACCAAATTGTACAGAATGTGAAGCAGAAGGCAACCAGTGTAGAATGAAGTACACCGGCCGCAACACAGAAATTGAATGTGTTCACTTGAAGAAAGCCAGTAAGGCTGCATATATATTTAGTGGATTTGGTTTTACATATATATATTCTACTTACCTAGAAAACTATGTATTGAAATTTATTCTTCTTACATATATTGAGTTTTGTATTTCAAATAACTAGAGGCAACACATTTGAAATGGATATGAAAAACTGCATGCAAACAGTCATGATAAATTCATTTGTTTTCTTCCATCCAGAATATGAGCTCAAGTAGCCCTGCAAACTATTTACTTAATTTCAATTCTTTGTTTTCAGGTGCAACAAGAAAATTAGCGGCAACATGTGAGTTGTCTAACTGATTATTTTCTTTCAGGTGCAACAAGGAATTCATGTCTATTTAGACCATGTCGGGAATACTATAATTTACTCGGTGATTTGTTTAATTAATGTGCAGGTGCATCCCTGGGATCATTTGCTGTGTTAGTACTGGTCGTTGCAGTCTATCGTGTCTATAGTTCTAATCGAAAAGAAAAGGAGAGCCAATTAAAGATTGAAACGTTCTTAGAAGATTACAAAGCTCACAAACCAAGCAGGTATTCCTACGCAGACATTAAGAGGATCACAAACCAATTCCAGGACAAGCTAGGCCAAGGAGCCTGTGGAACTGTTTTCAAAGGAAAGCTTTCTTCTGAATGCTTTGTCGCTGTAAAAGTTCTCAATAGTTCCAACAGAAACGGGGAAGATTTCATAAAGGAAGTCGGAATGATGGGACGTATCCACCATGTCAACGTGGTTCGTTTGGTTGGTTTCTGTGCTGATGGATTTAACAGAGCTCTCGTTTATGAGTTCTTCGCCAATGGTTCACTGCACGATTTCATTTCATCCGCAAACAATAACAATCGTTTTCTTGGTTGGGACAAGTTGCAAGATATTGCTCTTGCCGTAGCCAAGGGAATTTATTATCTTCATCAGGAATGTGATCAAAGAATCCTCCATTTCGACATCAAGCCTCATAATGTTTTATTAGACGACAATTTCACTCCAAAAATTTCTGATTTTGGTTTGGCCAAGTTGTGTTCTAAGTATCAAAGCATAGTGTCCATGACTACAGCTAGAGGGACTATGGGTTACATTGCACCCGAAGTGTTCTCCAGGAACTTTGGAAATGTGTCCTATAAGTCGGACGTCTATAGTTTTGGAATGCTGCTGCTTGAGATGGTAGGGGGAAGGAAGAATACTGATCCAACCTCAGCAATCACAATTGAAATTTACTATCCAGAATGGATCTATAATCTTCTAGAAGAAGGAGACGACCTACGAATCCATCTTGGGGAGGAAGGAGATGGTAAAACTCCAAAGAAACTCGCAATTGTAGGGCTCTGGTGCATCCAGTGGCACCCAGCGGGTCGTCCTTCCATGAAAGAAGTTGTTCAAATGCTGGAAGGTGGAGAAAACTTAACCATGCCTCCCAATCCTTTTGCATCTACAGGTCCTGCACGAACAAATGCAACTACACCTGCAAGAAATCTAAACATTGAGTTAGAACCTATTGCTGAATTAGAGTAACATATCTACTAAGATATATAGATATATGTGTGCGCACACTAATGTATGTTACTAAGGACTCATGAGAAGTGTAACCATTGTACCTAAGTACCATATGTGCTTGATGGGTCGAGATGTTTGTATGACTACGGAGTACATTCGAGGTTTGTTCAATTGCTTGGTTCCAAATTTAGCCCAGAATTCTCCTGAGTTAGTGGGGCTAGGCTCCCATATATGGGTATTTTTTTGAAGTTTTATATTTACAAATTCATTGAATCCAATGGTTAAATCCAATTTGATTAAATCCAAAGGTAAAAGAAAATATCTAATGGTCCAAATTTAAATTCAACGGCTAAAGTAATTAAAAAATTATTTTATGTGTTTCATATTCTTTCGTAGTCTTCCACAAGTTTTATTGTGCCTGTTTAGTGATTTTTCAATATTTATCGGAATCTAAATATTTTTAGGTTAAAATATTCATAAAATTAAATTAGGATAGTTTACATAATTTTTTTAAGTTACTTTAAGAAAAAAAATTATTCTAAATTCATTCTTTAATAATCTCAGACTAAAAAAAATTAACCGTTAAGAGTTGAAGGAGAAAAACTATTTTTGGGTTAAAACTTAAATTTTCTAAGTTAAATTTTTTTATATTTTAACTCATGAGTTAGAGATGGTCTAAGAGTTTGGTCTAGTGGAAAGTGATCAAATGTATGTAACCTTAAACGAACTCACAAAAATGCTCAATATCTAATTGGATACCTCCTATATTTAAATTTAAAAAAAAACAATTTTTATGACAATCTTTACATATTTAGAGAATCTCTAAAGATTTAGAATCTAGATATTCTAGGAATGTCACTAAGAGCAAAAGAATTAGCTAAAGTGGAAGGACTAGGATTCTTTCTCTCTTCTTTTCATCTACTTTTATTTCCTCTTCTCATACTCTCTATTTTGTCTTTTTTTTTTATATAAAAAAATTAATATCAGATGGTAACGTGGTTTAACCATGACCGTTTAAATATGAGAGGAGGAAAGAAGAAGAAAAAAAAAAATAAGGGAGAGAATCCTTTTGCACTTGTAACTTGAAATAGAGATAGAGAAGTTGGTTCTTAGGTGTGTCATGTATGTGCAATGTCTCAAATTATAACTCGTATATAATAATCACTAGTGACAAATGTCCACATATCCTTCCAGGCCCTATGCCATCTTCCCGTCCCTGAGCATACAGTCAGAGGAAAAATACCTCAAGGCCCTATGCCATCTCTCCGTCTCTGTGCTAATAGCTAGAGGAAAACCACTTCAGGCCCAATGCCAACACGATAACCGTCGCCCAGGATGGACCGGAATCTATCCCTTCATCCCGTACACCATAACGTCGCCCGGGATGGACCGGAATTTATCCCTTCATCCCGTAGCGGAAATTGGGACCACTAGGTAATACAAAACCATCGAACATATATTTATTGAAAAGCAACTTCATAGTATAAAGTCATATATCATCTATACTATAAAGAAGTGTTTGAAACGTATTCTAAATATCATATCATCCAACAGATATTATATAAAGAATACGGGTTATAGGAAAAATAGTAATAATTCAAAGTAATCTTAGTAAGCACGATATCTCATAAAGCATTTCATAAAACATACTTATAAACTCATGCTTTTCATGCGTGCAATTCTACTAAGAAAACATGTATTTTAAAAGGGGTCCACTCACAGTACTACACCATAAAAAACTGTGCTGCTAGCGAAGAAACAGTTGCCACAATATATGCACTTAATCACATAAAGGGTTCAACACAATCAAACTTTATTCAAACGAATATATTTGGGAAAACAAACATAAAAAACGAGTCCAGAACATCGAAATTAGCCTCGGAGGGGTCTCGAACGAAACTCAAAAAGTCAACGTTGACCATTGACTGGTCAAAGTCAACGCTGACCGTTGACCGGGCCAACGATCAACGGATCAACGAGTGAAAGTCAAAGTCAACGCTGACCGTTGACCGGGCCAACGATCAACGGATCAACGAGTGAAGTCAAACCAGGCCGGGTCAATTGGGTTTGGGTTGAATCCGGGTTGGGTTAGGTAAATAGGGCTAATGGGTTGGGCCGGTTAGGGTTAAAGCTGCACGGGCCCAAGGCCCAAACTTCTCATGGCCCGAAGGCCTGCCACAAAGGTTAAAGGGTTTTAGGGTCACGGGCCTAGGGCCCTGGTTTAAAGAAGCCCAAAGACTTAAATGAAAAAGGCTTAAAGCCCTGAAATGAGAAGGCCCGAAGGCTTTAGCCTTAGGGTCTTGGGTTGGGTCAACGGGCCAACAGCCCTAAAGAAAACGGCCCGAAGGCCTTTTTAGTTTTTAAAATAACTTAAATTAAAAAATGCTACGGGCTGGATTTTTGGGCTTGGTTCACAACGGGCTTAAGGCCCGTGGGTTTCTTGAAATGGCCTAAAGGTCTGGGCTCGAGGGAAACAACGAAGGAGAACGCCGGAGCTTTTACAGCTCCGGCCAACTACAAATGCACACCCTAGACCACGATCTAGGCACCAAAACGAAGAACAGAGAGAGAGAGAGAGTAAGAGATTTATACCCTTCGATCGACGTAGATCGACCAGTGGTGGTCAGAAATTCCCTCGACACGCACATGGGTTCGCCGGAAATGGGTGCACCTCTCATCCGTGTCGATCTCGTCCTATAACCTTGGAAAAACACGAGTACAACACTTAAAATCACAACCAAGCAACAAACCAACTCTGAGAGAGGAAGATCCGAGGCTTACCTTGCAAAAAAATAACTAAACTCGCCCGAGGGGTTTCTGGGTTTTTCTCTGTTCTTTGTAGCGACCAGAGAGAGAGAGACGAGATGAAAGAGAAAGAGGGACAAGAATGGGGTGTGATGGCGTGCATGGATAGGTGGATGCTCACAGTGAAGAAGAGGGAGATAAGAGAGATGAGAGGGTTTCGAGAAAGAAGGGAGAGTGTAGTGAACGAGAGAGAGATAGAGAGCTCTCGTGGTAGGGGATAGAAAGAGAGAAAATAGAGGAAGTTAGGGTGCTACCACGTGGCAGTTTGGGACAAGGGAAGGAATCCCATTTCTAGATCCGGATTGGATAAGAGAGTGAGACCAAAATGATAATTCCGTTAAATCTTTGAGGAAATTTTTGGAATTATACATTAATAAGGGGGCGGGTGTAACAATCTACCATCCTTACAAAAAATTTCGTCCCTGAAATTACAACTTAATAAAATAAAAACAAGTACTGATTCATCATCAAATCTTCTGCTTCCCACGTCGCCTCCTCGACAGCATGGTTCCTCTAGAGTACTTTTACCAAACGGATAACTTTGTTCCTTAAAATCTTATCCTGCCGATCAATGATGGCCACTGGTTCTTCAACATAGCTGGCATCCTGGTTTACCTCTAGCGGCTCTAATTGGATAACGTGGGAAGGATCCGGTACATATTTTCGAAGCATGGAAACATGGAACACATTATGAATCATAGACAACTTCGGCGGTAGCTCCAACCTGTAGGCAACTACACCGATTCTCTTTGAAATCTGATAAGGACCAATGTATCAAGGGCTCAACTTCCCTCGCTTGCCAAAACGAACCACACCCTTCCAGGGAGATAACTTCAAGAACACAAAGTCACGAACCTTATTCTCGCGGTCCTTGGAATGTCTATTTGTAATATTCTTCTTTTGATCTTGCACTGCCTTTAGATTCTTCTTAATCATCTGGATGTTAGCATTGGTGGTGTCCACGATCTCTGGTCCACTAACACCTGTTCGCCGACCTCGGACCAACACAACAGCGTCCGACATGCCTTCCCATACAACTCCTCAAAAGGTGCCATGCCGATACTTGAATGGTAGCTGTTGTTGTAAGAAAACTCCACTAGCGGCAAATAGCTATCCCAACTACCCTTCCACTGGAGAACAGACACTCTCAACATGTCCTCCAAGGTCTAAATCGTCCGTTCAGATTGACCATCAGTCTGTGGATGGTAGGCAGTGCTATACAACAGCTGGGTATTCATGGCAGCATTAAATGCTCTCCAAAACCTGAAAGTAAACCTGGGATCTCTGTTTGATACAATGGAAACGGGTACGCCATGAAGTCTAACAATGTTATCGATGAACAACCTTGCCAACTTCTTCAGCGAATAAGTCTGTCGGACAGGCAAGAAATGAGCAAACTTAATTAGTCGATCCACTATCACCCAAATGCCATCTAGCCTTGACTGCGTCCTCGGCAGACCATACACAAAATCCATGGTTATGTCTTCCCATTTCCAAGCAAGTATCGGAAGGTTCTGCTGTAATCCTCCAAGTCTTTGTCTCTCAGCTTTCACTTGTTGGCAAATGATGCACCTACTCACATACTTCGCTATATCCCGTTTCATTCCGACCCAGTAATAGAACGGACGGGTGGTACGATAGAGTTTGGTGTTTTCCGGATGCACGGCATATGCTGAAAGGTGCGCCTCATCTAGGATTTCCTTTTTCACCGCCTCACGTACAACCTATCCTCCAACATCAAGGCCCTATCCTCTCAGATATTAATATCATTCCTCTTATTTTTCTCAACCAATCGCTTTAATTTTGCACACTCTTCATCAAGCTCCTGAGCTTCCAAAACCATATCCACGAGAACAGGCCTCACTTGGAAGTGTGCTAACCAGGCTCCCCGTTTACCTGGTTCCACCAAGACACCGGTTTCGCGAAGCGAAAACAGTAGCGGTACATGAATAGCTCGAAGAGAGGCAAACTGTCCATGATATTTCCTGCTAAGTGCATCCGCCACCACGTTAGCGTGCCCAGGATGATACTCAATTGTGCAGTCATAATCGAAAATGAGCTTCATCCATCTTCTCTGCCTCAAATTCATCTCCGACTGAGTGAAGATATACTTCAAACTTTTGTGGTCAGTGAAGATGCGGCACTTCTCACCGTACAAGTAGTGCCTCTAGATTTTCAGAGCAAACACCACTGCTCCGAGCTCCAAATCATGAGTGGGGTAGTTTCTTTCATGAGTTGCCTAGAAGCATAGGTGATGACTTTCCCATGCTACATCAGTACACAACCCAAACCTGATAGCGATGCGTCAGTGTAGACTTCAAACTCGTCACCAGTTTTGAGTAAGACACTGCTTCAGTTCTTGAAAACTCTTTTCACAGTCTTCATCCTACTCAAATTTTACCTCTTTCCGAGTCAACTTAGCCAGAGGTAGAGCAATCGTAGAGAAGCCACGAACAAACTGTTGGTAATAGCTAGCCAGTCTTAGAAAACTCCTCACTTCGGTAACATTCCTCGGTTGTTCCCAATTAGCCATTGCCGAAACCTTCTGGGGATCTACACTAATCCCATCAGCAGATACTATATGCCCGAGAAAGCTAATCTGGTTTAGCCAAAACTGACATTTGTTGAATTTAGCATACAACTGCTCACTTCTCAGTGTTTCCAAAACTATCCTCAAATGCATCATGTGTTTAGCGACACTTTTAGAAAAGATTAAGATGTCATCGATGAACACTATCACGAACTGATCTAGATATGGTCTAAAGACCATGTTCATCAAATCCATGAACGCTGCAGGTGCATTCGTTAGTCCAAAAGGCATGACACAGAATTCATAGTGCCCATACCTAGTGCGAAAAACAGTCTTCGGCACATCTTCCTTCCGGATTAGTAACTGATGGTAACTTGAGCGAAGATCAATCTTAGAAATGATTTGAGCACCCTTCAACTGATCAAAGAGATCATCAATCCGAGGTAGATGATAACGGTTCTTCATCGTCACCCGATTCAACTGTCGGTAATCGATGCAAAGTCTCATTGATCCATCATTCTTTTTCACAAACAGGACAAGAGCACCCTAGAGAGATACGCTGGGCTAGATATAACCCTTATCCACTAGCTCCTGAAGTTGTGTCTTTAGTTCCCTCAGTTCTGCCGGTGACATCCGATAAGGTAGTAAAGAGATAGGGTCTGTACCCGGAAGTAAATCAATAGTGAAATCGATTTCCCTCGCAAATGGTAACCCTGGTAAATTCTCGGAAAAAAAAATCAGTGAATTTCTTTACCACTAGCACATCTTCAGGTCTCAATGAAGTTCCTCCCTCGCAACTATGTGGGTTAAGAATCCCATACACCCCTTATGCAATAACTTAGTCGTCTAGATTGCTGAAATAATACAATTGAGAAGAATTCGTCGCTCACCTTGAAACGTGATCGACGACTATCCAGGTCGATTAAAAGTCACCAATTTATCCCTGCAACCGACATAAGCATTATGTCTAGAAAGCCAATCCATTCTTAGGATAACATCGAATTCTGCCAAGTTGAAATGAACTAGATTAGCTTCCAAAGTCTCTATTTCCACAAAGACGGGGCAATTTCTATATTCCCACTGCACGCAGAAAAGTTCTCCATGTGGCATTTGTACAAACATATCAAAGCCAGCGGAGTAGGTTGCGATTCTAACCCTCGTGCAAATGATGAAGACACAAAAGAAAAGGTAGCACCTGGGTCAATTAAAACTCTCGCCCAACTACCGCAAATAAGTAACCTACTCGTGATAACTTGAGGATCCTAGTCAGCCTCCTGCTGAGTAATGGCGTTGATACGCCTATGTACCTTACGTTCTGAGCCACTGTTATGACTGCCTCGAGCTCGAAAACCCTGGTTGTTATGACCACCTTGATTCCCCTGAGTGCGACTGCCTGAAGCTGTGCTACACTGTTGCGGCTGTCTCTGAGTGGAAAACTGAGTACTCTGGCTTCCACTCCCACCATAGTCCTGAGAAGAACTGCCACCATAGTTTTGAGAATGACTACCATCATAACTAGAACTCAGGTTACTCCATCCGCCATAATTCGGAACAGAAACATATCTCTCATGTGGTGGAGCCGAAAAACAATCTCTGGCATAGTGTCCCGTGCCTCCACACCTGTGACACGTGACCATCGATCTGAAGTTACTAAAAGAGCGTCTCCCTGACTCATTGCCTGAGCCCTCACTAGACGAACCTGAACCTTGACCCTGACGTTTGAAAGAAAAAGAGTGTATAGGGCCAAAAGAGCTAGAAGAACTGGCAGATTCCCTCGTGTTCCGAGATCGAAAACCACGACCTCCCTGGTTCTGATTTCGAGGTCGATACTGACCTTGAGGTTGGTTCTGAGCCTGAGCCTGATCCTGCTGCACAGCAGTTTCCCACCTACCTTGTTCGATCCTCAAGCACGTCTCAATCATTTCTTCGTAACTTCGGTGTCTCCCTGCTGACACTGATTCACGATAATCTGGATTCAAACAAATCAATAACTGGATCATCATTTCATTTTGATTCCCATAAGTCCCTGTGTGATGCCTTGACAAGCGTTGAAATGTGCTATCAACCTCTATGATACTAAGGTCGCCTTGATGAAATTCCAAAAATTGTTGCCTCATCCTCAACTGGTAACTAGGACTTAGAAAATGTGCAGTGAAAAGTCTCCGGAACGTAGTCCAAGTCATCCTACCACCAGCTGGAATAGTTTCCTTAACTCCCTTCCACCAAACCTTAGCATTCCCTTTAAGAAAATATGCGACAGTATCTGCCCAATAACCTGTTGGGCATCCCATACTTTCTAGAGTGTCCTCTACTTGTTCCAACCATTCCTCAGCCTCTAGACAGGCTCCAACTACCCGAAGATCCAGAATACCATGACTACGAGCAATCTCAATATAAGTGCAATTTGATCTACCACCACCAGTAAAAGCATCTCGAATTGCATTAGTTAATTGCTGAATTCATCTACCTAAACCAGAACGAGTTTGACGAGGATCATTCGCACCAGCGAGATCCATGATTCTGAAAAGAGACAAGGAAGATTTAGAAAGACAATAAATTATGGATGCAAGGAGAGTTATGATTACCAATTGGTATAATGGAGTCCTAAGTATGCTCTGAACAAACTACTGCTCTGATACCAATCTGACGTGCCCCGACCCCTATGTCATCGGGACATCGAGATGAACACGTGCTGACTGACACCCGAGGAGTGACGTAAGCCATTCAATTAAAGCAAAAACCGAGAAAATGCTCACAAGTATGCATAACATGGCTAAAACGAAAGTATGATTTAACATAAAGCAGCGGAAACATAATCACACTAAAATAATACAACTGCCAACATTGAAAGACAACAAGGTACAATAGGACATGTTCACAGCATAAGTCTAATACAGATTACAAGTAGAAATTAAGATAGAGAAGTGCTATTACACAAAGTGTCGAAACAGGAAGTAGATAGCACGATATCACTGGTAGGGGAACGCCTAGTAGCTCAGATCGTAATCCTCATTCCTACCTCCTGAAGGGGGCGTAAAACAAAGCTGAGTGGACCAATTTGATATACATATAATAAAACAGTTATCAACATACTAACCCCCAGGTTTTATGAAAACACATATATATCATGATAAACATAGGTTTTCTGAAACCTAGCATGCTGTGCAATGTCTCAAATCATAACTCGTATATAATAATCACTAGTGACAAATGTCCACATATCCCTCCAGGCCTTATGCCATCTCTCTGTCCCTGAGCATACAGTTAGAGGAAAAATACCTCCAGGCCCTATGCCATCTCCCCATCCTTGTGCTAAGAGCCAGAGGAAAACCACTTCAGGCCCTATGCCAACACCATAACCGTCGCCCGGGATGGACCGGAATCTATCCCTTCATCTCGTAGCAGAAATTGGGACCACTAGGTAATACAAAACCATCGAACATATATTTATTGAAAAGCAACTTCATGGTACAGAGTCATATATCATCTATACTATAAAGAAGCGTTTGAAATTTTATATATACTAAAACCCAAACTGATGTGGTGACACGCCCCGGTCCCGATGTCCTGTAGACATCGGGACGGACACGTGCTGGCCGACACCCGAGGGGTGACGTAAGCCATTTAAAACCATTAACTGACCAAAATATTCCGAGTATGCTCACATCTCGCATAAAGTAATTACATAAAATATTCAAACCACCCACTAAGCAGCAGAAACAGGGTACATCAACTAATATTCAACTGCCAACACTGATAGAACACACATACTACAGAATCGTGTCCAGAGCATAAGTCTAATGCTAGATTACACAGAAATTACAATAGGAAAGTGGTATTACACAAAGTGCCGGAGAATAAGGGATGGCGCTGGGTCACTGGTAGGGAAATGCCTCAAAACTCAGGTCGTAATCCCTCGAATCGTAATCCTCGTTTCTATCTCCTGAAGGGGGCGCAAAACAAGGGTGAGTGGACCAATTTGATATACATATACGAAAATAGTTATCAAGATACTAACCCCCAAGTTAGAAAACCAAAACATGATATATAGGTAAGTTTTCCTACACCTACCATACAACACAGTATCTCAATCACGACTCACAAACATAATCATATTTTATCGCACAATATCTCAATTCAGATCAACACGCCAGGTAATACCCAAATAACAGCTCATAAGTATAGAGTCATAAACATATCAGAATAATCACTAGTGAACGTCCAGTATAACACTTCAGGCCCCATGCCAGCTCCCCGTCCCTGAGCATACAGTCAGAGGAAACCACACTTCAGGCCCAATGCCAGCTTCCCGTCCCTGTACTCGAAAGTCAGGGGTAACACACTCCAGGCCCTATGCCAGCACCATAACCGTCGCCCGGGATGGACCGGAACCCTATCCCTTCATCCCGTAGCGGAAGTGGACCACTAGGTAGTATCAGATCAATGCCACATATATTTATTTAATCTCAGCACTATATCACAGTATTCGATACTCAAACATCATATCACAATATTCTATACTCAAGCTCAGCAATCATGTACTTTCTTTAAATAAAATAGGTATTTTAGAAGGGGTCCACTCACAGTACTTAGCCGTCCAACGCTGCACTGCTAGTGAATCTAGAACAATCCCAAAAGTTGCCCCTAAGCACATAAAGGGTACAACTCAGTCAAACTCTATTTTAACGATTTAATTTGGGAAAACGGACCTCAAAAACGGGTCCAGGACGTCGAAATTAGCCTAGGAGGGGTCCCGGACGGAATCCGAAAAAGTCAACCCAAAAAGTCAACGTTGACAGTTGACTGGTCAAAGTCAAAGTCAACGGTCAACGGTCAGAGTCAACGTTGACCGTTGACCGGGTCAACGGGTCAACCCGGGTTGGGTCGGATCCGGCTATGGATTTGGGTTTGGGTCTGACCCACTAGGGTTTGGGCTTGAGGGTTTGACCCAATAGGGTTTCTGGGTTTTAGGTTGCACGGGCCTAAGGCCCTGATCTAAAGAACCCAAATAAGGGTCTTTGGGTTTAGGTGACACGGGCCAAAAGGCCCGGATCCTCTTCGGCCCAAGGTTTCAAAGGCCTATGGTTGGGTTCGGTTAAACGGGCCAAAAGCCCTAATTTTTCTGAGGCCCAAGGCCTTAATTAGTTTTAGGAAACCAAAACTAAAAAGGGTGCGGGCTTGGGTACTGGGTCCGGTGGAATTGGGCCTAGTGCCCAATTACAAAAGCCCAAAGGCCCGAAGGCCCTAAATTAAAAAATAGAAAATATAAATAATTAAAAAAAGGGGTTTGGGTTGGGCTGGTCACGGGCCTAAGGCCCGAGTGGGTTGGGTCTGGGTTCCGGCCCAAAATGGCCTGGGTTGGCGTCGGAAAAACCAGAGGATCGCCGGAGCTTCTACAGCTCCGGCCTACTACAAACGGGGGTCTCAAGCCCCGATCTACCTACCAAATTGAAGTACGAACTGAGAGGGGAAGTTTGGTACCTTTGGTTCGACGGAAAACGGCCGGAGTTGCTCGGAAATCGCCTCGAGGCTCACGGGCTCGCCGGAGGAGATGGGTGCGTGCACCCCGTCTCGATTTCGACCCTAAAACTCACAGAGAACACTAATTAACTTCCAATTTCCAACTTGAACACGAACTAGGAGGAAAAAGGGGGTCGATCTAGGGCTTACCTCGACGGAAATCGCCGGGAATTCGTCGGGGGATCTTTTTCTGGGTTTTCCCTCCGTTCGTCGCGATGGCACCGAGTGAGGGAGAGAGAGAGACGAGACGAGAGAGAGTGGAGGTGGGTACTGTCGTGCGTAGTGAGGGAGTGCGAGAGTAGTGAGGGCGAGAGAGTCACGGGGAAGGGAGAGGAAGCTCGAGAGGGTTTGAGAGATTGAGAGAGACAGAAAGGGAAAGTAAGAGCGAGAGAGAGAGAGAGAGCTTCGGGGAGTGGGGGACAGAAATCAGAAAAGGAAAGGGGAGATGGGGTGCTGCCACGTGGCAGCCCAGGGTCTAGGGACTCAATTGAAAAATTTGGAAAACTCCAGGGAAATTTTCTGATTTAATTAAATAATTAGAGGGGCGGGTGTGTCATGTGGTACTGTTCTAGAGCAGTAAAATGTCGAAAATGTCCTCCAAATTTTTGGTTGGCAGCCCTTTGTTAAGCCTTTGAAACAGTGAAATGTCGAATCCGCCCTTACTCTCCAGGTGTCAATCATCGTTTGTCGTCGATGATAGAAGAGGGTACCTTCTTCGTGGACTACGGCTTCTTTCTTTTCTGGACTCTTCTTTCCATATCTGTCTCTGTCTCACAAAACCTTTTGGTTATCTCAAGCCTCTCCTTGCCTTGCTCTCCCATCCCCAGTTCTTTGTGTCTCGGCTTTTTCCAAAAAATGGTTTAGTCAGTAAAATTTGTTTAGATCCTTTTGTCGGAGGCTGCAGACGACAACGCTCTCTTGAAAAAATAGTCGGTTTGGTCTCAATTTGCAGAAAATTTGGAGCGGATCGTGTTTCCCGCTGCCAATTTGGTGTGGGTAATTCTCTGCTTTGAATGTTATGTGCTTGGGAGTGTAAATTTGGATTTATAAATGGGTTTTTCATTTAAATTTTTTGGTTGTCATTTTGGGAATTTTGGCTTCAGATTTAATTTGGTTTTCTTTTTGGTTTCAGGAGATCCGGTTTTTCGGGTTTCTAACATTTCTTTGCACCCTGCGAAGGCCTCTGTGTTTAAGGTGAGGAGTTTTGAAATTCTATGCTTTTGATTCGACATCTAGCCTGAGATGTAATTTTAAAGCTGAAATTTCCAACTTTTTTTTTATTAATCTTAAATCAGATTAGTTAATTATAGTTATTTTTTTTTCTTTCCGTTATGCAGCTAAAGTAGCTAGAGTTGAGAAAGAACAATTGGAGCTTAGAGTCTTTGCATATTTGAAAGTTGAATATGAGCCTTTGACAGGCTTTGTAAACGTGTTCTCAATTGTAGGGCATTGCATGGAACGGACCCTAATAGCAGTTTTGGGCGAGTCTTGATTCCCCAGTGCATATAACTTTGTTTCAGTTTATTTGTCTACTTTTGCATTTTTGTGGAATTTTTTGGAAACCCAAGTGATTCAGGATTGAAATTTGTGTGTAAATTGATAAGTGTGGGTTATGTCTAACAGAGTAAGAGCAGTAATCCAGTTTTGTGATCAGTTCGATTTAAGGGTTTTGATTCATTAAGTGGTATGGATAGTGTGTGGACAGAGATTAAGCTCTGTGGTGGGCAGAAACTAAAGTGTGTCTCCTTCAGGGTTGTCTTTTTTGGAATCCCATTGTTTAAATCAGTTATGGTTTTTCAATTGTGATTAGTTGGATTTAGGGTTTGGCTTCACTGAGGGGTATGGATAGTGTTGACAGAGATTAAGTTCTGTGGTGGGCAAAAACGAAAGTGTGTCTCCTTTGGGGTTCTCTTTTTTGGAATCCCGTTGTTGTAGTCAGTTATGGTTTTTCAATGTTTCAATTGTATATTGCATTTGTTACTGCTTTGTTCTGAATTCGAATTATATATATAAATATATTTTTTATTTTATGTTTGAGCAATCTCCAGTAACGAATTTTCGCATACAACATTGTCTCCGATCGTTGTTCATTATAAGGTACGTTGTTCTCACATTGTCCTCCGTCCACTTTCATAATATTTTTTATTTCATTTGAATATTAATTGACTTCAGTCTTTCTTTCGTCTTAACTATCAATGCACAAACTTAACAATTATTGACAAACTCACACTCTAATAAACATTTTTTCATACACTGCAAGACCAGTTTAACCTTTGAGTTACAGCTGCAGTGTTTGTTACCATTGCTCCATTATCAGCTAAAACTTAACCATCTGTTATGTGTATATGTTTGCTCCTTCCTGTAAATATGATTAAAAAAAATAGTGTTGGATTGACACATAGTTGTGTTAAAGAACATTGAACGATTGAATCAGCTGATCGGAGATTAATGTTTCTGTGGAGATTAAGTAAGTTTTGTTTATGGTTATTGTTGCTTTTGGTGTGTGTCACATGATTATTATAATTTTTCTTCAGGTATCTAAGTTTTGGGATTCTGTTTATTAGATTGGATTACAATTTTAAGTTGATATAAAGCTGTGGTTCTGTTTTATACAGGGTTTGAAAATGTTCTGCTCTTGGGTTTTGATGCATTTGCGTTTGTCTTCCAAGATTTTTTGTGCCAAAGGTGAGTGATTTAAAAATTTTGGATTGTCAGCTTAAAATTTATGTGCCTATTTTCATTGCAGGTTCAAATTATACTAAAACCCTGTTTATGGAAGAAAAAACAAGCTCCCAACTAGGAAACCCAATGAAGGTAGTACTTTTTTCTTTCTTGCTCAACTTGCTTAAAAATGATTTCCTAACCATTATTGTTTTTCATTTATTTGCTTACAATTTGAACAAATTCTCTGCAACCATTATTGATACCCATTTTAATTCACTTTTTGCCAATAATGTTTCAGTCTTTCTCCATATTTCACACTCAATTGTTAATGTGAATTCAATATGCTGACCTTTATGCATTATTAAACTGTTGTATGCATAATATTTCATCAAGGTCAAACTTTAGTTTCTTTGCACCGTATTTTTTGTTACCTAAACCTCAGATTCAACCTATCTATTAAAATTTGTATCTAAATTGTTTAGAATATTGTTCTGTTGTTCTCAATGTTTAATTTTTTGTCTACACTTAAGGTTAAATGCGTAAACATCCATGTACTCTTATGTTTGCAGTATTTTAACGGTGGCATTTCCTGCTTTACAATTTTGCATCATACGATGCCAATTAATACTTACTCTCCTGTCTTTCAAAAAATTATACATCATATGTTTAAAGTATTTAACACACTTTCAACTTTTTTGCTCAAAAAGTTTCTTCTACATTGTATTGAGTTGCTTGACATTCATTTCTTCTTAATCATAAATCTAATTTCCTTTTGTAGGTTAACATTTTTCAAGAAGAAAATTAAGGTCTGAATTCAATTAAGGTATAAATTCTTTGGTCTGAATTCAGTTAAGGTATAAATTCTTACATTGATTTGCCATTTTCAATTCATCCTTGGCTGCCCCTCTACCCTACACTCAAGTCAAAGAATTCAATGGTATGTATAAAAAATTCAAATTTTATAAGGTTTCTTTTGTTAATATTTTACATTTAAATTCAATCTTTACTGACTTTTTTTTTCTCGGGAGAATTGGCTTTTACCAATATAGATAATGACTATCTTCTTTTAACTAAGTCTAAAAACATGACTGATTCCTTGCCTAACCACTAAGGGATTTACTTGGACATTCAAAAGTATTAGTCAAGATGTTCCACCAGAGATACTCCCTCTACATGCCTTAGTTTACCCAAAAAACACCTTAGCAATCCAAAAGTTGTTAAATCCATCCATAAACCTTTTTTATTATTTATTGGCTAGATTTTGCAATTCCCTTACTTCCAAAGTCTTATTTAGCTTAATTAAAGCATGTGGAGGAAGTGTATATTTAGTGAAAGCATCTGTGATTATACCTTTAGATGTCCATTTTAAACCCCTCAATGAACAGCCCAGTGATTGGCCATGTGTTTTGACCAAGTCAAAACAAGAAAGTCATTGTCTTTAAACAGGTAACAGTCTATTCCTATGAGGAGAAAAGATGAAAATGATGATCGTTTGTTTGTCCAAATTATTGAAATTGAAATAACTTAGCAAATTATATATCTGTATTTTACAGAAACAGCAAAACAAATGTATCTGATCCATCATTGTACACCCCATTATTTCGTTTTTATAAAAGAATTTCTATCAAATTAATTACTGACTAACAATATTACTATACCGTTTCATCAGAGGATTCTTTAATTAGAGAACAGTTCTGTATATTACATTTTTATTATATTTATAAGACCAACATTATAACTAAACAGTGAACCAGTTTGTTTTAATTCAATTATTGCATTTTGTAAATTTCTTAATTAGAAATGTTTTAATTTATTAGGTACGTTTTTTTAATCCTTTTCCAGCTGGTTGTTCACTGCATTTGTCTACAACTTAGTTTTATAAGCCATGTTTTCACTTTGATTCAGTAATACAATCTTTTAACTTTCTTTGTGCTTATCTTTATTCCAATGTATCATATTCTGCTTACAATGAGAAATGCTTGGTTCCTTACATGATTAACCAATTGTAAGTTACAATATTTTGTTCCTGACCTTTTCAGTTTCTTGCTCATCTATTTCCCAAATTCTTGGCTATGTGAGTCTCAATCTATATTTCATCTTATACTTCATTTACTCTTATTTTGCAACATACTCTTTCAATTTATTCTCACTCATCTATTTCCCAAATTCTTAACTATGTGACTCTGACTCTATATTTCAACTTATACCAGATTTACTCTTCTTTTACTGCACACCTATTCAGACATTTTACTCTTTAGTAAACAGACCACCAATTTTTGCATACAATATTGTATCCGACCATCATAAGGTATGCCATTCTAACATATCTTCCGTCCACTTTCATAAATGTTTTATTTCAACTGAGTATTAATTGTCTACAGCCTTACTTACATCTTAACTATCGGTGTACAAACTTAACAATCATTGACAAACTCACACTCGAATAAACATTTTTTCACACTGCAAGGCCAGTTTAACCTTCAAGTTAAAGCTGTACTGTTTGTTACCATTGCTCCATTATCGCCTCAAAACTTAACCACCTATTATGTGTATATGTTTGCTCATTCCTGTAAATATGATAAACACAAACGCCTATCCATAAAACTTTTAACAAACTTATACAATTTTAAAACCCGCAGCAACGCGCGGGCATAGTTACTAGTGTATTCTAAATATTATATTGTCCAGCAGATATTATATAAAGAATACGGGTTATAGGAAAAATAGTAATAATTCAAAGTAATCTTAGTAAGCACGATATCTCATAAAGCATTTCATAAAACATACTTATAAACTCATGCTTTTCATGCGTGCAATTCTACTAAGAAAACATGTACTTTAGAAGGGGTCCACTCACAGTACTGCACCATCGAAAACTGCGCTGTTAGCGAAGAAACAATTGCCACAATATATGCACCTAAGCACATAAAGGGTTCAACATAGTCAAACTCTATTCAAACGAATTTATTTAGGAAAACGGACATAAAAAACGAGTCTAGAACGTCGAAATTAGCCTAGGAGGGGTCTCGAACGAAACCCAAAAAAAGCCAACCAGAAAAGTCAACGTTGAGTCAACGGTCAACGAGTCAAGTCAAACCGGGTCGGGTTAACTGAGTTTGGGTTGGATCGGGGTTGGGTTAGGTAAATAGGGCTAATGGGTTGGGTCTGTTAGGGTTAAAGCTACACGGGCCCAAGGCCCAAACTTCTCACGGCCCGAAGGCCTGCCACAAAGGTTAAAGGGTTTTAGGGTCACGGGCCTAGGGCCCTGGTTTAAAGAAGCCCAAAGGCTTAAATGAAAAGGGCTTAAAGCCCTGAAGTGAGAAGGCCCAAAGGCTTTAGCCTTAGGGTCTTGGGTTGGGTCAACAGCCCTAAAGAAAACGGTCCGATGGCCTTTTTAGTTTTTAAAATAACTTAAATTAAAAAATGCTACGGGCTGGGTTTTTGGGCTTGGTTCACAACGGGCTTAAGGCCCATGGGTTTCTTGAAATGGCCCGATGGCCTGGGCTCAACGGAAATAATAAAGGAGAACGCAGGAGCTTCTACAGCTCCAGCCGACTGCAAATGCACACCCTAGACCTCGATCTAGGTACCAAAATGAAGAACAGAGAGAAAGGAAGAGATTTATACCCTTCGATCGACGTAGATCGACTGGTGGTGGTCGGAAATTCCCTCAAGTTCGCCGGAAATGGGTGCACCTCTCCTCCGTGTGGATCTCGTCCTATAACCTTGGAATAACACGAGTACAACACTTAAAATCACAACCAAGCAACAAACCAACTCTGAGAGAGGAAGATCTGAGGCTTACCTTGCCGGAAAACAACTAAACATGCTGGAGGGTTTTCTGGGTTTTTCTCCGTTCTTTGCAGCGACCAGAGAGAGAGAGACGAGATGAGGGAGAAAGAGGGACGAGAATGGGGTGTGATGGTGTGTTTGGATGGGTGGATTCTCACGGTGAAGGAGAGGGTTAGAGAAGAGAGATGAGAGGGTTTGAAGAGAGAAAGGAGAATGCAATGAATGAGAGAGAGATAGAGAGCTCTCGGGGTAGGGGATAGAAAGAGAGAAAAGAGAGGGGAGTTAGGGTGCTGCAACGTGGCAGTTTGGAACAAAGGGAAGTAATCCCATTTCTAGACCCGTATTGGATAAGAGAGGGGGACCAAAATGATAATTCCGTTAAATCTTTGGGAATTTTTTTGGAATTATACATTAATAAGGGAGCGGGTGTAACAAAAGGTATAGATGAAGATGAAGGGGTTGGGAGGTTCTTTTCTGTTTGAGGGCGAGGTTCTTTTCTATTTGAGGGCGTGAAAAGAAATTAGATGACGGAATGGAGGATTCTTGATAGCATTTGGTATATATACCATCCACCTTCAAATTCATCAAAATCCCTCTTCCAGTCAAATCCTACCAAATCTTTTGCATTCTCACTAACTCTAGATTTAGATGTATTCTTTAAAATCTTGGGTGTAGTCAAATTATGATTTGGTAGGATTTTAATAGACTTTAAAATTTGAGTGTAGTCAATTAAAATTTTAAAAAGGATTTTAAAGGACTTTGTAATCAGGATGTAGTCAAGTTAGGATTTAGTAGGATTTTAAAGAATACAATGAAATCCATGGGTAGTCAATTACGTTTTAAAAAAGTCTATCTAAATCTAGGTGTAGTGAGAATACTAAAGATTTTCTAAGATTTTAAGGAATGGAGGATTTTGATGGATTTGAAGGTGGGTAATATAAATACCAAATGCTACCAACAATCCAACCCTCCACCATATGATTTCTTTCACGCCAGACAACAGAAGAGGAAGAGCCTCGCATACTGAAAATAGAGAAGGAGGGTGAAAGGGCATCTACATCATCCTGAATCCTCATCCTCCCCCGCCCTCCTCCGCGTCACCTCATAGGCTCACAGTCACAGGCCCACAACATCTCCTTCTCTCATTCTCCTCGGTATTTACTCTATCTTTCCTCATATTCGACTTCCTTTTATTTATTTTTCCTTCACAAATTTGTCTGAATGTAGGATAGGGTTTTAAATTTTTGGTTTTTATTTCTGGATAGAAATTTTTATTTTTCTTATTTAGGTATTTTCATAACTTTGGGATTTTTCTTTCTTGCTGTTTGTTAAATATTGACTGGCTGCCCTGCTCATGTGAGATTAATGTGTTTCTTCCTTATGATTTAGGTATTGTCAGATTAGGGATTTTCTTTTTCTTTTTTTTTTGCTTTTCCATTCATTGAACAGAGGTTCCAAGAGAATTCCCAGACTTGCAGTGTCCTACAAAGACTTCATGTTGAGCCTTTGTAATTCTTGTGAATTCCCATACTTGCATGGTTCTTCAACCTTACTATACTAGCCAATGACATTTGAATTGTGTTTCATTTTTTGTTTGTGCCAAGGACATTTCCATATGCTCGTGTTAATTTATAAAGATTTTTGTTTTGTAATTATTTCTGTGGTGCAAAGGGGATGCATATAAGAAGAACCTGTTTTCATTTGATTTTATGGAGTGAATTGAGTGATTGCAATAGCTAGCTGATAGATCCAAATGCTGGGTGTATAACCTGTGGTAACATGACATGCTTTATATGCCAGACTGCCTATAATACGTTTTCTTTAGTAGGCAAATAAATTCACCCATCTAATCCTTTTTCTGTGTTGCATTTGACTCATAACAACAGATTTTTTTTAGAAAATTAATTAGATTGTCAGCTTTATAGTAGATGATTGAATACCATTTTGATTTGGTCTTTGGGTGTTTAATGAATTTGGTTATTATGATTAGCATTTTTTCATGAATACAAAATGACGTGTTTTTAGCTGTTAAAATTTGATAATTAATTGTGGTGTGTTTTTTAGCTGGTAAGAATAATGGGAAAGAAGAATTACTAGGGCTTACTGTATTTATGGTCGGCTGGAGCAACTGAGGTTTCTTACTATTCTTAATTTTTTTTTGTGTCTTTGACATCATCTATATTTCTTTATTTCTCTTATAATTGATATTATATATATGGTTTTCTGTTTGTTAACTTGTTTATGGTTTTGTTTATTTGATTGGGTAGTTTATGTAATGTCTCAAACAAGCATGGAAGCGGAAGGTGTGGAAAAAATCAAACTGGATGAAGTGGATGAAGAAATGGAAGTGGAGCAAATGGTGGAAGAACAAATTGAAGAAGAAGAAGAAGAAACTAATGAAGAAGAAATTGAGGAAGAAGAACTTTATGAAACCATTAAATATTTATTGATGGCAATTCAAGCTGTAGTCCACGTGCTAAAAGAGTTTATAATTACATTTGGACAACCTATTGAACGTCCTTCAAATTTCTTGTGATTCAATCCTAAGAAATTCACGAAATCCATGGAAATCTATAATAGAAATCCATACAAATCCATAGAAATCTATAATAGAAATCCATATAGGATTGAAAATCTTTTAAAATCTGTCACTTAAAAAAAAAGTCTATTAAAATCCCGTGAAATCCAAATTAACTACACCCCCCTTAATTAACTATTCTTGGATTTGAATGTATTCTTTAAAATTCTCTTAAATCCTACTTTGACTACAACATAATTTTTAAGTCTTTTAAAATCCTCTTTTAAAACTGTAATGGACTTCACCTTGATTTTAAAATCTATTAAAATCCTATCAAATCATATTTTGGCCATACCCCTTAAATTGGAGGGAAACAAATAATAACAGACTAAGAGGCAAAGGATACCAAAATTACGCACACGACACTGAACACAGGGTGAGAGTAGAAATATGCGCAAGTGCAAGGACCCGTTTGTAAATTCCACTTGTAACTAAAAACAGAAATAGAGACGTTGGTTCTTAGGTGTGTCATGTATGTGTATTTTTTCGTGCCGTCGGGAAACAGGCATCTCTCTCTCTCTCTCAAGTCTTTGTGTCCATTCTACAAATGGCACGGCACGTTATATTCTAATTAATATGATCCAGTAGCGGATATTTGAATTCGATCTTGATTACCCATATCTTGAAATTTCAGTTTTAATCAGCCGAGTTTGGTGATATTGACATCCAAGGACAATGGTGGTGAAGAAGATGATGAGGTGGCCACCATGGCCGGCAGCAGCGGTTTCCACCAAGAAATATACTGTAGTGGTTGTTGTGCGGAGGCTACAGCAGTTGGAATTGGAGGAGGTGGAGGAGGAGAGAAGAGCGTTGGTGGTGGAGGTTAAGTGGAAGGGTCAGAAGAAGTCCTTGAGACTCGGTTCTGCGCCTCCTGTTAAGAGGAATTTCACCAAAGAAGCCGGAATTGGTGATGATGGGGCGGTCGAGTGGGATGAGGAGTTTACGAGTGTATGTCGCTTTTCGGGTTACAAGGCTGAGGGGGAGCCTCTGTTTTTTCCATGGGAGCTTGCATTTACAGTGCTCTTCAATGTCAGTCAGTCTCTCTTCCTCTCATATTTTTTTAGCTTTTGTTTTGAGGATTGATGATATTTTTTGTCTTCCAGTTTCTCAGTTTCTGCTTCTACTTTAGATTGATGGGTTGACTATTGGTGACAGAAGAAACGAAAGTTTTATTTCTCTTCGCTTCGGTTTTGACTTGAAATTCTGTTCCAATCTGCTCTAATTTACGAGGGGGGTGGGAATTCGTAGAATTGCTTATTTTGTATGAAATTTGAGCCTGCATATTGAGTCCTAAGCACCCAATTTTTCTTTGCTGAGAAAAACTATCCATCCATTAATCCCCGAAAAAAAAAAGGGAAGGCGAAGGCGGCACAACAAGATCAATACAAGAATATTCGTTTTAGTTACCAAACCAACATGACAAAGTACCGATTCAAGATTTCACTGCCGGAATGATATGAGTTGGAAAAGGACTCGCTAGCTACGTAGTGTATTGGATCAAGTTGACAAGTAGAAATCTGATTTTACTTCTTTCTTCCTTCTCTGTCAAATAGTCGTCGTCTTTACATACAAGACTAGTTCAAACCTTTTATGCTACCTTATGTGTATTTTGTGGGTTAATTGAATTTAGAGAATAGAATCTAATTGAAATAAGAATATGCTTATAAGTTTTGAACTTGTTTTCTCAAGAATATTGGGAACATAATGATAAAGACATTATTTGAATATTGAGAACCTCATATACGTACCAGTTTCCATAGACTTCCATCTTTGGTTTTCTCATGAACTGTGGTCTCATCGATCTTGTGATTTTTTTTTTTTTTTTTTGGTTTACTGAATCAGGCTGAAAGCAAAGGAGTGAGAAACAGAGTCAGTGTCTTTGGAACTGCATCAGTGAACCTCGCGGAATATGCTTTAGCACAGTCTGACGGAAAGGAATTCGAGCTCAACATTCCTGTTAATGTGGCTACTGGGGTTTCAGAGACTATCCCATCACTGTCTGTATGTACTATTGCCTATGTGTGCGTTAGACTATTTTATTCTTCATCTGGTTTTCTCGGGTCACTTTTTCAGGTTGTGTTCAAGTTCTCTTTTCTGAATTTGAATATTTCATCTTAAGCAAAGTTCCTCCACAATAATTACAGATCTCTCTCAGATTATTGGAACTGAGAGCCACTCAACAACTCTCAGAGACAATGCGGGGATCCCCGCATTCTGATGAAGCTATTTCCGCACAAAAAGATGAGTTTTCTGCTCTTAAAGCAGGGCTGAGAAAGGTGAAAATCCTAACCAGCTATGTTTCATTTGGTAAATCAAACAAGGCATGCCGCGAGGAAGGTAGCACTGATAGCAGGAGTTCCAATCGAAGCGAGGATGCTGCGTCCAATTATCCATTTGACACAAGTTCACTTGATGATGATGCTGGAGAGGAATCAGAGTTCAGTAAGGACGATTCTAGTGTCAGACGATCAATCAGCTACGAAACTATAGCATATGCAAACTATGCTGGAGCCTTGTTTTACTCCAATACTAACATTGACAACGAGGATGATTTTTGGATCCACTATAGCAACCATAAATTAGCAGGCGGCTTGCATGTTGACAATTCTAGTGCACCAGTCCACGGGCCAACCTTCTGGCAGAGTTCAAAGGGAAGCATTCTACCTTGGAGGAAGAGGAAATTGAGCTTCAGATCTCCGAAAGCCAAAGAGGAGCCTCTTCTGAAGAAACATTATGGAGAAGAGGGTGGCGATGATATTGACTTTGATCGCAGGCAGCTTAGCTCCTCCGATGAGTCCAGTTTTGGGGTACATGTTCAACTTCTCCCTGTTGTTTTTGAAAATGTCCAGTTTTTGTATTTGCTATTTTCGTATCCTTTTTCTGAAACCTTTTGTTTCTTCTTTCTCTTCTGAAAAGTCTCGCGAAACAGAGGGTTCAGTATCTGAATTCGGGGATGATAGTTTTTATGTGGGAACTTGGCAGCAAAAGGAAGTGATAAGCCGTGATGGAAATATGAAGCTTCACACCCAAGTATTTTTTGCTTCAATTGATCAAAGGAGCGAACGAGCTGCTGGAGAAAGTGCGTGCACGGCCCTGGTTGCAGTCATTGCAGATTGGTTGAAATCCAACCAGGATGAGATGCCGATCAAGTCTGAATTAGACAGCCTGATTAGAGATGGATCATCAGAGTGGAGAGCTCTCTGCAATAACGAGGCCTACATAGAGCATTTCCCTGACAAGCACTTCGATCTTGAGACCATTGTTCAATCTAAAGTTCGTCCTCTTTCTCTAGTTCCGGAGAAATCTTTCATAGGATTCTTCCATCCCGAGGGACTAGAAAATAGGGATTTCGACTTCCTTGACGGTGCCATGTCCTTCGATAGTATATGGGATGAGATCGGCCATTCTGCATCAGAATGTGCATGGGACAGCGAACCGTTGGTCTACATTGTGAGTTGGAATGACCATTTCTTTGTCCTAAAGGTAGAGCAGCATGCTTTTTACATAATCGATACGTTGGGGGAGAGGCTGTATGAAGGCTGCAACCACGCTTATATCCTCAAATTTGACAAAGACACGGTGATCCAAAGATTACCAAGCGGTACTAAAACATCAGATGAGAATAAGAGCGATCAATTACAACCAATCAACTCCAAGGAAACAAAAGCCAAAGGGGAAATTGTAGTAAGCCAGAAAGATTCGAAAGACGGAGATGGAGAAGAGGAGATTGTGTGGAAAGGAAAAGACTGTTGTAAAGAGTATATTAAGAGCTTTCTTGCTGCTATTCCGATAAGGGGATTGCTGGCGGATCTTAAGAGGGGTTTGATGACATCAATACCTCTCCATCACCGGCTACAAATCGAATTCCACCATACCAAGCTGTTGCTGTCCCCGGGTGAAGTTTCAGTAAGTGAAACAGCAGCTGATGCACCAGCAATGGCCATGACCGTTGTATAATGACTTCCCCCCTCCCTCTTCTTTTCGGGATTCAATTGTCCATCTCTAGTAGCAATATAATGTAAATAGAGAACTCATACCACATTATTTCTTTGTTTATCAACAATATATCCTCATCTTCAAGAACCTTAATCTGAAGGGCTTTACATGTCATAAATATTTTTCGATCCTTTGATGAAATAGATCCCACAAAGAAAAGAAAGCTTCAGTCCAACTCTGGTTATTGTAATGGAAGAAAAGGTGGATAAGCTTAGATTAGAAGTTCACCACCTTTTCTTCAATAAGATTGTACCAAAACCAGAGTGTAGTGCAACAGCAAAACCTATATATTATTTACTGGATCTCATTTACGGAAAGGAAAGTGTAGTGACTATCAAATGCAGATTGGTCTTTCTTCTAGTTGTTATTCTGAAATTCTCAGTCATCATGATCAAGGGCTTCTAGTTTCATCCCATTGGCAAGTTTCCAGTCGAGGTGGTACAAATATTTGAGCAAATCCAAGTTCAATGTGGGCAGTGGCAGTTCGAATGATATTCCTCGACAGAGTCTCCTGCCTGCACCAAATGGAAACGGAAGCAATTCAAAATTGTTTCCTTTAAAGCCATGGTTTTAAAAGCGTTTTCAGGATGATCAGCCCAAAATTTTGAATCTCTCCCTATTGCATAAGCATTGATGATGACTTTGGCCTTTGCTTGTCTTGGGATGACAGGACCGACTGCAGGTGCAGGGTGTAATCGAAAAGTTTCCTTGATGACAAATTTCAAGTAGAAGTATTCAAGCTCTTCGATTTTGTTCTTTCCTTTTAACGGTTTCCGTGCCTCTGATTGTGACTTCTCCATTAATTAGGGATTTTTAGCAGCTCTGACATTGCCAATTTCGTTGCTGGTCAACTCTCACAGCCTGCAGCAGAGAAAATGTCCTGAAAATATGAAGTTGCAATTAGTTATTGGAAGTGAATACTGCACACCTGTTTTCTCCCCCATAGGTTTATTTCAAGTCTTCGATTGAATAAATCAAAAGAGTATCAAGCGACATAAATAATTAAACAGCGTTGTGCGGCCTTAATCGTACTTACTTGTACAGTAAGTAAATATATATGTAAAGAGTATGTTGAAGTGGTGGTTTCTTTTCTCTTTTATCTTAAATCTGAACACATCGCAATTGGCCTAAAATCTGAAAGATACGAATGCAAGCTTTTGCGAATTTGTATGCAATGCAGGCATTAATTAAAGAATTTTAGGGCCAGTTTGGTATCCTAATTCGATAAGGTCAAGAATTTTAGAGCCAATTTGGTATCCTACTTCGATAAGGTTCCATATCTTTCATAGTAGTCTCCAATATTCATTGTAGGGGGAGAACACAATGCTTGAATTAGTGGTCACTAGGAAATATGCCCGTGCGTTGCGGCGGGAACCAACTGTTTCAAGCATAACTGCATGAAGAAGACACATTTCAGGCGTAACTGCATAAATAAGCCACAAAGTTAGTAAGTAAAGCTCATATTTTTAGCAGTATTATTTTAACAACAATTCGTCAAGTGACGAATTGCCCCGGTAGGTAGGGCATTTCTCTTAATTCTACTGCATTCTATGTCCAATAGGAATTTAATTGCCCTTCTATGCCATGGAGGGGTGTCGAAAGATTATTTCATGGAATTACTGATGAAAGATCTAGAAAATACTCGTCGTGTTTTTTGCAATAGGCGTGCAGCAACCAAAGGTAAGGTTATATTTCTTTCTTTTCAAATGGCTGCCATATTATTGTTTTTATACATGTCCATGGATTATATAACATCCTATCAAATTTATTTTTCCTTTCAATATTTCTAGTTCCTTGATGGGTTTCGTTCCTTCATCATCAAAGTGTGGCAAGAAACACCAAGCATTAGTGACACAAATTCAATCCCGTATAACCAGGCATAAACTTTATCCTAGAGACTCATAGTGCTACGACCAATACATTTGGAAAACTAGGCGTCTTCTATGTAAAGCAACATGACCTCGTGATTCAACTAAATTTTTTAATGAACCAGAATCAATAACGAAGACAATCAAGATGGTAAACCATGGACTACTCAACATATTTTGAACATCGAGGATGGAGCCTAGTTGCGGTGGCAACTAGAGCCAAAGCAATTCCTCCTCAACCAAGTTCGATCCCCCTCCCCCCCCCCCCCCCAAAAAAAATCCTAACTAATGATAAAAAAAAATTAAAAAAAAACATATTTTGAACATCCACTTTAAATGTGTTAACCATCCATAACAATACATTTAAAATAGGCTTTGAATAAAACTAATTTTGGTACTCTTCTCTTTGATCCTACGTTTTATAAATCAACAGTTAGGGCTTTACAGTATCTCACATGGACGAGACCCGATTTGGCGTTTGTTGTTAACCAAGTTTGCCATTACATGCATTCTTCTCAGACAATTCATTTGCAAGCTGTCAAACAGATACTTCGTTATTTGAAAGGTACTCTTGATTTAGGTCTATGGTTTACTAAAAGATATCAAAGCCTCACTGTGTGGTCTGATGCAAATTAGGCAGGTTGCCCTATTAATAGATGATCTACTAGTGGATATTGTGTTTTCCTTGGTCCTAATCTCATATCTTGGAGTGCGAAGAAGCAATGCATTGTTGCAAGATCCTCTACTGAAGCCGAGTATAGGTCTTTGGCTAATACAGCTGCAGAACTCAGTTAGATATGCAAGATTCTATAAGATATCTCATTTCCCATTCTCAAAACTCCTGCGATTTTCTGTGACAACAAGAGTGCGATTGCACTGGCCTTCAATCCTGTTTTCCATGCTCGAACCAAACATGTTGAAAACAACTATCATTATATTCGGGAAAATGTTCTCAGTGGCATAGTCAATGTACATCATTAGACCTGGCAGTTTCTGACACGACACGAAAACGACACGAAAATAACGGGTTTCGGGTCAACACAATAACTAATCGGGTCATTATCGGGTAACCCGTTAAGAACCCGTTAATAACGGGTCGTTAATAGGTTTACACGAGAGTGACACGCGGGTAACCTGTTTTGACACGAAAAGGAAAAAGTTATTTTGATGATTTTAATTTTTTTTAATTACTAAAAAACACTTACTATAAAATACAATAAATATAGTGGATATATATATATATATATATATATATATTTTGTTCATTAATTATTATTGTATTATTATTCTAAATAAATTTTAAAAATTTGTTTTATTTATTTATTTTATAAAATATTATGAGCAAAGAGTGAGATTAAAAAATTATAAAACACATTAAAAATAAAAACATCAAGTAATTTAAAAAATACCAAATACATTTAAATATTTAAAATAATTAATTTACAAGTGCAAAAAATGTGAAAAAAATATGCAAGCACTCTTAATCGCATCCTCTACGCTTTAAAGGTGCGTACATGAATTTTTAAAACTATACAAACCCTCAAGTATTTTTAAGGTAGTTCAAAATAAATAAAATTCATAATCATTAATGTATAAGTCTGAAAAATGTGAAAGCATATATAAAGGGGTGTGATATTCACACCCCATTTTACTTTTCACACACCCTTCTAATTTTCGACCGTCGGATCGGATGAATTGAAGAAAATCAACAAATAGAAATTAACAAGGGGTGTGTAAGAAGTAAAATGGGGTGTGTGGATAGCACACCCCTATATAAATGCTCATGATTGCATCCTCTACCCTTAGACAATTGTTACATGGTCGTTTAGATTTTTAAAACCCTCCAAATCTCATGAATAATGTTTTTTTTAGTGAAAAATTAATAATAGTGTAGAAGTGAAAAATTAATAAGATTTTTTAAAAAAAAATTGCACATACCACACATTGCCACATAAATATTACTTCAAAACATTAAAACATTTGTCGTTTAAGTATTACATCTACATCCGAAAATAATACTTTTATTAAGTATATAACATAAAATTTTGTGATATCCACATCCATTAGTGTAAATATTTTAAATTGAAGATCGAAGTCATTCATTGTATTCATATAGGGTCAAGGAGTGTATCTGTAAAAAATCATCAAAATTGGAGTTAAAATAACCGTTAAATCGTGATTTTTTGTTTATAACCGTCGAAAAGCTTTGTCCCGTTACTTGATCTCTGAATGTTTGTTTTTTGTGATTTTTTGCTAATGTGATCTCGAAACATATACGAACAAGTTTGACGGTTGTGATCGTTGAAATTAGTTTCGGATAATTCGTATCCCATCAAAACGATAGATTGACTAACACTTAAGAGTTTATTTATACTTTCATTAAGTATAACATAAGATCTTGTGGTATCCACTTGTGTAAATATTTTAAATTGAAGGTCGAATTCATTCATTGTATTCATATAGGGTCAAGGAGTGTATCTGTAAAAAAAATCATCAAAATCGAAGTTAAAGTAACCGTTAAATCGTGATTTTTTGTTCACAACCGTCGAAAAGCTTTGTCCCGTTACTTGATCTCTGAATGTTTGTTTTTTGTGATTTTTTGCTGATGTGATCTCGAAACATATACGAACAAGTTTGACAGTTGTGATCATTGAAATTAGTTTCGAATAATTCGTATCCCATCAAAACGATAGATTGACTAACACTTAAGAGTTTATTTATACTTTCATTAAGTATAACATAAGATTTTGTGGTATCCACTTGTGTAAATATTTTAAATTGAAGATCGAATTCATTCATTGTATTCATATAGGGTCAAGGAGTGTATCTGTAAAAAATATTCAAAATCGGAGTTAAAATAACCATTAAATCGTGATTTTTTGTTTATAACTGTCGAAAAGCTTTGTCCCGTTACTTGATCTCTGAATGTTTGTTTTTTGTATTTTTTGCTGCTGTGATCTCGAAACATATACAAACAATTTGACAGTTGTGATCGTTGAAATTAGTTTCGAAGAATTCGTATCCCATCAAAACGATAGATTGACTAACACTTAAGAGTTTATTTATACTTTCATTAAGTGTAACATAAGATTTTGTGGTATCCACTTGTGTAAATATTTTAAATTGAAGATCGAATTCATTCATTGTATTCATATAGGGTCAAGGAATGTATCTGTAAAAAATCATCAAAATCGGAGTTAAAATAACCGTTAAATCGTGATTTTTTGTTTATAACCGTCGAAAAGCTTTGTCCCGTTACTTGATCTCTGAATGTTTGTTTTTTGTGAGTTTTTGCTGATGTGATCTTGAAATATATACAAACAAGTTTGACGGTTGTGATCATTGAAATTAGTTTCGGAGAATTCGTATCCCATCAAAACGATAGATTAACTGACACTTGAGTTTATTTATACTTTCATTAAGTATTACATAAGATTTTGTAGTATCCACTTGTGTAAATATTTTAAATTAAAGATCGAATTCATTCATTGTATTCATATAGGGTCAAAGAGTGTAACTGTATAAAATCATCAAAATCAGAGTTAAAATTACCGTTAAGTCGTGATTTTTTGTTTATAACTGTCGAAAAGTTTTGTCCTGTTACTTGATCTCTGAATGTTTGTTTTTTGTGATTTTTTGCTGCTGTGATCTCGAAACATATACAAACAAGTTTGACGGTTATGATCGTTGAAATTAGTTTCAGAGAATTCGTATCCCATCAAAACGATAGATTGACTAACACTTAAGAGTTTATTTATACTTTCATTAAGTATAACTATCTTCATTTTGCATATCTTTGAACATTTGTATTTTGTAGTATGCACTAATGTTTTTTCATTAGACTCTTATTTTGGGGTATGTAAACTTGAAAGAAAAATGTTTTATTTATTTATTTATTAATGTTTTGAATTAGTATTTATGTGACAATATGGTATGTATATACTAATTTAGTATTATGTTTTACATTTTTTAAGGTCAAATTATGTTTTTCATTTTCATTATTTATTGATTTAAAAAATATTTTTCTTAACAGATAACGGGTCGGGTCATATTACCTGATAATATTAACTGGTCAATTTCGGGTTGGGTCATATTACCCGTTTAGTTTAACGGGTGTTACACGACACGACCGGTTAAGCTATCGGGTATGACACGAAAACGACACGAACACGAGAAACACGACACGAATGCTAGGTCTATACATCATGTTACGTCCCTTCTTCAACTGGCAGACATTTTCACCAAATCCTTGCCTTCTCATTGATTTGCTGAGTTGACTTCCAAGCTATCAGCTAGATCCCCTAACTTTAGCTTGAGGGGGTGTGTTAAGGATACAATAGGACCACCAACTAAGTCTATACCTAATTAAAAGCTTTCTTAGCTATTAAGCTATAGTTGTTAGAATAGTTGGATAAATAACTAATAACTGTACCTATTTATATGGGATTGTACACATTCTGTTTGAGTAATGAAATCATTCTATTCAATTGCCTATCCCTCTACAATTCTCCCTCTCTCTCTCTCTCTCTCTCTCTCTCTCTCTCTCTCTCTTCCCTAATTTTTCTTCTGCAGAGATATGAGTTTCCACACCTTCTCTGAATAAAAAAAAATCCCATACAAGTGAAGATTTACGTTTAGTATGGATATGATTTCGTTAGAGGATTGCACTTGAGCTTCAAACAAAAGAGGAAAGAAGAACAGATGATTGCACTTGTGAGGCATTTGAGTGGATCGTTTTTAATTAATGGATTAAAGAATGAAATAAATAAATAAATCTCTACCATATATAAGAGATAATTATGCTGTCAATACTTGATTTATCAACTTAACCCCTGTTTCTGAATCATAAACTCCTCAGCTGCATTCACTTGTTCCGTATATAGTGCCATAAGATCACGTGCTATGTACAATAAAATTGAAAATTCGTTGTTGCTGAAGTCTGAAGATGGGATTCTATAATCTCCTTCCTGCATTTGATGATGTGCTTGACAGGCTCCTTGAGCTCTCGTACCCAGATAGTGGTAGATGGACGTCGCTTAGCACATCCTAAACATCATAAGACGAAAGATTAAATTGAATTTAAGGAAAATATCCAAAGAATTCAGACAGAGAATCATCTATGTGTGCAGTTACTGTTTACATACAATATTGCTTGCTTAGCTAGAATATTTATGTTAAACAACTCACTTGATCACATGAGGACATCGAGCTTTGGCTATGTGTTTGTGAGTGTACTCCACCAGCACTAGCACCAGGTATGCTATCTTCGGCTAATGCTCTCAATCTGTTAAGTTCAGGTAGCACAACCTTCCCAAGATTGGGTCTGTCTTTCCGCCTCATTTCAGCACATTGTAAGGCTAATTTGGCAAAGTTGGTGGCTTCCTCCACTGGCCAGTCATGAACAGCAGGGTCAAGCAACTCAGCAAAGGTCCCTAGCTCCAAAGCCTGCTCGACATGATGAGTCAAACCCATTGGTGGTTTCGCTGTTATTAATTGTAGAAACATGACCCCGAGCGAGTAGACATCAGATTTCGTTCCAAGCATGCCAGTTTGTTGATACTCTGGGTCAATATAACAGAAGGTTCCAGCTGCTGATGTCATTCGGTACTGAGTGACAGAGTCTTGTACAGATGGAGGGACAAGCCTGGCTAGACCTACATCACTAATCTTGCTCACATAGTTATGGTCTAGCAAAATGTTTCCAGGTTTTAGGTCACGGTGTACAATTGGTTCTGGCTTCGTCTGGTGAAGGAACAAAAGCGCAGTGCCAATTTCTGCAGCAATTCGGAACCTGAGCTGCCAAGGAATAGCCGGAGTCTTACTGTTACCTTGCTGGAAGAGACGGTCTTCTAAGCTCCCCTTAGCCATGTACTCATAGACCAGACAACCATACTCTGGGCAGGCTCCAAGAAGGAGCACCATGTTTGGATGTCGTATGCAGCTCAATACTTCGATCTGTATAGTCAAAGAGTTGTCAGCGTTGAGAGTTGTCCCACATTATTGAAAAAATGAGCTTTGCCTTAGTTGTTTAAGTGATCTTAGGGCTCTCTCTCCTATCACCAGTTGGTTTAGAATTTGATGCTTACATCCTAAATTGGCACCTAGGCAGTTGTATACTAATTGTGCTTGAAAACTGTATCACGTATTTATGCAAAAAGTCACAAACCTCTTGTTGGAACTGTGAACGACCATGCGCTGCATCTGGACGTAAAATTTTGATTGCTACTTGTGTGTGATCCAGTTCACCCCAGTACACTGGTCCATAGCCTCCTTCTCCAATCTTGCGATCTGGTGAAAATTTATTTGTTGCTACTTCAATCTCCTCAATTGTATATTTCCTGTACCTGAAACTGTATGTCGTTGCTTCTGTTCCCTTCTTCTCTTCAGGCTGTTCAAGAATTGTCATTTCTGCAAGCCTCCTTTTTTGGGATTCCAGTTCAGCAATCAGTTGAGCTGCCGCTGCTGCCTGAATGGCCGCCTTACATTTTGCTTTCTCGTTCTCTATCTGTACCAATGTAGCTTCCTCTGCTATTCGTGCCTCATGTAATCGTTGTTGTTCTTCCGATCTCAATCGGTTTGCCTATATATCACGGTATGTTATTACAATTCATGCATGTTAGAATTAGTTGTCTTTCTATATTATATGCTCAAATAAGATTTCACTTCCACATCATACCGTATGTTTTGATGCGACTGCCTCCTTGCAGGCTGCGTTATACATGTCCATTGTTTGCTTGAGCTCTAGCTGGAGCCTCCTCATCTCAACTTCCACTTCATCCTTTTATTTTCAAGAAAAAAACCACGCATTAATACTCTCAACCATCTCTACATACAGTCTCAAACTCGCTCAAAATTAGTTAAATCGAATGCTGCTATTTCCAGTTTACTTGTGGTGGGAAATTGTCTTGTCTTACCATGTTTTGTGACGATGACCATGATCTTCCACTTTCCGATGAGGATGTTGAGAATCCGTATGGTGAGGCACTCATGTCAATATATTGGTGTCTAGAGTACGATGATGCAGAGCTTATGCTGTCAAACTCTGAGCCCATTGATTGTCGGGAGCTCCTTCCTGATGACACACTATTGTACAAGGAAGGTAACATGTGATCTATGCTTGGCCTTCCGCTGCTCACAGATGATGTATCACTACTCTCTGGTGAGAGGTCGTATGAGTGGTTCATTGAAGATCGTCCTCCTCTTGTGAATGGTGATCTGCATCATTTTCATTAGCTCAGTATCCTCATTGGTTATTGTATCAGTGATCAGCGTACTTATTATTGTTTCACAGAATCAAAGTGTGCGTATGAGGTTAATTACTTGATTTCATCGGTGACTTGATGCATCAGCTGGCGGGGGGGTGAAGAGTGCGTCTTCTCCAATGCTGTATTAATCAAAGAAACTTGAGTGAGTAATGGGAAAAATCCCGCCATCCAAGGAGTGGGGAAATAACTTGATCAGTTGTAGAATAACAGAAACAAATTTACCCCTGGGATGCTGTTTATGCATTAATTGTTCACCATTTTCCGAAATTCTGCTGGATTGTTTTTGAATTTGGTTGTGCGCTTTTCGGGGTGGTGCTGTGGTAGCAGTTTGCGCATATGAGATCTTGCCTTTGCCAATGACATACAGAGTGCAGAAATCTGGTATCCCCTTTAACACGGAACTTGGAACGTCTGTTGTTGTTTTGAATGATCTGTTGCTTTCGAGCAAAAAGTGGACGACATTAAGATCATCCAGTAATGTTGTTTAAACTATCTGGTTTTTAGGTACTCAATCAAAGAGTTATCTTCCAAAATTAGTCGAATTGAAAACTCGTACTCATCCAAATTCTTATCTTATTGTTAGATAACTATAAATAGGCGAACATACATAGTGTTAATGAACACGAGAATGATGACAATGATAATCAGATACCTAAACGATTATCAAATGGATAATATAAATTTTTAATCGCGGTGATAGGTACGCAAATCCTATTTAGAGAACGATTCATTGTTTCTTTGATAGGTTATGTTATTAGATTAGGACATGCATGCATTACCAAATCTCACATAGATACGAATAAGAATAATATGAAAAGTAAGAAATCGCAACAAAAAAGAAGTGAACAAAGCAAAAGATTACTTGAAAAAGCCGGTTCTTGTGGGTGCTCCAAGTACCAAAACCTCAATTGAATTAGAGATAACATAGTTGATCAAGGTTTTTGGTACGTCGGGAGCCTCAACTACGACTTCTTTGCATTTTATCTGCAGCAAAGATCAAGTTAAGCAACCTGCAGATCTAACACTGCATTGAGAAACAAAATGATACGTAAACTAATTGATTAGGAGCATGACTTACAAGCTTTTTGCTGCAAAAGGAACGGAATGGAAGAAACAGCTCTTTGGTTAAGGGGTCAACTGGTTTTTTGTACACGTTTTCAGTTTCCTCCCCTTGGGATACGGCTGAAACTGCCGGCGTTGTTTGTTTGACATGGAGCAGGATGAGATGTTGGCCTCCGGTGACAAGATTATCAACAACCCATTTTATAGCATGTTGACTTCCTTTGTCTCTGTCAATTGCAAGTGTCACTGCCTCTCTCGATTCTACTGTCCCTCTTCCCATTTCTCTATATGATTTGTCTTCCAATCGACCTTGGAAACAGAAGTACCGCCAGACTCGTAAGCTACGAGCTAGTTGGTATCTGTCTTTACAAAGAAATTAATTATGCAGATGCAGAAACTCATAACCCAGAACTGGTGAATGAAGAACGTACCCCGGTTTTTATATGATCACGACCTTGCAGACAACCGGCAAAGCTTTGGCTCGCTAAAAAAAGAAAAAAACTTGTTTTACTTACTCTCGAAAACAAACTAGTTAATATTTCTACCTTCCACTACCCTTAATTGGTATTCTATCTCTAGAACGCCCAGCAGATCGACTCATCTTTGTCCACCCGAGTTTGTTACTTGTGCTGACATATTCAGTTACCGGAGAGTTTGTTAGCTTTCGTAGTAAACCACATTATCTGGAAACTCTTGTTACGTTCACTCGTTTTGTTTACGTACGAAGAACCTACCAAAAGAAATAAAAATAAAGAGAGAGAGAGAATTCCAACCTTCCCCGTCTATTTTTAGTTCGTGTTAGTTATTCTGGATCAAACAGAAAGAAATTTACTAGAAAAAGAGAAATGGATCATCAAAGAACCTTCTTTTATTCAGATCCCGACTTTTCGCCAAAAGAATTTCGAAAGAATATAATGAATACAAAGAATCAGAAATTTCAAGTTACATACATTACAACAAGAGAATCACAATTTGAATTTGTTCAGCAACACAAGGGGCATATAATCAACCCATTTTCGTTACACTCGGGGCACTTATCCGGCTGCTCCTCATCGGCAATGAGCTTGCAGCTCCCACTGCATCTGAAGCAAACCACAAATCGAACTCCATCACAAGCTTCACAGGGGCCACTGGACCGATCCAACGGGACTCCTTCAAAGAGTGGCTTGAGCTTTCCTTGTTCATGAAGCGTCAAAACCTCCTCTGCTCCCCCGATATATCTCCCCTTTATGAAAAGCTTTGGAGGCACTGCTTTGCAATCCAGAATCTTCCACAGCTCTTGTCTGAATTCCATGTGCATTGACACATCTCGCTCGTAGAACACCACGCGAAAGCTCTCCAAAAGAAATCGAACGCTGTTGCAATCGTCAAAAGTCTTCCGAATACCCCGGAGGGTTGTAGTGTAGAGAACTACCGATGAATCCAAACTACCAGGCGGACACTTTTCTTCGAAGCCTAATAGAGCGTCTTCATTTGAAAGCGGCGCTGGCGCTGGCGCTGGTTCTAGCTCTGGCTCGGGATCTGGCGCTTCTACAAAATTGGATTCAATATTTTCTTTGTCGTCTCTCCTTGCATTTCTCTCTACTTCACTCAACCTCATATATTCCATCACTGCTTGCTGAAAGGCTGCTAGTAGGTCTGGGTCGAAGAGGCTACCTGAGTTTAAGTCCGGTCTCCGAAAAGATGAGATGTCAATCTCCGACAAAGGGGTCTGTCTACGATTCTCTAAAGCTTCAGAAGCTCTGTTTTCCTCCAAATTTGACTCCGTTTTAACCCAACTTTTGCCGCACTTTACTGGGTGTTTTGCCACCATTTTAGGCCTAACGTTTTCCTTGTCGTCGACGTCGATATCATCGCCATCCTGCTCTGACTCTTCTTCATCTTCGAGGTCTCTCATAAGCTCAGTGACGTCGATAATGTCAGGCTCTTGCTCCGTCACATTCTTCTCTAACTGTTTGATCTTCTTCTTCTGCTCCATTTTTTTCGAAATCAAATTATGGGTCTGAATGTTGAGATTTGAATCCGCGTACCCATCCGATGCATTTACCTGAAGAACTCGATCTTGGGGTTTCAGGTACCCAATTCCAATCGGTCCGATTGACTTCAACTTCATCATCAGCTTTCCCTTCACCCCTTTCATTGTTTCCCAAATTGAGCTCCGAAAATCTGAACCAGGCAACAAAATTTGAACACGGAAATAAAAAAAAAGGGGGATCGTAGAGATTAGAGAGTAAACGACGCTGCTGCTGCTTCTTCTTTCTCCGCCTTGACCTTGGTGGTGGTGCTCCAGAGCGCTTTTCAACTTCAACGGCTACAAAGTTGTTTTTGGAGTTTTAAAATTCGAAAACATGGGGGCCGGGGAATGCTGTGGGATGCGGAACAGGATAAGTGTGAGGCTAACGGTCATAATTTGCTAGTGGCTTCTTTTCTTTAGCTTTTTTCACTCTTTTTTTTCGCCTTCCTTTTCTTTGACAGTGATGGATGGTTGATTGAGAAGCAGAAGCCCCCTTCATTAGTATTTTTTACAGCTTATTAATCGAAATGTCTCTTGAAACTGTTATTTAATTTTAATTTATCTTTTGAAATTAGTTTTATCTCATTTTATTTCTTGAAATGACATTTTTAATTCATTTGATCTCAATCCATCCAATTCCGTTAAAGAAATGTTAAATTCAAGGGTATTATTTTACTTTTTACACATTTATTTACGTACTGTCTACACACTAAAACATCTCAATTCATTTTTGACAACTCTAATTCTAACATGTGTCGGTTAAAAAAAAAAATTCTAACCTATGACTTTTGGGCCTTTTTAGAATTAAATTATTCAATAAATAGAAAAATTTATGGCAACAAAATCATTTATATCAACCAAAATAAGTGTTATAAATTTTTTTTTTTTTTTTTTTTTTTTGTGAACTGGAGATAACATTACCAAGGCAAAGATGCCAAAATTACATGGAAGTCCCACCAAAAGGCAAGCAAACAGCATAAACTAATAACCTAGTAGTGTGAGGGGTACAGGAAACTCATCGCACCTTGTGCAAAAACGTCACATCTCACACTACCACAAAAGAAACTAATAAGGGCAAGGTAAACAATCATTACACAGAACATGAACAAGGAAGGATGGGGGTCAATTAACCCAAGTAAAATTGCACATGTCCCTGCACCTCCGCGACACCAGATGGTCAGCCACCATATTGGCTGATCTTGGAATCCAAGACCAGCGACAATCCCGGAAAGACTCTCCCGCCTTCTTACACCTTACAAGAATGGGGAAAGCTTTCCAGCTGCCATTAGTTAAGTTGCTCCCCAAGCAAGAGATTGACTCTGACGAATCAGATTCAAAAATAATTTTGCTCCATCGCAAGGAGGAACCAAACTCACACCCGCCAAGAATTGCCAATGCCTCTATCATTGGAACAGATGCGGCCATAATTCTTCGTCTAAAAGCAGCCAGAAATCTACCCTCAGAGTCCCGTGCCACCAAACCAGTAAAGCTCGACTTTGAAGCTTATTGCCAACTTGAGTCCACATTAATATTGACAAAACCCAGGCATGTTGGTGCCCACTTGACCAGCACAGAGTTGGCAGAGATAGCGAATGCCTGACTCACCGGCACTGTTCGAGAAGCCTCCAAAAAAGAACCCACATTAGATGAAATTGTCCCAAGAACCTGTCTCGGATTAATTGGTTGATGGTTGAATAGGAACGAACATCTAGCCTTCCAAATTTGCCAGCAAGAGAATGCTACATAAGATATAATTCGAACCTTTTCACCTTTGGAACCATTACCAGACTCAATGAATTCAAGGAGCCAGCTTGCCCACGAGGTGATTCCCCCACGGTTTAACTTTATATTTAATGCTCCTCCAAACCATATCATTTCCACTCATGGACAAAGAAGGAAAAGATGTTCAACCGTTTCATCTTGTTGGTTACATAGGGGACACACCGAAGAAGCTGAGGATTTTCGCATGTAGAGATCTTCCATAGTCACAATAGCCTTTTTGAGTGACTTCCACATAAAAGCAACGTATTTTTTAGGCGGTCTCAAGTTTCCAAACTGCCTTCCAAAGATGACTCGGGATTGAGGAAGAAGAGGAAAGAAATCAGTTCACCTAGGGAGGTTCATGGATTTGGCCCAATGGTATCCTGACTTAACCGAGTAGACCCATTTTCTATCACTAGGCTGAACCAGTTTATCCCTCATCTCGGGGTCCCCCACATGAGTGTCTAAGATTGCTTCAAATTTCACTGCCGAAATTATAGGTCTCAGAAACTCAATATCCCACTCCCCACTTGATTGTGAGATCAAGGAATTGACTTTGGTATTACAGGTAGCCTGCATCGTTCCTATGGGGGACAGATGCCCCGAAAGGAGGGCAGAGATCCACCTATCCACCCACATCTGCACTTCTGAACCACTCATGATTTGCCAATGAGAACCCACAAGTGATAGGTCTCGTCCGGCAAGTAAACTAAACCAAGCCCACAAAGCCCGTCCACCACGTTTTGCATCCATGAAAGAGGATGAGGGAAATATCGAGCTTTTAAAACTGTAGCCTACATGGAGTTTGGATCCTGAATCAACCTCCAACATTGCTTTGCCAGTAAAGCATCATTAAACTCTACAAAGCTTCTAAACCCTAGCCCACTGAAAGCCTTGGGGAAACCCAACTTCTTCTTCGATACCTAATGAATTCATCATTCTCCTGCCTTTCGTCCCCACCAAAAGCTAGAAATAAGAGCATCCATCTCATTGCAAAGGGTAATGGGGAATTTGAAAAAATTCTTTGGGTAAGCCAGTATTGCCTGTGCAACAGCCTTAATCAAAACCTTCATCCCTGCCTGCGACAGAGTAGATTGCTTTCACCCTTCTAAATTGCCAAGTAGTCTCCCTTTAACATACGCTAGACCACTCTTCTTTGACCGTCCCTAAATAGCCGGTACCCCAAGATACATGCCAAGATCATCAACCTTAGACATCCCTAGAATTCCGCTGAGTTCCTCAGATAACCCGGTTGGAATGTTTGCTCCAAAAAAGACAATAAATTTTTGCATATTTAGGATAATAGCAAAGTTCACCAAGGAGATGCATCCTATGATTAAACTTCTCCATCTTGGATCAAACCCCATCTTTTCAATTACCGCCAAAAGGAAGTCTCATTCCACCCTATCATACGCCTTATGCATATCCAATTCAATTCCAAGCTCAAATTTAGATTTTGTCCTCCGTAGCTTAAGGAAGTGGAAAAGCTCATGTGCAATTCCAATATTATCTTGGATTTGTCTTCCAGCCACGAATGCATTTTGTGTAGGGGAAATTAGAGTCGGCTATAGGGATTTAAGATGGTCCGCCAACACCTTTGACTGATAGGGTGGAACTGCAACACTCACTCCGAGTTTTGAACTTTAGGGATCAACACAATATGCATGGAGTTAATCTGATTTGGGCTATGAGACCTTCACTAGTAGGACAAAATTTTGCGCGACAAATAAAAATTTGTCTCGCAAGGTTGGTGAACGTTACACGACGAAGAACTCCGTAGCGCAAAAACTTTTGCATAACGAAAAAAAAATGGTCGTTGCGCAAAACTTGGTCAATTTATAGGGCAAAGTATTCAACGCATGGGAAACCGAGGAACACTTGCGCAACAAAGGCTTCGTCGCACAAGTTACAGTCAGTTTTGAGTCAGAGCATTCAGTGCATATGAATCAATAACAATTGGCACTGCATTTTGTGTGGGTCTTTGCGCGACAAAGCCTTCGTCGCACAAAGGCCCTGACCTTTTTATAAATATGCACTTCTGCTCTCCTTATTCTTCATAATTATGTTGTCCATATTCTTAACAATTCTATTTGTGCTATGATGGGGGATAAAAACAAGGATCAAAGCGTGCCCGATGCCAAACTGTCTGATTTGGGGTAACATTTTGTGTTCGGACATGCGATTGTTGTAGCGATGGGGAATAATTGCCCTACTGCTGAGTGGCGTTCTTGGAATGATGTGCCCGAGAATGTGGAGAATGTGATGATGGATGAATTATTAGTAAGTATACTGTTGATGGATCAATAATTAATTTTTTGAATTTTTTTTTGTTATATGTTGGAATTAATTATTTGCATATATGTGTAACAACGTAAGTATGTTTTTTTATGATGATCCGAAAGAACAGTTAAAGAAGTTGATGGAGGTGGCATTGGAGAAAGGTTACAACCGTTGACGTTATGAAGTCGAGAGGAATGGAGAATCATCGAAATAGTAGTTTTAAATTTATATTTTTTACAACAATATTTAAAGTTAAGGATTTTTAATAAGTTATGTGTTTGGACTTAATTATGCTTTAATTTCTGTTTAGTTTTTAAATAATTGAATGGAATATAATATTAATTTATTTAAGGTTTTATTTTTTTTAGAATAAATATTATAACTGAAAATTTGTTTGTAAATATTAGTTTATGTTTACGTAAACTTCATAATTGCAAACAAATCAGAGCCATCGCTACAAGATTTGCGTGACAAATGCAGTCTTTGTGCAAAACCTTGCGCAAAAAAATAAGAATATTTGTGCGAGGAAGTCTGTCTCTGTGCAAAATCTTGCTCCCATTCAGATTTTGGTAAGCGGATTTGATGCAAGAGAATCAAAGAAATCAATATCGTATTTAGCGCAGAGATTTGCGCAACAAAGTCCCTAAACTTCCTATAAATATGCACGTCTGCTCACCTTATTCTTCACCATTCATTTCAAAAACACTTATGCATAATTCGTCTGCAGATTATAATCAGTTCGTTCTTTTATTGTTGGTATGATGGCTTACAGTGGTGCGTGTTCGTCAAAGGCAACGAATGGCGAAGGTTCCAAAAAAGGTTTGCATTGTAAATTTTACAGTTTTTTTATAAATTTTTTATTTACCTTAAGTATTATGAAAATATATTTTGAGTGAAGCCACGGGCAACTAGACGAGCTTTGTGGCGTTCAATATTACCGTTGGAATGAAACTTGATCCTGTATATCCATCTGCTACGTATAGCCTTTTTCCCTTTTGGTAGATCGACTATACTCCAAGTATGATTGTCATTCAAGGCCTTAAGCTCTTCTAGCATAACATCCTTCCATACTTGACTGTGCACAGCTTCCTGAAAATTTCTTAGCTCAATGTTTGAGGATAACTGATTTAGAAATGCAGCATAAGGTTGTGACAGTCTGTGGAATGTTAGGGCTTCTGAGATAGGATGTCTTGCATGGTAAGTAACATATTCTTGGAACCTAGAAGAAGGGCGCCTGTCTCCGAGTTGGGTTTCTTCGAGGAGCCTCATAATGGCGTGAGGCAATGGTTGAGTTTTGTTCACTTGTAGCTGTTCCCTCACTCTCGAGTTGCTCCGAGTGATGTTCGAGAGAATCATCCTGCAAAGGAGCTTCAATAAAGCTTGTTGGATTAGGTAAAGGAAATATATCATGTAGGCCCTCCCCGTGAGACTCTTCATTGCAGTCCTTATGGAAGAAGGGAACTAGCTCATCAAATCGGACATCTCTAGAGACTCCAACCTTACCACTTTGAGGATTAAAGTATTTATATCTTTTTTGAGAGCTTGAGTACCCTATAAAGACACATTTGACTGCCCTTGGTTCAAGCTTATCACGATGTACAACTTGAATATGAACATAACAAGTGCATTCGAAAGTTTTGAGATGTGAGATGTCAGTGTTCCTTCCCTTCATCACTTCCATAGGGGACTGTGAGTTTAGAACTCGTGTAGGTAACCTGTTGATTATGTATGCCGCAGTAGGAAAAGCATGTGACCAAAACCTTTTAGGCACATTCATTTGAATCATGAGGGACCTTGTTTTCTCCAACAAATCACGGTTCTTTCTTTCTGCTACTCCATTTTTCTGTGGAGTACCAACACAGCTAGTTTGATGCACGATTCCATTCTCACTTAAGTAATTAGACATGTTATTGGATGTGTACTCAGTGCCATTATCCAATTGCAGAATGTTTAGCTTAGATGAGAATTGATTTATGATAAGGTTATGAAAGTCTTTAAAGGCATCAAAAAACTCACTTTTGTATTTCAAGAGATAAACCCAAGTGACCCCAGAGTAGTCATCAATGAAGGTGACATAATATTTATATCCATCCAATGAGTTTACATGAGAGGGACCCCAAATATCTGAGTGTACAACCTCAAATAGTTTACACTGGGAAGAAACAAAAGGAAGCCTAGTGGCTTTAGACATTTGGTAGATTTCACAAGCATGTGTAGGTTTACAAAAATATGGAAAAAGTTTGGTCATCACAGGTTCTGAGGGATGAGCCAATCGAAGATGCCAAAGCTGGTATTCTTGAGAAAGACTGAGACTGGCAAGAGGGTGCTTAAGGGACTTGAAATCCTTTGAGAGGTAATAGAGTCCATTTAGAAGATACCATTCACCAATCTTCTTCCGAGAAACCCGATCCTGAAATATAACACTATGAGGTGAAAAAATTGCAAGGCAATCTAAGGTACTAGTGATTTTACTTATAGACAGAAGTTCGAAGGGAAAAGTAAGCACGAATAAAGCCGAAGACTCAATCTCATCACTTAACAGTTTAAGTTTCCCTTGGCCTAGAATAGGTTCTCCATTCCCATTAGCAACAGACACACGGGTGGATTTAGTGACACGCCCCAACCCCAATGTCCTGTAGACATCGGGGTGGTCACGTGCTGGCCGACACCCAAGGGGTGACGTAAGCCATTTAAAATGCATAAGAACGAGAAATAAGAATTAAATTGAACATTAATAAGCATTTAAGGAACGTGTTCAGAGCATACAACTAATTTGAAATACTAAAAGAAAGAATATAAAATTGAATAAACAAAATGAGGGGGTCCTACACCAAGAGGACTCGAAGATGCCGATGCGGAAGTGCCTTGATGCCGGGATTGCATGCCTCGATTCTATACCCTGAAGGGGGCGCAAAACAAAGGTGAGTGGACCAATTTAATATATATATAAGAAAACAGTTATCAACATATTATCCCCCAAGTTTTATGAAAACACAATTATATCTTAATAAACATAGGTTTTCTGAACCTAGAATGCCGTGCAATATCTCATGTCCTAACTCATCATGCAATATCTCAATTCATAACTCGCATATCATAATAATTACTAATGTCAAATGTCCACATATATCCCTCCAGGCCCTATGCCATCTCCCCGTCCCTGAGCATACAGTCAGAGGAAATATCACTTCAGGCCTTATGCCATCTCCCCGTCCCTGTGCTCAATAGCCAGAGGAAAATACACTCCAAGCCCTATGCCAATACTATAACCGTCGCCCGGGATGGACCGGAGCCTTATCCCTACATCCCGTAGCGGAAACATGGACATACTTAAACTGTCGTTCGGGATGGACCGGAACCTTATCCCTACATCCCGTAGCGGTAACGTGCCAATATTAGGTAATATCATAACTATCGCACATACATTTATGAATACGTAACGTCATACATTCATGCTTCTCATGCGTGCCATTCTACTAATAAAACATGTATTTTAGAAGGGGTCCACTCACAGTACTTAGCCATCCAACGCTGCGCTGCTAGCGAATATAGTAAAGCCACAATATATGCACCTAGCACATAAAGGGTTCAATATAGTCAAACTCTATTCAAACGAATTTATTTGGGAAACTGACTTCAAAAACGGGTCCAGGACGTCGAAATTAGCCTAGGAGAGGTCCCGGACGGAACCCGAAAAAGTCAACCGAAAACTCAACCTTTGACCGTTGACCGGTCAAAGTCAAAGTCAACGTTGACCGGGTCAACGGTCAACGGGTCTGGGTTGGACCCGGACTTGGGTTGGGGTTTTGGGTTTTATAAAATAGGTTTGGGTTTAGAGGTTTGACCTATTAGGGTCTTGGGTTTTTAAATGGGTTTAGGAGTCACGGCCCAAGGGCCCAAATTGAAGGAACCCAAGGGTTCCTTGGATCTCGGTTACACGGGCCAAAGGCCCTAATTTCCCTCGGCCCAAGGCTTTAAGCCAAGGGTTTTAGGTTAAAAACAACACGGGCCGAAGGCCCCAAACTACAAAGGCCCAAGGCCTTTAATACTTAAAATAAAAACAAAAAATAAAATATAAAACTGGGCTGGGGGTTTGAAACAGGCCTAAGGCCCGTGGGTTTCTGAAATGGCCCAAAGGCCTGGGTTGAACAAAGAAGAAGGCCGGAATCGGCCGAAATACTACACTACCTTCAAAGGTCCATAACTTTACCAATACTCGACGAAATCAAGTGAAACAAAAACGAAAGGTGTAATTCTCGAAGAGACGAAGAGAATGGTACCTTGCACGACATCTAACTCGCTGTGGTTTGGCCGGAAATCGCCTCGAAAGCTGTCGGACTCGCCGGAAACTGGGTAAGATTCAAATGAGTATAACTTCTTCAATACTCAACGAAATTGGGTGAAATAAAAAGGAAAGTCATAGTACTCGACAAGACGAAGAGATTGATACCTTATACGCCGGCCAACTCACCGTGGTTTGGCCGAAAATTGGCTCGAAAGCCGCTGGAGTCGTCGGAGCCTGGGTTTTGGGTGTCCCGGGTGTCTCGAAGTTTTTAGAGACCATGAGATGAGAGAGAGACGCGGGTTGTGGTGTGAACCTCCTTGCGCAGGGGTTTGCAATGATGTGTGTGTGTGTGTGTGAGTGTGGAGCTCGGGCAGAAGGAGAGTGCAGAGAGTTTTCAGGGAGAGAGAAGAGGGAGGGAAAGGGATAAGAGGATACAGGAAAAGGGAGAAGAAAATCAGGGTGGGCCCCCTGGCTCACCATGTAAGGCCCAAAAACAATTTAAAAAGAAATAAAAGGAGGTGGATGGGTTTTAGGGACCAAAATGAACATTTACAAAAACTTTAGGGATTAAAAATGTATAATTGAAAAAAGTTTGGGGGTAAATTTCTAGGATTTAAATATAATTGAGAGGCGGGTGTGACAATTCTACCCTCCTTACAAAAAAATTTCGACCCCGAAATTTAAAATTACTTAGTAAGCTAAAATACTTAAACATAGAAATAAAAATCAATCTACGATGAGAAATTAAATCAGAGGGGGTGCATCAAAGAGAATATGCCACACCATCGCGAGCGGGTCGCAAAATCCTCTATCATGCCTCCAATCTCTTACTTTCTTCCCCATCAGTGAAAAAGTATAAACATACTTTATAAAGATATATAGTTGAAGACATATATTGACGTAAGGTCAAAAGTAAATACGTAAAATACGATAATCGTCAAAATAGATACGTACTAACATATAGGTCGAAAACTTATGCTGAAGTTAAAATTGAAAATAGAAATAGTTTCCCCCACCAAAACATTTGTAACATCAAAAATAATTAACTAAAGTAAAGAGAGTTAAAATACTTGTATTGAAAATCCAAAACCGAAAACGAAAATGGGTCTTGTTCAAGCGTACGTAACGACACGTACTTCGAGAATGAATGTGTCTTTGGGTCAAGTCCTAACGATAGCGAAATCTATAACGACTGCCGTAAACGAGTCTACCTACTCACTTGCTTAACGAATCCAACAAACAAGTTATCAATACAACAGTCGGCCGCCCGTGATATCAATCACTCATTCGTTGTCTTGATAAGCAAGCAAAAAATTTCCCGATGGTGCACGATTTCACACGTTGTGAATTCGTTCCTCTAAATACTAGTCTACAATACTACTCTGCCAACTAAAGTTGCCTGTAGCAACTCTCATATCGTAACGTAATTAGCGCCATACCCAACCGAACAAAACAAAAACCGTCGTCGTAAAACTCTATTCAGAACCAAGTACTTTATCCTTATCTGTTCTTCCAAATGTGACCAACTACTACAGTGTTTTGCCGGCAATAAATCCATTTGAAAATAGTAGCTTGGGATTCAAGAGAAGTGGCTACCATGTTAGTAATAGACCCAAAAGCTCGAACCAAGCAAGCAGAAAACGAGAATTCACCTTTCCCAACAAGCAGTATCTCTTGGAAGTTGTTGCAATGCTCAATCCACCTCTCCATTTTTGCTTAGTTGCAGATTTATAGTCAAACCAGATTAAGGTTGGTGGAAAGAAGAAAACCTGTAAGTAATCAACCTGAAAACACCATGAAAGCACACACCTTTCGAGAGAAGTGAAAAGATCTTCAGATTCTCTCCTTAGCCACGTTGTGGTGTCATTCTAGGGTGTACCAAACAAATTTGCTAGAAATATTTCGCTATCCACATTCTCACAAACAACAAAATCCCAAGGTGAAGCAATGGGAAGATGCGTTGAGACGAACGCATATCGTTGGAAAAGAAACTATGTGATGCCAATGAATTATGGTAAGGTGGTGACACAATTCATTGACCACCTGTACAACAGTCATCATCAATCTCTTACCAAAAGACATCACGACCATGTGGAACTCTTCTTCGTAAATATGAAAGATCTTGTGAAAAGGTTATGTTCTTAACGTTCCTATCCAAAATGATATGAACTAGGCGTACACTTTCGCCGAATCGATCGATCGTGAATTTCTCACTGATTGAGCGAGAAACCATGTCGAGAAGGCTAAAAGAACACTCAAGAATTTGAGGGTCAAAACAAGTCCATCAAATCTAGCGTACAAGATATCTGGATTTGAATAACCACTCTAATGCTTGAGTTCACGCATGTGCCTAATTTCCCTCGGCCCAAGGCTTTAAGCCAAGGGTTTTGGGTAACAAACAACACGGGCCGAAGGCCCCAAACTACAAAGGCCCAAGGCCTTTAATACTTAAAATAAAAACAGAAAATAAAATATAAAACTGGGCTAGGGGTTTGAAACGGGCCTAAGGCCCGTGGGTTTCTGAAATGGCCCGAAGGCCTGGGTTGAACGGAGAAGAAGGCCGGAATCGGCCGAAATACTACACTACCTTCAAACGTCCATAACTTTACCAATACTCGACGAAATCAAGTGACACAAAAACGAAAGTTGTAGTTCTCGAAGAGACGAAGAGAATGGTACCTCGCACGACGTCGTGGTTTGGCCGGAAATCACCTCGAAAGCTGTCGGACTCGCCGGAAACTGGGTAAGATTCAAATGAGTATAACTTCTTCAACACTCAACGAAATTGGGTGAAATAAAAAGGAAAGTCATAGTACTCGACAAGACGAAGAGATTGATACCTTACACGCCGGCCAACTCACCGTGGTTTGGCCAGAAATTGGCTCGAAAGCCGCTGGAGTCGTCGGAGCCTGGGTTTTGGGTGTCCCGGGTGTCTCGAAGTTTTTAGAGACCATGAGATGAGAGAGATACGCGGGTTGTGGTGTGAACCTCCTCGCGCAGGGGTTTGCAATGACATGTGTGTGTGTGAGTGTGGAGCTCGGGCAGAAGGAGTGTGCAGAGAGTTTTCAAGGAGATAGAAGAGGGAGGGAAAGGGATAAGAGGATACGGGAAAATGGAGAAGAAAATCAGGGTGGGCCCCCTGGCTCACCATTTAAGGCCCAAAAACAATTTAAAAAGAAATAAAAGGAGGTGGATGGGTTTTAGGGACCAAAATGAATATTTACAAAAACTTTAGGGATTAAAATGTATAATTGAAAAAAGTTTGGGGGTAAATTTCTAGGATTTAAATATAATTGAGAGGCGGGTGTGAGATTTAGGCAATTTTTGAAATTGATCTAAGCAAGCATACTGATTTGTTATATGATCAGTGGCACCTGAGTCTATAATCCAACAATCATGACTAATCTCATTAAGTGTTATGTTGAGAGCAGTGATAATACCTGAAATATTGTTATGGGATGAGGTCTCAGCAAAGAATCCTTCCAATTTTCCAAGCATGGCAGTGGGAGAGGTTGTAGTTACTTCCTTGACTTTAGTACTGCATCCTTGACTTTGAAGAAAGTATGCAAATTTATTTATCAACTCTATTGGATTTGCAGTGAGATTTGGAATTTCACCAGGTGAAGGACTGGCTGACTGGAGAGCCTTAGGGTTGATTCATTTCCCTTCTTTGATCATCCTTCCTTCCTTATCGAATTTTGGCCTTAACTCTAGATGCAAGATCCAGCATTTTCCCCTTAAATGCCCTTTCATGTTGCAGTATGTGCATTTCCATGCTGCTTTCTTACTGGCAAAAAAAATTTCACCAGTATTCTTCTGATAGCCCGAGAAAACCCTAGCTTCAAGGTTTGATCTTGGCTCAATGCTCATAATTTTCCTTCGAGTTTCCTCCCTTTGAATAGCTTGGCAAACACCATTAAATGAAGGCAGTTCAGGTGTCATTAACAAGTGACTTCGAAGGTCTTCATATTCAACTCCTAGGCTTGCTAAGAGTTGAAACACCTTGTCCTCATCAGCTCGTTTGAGTAGCACAGCGGATTCGGTTGTGTGTGGTCGGTACATGTCGAGTTCATTCCACATAGATCTTATGCTTCCGAGATGTTGTACGAATGATTGATCTCCTTGCCTTAGCCCAGTAAGATCTTTCTTGAGCTGAAAAATACGAGTTGCATTATTTTGACTGCCATACATTTCTCTAACTGATTCCCAGAGAGAAGAGGAAGATTCTGAGTAACTAAAAAGTTCAGAGAGTTTTGGTTCCATGGAGTTGAGTATCCAGGACATAACCAACTGATCATTTGCATGCCATGCACCAAATGATGTGGATGATATTTCAAGTTGTCTGATGCTACCATTGACATATCCGAGCTTTGATCTCCTACCAAGGGCAAGAGAAATGGCACGAGACCAAGGCAGGTAGTTGAACTCATTTAACAATACTGAGCACAGACGCAAGTTTAGATTGATCTCACTCTGAATAATGTTCGGAATATTTGAAGAGCTTGTGGCATCCTGGTTTGATGAGTGTTCTTTTGTCATCGTAACATAGAAGGCACGGTAGCAATAATTTTTTTTTTTTTTGAATGAAATGGTTCCTGCTCTGATACCATGTTGAACTTTTGGTGTCTCAACATGCTTGTATATTTCATAAGAAACTAAGAATACAAAGAGGGCCCTAAATAGAGACCGAAAAGTAAAGGAGGAGCATGCTCCTCAACACTTACAATCAGATTTTATGAAAAGATATCTAAACCTAGAACAAGTTACAATAAAGTAAAGGACTAAGATACTACAAGACATAAACCCTAGAATTAAGGGATATGATCACAAAAGGTGATTAGGACAGTTTGAGACTAAACTGCAGTAGTGGCAGCAGCAACTCTACCCGAAAATAAGGGATAGAGTTGCAGTTACAACTTGACAACATGATAGGGGCAGGGTTGTGACCAAACCATGAAGTGACCAGTTAGTATTCAGTTTCAATATCCTGGCTTTGATGATCAAGCTGGAGGTGGTGCATCTGATAACTGCAAAGATGTAGATGTTGTGAGTGTTCTTACCAAATGCTCGACTTCGAATGCTGCTGACTCATTAGGCCCAGAGATGGGTAGCGACCGGCGATTGAAGGATAGCACATTAGTCAATTCAAGAATTAGGAACCAAGAAGACCCTTCTTTAGATTATGGTAGTGGGTGCGATGGTATGAGTGTGTCCGCATCCATGTTTGAGGTTCAGAAGGCAGAGTGTGTCCGCTCATGGTTGAGAACTCTGTCGGAGAGTTGGCAATCAAACTTAGCCAGCATGATTCTTCTACAGCCTTTCATGGAACAACAACATTTATTCCTCCTCCTTCAACAGCAAGGTCGGTGTCAATGAGAGATATGGGTACAGAGATGACACCTATTGCTAGTCAGGAACGCTCCAGGACTGGAACTCTTATGAGGGCAACAACACCAATTCTCAGTCCTAATAATTCAAGGCCATCAACTCCTAGCAGAGCTGCACCTGCTTCATCTCCGATTGACCAAAATCCTAACAAGGAGTTGTCTGAAAATGAGTTACAAGTGAAAACTAGGAGAGAGATAATGGTTCTTGGGACGCAGCTGGGTAAGATGAACATCGCTGCTTGGGCTAGCAAAGAGGAGGATAAGGATGCATCCACGTCACATAAAACTGTACCGGAAGAACAGCCAGGTACAAGTGTTATTGAGACACGTGCAGCAGCATGGGAGGAATCCGAGAAAGCCAAGTATATGGCTAGGTTCAAGCGTGAAGAGATGAAAATTCAAGCCTGGGAAAACCATCAGAAAGCGAAAACAGAAGCTGAGATGAGGAAAATCGAGGTGCAACTGTGGGAGGTGATTCAATTCATCCTAGTTCGGGCAGCTCTCCGAGAGCGGAGTACTTGTAAGTGGACCCCTTCTCAAATTATATTTTTATAAATCTTAGGGTTGCATGTATATATTATTTTAGCGTTTTACACATGTTTTAAGATATGTTTTACGAATTGCATATATTGAGCTTTGGAGAATTTACTAGTTAATTGAAATGGCTTATGAAATATTTTAGAATGATTAGAATTACTTTATATTAAAGATTAGCAACTATGATTTTATTTATATGAATAGTTAATGAATTATGAGGATGACTAGCATGGATTTATTTACTTGGTTTTAAATATGTTTTTGGATATATTATTGTTGTAAAAAAATTTAATTATGGATTCATATAAACAAGCTTTTGTAGATTTACGCTAATATGGTTTTATAAATTAATGTACGAGGTTTAAGCTTTTGACCTTTGAGATGTTGATATGAGCTTTGAGAATTGAGTTATTTTACGGGTTTTGGAACCTTTGGATCTTGATACTTTGGCATCACATTTGAGCTATGTTTTGAGATTTTTTATATCTAGCGGGTTATCATACAACACATCCACACAACATGGGTATTAGACGTCTATGGCCATAGGACATGGAGATGAGGATGAGTGAGATATATGTATTATACCCCAACTTCACTACCGAAAGCAGTGTCGGACAGCTTCACTAGCTGCGGCTAGTGTCGGGTGTGAGATGTTAGAGAATTCTTCTCCGGCGTAACTCGGAGTTGTACAGCTTCACCTGCAGGTGATGGGACCTACCATGTTTCTTCGCTGGCGTAACCCAGTGTCGTACAGCTTCACCTCTAGTGATGTTTAGGGATTGCCTGAGGGCGACTATGATACCCCTAGAGAGTACGGTTTTACTGAGAACTATGGTTTTGCCTTCTGGTGGTGTTTGTACAGTTTTGATGCCTCAGGTTTTCATACATGTTTTACAGAGGTGTTCATGGCATATTAAAGTTTTCAGAAACTTAGTATGTAGTATTGTATATATGGTTTCAAAACAGGGGGTTATTATATTCGGAAATAAAATGGTTTTTTTACTATTATAAATTATGGTCCACTCACCTTTTTGTTTTTACGCTCCCTTCAGGGTTTAGATTCGAGGCACATAATCCCGGCGTCAGGACAAGTTGCGCAACTATTCTCGAGTTCTTTCCACTTCGGTATTATTCCATTGTTCGTATATATTCCTAAAACTTCTTTTATGTTATTCTTAGAAATGTATGCTCTGAACCAGTTCCTAGAGTACAAATTTTTATTCTAATTATATACATTTTATCAGTTTGCATGCTTTTAAAATGGCTTCGTCACCCCTTGGGTGTCGGCCATCACATTCCTACCCTGATAGCTTGGGGATATCGAGGTTGGGGCGTGACACACTTGATCAAACCATCGGTCGTCAACATGAGAATGTTCACCGGGGGCTTGGGAAAGCCCACCTTCATGATCCGTCTGCCTCATCCTCCAGGCAAAGAACTGAAGAGGTCTAAACGCTTACATCTGAAGTGGCGAACCTGAATGAGCAAATTAAGGCCCAGCAGTCTCAGATTGCGGCCCAAAACCATTTGATGAATGAAATACGCCGTGCACTTCAAATCTCTGGGATTCAGTTTCCCAACATTGAAATACCTCCATAAACGACCTCCCAGCCCCCTATTGTAGCAGCTACGATCTCCTAGCCACCCAATGTAGCAGCAACACCACCAGCTGGCGATTGTGACGTCGAAGACTACCTTTTTTAGTTTTGTTTTAAATTGTTTTCAAATTTAAACATACTTTTTTCCATTGTATGTACATTTACAATAATTTTTTAATTCAATATTCTTCTTTACATTTTCTATTTTTAATTTCATTAAATTCATTTTTACATAAAACAATATTAACAACATTTAAAAGGAAATAAAATTAAATAAATAATAAATTATATATAAAACTAATTTTAAAATATTATTGCAACAACCTCTTTATTCGCTGCGCAAGAGTTTGGGGGTCGAACCTGTATGTCCATCACACAAGAATTTGGGGGTCGAACCCCAGTTTCATCGCTCGGTACGCACAACGACCACCATTTCCGTCACGCAATCTTCATATTGTGCAACGAAAAGTTTTCCTCCGTCGGCAATGCCTAACGTCACAAGCTTTGCACGACAGAATTTGTGCGACGCTCTATTAGCCGCCCAATGTTTTCGGTGACGGTTTGCTCTTTGCGCGACACTTTCCCCTTCGTCGCGCAAGAAGTTATTCTTAGAAGTGCTTTAGGATGATGCAATCTAGGGTTGCTCCCCACTCCCTCCGGCCCGATGAAGTGAACAAGCTAATAAAATGGCTGTCAATTATTGCCCGAACCTGCCTAGGGTTTTCAACCCACTCCCCACTGTCCACCTTCAACTTGACCACCTTACTTCTCCTTCTTCGTTGCAGAGTGGACTGGTGAAAGAACGCGGTGTTAGCACCCCCTTCCATAAGCCACTTTACCCTGGATCTTTGTTGCCAAAAGCTTTCTTCCTGACTCTAAAGTTTATTAACTTTCCTAGACAAAGCATCAATCTTTGCAATATTTCCTCCCCAATTTTTTTGTGATTCCCCCAGGTGGTGCATCATCTCCTCAATTTGTCTCCCCCTTAACTTGAATTTACTTTGACTCCATCTACTTAATTTAGATCCACATTCATTCACTTTTTTGTTCCACATCTCCATACAATCCCCATCACCCACCTGAGCCCATCATCTCTTCACAATATCACGGCACTCAGCTTCTTTTGCCCAAAAAGCTTCGAATCGAAAAAGCTTTCTAACTTTCTCGACCCTTGGCTCGTATTGAACAATAATGGGCAATGGTCTGATCCCTACACGGTATCGTGAGAGACCATTGTATTCGGCCACAGATTATGCCATAGTTTGTTAGTTAATCCCCGATCAAGCCGGGCCTCCACCAACTGCCCATTCCGAGTACATCTCCACGTGAAACTAGGACCATTGAAGTCCAAGTCTATTAACTCCATGCGACATATAAACTCCAAATATCTTGGACTATACCAGACCTCTGCACCTCCCGACTTCTCATGATTCCATAAAAACTCATTGAAATCTCCTCCACAAATCCATAGGATATCAGAGGGGCCGAAATTATTAATCAACTCCATCCAGAATTTGGCTTTCTCTGCACGATAAAAGGTGCCCTAGATTCTAGTGAATCGAAAGATACATTGAGATTCAACATAGTAACACCGAGCATCAATAAAATGTTTCGAAGAAGCCATAATTTCCATCCTCACAGAATCGTCCTACCATAAACTCAATCATCCAGCCCTCCCAATCGGACCAACATTGAAACCTTTCGAATAACCCATATGCCGTCTAACACCTTCGATTCTATGATCCTTCATCTTCGTCTCCGAAAGGAAGATCATAGAGGGCCTACGTTTCCTCATTAGCCCATGAAGAGGCCGAACCACCGTGTCCAACCCAAAACCATGGCAGTTCCAGTATAGGTGTATCATGGAGACCGTGCAACTGTTGAAGGCCAGCCACCACCACCTCGAGAAGAAAAACCCGCTTTTCTTGCCACCATAGCTTGTCTCTCCGCCTCTGAAATCTCATCCAGGTAATCCCACATATCATGATACTCAACTGCGACTACATGTAGCTCATCTTCTGCATAGATCGCTCTTTCCATCATCAAGCACCTCTCCCTCATACTCATGGTCCTGTACTTAGGCGCAACTCTCTCTTTTCGATCTTTGACGCTCTCACTTTCCTCACCACTCCGTGATTACTTTCTGTGGGGATTGCACCAACATTTGATCCTTTTGTGCCAGCCCTCTTTTACTAGTACTCCCACCTATCACCTACTGAGAGGAGAAAGCACTTTCTGTATTTGACACATCTTTCTCCTTGCTAGCCTCCAAGGTGATAGATTTCTCCATTACTGCACTGTGTTCCGATCTCTCACCTTCTCCCTTCCTCACTCTCCGAGTCAAATGCCCCTCTCTGTGTTGAAGATGCTCTTCCCGAATTTCCTCAATTCGAACCGTGGGTTTTTGAACTTAGTCGTGAAGCAGATCCATAAAACAAGGTGATTGGGAAGACGTGGGCCCGAAACCCATTACCACTTGCTTAGTTAACTGAGGGCTTCTCCCTTCCACAATCCATTAGGTCGAGCTTAAGGCCCTATCATCTCCGCCCCTTCGAATTCTAAGCCAATTCTTCTGCCTTTTTCCTTTTCCCTTAGACTGCATTTCTGTGGTAGGACCCGGAGTCTGCTGCAAACCCTATCCACTTTCCTCTCATCCCATATCCTCCGCACGCCTTTGAGTGGGAAGCCTTGCACCTATTCTTCTCGCCCCCACAAATCTTCGTTCCCCCGAGCTAGTAGTAAGAGGTCTTGGGGAGTCCGCAAAATCTCGAATTGGCGTCGTTCTTGTCCACTCCCCACACCCCCTTTCGTAGGTTCATACTGGCACTCCGTGTTTGAATGACCGATTCTCCCACATTGATAACAGAAATCTTGAAGTCTTTCGTACCTGAATTCAACTCAAGATTCATTGTTGTTATTCCGTGGAAGCCAGCACCCAGTGGTCAGTGGATTCGAAGTATTAACAGATATCTTTGCCTTTAGAAAGCCCCAAGCTTTTGATGGATCTTCAAACTCTAGAAAGTCTCCAATCTTGTTTGCCAGACTCCTGACATTCTCTTCCAAGCTGAGATAAAGCGGGACTTCCCTAATTTGCACCCAGAATGGTACAAGCTCCATCTGTACTTCCTCTAACGCAAGCTCTGGTGGCCATCTTTTGATAGAGAAATTTTGTTTCATCACTGCCCATGGTACCTGATTTAGGATCTTCACAGCACTACCTTCATCGTGTACCGTTAGAATAAAGGTGTTTTCCCGGGCCCATTTGACATCAACCTCACCCATCTCTTTCCATGAGGATCGAAGAATGTTTCTGACCCCCTATTTGTTGAGGTTTTTAGTGACCAAGGCAGCTCCCACTAATTTAACCTCATTCTCCGTAGTCGACAAATCCATAATTTTCTCTACTTGGACCACCAGCTCCCCACTTCCGAGCTCGCCATTTGTCTTTTAATGTGACTTACAGCCTCTCGCTTGGACGGATGTGTATGCTAGGTAGACGGTAGAAGTTCTGCACAGATTCTCACTCTGATACTTGTAGTTGTATCCAAACCATGACCACAAACAAAAGAGAGCGTTGTAAGTATCTTCTGTGTGCACATGTCGGTCGCGTCCTGCCATTTATGTCAGATATCTCGTTGGTTGTGTCTCTATCTCCTGCATTTAGCCTTTTGAGTGGTTGGGGCTGAATAAACCTCAACCTTTTGCCATCACTTACAGATCTGATGTCTAATAAATGTTTTCCTTCCTCCATCCTGTCGCTGGATGGAGCATTGAAGGGTCTCACACCCACCATAACTCCAACGAGACCCGTTGGAGCGAGACCTGCCCGGTCGAGATAGGAGAAACAAATAGGGTTAGGGATTTGGTTCCAATATTTGGGAAAAGTGAGACTGGAATAGGGAAAATTGAGGGCCAGCTCACAGGAGAATTGAAACCGAACCGTGGCCTGAGCTCTCACGGAGGAGAGAATCAAATCTCTCTTGTTTTTGTTACAATTTTGTTTCTGGAGTTATTTTACTTGTAAGACATCTATGTACAGGCTCAATGTGAACTATTAAGCTATCACAACCAAAATCATTCCTACGCAAACTCCAAAACCAAAAAAATCATCTAAAGCAAATGTGCACAACTTGGCGGTATTGATTTGTTCACTTCGGGTAAAGTTGCACAAAGCACACCCCTAAACCCCCATTCACTATGGGGGTAGCTAATCACCAAATTGAAGTTCCAATTAGGGTTACAGGTTACAAGCTCAAGCCCCACGGACCACAGATATACAAGTCCTCTGCTCGCTACCTTGCTACGCATAACCCCATTCAAGGGTTGAAAGCTACAAGCACTACTGACGCAGTTAAATGCTATGCTTCAACTAATAGCATTACTTTTCACTGGTAAATAAGAGATCTAAGTTTAATTATCACTAACATTGAATTTGAACCCTATTCTTGCTAGTCCATTGTAAAACTTAACCTAATCTCTTACTCCTCAGTGTAGATAATATCGTTTATTTCAAATATAAAAAAAATAGATGCTAAGCTTCGACAATGCATATATTTGCCATTTTAAAGCACAATAAAAATTCTTATCATTCAACAATTAATTATACCCTATATAAGTATCCATCCACTTGAAGTAGAATAGCATCTCCTTAATAGCTATTGTTCCCCAAAAGTTACGGACTCACAAACCAAACCACAACTAAACACTAGGAAACTACACCAACATAACACTAGGAAACTACACCAACATACCACAATGCCGATAACTCTTTATTTTTCTCAAATACTTTCATAAAGCCTATCTAATCACTGCTGAGCACATTGAACCCTCTGGCCGCTACCATGCATGTCCTCATCCTCGTCATATGCCTCGTGTGCATGTGCTTGCTTTCGACGCATTTCCTCCTCTATGTTTACATCATGCAGCGTAGTCTCCTCGCATTCATCCAATTCCATGTCGGTCAGCTGAGCCGAAGTCTTGGGGGGGAGGACAGCCTCCAGAGCCTTGCACTGTTCTGGATTCAGCGAGTCGGGGAACTCCACTGTGAAGTGAATATATAATTTACCTTTCATGAATGGCCTCTGATACATTGGCATGCCCTCATCATTTATAGCCTTGAATTGATCTGATAGACACCAGTGAAAATAAAATTAAAATCAGTGGAACTAAAAAATATTCTAATGCAACGTCCATTTATTAGGATGATAGTTCTCAAACAAAAACTTTTATCACAATATGGGCCAAAAACTAATGCACTAACTTTCACTGCTATGCATTTCGTAACTTAACTGAATATTACGACTGCAGGGACAGGTTGCAAATATTATTTGGTCCTTTAGTATAGTTATGATAATTGCACCATAGTAAACCAAACACATGACCACAAGCAACACTGTCTTCTTCCAGTCACTAACTACAAGAGAAAGAGCAAGAGAGAGAATGTAGGTGCGATTATAGGCATAAAGGGAGTGAAAAGGTAATATGTTTTAAATTTAAAAGGCAAATAGATGTCATGTTATTCCCACTCGCTCCGGTTACTTCTCACTCCCTTTGTTCCTATAATAACCTTGAACCCTTGGTCTTTTTCTCTTTTCCAAAAAAACTGGTCATCTTTGAATAGCTTTTACCCATAACGTCATCATATATGTTTGTTTTCTGTTCATGTATTCTTTGGTTGTCTGTTTTCTTTTTCTTTTTCGCTCAAAACTTCGTTTTGTTTGTAACATAAACAAAAACCTATACCAGACTTGTCAATAACCCATAAAACACAAATCCAAATCTTCATCATTGGTTCAAGTACTATGGCCTACACATTTATTCAACCGACCCTAATAAAGGTAGCATAATAAAAAAATCCAAGAATGAATTTGATAATGAATCATAACATCAGGAATTAACCAAATGCACAAGGTTACTATTCAAAATGAGTACAGTAATAATGCAACTTACCAGGCTTTACAACTTCTCCAGGTTGGGATTTAATGAGGAGCTGTCTTCCATCTAAATGTGTCAATACAAATTGGAAGCCGCAGAGTGATTCAACAAGTGACAAGGTATGTTCAAAGAAAATATCATCACCCTTCCTCTTAAATTTAGGGTGCTCCTTTTGTTGTAGGACAAAGACAATATCACCTGTGATGGTGTCTGGCTGCAGAATTTTTTTTTTTTTTTTTTTTTTAAAGGAAAAGAAAATAACATGGATCAATAAATGTACCAAAGACAACTGACATAAAGAGGTACAAACAACCTAACCTTCAAAGTTCAAAGTGAAAGCATGTACACCTACCGCTTCATCAGCTTCACCAGGGAATGTAATCTTCTGCCCATTTTGCATGCCCTTCTCCACAATTACTTCCAAGACTTTCTTTTCCTGAACAACCTTCTCACCCTTACATTGTGTGCAGCGATCCTTGTCATTAATGGTCTCACCAGTACCCTTGCACTCATTGCAAGGATGTTGCATTTGCTGGATCATCGAGGGGCCGAGATGTCTAATAGAGACTTTCATTCCAGAACCTTGGCAGCCAGGACATTTCATTGAAGCACCTGACTTTGACCCTTTCCTGAATCATGTCAAATACCATCTCCATATCAGAACCATAGAGCACTACTATGTTTGGATGAGGGAAATAAACTTGGAATTTGGATAAAAATCAGAATTTATAAATTGACATGCACCAATTCCCTTGTTTGGATTCATAAACATAGAAATTTAGAATTTCCACATAATAAACAAATGGAATTTGGGTCCTCCAATTCCCAAGTTTAAATTCCATGTAAATAGGTGTAATTTCCCAATTTCTATGATTGAGAGTTTAAAAATAATAAATTCCGTATTCAATTTAATTGTTCTTTTACGTTAACCAAACAAGAAAATTCACAAATTCTAGAAAATAAAATCTCGTCATTTCAATTTTCGTCATTTTAAAATTCCTTAGTAATCTTAAATTTCTTCATCCAAAAATAGTATAAAGTAAATTTCAGATAACATTCAACTCATATTAAACACTAACCCCTTGCACTTGGAGCAGATTTTGTTGCGTGCAAGAGAAAGCTTTTTGGACGTTCCATTGTAGAGATCTTCCAAAGAAACCTTAAGGATATGGATCACATCCTCTCCCCTTCTCTGCCTTCGGCCTCTGCTGCTTCCACCACCTGGGAACATAGCATCAAAACACTTAATTTCAATTTACACAAAGTACAAACACAAGCTCATATCCAAACAGGGAAAATGCCTCACCGCCGAATGGGTTTCCACCAAAGAAGGATTGGAAAATATCAAATGGGTCATGGCCGCCGCCTCCGCCACCCATTCCTTCCTTGAGGGCATCCTCGCCATATTGGTCATAGATCTCACGTTTCTCTGGATCACTCAGAACCTCATATGCTTGGGCCAACTCTTTAAACTAAATTACAAACCGGAATCAAAACGGTTAGAAAATCAACATAACAAGAAACTACCATTAAATTTTATTTTGATGACAACGAAATTCCAGCACAAGCACCTCCTCAGGTCGGAATATAACTCGTAGTGTCCGAATACAAACATATAAGAAAGATTGAAGAAAACCCAACATACAGTTTCACCATGTACACTATGTGATACCTCTGATTTATCAAAAACGATTCAGATGAATCATAAATTTCAATAATTTAAAAATTCCAACTGCAGTAAACAACAATTAAAAAAAACCCAGAAATCCCCAACAGTCCAAAGCTAAAAAAAATTTAAATTTAAAGAAAAAAAATGCTAGATCTCATCAAGGAAACTATAGATATGAACAATCAAGAAGCTGCTGAATAAAAAATAAACCAAGAGAATATTAATATCAGGAAAAAGAAGGTAAAACCTTTTCAGGATCGCCGCCCTTATCAGGGTGGTTCTTGATGGCGGCTTTTCTGTAAGCCTTCTTTAGATCGTCCTGCGAAGCGGTCTTTGAAACTCCAAGGATCTCATAATACTTGCTGTTATCGCTTTTCTTTGGAGCTCTCCCAAACATTCTCACTTATTAATCTGTTAAATAATTAAAAATAATAATAATATAAACACCATTAAATTTTAAAAAAAAATTTAAAAATCCCCAAATCCCAGAACTCGAGTTTGAAATTGATACAGAGATCGATGAAGATAGAGAGCTAACCGGTTTTGAAATTCGATTAACTGGAGATATGTCGTTGGAGACTCGGAGGGAGCAGAGAAGAACGAGAGAGGGCGAGAAAGAGAAATGTAGGTTCGGCCGGATCTGTATATTAAAGGGAGAGAATGGACGGCTGCGATTGATTGTCAAAAGAATGTTTGCGAAGGGTATTATTGACATTTCAGATGCAAATTTAGGCGTGGATGCGAAATAGCGAATAAGGAAGGATCTAGAATTTATCTTTTTATTATGGGTAAATTACACCATAGCCCCTCAGGTTTGAGGTCTATTACAACCCCATACAATATCTTTAAAACATTTCACTTTCATACCTCAAGTACTATTTTATTTCAATTTCATACAGCCGTTACATTTTCCATCCATTGAACCGTTAAGTGCTGACGTGGCCGCCACATATATGCCACGTGGCTGCCAAATGTCTGCCACGTGGCAAATAAAATAATTTTTTATTTTTTTAAATTTAAAAAACCCAAATTTTCTCAACCAAAAAAGGGTAAATTACACCATACCCCCTCAAGTTTGAGGTCTATTACAACTCCATACAACATCTTTAAAACATTTCACTTTCATACATCTAGTACCATTTTGTAGTAGATCCATCTAATCTCGAGTAGAATTTTTGGGGGTGGGTGATGGGGGATGGGAGAAATGGGTGGCTCGGGTGGGATTTTGGGGGGGGGGTGATGATGGATAGAAGAAGGGGTGAGTCGGGGAAGACGATTTCAAGTTTTTTTTTTTATTTAGAAGATTCAGGTTTTTAAAAATATTAATAAAAAAATTTGTCACATGGCAGCCACATCAGCACAAATGTGGCAGCCATATCAGCACAAATGTGGCAGCCACGTCAACATTTAACAGACCAATGGATGGAAAATCTAACAGAGATGTTATTTTGAAATAAAATGGTACTGGATGTATGAAAGTGAAATATTTTAAAGATGTTGTATGAAGTTGTAATAGACCTCAAACCTGAGGGGGTATGGTGTAATTTATCCAAATTTTTTTTTTTGATTGAGAAAATTTAGGTTTTTTAAATAAAAAATTATTTTTATTTGCCACGTGGCAGACATTTGGCAGCCACGTGGCATATATGTGGCGGCCACGTCAGCACTTAACGGTTCAATGGATGGAAAATGTAACGGCTGTATGAAATTGAAATAAAATAGTACTTAAGGTATGAAAGTGAAATGTTTTAAAGATGTTGTATGGAGTTGTAATAGACTTCAAACCTGAGGGGTTATGGTGTAATTTACCCTTTTATTATTTATCTTTACCCTTTACCATTTTATTCTGTTTGCTGGAATATTGATTTTTATTTTAAAGAAAATTGTTTAGGTATTTAAAAAGAATAGTGTTGCGCCACGTAATACTACGGTCGAAAGTTCTAAAAGATGATAGGCGTTAGTCGGACAATGGATTAAGGCCTAGCGTTTAGACGGGTTTAAGTAAATCTATTATATTTCGTGTAAATAATTGTCTGTTTATACTTAAAATATATATAATTTCATCATAAACTATAAAATAGAATTACATATATGTTATGAAGTATTAAAACATAATAAAACTATATGGAACAAGCATATAAGGTGTATTCAACAGGTCTCTTACAATTTATTGAAAAAAATAAAATGCAAAATGAAAGTTATCTATTTTCCGTCTAAGTGAATCGCAACATAGGTGGTTGCCTAGGCAGGTCCGAGCAGGCTAGGAGGGTGCCTAGGCTGTACAAGCGGGCGCCTCAGCAGGTCTAGGCGCCTTTTCTTAATTTTCAAATGCTTAGGCATTAATTGGGACGGTGGTCAGTCGCCTAGCGCCTAGGCTGGGCCTAGGCAGCATTAGACGGGGACATTTAGAACAGTGTTACGGTCTAGTGGTATTCCTCTTCACTTGTAAGTAAGAGGTCTTATGTTCGATTCTCGTCAAAGGCAAATTTGAACTATATTATTACTAACTCATTATGAGGCTAAACCGACCCCCTCCCCCTTATGTTCAAATCTCGTAGATGACGAATCTAATACCAAATTTAGTTGTCCATTGTGTGACTTAGCTGAACTTACCCATCCCTATAGACCATCTCCAACCGATGGGATAAAGCTTAAAATATAAGCTTTAAAACCACCCAAACCATCTCCAACCATGGGCTAAAATAAGATATGGGGAGAAAATATATATCTAGCTAGATTCTCCCAAGATTTAAGTCTAGCTTAAATTATTCTAGACCCACCAAACTGTCATATTTCAAACCTTTTTTATTTATTTTTTACTTATAATCTAACGGCTATGATTAAATGAGATCAAATCCAATAGTAAAAAAAAAAAAGATTTGACAGCCCAAAATTAAATCTAACGTCTAAAATTATTTAAATTAAATTTTGTGACAACCCGTCCTGGAATTTTTAATTCGACATTGTGAAATGACAATTTTGCCCTCACGGGAATTGTGTACGTGTGCATGTGTATGTGTGGATGGCCAATAGTGAACTGCCCTCAATTATTGGGGTCAATCAGATCCTTATGATCTCTTAATTCTGATGGGAGATGGACCACTCACACACACACCTAACCTCTGTCTCTCTTCTTCCCGTAACTCTCACTCTCTATCTCTCTATCTCTCGTAACCACTCTCTATCTCTTCCCTTTGGTATGGACGACCACCAAAGAACATCAAAACCTCACAGATCGTAGACCCCAAGACCACCATTCGACTCCTGAGGTCCTTGCGAGTCCAGTGACATCATTTTCAGTAAGAACTAACTCGTTTTCACGTCGAAATCACAAGCACCAAAATGAGTATAGTTCATCAACTTTCTGTTAGTTGATTTTTAGGGGAATCCAAGCTCACCACGAGTATTAGAACTCCCCCACGAGTCTCGGAGGTTATCGTTTGCACAGCTTGGACGTCGGGATCGCACTAAACGAGTTAGGCCGGTTTTCGTGATTTTCCCGACGAGATCTCAGAGGCTTTTTGAGGTTTTTGAAGGTATAATCCTCTTCCCCTCGTAATTTAGAGCATGTAGGAAGAAAAATGGGTTAAAATGGTGTAGAAACGAGGGAGAAAAAACCGAGTTGCAGGTTCCCCAGCGCCAGCGAGATTTTCCAGCGAGCTGGAGGTAGAAGACGACACGTGCCAGGCACATGCAGCGCATAGGGGGCGCGTGGGCCCGAGAAAAATTAATTTAAAAATATGTTGACGTCCGTGACATCGAGTAGGTCGCGTTGGTATATTCGTATGCCAAAATTGAGCTATGTATGAGAAGTTATTTCCGTAGTTGCGTATATGTGCTTAAATAACGTATTTTTAGTAATTTCTCATATAGGTGAGACTTATTCCGAGGACGAGCGTAGCCAGGCTAGACGTGGGGGCTACGACCTGGCGACCTATCAATGAGTGGTCAGCTATTTTTCCGTATAACCTATATATATATATAATGATTTCCCCATAATCAGCTTTTAAATGAAAAGTACGTTTTTATCGACATGCACCTAACTTAATATTGATGCATGAGTATTCATATATACATTTCATGCATATGTTGGTGTCGAGGACGCCAGGTAAGTACCAGGTAGGTACATGCATTGTTGAGAAAGAACAGACGATATTTGATGAGAGATGATGTGATATGTTAGCTCATAAACCTACACATATTGTTAGTGCTCAAGCCCAGAGTTAGGGGCACAGTCTTTCATGTGTCGTTCACCTCCTGCACCGCATGCTCGCTTTGGATCCAAGTTAGGTGCACAGTCTTGTCGTATAGACCACCTTTGAGTGGGTTCGACATGTAGGTGACTCGCGTTCATTCGCACAATCTTCACGTGATTGTAGCACTAGAGCATTTTTATATTGATACAGTGATGTGATGATGACCTCATGAGGATATTGATGTATGTGCAATGTATATATATATATATATATATATGATGAGATTGAGATGTTATGAGCTATATGTACAGTCGAGGGCTGAGTTGATATCTAGTAGCGATACGGTTATTGAAATGCATCGCATGGCATGGCTTATGAGATTCAGATTGGCATTGAAACACATTGAATGGAATATTATGAGATACGTTTGATAATATTTTATGTTGAGAAAGGTTGTGATATATATGTACGTATTATTTTCTGTGAAACTATATAGGTTTTACGGTGAGGGGCTATACTTTTGAAAAAAGAATGATTTTGAAAAGATTTGTTTTGCTGACCCACTCAATTTTGTTTTTCACCCCTCCAGGTTCTAGATAGCTAGAGTACCCGTGGTGGCTAGCGAGGACCTTTCGGCAGTTCTGACAGACTCATTTTTATGTAGGACACCCGTTGGTGTTATCCGAATTTAATTATTCATGCTTGACTGCACTTTGACTTAGTACGCTCTGGTTCTGTGTAAGTACTACATTATCACTCTAGCACACTATCTTATCTAGGCCGCTAGTGGATTGGCTTAAATCAGTTCGTATTTTGTTATTGATTCTGCTTCCGCACTGTGCACTTGGCTACGTCACACTCACGTGACGGCCAACACGCCCCACTTTCGGGTCGGGGTGTGTCAAATTTAACTTAAAACTTTATAAATACCTATATATTTGTATGATTTTTAATTATTTATCATAATTTAAATATTTTTATATTAAAATGCCCATAAAAATAAATTAAGATAATCTATATAAATTTTATTTTCAAAAGATGTTATCGAAAACAAAAAGTTAGGCTAAAATTATTATTTAATAATCTCGGGTAAAATTTTAAGCCATAAGGGTTGGAGAAGAACAACAATTTCTGGATTATGGCTTAAAATTTTCTGACTTAAATTTTTAGGCTTTATCTCCAAGGATTGGAGAAGGTCTTAGTGGTTGTACAAAAAAATGAGGGGGAATTAGTATTTGACACACCCCGACCCTGATATTCCCCGAACATCAGGATAGGCATGATCTCCTTTTATCTCCGGGATGGAACCATTACCATTCCTCTCGATTCCGACCAAATATAGTCCCATAAATTCATTTTTCGAACCCTTGGGTCATGAGAAACTCACCTACACCGTTGCATGCATCATCGGAGGATTTGAAGTCGAGGAAGAGGAAGAACAGTTCGGGTTCGAAGTGCAGGAGTAGGAAATCGAGGTATAGTGATAATGAATCGGAGAGTGAGAGCGAAAGTGATGGTGAATCAGATGAAGAAGAGGATCGTAGAAGGAGCTGAATATGAACAGAGAGTCTGAAGCTAGTGGCGGTGGTGGTGCAGACGGAGAAGGTGATGTTGTTGGTTAGGGGTTTCGTGAATGTACAGGCGCATGCTTGCATTGAAGGCAAAAAGCATGGGCGAGGATATCAGAGAGCTCGAGCACGGGGTCCATGTGGTGTCCGGAACACCCGACAGAGTCTGCGACATGAACAGAAAGGAGTGACACCAGAGCCCCTGGATGTCTCTGTTTTTCTATCTAACCCAAAGCTCGCGACATGTGTGTTTCCTGGTAAAATTTGGATCACGGGAAGTGAAACTCGAGATGGGTTTGACGGAATACTTGAGGACAATCGATTGGGAGGAAGAAGCCTACCCAGCATATGAAGATTTCGTAATTCTTCCTCTGTTCGTCCTCTACTTCCCAACTGTTTGATTTTTATGTTCTGGATAGATTCGTCTTTGAGCATGATTGATCGATCAAATTGTTAGTTCTGGATGAAGCTGATGAGATGCTGACCAGAGAATTCAAGGATGCTAAAGATGAAAAGGATTTTACACAAATGATTAAGGCGATTAAGGTAAGACACAACAATGTTGTCCCAATGATGGCTTTGGGTGTTCAACAGCTGAAGAAAGAGAAGGTTCTCTATGAGGATCTTGATGAGATTCACCAATTTTTGGATCGCTTCTACCTGTCAAGAATTGGGATTCGCATACTCATTGGTCAGATTGCCTTTTTACTGTGATTTTTTTTGTTGGCTGGTTTTGCAAGTTATGTCGCTTTTCTTTCAGCGAGTTCTAAATATCTCTAAAACTCAGGCCAGCATATTGAGTTGCACAATCCCAATCCCCTTTCCTCATTATGTGGGTTATATAAATACAAAGACGTTTCCCGCGCAATGTGTCTGCGTGAAGTTGCTAGTGGGGAAATCCTTAACCCCTTTCCGCATAATGCTGCTGCTATGGAGTATCAGTGAGTGGACCTTTTCTAAAATTATCATGATTTTTATGATTTAAGTGCATAATTGAAAAGCATGCCTTACGAGTTTATGAACTGATTTTATGTTAAGCATATTACTGAAATGTTGAATATCGTCTCATTATTTTGTGAGGAATTAATTGTTGGCCTATATTGAGCTATATTTTGATATATCATATTTTCTATAAAAACCATGAACTGGTAGACTATTTGATGGATGACGATAGGATGCTAGAACATGTTTTAGAAACCCCTCTTTATATTATAGACGATGGATGACTCTATACTATGAAGTGGTTATTTTTTTTAGAGGCGTAACTATTTGTGCGTACCTAGTGGACACTATGCCGCCTGGGGCGAGGATCTGGTGTTGGCAGTTAGGTCGGGAGAAATAATCCCTAGTGAAAGGTTGAGGGACACGGAGACAGGCATTAGGCCGAGAGGGAGTTATATCTGGCTATGAGCACAGAGACTTAGGTGCAGGCATTGGGCCGGGATATATTATTATTCAGTGATCTTACTAGCAGCACACTGCGATTATGAGACGATTCGTGAGACGATTCATGCTTTGGTTTTATGCGATGTTTTTCCCGCGATATATCTTGTGAAATGTTTATGGCATGCTAATGTCTTCAGTAAAGCTATCATTTATTATGCTAATAGTTTTCATTATATATATAACTTGGGGGTTAGTACGTTCATAACTGTTTTCGTACTATGTATGTATATAAACTTGGTCCACTCACCATTGTTTTGCGCCCCCTTCAGGATTTAGATTCGAGGTACATGATCCCAGTGTCAAGACAAGTTTGCTCAGCTATTCTCGAGTTCACTCCACATGGGTATTATTCCATTGTTCGTATATTTTCCTAAAACTTCTTTTATGTTATTCTTAGAAATGTATGCTCTAAACTCGTTCCTTAAATGTCTATTCATTATGTTCATAAGTCTTATTTATCCCTTATTTTCAGCAATTGCACTCAATAAATGGCTTTCGTCACCCTCGGGTGTTGGCCAGCACGTGCCTTTGCTGGTATTCGGGGAATACTGGGATCGGGGCGTGTCAGTATTGACAATTAGTAAGCGTGGTTGAATAGTCCACTCCCCCACCCCTTAGTATAAATATTATCGTTTGTTAAAAAAAAATGATGTTATGCAAATCAAAAGTAGAGATGATGTAAGAATTTTATGAGAATTAGAATATTTATTTTGTCTGTTATCGTATTATTTGGCCAACAAGTATTTCGTTTATAAATTAGTATAAATAAAGTCACAACTTAAAGTAATAACACATATGAATCTTCTGCCATTTCTCCCTCTCTTAAGGTTCCTCTCATTCTATCAGTACGCCAAAATGCTAGGTTTCAAATTTGGAGAGGTCCCTAAAGAATGAAGTTTGGTAGCATTGATCAAATACCTTTGAACGTGATTTCAATTTCAATATCTTTTAGTTCTTGGTTGCATGAATATTCACTACGAAGCACGAACTCTAATTTTACGTTGTTCAAATTATATATCTTACTTTGGTTTATATTTTGATTATTTAATTCGATTGCAAATACTAGATTTTGTATTACTTTTGAGAGCGCATATACAATGCACCTGAAGTTCATACTAAATGTCGAACTTATAGTTTCGAGAGATGCCATAACAATGTGAAATTTTCTAAAACACATCACTCATGTTGAAACCTGAAGTTCTTAATCAAACCAAATTATGTCTTTGGACAAGAATGTTCAATTTTTTTATGTTTACATACGTTTTTTTTTTTATCTTTCCATAACACTAACCACGGCCTTGTTCTCTCAGCAAAATATCAACCTTAACAAGCTCGATTTCACTAGTTTAAGTCTTTGGAATAAATTGAATGTTCATGCAACCAAGGGCTACAAAATATCGAAATCAAAATCATGTTTTTGAAGCACTTGATTGATGTGACCAAACTCCATACGAGAGGAATAGCACATTTGCATGAATGATGTTCTGTGCTCTGACTGATTCACTCCATAATAGTCGATCCTATTTCAATCGTGTACTTAGTCATCATGTGGCTAAGGCCTGATTGGTATCGTATTAAAAAAAAAATTCATAATTTCTCAAAACATTTCAGTTTTTTAAAACAGTCATATTAGACCTTCAATAGTGTGCGAAAAGCTAAATTACTTCTCAAAATTTTCCTCCAAACTCACTCCAATGCAAGGGTTGGGCTAAATGCTAAGTGCTAAACCAAGACCAGATTCTCCTCAGAATTTAGCCCAAAAATCGGTGTGGGCTCCATTGAACAGAGTAAAAATAATTATCGGAATTTAAATGTTTTTTTATTAAAATGTTCATAAAATTTATTTACGATAGTCTACATATTTATTTTTAAAAAAAATTAATTTAAGAAAAAAAATAGCCCAAGTTTATTCTTTAATAATCTCGGACTAAAATTTTAAGATTGAACGGTTGGAGTAGAAAAATTATTTCTGAGCTAAAAGCTAAATTTTTCGGACTAAAATATTTGACTTTTAGCCCAACAATTGGAGATGGTCTTAAACAAATATTTAAGCTATAAAACTTAAAAAATGATTCCGAGTCTAAAAGGTTAGATTCAAGTAGAATACCAAAGAGGCCCTCAGTGTGTAATACCATATTCTATTTAAGCAAAAATATTTTCAACATGAAAGCTGATTGGTATCTAGTTTCATCAAACATACTTTTCGAGTCGGAGTTGGCTGTTAAAATTGCTTTACTGCTTCAACGGCATTGTTTGTCCATGGAGAACAAGAACAAAACAAATTAATGCAGCAGCTGGCGAGACTGCAAGAGGAAAATTTGAATGGCACTCTACCTTGTTTAGTCAGAATTAGAAACTCTTCAGTTGCATGAACCACTAAAAACATCAATATTACAGGCGCCCCGCCATATACAATTTGGTCAAGTCCCTGAAAGCTTCGGGAAGAAGTATAATGATCTACACTGTTCCTGTTATCTTGAAATAATTTCCTGGAACATCTAACTTCCACCGCCAGACTTGCGTTTCTGCAGAATTATGAACTTGGAATTCCCTTCCCTTTTCCTTGTGGCTAAAAGAAATACACATAAACCTGCAGAAGATGGGGAAGTCCAGCACCCCTGCAAGTCTTGATAGCAAACATTAAGGACGGGGAAAAGAGTACCATCACTATTGTTTGCGGTAATTAAGCACCCGAACTTGGTTAATGTACCACTGCACGATTATGCTCTAAATGAAATAACTGGAGAAGATGACTTTGATATCCTGAATAACTTGCCAAACCCTCCAAGATGATTCCTTGTTTATCAAGGTTTCAGCCCAAGACGTTTCCTTGTCTTTCCTACAAATAAGTCCCCGGATTTGATCACGCCTGGGATGCAACCACTAATCGTCACTAATGGGAACTGAGCAATTCCCTCTTTCCTCCCAAGTGAAACAAGTGCCAGTTCTAAACCAGGCTTATACGTAGCCATCTTGCTTTCAGGTCGACCTGTCAACAATATTTTCAGGTTCTTGGCTGTCACTTCAGCATGTCTTTGTGCTAAGTATCCTTGTTTGATCTCCTGTTTTAATAGATTGCTTTTATTACTTTAACACAGATTTTTCTAAAATATAAAAATTCGTAGACATGACAGTGAAAAATGACGAACAAAATCACAGCAAAGGTTAACCCAACTTTTTCACCAGACTCAAAAGGCTGTTATTTCTTGCCAAAGTGAGTTTGAACCCTTATAAAAAAAAAATGAAGTCAATGTAACTGAGTATGAGCAAAACCTAAATCAGAGCTGTACTATTGCTTTGGGATCTGTTCGACATTTTATTCTTGTTAAACCTGTTGTTGTGTACTATAAAAAGGCATCCAATATACATATACATATATATAAACATTCTTACAGAAGAAAGTCTGGTTTGTTGTATAGGATGTTTTTTAATATACAATTAACATTAATTTTTACTTGTAACCATGACAGATTTACATTCCAGAAGACCGCCACCTATTTGTCCATGGTTAGAATATATCAGGGTCCACATGCCTCAAACAAGGAGTTTCTTACTAGAATAAATACCAAAATCCAAAAAATAAAAAAAATACTACAAAACAGAAGAGAAAAGATAGGTTAGACTGACCTTAACATTGGTTATATCTCCTACTGCAAAGATATTTTCATGACCACGAACCCTCATGTTTCTATCAACCATCAATCTTCCTTGCATATCCAAGTCATTCTGCAAAATACTCTCCCTAAGCCATGACGAACCAATTGGTTTAGCTGTGCACAGAAAGTGGCAATCAGCTGCGATAACTTCTCCAGAAGATGTTTGAATAACACCATCAGATACATTGTTCAAATTAACGGACTCATTCAAAACAACTTCAACATTTTTTGATATTAACCAATCAAGTGCCTTTTGGGAAGCCTTCAAGCCAATGAATTCTAGTAACCTTGACCCCCTGTGCACAAGCGTCACCTTCTTTTCTGGAAAATCAGTGGCAATTTCACCAGCAAGTTCAACACCAGTAGGGCCCCCTCCAACAATCAGGATTGATTCAGCAGAATTGATCTTTTCAAACTCTGGACACAAAAAGAGAATAAATTCATATTTGATGCCAAAGGCTTCATCAAACGGTGAACAATACATTACAATTAAGACATAGAAGTCAGCGTAAGTATTGTAGCCTTGTCGGAGCACCTTCACTAAATTAAAAATAAAGTTCTGTTTTCATTATTTTCCTTTTCCCCTTTAGAACGGAGCCAGGATTTTTTCTTGGGTGCACTATAGCTCTAAGCTACGTAACCTAATTAAAGGAGCCTCCTAATATTGTTTCTCATATCATCAATCAAAATATACATATAAAAACACATTCGGGATAAATGAAATCTTTATGAACAAAACTCAACGGCAAGAATATATTTCATTAATAACAAATATATACCTAGTTGGGGGGAGAAGAAAAGAGGGGGGGGGGGGGGGGGGGGTGGGTGGGGTTGGTTTGGGGTGTGGTTGGTCGGGGTCATAAGGACAAAGTAAAAAACAAACATGCAATGCAAATATGTACAACAGAAACTACTTTAGTAAAATCCTAAAATAATGAGAATACTTCAAAGACTTGAACAATTCACAAAAAATAAAACTCAACAAACATAAACAACCAAGAACAATCCTAACTCCTAAATCCCATAACCTAAATTAAGTGAAACACGTGAAGTATTAAAGCTTCTCAACACTTACTCAGGTAAGCTGAGTGGGACTAAATCATTTCAACTACTGGTAGAGCGGTTAAAAGTCCACATGCAATTTCAGAGAAAAAATGTAAACGTATGAGATTTCTTACATGAGTTATGTGGATTTATAAAGTTTAATTTGGAATTGGGTGAAGTACTAAATGTATTAGCTACCATGAAAACAGACCACAAGACCACAAATGCAGTGATACTTAAGAATCTTTATGTATTACCTGCCTGGTATTGACTGAGCCTCGCAACTCTGGTTTTTGGAACAGAGTCCTTGTGACCGGTGGCAATAACAAGATAATCATATACAAGCAAACGGCCATCTGTAGTCAATACTTCACGGTCTGTGATATTAGCTGCAGTAGATGCAACAATCTGCACATTTGGAAGATAATCGCAGTGATTAATGATGGTTCTTTTGGCAAATGATGGCTCCACCATTGCCCTCAGGCTTCCCCATGGGATCTCGAAATACTCCTTCCTGAAGCGTAAACAAAAATGTCATTAAAAAAGAACAAAGAATAAAATAACTTGATATGGCAATAATTATAGTCGTATTGATACTAAATTATGTATAATAAGTGGACAGGAAACCAGAAATGACACAAAAGAAACCGTGATTCTTGTTTACAAATAAGTAATCTACTGAAGAAATTCTGGGAGAGCAGCAACCAGGTACAAAGAAGGATGACTAAAACCAGAGAAAACACATCATTTTAATCATAAATAAGATAGGGACGAGTAATAAAACTCAAATCAAGGGAACCAAGACAGGTCTTGGTTGTTGCATGTTGGTAGGGCAATGGTAGGCGTCTTTAACATTCCAATTTATTAAGGTATGAGCAGAGGTATTTAGCATAGTCAGATTATGATAGAGATAGAGAGAATACATGGTTACATACTATTTTTACTTCATGTTGCGCCATAAACATGTGCCAATACAAACTGGAAAAAACTGCCTTACTCAACAGTTGCATGACAGAGTAATGCATTTTACCATTCAAAACGTTTAAACAGGTCATCTTGAATCTTCTACATGCAAAACATGGTTAGTTCAGTGACACCAGTTCCTTCTTTTCATCTATCATGTTTGCTATCTCCACTGGAGTAAATAATAGACAAATAGAACCAAAAAGCCTTGCGCTGACTGCTATACATGATCAAACAATTGAAAAATTTATAAAACAAATAAAACACAAAATTGTAAATACTTTTATGTTAAAAAAAATTAAACAAAAAAGTAATAATATGGTAAAAGAATGAAATGAAGTCCATTAGCGTTTCTTGTACACTCCAGATGAAAACTATTACTAACTAGGCCCTTGATGGTTGATGGTATCACCTAGTTTTCTTCCCTTTCCACATTTACATCTATGACAAAACTTCTTTCTCAAACTCTTCAATTGGTGTCTGAGCTAAACTCATTGATTACTATCTTAGAAAGCCTGCAAATCATGAAGAAGCTTATTTGCAATAAATCTATGCTCATCCATTTTAACCTCGAATGATGTTAATATACCTCAGCAGCTTAGGCATCATTTCATTTTTCAAATTATTAGAAAAACCCAAATATTCATCTAACCTTAGGAAAGTTTACAAAGGCATGATTAAGTTATCGAATGATATATGAAGGCTAACTAACCAGTTCAAACTTGCCAGAAGCCACCACATCACACGCCGAATATTTGATTTCCCACACATAAATTTAAAATATCATTCGTTCAAAAGGTACAAACCAAGATTGTTGGGGCATAAATGCATCCACAAAAGACAGCAAGAGCAAAGCCAGATATCACAATGACTTAGATCAGTACCCCTAGTCTATTTCACCATTTCAGACTACTTCCAATAATTGTGAGCCATAGCCTGCTCAATTCAAACATCTGAATCCTTTATTCTACCGTCATTCAGCTAAATAATAAGCCTTATGGTAATTCTACCTCATTGCATATTTGCAAACCATCTCCTTTTTCCACAGAATCACTGCTGATTCATCTTCAGAGAAAAGACATTTCCATAACTTTTACTTTCAATCTGAAATCATTTCCATACATATTTCATTCAAATCGGTGCTTTTAGGACAAAGAAGAACTGTCACTTGTCCAGACATCAAGCACCTCCTGTTCATGTGAATTAGCTGTGTTTGGTGTGCATTATTATCAAGACTAAACCCTCCCAGTGCCTGCCCTTCGTCCAAAAACAGAAAGGCGTCAATAGTGTGCTCAAAATCCGGGCTGTAACTTGTCTTTGTTTTCAGTTTCTTCATCTTCTACTCATGCAGCAGTAGGGTTGCACTTGCACCCCCTAATGGTCTCTATAGTGAATTCTTATCGTAGAAGGAATCCTTGCAATGGACTTTTCTAAGATGACTATCTACGGAACCCAACAACACAAAAACTAGAGGAGCACATCAGTTAGAAACATCTCTTCAAAATACATGATTTACATTATCCCAGTACATCCTTCACCAGCACATCATCTTAACAAATCATGAGTTCTAGCTTCGTAGGATTGTCCGATAAATATGAGTTAGCATTCATACATGATTTACATTAGCCCAAAGAACCATGAAAATAAAAGCAACACCACTCTTTTCCTACTAATATTCCTATATCAAACAGCACCATAATAAAAAATACAGAAAGATATACATATATATATGTGTGTGTATAAAGAATTGATCTGAAATCAAGCAATGTTTGCTCCTAAAGATTTTATTTTCTCGGTGCACATAACTGGGCTTTGAGATAAGTGTGCGTAGACAACGGACTCTGTTTAATTAAGAGATAGCTTTCTGTCAACTCATATGGTTATCATTTTCTCTAAATACACAAAAAACTAATCCAATTGCAAAATCCAATTCTATGACCGAATTCTGCCGCATAGCGTAGCAAATTCAAATTCAAGAAAACCCCATCTAGCATAGCTACTCTCTCTGCACTCGAGTTCGAATTCCCTCCCCCGTGGTTTAGATAAGACTACATTAGGTTAAAAGTAATGCTCAATGATGGTCGGATGACGGAAAACAAGTAATGCTTTGGGTTTAGAAGCATGGCTTACTGATCAACAAGGACAACATCAGCGCAGAACTGGAGAGTATGGGCTACGACGGAGCCGCCGACGCCGCCTCCAATCACCACCACTCTCTTCCTCTCCGCACCCGATGACTCTTGCGCGGCAGCCATTGAAATTGAGAAGCACATTGCACTGTACGAATAAAATGGAAACGCTTTCCTCTCGCTAAGAAGAAGAAAGAAGAGAGGCGAACGAATGAGGAGATTTTTTGGTGGTTACTTTTAACTTATTTGCTTTGCCTTTGCCAGTTCACGTGCATTGCTGTTATTGTGAGTTTTGGGTACCTGGTTGTGCTTGGTTAAACCAACCACCAGTACCAATTGAGCGTTTCCATGTTTTTCTTTTTTCTTCCCTACAACGCATAATTTTATTCCAGAAGCCTTTCCCCTTCACGAATGCGGATCCCCCTTTTAAAACTTTTTTTATTTTTAGTAGATTAAAGAGTACGAGAATCGAGTAATGATAAAGAGAACAAAAGTTTTTAGAGGGTGGATTGCAAGATTTGTTTTAAATTAAAAATTGGAGATTTTGGATTTGAAATTTGTTGCAAGTGTGGAAGTCAGATCAGGAGATGTTGGAATGTTTTTGTGAGTCTTTCTAGTTCAGGAAGGATTGATAACAATTATTTGCCACCAGTTGTCTTTTTTTTTAAATAAAAAATAATTAGAGTAAGAGAATCGGGTAATGATTGAGAGACTAAATTTTTAAATTAAATTTTGTAAATCAAAAAATTTATTTTTATTAGTGACACATCATCTAATTTGTAATTTTAACTTAACACTGTCCAAGAGAATCCGAACAAACGTAAAATTTTCAATCAATATGCTTTAAGAATAATTAATTATAAAATAAATAGTTAAAGATTTGATAATTTATAATTTTAAAATTGATACGAGTACAAAAAAAAAAAGTGTAAAAAATGAGCTCAAAACATATCTCAAAATATCTGTGAGATCTTTTACTTTAAATAAAATTGATTTTTCCTATCATGTGATGTTGTTGGGAAAGGGAAATATCCTTTTATTAAGTTAAAAGAATATGTTTGAGATGGTTTTTATTGGTTGAACAAGTTTCGATGTCGGTTGGGTGAGAAAGCTGAGTCGATGAGATCAAAACCAAATGGGAATGTTGAGAATAATTGAGCGCAGTTAAAAGGAAGGCTGCGAGTCTGTCTGCTTCCGGTTGCTGTCACACTCACACCGGTGACTCGCTGAATCTCAGACGATGACCAACAAAACAGAGGGGTTCAGCTTTGAGCAAAGGCATGGGAAGCAAAGGGTTAGGGTGGCCAGGGTCTGGCGGAACAACGACGGACGCCATTCCTTCGTCGAATGGAACGTCGGCATCAGCCTCCTCTCCGATTGCGTCTCTGCCTATACCCGCGGCGACAACTCTGATCTCGTCGCTACCGATACCATGAAGAACACTGTAAGTAATAAGCCTCTCTCTCATCGAATCAAATCAACAATCCACATGATTATCATTTCCATCCACTCTTATGTTATTAGACTGATAAAACTGTGTTAGTTTTCATAAATATATATACATATATATATAATATGATAATGTTAGGATACTAAATTTTTTAAACCAAATTGCAAACCATCTCAATAAAAAACAAGCACGTTAATCTCGACACTTAATTAGTAATCTAATTATCTACAACCACTTCGTTTGGCTTGTTTGATTTAAAAAAGTTGGTCTCCCTACCATTGATCATATATAAATATTGATTTGTAACCTGTTTAGCTTCCGTACACTTGTTAATTTCTTTCATTTGATCATCTTCGATTCATTCGATATGATAGCCGAAAATTGAAGAGGTTGTGCTTAAGGTAAAAAAGAGTGGATAGCACCACTGTTGGTAAAATGATATTGTCTTATCCATATGCTTGTTCATGGATGACACCGCCGTGCAACATATCAACTGTAATGAACTATTGCTAATTGATAATTCCTAAGGCTTGTAGAGCAGCTGATCGTGATTTTCAGCACCAAATGGCAAAAGTATCGGTTGAAACTGTGGGAGAAGAAAGTAAGGGCCTGTTTGGTATTCGTCTTGGATCCAAGTTTTAGTTTTCAAAAATGAAAAATATAGTAGAATTACGTACTCATTAATTTCAAAAACAAAAAATTGGATCCAAGAAGGATACCAAACATGCCCTAAGGTTCCTCAGTTCAATTGATAAACATAAAAGAAACATAAAGGAACAGAATGTGAGGAGTGACTAAGGAACTTAGCAACTAACATGGTTGCTTATGGACCCAAGTTCCAGTTAACAGGATGATACAAAATACAATGTCATACTGAAACAAAAGAAAAGAATATGTACACATCTATGTTTGTTAGCTTTCCCAGTACTGGAAATCTTGTATATTTCCATCATTTAGGTTGCTATTCGCCTAACCTAGTTGCAACACAGGTATATGCCAAGGCAAAGGAATGTAAAGAAGAACTGTCAGTTGAGGAATTTGCAGTTCAACTTGCGAAGCACTTCACATCTCTTTACCAGCAGGTAAATACTATGTAATTTAAGTGCTTTTTTTATTTATTAAATTTTATGAGTTAATCCCATATTGTTGACGAAAAGGAAAAATGGTCCATACTTTAACCATCGTCACTGCTGAAATGATGGCTGTTGTTGTTATTCTTGGTTGGCTTCCTGGTCTTTGTTTTCTCATATAACTGGTCTTCCTTTGGTTAGAGGTGCATCTTCTTCTAATGGTTTACGGTGTATATGTTATTATCAATAATTGGTGGTACTCACAGGTTCCTCTAATGGGTTAGTTATGAATTAGTCTTTTCTGGTCACGTTAACTCATCGATCTTTCATCTACACGCAGAGTTTCACACTTTGGATACTGCCTGGTTGGAACTGCAGCACCTTCTTCTGGCCTTATTTTATGCTTTTAGTATTTGCATAATCTAGAAAGAAAGTTGTCGTTTTGAAATATAAAAAAGAATTGAAAAAAGGAGAAAGCTTTCTTCCCTGCAACATTTAGTGTTAGACTGTTAGTTATAGTAGTCCCCAAGAAAGACTTCAATAGAGATAGGTGAAGATTATTTGCATTAGAAATGTGTGTCTGCTCAAGCCTCCAATCTTTTTTTCGGATTTCAAAGCAAGGTCTGGCTATTTGTTGCATTATACGTGTTAAGTGTTGAAAGATATGACATTTTGTTTCCACTTATAGCTCCATTTTGCCCACGGTTCCAGTTATGTCTTCAACTTTTATCTGATGATAAATTTTCATGAACGCTTTTCTTCAATAAAAAGAAATTTAACAATACGTCTTTACTATTTTTTTCTGGGGAAGCCTTGTTGGATTATCGGTGTGGCGAGGAGGAGTATTTTGGCACAAACTTCCTATTCCTACTGTTTTGACAATATTCACAATTTTATCTTGCTTTTCATTGAAAGATTACATTCAAGTTGGCATCTCATGTTTTTGTTTTCTTGTAATATTTGTTGTTTGTAATATTTCATAGTCAGTGAAAAAATCCAGTTCTTCTTATTTCTGTAGGTCACTGTTGCCATAGTAAAGATTGTGGAGAAGCCATGGGAGCGTGCATATGTAGATGGTCAACCACACGAACATGGTTAGTCTATCTTCTGTCTTGCACAGAAGTGCAGGGGAAGCTATAACGTAACTGTATATTATATCTACTATCTAGTGAAGACTTTATGATGCAGGGCAGTCCCGATAAGCTGCTCTCCAGCAGGTAAAATAGGGCCAAATCATAGTAGGAGCAGATTCCAAATAAGCATAACAAAATAGAGAGATAAAAGCAATAGAATCGAGGGTAGCAAGGAAGATGACCGAGTTCTAGGGAAATTCCCAAGAGAAACTCTTAAATCTGAAACTGGGATACATTCGATAAAAAAACTTACACGAGTCTCTTAATAGCCTATTTATACTAGAGTACATCAGCCTCGAAACCCTAATCCTTTTTTGTTAAGAAATCTCATCCAACTAGTACTTACCTAATTAATCCAATTCCTATTAAGATTACTTAATAGATTTACATTAGACACATAGGGAAACATGAAAATTAATAAAGAACTAAACTTCCCAAATTAACTCGAATTGTAGCCTAATTCATCAGTGGACCCAAGCAATCTTGAAATCTTTCTGGATGCTCCCCCATCACTTTAGAACCAGAACACTTGGGAATTAAATTCATCATATTTCACATGATTATTTGAATTTGGCAATTTTCACCTATTTGCGCCATGTTGTTCTGTTATTCTATTGTATACTAAGATTGTTTATTAGCTGAGAATTACCTTAACTTGGAAACTAAACAGTGATAAGTTTCAGGATTAATTTGTTGTCTAGTTGCTTGTAGAGTTGACATATTGGATGGCTGTCCATTCTTGTTGTCTAGTTGCTTGTAGAGATGACATATTTCCAAGCATATTGATTTGCAATGTAGAAACATCTATTCGTTTAATTTATTTTCTTTTTAATTTTCTTCATCACCGTCTTTGTAAAGGTTTCAAATTAGGACCTGAGAAGCATACAACAGAGGTAATTTTTGAGAAATCTGGTGCACTTAGACTGACTTCTGGTATTGAAGGACTTTCTCTGCTAAAGACAACAAAGGTAATCTTATCCAATCAAATTTATATCAAGGTTTTCAAAGTTGAACGCATAATGTGACAATAGATACATAATCAATTACTTTGTGCATAACAAGAAATCACCGATTGAAATGGCTCTTTTGTTTTTGAGAAGAAACCAAAATTTTATTACGAAGAATGTCAAATATACAATTATGGACAAGGAATCCTCTCTCAATTTAGTGCAGCAAGGAACAAAACTCTCTTATCTGCCTCAATTTTTCGTTCAGGTTAAAAATCAGACATCTAAATTAAACTCACAATAATTAAATCACTGAAGCTCAGTCTAGCAACACTGCCGACTTGGAAGACTCCTTGAACTCTACTGTGAGTGAACCCGAAGGGAGGGAGACCAAAAACTAACTCAATCCAAAATTTCATTTACCCTGAATAATCCTAAAAACTCAGTCTATTTAACTCTATCCAGATGATATGGAAATCTGCCATGGCCCTTCTACGCGTGAGAGTTTTTACAATATTGTCTTTTTTTCAAGACTTTAAGCCGCATAAGAACCTCGTAACATCCGTTTGGGATCAGCTAACTTGAATGAGCTTCCTTGAACAATTTCAACGACATCCGCGTAAGACATGTTTGCGCGACGAATATCATATGTTTGTCGTGCAAAGCACTGTCAGACTGCGTTCAAACCTTCCCATTTATTGAGCATTTATGGCGAATTTTGCGCGATGAATGGGTTTATCGCGTAAAGGTGTCCTAGTGCCTCTTTCCCGTGCCCTTCTGTTTGTGTGGTCACAGTTAAGTCACGTCAAGATTTTATATTACTATTCATTTTTGTCTTATTATATGTATATGTGAGATGTGGACTAAAAATTATGGTGGATGAGTGGTATTCCGACTTCTCAGTCGGCAAGGATGTTGAGCGGTTATTGCGTTCCTTGTGACGGTGCTGCGGGTCCCCAGTGATATGGCTCAGGTGTTGCTATTGTTCTTCTTAGGCGTATTGTAAATGGACAGTTAAGAAAAAGATGATTGACAGTTCCATCCCCAGCCTTCAAAGAATACACCATTGAGGGCAAAGATGTTTATACAGCCTTCTCTGAATCTGATTAAAAGTATTAACTTTCCCTTTAGCCACCAAAAATGTGAGCACTTGAATCTTAAGAGGAATCTTTGCTTTCCAAATTGGATCAGAAGTAAATGGACCCGCTCTCTCCCCTTGTTATCCCCCCATTGATGGTGTCTCTTGAACATCTATTTCAGCCCCTAACACCCCCCTTGATGGAAATAGATCAGACCTCCAGCTTTGCTGACATGAAGGCAAACTTTTCCGATTAGTCATTGAGATTCCTTATTCAAGTCTTAACTGTAAGGAAACACAGATGCATCGTAAAATCTTGAAGCTTCTCGTTGCCCTTGCTGGAGAGTGATAAAATCTGAAAACATAACTTCCATTACATTAACATCCAGCTACTTAAGAGTTGTCAAAATTTACTGTTTCGTGGTTTCTGACTAACATGCTATGATCTGCATGTAGTTGTATTATCATGCTCATCCATTACCAATTTACTGAACAAAGAAAGAAGGCAGAAAAAGTATCGCATTGCAGATTAGCGTGCATGTGTGCTCTTTTTCTCTTCTTGAGATTGTTGGTTGATAGTTGACACTGATGATTTTTGTTTGGATTCTACCTGAGCAGTCAGGTTTTGAGGGGTTTATTAGGGACAAATACACAGCTCTTCCTGACACACGAGAAAGGATACTGGCTACAGAAATCACTGCATCATGGAAGTATGCATGTTTTAATTTGGTGACGTGAATAATACTTGTTAAGTGGTTTTCTAATACTTTGGCTTTCCCTCTCGGTTTCTTCTGTATTGTAGTCTTCAGTGGGTACATTGAGTTCAAAGTTAATTTCCACAAGTTTTTGGAGAATACAAATCTACATTACGAAGATAAATTGCATGCAGGTACCAATATGAATCTATTTATAGCATCCCTCAAAAGCCGCTGTACTTCTCTGAAAGATACCTGAGTGTGAAAAAAGCTCTGGCTGACACTTTCTATGGTCCTCCAAAGGAAGGAGTATACAGCCCGTCCGTCCAAAGCACTCTATTTCACATGGCAAAGACTGTTCTCAAGGGGTATTTCTCTGTCAGCGCACACACATACATATGCTTACATGTATGACATCTATCCGTTTTTCTATTTTGCATTTTGTTAAATAAAATACTTATTCATGCTCATGGTTACAGGTTTCCTGACATAGCAGCAGTACAACTGAAAATGCCAAATATCCATTTCTTACCTGTTAATCTATCTAACAAGGATAATACTATTGTGAAGGTAAGACTCGTACGTTATACAACTTTTTGCTACAAAACCTATATACTTACTAACAGATTGAATTTCTGTACAGTTTATTTTGATTTAGTTTCATATCTTGCATGATATGAAAGAAAGGTAGTTGGATGAGTATCTGGCCTTTTAGTCTGTATTTTTCTTAAAAAGATGAATGATCCGCGAGGGTTGGTAAAACTAATACTAATCTTCAGTGGCTCTCATCCGTTTGAAAAGGGTAAGTTGGTTTCTCACCAGTCTGGCCTATTACTCAGCGACATTCTTAAACCTATCTTTTCCTGTCATTCTGCTTGGAGCCATGTTGCTTTTTAGCTCTCAACCCATGTTTCCCCGCAAAGTCCACTGTGGCGTGCAGTATAGTTTGCCTTCCTGGTGTCTTCAGCCCTCACCCTTCATGGCTAATATTCTTGTGTCGTTGTTCTTTAGAATTGTAAATATTCTGTTAGGCGTAGACTTTGTAGGAAACTAAATGTCCAGACTTCATCGATCGAATAATTTGCAAGTTGATAAAACCCAGCCAGTTATTGTATAAAATATACATGTGTTTTAGAGTTCATGACAACGACGCATCGTTAAAATAAGGGAGTATGTTAAATGAGATGTGTGAAACCAGAACCTTGGTATAACGAAAAAATAGAGACGCCAATGGACGAGTTTCAAATTGCGTGTGGAAATTGATGGTGAGGTTAATCTGTTATTTTATTCCTTGTTTTCTTGGGGTATTAGCTAATGAGATGTTATCCTTTTGACTTTGGACATTTCCTTCTCCTTCTCCGTTGTTTGCAGTTTGAGGACGATGTTTATCACCCAACAGATGAACCACACGGATCAATCGAAGCTACTCTAAGCCGTTTCTGGTCAAAGATGTAGTGCTCGCCATTTATGTATTTGTAAGCTTTTATAGGTACAGAAGCAGTTTGCTCGACGTTTGAAGCAATAAACTCTACTTTTTCGTTACTTGGAGCTAACGGAAACTTGGTGCAAAATTGAGTTTAGTGACGTTTTAAGATTTATAGAGTCAATCCTACTTGGTGGGATAAGGTTTGGTTGTTGTTTTTGGATAATAATGAATAATGTTTGAAAGTCTGAAAAAATAAAAAATAAAAGCCGAGAAACTTAAAGCTTATTCTATGAATGTTTGCCTTCTGTGTTCCGAAAGATGGGTAGTCGTACATGGTCAATATGTTTGTTGATCAACCAATACTCATTTTATATGAGCGATATTCTAAGCAAAGCAATATCTCAAACTGCTCAAACGGAGATCCGAACTTTGGGTGTAAGGGGGCCACGCATGACTTAATCTACCCTAAAGAGAGTTACTAATGTCCAATTCACACCTGGCTTCCTTCCGTCTTGTAAGTACACATTGCTAGCATTCTCCACGTTCCTAGTTTTGTAACGAGGATGTTGAATGTCGATGCAAAATTAATTAAAAAATTTACGAGACAGAGGTCCTTGACAATATTTTAAATAAAAAACTAATCTTGATAATATATTTTCTTACAAAAAAAGAGGCGACTTAGGCCATCTTCAACCGAAGACTGGCCAGAAGGCTCGTTTTAGCCCTCGGATCCTCCAAAATAATAATATTTTAATAAACAGTACATGGCCATATTTCTCTCAATTTCTAACCTAGGGTCATAGGGCTCGTTTATTTTAATAAAGAGTACATGGTCATATTTGCCTCCATCTCCAACCGAGAGCCAAAGGGCTATAGGACTCATTTTAGCCCTGTCACAAAAAAAACTGTCTCCAATCGAGGGCCATAGGGCTAGAGGACCGCGGAATAGGATCGTATCTGGATCCTTTTTGTGAGGATTTTGGGAATCATTTCATAGTGTTCGTTTATCTGTCATCTTGCGATCAGTGATTATTAAAATTGAACACAAACAGTACATAACGAAAACTGATCGCACGATGTACGATGAATGAAAATGATGAAGTGATTCCGAAATTCTCACAAAGATGACCCGGAGAGGATCCTCATCTGAGGACCACCACGCCACCAGGGAGGAGGAAGATAATTGCTGTTTAGAAACTCACGTTTTTGCTAACTGTCAACTGAGGCCAGCCTAGAAATGTTTTTGAATACTCCCTCAAGAATAACATTAACTGTCCCCATATGATGAATAATGTTTGGACATCTGAAAAACTGAGAAACTTAGAACTGATTCTATAAATGTTTGCCTTTCGCGTCGTGAAAGATGGATAGTTACACATGATAAATATGTTTCTTGATCAGCCAATATTCTTTTATACGAGCCATATTCTAGGTAAAACAATATTTCAAACTGCTCTAATTTATGAAAACAAAGATTCGAATTTTGGGTGTAAAGGAGCCGGCGCACGACTTTTAATCTACCGTAAAGAAAGTTATTAATGTCCAATTCACAGATAGTTTCCTTCCTTCTGTAAGTACACATTGCTAGCTTTCTCCACGTTCGTAGTTTGTAACAAGGGTGTTGAATGTTGATGCAAAATTAATTAAAAAATTTATGAGACGGAAGACCTTGACAATATTTTTAACTTAAAGTAACAAATTAGCATTGGTAATATATAATTTCTAACAATAGGAGACCAGTAGGAGTTGGAAAGTCAAACAACTGTTTGTAATTGATAAAAAAAAAAGGCCACATGCAGCTGCTTCCTCTTAATTTATAGCATAATTCTCACTTTACTAATCCGAATTATCATGATTTTTAAATTTTCATATATCAAGTTTTTTATTATTTATTTTTATCTCAGTACCTAAAATGAGAATTGTGAGATACTTTAATACTTCTGTTAGGCTTTCCGTCAAAACATTCGTTAACGCATGATGTGGCGCCCACGTAGACAATGACTGATAGGGCGTACTTTATAATGTATTTTAACAATCTAACCGTTTATCTTTTAGGTCTTACCTCAATGATCTTTGAGGTAAGATCAAAAATACCAAAATCTGAAACCATATAACCGGTGAGTTAAATGGTAATCGTTTTAGCATTTCTTTGTAGAACTGTATTAGTTTATGTTGATACACAAAAACGAGTGGGTCTTGGAACAACGTAAATCCAACCGTGAATCTGCAAAGCGCCAAAGAATGTAAATAACACAAAGATGTATCGTGGTTCACCCCAATATTTGGGCTACGTCCACACTAATGTTGATTCCATTTCACTGTATGAATGTATGGATTACAATAACTCTCTCTGTTTGGCTCTCTCTGTGTTTGTGAGAGTATTGCCTTCTAGATGTTGTCATGGGCTGATTAATGTGAGCCCTTTGAGAAGAGAGAGTTTGGTTTGAGGGAGGAATCAGAGTCCCCCCCCCCCCCCCCCCCCCCCCCGCCGTTGTGAGGAGGAGAATCCCTTTTTATAGAATAAGAAGAGGCAAATATGTAATCAGTGAGGAGCCCTTATTCTATAAAAGGACTCCTCACGCTCCTCATTAAAGGAGGCAAACATTGAGGCTAAGAGAGGGCAAACACAAGGCCACCAGAAGCCTAAGAGAGAAAATAGGCCTTTGGCCTTCAGAAATATATCAACAACAGTGTAGACGTAGCCCATATATTGGGGTGAACCACGATACATCTTGTGTTATTTACTTTCTTGCAGATTCACGGTCGGATTTTGTTATACCAAGACCCTCCGATTTTGTGCATCAACAAATGTTTTAATAATTTTAAGTGAGATAAATTAATTGAGTATAGACGGTTTGAATTCTTGAAAAAAGTTGCGGGAATTGAAATATACAAGGCCTGCAACCAGTCGAATATAAACAAAACAAAGGAAAGAAAGAAACTATGAGCTAACTTAGCTAGGAACGTGGGTGGGTTTGGTTTTGTTAATTTATTCATGTGCATGCCATATGATATGGTGCTATTTAGTTAACTGTCATGCCTTGATTAGAATTATCGTGATTTTTAAATTTTCATACATCAAGTTTTTTTCTATCTCGGTACTTAAAATGAGGATTGTGAGATACTTTAATACTTTTGTTAGGCTTTCTGTCAGAATCTCCATTAACGCATGATGTGGCGCTCACATGGACAATGACTAGTAGGGCGTGCTCTATAATGTATTTTAACAATCTAACCGTTTATCTTTTAGGTCTTACCTCAATGATCTTTGAGGTAAGATCTAAACTACCAAAATTTGAAACTATATAACCTGTGGATTAAACGGTAGTCGTTTCAGCATTTCTTTGTAGAACCGTATTAGTTTATTTTCTCAAATAAATATTTTAATGGTTTTGAATTAGGTATATTAATTGAAGATAGACGGTTTGGATCCTCCGAAAAGGTTGCGGGAATTGAAGTATGCATGGGAAAGGCAACCAGTAGAACATAAACGAAAGAAAGGAAAGAAAGAAACAAGAAGGTAGCATTCTCCACGTTCGTTGTTTGTAACAAGGATGTTGATGCAAAATTAATTAAAAAAATTAATGAGACAGAGGTCCTTGACAATATTTTAAATAGGAAAAATTAATATCCGGTTTCTAATTTCAAATGCTCAATGATTGAAACCTTATTAGTTTTTAGATTTTAATTGAAGCCCCTAATATTAATGTTTATTACATAATTTGTTAAAATAAAAATTAGTAAATTGATTTAGGGTTTTAATACTCACACCCCTATGAAACTCCTAATTAATTTTCAATTCAAACATTTTCTAAAAAAAAAAAAAATTAGCATAAGTTTGTACCCATTAGTTTTTTTATAAAAAAGATTCTCAATTTTTAATTTTGTCAATTTTTTGTAATCTTAAATGTACCCATAGTTAAATATACCAATTTTTTTATATGTAAAATGTACCATTTTTTAATATAAAATGTACAATTTTTTTTTATATAAAATGTACTCAATTTTTTAATATATAAAATCCATTCCATTTTTAATCTATTTTAAACTTATACGGGTACATTTTTTTCCGTTGATTTGAAGATGTATTCATGCCAATTTTAATCAAAGAAATTTACTAATATTATTAAGTCTAATATCTTCTTTTTTTTTTTTTTTTTTTTTTGCAGTTTTGAAGAATGTACCCATGTTTTGGTTCAATAATCTTTTTTGTTGTTTTTGATGAATGCACACATACACACACACACACACACACACACATATATATATATATATATATACATACATACATACACATACACACAATATAATAAAGAGTATAATTTATATTTTATTATTTTTAATCCTGCAAATTATGGGTTTTATTTAAAATTCTATTAATATAAACAATTACAATTTTTATTTTTTTATTTTTTATTTAAAAAATATAATAACTTGCATTATTACATTAATGTTAGAAACTTCGATCAAAAATTAAAAACTAATAATATTTCAATCAAAGAATATTGATAACTAGGGCTGCATGTAGAGTGTCCCATTTTAAATAACAAACTAACCTTGGTAATATATATTTTCTAACAAAAAGAGACGAGTAGTAGTTGGAAAGTCAAACAACTGTTTTTAATTTGATAAAAGAATAGGCCGCATGCAACTGTTTCATTTTAATTTATATGACCAGGAAAGCTTACCATATAATGTATTTTAACAACTTAACTGTTAATCTTTTAGGTTTTACATTAAAGATTTTGAGGTAAGACTATAAATACCAAAACCAAAACTATTAACTGGTGGATTAAATGGTAGCCATTTCGGTTTTCTTTGCAAAACTGTTTTAGTTAATTTTCTTTTCTATGAATGAATGTTTTAATAATTTTGAGTGAAATAAATTAATTGAGTATAGATGGTTTGGATTCTTGAAAAAAGTAGCGAGAATTGAAATATGCAAGGCCTGCAACCAGTCGAATATAAACGAAATAAAGAAAAGAAAGAAACTATGAGCTAACTTAGCTAGGAACGTGGGTGGGTTTGGTTTTGTTAATTTATTCATGTGCATGTCATATGATATGTGGCTTCAATTTATTAATGCCCAAGCCTTTTCTGAATATCCTTTAATTTGGTCTATAAATACACATTGATACCATTAACCTCACCACTCCCTTCCAAATTAACTCACCTCTCTCTGACCCCAACTTTAATTAGTTTATGGAGTCCAAAGAAGCAACCTTACCTTCTCATTCTCCTTCCCTCTCCCCCCGACCCCAACCACCAGGTAAAAGATAATATACTCTCTCTCTCTCTCTCTCTCTCTCTCTCTCTCTCGTGATAAAATAGTAGTTGATTCTTTTTAAAATTTATGTCACACTATACTGATCTGAGCCTAGTCAAGTTAGTTAGAGCAATGTATTTCATTCTCAGGATCCCGTATGCAAATTTGAGCTTAGTCAAGTTGGCTAGAGTAGTGTACTTCCTTCTTAAGATCCTGTAGTTTAGATTAAATTAATATAAACAATGCTAGCTATCGTTTGTCAAAATAATCTTTGTTACTCGGTTTCAATATTACTTTATTTTGGTCCCTAAAACCATTTAGGTTAGGTCTTATCAGTTCGCCTTTTGTTTTCTTCTTCCTTTATGCATTTAAGTTTGGTCCATCACTATATATTTGAGCTTTAATTTGGGTAGAAGCATGCATGGGGGTCATTCAAACATCATCGGTGCTATTTCGTTAACTTTCATGCCTTGATTAGAATTGAGAAAAAAAGAATAATAACGTGGAAGTGCGCTTTGTTGTAAAATTTTGATGGCGGTGGATCGACATTGGAGAAGATGGTGGTCGGAGGACACGGTGGCAATAGTGACCGGAGCAAACAAGGGAATAGGGTTTGCAGTTGTCAAGATGATGGCGGAGTTGGGAGTGATGGTGATATTAACAGCCAGAGACAAGGAAAGGGGTTGCAAGGCTGTTGAGGCACTCAGAGCTCAAGGTCTTCGTAATGTAGCCTTCTCTTGCCTTGATGTGTCCGACCCTTCTTCTATCAAATCTTTCACTTCATGGTTCTCAAAAAGCTATGCAGTACTGGATATTCTTGTAAGCTTTCTCCATTTTCGTTTAACAATATAGACGTAAGTTATTGTTTGTACTGTAATGAATTGTTCTTATATACTATTATTCACTTTTTGACTCCTTACCTTCACATTAAATAGCGTTACAACATGAAATTATCTTTACTTTCACGTTAAACGGTGTTACAAAATGAAATTAATATTCAATGCCTAATTATAAAAATTCATAGTAAAGTTATATTATAATCGCCAAATTTTAATTACAGTTCAAAGTTATCTAATAACTTTGTTTATTACTATAGCAAAGTTGATTTCTACATTATAAATGTCCTATTACATTGTCATCATGGTATGTTAAGCGTGAACGTGATTAAATTACATATTTCAAAATGTGATTCTATATAATTAATCGAATATCTTCGATATATATATATAGACCTGTGGGTGTATATCTTCGATATTTATCTGTTAGGTGTATTTGATGAGGGACAGAAAAGTTCGGTGGAGAAATATTCACGTTTATAGAGAACAATCATGTCAAGGTGGATCAATCTTCAAGAGTATCTTAGTCGATCAATTATAATATCATCATGAAATTTCGAACAGTACAATTGTTAATTAACACTAGTCAATCAATTAGACCAATAATATCAGGAAATTTCAAACTGTAATCAGGAACTTTTATTGAATTTTAATATTTTTTAATACAAGATATTCCTATAATAAGCTCCACTAAAAAAAAGGTGAAGGATTTGGATTCGAAACATGGTGTTTTACATTTTAGTTAGGGTTATATTATACTTCGATAACTTGGTACATATGCATAGTTTTACGTACTTTTTATATTGATTGTAAATTTGGATAAATGAAGGTGAACAACGCAGCTGTATCATTTAATGATATCAATGAAAACTCGGTGGAACACGCCGAGACAGTGATGAAAACCAACTTCTATGGACCTAAGTTACTGACTGAGGCCCTCTTGCCCATGTTCCGTCGTAGCACCTCCTTCGTTGGTCGGATACTTAACGTTAGCTCAAGACTCGGCTCACTAAATGTAAGCGATTGAAAAATTAAACCTGCTCAATATATTATGCTCATGAAACAACACATGCATGCATTAAACCACGATCATCAATCTCTCAATATATTTTTTGCAGAAACTAAGAAACCCTAGCACAAAACAAGTTCTGGAAAGTGAAAGACTGTCGGAAAAAGATATCGAGGGGGTGGTTAGTTTGTTTCTTGAAGGCGTCCAGAGTGGCATATGGAAGAGCCAAGGGTGGCCTGAAATATGGACTGACTATGCTGTGTCAAAGCTTGCACTCAATGCATACACAAGAGTTTTGGCCAAGCGATATGAGGGGAGGGGTCTGAGTGTGAATAGCTTCTGTCCCGGATTCACGCAGACATCTATGACTCGTTGTAATGGCAACCACACAGCCGATGATGCCGCCAGTGTTGGTGCAAGGCTTGCATTGCTTCCACCTGAGAAGATTCCGACGGGGAAATTTTTTTTGTGGGTTAGTACTAGTAGTAGTAATGTCATACTCTGTAAATTATAGCCGCTCGAGTCGAGTAATTATTACATTAATTTCGAGCAAGTGTATTAATCAGTTATGTGTGGGGCTCCCTACTTAAATTTGTGTTAGAACTACGAGACATTATTTATTGAGGCATTTAGATTTAGATGCCACATCTATTTTATTGGATTAAACATGTTTCGGGAGGGAAAATATTTGTGTTTTCAGTTTTGGATTCTTTGTGAGTTTAGGATTTGGACTTAGCCGGACAGGGTTCCGTTTCCTTGTCTATTAGGCATTAGTTCTCTATAAATAAAGTGCTTTATTATTCAGTTGATATAAATCAGTTACAATATAGTCCATTCAAATTAGTAGCCGTCTTGGCCAATTTATAATGTTCTTTTTCATTTCAGTTAATAAAATAATATTTATAGTTTGTAGTCTGGTTGTTCATCTCGTACTCTCATTTTCAACTGTTAGCTTTATGACTTTGCATCAACTAACAATAATGTTAGTCAAATACACATGTTAAATCCAAAAGCTAGAAAGTGAAAGACTATTCGAAAAGGATATCGAGGATTGTCAGCGATGCACTGTAGTTTTGCTATTTCGATGGTTTATCGACAATGCACTGTGTTTTCGCGGCCATGAAACTGTAGAATGTTGACGCAGTGGGAAGGGGTCGAGGAATGCGTGTTCTTATTCGGAATTAAGCTGGAGGACTTTGTGGGGCAGTGGCGTTGCAAGTCCCTGCACTCATCTCGGTTCTTGCAACTCTTAATCCATGCCATCAAGATTGGGCTGGAATTCGTGGTGGACGCCATCTGTCTGGTGTTGGAGGTGGAAACAAACTCGCTGCGTGTGGAAGCTGGTATGCATTAGAAAGCTTATATGTCGAGGCAATACAGAGCATCATGAGAGGACGTGTGGTTACTGTGCAATACAGCTAAAAGAGGCTAACAAACATCGCTCATCGTCTCGCCCGTCATAGTCTTTAGGGTTTGTCATTTTTGGGTTGATGAGGACCCTCTGTGGCTTATGAATTGTATTAACGATTGAGGGCTAGTGTGAAAGTGCATTAACTGAAAGTGTTTTGATGAAAGTGTCTTTGGAACCAATCATTTAGTAAAAATGCAAGTGAATTCTAAAAATGGCTTGAACCGCTTCCTGCAAAAAGCACACAACTAGTGTTTCTTCCATGCATGCTCGTTCTTTGTGAAGAAAGTTGATGTTCCACCACAAAATCAATTGGCAATATGGAGAGGAACCCAACTTACTTATAAGCTCATGCAAGGTTCAACAAGGTGACGTACAACGCACGTGGACGTTTGGCTTCACATGTGGGACAACCTGTTGAGATTCCACTATAAAATCAATTAACAATATGGGGAGTAACCCAACTTATTTATAAACCCATGCAAGATCCCTCATCTCATCAATGTGTGATTCATTCTCAACACTTTGTACGTTTTGGTTGGTTTTAATGAAATTCTCTCTAACCTTAGAAAGCAATAATGTTAGTCATATCACAATTTTTTTACCACATAATACAGAAAATAATGCTTAAATATCACATGCTTAAAATTTAATCAGAGGCGAAAGCTTAGAGATCATGAACTATAAAACAAATCATTTTTCCATTTTATTCAAAGCTTAAGGGTTGATGAACCAAAAACTTCAATTTGCTGTTTGATTGGGCCCTTTTATTTGTCATCAGGTTAAATTGAAGTGTCCATTGGGCTATAGCCCAATGAGCCATGAAACTATAAACTATCCTAAGGCCCATTTAAAAAAAATTAGTTTGATTAATTAATCCTAAGCCTAATAAGTAATAAATTAAAAGGAAAACTAACCAAAAGGGCTTGAAAACTTTAGATTTTAACCAAAAACCATATTAAAAGTTTATTTAATGGTTAGTACAAAACCTAATATCATATCAGCCCAATAAAACTGGCCCAACTAAAATAATTTATCGGGCTTCCAATTGTACCCCTAACGTCAAGTTTCCTCACCCGCTTATTTTTTCCGTTTCCTTCATATGCAGAGAGTGAGAGAGAGTCTATAAACTCAGATTAATTTATGTACTTTCTCATTACATCTGCCATCATCCGATGTTCTCCGTCAAACTCTGAAAATGGCGATGGAAATCTTGATGGATGTCATAAACAGGTGCAGATCTTGTTTCGGAAAGAAGCGGAGATGTATGACTTTCCTAATCTACCTTTCGTCGAAGAAATCTAGCCAGTTGGATCATCGTTGCCGTACTTGCAAGCTTTACCGAATACATCCTTCATCATCTGTTTATATCCGTCCCCTTGGATCATCGCTGGCGTACTTCACGGCGTCCTGTGATGTCTGGATATCGTTTCTATTGCGCCGTGACAAATCCAATATCGGTTGCCAAGCCGACAGAAGTCGATATTCAGAGGACATTAGTGTTGGAGAAGGTTTGTGCTATTGAATTTTGATTTGGAAATATTGATTATTTTTCGGTTCTTAATGTTTGGGTTGTGATATTTTTTGTTCTTGGGTGTTTGAAGTTTTTGGTTTTTAAATTAATTTGCAAATTTAGGGTTTCAAGTGTGATATGATAAGGAATTATTGGTCCATGTTTCTGATTTAACCGTGATCGACAACCCTTAACCATCTTTGATATCTCTTCCATTTTTACCAATTTCAAAATTTCATTTAAAATATTTTTAATTTTGATTTTTTTTAATCCTGTTTGAATTTTGTGTTTATCTTGCTCTGTGATTATATGCCTACAATGGACAATATACGCTATTCTGATTCAGAGCATGACTGGATAGCTTTTGAGAGAAATTATGAGAGCAATTAGTTTCTAATTGTTGTTTAATTTTTGTTTTTGGGTTTAATCTTTATTTTTTTTACAATTTAATTTTGCAAATTAAAATTTTTGTTGCTGGGCTTTATGAGAGCAAATAAGTTGCCAAGATAGAGGTTCTACGGTGCATCGAGCAGGTGATTGTGTGCTAATGAACTCGTAATACAGTAAGAGAGTGATTAAGAAGTTAATTGAGCTTGTTTCACATTCTCTAACTTAATTACAAATAGTATGCACTTCCAGAAATTCAAATTAGGTGGACTTCACTTGCAGCTCAACATGGGCTAGCTGCAATAGGTCAAAATTGATTGCCCATCGCTTCCCTTTAGGCTTTCATTTCACATCTCGAAATGCAAATGGCTCAAAATAATTTCAACTTTAACAAGTACGTTTATTCTGTGATTCAAATGCAGCCTTTGACCTTCTTAACTTTTTTATTTTTTTTTGGCAGACAGCCAAATGGAGATGACCCAAAATTTCCTAATTGTAGATTTATCCAGATGCAGTCTTCTTTTGTTTGTCGTAGTTGTAGGTTTTATTGATTTTAGTATTATCAAACTTGTGTCTCTCTCTCTCCCTCTCTCTATCTCTAAACCTTGTTTTTCGTTTTCAATTCAAATTATACCATTTCTTGAATCAATTTGAATCGATTGAATCTGATAAGCACGGTTGAGCGTCTCAGTATCGAGCCTCTGGAGCTCAGTTTCTCCTGTCAATACAACACGTTCTCTTTCTCGTTCGATCAGTTTCTTGTTTAAGAGATTTGCATATGCAATTTTGTTTCTGATTACAATTTACAGTTTTGTTTTTGTTATCGAATTTCTCCGATCGAATTAATGATGAAGGTGGAGATGACGGTGACCGGGAAGCTGGAGATGCTTTGTTTGGAGGGCAAGTGATCGAAGAGGTGGTCGAGATCTTGAACAAACTGTCAAATCTGTTTCTTCATGCTTTTTGCTTTTCAGTTTGTTAGGTGCTTCATTATCTGGCACCTCCTCTTTAATATGAGGGATGATTTTTTATTATCTAATTATCTCTTAAAAATTCTTTTAATTATTTTGCTAGTACATATAAGTCTTTGTGTCTTTTAAAGTCCATTCATCTTAATTGCTGATAAAAAATTAAGTGAACTATTTATCAAAGCAAACTGAACTATTTATCAAAGTGAATTAGAAAACCACACTTTTTTTTACCAAAGAAAACTAAACTATTTATCAAACTAAATCACATTTTTTTTTTACCAAAACAAACTGAACTATTTATCAAACCAAACCACATTTTTTTACCAAAGCAAACTGAACTATTTATCAAACCAAACCACATTTTTTTACCAAAGCAAACTGAACTATTTATCAAAGTGAACTAGAAAACCACACTTTTTTTTACCAAAGCAAATTGAACTATTTATCAAACTAAACCACATTTTTTTACCAAAACAAACTGAACTATTTATCAAACTGAACCACATTTTTTTACCAAAGCAAACTGAACTATTTATCAAACTAAACCACACTTTTTTATCAAAGCAAACTGCACTATTTATCAAAGTGAACTAGAAACCACACTTTTTTTTACCAAAACAAACTAAACTATTTATCAAACTGAACTAGAAAACCACACTTTTTTACTAAAGCAAACTGAACTATTTATCAAAGTGAACTAGAAAATCACACTTTTTCACCAAAGCAAACTGAACTAGAAAACCACATTTTTTTACCAAAGCAAACTGAACTATTTATCAAAGTGAACTATTTATCAAACCAAACCACATTTTTTTACCAAAGCAAACTGAACTATTTATCAAACTGAACTAGAAAACCACACTTTTTTTACCAAAGTAAACTGAACTATTTATCAAACTAAACCACACTTTTTTACCAAAGCAAATTGAACTATTTATCAAAGTGAACTAGAAAACCACATTTTTTTACTAAAGCAAATTGAACTATTTATCGAACTAAACCACACTTTTTTACCAAAACAAACTGAACTATTTATTAAATTGAACCACACTTTTTTACCAAAGCAAACTGAACTATTTATCAAAGTGAACTAAAAAAACCACACTTTTTTACCAAAACAAACTGAACTATTTATCAAACTAAACCACATTTTTTTACCAAAGCAAACTGAACTATTTATCAAACCAAACCACATTTTTTTACCAAAGCAAACTGAACTATTTATCAAAGTGAACTAGAAAACCACACTTTTTTTTACCAAAGCAAATTGAACTATTTATCAAACTAAACCACATTTTTTTACCAAAACAAACTGAACTATTTATCAAACTGAACCACATTTTTTTACCAAAGCAAACTGAACTATTTATCAAACTAAACCACACTTTTTTATCAAAGCAAACTGCACTATTTATCAAAGTGAACTAGAAACCACACTTTTTTTTACCAAAACAAACTAAACTATTTATCAAACTGAACTAGAAAACCACACTTTTTTACTAAAGCAAACTGAACTATTTATCAAAGTGAACTAGAAAATCACACTTTTTCACTAAAGCAAACTGAACTAGAAAACCACATTTTTTTACCAAAGCAAACTGAACTATTTATCAAACCAAACCACATTTTTTTACCAAAGCAAACTGAACTATTTATCAAACTGAACTAGAAAACCACACTTTTTTTTACCAAAGTAAACTAAACTATTTATCAAACTAAACCACACTTTTTTACCAAAACAAATTGAACTATTTATCAAAGTGAACTAGAAAATCACATTTTTTTTACTAAAGCAAATTGAACTATTTATCGAACTAAACCACACTTTTTTACCAAAACAAACTGAACAATTTATCAAATTGAACCACACTTTTTTACCAAAGCAAACTGAACTATTTATTAAAGTGAACTAAAAAAACCACACTTTTTTACCAAAGAAAACTGAACTAGAAAACCATATTTTTTTACCAAAGCAAACTGAACTATTTATCAAACTAAACCACACTTTTTTACCAAAACAAACTGAACTATTAATCATCTCCAGGACCAGTGTTTTATCGATCAATAATCAAGACCGCACTGGCAAATCTTTAAACCCACCAACTAAAAATGAAATTGAAATAATTTTCAATGAAAGGGTTCCTACAGAAAACATTTATGCAGGTTCTAAGCGGCAAACAAAATTAATGTGGAGATTGGTAATTTGAACAACCTAATTCAAATAAGTAAAAATATATATAAATATATATATATATAATAAAATAAAGTGGGAATCGATGGGTTTCTCAAGCCTATGAAAAAGACATCACTTCCAGGAGCAAAGGGAAAGAAAAATAAAAAAGAGAAACCAACGGCAAATTCAAAAAAAAAAAAAAAAAAAGAGAAGAAGAGAGAGAAACTGGCTGACAAAATGGCATTCAAAATTCTAAATGGTTTGGCTAACGGAAGTGGTGTTCCATCAAGGGCAAGGATTGGAAAAAAAAAATTGTTTTGTACACTGGGCTTGCTTCCAGCTTGTGGGCTCTTTAGTTAGGTTTATGTTTCTTATAGTTAGTGTCCTTTTTCATTAAAATTCATGTCCTTTTTATTAAATAAAATTATTATGTGATTTTTGGTTAAATTAAAGTTTGTCCAAGGCCTTTTCATTAAAGCTCTCTAAATTAAACCATTTAAGTTAACTTACTCCTCTTCGTTGAAATTCTTCAATATCTATTTTAATTGATGTGAGGTTAGGTTCTTTAATTGACAGTGAACAAATTTCAGTATTTATTTTTAATGATGATTGATATTGTTCACCTATTGAGAAAGAACTTTGAATATTTAATAAGTATTACTAAATTGTATCAAGTTCTGTTTATTTAAATATGTTTGTGAAAATCTTACTCGTCCACCTGCTGAGTTATCTTATAGTTTTTGTTCATTTGCGCCCTCAGGTTGTAACCAGTAGAGGTTTGCTTCGGTCCACAACGAGACACTTCTGAAACGCTCTGATAACTTTTTTTATGCGATTGCCTAAATTGTTTTTATTGGTGGGTCAGAGACACCGAATTGTATGCATGTAACTAAATAGTTGGTTGAGAATTGATTGAGCCTAGATGTGTAGCTTCTTTTTTTTTTTTTTTTTTTTTTTTTTTTGTCAAAGAGATGTGTTAGCTTGCAAGTGATAAATGTGAGTAATGTGTTACTTTCATGAAAGCAGCCAAATTTTTATCAAAACCAAACCTAAATGGGAATTTCAAAACAAGGGGTATTGAATAATTCAAGCCAGTGAGCCTGACGCTTAATGGTGTTAAGAAATCCCAGTACATTCAAATTTCAAGAAAGATCTCGAGGTTCTAAATCCAAAATGAGCATGGTCTATCTGTACCCTCAATTGCACGTATTTATATACTTAATTTTTAAAAATTTTATTAGCATGAATTTAAAACGTATCAAATAATAATATCTATTTTGAGTGCAAAAAAATTGATCTTGTCTGAATTAGGCTCTCATAAATAACGCGTTCAATATGTCAAATTATTTTTGAATTATTGTGCGGTCCAACTCAAAACCAAATTGGTAGGTAGAAATAAAATTCTTTGGATAAAGAATATAGGAGGAGAGGAGACTTGAGAAAAACACTGTGTCCGAAGAAAGACAGGAATTTTGACCAAAAAAATGATGAAAAAAAAGAAAAGAAAAAGAAAGACAGGAAAATTCTAACTGTCAGTGGGGTCCAAAATTACCATCTCTCCAACTTTAAACTATTAAATAAATTATTTAAATTCAATCCTCGTTTCTTCTTTCGTTTCCTGTTTCGTTCAAGAAGCTCTGCAGCAACAACGAAGAAGGGCGAGGAGAAGAAGATTCAAACAACGAGGACAAGAATGGCTGTTGTGGCCGCCGCACCGGGCGGCGATTCACTGAGCGCGAGAGCAGCCACCATGAGAGAGTCACTGCAAAAGAGCCAGACCATCACTGACAGCGTCGTCTCAATTCTTGGCTCCTTTGACCACCGCCTCTCCGCCCTCGAAACCGCCATGCGTCCTACCCAGGTCAGTCCCACCCTCTCATCTTCTTCTTCTCCTTCTTCTACCTTTCATTTTCTTTTTCAAGTTCGGATCGCAGCTTTTGAGTTTGACTTGGCATTTACTTTCCTCACAGAAGAGTAGCATATACATATACATATACATATATATATATATATATGTATATATTTTTTTTCTTCTTTTATTTTCTCAGTGACCAAACAGCGGATCTTTCAGATTTTGACTTGCTCTCATATGCTTGATCTTAAGTTTGCGTTTAATTATTTGGGCTGGCTTGTCTGAATTTTGAATTGTGCAGATTAGGACGCATTCTATTCGGAAAGCCCATGAGAACATTGATAAGACCTTGAAGGCGGCTGAGGTTATATTGGCGCAATTCGATCTTTCTCGTCAGGTATATTTTCATTTCTAAGCTTAATTGGTAACAACATATATTCATTAATTGTTAGTCAGATGAGCCAATACCATTTTCTCAACTTGTTTAATTTTAACGAGGCTCAACTTTATATCGAATGTGTGTAAACAAATCTTTTTTCTTGTATGAAATGGTATCTGTACACCGTGCGCTTAACTTCCTTCTTATTTCTTGGATATTATTTGTTGACGTTCAATTGTTTGCAATTGCGCCTTTTACAATGAAATGCGCCTAGTTTGTTCATGCAGGGTTTTGGGTCGGTGCTTTCGTAGGACATGAGCATTGTTCACTTTTTGTTTCCATTTGGGTAGGATGATTTATAAGAAAGGAATTCGCTTTTTGAGAGTGACTAGATTAGGCAGAAAAACTTTGCAAAACCCTGGATACAGTGCACTTCAAGTGGGATTTGAAATTACTAGTTCCACATAATTTGTTGAATTTGAAATTACTAGATCCATGAGTCATTTCAAATCCATGCACTTTTTCTTTTTATCTTCGTGTAAATGTGCTGTTAATTATTTACTCAATCAGTTTAACTATGTAAAATTACTAGCAAGTTACAACAGGTAAACATGTAATGTTTTTGCTTTGGTGAATGTTTGCGATGCAGTCATGAAGCCTAGGCACTAACCTAGACTACATGTCTAACACAGCCACCTTCTATAGTTGTCCACACTTCATAGCTTGCAAGAGAGGATCTTACCTAACATTTTATTCTTTAGTAGTCGTTGGATTTTCAATAATCTACCTGTAATAATCTTTTATCATTTCCAGCTGTAAAAATGCTTACCAGAGTTAATTGCTGGGATATTACTGTATGACAGTGTTGTTTTAGCCTTATCTTGCCTGTGTATTCTGTACCCCTTATGTCTGGTTTTCAATTTGCAGGCCGAGGCAAAAATACTGAGAGGGCCTCATGAGGACTTGGAAAGTTATCTAGAAGCAATTGATCAGCTAAGGAGAAATATACGGTTCTTTAGTAGCACAAAAGGCTTTAAGAGTAGTGATGGAGTTCTCAATGATGCAAATGGTTTGCTTGCTAAAGCTATTTCAAAGCTGGAAGAAGAGTTTAAGCAGCTGTTATTGTCTTACAGGTTTGTATTTGAATACTAATGATGCTGTTCTTCCGGTGCTATTATTTCCTTTGCCTCCATTTCAGCTTATGCTCTACTTTTCTATCATTTCAGTTTCAGTTTCATGTGCATCATGTCCTGTTTTTCTGTGTTTTGTGTTGGCATTGGAGGGTGGTGGTCTGTTATTTTGTTTTTCTTTTGTCTAATTGTAATACCTTCTAACAACTGAATTTATTTATGGGAAACAATCATTTTGGTCCTGTAGTTTGACCTTTGGTCTCAAATGCGTCATTGTAGTTTCAGTCAAGTATCCATAGTTAACTACTGGTTAAAGTCAAGGTGTAAATTATAATTTCTTCAATCTTTCAGATGGTAGAGTCATTAGTGTTGGGGTAATATTGTCCAAGAAAAAAAAGGTGTTAAACTGTTAAAAGGAAAATCTAACATTCAATTCATAAATTAAAATCTAGCATGGAAGAATTACATCTTCTCCAACATTCTACAATCGAATCCCAGCCAATCACTGGAATCCCCAATCAAACCAACTCAATCCCAAACCTGTTTCTTTGTGGTAACTACTGGTCAACTACGGGGACTTGATGGAAACAATTGAAAATACAGGGATTGTGATGCATGAATCCGGATACAGATATATGATGCTGCGGTACGGCAATATATGAAAAATCTCTACAAACTAGGATACAAATACGTCAATTAGAAATACTATGTATACTTTAAAAATGAGTTTACTTAGCAAATTTCTACCCATCCTTTATATAGAAAGCATTAGTAATTTTATTTCAATATTTGAATACGATTTCTAGAAACAATGTGAGAGGAGAGAATGATGGGCTAATCATATTAGTACGCACCTCTCTAATGCCTCTCGGGTTTCTCTTTATGTAGCTGTTCAGTCCAGCATTTAGTAGATATTATTTAATATTATGCATTTTTTATGTCAAGATTTTTTCTACTTTCATCACATGTCATGTCACACTTCTACATTTTCTCTTTTTCTTGGGTTGAACACACATGGTAGGTGCAATTTGACAGGATTGGGACTGAGTCCAGTCCAGTCTAGTAGAGATCCTTCCTTTTTGAGGGGACTCGTCCCTCTTCTTTTCCACTTATTCTTCTTGTCATAAATAAGACCAAGGAAAATGAAATCTGTAGTCCCCTTTACCATTTTGTTGAACCAGGAAGGAGAAGAAAGACTTATTTGGCAGGCTAAATTTTCTTTTAAAATTACAAACTCACCCCTGAAATCCTGAAATTATGATCCCTGTTAGTGCTGTAACCACCATATTTGAAACGTATCTATACCTATCCATGTCGTATCCTATTGTCAACAGATACTTCAATTTCTCTACATGAAATTTATTGGGGCCTTGTCCGTATGGGATACTCACCCTAGAAAACTTTGCAGTACTCATGTTACATAGACAGAGACCCAATTGAATCCAAGGTCAAACTATGGAACCAAAATGGTCATTTCCACTAACGTTATTGTATATTTCAAAAAATATTCAACCTTTATTGCTTAACTTTGTGATAAAATGTGACTTTTCTTTGGGAAGTTTAATTTTTTGTGCCTTTGCTTTCATGAGGCATGTTAATTTTGTTAATGACCTTCAGGTAGGATGTTAGGTCATCTATTGAACTGTAACTGTGCCTTTTTTCAGAATTGAAATTGTGCTTCATTTACACCATATATGTGTGTTCGAATTTCAGCAAACCAGTGGAGCCTGAACGCCTTTTTGATTGCCTGCCCACCTCGTTGCTGCCATCCTCAGGATCTCCTGGGAATCAGGGTGATTTTGGTGGCAAGAATCCTTCATCCAATAACCATCCTGAACACCACAATGGTAACTTAGAAAATGCTGTTTACACACCTCCTGCTCTGATACCACCACGGGTTCTTCCATTGTTACATGATTTAGCCCAGCAACTGTTTCAAGCTGGTCACCACCAGCAGTTGCTAATAATTTACAGGTAATAAAAAGGTCATTCTTTGCTCTTCAGTTATCAATGTGGAATGTTGGTTTTTCACTCCCTGCTCATGACAACAGGTTATTTCAAGATTTCATATTTTATCAATGTCAGGTGATTTGTTAAACAGTTACTGTTCTTGGGTATAAAGTTATTCAATGTTGGTGAAGCTCAAATTTTATGACTTAGAAGAGAACTGGCCTATGTGTGTGGGACACTTCCGTAGAACATTTTATTCATTGGACACCCAAAGGACATGACACTTGTGTCGAACACTTCTTTGTATTCTTAGAATGATGCTGCTTCATCTGCTAGAAAGAGTCCAAACTTAACAAGGTGTTGAGCACTTTTTCCAAGAAAACTGCACTTAGTTATTGTTGTCTTAAATCGTTTGAGAATGGTTCTTTTACAACTAATTGTTTTCTAAAGCACTGATAGATGTCTAACTATGTAAAATTTCACAACTTTATCTCGATCCTTGTATCTGGACTTTTGGAAAACGCATAGGAAACATTGTTGGGTTTTTCCAGCCCATGATGAGCTGTCCTAAGCCATTAGGAGTTATAGTCCTAGAGGATTAAAAAAAAATTCCCAATTGGAGTTGGTTTCTCAATTGGAGGACTAATCATAACTAGATTCCAATTAGGATTAGTATTCCTAATTGAAGATGACCTTTATTATGTTTATATAAAGGGGCTATTGCAATAGTTTTGAAGTGGAGCAAAACAATAAATAGGAGTTAGAGTGAGAGAATATTGTAAGGGCAAAGTGTGTGCGAGAGAAAACAAAAGAGATAAGAGTGTATTTCTTATTCTTGTTCTTTCAGGTTTTTGGTCAAGTTTTAATTCTAGAGACTTAGGCAACATAATTTGTTGTACTCAGTAAAAGTTTGTTGTTGCTGCCCCGTGGATGTAGGCACGTAGCCGAACCACGTAAATTCTTTGTGTTATTTATCTTGATTATTTGTTTTCGGTTTTCCGAGTTTGTCTTGTTTTTTATTTTCCATTCTTAAACATGATATACACAACCAACATTGTGCCTATGTTGACACACCCATACTTGTCTCAATGCCCTCAAATCATAGGAGTTAAGTCTTCAAATCCTAAAGAAAAGTTATTGTGATTGTAGAGGTGCCTTTATGCTTCAATCTCATTTTTAATTTCTGCTGTCCTCCCTGGGTGCCTAGCCACACCCTTAATATTGAAGCTAGCTGGTCAATTCAGATCTTGTATTTGAACATTTTTTGAAGGGATACCCGTTCTTCAGTTTTGGAAGAAAGCCTCCATAAATTGGGGGTTGAAAAACTTAGCAAGGATGATGTTCAGAAAATGCAATGGGAAATTTTGGAGGCCAAGATTGGGAACTGGATTCATTACATGCGTATAGCTGTAAGGATTTTCTGGCATTTCCTCAGTTTCACAGATTATCTTTGTTTTTCTTCAATATCTAACTGTCCTTGAACAGGTCAAATTGCTCTTTGCCGGAGAACGGAAAGTTTGTGATCAAATGTTCGAAGCCTTTGATCCTCTTGGTGACCAATGTTTTGCTGAAGTTACCAGAAGTAGTGTCTCGGTTCTACTTAGTTTTGGCGAGGCAATTGCTAACAGCAAAAGATCTCCGGAAAAGTTATTTGTACTTTTAGACATGTACGAGATAATGAGGGAGCTTCACTCAGAGGTTTGAATAATTTAACAAATTTATAAAGCATGCACTAGATATACAATATGACAAATTGGACCTAAGGAATTGACACAATTAGGAGTGCCCCTTAGGTGCTGAAGTTTGTAAGGATATTGATTTGTCTAGAGCACTTTGACTGTTAGGAATTCATCACATTAGGTAACATAGGATAATTAAGTATATCAGACAACTTTGAGTTCGACAATTAGGGGATTATATTTTAAGATCTATATTTTCTTGTTTCTTTCCAAGATATGTCTGCTTAAGAGTTAAGATGCAGATGGCTTTTGTTCCACAAATTATCAATCACATCCATATCAAATTATAATTTTGTGTTTCCGTTTCATCTATCTCAAAATATTTAGTTTCATTGTATTTGGAATATTTGTTTGGTTATTTTTCTTTTACAACTGACTTTTAATCGTACGTTTAATTTGGTCACAAGATATTATTATACTGTTAGGGTTTCAATACTTTCGCACTTCCATGATGATTTATTTTTTGCATTTTCATAATTGGAAGAATCAGTGTTATCAATTTTTTTCACTCTGTACACTCTGTGGCTGCTTAAAATGCAATTTATGTACTAGAACATTAAATATAATAAAATACTTTCCATTTTGCATTAACGTGGTGTCTAGGTCACTTCAAACTTGCTTGTTTGTTGAGAAAGTAAGCTTGATCGTCTGCTGCCAGATTCATGCTTTGAGTTGATCCCTGAATTCATCTGCAGATTGAAACGATCTTCATAGGCAAAGCTTGTGCTGAAATTAGAGAATCAGCTTCAAGCTTGACAAAAAGGCTTGCCCAGACCGCAAAAAATACCTTTGGGGATTTTGAAGAAGCCGTTGAAAGGGATGCAACGAAAACTGCTGTAACGGATGGCACTGTCCATCCTTTGACAAGCTATGTGATCAACTATGTGAAGTTTCTGTTTGAGTAAGTTCCATTTAAGACTTTTCCTAGCTCTGTGGTCTGATAGTGGTGCTCTATGGTTATTGGTTGGATGATCATTCCTCTAAAACATGCCTCATAGTATCTTTTGAATTATTTTTTACACTGCTCTCTCGTATACATTGATACATAGGATACATTTTTTTTTTGGCCAATCGACGACCATATGTTTCTCACTTAGATTTTAGGTTGTAACTGTTAGATAGGTTTTGTATGCCTATTTCTTAATTTTTCATTTGACAGCTTTTTAAGTTGACCAAAACTATATATTACAGTTACCAATCGACATTGAAGCAACTTTTCAAAGAATTTGAAAATGGAGATGAAGGTGGTTCACAATTAGCCGCTGTCACGATGCAAATAATGCAAGCTCTTCAAACCAATTTGGATGGGAAGTCTAAGCAGTACAGAGATCCAGCTTTAACTCACCTATTTCTCATGAATAATATTCACTATATGGTCAGATCTGTGCGGAGGTTTGTCTCAGATATGTTTTATTTGACTTTTTTGGTTAAAGTGTTACAAGCCTATTTTATGCGCCATTCCTGTTTCAAATTGTTTTCAGATCTGAAGCCAAAGATTTGTTGGGGGATGATTGGGTGCAAAGACACCGGAGAATTGTGCAACAGCATGCAAATCAATACAAAAGAAATGCTTGGGGAAAGGTGCTGTTTGTTAAAATAATTGATTTGTTGACCTAATTGAACCCTACGTGATCTTTCCATAATTTACCTTAGTTTTTTCTTTATAGGGACTTGGTTCTTGCTTTTTGGGCCATTACTGTTTGTATTATGATCGAAGTTAAGCTTTTTGCATTTCTTTTATCTTTTAAATATGTTAATACTGGGACAGAAAATTGGTTTACAGACCTTCAAAATCCACTTATAAGAAAAAAAAATGATGAAGATATCATCCAGGTTTGAGATATTAGATTGTCATTGTGATATTAGACGTATTAGTACCCCAATGAGAAGTTATGGAATGTAAAGTTTTACAGACCTTCAAAATCCACTACTAAGAAAAAATTGAACCCTGCGTGCTTTAATAGTGTTGTGTGTTGATTCCGTCGTGTGTGGTCTGATATGTTGAATCATTAGTTTGGCATGTTGATTCATATTATAAGAAATAGCTTTTGTTTTCAAATCCATGACGTATTGTTTTTCATATAAAAATCCATTACATTTGCACAATTATGGCGATATTTGAAATATTTTTGAAAAATCCTTCATCTCCCGTGAAAGTGGTGTAGATCCTGGAAATTACATAATATTCTAAATTGAAGGACTGTATAGTGCCAGATTTTTGTTGTATAGTTACTTATATTATGTTTCTCTTCTCCCTGGGTTTTGTTTAATATTTTTGTGTGGACCAAGTGTCTTTTACTTATAAAAGCTTATTATCTTAATTTGTTGTAGCTTAATATCAAATATTCATTCTGTATCTTCACTCGATTGTCAGGATTGCATTGCAGTTAGGAAGTTCCAATAGGCCTCATATAGGTTGGAAAAAACATAGAAGATAAAAGATAAAAAGAAAAGGAGATTAAGATAAAGGTTTTTGGGTCCAATACAAACGGGAAATAACTTGCTTGTTATTTACATAAGGTATACTTGGGTGTGGATTACTTCATTTCAGCACTAAGCGGCGTTATGACTGTCTTTTGGGTGATTTGGTTGGAGAGAAATTTTAGAACCATCAAAGAAAGGCTAGGAGGTATGGTTGTAATCCAATGTGGTAGACTATAGAGTGAGGTTTTAAGCTTCTTTCTAAGCATCAGTATCCTCTGTTTTTAGAAATGTATAGAGATACTATTTTTGTGCTTCTGCATGAAAATTTGTGTGTGTGAAGAAAAGTAAATTTAGACAGAGGAAAAAGGTCGAAAAAGAACAGTTACTGTTCTACAGAATTGTAGAAAGAGGGTGATTGATGTGACTGTTCTATGTCCTGCTACTTTTCGAGCACCGACCAATCTGAATATATTTCGTGGAAAATATGGACTCTCTTGCCATAATGCAGTGATGCAGAAGCATGCTTTACATATATTTAACACTTTTAGCATGTTCATTTTGCTTTTATTTTTCTGTTAAAAGGTGTTTCACTACCTTCTGAAATGTTGGTGTTTTCTTCCATGCAGATTCTGCAGTGCCTCTCCATCCAAGGCTTGACATCATCTGGAGGTGGTAGTTCTGTAGCTGGTGATGGAGGAAGCAGTGGAGTTTCTAGAGCAATTGTTAAAGATAGGTTGATCTCAACTTCTATCCTGTTAAACATACACTTAAAATAGTAACTTTATTATCTATCGATTCACGGATTACTTTGTCATCAACATTTTGACCTAGCTGAAATGTAATCCATTTCAGGTTCAAGGCGTTCAATATGCAGTTTGAGGAATTTCATCAAAAACAATCTCAGTGGACAGTTCCTGATACGGAGTTGCGAGAGTCACTAAGACTTGCAGTTGCTGAAGTCTTATTGCCTGCCTACAGATCATTCATAAAACGTTATGGGTGTGTTTTCATTGTCTTCTATTGTTTTGCATGCGCTCTCACTACATGTCCAGTATAACTATACATCCCTTTAAGAATAATAAACATTAATGCCTGTTTGATAACCATTTCATTTTAGTTTTCATTTATTTCCTTCATAGAGATATAGGGAATGTATTTGTAGGAATGAGGAATGAAGGATGGATGAATGGTGCAGGGAGAGTGATGGAAAATTTAGAAAGCAAAAACTAGAACAGAAACCTATCAAAAGTTCTTAGTTTTTAGTGTTTATTTCTCATTTCCTCCACTTCCCACCGGCCCACCACCCATCCTCCACCCTTGGTCATCCCCTCATTTCTCTCTTATATTTCTTCTCTATTGCTAACAAAAAGTGAAAACTAAGACCTGAAAATGAAATGGTTATCAAATGGGCTTAAAATCTCCGTAATTAGTGTTATAAAGAGTAATTTTACGAGGAAAATAAAATTTCTGAAATAGAAAAGAATCTAGATTGGCTAACAGAGTTAAATTCTTGAATCAAATTGGCTAAATTGAAAACACAAGGACTAAATTGGATAAATGGGTACATCACATGGACCATTTTGACATTTAAGCCTTGTAGTTTATTAGACCAAACTTAATAATAATAATAATAATAATAATAATAATAATAATAATAATAATAATAAAACTTAATACTTTGGGGTCTGGACATTAAGGGCTCTTTGGATCTCGAGGATTGGATTGGAATGGATAACCCACTATATTCAAGGTATGTTGAAAGTAAAGGTGAATGATTTTTCAATTGGAGGCAATTAGAAGGAGATTAGACATGAAGGAAACTTATCCTTTCCAATCCTACCATTTTTGGGGGGGATTGGAAGGAAGAAGTTTCCTTCTTGTTTAGTCCACCTATTTCCCGGGGATGAAAAATCATTCGCCTCTCTCTATTTTTTTTAATATAGCGGGTTATTCATTCCAATGCAATTCTAGAGACCAAACAAGGCCACAACTACCATAGACACTTCAGTGGGCCCACGGATTGAGTCTAGGGACTCTAAGGAGGATATCTCGTATCTACAACATTATCTAACCATGTTGTAGATACTTCATCATTTATTTATCTAAGGAACTTAATAGGACAACACTTCACTTCGGGTATTCCGGCTGAATATCATGCAACTACTCCACGGTGGGTGTCATGTTTTTTTTCTTCACGTTTTCAAATATGTCGGTACTAGTTGTATCTATCGGTGCCAAAATTTGTATGTTCTGTTTGTCTCACAGGCCTCTGGTTGAGAGTGGAAAGAACCCCCAAAAGTACATCCGTTACACCGCGGAGGATCTTGAGCGAATGTTGGGTGAATTCTTCGAGGGGAAGAACGTGAATGAACCCAGGAGGTAGATTTGACAAGTCTCTGGCTCTTTCCGGCTCTCTGTTGATTTAGCCAACGATGTGCACTATCGGTTTTGGTATCCTGCGGAATGTTTGTTGCCCTTCCCTGTATATCGCACACTGAATAAGAGGGTTCTGTTTTTCCACATATGCTTGTATAGTCCCTGCTGCTTCGACTGCCCGGCAGCGTTCCAAGTTCGTATTTTGTAATTGGGAGATTATATTCACACACCCCAAATTACTTCTCCCACACCTTTTTAATTTTTTAATATTTTTTTATCAAGTGCTAGTGGTGTGTAGAAAATATTAAAAAATTAAAAAGGTGTGAGAGAAGTAATTTGGGGTATGTGAATATAATCTCTCTTTGTAATTTTATATAAATAGGCAGTCGTTTCTTAGCCTTTCAGACCAAATTAGGGTTCTTTTTGTTCTTGAATATTTTCAAAGTTCATCATCAAATGCATCTTTTTTTACCAGATCTTTAAATTCTTTGAGGAATGACTATGATCTTTGAAAATCCATTATCATTACATGTTTCTGTACTGAAGAGCTCATGGCTCTTTACTCTCTAGTGGATCTTGAATCAGCCACGTCATTGTTTTAATTTTCAAGACGATTTTATGGTTGGATTTTTTAGAGACATCGTAAGAGATGAGAGGAATAAATTAGTATTGAACACTACATTCATAGGTTTTTACAATGTGACTTTAACAACATGCTTCATATGTTAGAATTACTTTAGCTTTAACAAGGTGGTGATGTTGACAAATTGTTACACACTAACAAACTCAAATACATGGCATCAACTTTAATGAATAAATCATTGCATACAATATTTTATTTCATCTTAAAAAAAATTATTTGTGAGAATTTATATTTTTGAATTTACTGACAACTAGGCAAGTTTTTGAACATAGGATTTAGAAAAATTATAATTTATTACAACGTGGAGTTTATTAACATATAACTGGTGAGCAACTTATATGAAATGTGTTCACTGTCATGTGACGTCCCGATCTAATAATATAATGTCATGTGTTTAAAACCTTACACATATAATTGTTTTATTAAAATGAGACGCCACGATATCAACGGGATGGAACAACTTACAGAGATAGGATCAGTGAATTACAAGATGAGAGATTTTTTTTTCTCCACCTGATAAACAACAAAGGTTTATAGGGTTTGTAGATGGCGTAATGAAATTATGCAGCTCATCCAACGTTAGAAAATTTTACCTTCATTGCTGCTCTGCCAGTTTTCAAAAGGAGGATTTCACTTGTATTCAGAGCTTGCTTTGAATAAAATGACAGATATTTCTACACTGCTTTGACCGTAGTATGAAACATGGGGACTTTGGTGTATGAAACCGTAGATTTTCTAGACCTCTCACTTCAAATTCGCCCTTGGAATAAATAGGTTGTGATACTTGTTTAGTGTATGGTGTATGGAATTGTTGTTTTTCGGGATACAAATCCAAAAAACATAATTCATCCATATGCAAATTAGTTTTTGAAAACTATATGAATTCCAAGATACATATGCAAATTAGTTTTTGGTTGTACAAAAAGGTTAGGTCCTTTCGGAGAACGACGGTTTGGTCCATTCACCTAGTGAACATCGGTGCAAGTTATCACGGCAAAGTCAAGAGCCCATCCGCGAGTTATATGGATGGGTATGGTTCGATTTCTTCCGGTTTACCATAAAAACCAAAACCGAACCAAAGAATTTGCATGGTTCGACTTGGTCAATTTATAAACAACATACAGATGCCGCAACATACCTATTTAAGAGAAAGAAATCTTTACTCTATGTAATGACCTTTGTTCGAACATAAATATCAACTGATTAAACAAGAATTGTAAATTATTTTTATTAAATTAAACCAAAAATAGTAAAAAAAAAATGCAAACTAAACATTCATTAGTTTAAACACTAGTCAAAGAGGATCATCAAATAAAAGGAAACAAAAACAAAAATCTGTCGAAGTTTATAATACTTCAACATGCCAATGCATCAAGATTGAAAATCGGTCCTAAAATTTTATTGCATCTAAAATTAAACTCGACGCTTCTGATGTTATTTTTTCCTTGCTAAAGATTCGGATGTTCAGTCCCTAGTAGCTGTTTGTTTATTAGAGCTGCTCTTCTTTTCCGCGGCTGATGAGGAACTCCCTTCCTTGTTATTTTCTAGTTTACTACTCTTTGCTTTTTCACTGCTTCTTTTCTTAGGTCCATTGTCAAAGGTATACAGGGACACAATGTCAGGAATCTCCCCTGGAATATTGTAATTCGTTTCTGACGCCATTGTTATTACAAAATTTTCACTCCTTTGAGGTACAATTGTAATCAACAACCTAACTGCAAAATCCTTGAAGACAAAAAGACAATGATGTGGTACTGACTAATGAACCTCCGAGAGTCACAGTAGCTCGTATAATTTTGAACCAAAGAATTCTACTTAGAGCTCAAAGTATTGCGTGCCTTGGATTGTTCATGGACGAGGTATTTATACTAGTAATTAAGAACTCCTAAGTCCTTGTTTAAGAGGAAGCATGTAAACTTACTCGTTTGTATTCCAATATCAATGAGGAGGAGGAAACAAGATCTGGTTACTTTAGGAGAGATTCGTAGTAGATTATTTCCTTTCCTTCTTTCATGTGTTTCCATTAATATCTTTCCCTTTAGCAGACAAATTCTCTGGCATAGATAGTAAAATAAAAATAAAAAGAAATTCAAATTTATAATTAGCTTTACAAAAGCTGAAACATCGCAAGGTTATTAATTATAAGTTAAGGTTTGCATATTTGCTTACTATGAATAAGAGTTGAAATCATTGTGATTCTTTATTTCATTTCGTTTACTAAAACATCGGCATTGGAAAACTTTTCCTGTTTAGCACATTGAGAAACGGAAAAAAGTGTGGGTTCCTAAAAAATCACGAATCAAATAAGTTGTGGGACTAGTTGATCACATTCTAATTCATCTTTCCGTTACTTGATTCATGACTTCTCTTATTTCAACTAAGTAAACAGAAATATAACACAGTATGAAGAAAAGAACACATCAGTAATTATGTACGAAGTTTAGCGACCATCTGTTTCATTGCATATTTATTTAAAGAATCGAAATCCAAATGAGCAGTGCGCAATTTGAAAGATAAAGCCTTTACATATTCTAACATAGACATGTTGATCAAACTGTAGTTCTTCTTTCTTAGAATTTTCAGAACATCGAAATTATCAGTTGGGTTTGTTCGTTCATGTCATTTCGATTTTCAGAGTTAAATGCTTTTCTAATTAAGTTAAAGTTTTCGTATTAAAAAAATAAAAAAATAAAAGGTCCAAATAATAAGCATGACTTTGGCTACATCCTGTATCGCTAGAACTATATGACCATTGGATTATATTAGAAAGTTAGGATCGGAGACATCTATCTTTTGACACACATTTTGACCTCGCATGACATGACGGGGATTATATATATAGTTAAGACATTGTGATCTCTACTTGTTCTGCAATGTCATCCTCCTGACCTTAAAAGGAAGATGAAAGCGGAGAAGATCTAGAAAATGAAGAAATGGCAGATGGAAAAGAAGTGGAATAATAATAAGTATGATGAAAAGGAGCAGCTGCAGCATCCGAAAGAGCAACAAGGAGATCCACAAATGCAGCCACTATAAAGCCACGATTCTTCTTCTGGTTGACCTTCAAATACCATCCCAACAGCTCCACCAAACACTCCCAATCTTTAAGCGCATGACATTCCACCATCTCCCCCATTGATCTCCTAAAGTCTTTCAACCGATCCTCCGATTCTATGCACCACGTACTTTTCTTTCACCGACGGATTCATCATCTCTCCTCCTCCACCGGCTGTTTTCACCATATCTACCATATCTACCATGCAGTTCGTGTCTTCCGGCTCGAAAAACAGCCTCTCGGATCTTGCCCCTCGGACCACCACCATGCAGCTTATTATCTTAATTTGTTGTAGCTTAATATCAAATATTCATTCTGTATCTTCACTTGATTGGCAGGATTGCATTGCAGTTAGGAAGTTCCAATAGGCCTCATATAGGTCGGAGAAAAACATAGAAGATAAAAGATAAAAGAAAAGGAGATTAAGATAAAGGTTTTGTTGGGACTTAAAAAGACTTTACTACTTTGGAGATGTTTATCTCACAGAGAAGATTGTGGCGCAGCGGAATTTGTTAGGCAAGAGAAAGAAAGAACACTCAAGTTAATTCACAAAAAACTTTATTCACTCACACAAACTTAATACAAGAGGAAACACTCAAACACTCTTAGAAGCTTTGTTGCTTCTTCTCACTTCTCACTACTTGCTCTCTTGTTTTTTTTCTTGCATCACAACACACACACACACACACACACACACACACACACACACACACACACACACACACACACCTATATTTATAGGCATGCTTTGCCATCACTAGAATTTTCTAGTGTATGATCATGCACACACACTACACAAGTTGACAATCAACTAGACCTTTCTAGCATACACACCAACAATCTTTTACTAGAAATTTCTAGCACACTTCATGAGTTTTCTATGGGCTTAGATCAATTCCTTTTGGGCCAAGACAAGATTATGATTCAACATCCCCCCTTAATCTTGTCTTGTGACGCCGATTGAGTTCCTCAATCTAACAAAGTCTTCTTGTTTAAGTGGCTTGGTGAATATGTCGGCGACTTGATCTTGAGACTTCACGTATTCCACTTGCACATCCTTTCTTGCAATACACTCTCTTATGTAGTAATAACGGGTATCTATGTGCTTGCTCCTGTCGTGGAACACCGGATTCTTTGCTAGAGCTATTGCAGACTTGTTGTCGACATAGATCTCTGTTGGCTCTTCTTGTGGCATGCTTAATTCTTTCAGCAAGTTTCTCAGCCAAATTGCATGACAGACGCATGCGGTAGCAGCTACGTATTCAGCTTCACAGGTAGAGAGAGTGACAATCGGTTACTTCTTCGACATCCATGTCACTGCAGTGTCTCCCATGAAGAAAACAAATCCAGTAGTGCTTTTTCTATCGTCAGAATCTTCTGCCCAATCACTGTCGCTGTATCCAACGAGTTTGTAGTTATCAGAACTTGAATAGAACAAGCCAAAGTTCACGGTACCTTTAAGGTATCGAAGAATTCTTTTGGCCGTCTTCAAATGTGTAGTTGTGGGATTCTCCATGTAGCGACTGACTAATCCGATGGCATAGAGAATGTCTGGTCTTGTGCATGTCAAGTAGCGCAAGCTTCCAACTAGACTTTTGAAAAATGTTGGATCTACGCTTTCTCCTTTGTCATGCTTGGTTAGCTTGACTCCACACTCCATTGGCGTGCTTATGGGCTTGCAGTCGTCCATTTTGAACTTTTTCAGTATCTCCTTTGTGTAGCTTTCTTAGGAGATGAAAATGCCTTCTTCATTCTGCTTGACTTCGATGCCTAGGTAGTATGCCATCAACCCAATGTCGGTCATCTCGAATTCTTTAGTCATCACTCTCTTGAACTCTTTAAACATGCTTGGATTGCTTTCGGTGAAGATTAGATCATCCACATATAAGCACACAATCAAAATATCTCCATCTTTAACTTTGACGTAGAGAGCATGTTCATGAGGGCACTTCATAAAGTTGTTCTCCTAAAAGTACTTGTCGATGCGACTATTCCATGCTCTTGGCGCTTGTTTTAACCTATATAGGGCTTTCTTCAGCTTCAGAACCTTGTCTTCATGCCCTTTGATTTCGTAGCCTGATGGTTGCTGAATGTAGACTTCTTCTTCAAGGACTCCATTTAGGAAGGCGGACTTCACATCCATTTGTTGAATCTTCCATTTGTTTTGAGCTGCCAAAGAAATTAGTAATCATATAGTTTCCAAACGAGCAACGGGTGCAAATACCTCATCATAGTCGATTCCGGCTCTTTGACTATAGCCTTTCGCCACTAGCCTTGCCTTGTATCTTTCAACCTCTCCTTTTGCATTTTTCTTTGTCTTGTACACCCACTTGACTTCAATAGCTTTGTGTCCTTCCGGAAGAATAGCGAGATCCCATGTGTCATTTTTCTGAATTGCTTCGATTTCTTCATCCATTGCTTTCCTCCACTTTGTATCTTGTACTGCTTCTTGGAAGTCGACTGGTTCACAATCAGCAAAGAGACAGAAAAATGTAGGATTATCAAGTCTTTCAGCTACCTCATAGAGTTCTCGTAAACTCCTTGTGCGTGGAACATCTCTCTCATTTGAACTCCCACTTGATGATGTTGATGCTGGTGAATTACCATGATTGGTTGATGTTGGTGAAGCAGGTGGAGTAGTGGATTGTTGTTGAACATCTCTTGCTTGCTCCATTATTGTTTGTTCATTATCTTCTTCAAACTAAGGAAAGAAGTGAAGATCACCTGCATGCGGGCCAAAATCCCATTCTCCTTCTTCATCGAACGTCACGTCTCGACTGATCACCGTATTCCCATTTTTCGGATTATACAGCTTATAACCTTTTGAATTTGTGTCATAGCCGATGAAGATACCTATCTTTCTTAGATGGGAGATACCTATCTTTCTTACAAAAACTCTTAGATGGGAGATACCTATCTTTCTTACACTCCACGCTTCTTGTGGAGTTTTTCCCCACACACTTCTTGTTGGAGACCGACTGGATAGATAGACAGCACATACTACAGCTTCTGCCCACAACTCCTTAGGTAGTTTCTTACTTTTGAGCATGCTTCGAGCCATGTCGATGATAGTTCAATTTTTTCTTTCTGCCACACCATTTTGTTGAGGGGATCTTGGAACTGTCAAAGGTCGACGAATTCCATTGGCTTCACAAAATTCTTAAAATTCCTTTGAAGTGAATTCTCCTCCTCGATCAGATCTCATGGCTTTGATCTTGCAACCACTCTCTTTTTCTACAACGGCTTTGAACTTCTTGAATGGTTCAAAGACTTCTAATTTCTGCTTCAAGAAATATACCCAGGTTTTCCTTGAAAAATCATCAATGAAGAGAAGGAAATAATTATTTTTACCCAAAGAGCTTGGCTTTATTGGACCGCACACATCGGTATGAATGAGCTCGAGTGGCTTCTGGGCTCTTGTGGTAAACTCATTTGGAAAGCTTTTCCTGAACTGTTTCCCAAGTAAACATCATTTGCAAACTTGATCAGGATGACTGATGCACGGTAGGCCTCTCACCATTTCCTTCTTGGATAATAACTGCAGTCCTCCAAAGTTAAGATGCCCAAAACGATGATGCCAAAGCCAGGATGTGTCTTTGTAAGATATCTTGAGACACTTTGCAACATCGTTTTGAATATTCATAGGAAACATCATATTCTTTGACATTTTCGCCTTGACAATTAATCTTCCTTTGTCATCTCTAAGAAAAAGGATATAATTTTTCGTATGAAAATCATAACCTTTTTCTAAGAGTTGACCCAAACTCAAAATGTTGCTTTTCATATTAGGCACATAGTAGACATTTGAAATTATTTGATGACCACCATTTTTCAGGGGAATAAGGATGTTACCTTTTCCTTTTACGGGTATTTTGGATTCATCTCCAAAAGAAACGTTGCCACTCACCGATTCATTGAGCTCTACAAACATGTTTCTTCTTCCGCACATGTGGTTGCTGGCGCCGGTGTCAAGGTACCATGTATAGTCTTGGTCTCCATCATTATTTTTGCATGCCAGTAGCACAACACCATTCTCTTTTTTCTCTTCTTTCACATAATTGACCTTCTCATCAGGTCTGTTGCTTGGAGCTCTACATTCCTAAGCATAATGCCCATACTTTTGACAATTGTAGCATTGAACTTGAGATTTTTCATACCTCGAGTTTGAGCGCCCTTCTCCACGACCTTTAGTTGAGCTTTCTCCTCTTTCATAGTTGCTATGGTTGTTGAAGTTCCAACCACATCCACGTCCACGTCCATGTCCACGTCTGCGACCTTAGCCACGACCTCTTTCATATTGGCTTCCCTCGTTGTTGAAGCTTTCTTCTTTCTTCTTTGGCTGAACATGCGTCTTGAGCAGCTGCTCATCATTCCCTTGCCTTTTCTTATGTTTCTCTTCATATGCTTGCAGTGAACCCATTAATTGCTCTATAGTAATTTCTTCCAAGTTTTTGGTTTCTTTAATCGTCACAACAATGTACTCGAATTTGGGGTCCAACGAGCGTAGTATCTTCTCCATAATTCTAACATCTTCCCATTTTTCACCGTTTCTTTTTAATTGATTAGAAACGGCTAAGACTCTTGAGAAATAATCAGAGATTGATTTAGACCCTTTCATTTGTAGAGATTCGAACTCACCTCTTAATACTTGAAGACGAACCTTTTTCACTTGTTCGGCTCCTTTGTAAGAGGTTTGAAGCTTATCCCATGCTTGCTTGGCAGAGGTTGCACTCGAGACCTTCTCAAAGCCATTGTCATCTAATCCTTGGTAAATGAGGTAAAGAGCCTTCTTGTCTCTCTTTCTTGAGTCTTTCAAACTCTCTTTCTGGGGTTGGGACAAAGTAGCTTCATCTTCTGGCTCAGTGTAGCCTTTCTCCACGACTTCCCAGAGATCATGTGCTCCCAAAAGGGCCTTCATTTTGATACTCCAATTATCAAAGTTATTGTTATTGAGCATTGGAACTTGGAAGGATGCCATTGCGTTGCTAGCCATGGCTCTGGTAGCACTTTGTTAGAACTTAAAAAGATTTTACTACTTTGGAGATGTTTATTTCACAGAGAAGATTGTGACGCAGCGGAATTTGATAGGCAAGATAAAGAAAGAACACTCAAGTAAATTCACAAAAAACTTTATTCACTCACACAAACTTAATACAAGAGGAAACACTCAAACACTCTTAGAAACTTTGTTGCTTCTTCTCACTTCTCACTACTTGCTCTCTTGTTTTTTTTCTTGCATCACAACACACACACACACACACACACCTATATTTATAGGCATGCTTTGCCATCACTAGAATTTTCTAGTGTATGATCATGCACACACACTACACAAGTTTACAATCAACTAGACCTTTCTAGCATACACACCAACAATCTTTTGCAAGAAATTTCTAGCACACTTCATGAGTTTTCTATGGGCTTGGATCAATTCCTTTTGGGCCAAGACAAGATTATGATTCAACAGGTTTTTGGGTCTAATACAAACGGGAAATAACTTGCTTGTTATTTACATAAGGTATACTTGGGTGTGGATTACTTCATTTCAGCACTAAGCGGCGTTATGACCGTCTTTTGGGTGATTTGGCTGGAGAGAAATGTTAGAACCATCAAAGAAAGGCTAGGAGATATGGTTATAATCGAATGTGGTAGACTATAGAGTGAGGTTTTAAGCTTCTTTCTAAGCATCAGTATTCTCTGTTTTTAGAAATGTATAGAGATACTATTTTTGTGCTTCTGCATGAAAATTTGTGTGTGTGAAGAAAAGTAAATTTAGACAGAGGAAAAAGGTCGAAAAAGAACAGTTACTATTCTACAGAATTGTAGAAAGAGGGTGATTGATGTGACTGTTCTATGTCCTGCTACTTTTCGAGCACCGACCAATCTGAATATATTTCGTGGAAAATATGGACTCTCTTGACATAATGCAGTGATGCAGAAGCATGCTTTACATATATTTAACACTTTCAGCATGTTCATTTTGCTTTTATTTTTCTCTTAAAAGGTGTTTCACTACCTTCTGAAATGTTGGTGTTTTCTTCCATGCAGATTCTACAGTGCCTGTCCATCCAAGGCTTGACATCATCTGGAGGTGGTAGTTCTGTAGCTGGTGATGGAGGAAGCAGTGGAGTTTCTAGAGCAATTGTTAAAGATAGGTTGATCTCAACTTCTATCCTGTTTGATAACCATTTCATTTTAGTTTTCATTTATTTCCTTCATAGAGATATAGGGAATGTATTTGTAGGAAGGAGGATTGAAGGATGGATGAATGGTGCAGGGAGAGTGAAGGAAAATTTAGAAAACAAAAACTAGAACAGAAACCTATCAAAAGTTCTTAGTTTTTAGTGTTTATTTCTCATTTCCTCCACTTCCCACCGGCCCACCACCCATCCTCCACCCTTGGTCATCCCCTCATTTCTCTCTTATATTTCTTCTCTATTGCTAACAAAAAGTGAAAACTAAGACCTGAAAATGAAATGGTTATCAAATGGGCTTAAAATCTCCGTAATTAGTGTTATAAAGAGTAATTTTACGAGGAAAATAAAATTTCTGAAATAGAAAAGAATCTAGATTGGCTAACAGAGTTAAATTCTTGGACCAAATTGGCTAAATTGAAAACACAAGGACTAAATTGGATAAATGGGTACTTCACATGGACCATTTTGACATTTAAGCCTTGTAGTTTATTAGACCAAACTTCTTAATAATAATAATAATAATAATAATAATAATAATAATAATAATAAAAACTTAATACTTTGGGGTCTGGACATTAAGGGCTCTTTGGATCTCGAGGATTGGATTGGAATGGATAACCCACTATATTCAAGGTATGTTGAAAGTAAAGGTGAATGATTTTTCAATTGGAGGCAATTAGAAGGAGATTAGACATGAAGGAAACTTATCCTTTCCAATCCTACCATTTTTTGGGGGGATTGGAAGGAAGAAGTTGCCTTCTTGTTTAATCCACCTATTTCCCGGGGATGAAAAATCATTTGCCTCTCTCTATTTTTTTTAATATAGCGGGTTATTCATTCCAATGCAATTCTAGAGACCAAACAAGGCCACAACTACCATAGACACTTCAGTGGGCCCAGGGACTGAGTCTAGGGACTCTAAGGAGGATATCTCGTATCTACAACATTATCTAACCATGTTGTAGATACTTCATCATTTATTTATCTAAGGAACTTAATAGGACAACACTTTACTTCGGGTATTCCGGCTGAATATCATGCAACTACTCCATGGTGAGCAAGGTTCTAAAAAACGCTAGGCGCTAGTCGGGCGGCGGGCCTAGTGCCTAGGTGGCCTAGGCAGATTTAGGTAAATTTCTTGTATTTCTTGTAAATAAATGCATATTGACACCTAAAAAAAACACTATACTTGTATACATAATAAAATAATGATAAAATACAAATTAGGTACACTATTTCTATAAGTATTGGATGAACTTGTAGTAAATCCATCATTTGCAAACTAGATACATCATTTCCATAAGTATTATACTACCATGAAACCAAAAAAAAAAAAGCACACAATTAATTAAAAAAAATATTAAAAAAAACCTCCTAGGACCGCCTAGGGTCGCCTAGCCCGCCTAGCCCCAATCCGATTTTTCCACCCGATTTGCCCAAAAATGCCTCGGTTGCTAGGCGCCGCCTAGGCCGTTTTTTAGAACACTGATGGTGGGTGTCATGTTTTTTTTCTTCACGTTTTCAAATATGTCGGTACTAGTTGTATCTATCGGTGCCAAAATCTGTATGTTCTGTCTGTCTCACAGGCCTCTGGTTGAGAGTGGAAAGAACCCCCAAAAGTACATCCGGTACACCGCGGAGGATCTTGAGCGAATGTTGGGTGAATTCTTAGAGGGGAAGAACGTGAATGAACCCAGGAGGTAGATTTGACAAGTCTCTGGCTCTTTCCGGCTCTCTGTTGATTTAGCCAACGATGTGTACTATCGGTTTTGGTATCCTGCGGAATGTTTGTTGCCCTTCCCTGTATATCGCACACTGAATAAGAGGGTTCTGTCTTTCCACATATGCTTGTATAGTCCCTGCTGCTTCGACTGCCCGGCAGCGTTCCAAGTTCATATTTTGTAATTTTATATAAATGGGCAGTCGTTTCTTAGCCTTTCAGACCAAATTAGGGTTCTTTTTGTTCTTGAATATTTTCAAAGTTCATCATCAAATGCATTTTTTTTACCAGATCTTTAAATTCTTTGAGGAATGACTATGATCTTTTAAAATCCATTATCATTACATGTTTCTGTACTGAACAGCTCATGGTTCTTTACTCTCTAGTGGATCCTGAATCAGCCACGTCATTGTTTTAATTTTCAAGACGATTTTATGGTTGGATTTTTTAGAGACATTGTAAGAGATGAGAGGAATAAATTAGTATTGAACACTACATTCATAGGTTTTTACAATGTGACTTTAACAACATGCTTCATATGTTAGAATTACTTTAGCTTTGACAAGGTGGTGATGTTGACAAATTGTTACACACTAACAAACTCAAATACATGGCATCAACTTTAATGAATAAATCATCGATACAATATTTTATTTCATCTTAAAAAAATTATTTGTGGGATTTTATATTTTTGAATTTACTGACAACTAGGCAAGTTTTTTAACATAGGATTTAGAAAAAGTATAACTTATTTCAATGTGGAGTTTATTAACGTATAACTGGATAGCAACTTACATGAAATGTGTTCACTGTCACGAGACGTCCCGATCTAATAATACAGTGTCATTTGTTTAAAACCTTACACATATAATTGTTTTATTAAAATGAGACGCCACGATATCAACGGGATGGAACAACTTACAGAGATAGGATCAGTGAATTACAAGATGAGAGATTTTTTTTCCTCCACCTGATAAACAACAAAGGTTTATAGGGTTTGTAGATGGCGTAATGAAATTATGCAGCTCATCCAACGTTAGAAAATTTTACCTTAATTGCTGCTCTGCCAGTTTTCAACAGGAGGATTTCACTTGTATTCAGAGCTTGCTTTGAATAAAATGACAGATATTTCTACACTGACTTTGACCGTAGTATGAAACATGGGGACTTTGGTGTATGAAACCGTAGATTTTCTAGACCTCTCACTTCAAATTCGCCCTTGGAATAAATAGTTTGTCATACTTGTTTAGTGTATGGTGTATGGAATTGTTGTTTTTCGGGATACAAATCCAAAAAACATAATTCATCCATCGTATTTTTTAACATATCTATCCTCCAGCCGACCAAACGAGCCATGTGAGTCAAATATGGTCTTTTGAAAACTATATGAATTCCAAGATACATATGCAAATTAGTTTTTGGTTGTACAAAAAGGTTAGGTTCTTTCGGAGAACGACGGTTTGGTCCATTCACCTAGTGAACATCGGTGCAATTTATCACGGCAAAGTCGAGCCCATCCGCAAGTTATATGGATGGGTATGGTTCGATTTCTTCCGGTTTACCATAAAAATGAAAACCGAACTGAAGAATTTGCATGGTTCGATTTGGTTAATTGTTCGGTTCGATTTGGTCAATTTATGAACAACATACAGATGCCGCAACATACCTATTTAAGAGAAAGAAATCTTTACTCTATGTAATGACCTTTGTTCGAACATAAATATCAACTGATTAAACAAGAATTGTAAATTATTTTATTAAATTAAACCAAAAATAGTATAAAAAAATGCAAACTAAACATTCATTAGTTTAAACACTAGTCAAAGAGGATCATCAAATAAAAGGAAACAAAAACAAAAATCTGTCGAAGTTTATAATACTTCAACATGCCAATGCATCAAGATTGAAAATCGGTCCTACAATTTTATTGCATCTAAAATTAAACTCAACGCTTCTGATGTTATTTTTTCCTTGCTAAAGATTCGGATGTTCAGTCCGTAGTAGCTGTTTGTTTATTAGAGCTGCTCTTCTTTTCCGCGGCCGATGAGGAACTCCCTTCCTTGTTATTTTCTGGTTTACTACTCTTTGCTTTTTCACTGCTTCTTTTCTTAGGTCCATTGTCAAAGGTATACAGGGACACAATGTCAGGAATCTCCCCCTGGAATATTGTAATTCGTTTCTGACGCCATTGTTATAACAAAATTTTCACTCCTTTGAGGTGCAATTGTAATCAACAACCTAACTGCAAAATCCTGGAAGACAAAAAGACAATGATGTGTTACCGACTAATGAACCTCCGAGAGTCACAGTAGCTCGTATAACTTTGAACCAAAGAATTCTACTTAGAGCTCAAAGTATTGCGTGCTCATGGACGAGGTATTTATACTAGTAATTAAGAACTCCTAAGTCCTTGTTTAAGAGGAAGCATGTAAACTTACTCGTTTGCATTCAAATATCAATGAGGAGGAGGAAACAAAATCTGGTTACTTTAGGAGAGATTCGTTGTAGATTATTTCCTTTCCTTCTTTCATGTGTTTCCATTAATATCTTTCCCTTTAGCAGACAAATTCTCTGGCATAGATAGTAAAATAAAAATAAAAAGAAATTCAAATTTATAATTAGCTTTACAAAAGCTGAAATATCGCAATATCATCCACCGATATGGTGTGCCTCATTATATCATTACGGACAATGGAAAGCAATTCTCCAACCGACTCATGGACGAACTCTGTGAGAAATACAAGTTCAAGCAGCATAAGTCTTGCATGTATCATGCCCCAGCTAATGGTCTCGCAGAAGCATTCAACAAAACTCTATGCAACCTTTTGAGAAAAGTCGTTGGTAGGAGCAAGAAAGACTGGCACGAAAGAATAAGCGAAGCACTTTGGGCATACAGGACGACGCACCGGACGCCTACTCAAGCTACACCATATTTGTTCGTGTATGGCGTAGAGGTGGTTTTGCCGCTGGAAAGCCAAATTCCCTCGCTCAGAATGGCTATACAAGAAGGACTGACTGACGAAGAGAATGCAAAGTTACGTCTTCAAGAGTTGGAAGCACTCGATAAAAGGCTCGAAGCTCAGCAGCATTTGGAGTGTTATCAAGCACGATTGTCCAAGGCCTTCAACAAGAAAGTTCGCCCGAGGTCATTTCAAGTAGGGGATCTCGTCCTTGCATTACGTAGGCCTATCATCATGACGCACAAGACGAAAAGCAAATTCACCTCAAAGTGGGATGGACCTTATGTAGTACAAGAAGTCTACACAAATGGTGCTTACAAGATCGTGGAAGAAAATGGCTTGAGGATTGGCTCCATAAACGGCAAGTTCTTGAAGCGGTACTACGCCTAAGAAACAACGCAACGCTCCTGGCCCACAAGAGCATAAACTGTGTACAGCAAACTAAAAATAAAAAAATAAAAAAAATAAAATCATCACTCCTTGAACTACGTTATGACTTGATCCCTTCTCAAACAAGGGGACATAGGCAACTTGGAACTTCAAAACTTCAAGTACAGTCACACCCAAAAAAAAAGGGTTTTAAAATAAAAAAAAAAAACTGTCAGGCAACGTCATATAAAAAATATATATATATGTGTGTGGCATTTGAAAAAAAAAAGAAAAAAAAAAGACAAGACATTGAGAGAAATGAAGCCCACTTTATTTCTCTAGAGAATTTTACATAAATTTATATTATACATGTCAAAAAAAAAAATCAAAATTACAAGCAGGGAATCTTCAAGTACGGTCACGAGGAGCCTCATTACTCGACAGAGCTGCAGGAAGACGAGGTGCTTAAGGCTCGCCACCTCAGCCATCAAGGATTCAACCTGGTGAGTACGAGCAAGAAGGCGTTGGCCCATGTTCGACACAGAGCCCGCACATTGGATGCTAAAGGCCAATGAGTCCTGGACAGCCAACTCATAGGACCGCTTGGAAAGCACCCTGTTGTCCCTAGGGGTGAGAAGATTTCTAGCCACCACTGCAGCTGTTATGTCGTTTTTCATCACCGAATCCCCAACCGTAAGAGGACCGTTCGGGGATAAAAAGGATGGATGCCATATATTGTCTGAAGAAGACATAACAGCCTCTTCCCCGGCATTCAAATCAAGGCGACGGTCAGATGGGCAAGACATTTTCCGAAAGTTTTGAAGAAAAGGAAAGGTCGGACAAATCAAGTACAAGAGGGGAACTTCTGCAAGTAGCAATTCTCAAGCGCGCTTTGGAAAACAATTGATGCCTCTATAAAAAGAAGAAGCAATAAGGCCACCTACTCAGAAATCGAAGAGCCACCTGCCCAGAAATCGAAGAGGCACTCATTCAAAAATCGAAGGGACGCCACTTTTTCAAAAGTCGGATTTTCTGGATCAAGTTGTCAGCACTGTTCACCCATGATCTCAGCTTTGCCGAAGTCGCGGACAAAATCAGAGGGGGCTTGTCACCATCCTCCAAACCTCAAAAGCCGGGCTGCTTGTTCAAAGATCGAAGGGTTGCTTACCCGAAGATCGAAGAGGCGCCAACTTTTTCAAAAGACAGAGTCCCTGAATCAAAGCTTACCAACACTCTTCACATGCGATCACAGCTTTGAGGGAGTCACAGGCCAAAATAAAAAAGGCTCGGCAATATCCTCCAAAATTCAAAAGCTGCTCGTTCAAAGACCGAGGTTTGTCGCCACCCTTCACGTGTTGTCTCAGCTTTGCAGAAGTCACGGACGGGTCTAAAAATGCGTGAATCTTACTGTTCCAATCAAAATTACCCGCTGTCGCTGACAAGGGTAAACGAACAGTATCATTACCGGCTATTAGGAAATCCCTATATAGTTCGACTCTCATCCTCTACGGTAAGACAGACCTGAAAAAATGTCAAGCTCTTCCCTATCTTCGAGAATGCATTTCCAACAAAGCCTCTCAAAATACCCAGTATTCCTCATCCCCTGGAATGCCTCTGCAAAACAAGCCACACCAAAGCAAGAGTATCCCATATCATCAGGGTCGAAAGCAAGAGTATCTCATATCATGCTTTCTCCCTGTCCTTGTCTTTATCCTTGTTCTCACCTGCAGGGCAAGAAGAAAGAGAACAATCAGTCAGAACCTGAGATCAAACTTCTGATCTGGAACTGACTGCCTGGAAACCTTCCCTGATTGCTTACCTAGCATTTACATTTCACTCCTGCATAGCAAAAAACTGCAAGAGAAGATGCCACATGCGTGGGAAAAAACCAAGGAAAATGCCGCTTCTGCAAGGGGAACAGACAAAGCAAGGAAAATGATACATTGAAGCATGTAGAGACAAGCACAAAAAAGCATGTGCCGGGCCGTCCGCTGCTTCTTCAAAAGAAAAAGTATTTCATATCATCAAGATTTGACGTACTTTGGATTTGATGGACTTGTTATGACACTCAGATTCTTGAGTTAGCTCGTGAAGATCGCTTGCCATATGAAGCCGCTCATGGTCCGACAACCTTCAAGATCAAGCCACCAACGGCCCTTGAAGGAATCAAAAGTCCGATTCAAGATCAAGTGTTCACCACCATTGAATCAACTTCAACTCCAAATAAATAGGTAAGCTCAGACTTTTGGCAAGTCTAGCAGAAGAAAACCCTCTAGCCCAGTTCAAGAATAAACCTGTGGAAAGATACTTCTTCAAAAGCAAAAGTATCTCATATCAGTAGAGTCGAAGGCAAAGATATCTCATGGCATGCTTTTTCTTTACCCTTGCCCTTGCCTACGGGACAAGAAGAAATGGGGCGATCGGTCGGCACTTGGAAAGATTGAACAGGAAAACAGACCAACACCTCTACCTCATGCCTGCCTGCCATGCAAAAGAAACAAAGCAAAGAATAATGCAGCATGGGCCGTACAACTGCACATGTTAATTCATCCTCAACTAAACCGAAGATCGTTTGCCATATAAAGCCGCTCGTGGTCCGACAACCTTCAAGATCAAGCCTTGGCGGCCCTTGGAGAAATCAAGACCCGATTCAAGATCAAGCCGCAACGGCCCACGGAGAAATCAAAATCCTGATTCAAGATCAAGTGTCCATCACCCTTGGATCAAAACCAGTTCAAGATGAAGTCTGTGGAAAGTCACTCTTGATGTTCGTTCTTCGTTCTTCAAGAATCAAGCCCCAACGGCCCCTTAAATAAACGCTCATCCGCCTTCAGGAATCAAGCCCTGACGGCCCTTGAAGCTCTGTTCATCCACCTTCAAGATCAAGCCCCGACGGCCCTTGAATCTCTATTCATCCCAATTCAAGATCAAGCCCCGACGACCCTTGAAGCTCTGTTCATCCCAATCCAAGATTAAGCCCCAATGGCCCTTGAAGCTCTGCTCATCCACCTTCAAGATCAAGCCCCGACGACCCTTGAAGCTCTGTTCATCCCAATCCAAGATCAAGCCCCATACGCCCCTTGAAGCTCTGTTCACCCACCTTCAAGATCAAGCCCCAAAGGCCCTTGAAGATCCGTTCATCCGTTCTTCAAGATTAAGCCCTGACGGCCCTTTGATCCACACATCCGTTCTTCAAGAATCAAGCCCAAAAGCCTCTTGAAGTACACCCACCGTTAATCGTTCTTTGTTCATCGTTCGTTGTTCATCCATCTTCAAGAACAAGCCCAAAAGCCCTTGAAGATCGTTCATCATTCAACGTTCATCTAACTTCAGGATCAAGTCCCAACGGCTCCTTGAAGAAACGTTCATCCGCCAAACTTCAAGATCAAGCCACCAACGGCCCCTTTGAAGAAACCTCGCCTAACTTCAAGATCAAGCCCAAAAGGCCCTTGAAGAAACTTCCCCTAAACTTCAAGATCAAGCCCAACGGCCCTTGAAGAAACTCCCTCTGCTCATCCAGAATCAAGCCTCAACGGCCCATTGGATCAAGCCCACAAATCAAAGTCTTACGGAGATCGAATTAGAGGAACAAATAGAGATTGTAACCCAAATTCATTAATACAAATATATTTTGTACACGTGTTCTTCTTGTTTCGAGAATTTTTCGTGTTTACAGATAGCAACTAGGGATGGGCAAATACCCATTGGTTATGGGTAACCACGGTTACCCACCCATTTAAATTAAACGGTTACGGTTATGGGTAACCGTTTAGATAAATAAACGGTTATGGGTATAACCGTTTACCCGCGGAATTTAAATGAGCGGTTATGGGTATTAACCACGGTTATAAACGGATAACCGTTTACCCATTTATTTTATATATGTAAAATTAACTGTTTGGCACTAGCCAACATACATCGTTTTATTTTTTACACTATGCTAATTACAAGTGCTTATAGATTATGTCGGTAACATATATTTGCTTATGTGCCGAGACATAAGTATCACGGTTTTATATGATATATTTATATGTACAAATTATTAGTCATATAATTTTATTTTGAAGCATACGACTAGGGGTGGGCAAAATACTCGCAGTTATGGATAACAGTGGTTACCCGCCCATTTAAACTTTATGGTTACCGTTATGGGTAACCGTTTGGATAAATAAATAGTTATGGGTATAACCATTTACCCGTGAATTTAAATGCGTGGTTATGGGTATTAACTGTTACATCCCGGCCCGGGTGGGACCACTTCCCGGGCTCGCTCCACCACCTTAGCACGATATTGTCCGCTTTGGGCCCCGATCATGGCCTCACAGTTTTGTTTCTGGGAACTCACGAGCAACTTCCCAGTGGGTCACCCATCATGGGAGTGCTCTAGCCCCCTTCTCGCTTAACTTCGGAGTTCATACAGAACCCGAAGCCAGTGAGCTCCCAAAAGGCCTCGTGCTAGGTAGGGATGGGAATATACATTCAAGGATCACTCCCCTGGGTGATGTGGGACGTCACAATCCACCCCCCTTAGGGGCCCGACGTCCTCGTCGGCACACCACGGTCAGGGTTTGGCTCTGATACCAATTGTCACATCCCGGCCCGGGTGGGACCACTTCTTGGGCTCGCTCCACCACCTTAGCACGATATTGTCTGCTTTGGGCCCCGATCACGCCATTTCTTGATTTATGCGTGTCATCCTTGCGCAGGGGCCATGCTAATCTTCTCTGTATCGTTCCAATTTTATCGGATGTCCTCGATCACGCCCTCACGGTTTTGTTTCTGGGAACTCACGAGCAACTTCCCAGTGGGTCACCCATCATGGGAGTGCTCTATCCCCCTTCTCGCTTAACTTCGGAGTTCCTACGGAACCCGAAGCCAGTGAGCTCCCAAAAGGCCTCATGCTAGTTAGGGATGGGAATATACATTCAAGGATCACTCCCCTGGGTGATGTGGGATGTCACATATATTCCCATCCCTACCTAGCACGAGGCCTTTTGGGAGCTCACTGGCTTCGGGTTCCGTAGGAACTCCGAAGTTAAGCGAGAAGAGGCTAGAGCAATCCCAAGATGGGTGACTTCCTGGGAAGTTGCTCGTGAGTTCCCAGAAACAAAACCGTGAGGGCGTGGTCGGGGCCCAAAGCAGACAATATCGTGCTACGATAGTGGAGCGAGCCCGGGAAGTGGTCCCGCCTGGGCCGAGATGTGACATTAACCGCAGTTATAAACGGGTAACCGTTTATCCATTTATTTTATATATGTAAAATTAATACAAACCATGTTCTCTATCAGACAAAACTTAGATCAATGTTATTGACTATAGTGCATGGTTTATATAGTTAATTATAATATAATGTAGCTCATTTTATATATATTATGTTAATACTTTACATTATGGGTTGTCTTCTAAACAGTTTTGGTAAGCCAAGAATACTTAGCAAATATTATATTACCTTCATTGGTAATAGTTAGAAATGTCGTTCGTAAACTATTATTACTGGAATGGTATAAGGATTTAATTATGACAATTTTTTTTAAAATTTTCAAGTTGTTAAAAAACATATAGACGGGTGAAAAAAGGAAATGGTAAAAAAAAAAAAAAAAAAAAAAAAAGGATAAACGAGACCTAAAAAGGGTAAATGGGTAAACGGGTATTAAACGGTTATGGTTAAATGGGTATGCGGTTATCGGTATGGTTAACCGTTTATAAACGGTTATGGGTATGGGTATAACCGTTTAGGCAATTACCCAACGGGTAAACGGTTATGCGGGTATGAGTATAAACGGTTATGGGTAATAACCGCGGTTACCCACCCGCCATAACCGTTGCCCATCCCTAATAGCAACTTACATGAAATGTGTTCACTGTCACGAGACGTCCCGATCTAATAATACAATGTCATGTGTTTAAAACCTTACACATATAATTGTTTTATTAAAATGAGACGCCACGATATCAACGGGATGGAACAACTTACAGAGATAGGATCAGTGAATTACAAGATGAGAGATTTTTTTTTCTCCACCTGATAAACAACAAAGGTTTATAGGGTTTGTAGATGGCGTAATGAAATTATGCAACTCATCCAACGTTAGAAAATTTTACCTTCATTGCTGCTCTGCCAGTTTTCAACAGGAGGATTTCACTTGTATTCAGAGCTTGCTTTGAATAAAATGACAGATATTTCTACACTGCTTTGACCGTAGTATGAAACATGGGGAATTTGGTGTATGAAACCGGAGATTTTCTAGACCTCTCACTTCAAATTCGCCCATGGAATAAATAGGTTGTGATACTTGTTTAGTGTATGGTGTATGGAATTGTTGTTTTTCGGGATACAAATCCAAAAAACATAATTCATCCATCGTATTTTTTAACATATCAAACAACAGTAGACGAAAGTTCATTTTAATACTTCCTAATCTATCCTCCAGCCGACCAAACGAGCCATGTGAGTCAAATATGGTCTTTTGAAAACTCCAAGATACATATGCAAATTAGTTTTTGGTTGTACAAAAAGGTTAGGTTCTTTCAGAGAATAACGGTTTGGTCCATTCACCTAGTGAACATCTGTGCAAGTTATCACGGCAAAGTCAAGAGCCCATCCGCGAGTTATGAGGATGGGTATGGTTCGATTTCTCCCGGTTTACCATAAAACCCATAACCGAACTGAAGAATTTGCATGGTTCGATTTGGTTAATTGTTCGGTTCGATTTGGTCAATTTATGAACAACATACAGATGCCGCAACACACCTATTTAAGAGAAAGAAATCTTACTCTATGTAATGATCTTTGTTCGAACATAAATATCAATTGATTAAACAAGAATTGTAAATTATTTTATTAAATTAAACCAAAAATAGTAAAAAAGAATGCAAACTAAACATTCATTAGTTTAAACACTAGTCAAAGAGGATCATCAAATAAAAGGAAACAAAAACAAAAATCTGTCGAAGTTTATAATACTTCAACATGCCAATGCATCAAGATTGAAAATCGGTCCTACAATTTTATTGCATCTAAAATTAAACTCAACGCTTCTGATGTTATTTTTTTCTTGCTAAAGATTCGGATGTTCAGTCCGTAGTAACTGTTTGTTTATTAGAGCTGCTCTTTTCCGCGGCCGATGAGGAACTCCCTTCCTTGTTATTTTCTGGTTTACTACTCTTTGCTTTTTCACTGCTTCTTTTCTTAGGTCCATTGTCAAAGGTATACAGGGACACAATGTCAGGAATCTCCCCTGGAATATTGTAATTCGTTTCTGACGCCATTGTTATTACAAAATTTTCACTCCTTTGAGGTACAATTGTAATCAACAACCTAACTGCAAAATCCTTGAAGACAAAAAGACAATGATGTGGTATCGACTAATGAACCTCCGAGAGTCACAGTAGCTCGTATAATTTTGAACCAAAGAATTCTACTTAGAGCTCAAAGTATTGCGTGCCTTGGATTGTTCATGGACGAGGTATTTATACTAGTAATTAAGAACTCCTAAGTCCTTGTTTATGAGGAAGTCCTTGTCAAGGAGATTCGTAGTAGATTATTTCCTTTCCTTCTTTCATGTGTTTCCATTAATATCTTTCCCTTTAGCAGACAAATTCTCTGGCATAGATAGTAAAATGAAAATAAAAAGAAATTCAAATTTATAATTAGCTTTACAAAAGCTGAAATATCGCAAGGTTATTAATTATAAGTTAAGGTTTGCATATTTGCTTACTATGAATAAGAGTTGAAATCATTGTGATTCTTTATTTCTTTTCGTTTACTAAAGCATCGGCATTGGAAAACTTTTCCTGTTTAGCACATTGGGAAACAGAAAAAAGTGTGGGTTCCTAGAAAATTACGAATCAAATAAGTTGTCGGACTAGTTGATCACATTCTAATTCATCTTTCCGTTACTTGATTTATGACTTCTCTTATTTCAAGTAAGTAAACAGAAATATAACACAGTATGAAGAAAATAACACATCAGTAATTATGTACGAAGTTTAGCGACCATCTGTTTCATTGCATATTTATTTAAAGAATCGAAATCCAAATGAGCAGTGCGCAATTTGAAAGATAAAGCTTTTACATATTCTAACATAGACATGTTGATCAAACTATAGTTCTTCTTTCTTAGAATTTTCAGAACATCGAAATTATCAGTTGGGTTTGTTCAATCATGTTATTTCGATTTTCAGAGTTAAATGCTTTTCTAATTAAGTTAAAGTTTTCGTATTAAAAAAATAAAAGGTCCAAATAATAATCATGACTTTGGCTACATCCTGTATCGCTAGAACTATATGACCATTGGATTATATTAGAAAGTTAGGATCGGAGACATATATCTTTTGACACACATTTTGACCTCGCATGACATGACGGGGATTATATATATAGTTAAGACATTGTGATCTCTACTTGTTCTGCAATGTCATCCTCCTGACCTTAAAAAGAAGATGAAAGCGGAGAAGATCTAGAAAATGAAGAAATGGCAGAAGGAAAAGAAGTGGAATAATAATAAGTATGATGAAAAGGAGCAGCTGCAGCAGCCGAAAGAGCAACAAGGAGATCCACAAATGCAGCCACTATAAAGCCACGATTCTTCTTCTGGTTGACCTTCAAATACCATCCCAACAGCTCCACCAAACACTCCCAATCTTTAAGCGCATGACATTCCACCATCTCCCCCATTGATCTCCTAAAGTCTTTCAACCGATCCTCCGATTCCATGCACCACGTACTTTTCTTTCAACGACGGATTCATCATCTCTCCTCCTCCGCCGGCTGTTTTCACCTTGTCTACCATATCTACCATGCAACTCGTGTCTTCCGGCTCGAAAAACAGCCTCTCGGATCTTGCCCCTCGGACCACCACCATGCAGCTTATTATCTTAATTTGTTGTAGCTTAATATCAAATAGGCTTTTTATCCGAAATAGTCCCTGAGATATGCATAATTCTTCATTTTGGTCCCTAAGATTCAAAATCAATAAAAGTGGTCCCTGAGATTGTCCACCATCTATCATTTTGGTCCTTCCGATGGAGCTTTTGGCCGGAAGTTTGAGCAATTTTCAAAGCTTCATAACTCAATCGTTTCTTAACCAAATTTGACCCATATTATATCAAAATGAAGATAGGAAAGTGTACAATAAGATTATACCTATTTGGGAGCCCAATGGTTGCCGGAGATGGCCGAAAAATAGCCTCAAAGTTGACTGGTCCGAGCGAAAACTTGAAAACTCGCCGGAAACTCGGTGAAAACTGGGTAAACTTTAAACGTTCGTAACTTCTTCAATACTCAACGAAATCAAGTGATTCAAGAACCAAAATCATACTTCTCGACGAGACGAAGAGAATGGTACCTTTTTCAAAGGCTAACTCGCCGTGATTTGGCCGGAAAACGGCTCGAAAGTTGCTGACTCGTTTTTCAACAGCAACTTTCGAGCCGTTTTTCGGCCAAACCATGGCGAGTTAGCCGTTTAAAAAGATACCATTCTCTTCGTCTCGTCGAGAAGTATGATTTTCGTTTTTGAATCACTTGATTTCGTTGAGTATTGAAGAAGTTACGAACGTTTAAAGTTTACTCAGTTTCCGGCGAGTTTTCAAGTTTTCGCTCGGACCAGTCAACTTTAAGGCTATTTTCCGGTCATCTCCGGCAACCATTGGGCTCTCAAATAGGTACAATCTTATTGTACACTTTCCTATCTTCATTTTGATATATTATGGGTCAAATTTGGTTAAGAAACGATTGAGTTACGAAACTTTGAAAATTGCTCAAACTTCCGGCCAAAAGCTCCATCGGAAGGACCAAAATGATGGATGGTGGACAATCTCAGGGACCACTTTTATTGATTTTGAATCTTAGGGACCAAAATCCAGAATTATGCATATCTCAGGGACTATTTCGGATGAAAAGCCTATCAAATATTCATTCTGTATCTTTACTCGATTGTCAGGATTGCATTGCAGTTAGGAAGTTCCAATAGGCCTCATATAGGTTGGAGAAAACATAGAAGATAAAAGATAAAAGAAAAGGAGATTAAGATAAAGGTTTTGTTGGGACTTAAAAAGACTTTACTACTTTGGAGATGTTTATCTCACAGAGAAGATTGTGACGCAGCGGAATTTGATAGGCAAGAGAAAGAAAGAACACTCAAGTTAATTCACAAAAAACTTTATTCACTCACACAAACTTAATACAAGAGGAAACACTCAAACACTCTTAGAAACTTTGTTGCTTCTTCTCACTTCTCACTACTTGCTCTCTTATTTTTTTTCTTGCATCACAACACACACACACACACCTATATTTATAGGCATGCTTTGCCATCACTAGAATTTTCTAGTGTATGATCATGCACACACACTACATAAGTTTACAATCAACTAGACCTTTCTAGCATACACACCAACAATCTTTTGCTAGAAATTTCTAGCACACTTCATGAGTTTTCTATGGGCTTGGATCAATTCCTTTTGGGCCAAGACAAGATTATGATTCAACATCCCCCCTTAATCTTGTCTTGTGACGCCGATTGAGTTCCTCAATCTAACAAAGTCTTCTTGTTTGAGTGGCTTGGTGAATATGTCGGCGACTTGATCTTGAGACTTCACATATTCCACTTGCACATCCTTTCTTGCAGTACACTCTCTTATGTAGTGATAACGGGTATCTATGTGCTTGCTCTTGTCGTGGAACACCGGATTCTTTGCTAGAGTTATTGCAGACTTGTTGTCGACATAGATCTCTGTTGGCTCTTCTTGTGGCATGCTGAATTCTTTTAGCAAGTTTCTCAGCCAAATTGCATGACAGATGCATGTGGTAGCATCTACGTATTCAGCTTCACAGGTAGAGAGAGTGACAATCGGTTGCTTCTTCGACATCCATGTCACTGCAGTGTCTCCCATGAAGAAAACAAATCCAGTAGTGCTTTTTCTATCATTAGAATCTCCTGCCCAATCACTGTTGCTGTATCCAACGAGTTTGTAGTTATCAGAACTTGAATAGAACAAGCCAAAGTTCACGGTACCTTTAAGGTATCGAAGAATTCTTTTGGCCATCTTTAAATGTGTAGTTGTGGGATTCTCCATGTAGCGACTGACTAATCCGACGACATAGAGAATGTCTGGTCTTGTGCATGTCAAGTAGCGCAAGCTTCCAACTAGACTTTTGAAAAATGTTGGATCTAGACTTTCTCCTTTGTCATGCTTGGTTAGCTTGACTCCATACTCTATTGGCGTGCTTATGGGCTTGCAGTCGTCCATTTTGAACTTTTTAAGTATCTCCTTTGTGTAGCTTTCTTGGGAGATAAAAATGCCTTCTTCATTCTGCTTGACTTCGATGCCTAGGTAGTATGCCATCAACCCAATGTCGGTCATCTCGAATTCTTTAGTCATCACTCTCTTGAACTCTTCAAACATGCTTGGATTGCTTCCGGTGAAGATTAGATCATCCACATATAAGCACACAATCAAAGTATCTCCATCTTTAACTTTGACGTAGAGAGCATGTTCATGAGGGCACTTCATAAAGTTGTTCTCCTGAAAGTACTTGTCGATGTGACTATTCCATGCTTTTGGTGCTTGTTTTAACCCATAGAGGGCTTTCTTCAGCTTCAGAACCTTGTCTTCATGCCCTTTGATTTCATAGCCTGATGGTTGCTGAATGTAGACTTCTTTTTCAGAACCTTGTCTTCATGCCCTCTGATGGTTGCCAAAGAAATTAGTAATCGTATAGTTTCCAAACGAGCAACGGGTGCAAATACCTCATCATAGTCGATTCCGGCTCTTTGACTATAGCCTTTCGCCACTAGCCTTGCTTTGTATCTTTCGACCTCTCATTTTGCATTTTTCTTTGTCTTGTACACCCACTTGACTCCAATAGCTTTGTGTCCTTCCGGAAGAATAGCGAGATCCCATGTGTCATTTTTCTGAATTGCTTCGATTTCTTCATCCATTGCTTTCTTCCACTTTGTATCTTGTACTGCTTCTTGGAAGTCGACTGGTACACAATCAGCAAAAGAGACAGAAAAGTGTAGGATTATCAAGTCTTTCAGCTACCTCATAGAGTTCACGTAAACTCCTTGTGCGTGGAACATCTCTCTCATTTGAACTCCCACTTGATGATGTTGATGCTGGTGAATTACCATGATTGGTTGATGTTGGTGAAGCAGGTGGAGTAGTGGATTGTTGTTGAACATCTCTTGCTTGCTCTATTACTGTTTGTTCATTATCTTCTTCAAACTGAGGAAAGAAGTGAAGATCACCTGCATGCGGGCCAAAATCCCATTCTCCTTCTTCATCGAACGTCACGTCTCGACTGATCACCGTCTTCCCATTTTTCGGATTATACAGCTTATAGCCTTTTGAATTTATGTTATAGTCGATGAAGATGAACTTTTCACTTTTGTCGTCAAGTTTGGTTCTCCTCTCATCTGGTACATGTACATGGGCTATGCTTCCAAAAACTCTTAGATGGGAGATACCTGGCTTTCGTCCACTCCATGCTTCTTGAGGAGTTTTTCCCCACACACTTCTTGTTGGAGACCGATTGGATAGATAGACAGCACATGCTACAGCTTCTGCCCACAACTCCTTAGGTAGTTTCTTACTTTTGAGCATGCTTCGAGCCATGTCGAGGATAGTTCGATTTTTTCTTTCTGCCACACCATTTTGTTGAGGGGATCTTGGAACTGTCAAAGGTCGACGAATTCCATTGGCTTCACAAAATTCTTGAAATTCCTTTGAAGTGAATTCTCCTCCTCGATCAGATCTCATGGTTTTGATCTTGCAACCACTCTCTTTTTCTACAACGGCTTTGAACTTCTTGAATGCTCCAAAGACTTCTGATTTCTGCTTCAAGAAATATACCCAGGTTTTCCTTGAAAAATCATCAATGAAGAGAAGGAAATAATTATTTTTACCCAAAGAGCTTGGCTTTATTGGACCGCACACATCGGTATGAATGAGCTCGAGTGGCTTCTGGGCTCTTATGGTAAACTCCTTTGGAAAGCTTTTCCTGAACTGTTTCCCAAGTAAACATCCTTTGCAAACTTGATCAGGATGACTGATGCACGGTAGGCCTCGCACCATTTCCTTCTTGGATAATAACTGCATTCCTCCAAAGTTAAGATGCCCAAAACGATGATGCCAAAGCCAGGATGTGTCTTTTTAAGATATCTTGAGACACTTTGCAACATCGTTTTGAATATTCATAGGAAACATCATATTCTTTGACATTTTCGCCTTGGCAATTAATCTTCCTTTGTCATCTCTAAGAAAAAAGATATAATTTTTCGTATGAAAATCATAACCTTTTTTTAAGAGTTGACCCAAACTCAAAATGTTGCTTTTCATATTAGGCACATAGTAGACATTTGGAATTATTTGATGACCGCCATTTTTCAGGGGAATAAGGATGTTACCTTTTCCTTTTACGGGTATTTTGGATTCGTCTCCAAAAGAAACGTTGCCACTCACCGATTCATTGAGTTCTACAAACATGTTTCTTCTTCCGCACATGTGGTTGCTGGCGCCGGTGTCGAGTTACCATGTGTAGTCTTGGTCTCCATCATTATTTTTGCATGCCAGTAGCACAACACCATTCTCTTCTTTCTATTCTTTCACATAATTGACCTTGTCATCAGGTCTGTTGCTTGGAGCTCTACATTCTCAAGCATAATGCCCATACTTTTGACAATTGTAGCATTGAACTTGAGATTTTTCATACCTCGAGTTTAAGCGCCCTCCTCCACGACCTTTAGTTGAGCTTTCTCCTCTTTCGTAGTTGCTATGGTTGTTGAAGTTCCAACCACATCCACGTCCATGTCCACGCCCACGTCTGCGACCTCGACCACGACCTCTTTCGTATTGGCTTCCCTCGTTGTTGAAGCTTTCTTCTTTCTTCTTTGGCTAAACATGCGTCTTGAGAAGCTGCTCATCATTCCCTTGCCTTTTCTTATGTTTATCTTCATATGCTTGCAGTGAACCCATTAATTTCTCTATGGTAATTTCTTCCAAGTTTATGGTTTCTTCAATTGTCACAACAATGTACTCGAATTTGGGGTCCAACGAGCGTAGTATCTTCTCCATAATTCTAACATCTTCCAATTTTTCACCGTTTCCTTTTAATTGATTAGAAATGGCTAAGACTCTTGAGAAATAATCAGAGATTGATTTAGACCCTTTCATTTGTAGAGATTCGAACTAACCTCTTAATACTTGAAGACGAACCTTTTTCACTTATTCGGCTCCTTTGTAAGAGGTTTGAAGCTTATCCCATGCTTGCTTGGCAGAGGTTGCACTCGAGACCTTCTCAAAGCCATTGTCATCTAATGCTTGATAGATGAGGTAGAGAGCCTTCTTGTCTCTCTTTCTTAAGTCTTTCAAACTCTCTTTCTGGGGTTGGGACAGAGTAGCTTCATCTTCTTGCTCAGTGTAGCCTTTCTCCACGACTTCCCAGACATCATGTGCTCCCAAAAGGGCCTTCATTTTGATACTCCAATTATCGAAGTTGTTGTTGTTGAGCATTGGAACTTGGAAGGATGCCATTGCGTTGCTAGCCATGGCTCTGGTACCACTTTGTTGGGACTTAAAAAGACTTTACTACTTTGGAGATGTTTATCTCACAAAGACTATTGTGACGCAGCGGAATTTGATAGGCAAGGGAAAGAAAGAACACTCAAGTTAATTCACAAAAAACTTTATTCACTCACACAAACTTAATACAAGAGGAAACACTCAAACACTCTTAGAAGCTTTGTTGCTTCTTCTCACTTCTCACTACTTGCTCTCTTGTTTTTTTTCTTGCATCACAACACACACACACACACCTATATTTATAGGCATGCTTTGCCATCACTAGAATTTTCTAGTGTATGATCATGCACACACACTACACAAGTTTACAATCAACTAGACCTTTCTAGCATACACACCAACAATCTTTTGCTAGAAATTTCTAGCACACTTCATGAGTTTTCTATGGGCTTGGATCAATTCCTTTTGGGCCAAGACAAGATTATGATTCAATAGGTTTTTGGGTCCAATACAAACGGGAAATAACTTCCTTGTTATTTACATAAGGTATACTTAGGTGTGGATTACTTCATTTCAGCACTAAGCGGCGTTATGACCGTCTTTTGGGTGATTTAGTTGGAGAGAAATGTTAGAACCATCAAAGAAAGGCTAGGAGATATGGTTGTAATCCAATGTGGTAGACTATAGAGAGAGGTTTTAATCTTCTTTCTAAGCATCAGTATCCTCTGTTTTTAGAAATGTATAGAGATACTATTTTTGTGCTTCTGCATGAAAATTTGTGTGTGTGAAGAAAAGTAAATTTAGACAGAGGAAAAAGGTCGAAAAAGAAGAGTTATTGTTCTACAGAATTGTAGAAAGAGGGTGATATATGTGACTGTTCTATGTCCTGCTACTTTTCGAGCACCGACCAATCTTAATATATTTCGTGGAAAATATGGACTCTCTTGCCATAATGCAGTGATGCAGAAGCATGCTTTACATATATTTAACACTTTCAGCATGTTCATTTTTCTTTTACTTTTCTCTTAAAAGGTGTTTCACTACCTTCTGAAATGTTGGTGTTTTCTTCCATGCAAATTCTGCAGTGCCTCTCCATCCAAGGCTTGACATCATCTGGAGGTGGTAGTTCTGTAGTGATAAAGTTTGTGTTTTTTTTGTTGTTCTTGGTACTTGTTGCACCGGTTTTCTTGGGAATTTTGAGAGAGAAGTTCTGTTGATTTTTGGAGTGTTTTTTTGATTTTCTGATTGCACACTGCCATTGCAGCATCCATGCTTCATTAATAGATGGAAATTTGTAAGGGTATGGCACATTTCCATCACCCATACTTTAGTACACAAGGTAGGTAATTGAGACAATTTTAAACACTAAAACCTTTCGTTCTCCAGATTAAATCCTAGCCCTCCATTTGGGGTTAAGTGATTTAATCTGGAGTGTACACTTGGCACTCCCTTGTTTAAACAAAAAACTAGCCGTTGGAGACTTCCTTCATTTTCCTCATTTGGGCGCCGGCCCTTCGGCTTCTTCCTTCTTCGACACAGACAGTTCCCTTAGCTTAGGGTTCCTTATTGCCTTTGGCACTTCGACTTCAGAGGCAGGTTAGGTTCCAACACTCCCTTCTAAACTGCTTCTTGTAGTCAATCCGAGCAAACCCCTCAAGTAATTGAATCTATCCTTCGGTAATGCCTTAGTGAATATATCTGTGATCTGATCTTCTGTGCTGCAATAGATTAGCTTGATTGTGTTGTTTTGCAATGCTTCTCTGATGAAATGATATTTTCTCTTGATGTGTTTTGTTCTCTGATGGAATACTGGGTTTTTGGTCATGGCAATTGCAGAGGTGTTGTGTCACAAGAGAGGTGTGGCTTCAACCTGCAATTCGCCAAAGTCTTTAAGTATGAACCTTAGCCAAATAGCTTGAGTTGTAGCTTCTGATGCACTCACATTCTCTGCCTCGGCTGTGGACAGTGCAACACTTTGTTGCTTCACAGAGGCCCACAAAAATACCCCTGATCCGAAGGTGAAAGCATAGCCAGATGTGCTTCTGCTATCATTTTCACTGCCACCCCAGTCACTGTCACAGAATCCAATTAGAATAGATGACTTCCCCATCTCATATTTTATCCCATAATCTAGGCTTCCTTGCACATATCTTAGCACTCTCTTTGTTGTGCCCATGTGTATCTTGTTAGGATTCCACATAAATCTAGACAGTAGGCTTGCTGGGAACATAAGGTCTGGCCTTGTTGCAGTTAGATACAATAGACTGCCAACAATGCTTTTGTAAAGGCTTGCATCTGCAGCCTCACTTCCATCATCTCCCTTAAGTTTTTCATTTGCAATTAGGGGTGTAGAGACTGGTTTGCACCCTTTTAGTCCAAACTTCTCAAGCAAGGTTTCTGCATACTTCCTTTGGTGAATGAAAATGCTACTTGCTCATTGAATCACCCCAATGCCAAGAAAATGATGCAAGATGCCGAGATCAGTCATCTCATACTTCTTCATCATTTCTTCTTTGAACTCTTCAATCATTGCAGCATCATTTCCAGTGTAGATCACATCATCCACATAGATTGAAACAATGAGAGTCTTGTTGTTTCCAGTTTTGATATAGAGTGTAGCTTCACTAGGACTTTTTTGAAATCCTTTCTCAGTGAAATAAGAGTCAATCTCACTGTACCAAGCTCTTGGAGCTTGCTTTAGGCCATAGAGAGCCTTCCTTAACTTGTACACTTTCTCTGGAAACTCTTGACTCGTGAACCCTTGAGGTTGTTCCACAAACACTTCCTCTTCTAGCACTCCATTTAGAAATGCATATTTAACATCCAATTGATGCAGCTTCCAACCCTTATTGGCTGCAAGGGTTATCAAAGTCCTTATGGTGTCTAACCTTGCTACTGGAGCAAAGGTTTCATTGAAGTCTACACCAGGCTTCTGTGAGTAGCCTTCAGCTACCAGTCTGTCTTTGTTCTTCTGCACAGAACCATCTAGGTTTAGCTTCACTTTGTATACCCACTTCACACCAATCACAGGCTTGTCACTTGGTCGATTTACCATTTCCCAAGTGTCATTCTTTTCAATCATCTCAAGCTCTTCCTTCATTGCTTTCTTCCAAGCTTTGTCTTTCTCAGCTTCTTCATATGTTTCTAGTTCTATTACACAGTAATTGCATGCAGCATATATCTCATCCAGATTTCTCAATCTCACTGGAGTTAAACTTGGTGTTGATTGCTGTGATTGACTTGACTGTGAACTTGTAGTGATTTGCTGTGGAGTCCCTTGTATGTTACCACTTTGTGCACTTTCTTCTTGAACTTAGATCTCAGTAGGCTCCCTTGTTTGCCTTTTGTTGAGGTCTAGTTGCAGAGAGACACTGTCATTCTCCTCTACCTTTGTTTCCCAGTTCCACATTGAGTCTTCATCAAAGATGACATCCCTTGATAGAATTATTTTTTGTGTTGACACATTGTAGACTCTGTACCCTTTCTCACTGGTTCCATACCCTACAAACACTCCCTTGTTGCTTGACTTCTCCAACTTATGCCTTAGTTGGTTAGGAATGAGAGTGTAGCACACTGAGCCAAACACCCTCAAATGCTTCACAGAGGGCTTTCTTCCACTGAACACTTCAAATGGAGTCTTTTTCTCCAAAGCTTTTGTAGGACACCTATTCAATAGGTACACTGAGGTGTTCACAGCTTCACCCCAAAATGCATATGGCATGTTTTTCTCATGCATCATAGATTTAGCCATTTTAACTATTGTTCTATTCTTCCTTTCTGCAATGTCATTCTGTTGTGGTGAGTATGCCACAGTGAGTTGCTGTTCCAAACCCACATCCTCACAGAATGCATTGAATTCATGTGAGGTGTACTCACCTCCCCTATCACTTCTCAGTCTTTTGATTGAGTATCCACTTTGCAATTCCACCATTGCCTTGAAATTCTTGAATATAGTGAATACCTCAGACTTAAAACTCATAAAGTATACTCAACACATCCGTGAGTAGTCATCAATGAAGGTTAGGAAATATCTATTTCCACTGAATGTTGTTGTTTTCATTGGTCCACTCACATCTATGTGAATCAATTCTAGTGGTTTTGTTGCTCTCCAAGCTTTTCCAGCTTCAAATGAATCTCTGTGATGCTTACCAAAGACACACCCTTCACAGATTTCATTACATTGATCCATCTTTGGTATGCCTTGCACCATTTCATACTTTTACAGATTTTGTAAGCTTGTCATGTTCAAATGACCAAGCCTTTTGTGCCATAGCTTCATAGAGCCTATCACACTTGCTTTCTTTGCCACTTCCTCTAAGTACTCCAGCAAAAGTGGAAAGCTTTTGTTTTTCACTTCTACTTTAGTCACCACATTTGACAGGGATCTGTCATCATAGATCTCAACCACAGTTCCCCCAAAGAGTAGGAAATAGCCATGCTCCATCATTTGACCCACACTTAGTAGGTTCTCATCCAATCCAGGCACTAGCAAGACTTCCCTTATGCATCTTCTTCCTTTCTTGGTGTTGATGACTAGAGTTCCTCTACCAGTGGCTTTGACAATGTTACCATCACCCATTTTCACTTTTCCAGTGAAATTTGTGTCAATATCGATAAGTAGTGACTCCTGTGCAGTCATGTGGTTGCTGCAAGCACTATCAATGTACCACACTTCATTGTTTTTCTCCACTTTGGCACTGAAAGCACATAACACATTTGCTTATTCATTTACTTGGTTTACACAGTTCACTTGCTGCACATTCTTTGATCTGCAGTCCTTCATAATGTGTCCAAATTTGTTGCATTTGTGGCATCTAGGCTTGTCCTTGAACCAACACTCCCCAAGGTGGAACTTATCACAGTGCTTGCATTGTTGTTTAGTCTTTGGACCTGTGTTGTAATTGCTGCCTTGGTTTGTTCTAGAATTGCGATACCTTTTTCATTCCCATCTCTTGTTCTTGCCTTTCCACTGTGGTTTATGGTTGCTTGCACTAGCTTGACTACCAGATCCAACATTGAGTGATTGGAAAGCTTTCTCTGGTGCAAGATCTACATGCCTTTCGAGCCTTTGATCAAAAGCTCTCAAGGATGCCATCACATCTTGCACACTGAGAGTTTCAGTGTCTTTGGTTTCTTCAATGACACTCACTATTGAATCATAAGGTTTAGTTAAGCTAATCAACAGTTTCTGGACAATTCTCTCATTTGGTAGATCCTCACCATATGTTTTCATCTTGTTTACAACATCAAACAGTCTAGTGAAGTAATCTTTTAACAGCTCATTTTCTCTCATTCTTGTATACTCGAAATCTCTTCTAAGGGACTAAAGTTTTACCTTTCTAACTTTAGTGTCTCCTCTGTATTCTTGTTGTAAAACTTCCCAAGCTCCCTTTGCTGTCTCTTCATTTGCTATCCTTGGGAAAATGGTGTCTGAAACAGCACCTTGAATGATTCCAAGTGCTCTGGCATCTTCCTTTCGATTCTGCTTCAATGCTTTGGTTTGTTCTTTTGTGAGCTCCTGTTCCAGAGCATCAGTCTCCATCTCAGGTAGTTCATACCCGTGCTGAACCATATCCCATAGATCATAGGATTTGAAAATGGTTGTCATTCTTATTCTCCAAAAATCATAGTATTCTCCATCAAAGATTGGGGCTTTTAGCTCACTGCTGCTTGCTCCCTTCATTTTCAGAATTGTCTGTTGGTTGTTTTGGTTGAGAACACTTCGTTGGTGCTCCCAAGGTTTTGGCTTTTTCACAGATTACGCCCAGAAAAGTTTTTCCAGATCAGAAACAAAGCTCTAAGGCCATGATAAAGTTTGTGTTTTTTTTGTTGTTCTTGGTACTTGTTGCACCGGTTTTCTTGGGATTTTTGAGAGAGAAGTTTTGTTGATTTTTGGAGTGTTTTTTTGATTTTCTGATTGCACACTGCCATTGCAGCATCCATGCTTCATTAATAGATGGAAATTTGTAAGGGTATGGCACATTTCCATCACCCATACTTTAGTACAAAAGGTAGGTAATTTAGACAATTTTAAACACTAAAACCTTTCCTTCTCCAGATTAAATCCTAGCCCTCCATTTGGGGTTAAGTGATTTAATCTGGAGTGTACACTTGGCACTCCCTTGTTTAAACAAAAAACTAGCCTTTGGAGGCTTCCTTCCATTTCCTCCTTTGGGCGCTGGCCTTTCGGCTTCTTCCTTCTTTGACACAGACAACTCCCTTAGCTTAGGGTTCCTTATTCCCTTCGGCACTTCGACTTCAGAGGCAGGTTAGGTTCCAACATGTAGCTGGTGATGGAGGAAGCAGTGGAGTTTCTAGAGCAATTGTTAAAGATAGGTTGATCTCAACTTATATCCTGTTAAACACACACTTAAAATAGTAACTTTATTATCTATCGATTCACGAATTACTTTGTCTTCAACATTTTGACCTAGCTGAAATGTAATCCATTCCAGGTTCAAGGCGTTCAATATGCAGTTTGAGGAATTTCATCAAAAACAATCTCAGTGGACAGTTCCTGATACGGAGTTGCGAGAGTCACTGAGACTTGCAGTTGCTGAAGTCTTATTGCCTACCTACAGATCATTCATAAAACGTTATGGGTGTGTTTTCATTGTCTTCTATTGTTTTGCATGCGCCCTCACTACATGTCCAGTATAACTATACATCCCTTTAAGAATAATAAACATTAATGCCTGTTTGATAACCATTTCATTTTAGTTTTCATTTATTTCCTTAATAGAGATATAGGGAATTTATTTGTAGGAATGAGGAATGAAGGATGGATGAATGGTGGAGGGAGAGTGAAGGAAAATTTAGAAAACAAAAACTAGAACAGAAACCTATCAAAAGTTCTTAGTTTTTAGTGTTTATTTCTATTTCCTCCACTTCCCACCGGCCCACCACCCATCCTCCACCCTTGGTCATCCCCTCATTTCTCTCTTATATTTCTTCTCTATTGCTAACAAAAAGTGAAAACTAAGACCTGAAAATGAAATGGTTATCAAATGGGCTTAAAATCTCCGTAATTAGTGTTATAAAGAGTAATTTTATGAGGAAAATAAAATTTCTGAAATAGAAAAGAATCTAGATTGACTAACAGAGTTAAATTCTTGGACCAAATTGGCTAAATTGAAAACACAATGACTAAATTGGATAAATGGGTACATCACATGGACCATTTTGACATTTAAGCCTTGTAGTTTATTAGACCAAACTTAATAATAATAATAATAATAATAATAAAACTTAATACTTTGGGGTCTGGACATTAAGGGCTCTTTGGATCTCGAGGATTGGATTGGAATGGATAACCCACTATATTTAAGGTATGTTGAAAGTAAAGGTGAATGATTTTTCAATTGGAGGCAATTAGTAGGAGATTAGACATGAAGGAAACTTATCCTTTCCAATCCTACCATTTGGGGGGGGGGGGGGGGGGGGATTGGAAGGAAGAAGTTTCCTTCTTGTTTAATCCACCTATTTCCCGGGGATGAAAAATCATTCGCCTCTCTCTATTTTTTTTAATATAGCGGGTTATTCATTCCAATGCAATTCTAGAGACCAAACAAGGCCACAACTACCATAGACACTTCAGTGGGCCCATGGACTGAGTCTAGGGACTCTAAGGAGGATATCTCGTATCTACAACATTATCTAACCATGTTGTAGATACTTCATCATTTATTTATCTAGGGAACTTAATACGACAACACTTCACTTCGGGTATTCCGGCTGAATATAATGCAACTACTCCATGGTGGGTGTCATGTTTTTTTTCTTCACGTTTTCAAATATGTCGGTACTAGTTGTATCTATCGGTGCCAAAATTTGTATGTTTTGTTTGTCTCACAGGCCTCTGGTTGAGAGTGGAAAGAACCCCCAAAAGTACATCCGGTACACCGCGGAGGATCTTGAGCGAATGTTGGGTGAATTCTTCGAGGGGAAGAACGTGAATGAACCCAGGAGGTAGATTTGACAAGTCTCTGGCTCTTTCCGGCTCTCTGTTGATTTAGCCAACGATGTGTACCATCGGTTTTGGTATCCTGCGGAATGTTTGTTGCCCTTCCCTGTATATCGCACACTGAATAAGAGGGTTCTGTCTTTCCACATATGCTTGTACAGTCCCTGCTGCTTCGACGGCCCGGCAGCGTTCCAAGTTCATATTTTGTAATTTTATATAAATGGGCAGTCGTCTCTTAGCCTTTCAGACCAAATTAGGGTTCTTTTTGTTCTTGAATATTTTCAAAGTTCATCATCAAATGCATTTTTTTACCAGATCTTTAAATTCTTTGAGGAATGACTATGATCTTTTAAAATCCATTATCATTACATGCTTCTGTACTGAAGAGCTTGTGGTTCTTTACTCTCTAGTGGATCCTGAATCAGCCACGTCATTGTTTTAATTTTCAAGACGATTTTATGGTTGGATTTTTTAGAGACATCGTAAGAGATGAGAGGAATAAATTAGTATTGAACACTCTATTGATATGTTTCTACGATGTGACTTTAACAACATGCTTCATATGTTAGAATTACTTTAGCTTTGACAAGGTGGTGATGTTGGCAAATTATTACACACTAACAAACTCAAATACATGGCATCAACTTTAATGAATAAATCATTGCATACAATATTTTATTTCATCTTAAAAAAAATTATTTGTGAGAATTTATATTTTTGAATTTACTGACAGCTAGGCAAGTTTTTAAACATAGGATTTAGAAAGAAAAAAAAGTATAATTTATTACAACGTGGAGTTTATTAACGTATAACTGGTGAGCAACTTATATGAAATGTGTTCATTGTCACGTGACGTCCCGATCTAATAATACAATGTCATGTGTTTAAAACCTTTAAAACCTTACACATATAATTGTTTTATTAAAATGAGACGCCACGATATCAACGGGATGAAACAACTTACAGAGATTGGATCAGTGAATTACAAGATGAGAGATTTTTTTTTCTCCACCTGATAAACAACAAAGGTTTGTAGGGTTTGTAGATGGCGTAATGAAATTATGCAGCTCATCCCACGTTAGAAAATTTTACCTTCATTGCTGCTCTGCCAGTTTTCAACAGGAGGATTTCACTTGTATTCAGAGCTTGCTTTGAATAAAATGACAGATATTTCTACACTGCTTTGACCGTAGTATGAAACATGGGGACTTTGGTGTATGAAACCGTAGATTTTCTAGACCTCTCACTTCAAATTCGCCCTTGGAATAAATAGGTTGTGATACTTGTTTAGTGTATGGTGTATGGAATTGTTGTTTTTCGCGATTCAAATCCAAAAAACTTAATTCATCCATCGTATTTTTTAACATATCTATCCTCCAGCCGACCAAACGAGCTATGTGTGTCAAATATGGTCTTTTGAAAACTATATGAATTCCAAGATACATATGCAAATTAGTTTTTGGTTGTACAAAAAGGTTAGGTTCTTTCGTAGAACGACGGTTTGATCCATTCACCTAGTGAACATCGGTGCAAGTTATCACGGCAAAGTCAAGAGCCCATCCGCGAGTTATATGGATGGGTATGGTTCGATTTCTTCCGGTTTACCATAAAAACCAAAACCGAACCAAAGAATTTGCATGGTTCGATTTGGTTAGTTGTTCGGTTAGATTTGGTCAATTTATAAACAACATACAGATGCCGCAACATACCTATTTAAGAGAAAGAAATTTTTACTCTATGTAATGACCTTTGTTCGAACATAAATATCAACTGATTAAACAAGAATTGTAAATTATTTTATTAAATTAAACCAAAAATAGTAAAAAAAAATGCAAACTAAACATTCATTAGTTTAAACACTAGTCAAAGAGGATCATCAAATAAAAGGAAACAAAAACAAAAATCTGTCGAAGTTTATAATACTTCAACATGCCAATGCATCAAGATTGAAAATCGGTCCTACAATTTTATTGCATCTAAAATTAAACTCAACGCTTCTGATGTTATTTTTTCCTTGCTAAAGATTCGGATGTTCAGTCCCTAGTAGCTGTTTGTTTATTAGAGCTACTCTTCTTTTCCGCGGCCGATGAGGAACTCCCTTCCTTGTTATTTTCTGGTTTACTACTCTTTGCTTTTTCACTGCTTCTTTTCTTAGGTCCATGGTCAAAGGTATACAGGGACACAATGTCAGGAATCTCCCCTGGAATATTGTAATTCGTTTCTGACGCCATTGTTATTACAAAATTTTCACTCCTTTGAGGTACAATTGTAATCAACAACCTAACTGCAAAATCCTTGAAGACAAAAAGACAATGATGTGTTACCGACTAATGAACCTCTGAGAGTCACAGTAGCTCGTATAACTTTGAACCAAAGAATTCTACTTTGATTGTTCATGGACGAGGTATTTATACTAGTAATTAAGAACTCCTGAGTCCTTGTTTAAGAGGAAGCATGTAAACTTACTCGTTTACATTCAAATATCAATGAGGGGGAGGAAACAAGATCTGGTTACTTTAGGAGAGATTAGTAGTAGATTATTTCCTTTCCTTCTTTCATGTGTTTCCATTAATATCTTTCCCTTTAGCAGACAAATTCTCTGGCATAGATAGTAAAATAAAAATAAAAAGAAATTCAAATTTATAATTAGCTTTACAAAAGCTGAAATATCGCAAGGTTATTAATTATAAGTTAAGGTTTGCATATTTGCTTACTATGAATAAGAGTTGAAATCATTGTGATTCTTTATTTCTTTTCGTTTACTAAAGCATCGGCATTGGGAACTTTTCCTGTTTAGCACATTGGGAAACGGAAAAAACTGTGGGTTCCGTTACTTAATTTATGACTTCTCTTATTCCAAGTAAGTAAACAGAAATATAACACAGTATTAAAAAAATAACACATCAGTAATTATGTACGAAGTTTAGCGACCATCTGTTTCATTGCATATTTATTTAAAGAATCGAAATCCAAATGAGCAGTGCGCAATTTGAAAGATAAAGCTTTTACATATTCTAACATAGACATGTTGATCAAACTGTAGTTCTTCTTTCTTAGAATTTTCAGAACATCGAAATTATCAGTTGGGTTTGTTCGTTCATATTATTTCGATTTTCAGAGTTAAATGCTTTTCTAATTAAGTTAAAGTTTTCGTATTAAAAAAATAAAAAAATAAAAGGTCCAAATAATAAGCATGACATTGGCTACATCCTGTATCGCTAGAACTATATGACCATTGGATTATATTAGAAAGTTCGGATCGGAGACATCTATCTTTTGACACACATTTTGACCTCGCATGACATGACGGGGATTATATATATAGTTAAGACATTGTGATCTCTACTTGTTCTGCAATGTCATCCTCCTGACCTTAAAAAGAAGTTCAAAGCGGAGAAGATCTAGAAAATGAAGAAACGGCAGAAGGAAAAGAAGTGGAATAATATTAAGTATGATGAAAAGGAGCAGCTGCAGCATCCGAAAGAGCAACAAGGAGATCCACAAATGCAGCCACTATAAAGCCACGATTCTTCTTCTGGTTGAACTTCAAATACCATCCCAACAGCTCCACCAAACACTCCCAATCTTTAAGCGCATGACATTCCACCATCTCCCCCATTGATCTCCTAAAGTCTTTCAACCGATCCTCCGATTCCATGCACCACGTACTTTTCTTTCAACGACGGATTCATCATCTCTCCTCCTCCGCCGGCTGTTTTCACCTTGTCTACCATATCTACCATGCAGCTCGTGTCTTCCGGCTCGAAAAACAGCCTCTCGGATCTTGCCCCTCGGACCACCACCATGCAGCTTATTATCTTAATTTGTTGTAGCTTAATATCAAATATTCATTCTGTATCTTCACTCGATTGTCAGGATTGCATTGCAGTTAGGAAGTTCCAATAGGCCTCGTATAGGTTGGAGAAAACATAGATGATAAAAGATAAAAGAAAAGGAGATTAAGATAAAGGTTTTGTTGGGACTTAAAAAGACTTTACTACTTTGGAGATGTTTATCTCACAAAGAAGATTGTGACGCAGCGGAATTTGATAGCTTAATATCAAATATTCATTCTGTATCTTCACTCGATTGTCAGGATTGCATTGCAGTTAGGAAGTTCCAATAGGCCTCGTATAGGTTGGAGAAAACATAGATGATAAAAGATAAAAGAAAAGGAGATTAAGATAAAGGTTTTGTTGGGACTTAAAAAGACTTTACTACTTTGGAGATGTTTATCTCACAAAGAAGATTGTGACGCAGCGGAATTTGATAGACAAGAGAAAGAAAGAACACTCAAGTTAATTCACAAAAAACTTTATTCACTCACACAAACTTAATACAAGAGGAAACACTCAAACACTCTTAGAAGCTTTGTTGCTTCTTCTCACTTCTCACTACTTGCTATCTTGTTTTTTTTCTGGCATCACAACACACACACACACCTATATTTATAGGCATGCTTTGCCATCACTAGAATTTTCTAGTGTATGATCATGCACACACACTACACAAGTTTACAATCAACTAGACCTTTCTAGCATACACACCAACAATCTTTTGCTAGAAATTTCTAGCACACTTCATGAGTTTTCTATGGGCTTGGATCAATTCCTTTTGGGCCAAGACAAGATTATGATTCAACATCCCCCCTTAATCTTGTCTTGTGACGCCGATTGAGTTCCTCAATCTAACAAAGTCTTCTTGTTTGAGTGGCTTGGTGAATATGTCGGCGACTTGATCTTGAGACTTCACGTATTCTACTTGCACATCCTTTCTTGCAATACACTCTCTTATGTAGTGATAACGGGTATCTATGTGCTTGTTCCTGTTGTGGAACACCGGATTCTTTGCTAGAGCTATTGCAGACTTGTTGTCGACATAGATCTCTGTTGGCTCTTCTTGTGGCACGCTTAATTCTTTCAGTAAGTTTCTCAGCCAAATTGCATGACAGACGCATGCGGTAGCAGCTACGTATTCAGCTTCACAGGTAGAGAGAGTGACAATCGGTTGCTTCTTCGACATCCATGTCACTGCAGTGTCTCTCATGAAGAAAACAAATCCAGTAGTGCTTTTTCTATCGTCAGAATCTCCTGCTGAATCACTGTCGCTGTATCCAACGAGTTTGTAGTTATCAGAACTTGAATAGAACAAGCCAAAGTTCACGTTACCTTTAAGGTATCGAAGAATACTTTTGGCCGTCTTCAAATGTGTAGTTGTGGGATTCTCCATGTAGCGACTGACTAATCCGATGACATAGAGAATGTCTGGTCTTAATGCTGGTGAATTACCATGATTGGTTGATGTTGGTGAAGCAGGTGGTGGAGTAGTGGATTGTTGTTGAACATCTCTTGCTTGCTCCATTATTTCTTGTTCATTATCTTTTTCAAACTGAGGAAAGAAGTGAAGATCACCTGCATGCGGGCCAAAATCCCATTCTCTTTCTTCATCGAACGTCATGTCTCGACTGATCACCGTCTTCCCATTTTTCGGATTATACAGCTTATAGTCTTTTGAATTTGTGTCATAGCTGATAAAGATGAACTTTTCACTTTTGTCGTCAAGTTTGGTTCTCCTCTCATTTGGTACATGTACATGGGCTATGCTTCCAAAAACTCTTAGATGGTAGATACCTGGCTTTCTTCCACTCCATGCTTCTTGCGGAGTTTTTCCCCACACACTTCTTGTTGGAGACCGATTGGATAGATAGACAGCACATGCTATAGCTTCTACCCACAACTCCTTAGGTAGTTTCTTACTTTTGAGCATGCTTCGAGCCATGTCGAGGATAGTTCGATTTTTTCTTTCTGCCACACTATTTTGTTGAGGGGATCTTGGAACTGTCAAAGGTCGACGAATTCCATTGGCTTCACAAAATTCTTAAAATTCCTTTGAAGTGAATTCTCCTCCTCAATCAAATCTCATGGCTTTGATCTTGCAACCACTCCCTTTTTCTACAACAGCTTTGAACTTCTTGAATGCTCTAAAGACTTCTGATTTTTGCTTCAAGAAATATACCCAGGTTTTCCTTGAAAAATCAGCAATGAAGAAAAAGAAATAATTATTTTTACCCAAAGAGCTTGGCTTTATTGGACCGCACACATCGGTATGAATGAGCTCGAGTGGCTTCTGGGCTCTTGTGGTAAACTCATTTGGAAAGCTTTTCCTGAACTGTTTCCCAAGTAAACATCCTTCGCAAACTTGATCAGGATGACTGATGCACGGTAGGCCTCTCACCATTTCCTTCTTGGATAATAACTGCAGTCCTCCAAAGTTAAGATGCCCAAAACGATGATGCCAAAGCCAGGATGTGTCTTTGTAAGATATCTTGAGACACTTTGCAACATCGTTTTGAATATTCATAGGAAACATCATATTCTTTGACATTTTCGCCTTGACAATTAATCTTCCTTTGTCATCTCTAAGAAAAAGGATATAATTTTTCGTATGAAAATCATAACCTTTTTCTAAGAGTTGACCCAAACTCAAAATGTTGTTTTTCATATTAGGCATATAGTAGACATTTGAAATTATTTGATGACCACCATTTTTCAGAGGAATAAGGATGTTACCTTTTCTTTTTACGGGTATTTTGGATTCGTCTCCAAAAGAAACGTTGCCACTCACCGATTCATTGAGTTCTACAAACATGTTTCTTCTTCCGCACATGTGGTTGCTGGCGCCGGTGTCGAGGTACCATGTATAGTCTTGGTCTCCATCATTATTTTTGCATGCCAGTAGCACAACACTATTCTCTTCTTTCTCTTCTTTCACATAATTGACCTTCTCATCAGGTCTGTTGCTTGGAGCTCTACATTCCCAAGCATAATGCCCATACTTTTGACAATTGTAGCATTGAACTTGAGATTTTTCATACCTCGAGTTTGAGTGCCCTCCTCCACGACCTTTGGTTGAGCTATCTCCTCTTTCGTAGTTGCTATGGTTGTTGAAGTTCCAACCACATCCACGTCCATGTCCACGCCCACATCTGCGACCTCAGCCACGACCTCTTTCGTATTGGCTTCCCTCGTTGTTAAAGCTTTCTTCTTTCTTCTTTGGCTGAACATGCGTCTTGAGCAGCTGCTCATCATTCCCTTGCCTTTTCTTATGTTTCTCTTCATATGCTTGCAGTGAACCCATTAATTGCTCTATAGTAATTTCTTCCAAGTTTTTGGTTTCTTCAATCGTCACAACAATGTACTCGAATTTGGGGTCCAACGAGCGTAGTATCTTCTCCATAATTCTAACATCTTCCAAATTTTCACCGTTTCTTTTTAATTGATTAGAAACGGCTAAGACTCTTGAGAAATAATCAGAGATTGATTCAGACCCTTTCATTTGTAGAGATTCGAACTTACCTCTTAATACTTGAAGACGAACCTTTTTCACTTGTTCGGCTCCTTTGTAAGAGGTTTGAAGCTTATCCCATGCTTGCTTGGCAGAGGTTGCACTCGAGACCTTCTCAAAGCCATTGTCATCTAATGCTTGGTAGATGAGGTAGAAAGCCTTCTTGTCTCTCTTTCTTGAGTCTTTCAAACTATCTTTCTGGGGTTGGGACAAAGTAGCTTCATCTTCTGGCTCAGTGTAGCCTTTCTCCACGACTTCCCAGACATCATGTGCTCCCAAAAGGGCCTTCATTTTGATACTCCAATTATCCAAGTTGTTGTTGTTGAGCATTAGAACTTGGAATGATGCCATTGCGTTACTAGCCATGGCCCTGGTACCACTTTGTTGGGACTTAAAAAGAATTTACTACTTTGGAGATGTTTATTTCACAGAAAAGATTGTGACGCAGCGGAATTTGATAGGTAAGAGAAAGAAAGAACACTCAAGTTAATTCACAAAAAACTTTATTCACTCACACAAACTTAATACAAGAGAAAACACTCAAACACTCTTAGAAGCTTTGTTGCTTCTTCTCACTTCTCACTACTTGCTCTCTTGTTTTGTTTCTGGCATCACAACACACACACACACCTATATTTATAGGCATGCTTTGCCATCACTAGAATTTTCTAGTGTATGATCATGCACACACACTACACAAGTTTACAATCAACTAGACCCTTCTAGCATACACACCAACAATCTTTTGCTAGAAATTTCTAGCACACTTCATGAGTTTTCTATGGGCTCAGATCAATTCCTTTTGGGCCAAGACAAGATTATGATTCAACAGGTTTCTGGGTCCAATACAAACGGGAAATAACTTGCTTGTTATTTATATAAGGTATACTTGGGTGTGGATTACTTCATTTCAGCAGTAAGCGGCGTTATGACCGTCTTTTGGGTGATTTGGTTGGAGAGAAATGTTAGAACCATCAAAGAAAGGCTAGGAGATATGGTTGTAATACAATGTGGTAGACTATAGAGTGAGGTTTTAAGCTTCTTTCTAAGCATCAGTATCCTCTGTTTCTAGAAATGGATAGAGATACTATTTTTGTGCTTCTGCATGAAAATTTGTGTGTGTGAAGAAAAGTAAATTTAGACAGAGGAAAAAGGTCGAAAAAGAATAGTTACTGTTCTACAGAATTGTAGAAAGAGGGTGATTGATGCGATTGTTCTATGTCCTGCTACTTTTCGAGCACCGACCAATCTGAATATATTTCGCAGAAAATATGGACTCTCTTGCCATAATGCAGTGATGCAGAAGCATGCTTTACATATATTTAACACTTTCAGCATGTTCATTTTGCTTTTATTTTTCTCTTAAAAGGTGTTTCACTACCTTATGAAATGTTGGTGTTTTCGTCCATGCAGATTCTGCAGTGCCTCTCCATCCAAGGCTTGCCATCATCTGGAGGTGGTAGTTTTGTAGCTGGTGATGGAGGAAGCAGTGGAGTTTCTAGAGCAATTGTTAAAGATAGGTTGATCTCAACTTCTATCCTGTTAAACATACACTTAAAATAGTAACTTTATTATCTATCGATTCACGGATTACTTTGTCATCAACATTTTGACCTAGCTGAAATGTAATCCATTTCAGGTTCAAGGCGTTCAATATGCAGTTTGAGGAATTTCATCAAAAACAATCTCAGTGGACAGTTCCTAATACAGAGTTGCGAGAGTCACCAAGACTTGCAGTTGCTGAAGTCTTATTGCCTGCCTACAGATCATTCATAAAACGTTATGGGTGTGTTTTCATCGTCTTCTATTGTTTTGCATGCGCTCTCACTACATGTCCGGTGTAACTATACATCCCTTTAAGAATAATAAACATTAATGCCTGTTTGATAACCATTTCATTTTAGTTTTCATTTATTTCCTTCATAGAGATATAGGGAATGTATTTGTAGGAATAAGGAATGAAGGATGGATGAATGGTGCAGGGAGAGTGATGGAAAATTTAGAAAGCAAAAACTAGAACAGAAACCTATCAAAAGTTCTTAGTTTTTAGTGTTTATTTCTCATTTCCTCCACTTCCCACCGGCCCACCACCCATCCTCCACCCTTGGTCATCCCCTCATTTCTCTCTTATATTTCTTCTCTATTGCTAACAAAAAGTGAAAACTAAGACCTGAAAATGAAATAGTTATCAAATGGGCTTAAAATCTCCGTAATTAGTGTTATAAAGAGTAATTTTACGAGGAAAATAAAATTTCTGAAATAGAAAAGAATCTAGATTGGCTAACAGAGTTAAATTCTTGGACCAAATTGGCTAAATTGAAAACACAAGGACTAAATTGGATAAATGGGTACATCACATGGACCATTTTGACATTTAAGCCTTGTAGTTTATTAGACCAAACTTATTAATAATAATAATAATAAAACTTAATACTTTGGGGTCTGGACATTTAGAACTCTTTGGATCTCGAGGATTTGATTGGAATGGATAACCCACTATATTCAAGGTATGTTGAAAGTAAAGGTGAATGATTTTTCAATTGGAGGCAATTAGACGGAGATTAGACATGAAGGAAACTTATCCTTTCCAATCCTACCATTTTGTGGGGGGGGGGGGGGGGGGGGGGGGGATTGGAAGGAAGAAGTTTCCTTCTTGTTTAATCCACCTATTTCCCGGGGATGAAAAATCATTCGCCTCTCTCTATTTTTTTTAATATAGCGGGTTATTCATTCCAATGCAATTCTAGAGACCAAACAAGGCCACAACTACCATAGACACTTCAGTGGGCCCATGGACTGAGTCTAGAGACTCTAAGGAGGATATCTCGTATCTACAACATTATCTAACCATGTTGTAGATACTTCATCATTTATTTATCTAAAGAACTTGGTAGGACAACACTTCACTTCGGGTATTCCGGACAACACTTCACTTCGGGTATTCCGGCTGAATATCATGCAACTACTCCATGGTGGGTGTCACGTTTTTTGTCTTCACGTTTTCAAATATGTCGGTACTAGTTGTATCTATCGGTGCCAAAATCTGTATGTTCTGTTTGTCTCACATGCCTCTGGTTGAGAGTGGAAAGAACCCCCAAAAGTACATCCGGTACACCGCGGAGGATCTTGAGCGAATGTTGGGTGAATTCTTCGAGGGGAAGAACGTGAACGAACCCAGGAGGTAGATTTGACAAGTCTCTGGCTCTTTCCGGCTCTCTGTTGATTTAGCCAACGATGTGTACCATCAGTTTTGGTATCCTGCGGAATGTTTGTTGCCCTTCCCTGTATATCGCACACTGAATAAGAGGGTTCTGTCTTTCCACAACGTAGAGTTTATTAACGTATAATTGGTGAGCAACTTATATGAAATGTGTTCACTGTCACGTGACGTCCCGATCTAATAATACAATGTCATGTGTTTAAAACCTTACACATATAATTGTCTTATTAAAATGAGACGCCACGATATCAACAGGATGGAACAACTTACAGAGATAGGATCAGTGAATTACAAGATGAGAGATTTTTTTTTCCCCACCTGATAAACAACAAAGGTTTATAGGGTTTGTAGATGGCGTAATGAAATTATGCAGCTCATCCCACGTTAGAAAATTTTACCTTCATTGCTGCTCTGCCAGTTTTCAACAGGAGGATTTCACTTGTATTCAGAGCTTGCTTTGAATAAAATGACAGATATTTCTACACTGCTTTGACCGTAGTATGAAACATGGGGACTTTGGTGTATGAAGCCGTAGATTTTCTAGACCTCTCACTTCAAATTCTCCCTTGGAATAAATAGGTTGTGGTACTTGTTCAGTGTATGGTGTATGGAATTGTTGTTTTTTCCGGATACAAATCCAAAAAACATAATTCATCCATCGTATTTTTAACATATCAAACAACAGTAGACGAAAGTTCATTTTAATACTTCCTAATCTATCCTCCAGCCGACCAAACGAGCCATGTGAGTCAAATATGGTCTTTTGAAAACTATATGAATTCCAAGATACATATGCAAATTAGTTTTTGGTTGTACAAAAAGGTTAGGTTCTTTCGGAGAACGACGGTTTGATCCATTCACCTAGTGAACATCGGTGCAAGTGATCACGGCAAAGTCAAGAGCCCATCCGCGAGTTATATGGATGGGTATGGTTCGATTTCTTCCGGTTTACCATAAAAACCAAAACCGAACCAAAGAATTTGCATGATTCGATTTGGTTAATTGTTCGGTTAGATTTGGTCAATTTATAAACAACATACAGATGCCGCAACACACCTATTTAAGAGAAAGAAATCTTTACTCTATGTAATGACCTTTGTTCGAACATAAATATCAACTGATTAAACAAGAATTGTAAATTATTTTATTAAATTAAACCAAAAATAGTAAAAAAAAATGCAAACTAAACATTCATTAGTTTAAACACTAGTCAAAGAGGATCATCAAATAAAAGGAAACAAAAACAAAAATCTGTCGAAGTTTATAATACTTCAACATGCCAATGCATCAAGATTGAAAATCGGTCCTACAATTTTATTGCATCTAAAATTAAACTCAACGCTTCTGATGTTATTTTTTCCTTGCTAAAGATTCGGATGTTCAGTCCCTAGTAGCTGTTTGTTTATTAGAGCTGCTCTTCTTTTCCGCGGCCGATGAGGAACTCCCTTCCTTGTTATTTTCTGGTTTACTACTCTTTGCTTTTTCACTGCTTCTTTTCTTAGGTCCGTTGTCAAAGGTATACAGGGACACAATGTCAGGAATCTCCCCTGGAATATTGTAATTCGTTTCTGACGCCATTGTTATTACAAAATTTTCACTCCTTTGAGGTACAATTGTAATCAACAACCTAACTGCAAAATCCTTGAAGACAAAAAGACAATGATGTGTTACCGACTAATGAACCTCCGAGAGTCACAGTAGCTCGTATAACTTTGAACCAAAGAATTCTACTTAGAGCTCAAAGTATTGCGTGCCTTGGATTGTTCATGGACGAGGTATTTATACTAGTAATTAAGAACTCCTAAGTCCTTGTTTAAGAGGAAGCATGTAAACTTACTCGTTTGCATTCAAATATCAATGAGGAGGAGGAAACAAGATCTGGTTACTTTAGGAGAGATTCGTAGTAGATTATTTCCTTTCCTTCTGTCATGTGTTTCCATTAATATCTTTCCCTTTAGCAGACAAATTCTCTGGCATAGATAGTAAAATAAAAATAAAAATAAATTCAAATTTATAATTAGCTTTTCAAAAGCTGAAATATCGCAAGGTTATTAATTATAAGTTAAGGTTTGCATATTTGCTTACTATGAATAAGAGTTGAAATCATTGTGATTCTTTATTTCTTTTCGTTTACTAAAACATCGGCATTGGAAAACTTTTCCTGTTTAGCACATTGGGAAACGGAAAAAAGTGTGGGTTCCTAGAAAATCAGGAATTAAATAAGTTGTGGGACTAGTTGATCACATTCTAATTCATCTTTCTGTTACTTGATTCATGACTTCTTTTATTCCAAGTAAGTAAACAGAAGTATAAGACAGTATGAAGAAAATAACACATCAGTAATTATGTACGAAGTTTAGCGACCATCTGTTTCATTGCATATTTATTTAAAGAATCGAAATCCAAATGAGCAGTGCGCAATTTGAAAGATAAAGCTTTTACATATTCTAACATAGACATGTTGATCAAACTGTAGTTCTTCTTTCTTAGAATTTTCAGAACATCGAAATTATCAGTTGGGTTTGTTCGCTCATGTCATTTCGATTTTCAGAGTTAAATGCTTTTCTAATTAAGTTAACGTTTTCGTATTAAAAAAATAAAAAAATAAAAGGTCCAAATAATAAGCAAGACTTTGGCTACATCCTGTATCGCTAGAACTATATGACCATTGGATTATATTAGAAAGTTAGGATCGGAGACATCTATCTTTTGACACACATTTTGACCTCGCATGACATGACGGGGATTATATATATAGTTAAGACATTGTGATCTCTACTTGTTCTGCAATGTCATCCTCCTGACCTTAAAAAGAAGATGAAAGCGGAGAAGATCTAGAAAATGAAGAAATGGCAGAAGGAAAAGAAGTGGAATAATAATAAGTATGATGAAAAGGAGATCCACAAATACAGCCACTATAAAGCCACGATTCTTCTTCTGGTTGACCTTCAAATACCATCCCAACAGCTCCACCAAACACTCCCAATCTTTAAGCGCATGACATTCCACCATCTCCCCCATTGATCTCCTAAAGTCTTTCAACCGATCCTCCGATTCCATGCACCACGTACTTTTCTTTCAACGACGGATTCATCATCTCTCCTCCTCCGCCGGCTGTTTTCACCTTGTCTACCATATCTACCATATCTACCATACAGCTCGTGTCTTCCGGCTCGAAAAACAGCCTCTCGGATCTTGCCCCTCGGACCACCACCATGCAGCTTATTATCTTAATTTGTTGTAGCTTAATATCAAATATTCATTCTGTATCTTCACTCGATTGTCAGGATTGCATTGCAGTTAGGAAGTTCCAATAGGCCTCGTATAGGTTGGAGAAAACATAGAAGATAAAAGATAAAAGAAAAGGAGATTAAGATAAAGGTTTTGTTGGGACTTAAAAAAGACTTTACTACTTTGGAGATGTTTATCTCACAGAGAAGATTGTGACGCAGCGAAATTTGATAGACAAGAGAAAGAAAGAACACTCAAGTTAATTCACAAAAAATTTTATTCACTCACACAAACTTAATACAAGAGGAAACACTCAAACACTCTTAGAAGCTTTGTTGCTTCTTCTCACTTCTCACTACTTGCTCTCTTGTTTTTTTTCTTGCGTCACAACACACACACACACACCTATATTTATAGGCATGCTTTGCCATCACTAGAATTTTCTAGTGTATGATCATGCACACACACTACACAAGTTTACAATCAACTAGACCTTTCTAGCATACACACCAACAATCTTTTGCTAGAAATTTCTAGCACACTTCATGAGTTTTCTATGGGCTTGGATCAATTCCTTTTGGGCCAAGACAAGATTATGATTCAACATCCCCCCTTAATCTTGTCTTGTGACGCCGATTGAGTTCCTCAATCTAACAAAGTCTTCTTGTTTGAGTGGCTTGGTGAATATCTCGGCGACTTGATCTTGAGACTTCACGTATTCCACTTGCACATCCTTTCTTGCAATACATTCTCTTATGTAGTGATAACGGGTATCTATGTGCTTGCTCCTGTCGTGGAACACCGGATTCTTTGCTAGAGCTATTGCAGACTTGTTGTCGACATAGATCTCTGTTGGCTCTTCTTGTGGCATGCTTAATTCTTTCAGCAAATTTCTCAGCCAAATTGCATGACAGACGCATGCGGTAGCAGCTACGTATTCAGCTTCACAGGTAGAGAGAGTGACAATCGGTTGCTTCTTCGACATCCATGTCACTGCAGTGTCTCCCATGAAGAAAACAAATCCAGTAGTGCTTTTTCTATCGTCAGAATCTCCTGCCGAATCACTGTCGCTGTATCTAACGAGTTTGTAGTTATCAGAACTTGAATAGAACAAGCCAAAGTTCACAGTACCTTTAAGGTATCGAAGAATACTTTTGGCCGTCTTCAAATATGTAGTTGTGGGATTCTCCATGTAGCGACTGACTAATCCGACAACATAGAGAATGTCTGATCTTAATCCTGGTGAATTACCATGATTGGTTGATGTTGGTGAAGCAGGTGGAGTAGTGGATTGTTGTTGAACATCTCTTGCTTGCTCCATTATTGCTTGTTCATTATCTTCTTGAAACTGAGGAAAAAAGTGAAGATCACCTGCATGCGGGCCAAAATCCCATTCTCCTTCTTCATCGAACGTCATGTCTCGACTGATCACCGTCTTCCCATTTTTCGGATTATACAGCTTATAGTCTTTTGAATTTGTGTCATAGCTGATGAAGATGAACTTTTCACTTTTGTCGTCAAGTTTGGTTCTCCTCTCATTTGGTACATGTACATGGGCTATGCTTCCAAAAACTCTTAAATGGGATATACCTGGCTTTCTTCCACTCCATGCTTGTTTTTCCCCACACACTTCTTGTTAGAGACCGATTGGAAAGATAGACAGCACATGCTATAACTTCTGCCCACAACTCCTTAGGTAGTTTCTTACTTTTGAGCATGCTTCGAGCCATGTCAAGGATAGTTCGATTTTTTCTTTCTGCCACACTATTTTGTTGAGGGGATCTTGGAACTGTCAAAGGTCGACAAATTCCATTGGCTTCACAAAATTCTTAAAATTCCTTTGAAGTGGATTCTCCTCCTTGATCAGATCTCATGGCTTTGATCTTGCAACCACTCTCTTTTTCTACAACGGCTTTGAACTTCTTGAATGCTCCAAAGACTTCTGATTTCTGCTTCAAGAAATATACCCAGGTTTTCCTTGAAAAATCATCAATGAAGAGAAGGAAATAATTATTTTTACCCAAAGAGCTTGGCTTTATTGGACCGCACACATCGGTATGAATGAGCTCGAGTGGCTTCTGGGCTCTTGTGGTAGACTCATTTGGAAAGCTTTTCCTGAACTGTTTCCCAAGTAAACATCATTCGCAAACTTGATCAAGATGACTGATGCACGGTAGGCCTCTCACCATTTCCTTCTTGGATAATAACTGCAGTCCTCCAAAGTTAAGATGCCCAAAACGATGATGCCAAAGCCAGGATGTGTCTTTGTAAGATATCTTGAGACACTTTGCAACATCGTTTTGAATATTCATAGGAAACATCATATTCTTTGACATTTTCGCCTTGGCAATTAATCTTCCTTTGTCATCTCTAAGAAAAAGGATATAATTTTTCGTATGAAAATCATAACCTTTTTCTAAGAGTTGACCCAAACTCAAAATGTTGCTTTTCATATTAGGCATATAGTAGACATTTGAAATTATTTGATGACCGCCATTTTTCAGGGGAATAAGGATGTTACCTTTTCTTTTTATGGGTATTTTGGATTCGTCTCCAAAAGAAACGTTGCCACCCACCGATTCATTGAGCTCTACAAACATGTTTCTTCTTCCGCACATGTGGTTGCTAGCGCCGGTGTCGAGGTACCATGTATAGTCTTGGTCTCCATCATTATTTTTGCATGCCAGTAGCACAACAATATTCTCTTCTTTCTCTTCTTTCACATAATTGACCTTCTCATCAGGTCTGTTGCTTGGAGCTCTACATTCCCAAGCATAATGCCCATACTTTTGACAATTGTAGCATTGAACTTTAGATTTTTCATACCTCGAGTTTGAGTGCCCTCCTCCACGACCTTTAGTTGAGCTTTCTCCTCTTTCGTAGTTGCTATGGTTGTTGAAGTTCCAACCACATCCACGTCCATGTCCACGCCCACGTCTGTGACCTCAGCCAAGACCTATTTCGTATTGGCTTCCCTCGTTGTTGAAGCTTTCTTCTTTCTTCTTTGGCTGAACATGCGTCTTGAGGAGCTGCTCATCATTCCCTTGCCTTTTCCTATGTTTTTCTTCATATGCTTGCAGTGAACCCATTAATTGCTCTATATTAATTTCTTCCAAGTTTTTGGTTTCTTCAATCGTCAAAACAATGTACTCGAATTTGGGGTCCAACGAGCGTAGTATCTTCTCCATAATTCTAACATCTTCCAAATTTTCACCGTTTCTTTTTAATTGATTAGAAACGGCTAAGACTCTTGAGAAATAATCAGAGATTGATTCAGACCCTTTCATTTGTAGAGATTCGAACTCACCTCTTAATACTTGAAGACGAACCTTTTTCACTTGTTCGGCTCCTTTGTAAGAGGTTTGAAGCTTATCCCATGCTTGCTTGGCAGAGGTTGCACTCGAGACCTTCTCAAAGCCATTGTCATCTAATGCTTGGTAGATGAGGTAGAGAGCCTTCTTGTCTCTCTTTCTTGAGTCTTTCAAACTCTCTTTCTGGGGTTGGGACAAAGTAGCTTCAACTTCTGGCTCAGTGTAGCGTTTCTCCACGACTTCCCAAACATCATGTGCTCCCGAAAGGGCCTTCATTTTGATACTCCAATTATCGAAGTTGTTGTTGTTGAGCATTAGAACTTGGAAGGATGCCATTGTGTTGCTAGCCATGGCCTTGGTACCACTTTGTTGGGACTTAAAAAGACTTTACTACTTTGGAGATGTTTATTTCACAGAAAAGATTGTGACGCAGCGGAATTTGATAGGTAAGAGAAAGAAAGAACACTCAAGTTAATTCACAAAAAACTTTATTCACTCACACAAACTTAATACAAGAGGAAACACTCAAACACTCTTAGAAGCTTTGTTGCTTCTTCTCACTTCTCACTACTTGCTCTCTTGTTTTTTTTCTTGCATCAAAACACACACACACACCTATATTTATAGGCATGCTTTGCCATCACTAGAATTTTCTAGTGTATGATCATGCACACACACTACACAAGTTTACAATCAACTAGACCTTTCTAGCATACACACCAATAATCTTTTGCTAGAAACTTCTAGCACACTTCATAAGTTTTCTATGGGATTGGATCAATTCCTTTTGGGCCAAGACAAGATTATGATTCAACAGGTTTTTGGGTCCAATACAAACGGGAAATAACTTGCTTGTTATTTACATAAGGTATACTTGGGTGTGGATTACTTCATTTCAGCACTAAGCGGCGTTATGACTGTCTTTTGGGTGATTTGGTTGGAGAGAAATGTTAGAACCATCAAAGAAAGGCTAGGAGATATGGTTGTAATCCAATGTGGTAGACTATAGAGTGAGGTTTTAAGCTTCTTTCTAAGCATCAGTATCCTCTGTTTCTAGAAATGGATAGAGATACTATTTTTGTGCTTCTGCATGAAAATTTGTGTGTGTGAAGAAAAGTAAATTTAGACAGAGGAAAAAGGTCGAAAAAGAATAGTTACTATTCTACAGAATTGTAGAAAGAGGGTGATTGATGCGATTGTTCTATGTCCTGCTACTTTTCGAGCACCGACCAATCTAAATATATTTCGCAGAAAATATGGACTCTCTTGCCATAATGCAGTGATGCAGAAGCATGCTTTACATATATTTAACACTTTCAGCATGTTCATTTTGCTTTTATTTTTCTCTTAAAAGGTGTTTCACTACCTTCTGAAATGTTGGTGTTTTCGTCCATGCAGATTCTGCAGTGCCTCTCCATCCAAGGCTTGCCATCATCTGGAGGTGGTAGTTTTGTAGCTGGTGATGGAGGAAGCAGTGGAGTTTCTAGAGCAATTGTTAAAGATAGGTTGATCTCAACTTCTATCCTGTTAAACATACACTTAAAATAGTAACTTTATTATCTATCGATTCACGGATTACTTTGTCATCAACATTTTGACCTAGCTGAAATGTAATCCATTTCAGGTTCAAGGCGTTCAATATGCAGTTTGAGGAATTTCATCAAAAACAATCTCAGTGGACAGTTCCTAATACAGAGTTGCGAGAGTCACCAAGACTTGCAGTTGCTGAAGTCTTATTGCCTGCCTACAGATCATTCATAAAACGTTATGGGTGTGTTTTCATCGTCTTCTATTGTTTTGCATGCGCTCTCACTACATGTCCGGTGTAACTATACATCCCTTTAAGAATAATAAACATTAATGCCTGTTTGATAACCATTTCATTTTAGTTTTCATTTATTTCCTTCATAGAGATATAGGGAATGTATTTGTAGGAATAAGGAATGAAGGATGGATGAATGGTGCAGGGAGAGTGATGGAAAATTTAGAAAGCAAAAACTAGAACAGAAACCTATCAAAAGTTCTTAGTTTTTAGTGTTTATTTCTCATTTCCTCCACTTCCCACCGGCCCACCACCCATCCTCCACCCTTGGTCATCCCCTCATTTCTCTCTTATATTTCTTCTCTATTGCTAACAAAAAGTGAAAACTAAGACCTGAAAATGAAATAGTTATCAAATGGGCTTAAAATCTCCGTAATTAGTGTTATAAAGAGTAATTTTACGAGGAAAATAAAATTTCTGAAATAGAAAAGAATCTAGATTGGCTAACAGAGTTAAATTCTTGGACCAAATTGGCTAAATTGAAAACACAAGGACTAAATTGGATAAATGGGTACATCACATGGACCATTTTGACATTTAAGCCTTGTAGTTTATTAGACCAAACTTATTAATAATAATAATAATAAAACTTAATACTTTGGGGTCTGGACATTTAGGACTCTTTGGATCTCGAGGATTTGATTGGAATGGATAACCCACTATATTCAAGGTATGTTGAAAGTAAAGGTGAATGATTTTTCAATTGGAGGCAATTAGAAGGAGATTAGACATGAAGGAAACTTATCCTTTCCAATCCTACCATTTTTGGGGGGGATTGGAAGGAAGAAGTTTCCTTCTTGTTTAATCCACCTATTTCCCGGGGATGAAAAATCATTTGCCTCTCTCTATTTTTTTTAATATAGCAGGTTATTCATTCCAATGCAATTCTAGAGACCAAACAAAGCCACAACTACCATAGACACTTCAGTGGGCCCATGGACTGAGTCTAGGGACTCTAAGGAGGATATCTCGTATCTACAACATTATCTAACCATGTTGTAGATACTTCATCATTTATTTATCCAAGGAACTTAATAGGACAACACTTCACTTCGGGTATTCCGGCTGAATATCATGCAACTACTCCACGGTGCGTGTCATGTTTTTTTTCTTCACGTTTTCAAATATGTCGGTACTAGTTGTATCTATCGGTGCCAAATTTGTATGTTCTGTTTGTCTCACAGGCCTCTGGTTGAGAGTGGAAAGAACCCCCAAAAGTACATCCGGTACACCGCGGAGGATCTTGAGCGAATGTTGGGTGAATTCTTCGAGGGGAAGAACGTGAACGAACCCAGGAGGTAGATTTGACAAGTCTCTGGCTCTTTCCGGCTCTCTGTTGATTTAGCCAACGATGTGTACCATCAGTTTTGGTATCCTGCGGAATGTTTGTTGCCCTTCCCTGTATATCGCACACTGAATAAGAGGGTTCTGTCTTTCCACATATGCTTGTATAGTCCCTGCTGCTTCGACTGCCCGACAGCGTTCCAAGTTCATATTTTGTAATTTTATATAAATGGGCAGTCGTTTCTTAGCCTTTCAGACCAAATTAGGGTTCTTTTTGTTCTTGAATATTTTCAAAGGTCATCATCAAATGCATTTTTTTTTACCAGATCTTTAAATTCTTTGAGGAATGACTATGATCTTTTAAAATCCATTATCATTACATGTTTCTGTACTGAAGAGCTCGTGGTTCTTTACTCTCTAGTGGATCCTGAATCAGCCACGTCATTGTTTTAATTTTCAAGACAATTTTATGGTTGAATTTTGTAGAGACATCATAACAGATGAAAGGAATATATTAGTATTGAACACTCCATTGATATGTTTCTACGACGTGACTTTAACAACATGCTTCATATGTTAGAATTACTTTAGCTTTGACAAGGTGGTGATGTTGACAAATTATTACACACTAACAAACTCAAGTACATGGCATCAACTTCAATGAATAAATCATTGCACACAATATTTTATTTCATCTTAAAAAAAATTATTTGTGAGAATTTATATTTTTGAATTTACTGACAACTAGGTTTTAACATAGGATTTAGAAGAAAAAAAAGTATAATTTATTACAACGTGGAGTTTATTAACGTATAACTGGTGAGCAACTTATATGAAATGTGTTCACTGTCACGTGACGTCCCGATCTAATAATACAATGTCATGTGTTTAAAACCTTACACATATAATTGTTTTATTAAAATGAGACGCCATGATATCAACAGGATGGAACAACTTACAGAGATAGGATCAGTGAATTACAAGATGAGAGATTTTTTTTTCCCCGCCTGATAAACAACAAAGGTTTATAGGGTTTGTAGATGGCGTAATGAAATTATGCAGCTCATCCCACGTTAGAAAATTTTACCTTCATTGCTGCTCTGCCAGTTTTCAACAGGTGGATTTCACTTGTATTCAGAGCTTGCTTTGAATAAAATGACAGATATTTCTACACTGCTTTGACCGTAGTATGAAACATGGGGACTTTGGTGTATGAAGCCGTAGATTTTCTAGACCTCTCACTTCAAATTTTCCCTTGGAATAAATAGGTTGTGATACTTGTTCAGCGTATGGTGTATGGAATTGTTGTTTTTTCGGGATACAAATCCAAAAAACATAATTCATCCATCGTATTTTTTAACATATCAAACAACAGTAGACGAAAGTTCATTTTAATACTTTCTAATCTATCCTCCAGCCGACCAAACGAGCCATGTGAGTCAAATATGGTCTTTTGAAAACTATGTGAATTCCAAGATACATATGCAAATTAGTTTTTGGTTGTACAAAAAGGTTAGGTTCTTTCGGAGAGCGATGGTTTGGTCCATTCACCTAGTGAACATCGGTGCAAGTTATCACGGCAAAGTCAAGAGCCCATCCGCGAGTTATTTGGATGGGTATGGTTCGATTTCTTCCGGTTTACCATAAAAACCAAAACCGAACCAAAGAATTTCCATGGTTGGATTTGGTTAATTGTTCGGTTCGATTTGGTCAATTTATGAACAACATACAGATGCCGCAACACACCTATTTAAGAGAAAGAAATCTTTACTCTATGTAATGACCTTTGTTCGAACATAAATATCAACTGATTAAACAAGAATTGTAAATTATTTTATTAAATTAAACCAAAAATAGTAAAAAAAAATGCAAACTAAACATTCATTAGTTTAAACACTAGTCAAAGAGGATCATCAAATAAAAGGAAACAAAAACAAAAATCTGTCGAAGTTTATAATACTTCAACATGCCAATGCATCAAGATTGAAAATCGGTCCTACAATTTTATTGCATCTAAAATTAAACTCAACGCTTCTGATGTTATTTTTTCCTTGCTAAAGATTCGGATGTTCAGTCCCTAGTAGCTGTTTGTTTATTAGAGCTGCTCTTCTTTTCCGCGGCCGATGAGGAACTCCCTTCCTTGTTATTTTCTGGTTTACTACTCTTTGCTTTTTCACTGCTTCTTTTCTTAGGTCCGTTGTCAAAGGTATACAGGGACACAATGTCAGGAATCTCCCCTGGAATATTGTAATTCGTTTCTGACGCCATTGTTATTACAAAATTTTCACTCCTTTGAGGTACAATTGTAATCAACAACCTAACTGCAAAATCCTTGAAGACAAAAAGACAATGATGTGTTACCGACTAATGAACCTCCGAGAGTCACAGTAGCTCGTATAACTTTGAACCAAAGAATTCTACTTAGAGCTCAAAGTATTGCGTGCCTTGGATTGTTCATGGACGAGGTATTTATACTAGTAATTAAGAACTCCTAAGTCCTTGTTTAAGAGGAAGCATGTAAACTTACTCGTTTGCATTCAAATATCAATGAGGAGGAGGAAACAAGATCTGGTTACTTTAGGAGAGATTCGTAGTAGATTATTTCCTTTCCTTCTTTCTTGTGTTTCCATTAATATCTTTCCCTTTAGCAGACAAATTCTCTGGCATAGATAGTAAAATAAAAATAAAAAGAAATTCAAATTTATAATTAGCTTTTCAAAAGCTGAAATATCGCAAGGTTATTAATTATAAGTTAAGGTTTGCATATTTGCTTACTATGAATAAGAGTTGAAATCATTGTGATTCTTTATTTATTTTCGTTTACTAAAACATCGGCATTGGAAAACTTTTCCTGTTTAGCACATTGGGAAACGGAAAAAAGTGTGGGTTCCTAGAAAATCAGGAATTAAATAAGTTGTGAGACTAGTTGGTCACATTCTAATTCATCTTTCCGTTATTTGATTCATGACTTCTCTTATTCCAAGTAAGTAAACAGAAGTATAACACAGTATGAAGAAAATAACACATCAGTAATTATGTACGAAGTTTAGCGACCATCTGTTTCATTGCATATTTATTTAAAGAATCGAAATCCAAATGAGCAGTGCGCAATTTGAAAGATAAAGCTTTTACATATTCTAACATAGACATGTTGATCAAACTGTAGTTTTTCTTTCTTAGAATTTTCAGAACATCGAAATTATCAGTTGGGTTTGTTCGTTCATGTTATTTCGATTTTCAGAGTTAAATGCTTTTCTAATTAAGTTAAAGTTTTCGTATTAAAAAAATAAAAAAATAAAAGGTCCAAATAATAAGCATGACTTTGGCTACATCCTGTATCGCTAGAACTATATGACCATTGGATTATATTAGAAAGTTAGGATCGGAGACATCTATCTTTTGACACACATTTTGACCTCGCATGACATGACGGGGATTATATATATAGTTAAGACATTGTGATCTCTACTTGTTCTGCAATGTCATCCTCCTGACCTTAAAAAGAAGATGAAAGCGGAGAAGATCTAGAAAATGAAGAAATGGCAGAAGGAAAAGAAGTGGAATAATAATAAGTATGATGAAAAGGAGCAGCTGCAGCATCCGAAAGAGCAACAAGGAGATCCACAAATGCAGCCACTATAAAGCCATGATTCTTCTTCTGGTTGACCTTCAAATACCATCCCAACAGCTCCACCAAACACTCCCAATCTTTAAGCGCATGATATTCCACCATCTCCTCCATTGATCTCCTAAGGTCTTTCAACCGATCCTCCGATTCCATGCACCACGTACTTTTCTTTCAACGACGGATTCATCATCTCTCCTCCTCCGCCGGCTGTTTGCACCTTGTCTACCATATCTACCATGCAGCTCGTGTCTTCCGGCTCGAAAAAAAGCCTCTCGGGTCTTGCCCCTCGGACCACCACCATGTCCAAGGACTCCTCCTAGTCCTCATCAGACTCGGTTGTTGATTGATTATCTGAGGAGGTGGAGGAAGAGTTTGCTAACCAAGACTGATCAGCTCCTCCTTACGTACTTGGATCGAAGAAGACGGAGTGGTTGAAAGAGGGCCAGTCCTGCCATGGCACTGCCGATGTGGCTGCTAACGTTGTCGTTTCCTCGTTTTTGAAGAGACAAGGCAACTTCATTGGAATCCAATCCAAGACGTCCGTCCGAGCTTACAAAATTGGTTGGTTTTGATTGGGATTCTGGGATTTTTGTTGTGAAGGTATGTTTGCTTTTTTTGATGGCATTGATAAAAATGTGATAGATCATATATAGAGGTTACAATAAGAGGAGATGACTGGTATTTTAAAAGGGAGAGTAAAAGGAACATGGAGAGAACATGAGTGTATTTAATTGTTGGTTGGAAGCTCCAAGCTAGTGAGTACCAGGGCCAGTCCTGAGAATTTAGGGACTCTGTCCAAGATTTAGATGGATGCCCTTCATCTTTTTAATACTGGATTTTCTTTGTTATTTTTTTTTTCAATTATACTACAAATTAGAACACCAAATTATAAGTATTATTTGAGTGGACAAGAGTGTCTCATGTCTTGAAAAGTCTCCAGTTCGAAATATGTTGCATGGTTTTTTTTGTAAAACTTATCAACTTTTTAAGTTAATAAATTTGCACAAAACTTAAAAATAGCAAAATAGTTCCACAAGGACTCGAACCCAAACCAGGTACAAGAAGATTGATGGCCTACACCATTAGCGCTGGTATGGTAATTATTATTAATATCTTGCACATTTATATATATAATATGTATTGTTTATATGTAAAGAAAATTTGGGGGCCCTTTCGAATTGGAGCCTTGTGCAGTTGCACCTTTTGCACACCCTCAGGGCCAGCTCTGGTGAGTACTGTGGCCACGGACAGGATGAAATTCACTACAGCCTTTCCTGGCTCGGAAGGTGACACACCCCTTCCCGAGACAAGGAGTGCTAGCCGTCACCGAGAGGTGAAGTAACCAAAGTGCAAGTGATGTGAAAATGTGAATAATTTAAAACCATAATAGAATTAAATTTAGACTACTAAACAGAGTATTCGTAAGTGATAAAACCCATAAATTACAATGTCAGAACACAGCTAAAGAGTAGTGCAGTCGAACTAGCAAATGTATTTTATACACAACAAAGAACGGTTCCTACATTAAGATGAGACGAATGCCAGAACCAACGAGAGCTCCTTGAGTGCCACAGGAATTCAGTTATCTAGCACCTGGAGGTGCGAAAAACAGAAGGGTGAGTGGGTACAAAAATAAAGGTTTATAAAAACATTTTCTCTTTTCGAATGTACTAACCCGTCGCCGTAAAACATGTATAGTTTCCAAAATATCATACTACGTATAAGTATAAAAAACCAATGCATGCCAAATGTAAGCCCAGATGTATAACACAGTATAAAGTCTGAGCAATAATATAAATATGATCATACTGTAATCCATACTAATATGTCAATCAGAGTCACCTAATGTGACCTGTATGGCTGCACCTATCGTTCATCAATCATATGCTAACACAATGGTCGGGGTCATCTAATGTGACCTATACAACAGGGCTAGGTGTATAAAAATCGCTCTAGTGCTACGATCACGTGAAGGCTTGCACAATGGTCGGGGTCATCTAATGCGACCTGTACGACAAGGCTAACACCTACTTAGATCCAAGGCGAAAGTGCGGTGTTGAGAGGTGAACATACACGTGAAGGACTAGCCTAACCTCGGGCTGAGCACTCACCTGGGGTGTAGCAATGATGAGCAACGCATATATAAGAATGCCCTACAATTCAACCATTTCCATTCATCACATAATTTTACCTAGACTTACATGCACGTCTCGCGTTCATCTTAGCACTTAGAATCATTCACAACAATTATATGCAGGTAATATGCATATGAATATGCCATGATGCAATATAAAACTCAATCATTTCATAATATTCGAAAATATATAAAGCATGGCATAAAAAACCATAAACCATTTAAAACATTTATGGAAACTATAAGGTATATACATAATACACGAAAACAAAATGCCCACTCACTGGTAAGTTGAAGGGTTGTAGCCTCCAAGCCTTGCTTGACCACGAACATCATCGGGATAAGTCTCCCCTATATGTGAAATTACTATTTTAAATTAATTTTAATAACACATATACAAAAACTTAAATAAAACCCTTCATAGATTGCTCAAACCAGGGTTTAAATATATGAATGTGATCTACTCGACGACACGAACCTACACAAATTTTCAGAAAAAAAATTTTAGACCCCGGACATGCCGCCACGCGCTGGCCAATGCACGACCACACGTGTTGGCCACACGTAGACACGTGCGGTTTGTGTAATTGACAGAATTAAGGAATATTCGTTAGAGTTGACGGAATATTCCATTAACGTTAATAGCGTCAGTTACCTTTAACGGCGTCAAGTCTAACGTAATATTTTGTCTTCTTCTCTGGTGAGACTCTGATGTCGTCACCGCTGCCGTCTGAACTCGCCGATTTCTAGGAAAATCTTCCAAATTGCATAACTTGTTCATTTCTCAACCATTTTTCAAAAACATTATATGGATTTGAAGCTTACGAAGAGTAGAATAAGATTGTACCTTCCAAAAGTCTAAAAGTGGATGAAAAATGGCCTGAAAATGCCTCGAATCTCTCGGCCAAAAAGTCAACTCCACAAACTTGGGTTATTTCAAGTCAATGTCCCTCCAAAACTAGTCTAGGGACCGTAGAGAGGTACAAGAGAACTTCCTCGACCTCCCAAACTTTGAAACTCGGTTGAAAACACGACGAACTCGAACTCACTGAGTTCAGACCTTTCGAGTTACACTTTCAAAACTCGTTTTCACGAAGCTCAATGGGTATGGTTATGTTCGTGAGGTCGAGAGGAGTTCGAATATGGGATTAGTTGGTCGATATCTGAATGGATGAAGGTGGTTTGGTTGTTGCAGAGAAGATGAGAGTAAGAGGGTTATGGAGAGCTAGAGAGAGAAAGATAAAGAAGTGTGACTGATGGTGATGGTCTCTGATTGGGCAGAGAGAAAGAGAGGGAGTGATTGGATTGGTGCCAAAAAAGGGGAAAGAAAATGTATTTGTAGGTGAAAAATAAAGGCACATGAAGGAAAGGAATGGATAGAATTCGTAAGAAGAAAATCCAATGTAATCTATCTGAAACAGTAATTCTACACTGTAGAATTTAGCTGTGCTCATAACGACGAGTATAATAAAATTATCATGGCGAGAAAATAATCTCAAGTCACATAAGTACATCCATGTCAGAAATACATATCTTGAAAAGGATAAAATAGACAAATTACACCGTCGGGGAGAATTTTCCAAGAAAATTATGGATGGGTCGTCACAGAAGGTGTGAATAATCGTAGCTAGCCACTTGTTGTCCCCCTTTTTATGAAATAAATAAATAAATAAAATTGTTGGTTTGTACAATATTGAATGGTGTTCAATGCCTTCCCCATCAAAACAACTCAACCAAAAAAAATTGATTCTTACCCACTTTTTAAGCTTCTTACACACCCCTTTATAACCATGGTCTTTTATTTCGTTTGATTTCAATCAGATACCTCTCAATGAATATTTTAGGGTGAATACACTTAAGATTTTTAACTGTTAGATCTTGATTTGAATGTTTTTTTACTAAAGATTTAATGGTTAAAAAGTCAGACTTTTTACAGCCAACACTTCTGTCAGCATCTTTTGATTTGATATGTCACCAACTCATATTTATAGAAAAATTGTGCTCCCTCTTCTCAACCAACTCAAATTTAAGTTCCTTTTTCTGTACTTTAGATTAAGCTAATTAGAAATTTTCTCGAATAAAAAACTTTATTTAAAACTTTTCATTCGATAGCATAGCCAGTATAAACTACTAATCGATGTTACTAGATCTTCGTTCCCTGGGCACCTTCTTACTATTATTCATGAAGTGTGTAACTTCCAATTTATCTCGTTTTGCCATACCCTTCAGGAAACTTTGCAACAGATGCTTCGGCTTCCAGCGGGGCCTTTAGCCCGATGGACTGTGGACAGCAGCTCCAGCCCTTGCGGGCTTCAGCACTGGAGGGGACCCAAGGCAGAGGTCCGGCACGAATCGGTGGCCCGAGAGCAATGGCGGAGCCATCTTAAGACCACAGTAGGCTTAGGCCAACCTGATTATTTTTTCTTGCAATCTCTACTATTGATCAATTTTATAATATCACTAATTTGTTTTCAATCCAACAAATACAAAGCCTATAATTTTCACTTAACAATCCTATAAGAATATTGGTTGATCATATTCTCTGTTTCTTTTCTATATGCAATTTCTTTCCTTTGCTTGCAGACTGTTATTTTTATTAGTTTCTTATTTCCCTTTATATCATCTATGAAATCAAAAAGAGAAAAAGTTTTTCTGTGATAAAACCTTTCAAAATTCTCTTATGCCTTAATGTTTTTATGTATGATTACTCATATTTGAATTTAATAAGAATGTGCAATAAATAGATATGCTTTTAATGTTTTATTCTCCACCCTTAATATAAAATTCACGAGTAGTTGATCATGTATCCTTGGTTACAAGGTGACCAAAAGAACGAGGCTATGTTTCTATATGTATTATGCCAATTTCAGTTAAAAGTGTGCCCCTCCTAACATGAATTTCTGGCTCTGCCACTGCCCGAGAGCCCGAGGTTGAGATGATGCAATGACGTCAGCCACGTTATAAAATTAATTAAAAAAATATAATAAATATTAATAAAAATGTAAAAAAAAATTAATTTAAAATGTAAAAATTTAATAAAAATGTAAAAAAATAATAAAAAATTCAAAAAAAAGATTTAATTTTTCTATAAATATGTTATCATTATCTTCTAACTTACACCACAATTTTATATTTTTTCAAATACTTTGAGTTGTAATTTCTTATTTAATGACACGTGGTACAACAAGACCAATTAAAAATTCTATCCAAAATTACAAATAAAATTATTTTTTATTATTTTATAAAATAAAATTATTTTTTATTATTTTATAAAATAAAAAATACTAATATTTTATTATTTATTGCCAGGGCTGTTCAGTGTAGAGTGGAGATGCAAAAAGCAGTTACTGCTCATTAAGGACAGTTACTGTTTAATAGGTGGATTCAATAGTGAATAGCCCTAGGGAGCCTTTGCAACACTACAGTTGCTCTTATGGGTCGCTCGTCTCATGTTCCTGCTGTTTGGGATCTCTCTTTGCCTAGTGAGGCAAGAGCGGCATGAATTTGGGATTTTGTTACTTAGCATCTCCATGTGAGGAAAAAAAAAAGTACACATGATAATACATTATTAGAACAAAATGCCACGTGACAGTGAACATTAGGGGTGGGCATTTGAAACCGAAAACCGCAACCGAAACACGAACCAAATCGAACCGCACCGAACGGTTTGGTTTTGCGGTTTCAAAACGGTTTGGTTTCGGTTTTGGCTCTCCGAAACCGAAACCGCATACCTTTTTTAAATCTTAAATTCTATTGGTTATTTTCATTGAGTCCATATGTTTAGTATGGACTCAACCACATCATAACATAACCCTTTATTTTCTTTCTTCTAGTCCGTGGGTAGACTCTGCTTTCTTTCTCAACTTTATCTTTTTTCATCTCTCTCGGTCTCCACTTTGCGACCAGAACAGAAGCTCTCTCTCTCGGTCTCCGCCTCCTTTCCTCTTCATTCCAGGCTTTCCAGCTCCTAGCTTCTGAATTTCAAAGTGCTAATATGGTAAGAACTATGATATATAACTTGTTTTAGTTAAATTTACTTATAGATTTGAGATTAATTTTAGGGTTAGGTTTAGGGTTAGGTTTTGAATCAAAAGGGGATTTGGTTTTTCGTTGGTTAGTATTTGATTTTTCTTCGTTCATGAACATTAGAATGTCAATTGAAAGCATACATTTGCATTTGGTGACATGGGAATAATGGGTAGATAGGTTCCCGTTTCTACCGAATTTGCCCAGTATAATTTATTAATTTTAGTAAATTTTTACACAAAAAATTTAATGTGCAATTGTGCTGCGTGCATACATTAATTTAGTTTTGAGAGAAGGGGGAGAGAGGTTTTGTGGCAGGGTTGGGAACGATGGGGGTGGTGACTACCGGAGGTGAGAGAGATGGGGGAGAGAGGCTTAGTAAGGCAAAAAGTGCTCTTCAAACTGTACTTGTATTTTGGATTTGTGAACATGAATTTATTAACTTGGTTGCCTCAAGTTGAATTATTTTGTTGTGGTCAATGAGGATGTGAATTTTGTTGTCATCAACTAGGTAACTATGATAGTTTTTTTTATTGGTACATGCAATGTAATGCAAGGGAAAGCAGGTTGCAATTGAGGCAAAATTTGGTGTATGAGTAAAAGGTTGTGGGTTTATGACAACAAAATGGAAAGGCCTTGCCTTCGGCCACAGTTCACTTTTAATTTTAGCAGCACACTGAGCACATAGGTGTTTGTACTCTACTAGTCCATAAATGTTGTCCCATTACACCATCCTCACTTTGCAGCTCGACACTTAATATTCACATAATTATACAACCCACCATCTTTTTTTCAAATAATGAAACCAAACCGAAACCGTTTGAAACCAAACCGAACCGAACCAAATGATTTGGTTTCATTTCGGTTTTAGCCTCAAAACCACACCGACCCAAACCGCAAAAACTTGCGGTTTTGGTTTTGGTTCCACTCAAAACCGCACCAAACCAAACCGCGCTCACCCTAGTGAACATGTGGATGTAAGTCTTTCTCGAACGTAACAGCTCAATAAAAATTCATTTGAGGACTTGGAGTTGCACACAACAATTAAGAAAAGAACAGCGAATTGTCTTAACTTGAAGTAACAAAACAAAACCTAATTGTCATTTCTGTTGAAAACATGAAAATATAAAATTAAAACTTTATGTTCTGTACAAAAGAATCATGATATCAATAGTAAGGACGGGGGTCATTCTCCTGAAAAAAGCATTCCAGTAACCTAAAACTTCAACCTCACTGTTTTAAATGAAGCTATAATACAGTATTGGAACCAGCATACATAACGCCTGTATGCGCATTAGCACGCCATAACCTTTGTCCATAACACGATTTACAAACGGGTTCTATCGTTTAGACCATCCTTGTCATAGTTTCATCACCACTTATTCTACTAGCAAACTCCATATCATCATCCTCGCTAATAATATCTAGTTCCTCATCACAGTCTACATCTGAACTTACATCTAAAGTGTGAAATGAGCTCCAATCAGGTGGGAAGGTCTTCTGCAGGGCTTCTGTAAGCTCCCCACCTGTTGTTTCAATCTTGCGTAAGCACCTCGACCAGTGAACTGCAGTTCCCATATCAACGGTCAGCCCAGATTCAATCATCTCTTTACAAATGGACAGAAGGCCAGTGTAGATATAAACTTCAGCAACAGTTGCCCTTGACAGCAGAGATGTCATCAAGCAATGGTATACAGCTATGTCCGGCTTCAGCTCAGCCAACTTCATCTCTTTGAAGCATCTCAAGGCCTTCTCTGGGAGAGAAGCACGTGCCCAACCCTTTATCAACGTAGTGTAGGTTTTCACATTTGGCTTCACTCCCAACGCTTCCATTTCTTTAATTATTTGTTCAGCTCTCTGAAAGACAGATTATAAATAAAATGTAGAAATGACGAACCAAATTGATAAACTAGGTTACTTAGTTTTCTAATTCTTGTGTTGTATAACGCCAGGGTTTCAACCAACTGAAATCAGTAAGAAGAATTTTTTTGCTGTTATATGAAAGACATCATTTTCCATTGCTTTCTAATGCATAACAAGTCGCAAAATCCATTTGTAGAATATAGTTAAAAGTATAAAAATATATGAAATAAATATTTTATTTGTAGAAGCTCAAAATGGTGATGAAAAAGTAATATCTCTTGAAATAAAATTATCTCCAACGACCTGGCAAAATCGTAGAATACCTGCATATCTCCAGCCTTGCAACTAGCATTTATGAAAGATGTGTAGTGTGAATATCCGGTCGAATCCCTTCCTTTTTCATTTGCTGCATCAAGTCAGCAGCCTCCCAAACATCTCCTCTTCGAGCCCATCTGCATAATAACGGAAGGCAGGTTCAGAGGCAGAGAATAATCAATTAAAAGAGAAGATTATATCGAAAAAGTAGAATATAATAACATAACATAAACATCCAACAAAACAAAGAAAAAAACTGTAGAATAATGACTCAGGAAAGTACTAGTCTGAAGTATATCAGCGCGCACAAAAAATTTAACAAACCATACCCATCAATTAATATGTTGTAAATAAAGGTGTTCCTTGGAATGTTTTTAGCACTCATTTCTTTGGTGACAGCTAATGCACTTTGCATTCTGCCTGCCTTGCAACATGCCTTCAGCAAAGCCTCATATGTGAACACATCAAGCTCCAGGCCCCTCACTCCTTAATTTGGTAAAATACTCGAAGGCTTTCCCAGTATCACCTAAAGATGCATAACCGTGCATGATAGTTGTGTATGTGTGCTCGTCCGGAATTATGCTTGCTAGTGTCATCTCATCCAATATTTCAACAGCCTTCTGCATCTGCAAGTTACTTTTGTTTATATTTGAACCATGATTGCAGTGAATGGGAAATCAAATCATTCAAAATCCTACATTGTTAAAATTCAAACATCCCCGAATAGTAAAAAATTATATGTATATATATGTATATAAGGATAATTACCTGCCGCTTCTCCACAAGACCAAGAACCAGAGCATTAAAAGTATGCACAGTGGGAATGCACCCACTCATCCTCATCATATCGAAAATCTCTAGGGCTCTTCTCATTTCTCCAGCCCTTGCAAAACCATGTATTATTGGCATAAATGTCCGTGATGTAGGTCTATGTCTGTCCCGCTGCATCTCTCTAACAGTGCGGATGGTACGGTCCATGTTGCCCATTCCACAGAACGCTGTTATGATGTTATTGTAAAGAACAACATCGGGCTTCAACCCATCCTTCACCAAATCTTCTACAACTGAAAATGCATTGGTCCAATCTTTTAACTTCAAAAATCCACGTCTTCATGTTATGTTTTATGCCGGCTGATTCCATCCGTTTGCTGACTTCCAAGGCTTTAGAAACTTTTCCAATCTGAAATTTTAGATACCGATCTTCAAATTAGGCATAATGATAATAAGAAATAAGTACGAACTTGCAACCCCACCACCCCCCCCCCCCCCCCCCCCCCAAAAAAAATTCAAAGAGGGAACCAAGTACAACTACAAAAGCTATGCAGTAAGCAAGAAGATGAAGGGGAACAGCAGTAGTCAAGCAGCACTGCACCAGACAGGTTTTACACAACCAACCTCAACTCAAATCCTCACCAACAAATAAAAACGTAACTTGAAGCCATAAAATTTGACTCAGTTTGATCATTATGAATTTTCTTCCTTAGCTTTTCTTTTGGGCATCAATGTTGTAACCACCCTTTACAAGTATATATAGAGATCGTCAGGTTATTGTGAAGCAAGAACTTCATTTTTCATTCATTTTGATTGGTGGGACATTGGCAGATAGGAAGTGTGCTAAAGAGTATTCTAACTACTCAGTGGATATATACTTTTTTTTATGTAAAAGACTGAAAATCTAACATGACAGAGGAAGAAGAAAACAAAGAAGACTAGACATGTTGGAATTATGAACAGAATCTCAAATAAAGACCTGCTTTTTATTTCTTAGGTTGGCCTAGGAATTGAGTTATCATGTAAGCTTATTCACAGAATGAAATTTTAAGTTTTAAAACTCCAAGTTGACCTTCTGAGGAAGCATTAATTGCTCATAATCAACAATGTGTGTGTACTGATAACTGAAGGTGTAAAGCCTCATTCCTACATGCCAAACAGCAAGTATTAGTATACACAGAAGAAATATGGAAAATCTTTATGGACAATGAACAGTCTCATTTTTGGATGAGGACATTGCACATATCCCCTATAAAAAGTAGTAAAAAGTAGGGTATTTAGTGGCTTGAAAGACCATCCATTGAAGTGTTATAGGCAAGAGTTAAAAGCTTGACACACAATCTAAGAACCCTTACAGGCAAAAGAGAAGGATAGGCTGCATCCTTGATACTAACATGCATAATAAAAAATAAAAAAACCAATTCCTAAATTTTCATTTCTCCACTAGTATATAAATTATTCCTATATTAGACCAAAAAAGCACCTTCAAACAAACTCCTACATTTAAACTATATATCATTTCTATATTCATATTATTAGAACTAAAAAAATAATATATATATATATATATATATATATATATATTTGATAGGAACATATTTATGTGATTTTATTAGTTTGTTTCCTTGCATTTACTTAATTATTTTCATCTTATTAGAATGTTTTAAGCTATTTTCGTGTGTTTGTAGGTTCTAATAACAAAGTTAGCAAAGAAGTGCATTTTTGTGCAATTTGGAGCTGTTTTGGGGTGGAATGGATTGCATGCATAAGGATGGATGTTTTGGTGCATGAAAGGGCTTCAAACATATGCTAAAATATGGACACACTTCACCTACAACATCCACCCACTTCACCTACAATTTTGTGGTGGTGATTCATTTTCAAAGTCTATAAATAGGCTTGTCCATCACAAGACAAAGGGGGAATTTACATCTACAACACATTCCATAAACAACACAATTTCTGCCGCAAGTTTCATTCTTCCTCCATCCATTTCCATCCACCTCTTTTCCTATCCATCCCCTACCACCCTTCCATACTCTCTCAACCTATCAAATCTCTGCCACATCCCCTAGACCATCCAAACACCACACCCACCTTGGTGCCGCATGTTTGCAAGAAAGGAGGAGGACTTGGAGCTGTGCTAACCATTCAAGACGTTGGATTGTTGGAGAGTTCTAGGTGTCTTCTACTTTTGTTTATCATGTTTAAATTCAATTATAGTTGTTTAATTGCAAATATGTGGAACTAAATTCGTTTTGGCTAGAGGTTGATTCAAAGCCATGAACATATTTGTAATATGAATTGATTACCTTCAGTTGTGATTTCATGAGTTGTGAATTCAATTTGCTTAACTGCTTGATTTATAACTTATTCGTGTATGTCGATTAAGGATGCATACTTAGTTTGCATGCATGAATTTGATGCTAGAATATAAGGGAGTTTTACCTAATCGTTATGAACTTATATTCACAAGTAGTGGAGGTTGCTAGTCACAATCGCGTTATGTGAATTCTTGGCAAGAGTATCATGCTGTTCATAGTTACGAATGCCTCGTCAATGCTTATAGTTTTCACAAAGCTTAATGATCTTTGATTGTATCTCTATTGTGCTGTTCACGTAGGGGACTTTTGAAGAATATTTTGAATTGTTGTATGCGTTTTTCCGTCCAATTCAATAACTTAAGGAAAACTTGAAGGTTAAAAAAGTGTTATTCACGGTTAATCTGGGGTGTTGAGATTAAAGAACAACTGAAAAATTGGTTTGTATGCAAGTGTGTCATGTCCTTTACATTGAGTGTCTTTTAGTGTCAATCTGTCCATTTTGGTGTCTTTTCATTGTTTGAGTCTTTGTAATCCTATATTCGTCCAAATCAGTCCCTATTGTCTAGTTTGACTCCATTTGGTTGTTTTGAGTTGTTTTGAGTCATTCTAGTGTGTTTTGAGTTATTAGTGTCTTTTGCCTAGTTTTGTGTTTTTTGAGTCTTATTTAGTGTTTTTAAATTAGTTTAGAGTAGATTAGCAATCCCTCCTAATCCTCGGCCTAGAACGATCCTTATTTACATCTATACTACAATTGTCAACAAGAGGGTTTAATTTGTGTGTTGTTTTACAACGCATCAATATTATATTTGTTCTAAGTTTCCTGTAAAGCTCCTTCTATTAAATTGCTGATTCATTACTAAGTCGGTCAATGACAGAATATATGGAGTGCAAGTTCAGTGCAAATGGAGGCCTAAATGAGTTAGGGTGAGGATCGAAGACTAGGAAGTACCAAAGAGCGACCGTTTTCGCTACCTAAGATCTATCTAGCAAAAGAACGGAGATTTAGATGGAGACCTCAACCATAGAATACAAGCTGGATAGATGAAGTGGAAGAGTTCATCCGACGTGTTGTGTGACCGTTGCATGCCACTGAAGCTCAAGGGAAAATTTTATAGGCCGGCGATGCTGTATAGCACGAAATGTTGGGCAATGAAGCATCAACACGTACATAAAATGGGTATAACGGAGATGAGGATGCTTCGTTGGATGTGTGGGCACACAAGAAAGATAAGATTAGGAATGAGGATATCCTAGGTAAAGTAGAAGTAGTGGAAATTGAAGGAAAGATGAGAGAAAATCGGTTACGGTGGTTTAGACATGTGCAACAAAGACCTACTGACGCTCCGGTTAGAAGATGCGACTACGGGACAGAGGCCCAGGGCCCAGAGGTAGAGGAAGACCTAGGAAGACTTTAGAAGAGACTCTAAGTACTTGGATCTAACAGAAGACATGACACAGAACCGAGAGCAATGGCGTTCTAGGATTCATATAGCAGACCCCACTTAGTGGGAAAAGGTTTTTTTGTTGTTGTTATTACTAAGCTAGCAACTGTATCTTGATTTCATGCTCTTTTATCGTAAGCTGAACGCATAGACATCTTTCATTCCTGAGTAACTAGCATTAGTCTTTGTGTATGAAGAGATCTTCAATTTCAATAAAAAGAACATGACTAGCCTGCCTCTGTTAACCATAAAATATTGTTGAAATTTCTAGAACATGGAAAGAAAAAAAAAATATTCTTGTCAAATTTACCAGTGTCATCTGATAAAATAAAGTAAAATGGGACTTCTTAAAATGAACAATTGATAATGGAACACCAGCACAGATCATACATATGCATCAGTTAGGCTAGAGAAACACTTTGACCTAAGCCGGTACCTTGAGTCGTTCAAACACAATCGAACATATATCTTCATTCCCAATAATTGTATAGTCATCCATCATGGTGTGATAAATGTCAATAGGAGCATCTATGCCTGCTTCTTCCATGTCCCTCACTAATGCCTCAGCGCAATCCATATTGCAGGTTTGGCTGTAATTTAAGCAAGGGAGAAATACGATAAAATTTAAAGAAAAAGAACGCAATCTTACTTACATAGTAACATCATATTATGAAGACTTCAAACAAAAATTGGAGCAACAATGCTACATAACACATGATAAACTACGTGAAAAATAACTAATACAAGAGAAAAGGCTTGGCCTTAAGTATTTGGACATTGCGTGGCATTAAAACAAAATGATATAATTGTGTTTTGTTCTTCTAATTTAGTCTAGTAAGCCTAATCTTATTCTGTGATTATAAAATAATTGTGTTTTGTGGGTGTGTTGCAGATTTTTTGATGCTCGATATGCAAATTCTTCCTTGGAGTAGCGATGTAATTGGGCTATACATCTTAGTGATGTTGAATACGGCATTGCCCCATGACATATAGCTATGCTTCACATTTTGTATAACCCTTGTAGAGTTTTATTAATTAGTTGATTTGGAAGACTGTAGTTTGATAAAGATGTGTCATTTGTTGGGTCAAAGATGTGTAATTTGTATTGGAATGCAAAATGTAAAAAACCAAAAAAATAAACTAAAATGTTAATGGGTGAAATGAGTGACTTATTAGGCTTAACAGGTTCAGGTTTGGGTTTGGGCGACTCATTAAATTAACGAGTCGAGTTGAACCCGACCCAAACCCAATAAACTCGACCAGTTTACAGGTCTAAATAGGAGTGTGTGGATAGCACACCCCCTAAAAAAATAAGCACATTAATCAACATTTAAATAATAATTCAATCATCAATTTAGTATTCCTAGCATTGCCTTTTTAAAAGAGTAAACTTTTCGAGTGACAATCTTACGAACATTAAATTTGTAAACTAAATGATATGTCCCTAAGAATAGGGGTGAAATTTTATGCCAAATTACAGTGTCAACCGTACTATACCGATTTTGTACCAAACTTTCTGTGTCAACTGGTAATGGCATGGTAATGTACCGAACCGAAGTTTTCTGGTACGGTATTGGTATTCAATACTATTGCCACGGTATTACCATTAGGGGTGGTTCGGTATGGGATCCCATACCGAAACCCCCGATTCCCAAATAGAAATTTTCGGGAATTCCAATTTCAATACCGATCCCAAACCAAATTTTCGGGAATCCCAAAATAGTTTCGGGATTTCATGACCAATCGGGAATCCCAAAATAATTTTGGGCTTTTTCGGCTTTTCCGGCTTTTTTTGGGCTTTTGGGCTTTTCGGTTTTTGGGCGATAATGCCTTGCATGTACTATCCTGAAAGAAACATCATGGTAAATTAAAAGAGAATTAAAAAGTATGCATAATCAAACAAATTTTATCAGCCGCAGTTATCTCCATGATAGTGTCGGCACTATAGTCCTTTCTCCATTGAAGCATATCAGCCCACATATGGTTGGCTTTTTCAACATCAAACTTCCTTGTTTTCAAAAACCTGAAAGTAAGTAACATCTAAAGGTTAGTGTCTAACATGTGAAACCATATTAATCAATAATACTAGAACTTCACCAAACTAAACAAAACAAAGATGTGAGAATGCATAAACAATTTCTAAAGTATGGCAGCAACCAATTACACTTGAAGTGCTCATGCAAGCAAGTTATTTTGTAGTAAAGAGAATGAATGTATTACTAGGATGACTCATTGGTCATTGCAGTAAAGAGAATTTGCTATTTAACAAATGAAAGCAAAAAAATGAAAGAGATTTTTGCATACAGTTAATTGTTGAAGAGCAATGGGGGAGTCTAAAAGGTATTTGAAAATTAAATAATATTTTTTTTTTTTTCGGTTTGGTTTGGGATTACCGAAATCCCAAAAACTTGAGACCGATTCCCGTACCAAAATTTCGGGATCAGTTCGGTATTTGGTACCGAAATTTTCGGGAATTTTGGTTTGGGATTTTTTCGGTTTGGTTTCGGGAATTTTTTGGTTTGGTTTAGGATTTTTGAAAATTTTTTCCAGCCCTAATTACCATACTGTACCAAAAAATATAAATATATATTATTACATATATTTATTTTATATAAAATAATCATAATATATATATATATATATATATATATATATATATATATATATATATATAATGAGCGTCAATTACCTAAAATATGCTGGGATTTGTGTTGGTGTGCTGTTGCCTGTGCTTTCTACTCTATGGGTTGTTGCCTGCAGTTTTTTACTGTTTATGCTTGCTACCTGCTTGCTTCAAGTATGATTGAATCATCTAAAAGATATGAATTAGCTACAGAGTTATATAATTGTGCTTGTAAAATATGAGATAAGGGCATAAAAATTGAAACAAGTGGGCCTTGAATTGGGTTGATGAAACAAAAAAATTCAGATTTAGGCTCAAAAAAGTGGCCCGAAATAAAGTGGTAATTACTATTATCATATCATACCAACCGAATTATTTGGCATACCAAACTTTGATAATATCAAAAGTTTGGCAAGATAATGGCAATCAATTTTGCAATACCAAAAATTTGGTGTGGTAATTGGTATAGAAGTTTTGGTATGATAACCGTACTGAAACCACCCCTACCTAAGAATGAGCACATTTATCAAAGCTTAAATAATAATCCAATCATCAATTTCCATGTCATTTAATTTATAAAAAATTTGTCTACAAATTTAACCTTTCTACCATTACACCTCCACCATTTAGTGAAGGCCAGGTGGGCTCAAAAATTCAGAGGAAAAAAAAACACTATTCACTGAATCTAACACAAACCAAACCGAAATTAAAGAAACCAAACAAAACCAAAAGTTATTGGTTCAGTTTCGATTTCAGAAGTTTATAAACTAAACCGAACCAAATGAAACTTAATTTAATATTTTATTTGTTTTATTATGGATATTTATTTTCCAAGCCCAATATTAATTTCAACACAAGTCTATATAAGTCCAACTTGAGGCCCAAAAAGTCAAAATATTTTATTCTTATGGAAACTGTAGCCTATCATATCTCATCCTTCATTTTATCTCCTTGTCACCTATTTCTTTCGAAAGTTTTAACGAAACACTTATAGTACTTTTTTTTTAATGAAAAATGACATTTTTCATTAAAAAGTCATTCCTGATATTATTCACTTACAACACTTTTTTATCTTTTTTATTAAAACTCAAAGTTTTCAAGTTCTTTTTATCAATTTTCCTATTTCCTTCTATCCCATCTTATATCTCTTGTTTACCTACAACTCTATCTCTCTCTCAATGAAGTAAAGGGCGTCTCCATCCTCCCATGATCTTTATTTCAAAGTCTCTTATTTTGTTTGACTGGATGGTGGGATGTTGAGAAATTACAGGAAGTGGTGCTCATGGAAATTCTTTTTAACCTAGCTAGGGCAGCGCTTTAGTTCCCTCTCTCTGCAACTCTTCTGTCAACCCCTCTTCTTTACATTCATACTCTTCTCTCTAGTTCACACCATTCCTCGTTATAGGTTTGTGGGGTTTTGTTCCTTTTGGAAATTGGATTGGGATGGGATTGTTTGATTGTACCCCATCCATTTAGTGGTTGAAGACAAGATATGGCTAGAGACGTGGCTTCAGATTTGTCCATTTCCCTACCTTGGTCCAAAAAAAAATTTTCTTTTCTAGGCAAAGCTAATCCCCAGGTTTTTTTTTTCTTTTTTTTTTTTTCAAAAAACCGAAACCAAATGGATTCAAATTGAAAAAAAATAATAAATAAAAAAAAAAAAAAACCTGAAATCGAACATCAATCGAACCGAAGAAAAATCAAACTGAACAGTAACTTCGGTTTGGCCTTTTTTTTGCTCTCCTCCTCCTCTTGCTAGCCACAAGCTCGATCTCTTATTCTTTTGCCACAAGACATTTTTCGATCTACTTGGTAGAAAAAAACGCAACCAAGTTGTATGTGTTCTGACAAACGACACTAAACTATTAACACTCAAAACCGATGAGATCAACAAAGGTAGAATTGGTCAAGTTATTGCCGTTGATAGACTTGGGCTTTGCAAATAATACGGAAAAAGATAAAGGATTTAAGTGGTTTACCCCTCAAAATTGGGTTGCATCCCCTGATTCCCTCCACAGGCTTCTGTTTCATTTGATGACTGCCAAAAAAGCTGCTGTGAGAATAAGCGGCTGTGCTGTGAGAATAAGCGGCTGTGAAATAAATCAGCTGAGTGTTTGGTAAACATTTTTGTAAAAGTGCTTTTGGAAAAAAAAGCAGTCTGATAGTGGATCTTTTCATTAAAGGAGCACTGTAGCTCCGTGTGTTTTGAAAAAAAGCCAGTTTTCCAAAGCTACAAATAGGTGCTTCAGCTTTTTCCTTTGATTTCAGCTTATTCTCACAGCAGCTTCCAAAATAAGCCCTTTTTTTTTAGTTTACCAAACAACAAAACGAGTCTCAGCTTTTTTTCATGGGGCTTTTTTAATAATCACCTCAACCCCAAACGGGGCCTTAAAGTTGACGTCCGAGTAAGGCTTGGCCTTCTGTCCATGGGAATTCATACCAACTTGCAACGTGGCGGTCAAAAAGTACTTCACGGGGACTCATTCAACTTGGTTGCCAATAAAGCGCTCGGGATTATCCTTCCCAATTCATCTGACCTTCAACTTTCTTTAACCCGGTGTTCCTTTGGGGGTCGAGGTTTTCTTTGGTCTCTAGAGGTCGAAAAGAACCCTACGTTAGCAACCTTAAACTTAAGAGTTCAAACTATAATTAACCTAAAATTTTAACGGTGGAACCAAAAATTTCAATTCAACTTTCACTCCTATGCGCATCCAAGTGCAAACATTAAATAATTGAATGACTTACCTTGTCATAAGACTTATGGATCAACTGTTTAATAGGATAATACAATAGATATGACCCATGCAAAGCAAAGCATTAGAAGTCCCTCCCACCGCCCATCAAACCAAAAGCTCAGTTTATTGGGCCCAACAATAAATAATAACAACGGAAGCAAATTGACTGGTGTTGTAGACAAAAGGGGAAAGACTTTTAAAGTAGGTCCTTGTTTATAGTTGTTGGATTAAATTTTAATAGTTCAAATTTTTAAATTTGATGGCTTAGGAGGAGGATCCCTTCCTGACAAGAGGGATTCAATTGAGATAGCGTTATATTAGTATGCATGGACCCAACATGTGTTTTTTTAAGGCATGGATCCAACATGTTGTCCCATTATTTTTTGTCCCCTTCATTTATTTTTACACACACACACAAAAAAGAAAAAGAAAAAAGGATCGGATAACTATCTTCAACTGAAAAAAAAAAAAAAAAAAAAAAAAAAAAAAAAAAAGACAAGGTGCCTGGTGTTTTTCTCTTTTTTCTTGGATGCTGATTTCGTTTTCTTACTTTTCAATTCCTGTTATAAAAGCCAAAAGAAAAAAAAGAGCACAACGTGCATCATTAGCAGTGGCAAAGCCACGTGAGGGCGAGGAGTGGCGGCCACCACTCCCCTTGCCGAAAAAACAAGACTAAAGCACTAATTTTGCCCTTCTCCTACCAGAAAACCCACTAGTTCTGTTGCTGCTGCTCTTCTTCTCCAGTGGTTTGTATGGTTCTGCTCTGCACGCAACAGAGCAAACTTCATTTTTTTTAAAGCAACCAGGCCAAAACGGGCCGCTTTGATAAGTTGGAAGGAAAAAATTATATTTGGGGGGGGGGGGGGGGGGGGACCGCGTGTCCCCCATTCATTCAATCTCTCAGTTTATCTCTTCCGTGTTGTTTTGCCCTTTTCAATTTTCTCTTCCGTGTTGTTTTGCCCTTTTCAATTTTCATCCTTCAATCAGAGCAGCAAAATGCAGTCGCTGCTCCCCAATTCAAAGCAGAAAACGGAACGGGACCAGTCATCAAACATCGTTTGGCCTTTTCTGCCGTGCCAGCCGCCAGCTACTACAGGGCAACCACTATCCAACCGCAAGCTTCCAACCTTCAAACCCATTCTTTAGGTAAATTTTTTAATTCCTAAATTTATAATCCCTAACCTAATTATTTATTTAAAACGAATTTTGTTTAATTGGTATATAATCGTATAGTAAAGCACTCAATACACTAATATGGTTATTGGTTATTGATCATTGATATGAAATTATGAAATTATTTTTTAGGGTAAAAGTTAAAATTTGAATTCTCGATTATTGATTAATTAATTGAATTATTATATAATGTATTATGTATACAATTATTCATATGATTAGTTGAATTAAATTTTTATTTATTGAATAATTTGTATGCTAATTGGTATTGATTAATTGAATTGTTGGTTGTATTAGTTATTATGCATATTAGTATAGTTTACTCTAGGATTAAGAGTGTAAGAATTTTTTTTTTCTTTCCATTTTTCTTCGCCCCTCCCCCTGTCAATTTTTTGCTTCGCCATTGATCGTTAGGTCATCTTCAACCGAAGGAGGGTTAGATATCTCGTTTTAACCCTATAGTCCTCTAAGAAATTAATATGTTAATGAACAGTGCATGGCCATATTTCTTACTATCTCCAACCAAGGGCCAGATGGTCATAGGCCAAACATAGCCCCATGACAAAAAACCATCTCCAATTGAGGGCCAAAGGGTCATAAAGCCAAACATATTTTATTATTTAAATTTAAAAACTACAACAACTTAAATTTAAAAACTACAACAATTTAAATTTAAAGTCTATAATCGTCCATCTTCATCATCCGTCATTGTAGGAATATAATCGGAGGTAAACAACTGCCGTCGGGCCATAATTTCCCTCTTTTTCCTATCAAAATAGGTCTTATTCATTAGAGTGTAATCCGAAGTGTTCCTTTGCATATTCCTATCATCCATCTCTTCTTGTATTTGTTTGGCCCATTTTTCATGCCTACGGTTCCTTTCTTCTGCAGCAATGGCATTTTGCTCCGCCATGAATAGCAAAAAGGCCGCCATTTCCTGTTGAAAGGCAATATCATCCTTTGCCTTGCCCATTTCCTTCAATTTTCGGGCCTTTTTTCGTCCCATAGCCCTAAGTATGGAACCTTCACCTGAAGACGGACTTTTTACCCTTGTTTCTTGAATGGTAGGAGATTCATCTTCATCCCCATCTACAGCTGAGGATGCGGTTTCGAACACCGGTGTAGGACCTACTCTATGTTGAGGTGGATCTTCAAATAACACCCACCCTTTACAAATTTCCCAACAATCGTGATGCTGAAAGAGTTTCGAGTTACCTTCCATATATAATTCCTCCGCTTGGCGTACCTAGAAAATATAATTACAAAAATTAAAGGAAATTAATTTATGAAATTAAATGTAAGATAATTAAATATTTAAAAGAAATTAATTTATGAAATTACAAAAATTAAAGGAAATTAATTTAATAAATTGTGAAAACACTTACTTCGTCGTAGTAATTGGCGCAGCTTTCATGTCTACTTGCGGCCGCTAATAGTGCTTGATGCCATTTATTCACACTTGGATGAAGATGTTTCTTTCATCTTGAAAAACAACTCTCGTGGTTTCGGGTATTCGGTGGAGTGGTGCCTTCGTAGAACTCATAGTATTTTTTGGACACACGAGTCTAAACACCCTAATTTGTTTGAGAAGTCCCCCTCACACTATCTTTCGAGACCTATCTATAAGCCCTGCGAAGAGCTTCATCTTCTTTTCGGGTCCAAGCCCTACCTTTCATTGCAGATGTGACCATTTGAAAATTATTGAAAAAATTAAAGGAAAGATTATTGGAAGAGGTAAGAAAATAGAGTGTGAAGAATTGAAATAGAATGAATTGAGATAGTATGGAATGGTGTATGAATGACTCGGGTATTTATAGGAAAACAAGGGGATTTTTTTTTAAAATAAAAAATAAAAAAATTTGGCCGAAAAAAAAATAAACAATCCAATGGTAACTGACATCAGCTAGCCATCACTATCTGACGTCAGCTATCGTTGGATTCAAAATTTCTGGCCAGCCCCGGGCCAACTGGGTTGGGCCAGCTGGTTGACCCTTTTATCCTTTTTGGCCCGGTGTGGCCCATGAGCCCTTTGGCCTAGCCCTCGGTTGAAAACGATTTTCGTGCCATTTCGAGCTATTTTCAACCATATGACCAGATTGGTTGGAGATGGCCTTACAATGTGTTGCTGAAGATTCCTCATGATAAATATAAGGGAGGTTTAATAAAACACCCCCGGTACTGTTTACTTTTAACGAAAAGTCCTTTTTTACCTTTAACTGTCACTATTCATTATACCTTCAAAAAGGACTTTTCATTAAAACTGTCACTATTCAGGCCCTTTTCGTTAGTTTTCCTTAAATATAATCCTTAGTCCATGATGGTTTTGATTTCAAATTAGAAAATGTCGAATGTAAATATCCTCGAAAGATACTCGGAGCATTTAAACTAGATAATGAATATCAATCATCCATACATATCTTTCTGCAGACTAAAAATAGTATCAAAGATTCTTCAATAATCCCCATAAAAATTTCAACTCTTTCAAGAATTTGAGCATGTTGCAACATTATTTAAGATTGAATTAACAAAGGTACTCATTTTAGTATGAACACTCCTCTTTTTTCTGGGGATCCTCGTCGGGATATTTCGTAATTATGACTGTTCATCGTAAATTGTGCGGTCAATTTTTGTTAAGTAATATTTATATTTAACTTTAAATTTTAAATTTTAAATGATGTACATGAAAGGTCATGATCCCCGGATCTCTAGGAAAAGGATTTGGCAAGGATCCATTTCCCTCTTATATAACCTTTTTTTTAAGACTTTTTAGCCAAAATTGTCACTGAGATTTGCATAACTCCTCACTTTAGTCTCTGAGATTTGAAATCAATGGAAAGTAGTCCTTGAGATTGTCCACCATCAATCATTTTGGTTATTGGGTGAAAAATTATTTTAACTAAGGATCAAAATGACAAAACTACCGTCAATTTAATAAACAATAGCCCAAAATGATTTGACCAAAATTGAGAATATTTTTACTATTTTATCCTTATTGTATGAAGACTTTTCATAAAATGACCAAAATGATTGATTGTGGACAAACTCAGGGGCCAATTCTATCGATTTCAAATCTCTTGGACCAAAATGAAGAGTTATGCAAATCTCAGAAACCATTTTGGCTAAAAAGACTTTTTTAAAATGGCTAGTTGATGAATTCGTCACGGCAGTCAACTCTTCTAAGAGAGGAAGACTCACAGAGGCACTTCAGTCTCTCAATGGTCACCATCGTGTAATTCACAAACATCAAGAATCGACCTCAGGACATGGCGTGTAGATTACGAGCTTCGAATTCATCCCCATCCACTAGACCACACTGTGGTAATTGAAATTTTGCTTTGCAAGAAATTTTGTCAGTAAAACACAAGCATGTACATCGCGTTTAATAATACAAGTGGAGACACTAAATAATATATCATCTCTTCACTTATATCATCTCTTCACTTATATCATTTCTCTTTGCTTTGCATTTTTGTGATGCTCTATCTTATAAGTCAGTACTAGTGAGGTCAACATCCAACGATAAAGTTTGATGGGATGACACCACCTGCTGGGTAAAGGAATCATAGCCTAAAAAGTTTGGCTTTTTCAAGTACCCACCAAAGACCAAACTATACATTCTTCATTTGGGCAAAGATGCACGCACTATTCCATCAACATCACAATTACAAGTCAATAGATGAAATATCTACACTCCAAGACTTGGATCATTACTTTCTTGAGCTGATTCTCTGTGAAATTCACCGTTCTTTTGACTGAGAGATCCACTTCCTTCTGCATCAAAGCTAGCATGAACGCTATAGAACACGTACACGAGCACCGTAACTCCCGAAAAGACTCCGAACCTCACATAGGATGGCTTGTCCATAGACCCCAAAAAAAAATATGTTCAAGAAGATGGAGATGGATAGCATCCATGGCATCAAGGGGACGCCCCAATATTCCGGCTTTCTCACTTGTGGAACCTGGTAATGGAAAATTTGCAGCATTGCAACCGCAATTGCTGCGGTGACAACAAGCATGAAGGCTTTTAGCTTTCCTGGTGGTGCAAAATGCCAAATGAAGACGAAGATGATAGAGGTGAGGGAAAATGAGCACAGGAATGATAATGTAGGTCGTGGATTGGTCGTCCCCACCACGACATAGCGCCTAAAAATCAAAGCGTTGGCCACCATGTAGAAAACGAATAGCGTGCCGATGGATACAAGGTTGAGAAGCACATTCAGATCGGTGAAAAGCGCAATTGCGGCTGTCAAGATGCCTGAAAGGAACAAGTCACAAATATGTAAGTAAGAAAAACATGGAGAAGAACAGAAAGAAAAAAAACAAAACAAAACACATAACATAGAGTAGACTTTTTCTAAGGCGAGCAACTTTAATTTTTTTAACTTTTTTCATTTTCGGGATAAAGACAAGAAAAACAAAGAGGTGATGGGAGATGAAGATTAGACGAGCGCCCACAAAACAAAAGCATAAATGTGACAAAGAATATGAAAGCCAAGTTGCTGAGTTGGGTGGGATAGCCATTTATACGAAGTTTGACAGGTGAGATTGAGAGGAAATAAGAGGTCGTCTTCCATCAATGGCTGCAAGTGCATATGTAGGGATTTTTATCTAGTGGAAGTTGAAGATGCATGGTTGGACCAATCTCGACCATTTGACTCACTCGTAACTTGAACATTAAAATCTCCTCCTACGACTTAAAAATCGAACACGAAAGCGACAGAGATAAAGATAGAGATGACGATGCATGGTTGGACCAATCTCGACCATTTGCTGCAGGTTTGGTGTTTTTTTGCTACAGTTTTGCTTTTGCTGCTGTTTTTCGCTGCCGTTTTGCTGCAGGTTCATTGATTAATGTTCAGAAAATGAGATCGTTTTATACACAAATAGGTGTAAATTTAAAATTGTAATTTTTTTTAAAAAAAACCGAACCGAACCAAATCAAACAATTTGTTTTCATTTTGATTTTACCTTCAAAACAGCATCGAACCGCACTGCAAAAAATTTGGTTTCTGTTGCGGTTTCACTCGAAACCGCACCATGGGCTCAAAAAATTGAAAACTAAAAAAAAAAATCAAACCATTCACTGAACTGAGCATAAGTTGAAGCAAAATTAAAGAAATTATACCGAACCAAAAGTTATTGGTTCAGTTTCAGCTTCAAAGGTATAGAAACCGAGCCAAACCGAATAGAAACCGAACCAAAACGAATGAAACTTAATTTAATATTTTATTTATTTTATTATGAGTATTTATTTTTCAAGCCCAATATTAATGTCAACACAGGTCAACATAAGTCCAACTTGGGGCCCCAAAAAGTCTAAATGTCTTGTTCTTACAGAAATCCTGTTCTTCATTTTATCCCCTTGTCACCTCTTTTCTTTTATCCCATCTTATATCTCTTTTTCCCTAAACTTTGTCTCTCTCTCTCTCTCTCTCAATGACGTAAAGGGCGTCTCCATCCTCCCATGATCTTTCTTTCAAAGTCTCTATTTTGCTTGACTAGATGGTGGGATTTTGAGAAATTACAGGAAGTGGTGCTCATGGAAATTCCTTTAACCTAGCTAGGGCAACGCTTTAGTTCTCGACAGGTGTATTGTTGACTGGATGGGGATTGTTTGAATATACCCCATAGATTTCTTCTTACTAGGCAAAGCTAATCTCCAGGTTTTTTTTTTTAATTAAAAAAAAAGGGACACCAAAATGGGAATTCAAACTGGAAAAAAAAAAAGTGTTATTAGCACTCTAAAAATTTTATTTTACACTCTTTACGAGTGCATTTTTCTTTCCAAATATAAAAAATTTGGAGTATAGAATGAGATTTTTGGAGTGCCAATAACAATTCTAAAAAATAAATCGAAATCGAACTTCAACCGAATAGTAACTTCGGTTTGGCCTTTTCTGCTCTCCTCCTCCTCTTGCTAGCCACAAGCTCGATCTCTCATTCCTTCGCCACAGGATGTTCTTAGATCTACTTGGTATAAAAAACGCAATCAAGTTGTATGTATTCTCACAAACGGCACTAAAACTGTTGTCGCTCATTCATTGGTGAGATCAACACATGCTGAATTGGTCAAGTGCTTGCCCTTGATGGACTTGGGCTTTGCAAACAATAAGGAAAAAGTGGTTTGTTTCTCAAAATTGGTTTGTTATCCCTTGATTCTCTTAAGATAAATGGAGAAAAGAATACAAATAGCGTTTGGCTTAATATAGTACAATTTCTCTTTTCATTTTTCCTACCCTTTTGAATGAGCAATCATCCTCCTTGTATAGGCCCTTAATGGGCCGAATACCTAAACTTGATCGGCTAGCCTCCGTTCTTTAGTCGACACGTAGTAACGAAGTGACATCTGCTCAAACCCACTTGCATACTTTCTTAGGACAACGCAGGTTGAGCGCCTTGCTCGGCTCTGGAGTAGTGGGAAAACTCACTGGAGAGACCTATAGCCAACCATTATGTCCCTTCACATATTTTTGTTCCGTCGAATGACTGGCACGTGATTTGGAATTGGCATATGAGTAGGCTTGTTCTTCTGCTCACAGAGGTCAGAAAGAACCTGCGTCAAGAACCTTAAACTTAAGAGTTCAAACTATAATTAACCTAAAATTTTAACGGTGGAACCAAAAATTCCAATTCAACTTTCACTCCTACGCTCATCCAAGTGAAAGCATTAAAATAATTGAATGATTTACCTTGTCATAAGACTAATTGATCAACTGTATGATAAGACAATACAATAGATATGACCCATGCAAAAGCAACGCATTAGAAGTCCCTCCCACCGCCCATGATAAATAAATGGGGCAAACCAAAAGCTCAGTTTATTGGGCCCAACGATAAATAATAGGGAAATCTAACAAAAATTTTCGGTACCGTTAATTTTAACGAAAAATTATATTTTTATACTAAAAAATTAATTCTGATACTATTTACTTTACTCTTTATTTTGTTCTTATCGTTAAAATTAAAAGTTTTAAAGTTATTTTCATTATTTTCTTTAAATAATAACGGAAGCAAATTGACTCCTTTTGTAGACAAAAGGGATTCAATTGAGATAGCGTGTTATTATTTAGCACGGACCCTACATGTTATCCCATTATTTTTGTCCTCTTCATTTATTTTTGGATTATGATTTTCTCCCTTCCTTTTTCATTTCTTTCCATCCCTTCTTTTCACATTCTTTTATATATAAAATTAATATAAAATGTTAACGTGATTTAACTATAACCGTTCAAATAAGAGAGAGTGAAAAAGGAGGATCCTTTATTTTTACACACGCACACAAAAAAAAAAGGATCACTATCTTCAACTGAAAAAAGGAAAGATAAGACATGGTGCCAGGTGTTTTTCTCCTTTTCTTAGATGCGGATTTCTTTTTCTTACTTTTTAATTCCTGTTATAGCAGCCGCCACAACGCGCATTGCTACAATGTATTGCTGAAGATTCTTCATGATAAATATAATCGTTAATCTGTGATGGTTTTGATTTCGAATTAGAAAATGTCGAATGTAAATATCCTCGAAAGATACTAGGAGCATTTTATTTTACTAGATAGTGAATATCAATCATCCATACATAACTTTGTGCAGACTAAAAATAGTATCAAAGATTCTTCAATAGTCCCCCTATAAAATTTTCAACTCTTTTAAGAATTTGAGCATGTTGCAACATTATTTAAGTTTGAATTGACAAAGCTACTCATTTTAGTACGAACGCTTTGTTTTGGCCCACCCCAACTAGCGGTATAAAAACCCTTTTATTTTAGTAAATAAATGATATATAAACACTTTTTGTTCTCTTATATAACCTAGTTTTTTTTAAAGACTTTTATTAGCTAAAATGATCTTTGAGATTTACATAACTCCTCACTTTGGTTTCAGAGATTGTCCACCATTAATCATTTTGGTCTTTGGGTGAAATATTACGTTAAATAATGATCAAAATGACAAAATTACCCTCAATTTAATAAACAATAGGTCAAAATGATTTGGCCAAATTTAAGGGTATTTTTGCTATTTTATTCTATTTTATGGAGATTTTTCATAGAATGACCAAAATGATTGATTGTGAACAAACTCAAGAACCAATTCTATCAATTTCAAATCTCAAAGACCAAAATGAGAAGTTATGCAAACTCAGAGACCATTTTGACTAAAAAAATCTTTTTAAAATGGCTAGTTTGTGACTTCGTCACGGCAGTCAACTCTTCTAAGAGTGGAAGACTCATAGAGGCACTACAGCCTCTCAATGGTCACCATCATGTGATTCATGAGGGTCAAGAATCGACCTTAGGACATGGTGTGTAGATTACGAGCTTCGAATTCGTCCTCATCCACTAGGTCACTCCGTGGTGGTTGAAATTTTGCTTTGCAAGAAATTTTGTCAGTGAAACACAAGCATGTACATCGCGTTCAATAATACAAGTGGAGACACTAAATAATATATCATCTCTTCACTTGTATCATATCACACTTACCAACCTGTATTCCTGACTCTGAGCACATGGAAAATTTTCTCTTTGCTTTGCATTTTTGTGATGCTCTTACAAGTCACTACTAGTGAGGTCAACATCCAACGATAAAGCTTGATGGGATTACATTACCAGCTGGGTAACGAATCATAGCCTTTGCTTTTTCAAGTACCCACCAAAGACAAAACTATACATTCTTCCTAACCTTTTCTCTTCTCCTATTTTTCCCTCTCTAATTAGTCCATTAACGTCACAATTACAAGTCAATAGATGAAATATCTACACTCCAAGACTTGGATTATTACTTTCTTGAGCTGATTCTCTGTGAAATTCACCGTTCTTTTGACTGAGAGATCCACTTCCTTCTGCATCAAAGCTAGCATGAACGCCATAGAACACATATACGAGCACCGTAACTCCCGAAAAGACCCCGAACCTCACATAGGATGGCTTGTCCATAGACCCCAACAAAAATATGTTCAAGAAGATGGAGATGGATGGCATCCATGGCATCAAGGGGACGCCCCAATATTCCGGCTTTCTCACTTGTGGAACCTGGTAATGGAAAATTTGCAGCATTGAAACTGCAATTGCTGCGGTGACAACAAGCATGAAGGCTTTCAGCTTCCCAGGTGGTGCGAAATGCCAAATGAAGACGAAGACGATAGAGGTGAGGGAAAATGAGCACAGGAATGATAATGTAGGTCGTGGATTGGTCGTCCCCACCACGACATAGCGCCTAAAAATCAAAGCGTTGGCCACCATGTAGAAAACAAATAGTGTGCCGATGGATACAAGGTTGAGAAGGATATTCAGATCGGTGAAAAGCGCAATTGCGGCTGTCAAGATGCCTGAAAGGAACAAGTCACAAATATGTAAGTACGAAAAACATGGAGAAGACCAGAAAGAAAAAAAAAAGAAAGAAACAAAACACATAACATAGAGTAGACTTTTTCTAAGGCGCTAACTTTAATTTTTTTTAACTTTTTTCATTTTCGGGATTAAGACAAGAAAAACAGAGGTGATGGGAGATGAAGATTAGACGAGCACCCACAAAACAAAAGCATAAATGTGACAAAGAATATGAAAGCCAAGTTGCTGAGTTGAGTGGGATAGCCATTTATACGAAGTTTGACAGGTGAGATTGAGAGCAAATAAGAGGTCGTCTTCCATCAATGGCTGCAAGTGCATCTGCAGTGATTTTTATCTAGTGAAAATTGAAGATGCGCGGTTGGACCAATCTCGACCATTTGACTCACTCGTAACTTCAACAGTAAAATCTCCTCCTACTACTTAAAAAATTGAACACGAAAGCGACAGAGATAAAGATAGAGATGACGATGATGCAAAAGTCAGAATGCCCATGAACATGATAAAGGCTGGCTGCCAAGGCAACTATCAACCATCTTTTATATTAGATATTGAAAAGAGAAAATTGATTCTACGACCACGAGATGGATAGATAGATAGATATATAGATAATAAATGGATTGCGAGAAATCTGATACGCCCATTGCACTAAAGTTGACAAAAGCATATGCCTACAACAGTTCCATTTCACCCATGCTCACAGCTCGCGGGCGGCTGCAACCAATCGATACATCACCAAAATATACTCATCACCAACACCACCACCAAGATTAAACACGCTATGAGACGACGAACAGAGCAGAATAACAACGTTATGAGAACTTATGACGATAAATACAAAAATTCTAAGGTGTTCTAGAGTATGAGATACTTCGGATGTTATGTTTTAACAGTTGTCTTGAATTTTTCAATTTCTCACAAACATCAAACTACTCAAACACTCATAGTGTCTTACCGGGTAGATGCTACAAATCAATACATTGGGTTGTTAACGGATACCCGTTAAGACCCGTTTAATTGATATTACCATAATATATAGGTGAAATTTATAGTGGTAATAATTGTGTAAGGTAAAATCAAACTAAATGAATCTGGTATTCGTTAACAATCCAATGAGTTGATTTGCCACATCTAGGTAGCTTATGCAAATCCCCAATGGATGAAGATGACTCTGCAATTCACTTTCGCTGGTGGACAAAAGTAGGATCTTATTTCACACCATCTTTAATTATAATTAGCAACAAACAACAAATATTGAGGGTTTTAGTGGGCCACTCAATTCCCAACCATTCATGGTAGGAAGGAGGAGGACTCACTAAACCCTACGCTAATCAACAGCTAATAATTTCCTACGTATGCATCTTACCAGCCGCGCACTAGAGACATTTTTCAATGTACTGTCACACGGGATGATATATCACGTATTTTTATATAAATGATGAAATGTGTGTTAAAATATTAATAACTTTAAAAATTAAAATTTTCCACTATTTATATAAAAACATGTACCATCCGTGTTTCCGTTACAACGAAAAAATTCTCCACACTTAAAAGTTATCAACCTTTTTATGTAAATAGTGAAATTTTTTAATTTTCAAATTATTAAATTTTTAACACATATATCCCACTATTTATATAGATACACATTGAAAAATCTTTATGCACTAATCCTAATTCCTAACTGCACCAATCAGCTGCTGACTATACTTACAATATCCGCCAACTCATCACTCGGGCGATACTAGAACTATTTTTGGTCAAAAGAGGATGAGCCAAAACAAAACGGACGGTCGGTCGGCCGTGAAAAACAGAAACGGTTCAAATGGACCCCACCACAGAATTGGTTCGAAACGCCCGGAAGAAACCTCCTCCTTCGCATGGGGCACTGTGCGCGCACAGCACACAACACACGCATTGCACGCAAACGCATTTAACTTTCTCACATTCATTGATAAGCACGAAAAAGAGCGTTATATTATTACCATTATCGACTGACACATTATCACAACCACCCTGAATCTAATGGGCGATTCTTTCTTTTTTTTTTATCTTTTTTATATTTTGTGTGGTCATATTTAAATTACGTCTTTTTATTTTAAGAAAACTCCTCTTCCAAATTTAATAAGAGAAAAATGTAAAAATGTTACTTTTACCAATTATTTATAACATCTAATGAAACTTCATGAGTTGATGGATCCTACTTATATTACATAGATAGTATAAATAGATGGTAAATATAGTATTGCTTTTTAAAGTGAAACTTTCTATAAACTTTCAGCCACCTTTTTTTTTGTACCATATGTGTAATGTTGACACGAAAATTATAACAAAAATATCAAATAGCGTAGAGTTCATGAAAAAAATTCACTTTTAAGAGAATCTCTTTCAGCTCATTTAATAAGCATACCTAAATCAAAAATATTAATTTTAGACTAAATTTTATAATATATGGTGATTGATGATTTAATCCTTAGTTAATTAAGGTGTTTATTTCTTCTAATAACAAAGGCACTAAATGAGTAAGTCGCCAATTTAAAAAATAAAAGAAAACTAATAAAAATGACTTTAAAATATTGAATTTTAAAGAAAATGACAAAATAAAGAATAAATTGATTAATATTAAGATTAACTTTTTAATATAAAAATGTAATTTTTTGTTAAAGTGAACAGTACTTGGAGTTTTTAATTAAAATTCTCTTAAAACAAACTATGTAATGTATTTTATCTATTGAATTACGTATTTGGCATTTTATCCAGAAATTTTTATTGTATTAGCCTACAGTTGTGTGATTTTTGACACAATTTGATACAGCACAGATCATAAAACAAGTAAAAGAACATTAAACAATATTAGGCCGCGTGATGCCAATGTTACGTGTTCATGAAAAAATCTAACGTTGCATTTGTGTGTGATATCATTTCTTTCTTTTTCAGATCAACACAAAACAAAAAATAAATAATAAACAAAATAAAAGAAACAAACCAACGAAGGAGGAAAAAAAAAGAAGAAATATATAACTTTTGGATAAGTAACGTACCGAGAAAAGCGGAGGCGTTGACAGGCGTGGATGTCTTAGGGTGGACCCTAGCGAACCAAGCAGGGATAACCCTGGACCGTCCGATGACACACATGTAACGCGCCTGGCCCAGCATGGCCACAAGCAGTGACGTTAGAATTCCAAAACTGGCTCCCACTCCGATCACGTTCGACTCCCACTTCCCTCTGAACGCCGCCGAAAACGGCGCCTCCGGGTCGATCGCGTCGTACGGAAGGAGCTTCGACATGGACGCCGCCATTAAGCAGTAGAGGACGGTGACGAGCAAGACGGACCCCGACACGCCGATTGGGATGTCCTTAACCGGATTCTTCACCTCTTCCGCCATCGTCGATACAGCGTCGTACCCGATGTAGCTGAGGTAAACCATACTTGCCCCATTGAACACACCCGAAACCCCGTACGGAAAAAACCCGGATGGCTGAGCCGGGTCGGCCGGGTGCGTGAAGTTGTTCCAGTCCCCTTTGCAGAATCCAGCGACTATAACAAACATGATGAAGATTATATGCACCGCCGTCAGCACCATGTTCAAAACAGAGCTCTCCTTCGTACTGTAGCAGATGATGAGCGTAATGGTTAAAACGACCGCGACCGCGACGACGTCGATCTGATTGAATCCGTCGGGGAGTCCGGAGACAGTGAACCTCCATTTGGCGGCGGGGACGCCGATTGCAGAGCCCAAGTACGCGGTGAAGCCCCTCGCGACGGCGGCGTTCGACATTACGTAGTCCATCACCAGGTTCGCTCCGGTTAAAAACGCCGCGAATTCACCTGAGAAACCCAAACGCCCAAACCCCAAATCCCAAACCAAAAATATGCCAAAAAGGAAAGCATTTAATAATTAATTATTAGAAACATATAGAAAGAAAGAACAGAAGAAAATATCTGAAAGTTTACCGAAGGTGACGCGGAGGTAGCTAAAGGCGCCGCCAGCAACGGGCATGTCGACGGCGAACTCAGTGTAGCAGAAGGCGGAAAGAAGAGCGCAGAATCCGGCAATGGCGTAGGAGATGACGATAGCTGGGCCAGCGTAGAGGCGACTGGCACGACCGGTCGTGATAAAGACGCCAGCACCGATCATGCCGCCGAGGCCCAATCCGACGAGGTCGAACCAGCGAAGGGTCTTCTGCATGTGCGGGCCGGAGCGAGCTCGGACTTCGCTCATTTCGTCGTAGGAGGTGGAGACGGAACTGGCCCGGCGAGCGAGGCGGGTGGGTGTGTAAGCCAGGGCTCGGAGGTAGGCCCGGGGGCTTGAGAAAGAGGAGGAGGGGCCATGGGGGACTGGGGCACTAATCTCCATTGTGATTTGATGTGGGTTATCTTTCCCTTGGATTTTGAGTGAGGATCGAGTTTCCTTTATATAAATAAATGTAAAAGCTTCTGACAGCGGACGGTGATTTTGGATGAAAGAGAAGACAGAGGAGGTAGGCCCAAGGGTTAGCTGACTACTTACTGGTATATCACTGTGGGTCATAGGGGAGAGGAATAAGGCTGGTTTGTTATGAAAAAGGTGGGTATAAAATAAAGTTAGTAATTTTTTTATGTTTGGTAAACATTTAATTTTAATTTTTTTTTTATAGTTTTAGGTGAAAAAAATAAAAAATAAAAAATAAAAAATTGCAAAACTCAACTTAAAAAATCTATTTTTTTATAGTTGTTTTACATAAAAGTTTATTACACACTATAATACTGTTTTTTTTCTTTTCAAAAACACTTTTACAAAAAAGTTTACCAAACACTCTGTTATTTTATTTCACAGTTTTTTATTCTCACAGCACAGAAAAAACAGTTTTTTTTCAAAGCACAGCAATACCAAACCAGCCCTTAAGATTCTAATTGATTTCGAGAATTTGTGTATTTTGTCTATTTATTATATATAGTGTGATAAAAAATTATTTTAAATTTTATTATTGAATACAAATAGTATTAAAATTATGATAAACAGATACAATTCACCTATTCTTGAAATTCTTACTCAGAGAATCAGAGAAGGATCTTAATTCGTGAAATTGAAGGGCATTTATGCCAACACATCCCCTCGTGGATACAATTTTTAATGTATTTGTTCAAATTCTGGCATCCATCTAGAAAAGGTAGGTAAGTTAAAAATCCATACATTCGTCCAAAAAGTTAAAAATCCATACTAATTAGCAAATATATCTTGATCCTAATCAATCAATTATTTTCGTTAATTAGCATATGACAATGAGAAGGGCCAAATTTTTTAAATTTCGGAGTACACTCTTTATTAATTAGTTTTATAACCTTACCTTTTTCATACAAACAGAGTAAGTTGTTTTATATGTAAAGCCCAACAGCCACACATGCTTCATGTCATCTTGTTTATGTTATCTACGTGTTAGGCTTGAAAATTCGTTACACGCATAAAAGAGCGTATTGAGAATAAATTTACATTATTAGTCCTTTCAAAAACTACTTCAAGCAAGAATCAATTAGAACCGATGGTTAGTATTTTTTGCCCAATTTATACCTAAATTAATATATATCTCCCTGACAACTTACATAAGAATCAACAACCTATTCACATAAAAATCTACATTCATAAATAGTTTGAAATTGGGTACTAGGCGAAATATCCTGCAAATAAAAATTAACTTTGCACAGTAGACTAATCAAATGAAATAGTCAACTAGTTACAAATTAGTTAGCAATATAAAGTGCAATTGTAAGAACGAAACATAACTGACTAATATGTTCAACTAATTAGAGTCTGCCTATATTGTGAATCATTGGCAGCAGAAAAAAGAAGCAGCTCAGACTATGCTTACTTTCAAAGCATGCAGGTGAACAGTGTCTCTTTAATGAAAATTTCAAATGACAAGCATACCCCTGCATATTTTACAAAATTACAGTATTTGCCTACTTTACTCACTTCGTTTTGTTTGCCTAATTTAGTTAGGCAAACCCCATACAGTCTTTTTCGCTCGATTTTCCTCACAATTATGAGTTAATTGTAGAGGCAGGTGTTGCTTAGCTTTCTTCTAGGCTACCTCCAACTTTTTCTTAGGCTGCTCGGGTGCTTAGTTAGTTCGCTAGGCCTTCGTCCCAAAGTGCATGCTTCTCTGCCAGAGTCAAGTCTTTTCCCATGATCAATTCTTTAAGTAGTGGGTGGTCTACAAGGAGTCCCTTCTGAAAGGTTGCAACAGCTATCAAATCGGTGCATCAGACAATTTTTTCCTTCTCCGCCTTGAACCTCCTTAAGTAGTCACTAAGCGTCCCATTCAAACCTTTTTTTATGTTGAACAGGTGGTCAGACTTCTTCTTGATTGAACAGTAGGAAAAGTATTCTTTAATGAAGACTAAGGAAAGCTCATCGAAACTATGGTTGGACTATGGTGGCAGGGTGTGAAACTAATCTTGAGCCTCATCTTGTAGGGCGATGGCAAATATCTTACACATGAGGGCTTCATTCCTCTAGTAAAAGATCACTGCGATGCGATAATGCTTCAGATGCCTTTCCGGGTCTCTATCTCATTTGAAGAAAAAAAAAAGTGAAATATGGCATGTTGAACTTGCGTGGGAGCTTCGTCTGCTTAATAAAGGTGACCGACCCATATGGGCTACGTATTTTCGAAATGCCTCATCAGTAGGGGTGGGTTCGGTTCCGTTCGGTTTGGTTTTTTGCCAAAACCGGAAACCAAACCGAAATTACTGTTCGGTTCGGTTCGGTTCGGTTTTCTGTCGGTTTGTGTTCGGTTCGGTTTGAATTCGGTTCGGTTTTTTTCGGTTCGGTTTCGGCCCGGTTCGGTTTTAGGATACCTATAAATATTATACTTGTACAATTATAACAGAGCAAAGCCTCCTGTCAAGTTGGCTTGCGGCTGCTATTCCCAACCTTGAGGGAATGGGTTTGAAACCTGGCGGGAGGGTTTTGTTGATTTATTTTGTTGATTTCCCATACCCTCTTACTTTGAAAGTTTAACTGAAACCAACTTGGCAACCACATCTGCTTTGTTATGATTGTATGACTAAACTATTTATAAACATTGAAAAAAATAATTAAATATATAAATCGGTTCGGTTCAGTTCGGTTCGGTTTCCGAACCTCAAAAACCAAAACCGAACTGGGCAGATTCGGTTCGGTTTGAGAGTTTCGGTTCGGTTTTTTTTTCGGTTCGGTTTTTTTTTGTCTCGGTCCGGTTCGGTTCCCGGTTTTTTTCGGTTTTCGGTTTTTTGAACCCACCCCTACTCATCAATGGTTTTGATGCGCTAGAACCTGCAATTGTTTACATATAAACCTCTCCACTTCTTACTAAATTTGCCTCTATTGCGGCAGTAGAATTTTCGGCTGCGTTTGATATGGGTTTGCGCTAGCCTTCCCATTGTCCTGCTCGCTTGTGTCACGACTATAGTGCACGTGCATCATCTCTAGCCGGGGAGAAGGTTGTTCGTGGTTACGCTTAGGGCAGGTTGCTAGTTGAACTTGAGTTGGATTTGGTGGATGCTTCTTTCTGTTTGTTGTGCTACCTACTCTGATGTGGTCTTGATGATGCTCCCCGCAAGCCAAACCGCGAAGGGACACTTTTCCTGGAATTTCATCCATAATGTTCATCAAAGTATGGGCCTAACCGTAAATGCATACTTACCCTGCCTAATCAGAAGTGAACACTTCTATACGAGCTTAGGCGGGAGAAAATGTTATCATAGAGGCCCAAATGGCACTGCACACTATCTGAATGTTTGGTTCTTGGCTGGTTGAGTGGCTGTTTGCTGGGACGTGCTGGAAAGAAATGTCGTCGTATGCCCTTGTCCTATTTCGGGACACCTTATCTAATTTAGTTAGGCAAACCCCATACAGTCTTTTTCGCTCGATTTTCCTCACAATTATGAGTTAATTGTAGAGGCAGGTGTTGCTTAGCTTTCTTCTAGGCTATCTCCAACTTTTTCTGAGGCTGCTCGGGTGCTTAGTTAGTTCGCTAGGCCTTCGTCCCAAAGTGTATGCTTCTCCGCCAGAGTCAAGTCTTCTCCCATGATCAATTCTCTAAGTAGTGGGTGGTCTACAAGGAGTCCATTCTGAAAGGTTGCAACAGCTATCGAATCGGTGCATCAGACAATTTTTTCCTTCTCCGCCTTGAACCTCCTTAAGTAGTCGCTAAGCGTCTCATTCAAACCTTTTTATATGTTGAACAGGTGGTCAGACTTCTTCTTGATTGAATAGTAGGAAAAGTATTCTTTAATGAAGACTAAGGAACGCTCATCGAAACTATGGTTGGACTATGGTGGCAGGGTGTGAAACTAATCTTGAGCCTCATCTTGTAGGGCGATGGCAAATATCTTACACACAAGGGCTTCATTCCTCTGGTAAAAGATCACTGCAATGCGATAATGCTTCAGATGCCTTTCCGGGTCTCTATCTCATTTGAAGAAAAAAAAAAGTGAAATATGGCATGTTGAACTTGCGTGGGAGCTTTGTCTGCTTAATAAAGGTGACCTACCCATATGGGCTACGTATTTTTGAAGTGCCTCATCAGTGGTTTTGATGCACTAGAACCTGCAATTGTTTACATATAAACCTCTCCACTTCTTACTAAATTTGCCTCTATTGCGGCAGTAGAATTTTCGGCTGCGTTTGATATGGGTCTGCGCTAGCCTTCCCATTGTCCTGCTCGCTTGTGTCACGACTATAGTGCACGTGCATAATCTCTAGCCAGGGAGAAGGTTGTTCGTGGTTACGCTTAGGGCAGGTTGCTAGTTGAACTTGAGTTGGATTTGGTGGATGCTACTTTCTATTTGTTGTGCTACCTACTCTGATGTGGTCTTGATGATGCTCCCCGCAAGCCAAACCGCGAAGGGACACTTTTCCTGGAATTTCATCCATAATGTTCATCAAAGTATGGGCCTAACCGTAAATGCATACTTACCCTGCCTAGTCAGAAGTGAAAGTGAACACTTCTCTACGAGCTTAGGCGGGAGAAAATGTTATCATAAAGGCCCAAACGGGACTGCACACTATTTGAATGTTTGGTTCTTGGCTGGTTGAGTGGCTGTTTGCTGGGACGTGCTGGAAAGAAATGTTGTCGTATGCCCTTGTCCTATTTCGGGACACCTTATCTGAGGCACGATGTGTCTCGATATACTGCAAAAGCTGATTCATGAAGGTCGTTTGTTGCGCAAAGGCGCTTGTTAAATCTGCGACTTGTTGAGACAAGTGTTGTTTGCTATTTGGGATGGAAGGGCTTGGATGCTAGGCATTTATATAAGTAGTGGAATAGATTTTGGGTCCAAAATTCAAGTCGGAAAGAGTAAATTTGCAAAAAAAAAACGGAGCAAAAATATTTCTAGTTTAATCACCGGTCTAGGAACCTGAAGTTGGCTCGGTTGAACTAGTCTAGGACTCGACAAGTGGGTCGCATGAGTGGGTTGGGCGCCTGAGCACAGACCGCTCTATGCGTGCACTAGGCATGGGTCGTGTCTAGCCCGCTTACCCCTCTTGAGCGGGGCTTAGGTCCGTGTGGATTCGGCAAGCGATTTGCACTGTTGTTGTAGGCGTATAGCTGCTTGGGCCTGCTGAACTGGTGTTTTTGCGTTTTGGGTCTGATGCTTCGTAACTTTTTCACCGTGGCTCGGATGTGCACCGTGGACCACTATAATGGCAGCTTTCCCTGCTTGCAAGGTAATAATGACGCCCAATGGTGGTAGGGTTACTCGTTTTGCCGTGGTGATCTTCGATGAGGGACGACATGGGGCCATATCGCGATCTCCATCTTCCAATTCAAATCTTTAAACGTAGAATGTTCCGCTCGTCATGATTTTATAATTTCCCATCATTGTGTTTCTTCACCATGGCTATTCAAAGAATTTAAATAAAAATTCTAAGAATAGGAATGTGTGGGAAAATCTACACATAAACAAAAATTTTGAAAAGTTGAATGCGAAAGACTTCCTCAAGTGTTTGAATCAAATTTTCAATGAAACACCAACTTATGGTAGAAAATTTCCGTCGTCTTCAATCTTGACAAAATTGTATCTACAAAACAATCAACACTTTTGATCAAAGACCAAAGCCTCACGCACCCACGGGGAGTGGGGGGAGGGGGATGTGATTTGGCTACTGGATCTCTAATGCCTAAGTCAGAAACTCTAAATAGAGTGAGTATTTAGGTTTTTTGGTATAGCGAAAAACTTATCAAAATTTGGAGGTGATGAGGTTATTTATAGGATGTAGTGGTCGGCCATGGTGTAGGGTTCTGCCCTACACATGGTAGCCTCTTACTAGCCAAGTTATGTCATTCGTAGGATGCACAAGGAAAAGATATTTTAAAGATATTAATTATGAGATAATATCTTAGAATAATGGTGAGAATATCCCTAATTGATTGTGGTATGCATTCCTTACTAGATAAATCATATCTTTAATGTCTTTGACTTTTTTTATGCCACGAGTAGAGGAGTTTTAAGCAGTCGTAGTTCGCTGCTTGAACTTGTAGGGATGATGAGCTGTGCGTAGGAATATAAAGGTATTCTACCCATTTAGTGAGGGCAATCTTATCTTTCTTGAGTAAAAGTTCATGTGTCACCTTCTGGATTTTTGGGATTATATTTGGCTCCACAATGGTGTTGAAAATATTAATCCCACATTGGAAAAAGAATGGACCTTGCATGTGCTTATATGTAATTGGGTATTCCTCATATTGCCAATAAGTTTTATGATGGAACCTCAACTTTCCTCATGGTATTAAAGCAAGCTATCACATGTGTGAAGCACAACAACCACACGTGCTTCACGTCTCCCAATTTTTGTTGTCCACGTGTTAAACTTGAAAACTCGCCACGCGTGAAGGCAATGGTGGAGCCAAAAAAATCTACTAAGAAGGGTTAACTTAGATTAACAAAAATTAAGTCAAAACAAAATAAAATCATCTAATAGCACAAAATCCTTATGTTTGGCAAGTTGATTTCCCTATTCACGGATTGAGGTGCTATATCTTTATGCAGGGTAGTAAATTTCACTAATATAAAAATTTATTTCAACAACGAACCACAACTATTACCACATTTAGCATACATATTACCTTTTTTTTAATCTTTTGGGCCGTAGAAACATACAAGCCAACAACTCAAAATTTTCATATTTGTGAAATTTATGTCAGCTTTTATTTCAATAAAGGTCTAATCGGTAAGAAGAACCATGCCTTGAGAATAATACATACAAAATCAAATTCGAATATATACAAATATGCAATATAACTTGAGAATGGTCAATTGACTACACTAAGAGCATCTCCAAAGGAGATGTCAAAAATAGTATGTCAAAATTATGTTTGATGGTTGATGTGGCTAATAGAATACAAGTGCTAGATCCTCTTCTTTTCCAATGGATGTGTCAAATATGAATTTTATAATTTTAGTGCAGCCAGAGTTACATTAACTATTAAAATAATCAAAATTAATTTTAGTTTTTATTTTATTGGTTGTTAATGGGACCTATGAATTAAAAAATAAAAATAAAAATATTTGACTCCTTCTGAAATTCGGTACTAGGCGGAATATTCTACAAATAAAAATCAACTTTGCACAGTAGATTAGTCAAATGAACTAGTCAACTAGTTACAAGTTCGTGATATAAAGTGAAGTTATAAGAACAAAACATAACTGACCAATATGTTCAACTAATTAGAGTCTGCCTAGATTAATTTCACAACAAGAATTCCTAAGCTTGAACACACTTACATATCGGTTCATTATGCAAACATCAATAACAAAGTAATTATGAGTTAAAGTATGCTAGATTGACTAGTCAAGCTCATTAATCAACAAGTACAGATTCGTCAGTTAATCAAACACAAATCTGCGAACCAAACTTAGTTCACTACGAGTTATCTTAGTCAACAACAAATTAGTTCATTGCTCATAATATGCAGTGTAAACTGAGTCTCTAACACATATCAAATAACAATTCATAGGATGCATGAAACATGTGCAAGTAAATAAGATATGTGAACAAGCTTAAGAGACAAAGAATGCAAGATGTTTTTGGCTGAAAAAACCCACCTTTGGGTATAAAAAAAACCGAAGACTCTCCACTGAGTCCAATTCACTAGTGAAATCAAGATTCTTACAAAGTAACCACATATGCTCAATTTCTAGATCCTAATCTACGGAGTAGCTTACCTTTGTGCAATCTTGCCTTTCACGAGATGGATTCCTTCGGTCTTCACAAAGTGGTAGCTCCTCCTAAGCTTTTCACCTTGTGGCACTGAAATCCAATCAACGTATGCAAATGATGTTATGATGAAGTTGAGGCAAATCTAGATTTGATTGTCTAATCAGTTTCACCAGAGATGAAACTGACGCGCATCCAAAAAGAGGTAAGTTTAAAGATTTGAAACTTGGAAAGCTTGACCACCAAATTAAAACAAAACCATGAAGACAATGCTACCATAATATGCAATGATTGGGTGTTTGATGCATGAACACGATTTTGTGGTTAAAGTTTCAATGAAGAACATAAGAGGTAGCTCAAAGCTAAAATCAACTATTTTATGAAAATGTAACACTCCTAGCCAAAACAAATGAGCATAAAAAACGAATTTAAGCAAACAATTTCAAGGAAAGATTTAGAAATATTCGATTAAGAACATTACCTATAAAATATGTTTGATGCTGACACGCCCCAACCCAGATATCCCCAAATATTAAGGTAGGCACGTGTTGGCCGACAATCGATGGTGATGGACAGGTATTGCCTTCGGGCGACTATGATACCCCTAATTGAGTACTTCACTGATGAGATTTACGGATTTTCCTTCGGGCGACGTTTTTAGCATTATTGAGCATGATTTCACATTTACATATTTTACGAACATTTTGCGTGACATGCTAAGGTTTTTATAAAACCTATATGTAGTATTATATATGTTTTCAAAACAGGGGGTTAGTATGATCATAAAGAAAATGGTTTTCATATTACTAGTACTATTATTATAAATTTTGGTCCACTTACCTTTTCTGTTTTTGCGCCTCCTTAATAATTAGATTCAAGGCACATGATCCTAGTGTCATGATATTCCCACTTAGGCATCTTCGAGCCTCTTCTGTGTGAGTCTCATTCCTGGTTCGTACATTTCCTTAGTAATTCTTTCACATTATTCTTGTTTAGTGGTATGCTCTAAACATGATTATGCTTTAGTTTAATCTGTTCTAATTACCTATTTTAGTTATATGTGTGTTTAAAATGGCTTCGTCACCCTCGAGTGACGGTCAGCACGTGTCTACCATGGTATGTAGGAATATCGGGGTTGGGTCGTGTCAGTTTGGTATCAGAGCGTGGTCTGTTCAGAGCGTGGTCTGTTCAAAGCATACTTAGGATCTCCTCCTATTCTAGTAGTGTGTCGGCCTTGATAGCATTCAGATGTCGCGGTGTTGATGCACAAAATCGGGGAGGACTTTGGTGCAATAGAAAGTGTCAGGTTTGTGACCTTCGCTAGATTGCTTCAGTCACCAGTGTGGATAAATATGTAAAGAGATAGAGGCAAGGAAGCAAACACAAAATGTACGTGGTTCACCCAGATTGGCTACGCCTACAGAGTAGAGGAGTTCTCATTAATTGTGAAGGGTTTACACAAGTAAATAAGTTCAAGTTCTTGTTTTGTGAGTTCTAGTGAATAATTTGTTACAAATGACATTAGGGATTATTGTGAGAGAATGATCCTTATTTGTAGAAGAAAGTTTTAGTTTTGTTCTGACATTGACACGTGTTATACTGTGATTGGCCTCTGATGTTGACACATGTGGTGCTGTGTTTGGCCTCTGACATTGACATATGTCGCGTTGTGATTGGCCTTCTGGTTGGAGGAAAAATCGTGTGGGTCCTTGACAATATAATGTTGATCGGTGCGTAGTAGTTTCGGGGTTAGTCAAGTATGGTACAAACAGTGCTCCCCTAAGTTCCCGAGTGAGGGAAACTTCTCGGTTGAGGACTTGTAAAATCCAAGCCACTGAGTAATCACGAAACTTCTAAGTACCGAAGTGCGGTATCATTTTCAGTTGCCTCTATCCCATAGGTAGGAATGGCATCTTGGACTGATGTTGAAGCACAAGGTAATGTATCATTTTCACTTGAAGGTTACTTGTTGTTTCAGGCTTGGTCAAATACGATACAAAGCATATAATGGGAGTCCCCCAAGTCTCTGAGTGAGAAGATATGCTAAAGAATGTGACAGACAAGGTAAGCAATTAGAGTTCCAAGCAAGCAGTCCCAGATTGGAGGTTTGATTTCGAACTCCGGCTGATCGTTCTCTTTCTCCTTGTTTTGCAGGTTGTATGAAGGATAAGGAGAAGCAAATGGAGAAAATGTGATATGAGATACTTTTGCTTTTGAAGAGGTACCAGATGAATCGGCAAGTGTTTTGTTGTACTTGTTGACTTTCCACATGCTTATTCTTGAACTGGGTTTGAGGGTTTTCTGGTTTCCTCTAAAGGAGCGAGCCAACTTGAGAATTTGAGGGTCAAAACAACTCCATCAAATTTAGAGTACATTCAGTCCTGATGATATGAGATACTGTTGCTCTTCGGCGACGGTGTCAGCAAAAAGGTTCTTGAAGCTTCTCGAGTTCTTCGGATGAGGCAGTGATGCTGAGCTTGATTTTGACTTAGACTCATTCGTCTAGATTATGCGGTTCTGTAGAAAGGATGTCTTGTTGTAGTGACTTATTCCAGCTTATCGTTGACTCTTCTACTTCAATCTTTTGCATAACGAAGTCGTGCGTACTCTTCTCATTTGAATGGTCCTTCAGAACACTACTTCTCAGTGACTCATCCATGCTTGGCAGCTTAAGTGTAAAGAATCATTATCTGATCAACTGTTATGGGGTATTTGCCAGAGGAATTCGTAACCTTGAAAGCAGTTGAGGATGAGTACTTGAAAGCAATGCTAGGGAAGCAATCAAGCAAAAGTTCCCGGCAATCAGTTCCAAATCCAAATTCTAACTTCAGGTTCTGATTGATTGCTTTCTTTCGACTATTTCACTCCAGGACTTACTGTTCCTGGGTAGGTGGATGTGGAAGCATTTCTAGTAGCTCTATGTGGTGCTCTTTAGGATAGCGTGAGAGTGCAATCGAGGCGTGAATTGAACTATCTAGGCACATTCTCACATAAAGGGTAAAATAATATTTTGGCATCCTCCAGAACTTCTCACTCGCTTACCGAGACAACAATGAGTTATCGGCATTACAGGTTGCAAATTGTAATATCGATAACTTATTTGTTGGGTGCGTTAAGCAAGTGAGTAAGTCGGCTCGTTTATGGCAACAATTAGTAATTAGCTATGAATAGGGTTTGACTTAAGACACACTCATCCTTAGATTACATGGCATGACAAATATTTAGGACAAGGCCATTTTCACCTTTGATTTTGATTTTCAATACAAATTATTTTCCTACTACATTATTTTAATAAATATTTTTTCCATTATAAATTTTGGAAGAGTTATTTCCACTTTTGATTTTAAACTTAGTATAAGTATATGAATCGTACGTTTTTACTTATCTATTTTTGTTGTTATCTTATATCACTTATATATTTTTTTATTTTATGTCACCACATAATAAATTGTATTTCCAAATTATATTTTATACAAGTATTCCACTACTATATTATTAAGGAAGGAATAATGTATGAGCCTGGAGGCATGAAAGAGAAATAATTGCAATCTGATCGCAAAGGAATGACATTCTCTTTTATGCAGCCGCTCTAACTTGATTTGATTCCTTGTATGTATATTTACATATATATTTTCTCCTTATTTTAGAGTACTCTACATATAGTAAGTTAATTTAAATTTCAGGGACAAAATTTTCTTAAGAGGGTAGATTGTAACGACCCATCCCAAAAAATTATGGTTTTTATAATTTTAAAATGTGAAATTACGAAAAATGCTCTTTGAGGCAAAGGCATTGACTTTTATTGACCGTCTTGTTGTGTCACGTAAGAATCATTTTCTTATTGTATTTGGATAATACTCGTTGCTACGAACGCGTAGGCGCAAACGGTATGCTCTGAACACGATTCTTGCTTAGTGGTATACTCTAAACACGATTCTGCTTTGGTTTAATCTATTCTAGTTACCTATTTTAGTTATATGTGTGTTTAAAATGACTTCATCACCCTTGGGTGATGGCCAGCACATGCTTACCCTGGTATGTGAGGATATCAGGGTTGGGGCGTGTAAGATGCTCATAGGAGGTTTGAGATGGAGATGAAAATAAAGCTTTCTAGAAAACTTTTCCAATATCAACCCCAAAAACCAAATGAACCCTAGCTTGATCTTTTTAAAGAGGGCTTGATGTGTCAAACAGAAAAGGGGACCAGAAATGCCACGTGTCATGTGCAAAATTAATTTGGAAAGATCTAGGGTTGAAAAACCATTTTAGGAAAAAAGTTGTCAGATGGCCTATTAGGATTGTCATAAAGTGCGTGCCCAGCTCACATGAAAGCAGTGAGAAGTTTTGACGAGGCAGAACCACTAGATAGAATGAACTAGAAATAGTGGCATGAATGCATATGTATGAACAAACCTTTGATGAGAGAAATTAAGCTCTTAAAGTGATATTTCTAGCAACACGATCCCAGAGAAGCAATTAAACCCTAAATCTAACTAGAGTATGTGTAGTACAATTTACAACATTTGACAAGGGAAGCCAAACAATAAAACTAGACTTCATCCCTTCTTTGTTTGCTGTAAAAAAAAAAGACAATTAGAAAGTAAGGAGTCAAATGACTTAACTGCCACATCATATTTGACATATCTATTGAAGAACATTTGAATGTCTTTTAATCCTATTTGACATATTTAACATATCATTTGGAGATGGTCTAAGCCTTCATTGGCTCCACCCTTGCATGAGAGGGTATTGAAAATATTAATTCAACGTCGGGGAAAGAAATGACTTTGCATGTCCTTACACATAATTGAGCTACTCATTATATTGCTAATCGATTTTATGATGGAACCTCAATTTTCTTTGTAGGTGTACTGAGCTCAATTCACAAAGTTTCATGGAGATGTTGAAAAACTTTCATGGGCGATGGGTGATTTTAATCACAAGTGTTATGAACTTTTTCATATGATTTGGCATCACATTTGAAGAGAAATTTCACAAGTTGAAAGCTTGGGATTTGAGTTGGCGATGGATATTTGAATCAATGGCATCGTCGCCAGCGAGGAGTGGGTGATAATATTTTTTTAATAAGCAAATTAAGTTTACAAAATGAATGTCAATAAAGGCATCCTTACAAAATGAGTAATTTAGGTAGATTAGGGTCTGCTTGGTATCGTATTAATTTTTTTTTGAATTTTTCAAAACATTTCTTAAAAACATCTTTTAAGAACGGTTTTCTTTAAGATTTAAAAACTTATTTGGTATGAGACTCAAAGTTTTTTTTTTTAAATTTTAATAATTTAAGAGAAATGAAAAAAAAAAACCCCAATAACAACTCCTTGTGAATTTGAATATTATTATTAAATTTAATTGGATAAACAAATAAATTCAAAGAGAGAGCCGGAAGAGAGATAAGAAAGAAATAGGAGAAAAAGAGCAAAGAGGTGAGAGAAATATAAGGGAGAGTGGAGGAGAAAGAGAAAGAAACGAGAGGAGTGAGAAAAATAAGATAGAGATCGAGAGCTTGCAAACAAGGTTTGATAGTGAGGAGAAAATAGAAAAAGTAGTGGCTTTGGAAAGTTTAAAATTTCTAGAAACTTTTTTTTTCTTTTCTGTTTTCTATAAGTAGGCTAATTTTTAAGTTCGTTTGAGTTGAGTTTATGAAAATAGTCCAACCAAAATAAAGCGTAAAACTTAAAAAGTGTTTTTGAGTCTATAAAATTGGATTTAAATAGAGTATTAAACATACTTTTAATATTTTAGACTAAATTTGTAAACTATATGATATATTATTAATAAAAAATAAACAATTTAATCAATACTTAATTAATAATCTAATCATCTACCTCTGTACCGTAACATTTATAAAATTTTATCTAAAAAAATGATCAAACTTTGAAAAATACGTCTCGCCTTTACAAGGAAGGGGGCGCGAGAGACGATTATTAATTTTCTTCTAAAAAAGTGGATATAATTGATTAAGTTTACTTTATCGCCACGCGTCAACGTCATGGGTGACTAGTATTGTAGGTAAGAAAACACAGGATTACAACTTCTAGGTCTTCGTCCTCGCCACGCAACCCCCTCATCTGCATTTACATGTCAAAAGTAGCGCCTGCCTTGTCAAACCCTTGGCCAATCCGAAACCCTAGCACCGTCGTAGTAATCACCACGACTCCGTCCCACAATTTTTAAGCGAAGCTTATGGAAGCAACTGAAGCCATCAGCAAGCCGATCTGTGAGTGTTCAGGGAAAACCTGATTTTTATTTTTAATTTGCAAATTGTGATTTTTATTTTTAATTTACAAATTATACTTTTCGTTTATAAATTCATTTATGTTTTGGTTTGATGCTAGTATCTAATCAATTTTTTTTTCTGGTCAGCCTTGATTGCACCGTGGTTTACCGGGTTGTTGATTTGAGGATTGAGGTAACTGTTGCTTTCTTTTGGTTGTTCTGTTGGCGGATCGATACCGATGCTGTTTAGATGATTAAGTATTTTTATTAGCTGTTATATTCTGCTTATGTGTTTGAATTGTTTAATTTTTTATTGCAAGTTATCCGAATATCTGTTTAATTTTTTATATTGATTCTATGTTGAATTTGCTTTGACTTGATCTATGTTTATGGACTGATTACGATTCTGGATATTTTTCGAAATTAGATTTCGGAGTTTGTACATTAATTTTGTGTTGGAGAGATCCTTTCTCTGATTCCAAAGAACAATCACGACAACCACTTTTGTTGATCTTGATTCTTCCCGGGCCGAAACAACGTTGGTTACAGCTCATCTTGATCTTGATTCTTCCCGAGCTGAAACAACGTTGGTTACAGCTCATCTAACCCCCTGCTCGTAGAAAGAAAAGAGAAACAAGCATGTCTGAGGCGTGGGATCATTTCCCTAAAGAAGATCCCCGTATTGACCCCACAGACCGTAGGGTCAGAGGTAATTCTTTGAGGCAACGTTGCATGCTCTTCTAAGTAGTATGACCAGACCTTAACAACCCATTTAAGAAGCCTGCCGATTGGCATTTTATGGGTTTTCGACGCATTTCTCTCTCTTTGGTTATTATAAAGTTTGACTTCGCCAAGCAGCTTCTAACTGGAATTTCACCAAGTGCTATAATCGTAAAATTTAATGCCTTTATGCTATCATATTTATAAGTTGCCATGCCATTATGTGTACAATTGGTTGTATCTCTTTCAGAAAAAGACCAATTCGCTTCAAATGCTTCTTCCTCCCATCACCATTGAATTATAGTTAATGTGATCTCGTGCATCCGTATTTTGAAAGTTCGTCAATTCAAGAATGCTTGTCTACTTAATTAGCTAAAAACGACCGACATTCTTTAGTTATATGGAAGTTGTATAGTGTTGAAAGAATTGGTTGCACAATAATGCATGCTTTGGATTGCAGCCATTTAAGTTTGCTTATCTATTTGTCTGTTTTTTGTGTATAACCTTTATTACGTTCGTGTTCTCATATATGATTAATATTTTCCCCCACCCAGGAAGGATTTGAAAAATATCTTCGATGGCTCATCTTCTGAGAATGATCGGAGCTAGAGTTCTATCTTAATTTTGAATTCGAACTTTTGGATTCATACTTGCTGATAGATATTGGTCTAGCAGACGGAAATGGAAACAAAGATCGCAAAGGTATTGGATAGTGGTCCAAGTGTTAAGCTCGATTCAAAGAGAAAGCGGGCAACTCGGCATGCTGCATATTTTCCTGGAGCTACCCACAGAGTATCGCAGAGGCCGAGCTTGAATCAGCTTGCCAAGCGAAGGAAATTATATGGATGCAAAAGCAAGCATATGAGCCGTGGATGTCGACGATCCTTACCTGCATCTTATTCAAATTTTTCAAGAAGCGGTGTGCCACAGCGCCTAATGTTTTATCAAAGTGGTGAATGGACTGATTTTCCTCAAGATCTTATTGACTTGGTTATGAAAGATCTACAGGTCAAGAAGGAAACTGTGAAAATCAAATCACATGGTGAACATTATTTGCTAGATTTTTTGCATATGTTCCGATTGGACTTGAAAACTGGTCTACAGCAACCTATTGCTTGGATTGACGAAGCTGGTAGTTGTTTCTTTCCAGAAATTTACGATGGGGATGATGATGAACCAAATTGGTACTGCTCACCTGAAGGTGGCAAAGATTTGGAACCCTGGGCTGAAGAGCATTGCGGGTCACGTGAAATAACACTGCACCTGGAAATTGAAATAAATGGCATGGGTCAATCTGGGTTGAATGAATGTAGTGGGGAGTCAAATGGCTTTGTAAAGAAAATTCAGGTTGATCAAATACCTGCCAGCCATCGTGATGGTAGGGAAGTTGAGAATAGTTGCAACAGGAAGCATGGTCTAATCGTTGATGAGTATTCCGAAGACAATGAAGCAATGACAAAGAATTTAGCTAGAGCAACTGAGATTGAAAAGGAGAAGTTGGATCGGGATACTGTCCGTATGATATTCCTTAAAGGAATGAGCAGCTTTGATAGTGTAGAAGTACTTGATATATACCAGTGCTCAAGTACTCTGATGCAAGCTCGTTTGGAACTTTTTCAGAAGCAGGTAGAAATTACAACAATGTTTCGCGGTGATGCAAATATACGATATGCTTGGCTTGCTTCTTCTAAAGAAGAGCTTTCAACTATAATGATGTATGGGCTTGGTCATTCTGGACTAGCCACGAACAAGTCCATATATGGCACTGGTGTTCATCTCACAGAAGCGAGCTTCTCTAACACCTGGTTAGTGTTTTGTTTGTTTATTATTTATGTTTTCTGTGTGAGAATTATGTTCATACTGTTCATATGAATGATGAGATGTTTGAAAAGAGTTAGTATTCCTGGGTTGGGTTGCTACATCTGCCATTGATAAAAATGGTTTCTGGCATGGGGAAAGGATGAAGTAATGGTTTAGGGTTTCCTGAATAACATTGTCGGCACAGTTGATGGATAGTATTAAGGGCTAGACATGATTACTGTGAAGTATGGAGGTGGTATTGTCTGTCTGACACTATTAATGTTATTGTCCTGCACCCAGTGTCTTGTTAGGCCTAGTTATTCCATATGGCATGTCCTCTGTGACCTGCAGCTGTTTATTACCCGCTAGCTTGAAAGGTGGCTATTTTGACTGACAATGCTATAGCAGGCATTTATTAATTTGTTTTTGTTCACTACCTTCATTGGTAAAAATGTACTAAGGTAATTGTTGGTTGCTTCTATTTTATTATGGTTATATGTTACTGCTGGCTTCCTTTGCCATGAGAAGGTATTGGTATTGGTTATTAAGGGTATCTTTTCTGATAATTTGATCTTACAGTTGTTTTACAAATGGTTACTTTTTGTTAGTATGCTCATTAGAGGTGGAATAAACTTTTTATTTGTTCACAGCGCAAGTTCTTGTGATGTTGACGAAAATGGGATACGACACATGTTATTCTGTCGTGTCATAATGGGAAATATGGAGTTACTTCACCCTGGAAGTACACAATTCCATCCCAGTAGCAAAGACTTTGATAGTGGAGTGGATGGTCTTCAGGATCCAAAACATTATATTGTCTGGAATATGAACATGAATACACACATATATCCAGAATTTGTTGTTAGTTTCAAGATCACATACAATACTGAAGGTGATACTCTAATCCTTAAATCTTCCAGTTCGTTTCAATTATTTTCTTTTGCTAACCTGTAATAAGAACCTATTTGTCCATACTTACTGTATTTTAATAGTTCTATGGCTCTGAAATACACTGTTCAATAGCTGTTACAACTTGGATGGAGAATGTTTGGAAGTTAGTTTAAGCAAACAGGCTTCATCCAATGGCCATAGACATCAATGGTTGGGATGTTTCACCAAATCCAAGAGATGAATGATGAATCACCTCTCCAACTTCTTATTCACTGAGATAGCTGGCTGTATCTTCAGAAAATGCTGTATCAGTAACGTGTTTTCATTATTTGGGACTTTTTTTTTTAGTACTTGAGAACTGGAACTTGACGTTTTTTACAGGGCATCTGATTGGAACTGAGAATAAACTTGGTGCATCCGGGGTTGCGACATCCTGCCAAGGACCACAGGGCTCATCTGCAGTTGATACAGTGCGTGCCAAACTTTCATATATGTTTTATGGTTGTTCTTGTCTGTATCATGGGATGCATGTAACTTTACCTGATTACTTGTATGCTTTATTACTAAATCTTACGTCTATTCCACGCAGTAGAATGCTTGACGTGAGTTACATGTTCATCCAATCCAAGTGGCTGCCTCCTGAAAATTTTATTTTGATGAGCTTAGTTTGACATATAAGTCCTCATCCATATTGAGGCTTAGGTCTTATTGTCGAGCTATTTTTTTGGCTTTCCTTTATTGACTGTGGAGTACTAGTAGACCATGGTGCTCAGCAATTAGCATTTGTTTTTTTTTATTTTTTTTATTCCTAATAGGGGAGCGAGACTCAGCCACTTTCTGATTCTGGGAAATCTCATGGAAACAATATTCAAATGGTTTCAAAGCCTGGGGGATTTCAGGGGGAAAGCACTACTACTGGTTCTACTCCTCAAAGAACCCCTAAATCGCCTTGGATGCCTTTCCCCATGTTATTTTCTGCTATTGAACATAAAGTTCCTCCTGAAGTTATGAAACAAGTTAATGTTCATTATGACTTGTTCAGGGTACGATTAATATTGTTATTTTCCCTTCTCCCTTTTTTGGTTTGAACCTTTTAACCTCGAAATATCTTGACACTTGTGTGTCTGATTATGATGATATCTTTTCAGGTAAAAAAGATAACTCGTGATGAATTTGTGAAAAAGTTGAGGTTGGTTGTTGGAGATACTTTGTTGAGGTCTACGATTACAGAACTTCAGTGTAAGGTACTATTTTACTTTTTTTGGAGTAATTGGGTCACATTGACCTTCTTCAGTTTCAACATGGATTTATTTAGGACATTGAAAGGATGGAATTAATTTACTAAAGAACGATAATGCGTAGTGCTATGGGGTTACCCTTGATTTCAATTGAATTTGAATGTTTCTATATTGAATCATTTGATTATATCACAAAATTTTGGTTTAGAATCAAACATTTTATATTGGGTTTTTTTGTTAACACCCCACATATTGTTGAATACACCCCACATAAAATTTATTATCAAATAACTTTTATATCCTATTATGAAATGACTTTAATGCCACATAAATATATAAAATTATTTTCTGAATACACCCCAAAATTGTTTTCATATTTTTTTTCTTCAAGCTCTCAAACTCACTCATATCATCGATCTGTTGTACAACAAAACTCTAACAACTATACCAAACAAGATGAATATAGATGGATATACATATACATGTGAAATCTAAAATCCCTAATTGATAGAAACTCACGAAATTTATTGAAAACTAATCCCTCAAAATGGACAAATATCTTTGTAGTTCATTGAATAATGAAACCAGAAACTCCAAAATGGAATAATTAAAAATTGAAAACGGAATATGAGAAATTTTTTGTTTCGTACTTGATTAAAGTTTCTCAATAGATAATAAACAATTTGAGAAACCCCTTAACTCGACATATCTCAAGTTCGACAATTTCAAATTAAAGGCAAAAATGGAGTCCTCAAAGATGCACAAAGAAAGATGCAAGATGATACTAATGGAGTTTGGTCAAACTTTTTCTTCATAAATCCTAAACTCTACACTATTGATTTGAACATAAAGCACTTCCTCTTTACACCTCATACAAATTTCTACCCACGACCATTTGGCAATACTCGTTTTTGAAAATGGTGGAGAAGATGAACTTGTGAGATGAACACTAGATTGGATTTGGATTTTAAGTGGAGAGTGTGGGGTACATGTAGAAAGTGTGGGGGGTGTGAGGATAGTATTGGAAAGTATGTGGGGTGTATTAAGATAAATTTTAGTTTAAAAGATAAATGTATGGTGTATCAGTCAACAAAACGTGGGATGTGAATAAAACAACCCTTTTATATTTATTTTTAGAATCTATTTATGCTAACTCCTTCCATGCTCGTAGTAAACTGATTGTTAGAATCTCTTTAGCTTGTAGTTTGTTCTTTAGCCATTCTTTTCTTTATCCAAAATTATGGGTTGGAAACAAGTCTATATACAGTTTTACACACTATTCTAAAAATTCCCGCCTAGGCGCTAGGTGGCTGGTCACCGCCCCAATTAATGTCTAGACGTTTGAAAATTAAGAAATGGCTCTTAGACCTACTGTGGTGTCTGCCTAGACCGCTAAAACCCGCCTAGGTTGCGCTTACTTTGACTGAAAATAAATAACTTTTATTTTGCATTTTATTTTTTTTCAATAAATTATAAGAGACCTGTTGAATACTTAAATGAACACACATTATATGCTTGTATGAATATGATTACGAAAACACATGATATTGAATGGATATCATATACAAATTTAACTTGTATGATTATTGAGCTATATTTTGACTTTTTAAATTTAAATGAAGCATGGACTACTAATCGAGATTCGGTACAAACTTAGGCTCTGCACATTTTATATTAGTTTGCTATAAGGACATGGTATTGAGCACAGAGCTCAGGTGCAAAGGGTGAATTGTGACGTCCCGCATCCGAAGTTAGTTGAAGAATAACCTGCGACCGGTGCACGAATAAAATTTTTTAAAAATAAAAACAAAAACAAACTTCTCTTATTCAAAAAAATCCGAAAAACCTTACAAGTGTACAAAATAATAAAAAAACCTCTTAAATTCTTTGTCCAATACAACCTCAGCTTGTCTAGCACCTTGTCTTGCCAAATAACTCATCTGTAAAATAAAAGGGTGAGGGGTGAGCAACAACCACCATCGCCCAGTAAGTAGGATATGTAATATGCAATCAAGCGTGCTGTAGTGAGTAGGATGTGTAATATGCAGTCAAGTTTGCTGTTTTACCCACACTAAAAAAATATGATAATAATAATCAAATCATTATACACAGTGTCATATCCTACTGTCCCTTCACATTTTGGTTATCCTTCATGATATGTAGCTCACGACATGACCCTTACATTGGCCATTTTGCCCTAATTTACACGTGTGCCATACATTTATCTATCGGATAACCAAACAATACAGTTCTCATGCTCCATGAACATCTCAACCGATTGCACATGGAATGTATATATACACACGTCGAAATTGATTACAAGAAATCAAACATGCTTGACTTGAAAATAGATCGAGCTTTATAAATAGAATAAATCCCATGATAACTCATGGTTTTCATATTATCTAAAAAATAAGAATATTTGCAACACATTTCTTAAACCACTCACCTTGATTGATAGCTAGTCCACAAACAATCTCCACACATCTAACCCTCTAACCGTCTAACCTAAACTCTTTTTCGTTCTTTCTTTTTCCCTCACTCTCTTTTCTGTATATACTATATATAAATATATACATTTACATACATGCATATAATATATACATTCATATACATAACCTGGAAGATGCATGCATTGCAGCAGCCAACCTGCGTTTCTAGTGGAGTTGAATAAATGAATGAATGCAGGTCCTTTTATAGTGGAAATGGGCGGTTAAAAGACTTAAGGGCTACTAAGCAAATACAAATGAATGGATAGATAAAAATATGGTCTGATCTTGAAGTAATGAGTCAACGAAGTAGAAGTTGACACCTACAAAAGCAAGTTGCTGCGTGTCGTAAATAAAACGAAACTATCCCATTAACTGACACCACTAAATATGTGACATAGATTTCAATTGCAGTCTATCGCTTTCAAAATGCATGCTTGAAAACCTAGTGATTAAAAATTGTAAATAAACCACAACAACAAACTAATAATATACATAAAATAAATTGAAGAAACCATGTACAATAATATCTTTTTATGGAAAGTACACGTTTAAAAATACAGGATCTCACGTGAATACCGTTAACCACTTGAGTTACAAGCTCTTGGCATATTTTATTATCTAAGAAGTTAAGAAAGAGGCCAGAAGACCACAAATATGGACTTTGTAGGGTGAAGTCCTTTTTATTAGTGAAAACATGAAATAAAGAGGTCAGAATACCACAAATATGGATTGTGGAAAATGACTTGGATTACAGTAGAACCGTTTCCGATTGACCAATTTAGGTGAAATGCAGTGCTTCTTCAGTTCCAGTCTATTACAGTCTACGGGCTATAAATTTTAAGTCCCAGCGGATTGAGACCAAGTAATTAAGAAATGGACCACAAAATGTTAGATAGAGGTCCGTGAGCATTACAAAGACGTGAGAGGGATTTGCAAATCCCTACATGGAAAGTGTCATTTTCCCACTCATATTCCTTTGTAATGCTCATGGAGGGCATTCCTAATCACCTCGATCTGGTTCATTTCTTAAAAACCTGGTGTCACTCCAAGTCCCAAGGGGAAATTCCTTACCTCTGACCCAAAAAAAAAAGAAAAATGAAAGTCCTTGACCCAAACGCAGCCTAAGATTCAACCAGACTCGATGGTTGATTGGTTCCAAGTGAACCCAGTCGCAGTGGCTCATCCAGTTTTTCGATCAGATCCTGTGTGGTATAAGTTTATTCATTATTTTGTTTTTGCTTGCAGATGCCTTATAAAAGCAATGAGTAAATTCGAAGTTCCGAAGACAGGTTTAGGCTGCCTCTCGTAGCCGGTCCATAAAAGTTTCAGATATCTGAAGACAGATCGTTTGAAGCTTGCCTGGTACTAATGTGTCGACATGAAGTAAATGTTATCGCGGACCTATTTAAGGTTTGTTATTTAGTAAAATGGGAATTCTTAGCTTGTTTTTTGGCGAAATTTTGTCTGAACATATTACGATTACGTTGGTGTAGTGTTTAAAGTTTATGCTTTGTGAAGAACCCTAGGTTTGATGGTTTTAATGTGGATTTCTGCTGTCTACCATTCTTGTGTATATTTTGGAACTCATAGCATGGAGAACGCCTTCATCTCCTGTGAAGCTTTTGCACTTTTCATTAACTTTGGTCCAAGTCTATCTTGAATGGCTTCGGACTTTCATGCTCTTGACTACCCCTTGCACGTTCTTTTCTTCGCAAATTGATGCGTGTCTACTTGCCATCCAGCATAGTTGCAACTTACTTGAATCACCGATAATCAGGAATTGTAGTTGTATGTTGTTTTTGTTTTTTCCCCTTGTCTTTTTGTCGTAGGTAGACCTGTAAACGGATGGGATTCATCGGATTTGGTTTTTATTATCAGATGGAAAGTTTCGATCAATATTCTATTAATTACATTGGATTCGGATCGTATCCGGATCAAAAAGATCCGATCCATTGACAGGTCTGGGTATGGTTATTGTTTTGAAACTTCAAATTTGATTCGAAGTGAATATGGTTGCCCTATCACTGCTAGAGCCAGATTGTTAGGTGTATGTACTATAACCGTGGCTGAAGCGTTGGAGCTCAAAGATGCACTTAAGATTGCAAAACAGAAGGGTTTTTCTCCTTTCATTGTGCGACTTGGAAGCATATTTACGTAAATATAACAAACCAAAGCTGTAAAATCTGTACAATTTCTAAAATCATACTGCAAATAAGTATGAAAAATCAATGTAAAATGTATAAAACAGTATGCTAAGGATATGGGTAAATCACAAATATCTCCACAAATGTTACACAATATGCTCATCAAAATTATATGACTGCCATTTGTAGGCAGAGTTTTGCCAAAAATTGAGTTTTTTCGCCGAAAATGTTCACAAAGACTTAATAAGGTCAAAACTATACTATTTTTCACGATCTTTACATCAAAATGCAGCTTACGAAGAGAGAAACAAGATTATACTTACTGGGAGTCCAAAAGATGGCTGAAAATTGACAAAGGATCTCGGTTCCAACTTGCCCTTGACCTTAAAACACATATAACCTTTTTGTTACAAATCTCGTTTGTACTCACGCATTACTGGTGACGAGTACTACAAGAATATAGCAAGAAAGGAGACAAAATATAAAATGAGCTCAAATGTCCACGTAGGATTTCCACTGCATTTTTGTAATTTCACAACTTTAGGAAATAAAATACAACAAAATTAGAAACAGGTCTTAACAACGCAATCAATACCCTTAATTTACATATATCTTAAATGAAATCATTTACCGTATATTTGACAAAAAAGAAAATCTCTTATTCACCGAACGCTAGTCTAATGAACCTTAAATTCGTATTGTCGTGGAAGACCGAATTTGGTTGACGGATTGGATTAGATGGTTGACGGATTGGATTAGATGGTTTTGCTCCTGGACGGCCCTACACGCCTCCACACCGCCACCATCATATCTCACCCGGCCCTACACCACCGCCAGAATTCACCAAAACCGACACCACTGCGGCCATCTCCATATCGTCCCCAGACAAAAGCGCGTGTGAGAGAGATGGGGACGAAAGAGGAGAGAGATGAAAACTACAAAAAAATAAGTTGTTTATTGTGTGACTTAATCGAACTCTTATTTTTTTTAGTGTAAAAAAAAATCGATGTATTAAAAAAACAGATGAGAAATAAAAGTAAAAAAAAAATTCGAAAAAGTAAAAGAAGCAGAGAAAATAGGCGCGTACATTTGTCACTCGACTTGTACAGCTTGATCGACATGAAACAAATAGTGAAAAAACACTCGAAAAAGTAAAAGAAGGAGAAAATAGGCGCGTACATTTGTCAGTCGATTTACAAAACGACATGAAACAAATAGTAAAATAAAAACCAAAATAAAAGAAAAAACGTGTTGATTTAGAAGTGCGAGCTGGCAGCACCAAAATTATTATTAAAAAATCAAAACCTCTCTCCGCCCGTCCGTCGTCTATAAAACCACAAACTCTCCAAATCTCCCACCGAACCCAATTACGCGAAATATCCAAGAAACCGAGACAAAACACAACTCAACCCAAACCCGCAAATGTTTCAAGAAACGGCGCCGTGTTGGTCGAGCGTGGTTCAGTCGGCGGCGTCGACTCCGTGGACTCGGCTCGAGGACAAGGTGTTTGAGCAGGCGCTGGTCAGGTTCTCGGAGGACTTGCCCGATCGGTGGGAGAGGATCGCGGAAGAGTTGCCCGGCAAGACTCCCAAGGAGGTGTTGGAGCACTACGATGACTTGGTGCACGATGTCTTGGAAATCGATTCTGGCCGGGTCAATTTGCCGAGTTATGCTGAGGAGTCGGTGGTCGGCTGGGAGGACACGGCCAGTCAGATCACTTTTGGGTCCAACCGCGAGCCTGAGAGGAAGAAGGGAACGCCTTGGACTGAAGAAGAACACAAGTAATTCCTCTCTCTCTCTCTCTCTCTCTCTCTCTCTCTCTCTCTCTCTCTCTCTCCGTATCATTTTTTGGTCTTTCTTTAATTTTCAAACTTTGTTTTTAACTGGTAAGAAATTGATTGAGAGAAAAATTAAACTAAACTGAGACAATTATTGTCATATATATATATATATACACACACACACACACACATATTGGTTATTTGATTCTAGAAAACAACCGAAGAAAATGATGTAGGTGATTTGCGTTGTTTTTGTTTCTGATTTCATTATCCACACACTATTTGGCCAAATATCTCATCCGTATTTGATCAATATTTGATCAAATACTGAACATTTGGCCAATTGGAATTTGTAAGTTGATCGCTAGCCAGCCAATTTCCGTCCTTTTGGTATTCGTTTGGAAACATGGGTTTGTAGTTTACTTTATATAGTTACATGTGTATATTTATTTGAAGTTTTCAAAATAATTAATGTTTTGATGTTCAAAACCACCACCTTGTTCTCAATTTTGTTTTGCTATCAACTGGAGCTAGTGGGAATGTGCTAGATTCTATATTTATGTTCACCATCGAGTGTTTGATGATGTCATGAAAACTTTCTTGCCAGCTGAACCGAGAATTTCACCTTCTTTTTTGGATTTGGGAGTTTGGATGTTGCATTGCTAAATTTGGAATAAAGGGTTAAATAGCTGTTCTGTTTTGTGTCTAAAAACATATCATGGACATCCCATTTTCATTCAAGAGAGTTGTGGTTTTCCGAAGGCCGTTGATTTCTTGATTTGTGGACTTTTAAGTGATTGAAATTCTTATTTCTTACAAGCTCTTGCATGTCTAAGCTTATTCCTATTTTTCTACTGTTTAGGAGCCTGATTTTCTTTATGTACTCCTAACAGGTTATTTCTAATTGGACTAAAAAAGTTTGGTAAGGGCGACTGGAGGAGCATTTCAAGGAATGTGGTTGTGACAAGAACACCAACCCAAGTAGCAAGCCACGCCCAGAAGTATTTCCTTCGTCAAACCTCAATGAAAAAGGAAAGGAAAAGATCAAGCATTCACGACATAACTACTGTAGAGAGCAACTCAGTATCTGTGCCTGCTGATCGCAACTGGATTCCTCCACCTGCAGTTCCGGCTCATCAGTCTCCACTGCAACATTTGACCCAACAGAGTCATTTGCCTGGTCAGGCGGATTTGTCGGGGTACCAAGATTTTGGCTATCCGATGTAAAGATGATTACAATCTCGTGCTGCATACTCTGTATATAGAGAAATTGCCTTATATGAACAGTCCAAATTGTAAAGTTCTAGATATTTTTTTGGTTCTTTGTAGCCGGTAGGCGATTAGGAGATCTGTGAAGTGAATATGACAGTTTAGGTTCTGTTTTCTTATGTGAAGGGAGAAAGAATTAGTGTAGGCTAGTTGGGATTATGTAGGATACTGTTATTAGTTGATAACCTCTTTCTTGCCCAGTAAATTTTGTGTACAAATTTCTTTGGTTTACTGGTTCCGCAGGGCACTTTGAGTTGGATTCTGCTAGTGCAGTGTTGCTGGTCCAAAAGCCTTGGTTTTGGGCTAGGGGCGATTTTCGGGCGGATCAAATCGGAAACAAGGTTTACAATTTTCCTTGTTTCCAAATTTTGTTCCCAAAATTCCGGATCGGATTAGAAATTTTCAGAGGAGGAAGAGATGTTGTATGACGGATTCAACCTTTGAATCTGTCTCCGCTGTCGACGGAGCACCGAGGCCGAGGGAAGAGAGGCTGGCAGTATAATTTAAATTGAACGTTATGTTAGGACTGCAATACAATCCTGATCACACCGTAAAAGGGTAATTTGGTTATAGTAATACCAACGTCATTTATGCATCTTAACAGTGTAATATGACACACACCGTAAAGGGCAACCTTGTTACCGTAAAACCATGGTCATCTACGTAATTATATATAACGTAGACTTGAAAACTCACCGCCTGCCAGTTCCATAGCTCGTTGAAAGGCTTCGTTCTACTTTTCAGACGAGTGATCAGGATCCATCCAATCCAAAGTCAACCTGCCCCTTGAAGATAAGTGTGTTATTCGCATATCTTGGAGGCTGATCCGTGTCGTGTCGATTGATCCCATTGTCGACAGCATGAATTGCCTGTTACAACTTACAAGTAATTGATAATGTCAAAATTACTGTAGGACTAACAAGAATCCAAGTCAAAGAAAATCTGTAGAACCTCATACAGGGCATCAGAAAACGCGTGAGACTCTCTTTGGTTTCTTAACCTTGCAAACTCCTTTGACGCCGGCCCCAGACTTTGGCTTGTTATCCGGTGGCTATCCTTGTTCTCCTCTTTCTCTCTTTCTCCTAATCCTCTTCTCTCTTTTTCAAATTTTCCCTGAGATTTTTCTCAGTTTCCTTGAGCTTTGTCTCAAATTTTCCCGTGAGTCTGTCTCACTTTTGGATTTCATGTCCTTCTTCTCCACCCCTCCCTCTCCTCTGGCCGTTCTTTTCCAAACCCAAAACTCCATCTCCCCTCATTTTTTGCCTCTGCCTCCCTTCCCCATAAACCATCCCCACCCCATCCTTTGCTTTGATTGCAAACCCCGGCCCGAATATGGTTGCTAGCTTTATTTCCCTCCCTCGTTGCCCTCCCCCCTCCCCAAAACGGCTTGCCAGATTTCCATTGAAGCCAAGTGTACTGCGGCTTTGGCCAAAGTAAGGGTTGAAGGAAATATTTGTGAAAACTAGTTCATTTGAGCAACATCTATACATGCAATTAACAATTAAAGGCGGAATCATGCTTGTATGCACTCAAAAACAAAACTTTACCTATGAAATTCAAAGCCTAGTAGGTATGGTGAACCAAGGCTCAACTCAAGAACAAAGTAAGTTGAGAAATATTATACCTTTGTTGATTACTCTTTGCATAAGTAAATGCTAATCACCCAAGAGATATGACCTTCATTCCTTACTTCTTAGCTCCATGGATTTCTTGGAGGAGGATGGATGAATAGATTCTCCAAGTTCCCAAAGTAGGGAACCTCTAAGTCTCCACACAAAGGAGAGCATTGAGGAAGAGATGAGTGACTTAGAGGAATTAAGATTTCTAGCTATTTTCCTCTAGGGTGGCCGACCTCTTAGAGAGAAACAAAAGGAGAGCTTGTGTTCTCTCCAATTTCCTCTTTGAAAACCCTAATGTATTTTGGCTATAAAGTCCTTTATATAGTCACTTCAATTAAGTGACAAAAAGAACTAGAACCACTCTTTCATCAATATGGCCGGCCTTCTTAAAGGTTTTGGGTTGTTTGGGCCTTTGTAAATCATTAGTCATTAAGTTGTCATACAACTCAAGTTAATGGGCTTGACTTTCGAAACTCATTGGGCCTTGAGGCCCAAAACTAACCCAAGGTCTAAAATGAACTTATTCGTTTGATTAATTAACATATTAATTAATCCTAACCATATATATAATTAAACCATTTAATTATCCTTACTCATCTCCGTTGTTTCTTCAATCTCTACCTTACACGGTGTACGATCCATTAGGTTCCTTTTAGTGAGGCAGTGGGCGATTAGAACTCTTCAAAATCAATTGTAAATTGAAACATACTTTCAATTCTCCCTTTAGTGATTATACACCTTTAGGGCTTCCACAAACCATGAGTGACACCTAGCAGTATGCCATGGCTACCCAAGCTAATTAGAAGAGGTAGAGAACTTATTCAGTTTACGATTACAATGCAACACGATCTTTCTCTAATACAATACACTTGACCACATTATTTGGTTTGATAGTTTATTCATGTCTACTATCCAATGTGATTCTTTTACTTATATGATTACCTTGAATGTGATTTGGAATGACTTCCTAAATCTCATTCATACTCTGGCTAGAGATTCTTAATCATATCATAAAGTATTCTCCCTCAAACAGTATGAAGGTTAGAGATCTCTTGTTCCGCATTCACTTGCCTCCATGGCTAAGTAGTTTAACCTCAACTATGTCGTGGACACCCTCTGACAGAGTGACTTTGACATAGTCAAAGATTAAGGACCTAACCATAAGACAACTGTAATGCCTCAGGACTTACTCGACTTCAATAGTAAGCTTCTCATTTCTTGCACAAACAATATGCTTGACTTACAATAGGTCTAAGTCCAATAATTAGCATCTTTTTTCTGTGAAATCACTGGCCACTATTTATGTTGACAAACAATTCCTTTGATTCTCCTATTAGAATACTTGTAGGAATCCAACATTGTTTCCCAATTTAAATATAAGTGAGTAATTATAAGATCAATTCCCAGTTTCGATCGTATATAACTACGACATCCAAACCTCTTCCAATAAAACTTTTCTAAACCAATTTGAACTCAAACATTTGGGCAAAATACACCTACACTTATGCTCATATTCTAACTGATACTGTACAAATTTGATATTGGAGATTGAATCCTTAATTCCACTGTGGGTTTTCTATCTGCCCAAACTGTAAGGTCATCTCCAACCTCGTTTGTTAAAGATCAGATTATTTCTTACAGTATCTCTATAGAACTTACATTTAGTAAAGGTTTCAGTGGCCTTCTTGAACTCTTTCAAATCAGCCAACCTGCATGGACTTAACAAACATCTATTTGAACCTCCAAAACTAAATTCTCCAATCAAAGATTGTACAACGGAAAACAAATGGGTACAGAATAGTCGTTTTAACAACAGAGGAATAGTTGGGTTATTGTCATCGTTACAGCAACTGTCAACATTTCTGCAGATATACTCAACAATTTAAGACTCTACAACCACCAAATACTTAAAAAAGTATACTGATTCCTCCCGCTGTCAGTTACTTCTAAATCATGAGGGAGTTAATTGGTTTTGAACGTCGTAGCTTTGACAAATGCAGTTAAAAATCAAGAATATTCCACCAACCAAATGCATAAAATTAAAAACACAAAAATATATTTACATATGATTATCTCAAATCCAATAAACACAGAACTGTCACTAATACATGAGAACATCAGAAAAATATTTGCAAGCCACAAACCGCATACCTATGCAGTACGATCTTCAACATTACCAGACTTCCCAGCCTGTATGTAAACACACCATAATGGTATATTAGTAAGTTTAGGTATGCGAATAGTGTACGGCAGCATAGAAGCTTCCTCATCACCAGCAATCGAAAGTAGGTTCGGCAAATTCATTTCTGTGCCCATTTTTCTCAGCAAAACTAGCATGGAGACCTTACAAAATAGGTCTCATATATATTATATAGTCCAAAGTAAGTTACCTTGGGTCCTTGGGATGACGAGCCAAAACTTAAACCTAAGCAAACCCATCTTCCAGCCTTTTCTTGATCCAGTTCCAGTGCAGAATTGCATGTTTCCAGATTGGAAAGTTCAAATTCTTTTTTCTAATCGAAGGTGATGTCACAATTGAACATTTGGCGACCAAGAGACAACTAAGAACTCCGTGCCACATTCATATATGTATCGTGACAATAACTGACCAAGAGAAGAAAAAATGTATTTACTAAGACAGTGATGAAAAATACCAAAAAATCATTGAAGGAAAATAACATGTTGCGAACGGTAGGAAGTAGTAGAAGATTATAACAACTCTTCTGCTAAATATTACAAGCTCAAGCAAAAGAATCAGAATCACAAATTCAGCTAAAGCATCGTATTAAAAGGGACCACTGGTCAACTATATTTGGTAGTATGAATCTCATGAATCTTTTCGTTCAAATTTTCAAATTCATTCATGATATAAAGATACATAGTGAGTTTTCATCATTGAAAGGAATTAATAATTTGCAATTGACTTGGTGAAGACCAGGAGGTGTGCAAGCTATAAGTAAATATATAAGTTTCTTACATTGGTTTTAGTGTTACCGAGTGCCACCGCTTCGGTGGAGAGAGCTCTTTCTGCTATGAAGATTGTGAAAACATCATTGCATAACAACAATGGTTGAGTGATAGTATAGTTGTTAACATTGAGAGATATGTATTTGCTTTCATTGATAATGAGCCTATTATGCGACATTTTCACATGAAACCTTGTCAGCAACATTTGCAAATTGTTTGTACTAATATATTATGGACGACATTTATATTGTTTATTATCTAAATGGATTTAGTTGACATTTTTTTTAATGTTAGAACCTGCTCTACATCTTCTACGATTGTACATAGAGAGATACCGAACAACAATACAATTTCCATTAACTGCCTTTCTTCTCTTACAATGTACTATTTATACTAATACTCAACTCTAACTGTCACCACAAGATGATGCCATCTGGCATCCTAACAATACCCCCCCTTAAAACCAATCTTACAAGTAAGATTTACAATTTCAAACTAAGTACAATTGTAAACCAGCAAATAAACCAGGAACAACACAATCACAAGAATGTATTAAAGGTTCACAATTTCTTGAAACTTAAGCTTCAGTTCACGGTATAGTTCCCATGTAGCATCATCTTTGGAGTGGTTTTGCCATTGACTGAGGCTTTCGTGGCTGCAGCACTTTCTTGATCATTCTTCTGTCCAAGATTGCGCTGGTACATCTTGCAAAATTCCAGCATCTGTGATAAAGCAACTTTGGTTCTTTCAAATGGAGTTGCGATTTTACCAGGACCTTTGACTCCTTCAACTTTGACAGAGGTTGTTGCCAATAAGAAATCTGTGTACTTCACAGCAGCAGAGTTGATAGGGGCTTCTTTAGCACCCTGTAAACCCCATTCCATCACAAATGAATCATGCATTTTCAGCTCCTGCCGAACTGCCTTCCTCAACTCAGAAATCACAGGCTTTGCATCATCATCGTTTGCACAATCATTTGCCAATTCATACTTCAGTCGCAGCAGCATTGCTCCTTTAAAGTAGCTCACTGCCGAAAAGGTCTTTCTAGAGAGCTCACTGAATATCTCAAATGGTCCCTCCAAATGTCGTCTTTCGGTAAGCCTCCACCTTTATCACGAATGCCCTTACAGTAGCAACCCATGGAATGATTGATAACAACACAAAAACCTGAGTCCTTGCAACTTGCCAGTAAATCTATTGACTCAAAACTGGAGAGAAAATTGGTACCACCTTTATCACGAATGCTCATACGGTACCCAAGCTTAATACCAAGAATGTAACCTGAGTTCGACATTTTGTCGAACAGGTAGAGTGTACGCAAACCAGGCAATTTAGCCTTCTTGAACTCAACATTAGAAACACGAATTTCTAAAATGAACTTGGGATGATTTCGAATGAAAGAGCATTTGAATATTTGTTCCGCCTTTGTCACGTGTGAATTCATGGAAGCCAAGCTTGAAAGAAGCAATGTCGAACGTTTGATCACAGAGCAAGGAGTCTTCACCTATCTTGGCCGACAATTTCGAGACTAGGCAGAGAAGAAGGCAATTCATCTTCCTTCTCCAACAAATCTGAAATAGGGAGCCCAGAAACCAAATCCCTTGCCCTGCCTTTCTTGCAACCAGAATCAAGAAATGGAGGACTTTTCACAGAATCTTCAACTGGCTTGTCGTTCTTCCTAGCCAATTCACTTCGAAAGAAGCCAAAACTTTGGGTTGGAACGAAATGTCGCAGAATCCTCGTCGTGGTGTTTGCCGTAGTCGCGAACCTTCTTGAATTTCTTCAATATGGGTCGTAGACAAGGACGAGTCTTGGGCTTGTATCTTGGACGGAACTGCGACCAGAATTCATCTACTTTCTTTCGGGCCCGAACCTTTTTCTTGTGGAAAGATTGAAGCTCGAGAACGATTTGATTCGATTTCACAAGAGAGATAGGAGATGTCATTTTGATGAACGGCTGATGCATCCGTGGTAGTCTTGAATTCGGTCCGAAATTTGGCCTGAGAAATCCTGAATTCTTCTTGAGACTTGTTGAACTGGTCGGACTTGGCTTCCCGATTGGAAACCCTCGATTCCATGGTTTTACAAAACGTTTGCGGCGTTATACAGCGGAGAAGGATTGAGAGAAACAAACGACTGGTTGTGATACCAATGTTAGAACCTACTCTACCAAACAACAATACAATTTTCTTTGACTACCTGTCTTCTCTCACAATGTACTATTTATAGTAATACTCAACTCTTAACTGTCCCCAGAAGAACATCTGGCATCCTAACATTTAACCTTGCACCATTTTAGGCCCCACCATTGAGAAATGATTAGTGATGTGAAATATCCAAATATTATGTATATATTTTGTGACTTTATTTACTTTCGACTTGAGTGGTATTCCCAATTGTATGTTCCCTACTTTACCAATCGATTCGAATTCGAATATTTTTCTTAAAACAGATTTCGAGCTATTTTGGAATCGTTTTTTAAATTGGGTTTTGGTTTGGACTTGGAGTGCAGATTTCGAGCTATTTTGGAATCGTTTATAAACGACCATGAAATTTAAAGAAACGGATATGGAATTGTCCATGGTTATAAACAGACTTCCGTTTAACAGTTTATTTTAATATATGTAAAATAATAAAAAAAATAAAAACTTAAACCGTTTATTTTAACAAACGCACTTTTATTAAAAGCGTGCGTTTTGGATGAGTTGTGGAAACTTAATTATAGAAGCGAGTAACTGATCATTTGCGTTTTTAATTTTTCCACCAAAAATTCAAGAATTGCATGTGAACACGAGAGGGATAGAGACATGTGTGTTTTGATTTTTCAGAGAAAAGGGAGACAGGCACGAGTCAATCTACAGCTTCTACTTCGGAGACTGTGGCCATATTTCAAAGAGATTTTTCAGTGTGACCGTTACACGAAATGGTACATCACGTGTCTCTATATAAATAATTGGATAAGTGTGTTAAAAGGTTAACAACTTAAAAAATGAGAATTAGATATGGGATTCAGGCAACATTGAACTTCAATGATCCGAATTGTTTACTTTGTAAGTTTTGATTTATAAATCATTCTTGCAAAAATTCAATTTTATCCAATCCGAAACTATTTGTCTATTTAATTATCAAGATAAAATTTAATTATTTATAATGTAACAAAAAATATTCGTTAATTTCTTTCTAATTAGACGTATTAAACATTTTAGATTTAGCTAATATTTTGTAAGGATAATTTACGAAGTGCAACTTAAAAAATAAACAATTCGAACCGTTAAAATTTAATGTAGTGTGAATCTCATAATTAATCATCATTTTTATAAAAAAAAAATGAAAATCTCTTCGCTAAAAGATTTCCAATACATATACACACAGTATGTACAAGTTAATATGATATTTTAAATTTTTTTGGAAACAATAATAATATAATTCCAAATAAACGCGTTGCAGATGCGGAGAAGAAAGAGCGTGAAAAGTGGAGGGTAATAAAGTAATTTTGAATAACGTGTTGCAGGCAGAGGGAAGAAAGAGCGAGGAAACTTTGGGTTGGGTTGGGGTGGTGGTAACGTCAAATAACGCGTTGCAGAGGGTAGGTGGGTCCAACGGCTGAGAAGTCAACAAAAACAACAATAAATAATTCCAAATAACGCGTTGCGGACGGTGGGAAGAAAGGGCGAGGAAACTGAAAGGGTGCCGGCTGGGAGAAGAGTCGCACAAGGGCGGGTCCCACGGCACGGACCCAACAAAAAAAAAAAAAAAAAATAATTCAAATAACGGACCATCCTCTAGACAAATAAATAGAGAAAAAGTAAAATCATCAAAGACGACAAAACGCGGAGACCACATAGACTTGACGGGCTCTCCGTGAGGAAACGCCAGGCAAAATCCCGAATGCTATATGACGTGTACAAAACACCAAGCAAAATCGCAACTTCACCAAGCATCTCAAAGCACGTCACAATCTCAATCCCAAATGCCATGTGAGCAGCACGTCACAATCTCGGTCCATAATCACCATATGTACAACTATAAAAACCCGCATATCCCAAATGCCATATGACATCCCACATCCCATACTGCTGTATGCTGTATGACATTCTCCTCTCCGGGTGAAATGAAAACGCCAGCGTCGTCCCGACCAAACTCCCAAATGCTATATGTGCCAAATGCTCATCTCCTCTCCGTGAGAAAACCCCAGCGTCGTCCCGAGCAACCCTACAACCTTCTCTTTTCAGCTTTTCTGCTGCTTCGAAGCCCAAAGTTTAGGTTCAATCCTCTGCCAAAATCTCGAACCCGAAACAGGGAAGGACTCAACAGCCAGCCACGGAGCAAGACTGAAAAGGTATAAAATTGCTTCCCTTTGCCAATTGTGATACGCGATCTGTAAATATAGTCCCTGGAAGAAGATGGGTGCTCAATTGAGAGCCCTCCCCACCTCATTTCCCTCATGCTGTGGCCTAAACCTGATGTGGTAGGTATTTATTTGTTTAATTGTTTACCTCAAGTTCTTTTTCTATTTCATTTTTCAGATCGTCGGCAATATATGTATATCAAGTTCTGTTACTAATCTTGTATTGTTTTACACGAAGGGAGGAGTTTGTTAAGATCAAGGTCTACAATATCGATGATATCGGAAATATCGGTAATCTAAAAATACAGAAATTTTGATGGAAATATCAAAATATTATCGATATCGATAAAAAATAAATAAAACCCACAAAAATTGTATGAAGAACTTGAAATTTTTTATCTATTAGTTTATCGCAAAAAATTAGAAAGAAATGTATTGCATAATGGATTTAACTTATTTAAGTTGATTATATAGCGAACTGACAAATATTATAAGTGTAGAAAATATATAATAATTAATGAAAAAAGTATAAACAAATTATAATCATTTATATATAATGAATTAGTACAATGAGAGGGGTTCAAATATTTTTGCATATTTTCACAAAATCATAATCATTTATATACAAAGAATTTAAAACAAAATTATATATATAAATATTTTAGCATATTTTCACAAAAACATAAGTGATATGGTAGTCAAGGTGTTGAACGAGTAAAATAGAAGGAATTCAAATCCTCTTGGTGTTTTTTTAAATATAGAAATTTAAAAAACACAGAAATTTCGATAGAAATATCTATCACATCGAAAATATCGGTAGTCTAAAAACACAAAAATTTCGATAAAAATATTATGAATATTTTAGACTTTGAGTTCGAATTTTGTAAATATTGAATTTGATATCAAATTAGATTCTCCATTACATCAGCCACGTATGATTAGTAACCGTGGAACAATGGCAACCTCTCTATTTAATTCTTTTTATATTTTTGGTCGAAACCTCATTTTTTATATTTTGAATGAACAACATTATTTATATTTAAAAAATAAAGGGTAGATTTAACTTTAAAATGAACTAGGAATACAATTCTATCGTACTATTAAATGATTTTTTAATTTATTTTTAGATCATCTCAATTTGTAGGACTAGGATGTGATCGGATAATTGTAGAATTCAAAGCCTTCTGCAGAATTTGATTACTTCTCCCAACAATTAATACTGCTAAACATAAAAGAAAATGATAATTTCCCGCTCGGCAGAAAAATACTTTGTTGTTGTTGTTGAACAATGATCTATTTCTACACAGAAGCTATGTATGAGCCTTCATAAAAAGTTGAGGGTGACAACTTCACATGTTTCCCGGCTGAAAAAATAATACTGCTGTAAAACAGAAAGAAACCGATCCTCTGCCGCAGCATCCTCCGCCGCTGCTGCCGTCCGAAGGACCTCCAGACTCCAACCAGTTGCCAGAAAGCAAGCCAAATCAAGCAAGGGGCTACCACCAACCCTAGCCATAGCTAGGATTGGTGGCAGCGAGGAGGAGAACAGAAGCTGCAGAAGCACTCACACGCAGACGGTGAGAAGAACTTTCACGAAGGAAAGGAGAACTCTCACGAAGGAGAGAGACTCCCAACTAATTTTGAAACAACCAAACTTAAAGCGAATACGACAGGATAAGGGGACATTTGTAGAGGATTAGGAACATGGCGACAGTGGAAATGAAACTGCACTGCTGACCAAATGATTTGAACAATGCCCTGACCTAGTCCAAAAATTTTAGGGAATGTACCAATGTTTTTTGGACGTGGATAGCAAAAACACCGTAGCTTTCCCCACCTCGCCAATGCACCCCTTTCCTTTCTAGCATTTTGAAGGAGCTCGCAGATAAAAAGAAGTACAGCCACAATTGCCAACAGCATGCTAATCAATGCGTAGTGAGGACTACTTGGGGAGGAAACCTGATCGAAAGCCGATGCCAGAATCTCGATGCCGCAGCCAGTGAGTAACAGGATCCATTCTGACGAAGTAACCTGCAGTACAAGTTCTAGTGAGTAACAGGATCCACATTTACGTTCTAATTTTTTCATTAAAACCTGGGGTGAGATTAGATATTTGATCTTTGGCTTAAATGTCAAAATAGTTTCTATTGTAGCCGCATGACCAATTTTGTTTTTGTGTTTTCGATTTGATTAATTTAGTTATCGAATTTGTCTCATTTAGCCAATTAAGAATATTTTATTCAAAAAATTCATAAGAAAAACTATATGCGATATAATTACCTTTTATCTTTATATATAAATGCAAATCAATAAAAAATAACATATATAAGAGATAAAACTTCTAATTTAAAAATTGATTAAGGTTGTGACATAGAAAAGAGAGGAGACAATTTTAGGGCAGAGGTTCTAGGAGAATTATTTTTTTTGATTTTTAAATATTTTAAATCAAATAAATAATTTAAAAAATAAGTTTATAATAATTAAAAAAAAATTTATAAAAATGTTCTTAATTGGCTAATGAAGATAAAGACAATAGATAACACAGAAGAACTAAATTGGTCAAATTGAAAATAAGCGTATTGCGGAGTGTATTACTACAGTGTGTTGATTAATGGAGCGTCGACTGGGTTTATTCAACCTCAGAGAGGGCTTCGACAAGGGGATCCTATGTCTCCATTCTTGTTTTTAATTTGTGCGGAGGGATTTTCGGCTTTGCTCCGACGGAAAGAGGAAATGGGGTCTTTACATGGGGTGCGAGTTGCTCCTGGTGCGCTGCCCTTATCTCATTTTTTCTTTGTTGATGATGCAGTCATTTTTTGTAGGGCTGAGGTGCAAGAAGTTCAGGAGGTGATGGAGGTATTACAGTGTTATGCGGAAGCATTCGAACAAATTATTAATAGGGAAAAAAGCTCTTTGTATTTTGGAGCGAGGTGTTCTAGGAAACTACGAAGGACTTTGAGTGCATGCACAAATATTCAGGGTCATGATTATTTTGGTAAGTATTTGGGGATCACTGCGGACTTTGGAGCCTTGAAGAAGGCAGTTTTTTAGTGTGTTCGGGAATCCTTGGAGGGAAGGATTAATGGTTGGGCGGAGCAATTTCTATCGCCAGCTGGCAAGGATGTTCTTATTAAAGCGGTGGCTATGGCATTACCAAACTATGCTATGTCATGTTTCAAGTTGCCAGTGGGGCGTTGCAAGGAGTTGGAATCTGCTATTGCCAAATTTTGGTGGAGAGGGAGTAAGGATAAAGGTGGTATGCATTGGGTGTCATGGCAGAAAATGAAGCGGAGCAAGAAGACATGTGGTCTTGGGTTCAGGGATTTAGTAGCTTTCAATCTTGCATACTTAGCAAAAATTGGGTGGAGGATTTTGCGTTATCCTGGTACGTTATTAGAACAAATTCTAAAGGCTAAGTATTTCCCAGATCGATCGTTTATGGAGGCTAGGACTGGGAGAGGGTCTTCGTGGGGGTGGAAGGGTATTATCCAGGGCAGGAGAATTTTGGAGAGAGGTTTGAGATGGCGGGTGTGGGATGGTCGGAGTATTAGAATTACTCATGATCCCTAGCTCCCAAGACCACATACTTTTAAAGTAGGATCGGTGCATCGTGATATGCCAGTGATGGTTGGGGACTTGATTGAGATGGGCTGCTCAAATGTGGAGATTGAATCTGATTCTTTGATGCTTATTCAAATGGTCAATAAGGAGTCTACCTCTGATGCTAATCTGGAATGCTTGCTTCATGATATTGGACTGTTGGTTTCTCAATTAGAAAATGTGAGGTTTATGTTTGTAAAGTGGAATGGAAATGCCGCTACTCATGTTGTAGCCTCATATGTTGCCTTGCATGGAGGCGTTTTTCGTTGGGATGCGTTAGGGTCAAAGTTTTTATTTAATATTTTAGCGGAAAATGTTAACATTTCGATTCATATTTAATAAAGTTTACTCTTTGACCAAAAAAAAAAAGGGTTGATGCTCATTTTGAATTTAAAAAAAAAAAAATTAATCTTATTTACGATACTTATTGAAAAGTAATCATTTCTTAGGAGGAAAACTAATAAAAATGATTTGAAAATTTTGAGTTTTAACGATAAAAACAAAATAAAAAGTAAAGTAAATAGTACTATGATTGACTTTTTTAGTGTAAAAATGTGATTTTTCGTTAAATTAAATAATACTGGGAGTTTTTCATTAAAATTTTTTTTTAGGACTAAAAGTTTGCTATGTTTTTATTAGAAAACAGATAATCTTCCGATCCCATGGAAAAAAACCAGCTGACAGAAGCTCAAGACAATACCCGCTTCACATGGCGTTGCTCGTCAACCAGGCCCTGCAATCAAGGGTTGTAATCGCCCAAATTACTTCAAAGTTCATTTGAAATTATGAATGATAAACGAAAGAAGAAAATATTTGTTTTAAGAGCTAAGAGTCTAAGACAAGTAAAGTTTGATCAAATGTGATATCCCACATCACTCAGGAAGTGATCCTTAAATGTATATTCTCATCCCTACCTAGCACGAGGCATTTTGGGAGCTGACTGGCTTCGGGTTCCGTAGGAACTCTGAAGTTAAGCGAGAAGGGGGCTAGAGCAATCCCAAGATGGGTGACCTCCTGGGGCTCGTGAGTTCCCAGAAACAAAACCGTGAGGGCGTGGTCGGGGTCCAAAGAGGACAATATCGTGCTACGGTGGTGGAGCGGGCCCGGGAGGTGGTTGCGCCCGGGCCGGGATGTGACATCAAAGGATAAGTTAAAATTAAGGGAGGTTTAATAAAACACTCCCGGTACTGTTTACTTTTAACGAAAAACCGCTTTTTTACCTTTAACTGTCACTATTTACTATACCTTTAAAAGTGGCTTTTCGTTAAAAGAGAAGTTTTCAAGCTTTTTTTCGTTAGTTTTCTTTAAAATTAATGGTGCGCACCTCTCGATCTGAACCCCTTTCAGAAAGCTGAGACTCGGATGGCATGGTTAGGTAGAGTGAAGCACCACCCTCGCATGCTTGGATGATGCCGCCTTGGCCGGAAGGGCATGATGTTTCGACATCCACAGTGACCACATGACGACACCTGTGACAGTAGTACGTAGGTGCAATTGCTTTCTCCGTTGTATTTATCTCGTTAATCTCCCAACTACCTTTTGCTGCACAACCGTATATGGACTAGAATCATACATAAATAACTGTAACATAACGAGCAAAACAGCCAACTAACAGGCAATAGCCTTGCGTTTTTTAGAGTAACCGCACGCACCTTCCATAAATTGATGTGCAGCCTTGATAATCAAGGCTGCGATCCGCAACTTGAGCAAGGGCTGGGAAGGGAGAACCTGAGCAGCAAGTTCGTGATTGGCAGTGCCATTGGGCGTCACTACTCCGACGACGGCACCAACCGTTGTGTCTTTCAGGTAACTTTTCATCTGAATCTCCATCTTTATCACTAATCAATTAATATGCAGCTTTGAAAAACAAGGCTACGATCCGCAACTTGAGCAAGAGCTGGAAGTTGAAAGTTGAAATAAAATACGAACAATTAGTTGATAACGATGCGTATAGAAATTTGGTGTAGGGGAATTAATGAACTTAATTGATTAGAAGGGAGGGAGGGGGGAGGGAGAACCTGAGCAGCAAACTTGTGATTGCACAGAGAGAGAGGGGTTTGAGATGGAGATAATCTAGTGATCTCTAGAGAGAGAGAAATAAGAAAGCTTGTGCAGAGAGGGAGGAGGTTGAGACGGAGAGAACGCCACACGGTTTCCATTTCCATTGCCACCTTAGAACTTCCTCGCAACTTCCTTTCCCACTTTCGCCGTTGTTGCCATCGGTTAACGCGTGAAAGTTTATAGCGTTCTTCTTGCATGTATAAAACTAGTCTTTCACCCGCAGTGACGATTTACTCTTTTACATCTCACTCTTTGCTCCTCTTGTTTTTTTTTTTTTTTTTTTGGTTTATAATAGCATTTTATTTTTATTTTAAATTAAAAAAAATTAAAGAAGAACGGTTCATGTAGTTGGTAGTTTTGTTCTGTTAGTTTGAAATTTTGTTAACATTAATTTGTTTTATTTTCAATTTTAACTAGCATATAGGCACACACTTTGTGTGTGAGAAATTTTTTTATTTTTTGTTTTTGAAATAGAAAGAGAGAGGATGAGAGTGATAGAGAATGTGAGAGTGGGAAGTTTTTTATTTTATTTTTTTTATAGAATTTTGATTGACAATGAGTGTTTTATTAATTAGTAGAGATGAGAGAGAGAGAGAGAAGCAAAATGGTATTGTCATTTTTTTAGGGAAGTGTTATTAGTACTCCCAAAATCTTATTCTACACTCCTCACAAGTGTATTTTTCTATTCAAATATAAAAAGTTAGAAGTGTAAAATGAGAATTTTGGAATGCTAATAACAATTTTTATATATATAATATTTTTTTTTTCAAAAATAAAGAAAGAAAAATTGTTCATGTAGTGGGTGGTTTTGTTCTGTTAATTTGATTTTGTTATTATTAAATTGTTTTATTTTAAATTTCAAATAAACGGGGTAATTTGGGATTATGAATGAGACATATTTTTGCTGTCGGGCTTTATAAAATATAGGTATAGAAGAGAGCAACACGAAAGTATTTAAAATACTATAAATTGTTCTTCAATAATTTTAAAAACTGCAGTTGCATTAAAAGGAGTTAAAGTAAATCAACACAGTTTAAATTTTAATGAATTTAAAATTTAAAACTTTTTAGAAAAATAAAACAAAAACAAAAGGATTATTATTAGCAATATAAAAATTTCTATCCACACTCTGCACAAGTGTATTTTTTTAAAAAAATTTAGAATGACAAATGAAATTATTATAGTGTTAATAATAATTTTCAAATAAAAATCCCCACATTAGTGATAACGAGAGTTGATTACGTGTAAAGAGAGGGGAAAGTTGCAACTAAAATTTGTCCCGCCCCGTTCGAGTGCGGAGATCTTTCGCGGTATTTACCAAGAAATACTAAGGGAATACAAAATCTAATAAAAAAAAAAATTGAATTTAAAATAATATTGTTCTCTCCTCTGCAAGAACTAGAAACTTTTGAGATATCGACATAAAATTTGGAGTCTCTAAATTATACGTCCTTTGGTCGATTGAAAAAGTTTTATCTCAATCTTTAGTCTATTTCTTGGTAATTCCACAATCTAAATCAAAAGGATATCACAAAATTGACAGAGTTGTAGATAAAGGAAAGAGAAAGAAGAAAGAGCGAGAAATTGGAGGGGCATGTGAGCTGTAATGTAACTTCGACTCCCAGTCCCACTCTCATGTTCTCTCTCTCCCTCTGTCCATCTCATTCTTTAAAAACAAAATTTTTACGCACATAAAAGGTGTAAGTAAATGCAAGTAATTAAAATAAAGTGTTGAAGACAGATGGAAGAGAAAGAAGAAAGAGCGAGGAAACTGTAGGGGTGCACGGGGAGAGAGGAGTCCATGGGTGAGTCTCACGGCACACAACTAAAAAAAAACAATGATATCCAAATAATAAACACAACTGACAAAAAATGAAGAAAGGTACGAAACTACCTAATAACGAAGACGGGACCGGGAGTGGTGAGAAAACGCGGAGTGCAAGCATAGCCCCGTCTCGAGCAAAAACGCAACAACCTTCTCTATTCTCAGCTTCTCTGTTGCTTCCAAACCCATTTCCCATCTCCATTTTCTGCAAATGAAACCCATCGCCATTTCAGCAAGCCAAACCCATAGCTATGGCTCATGTTTATGTTGTGGATGCAAATTTATTCCTCCTTGTTCTTGGACAAAATTGCATTTACAAAACAAGAAACACATTTGGTCAAGACCAAGAGCCTCACGCGCCCACGATGAATGAGAGGCTTTGGCCGGAGAATCTCCGATGTCAAAGTTAGAATTTTGAGGGAAAAATATTTAAAGAATTTAGCAAGAGAATTACAATCGAGTTTTGAAGAGAACGAAAGTGTATATATAGAGGTGTGGCCGGCCCTTTTGGGTGGAGATGGGCCGGCCACTTGGATGACTTTTTGGGTGAAGTTCATGATTTGTGGTTAATTAGCAAATTAATTGAATAATAAATCAATTAATTAGCTAATTAATATAATAAAAGAGGAATGATTTGGGGGTTACCTTGTGAAGAAGATTTGATGAGGATGGATGAAATAGGTTATAAATAAATACATATTTTGGGCACTTTTGACTTGATTGTGGGATGATTGTCAACTGCTTGCGCGTATGAATTTTGGTGTTCCTTGAGGGTAATTTTATCCTTTTTACTCTAAAATTCACGTGTCGCCTCCATATTCTTCTTGATTATTTTTGGCTCTACAAATGCCCATACACCTGTTAGGCTGCTTGCAGAAAAGGGCAACAAGTGTAAAGATTTTCTTGCTTTAGGAAACTTTAGGATTGTTTCGTATTTTGATGTAAATTCCCTATGTAATATGAAATTAGATCCTTCTAGGAAAGGAAAATAAATTTCTCTCAAAGCCTATTTAAGTCCACCTTAAGTGGGTTATTAAATCAACTTTGGAGAGCGATTTATTCTACCTACAAGAGAGAGAGCTTAGAGGATATTTGTTCCCCCTCTTCTAGCAATCTTCAACATCATGCCCGTGCAAAGGATCGTCTTTCGTTGCTTGCTTCATCTTCAAGCCGCTTCAAGGTAATTAATTTTCCCTGTCTTCTAAATTTCTTGGGAGCCTCGGGGCTTGAATTTGGCTCGATGAGGGTCGAGGAAGCTTGAGAAAATTTGGGAAAAGTCATGGCACAAGGGCTGCTGTGGGTGGCTTGGTGATCTGGGCTTGGCGTTAGGCTCCTGCAGCTTGGGCCTTCATCATTTTTTTTAACATGCTAGGCCTAGGCTCAGGCCCTTGCATGTGTGAGAAAGGGGAAAGCAGCGGGTGGCTAGGTTGGGTCGAAGGCTGCCTTGTTGTTGTTGTTGCTTGTTTTTTTTTCTTTTGAACTTGAGCCCATGTCCAAAAGAGGAGAGAGAGAGAGAGAGACCGAGAGCCCTTTTGGGCCTTGGGGCCTGTTGTGCCGTGCCCTATTCTTTTTATTTTTTTATTTTTTGTGTGCAACCATTTAACGAATCTTCCTTGCATCTTTGTAGAATTTCTTCAAGCATGTCTTCCTCGAGCCACAAGAATGATGATGGTGTGTCGCCCTTGTATCATCAAGGCGGGTCTTTGAGCAAGGTTGGTTACTTCAAGGCTGCTCACTTTAAGATTGGCTCTAATGACTTATTTAGAGACTTTCTCGAGGCATATTGGCACGCCATTCCGTCGATAGTGCGCGTGAAGCGCGTTAAGGGATGGTAGCAGTAGTGAGCCATGTGATGGGGCTCGAAGAGCCATCAAGTTCCACCCCTATTATTTTTTGTTGAGGTTTACTTTTCCTATGCTGCGTTTCTTCCAAGAAGTGTTTTGCTCCATGAGATGTGTCATTGCCCAATGTTCTTTGAATGCAGTTCGCATGATGATGGGATTCCACAATCTAAGCCGATTCTTTGACTTAGATCTAACCGTCAACGAATTTTGGTACTTCTTTGATATAGGCCACATTGAGGGAGTTGGACAGCTGTGATCTCGTCATGGGCTTTTTGATAACTCAAGCAAGGGAGATCATGACTAGGCCAAGAAAACTTTGGAGATAAGTGGAGAATGGGAGTCTGATTTTTCCCCTGAGCTACGTGTTCCAACGGTTTTCATATTTGGTAAGTAAGCTGCTCAATTTCTCAAGTGCTTTGTATTTGTGCTAAGCTGCCCTCTAATTTTCTAATTGTATTCCGTTGCTTTTGTAGATTCAGAATTTGGCTCAACTCCTAAGACTTCTCCGAACATGAAGAAGGTGCATGTCACTCTAGGTAAGCTTTCCGAGTATTGTGAGTGGCGCTGGCTGCTTAGTTCTCTTGTTAGGGAGAAAAGTGGGCTACCTCCGAGAGAGGAGATAAAACGAATCAAGGCTGAGGTGTTGGCTCGTCCTATCACTGTGGTAGAGCCTGCTGTAAATGAAGGTCGAAAAAAGAGACCTTCCTCGCCTGCTCAAGAGATGTCTGCTAAGGCTGCTCCTAAGCTCGTGATTGACTTGACTTCATCTAAGGATGAGAAAGAGAAGGCTGCTAGCTAGATCTTAGCTAGTGGCGTCTGTTGTTCCAAAGGCTACTGGTTTAGTTGCTGACATGGTTGCTCAGCGTAGAAGTTCATATGTGTCTCCGGTGCCAAAGTTTGTGCCAAAATGTTCGTTTGGGGCTAAGTCTGGTTTACCTTTGGAGAGGCTTGCTACTATGAAAAGTGACAAGGTGCCCCTACTTGCTAAAGTGGCGCCAAAACCTATTCCATCTACTGCTGAAATCGATTCGTCTGCTGAGAAGAAGGAGACTGCTCGTGCGAGCAGTTGTGAGAAATCCACCAAGTCTGTTTTTGGGGAAGTTGCTGAGATTTACGCGCTTTTGAAACCAGATCTGCTTGAGGACATGGATGTATGTGCCAAGTTTGTTGATGGTGTTAAAAGGGTTGTTGGCCTAAGTTCCTTTGCGAAGCATACGATCGAGTATAGGAAGATTGCTCTACTGGCCATGATGCAGAAAACGGCCATTCTAGCAGCCGAGTCTATGCTTCTTGATCAGGAGGATACCAAGGCTGCCAAGGAAGTGGTAAGAACTGTGGCAGTCGAAGCTTACTCATTGGCCGAGAAAGTAAAGAAGTTGGAATTTGAGCTTGCTGCTTTGAAGGGGTCTAATATCTCTGCCCCCACTTCTCTACAACTTGAGACCGCTCGCCAAGAAATAATGGATTTGAAGACTAGGCTTGACACGATCCAAGTAAATTATGAAAGTGCAAAAAAGGAGATCGGGTCTTACATACCTCAGATTCAAGATCTCGAGCATGCCATTTCTGAATTTCGCTCCATTGGTTATGCAGAGGATGAAAAACTGATCGCTGCTTACAACCAAGGTATAAAATATCGATGATATAGGAAATATCGGTAGTCCAGAAACACGGAAATATCGATGGAAATATCAGGATATTATCGATATCAATAAAAATAATATGGAAACTACGGAAATTGTAAGAAAAACTTGGAAATTTTTATTGAAACTTTGCAGGATGTTTATTTAGTCAATTATCTATTAGTTTATCACAAAAAATTGGAAGGAAATGCATTGCATGATGGATTTAACTGATTTAAGTTGATTATATAGCGAGCTGGCAAACATTGTGAGTGTAGAAAATATGTAGTAATTAATGAAAGAAGTTTAAACACACCATAATCATTTATATATAATGAATTAGTACAATATTTTACACTTTATACATTGCATGGTAAGATACATAAGTGACTTAGTACCATATAGAGTTCCTATGAGGTTCAAAATTTTCACTATCTTCATCATCTCTATGTGTAGAGTAAGTGTATTGTGAAAAGTAGTTATCAAATGATAAATCCCCAAAAGTTGTCAAAATTATTTGGATGTTTTGTTTTTTTCTCTCGGATAACACACACACACACGTTTTGTTTTTTTTCTCTCGGACACACACACGCGCGCGCGCAGACCACACACGCACATATCTTTACATAACAGGTAGGCATGCCCAATGCACGATCTACTGCCATAATTGCTCGGATAGGCACAAATGCTGACTTGGACATTTGTTTTAGATGAACCATCATGTTGAATAGGCACAAACGTTTGCAAGTGGAGCAGAAGCCATATTATGAGGTTATGGACACGAGTCCGTTGAAAGCAAAACTCCAATCCTATGAAACCCCACCCCCAGATTAATTTATATTTGCACTTTCCCTGAAATTATATAAATTGTGCAATTGAGTCCTTTATCCTAATCTAATCTGGACCCTCCATCTTGATTCTTACTCTCCGTCACACTGCCACGTGGCAGCCCACTAACCCTCACCATATCTCTCTTTCTCTCTTTTCTCGGGTCTCTCTCTGACCCCTCACTCTCTCTCAGTTCTCAACTTTATCTCTCTTTCGAACTCTCGTTCTCTTACTCCATTTCCTCGATCGCACCTACACCCAGGCACACCCAAATTCGTCCACCCCGATGCCAGTGCAGCATCTTCACCACCCTCCTGAACTCTCCCTCCCTCTCCTCCGTCTCTGGGAAGCACGGCGACGCGCAGAGGAACCCCGATGACCCCAAGGACACCCAACCCTACGGGGCACGCGAGCTTCGATCTGGGCGTGATGCAGTAGCGAATCGTGATGGATACGAGATCGGCGCGGTGGACTCGAGTCAGCAACGACGGCGTCGCTCGCTGGTCGGACGGCGCATCACAACTGGTGCGCGACTAGGAGTTCTGTTTTGCGCACAGTGCGCGACGCGATATTAGCTATAATATCGCGACATTATCTATAATGTCGCGATATTATCGATAATATCGCGATATATTGACGATAATTAAGGGGATAAGTCACGAAATATTGTCGTCTAAAAAACGATAATATCGACGATATTTCGCCGATATTATCGATATTTTGGTCATTGCCTACAACCAAGTAGTAATTTTGTTAAACTCGACTCAATTGTATATCAGAGTGATGAGTACTGCATCATATCCAGTATCCACTATGTCCTTGACTTTGTATATCAGAGTGACAAATCTGTCATAGATTGGATTTTGGTGGGAAATACTGAATAACACGAGGAAATTCATGTTTCATTTTGATTCAAGCAACTGATTCCGAGGTTAATTATCGATTCAACAAATTTGGAATTAAGGTTAGAACTAATTTTGTATAAACAATGTGCCTTAGGTTTACTTTGATTATTGGGTTTTAATTCTTATTTGGGTTTGTCGTGGTTTCTGGGTGTGGTTATGAGGTAATTGCAGTATACACTTTCAGCAATTAAGATTGTTTTTGCAATAGGATGCGATGAGTTTGATTAAGTTATTAAGTTACTCCTTTTGCAATTAAGATTGTTTTTGCAAGTAGAATATAACAGAATACTTAACAATGTGAAGTTGTGTTAAGAAATTAAAAAAGCCACAGAGGGGCCGCAATCCTTATGAGTGCAAAAGATTTGAACTCCATTAAGCACGAAACAAATATGTGACAGATATCGCTCTACGTACGCCTTAAATAAGTTGTAGAACATTGATTCGAGTTTTTATTATTGAATGGGTGTAAAGATAGATCTATATATTGGATTGGGTCTCCAAGGATAATTTAAGTAATAAATTTAGATTTAAAGAGATGTTGTTCGTTTAATTAAAAATAATGAGTGTAGAGAGTAAATTGAATGTAAAAAAAAAATGATATATGAGTTCAAATAAAAAATTTCATTTATATGTCACTGGGTCAGCAACAGTCAACTCCCCCACGTATCTAAACACGAGTCGCATGTTGAAAAGAAAAATCGCATATAAATAAAAAAGACATACAACTACTGAGAAAGATGTGAGAACGCCTTGTCGAAAGTTTCCAGTTCTTGCATAGGAGAGAACAATATTATTTTAAAAGGAGTTTTAAGAAAAAGTCTACGGTACTGTTTATATTAATGAAAAAATATATTTTTATATTAAAAAATCAAAACTAGTACTATTTATTTTACTTTTTATTTTGTCTTTATTATTAAAACTCAAAGTTTTCAAACTATTTTCATTAATTTTCTTTATTTTAAATCCAAATTTATATACTTTTAATCAGGTTTTTTATTCCCTCAGTATTTCTCGGTAAAGACCACGAAATACCTCCAGGACAGGACATTTTATTTGCGCACTAGAAACCAGAAAGTAGCAGCAACTTCCCACTTTCTCTTACACGTAATCGACTCCCCATTTAATTAACATGGGGTTTTTGGTTTTGTTGTTTTTTGAAGTTTTAACTTTGACTCCTTTCAATTTAATTATAATTTTTAAAATCATTGAAGTGCAGTTTTATTGAATTAGGAATGTGATTGTGTAAATTTTAAGATATCTTTTAATATCTTGTATTTACTTATTAGGAGTTAATTATTTATTAAGAGATGTAATCATATAAGAGTAAGAATTCTACCCTTCTTACTACTATAAAGTATAAGGGAGTGATATAACACACTCAAGATTAAATCTCCCTTTTCTCTCTTGTTGCCGCTGACTCCTCTCTTTATTTCTTAGATTGCTCAGTTAATTAGGCCTGAAGGACAATTTAAAATTTTATAATATTTTAAATACTTTTGTGTTGCTCTCTTTTATATATAAAGCCAGAAAACAAAAAAAAATGTGACTCATTCATAATCTCAAATTACCCTCTCTAATTAAAATTTAAAATAAAACAAATTAATTTTAACAAAATTTCAAACTAACAGAAAAAATTACTAACGACGACGCCACTTGTGATTGGCAGCTTCAGAGGGCGTCACCACTCCTCCAACGACGACATCAATACCACATGAAACATTGCTCCATCTCCATTTCCGTTTTCCAAACCTCCTTACAATTTCCTTACAATTTCCTTAACGCGTCTTCAGTTTACAGCACTCTTTCTTCCATGTATAAAGCTAGTCTTTCACCCGCAGTGACGATTTATAATATTTATTTTATAATTACAAAAAAAAAGAAAAAGAAAAAGAAGAACGGTTCGTGTAGTTTTTTTTTTTTAATTTTTTTTAACACTCATTCAATAATAAAAACTCAAAATCAATGTTCTACAACTTATTTAAGGAGTACATAGAGCAATATCTCTCACATATTTGTCTTGTGCTTAATGGAGTTCAAATCTTTTGCACTCATAAGGATTGCGGCTCCTCTGTAGCATTTTTAATTTCTTAACACAACTTCACATTGTTAAGTATTATGTTATATTCTACTTGCAAAAACAATCTTAATTGCAAAAGGAGTAACTTAATAACTTAATCAAACTCATCGCATCCTATTGCAAAAACAACCTTAATTGCAGAAAGAGTATACTGCAATTACCTCATAACCACACTCAGAAATCACCACAAACCCAAATAAGATTTAAAACCCAATAATCAAAGTGAACCTAAGACACATTGTTTATACAAAATTAGTTCTAACCTTAATCCCAAATTTGTTGAATCGATAATTAACCTCGGAATCAGATGCTTGAATGAAAATGAAACGTGAATTTCCTCTTGTTATTCAGTCTTTCCCACCACAATCCAATCTATGACACATTTGTCACTCTGATATACAAAGTCAAGGACCTGGTGGATACTGGATATGATTTAGTACTCATCACTCTAATATACAATTGAGTCGAGTTTAAATAATTGTGTTGCTAATATTCGATCCTTACTCTTGCATCTGTCAAGTTCAAGCTTAATCTAGGTATAAATTGCCCAACTCCTTCGTAGAGGATTTTGTTGAGATTATATACATTCATCATTTAGTTGGAGGATTCAAAACTTTAAAATCACCACCATCGGTCAAAAAGAGCCTATTTTATTGTATGAGAGTGTCGTAGTATTTTTCTAGAATGGACGTAGGATAACGATTTTGTGATGGTAGAGTTTGATGTGATGATAGGATTTGATTATTAAGTAGGTTTATTGATAAATTTTAATTTTATTGTTAGTTTTATCTTGTACTTGATGATAATTATGTAATAGGGTAAAAAAAAAAATTCACATTTAAAGTTAAGTTGGATGTAGAGAAAGGTTATATGGATTCAAATAAAATTTCCCCATATAAAATCTTTTCTCTGAAATTTTGTTGGACTCTTATGCTGACCAACGACAAATGAAATAATGAAACCTTTAATCAATATTTTTAAAATTTACAGAAACCAAAATTACGTCTTTTTTGTTTTGTTGCAATTAAAAAAAGAAGTTTAACATGTTAATTTTCGAACAAGCTGAAGACTTATGAGACAAGCAAACGCGCAAGTAGCTCTTTAGAGCAGCTCCACTATGGTATTTAACAATGGGGATTGGCAACAAATCCAATCCAATTGTAACAACTCGTCCTAATTTTACTTTTTTATTAATTTTAAAAACGTGAATTGACGAAAATGTCCCTACAGTGAGGATTTTGACTTTTGTTAACCCTTATATAATGAGACGTATGGCCCATTCTTTTAGCGTATTTGTGTAGTACTCGTCGTTACAAACACATGGGTGTAAGCGGAATCAAATTTGGAGCTACGATAAAGATTTTACAAAACTACGAAGCAAAATGGCAATTTAGTAAATTCACTATTCTAGATATTTTCCTCCCTTATTATTTATTATTTTCTTACTTAAAATTTTTGTAGTGGGTCCCGCATCCCCCTTCTTGGTTCTTGTCCTACCTTCCCCAAACTTCTTGGTATCTCTCATCTAACCCTATCCCTCTCACTTAACTCTTTCTCTCTCTCTCATCTCTCTCTTTTGTTTGGATACACAGAGAAGTCGAAAAGGCCATACTCCAACCCGTCACTCACTCACAATGGCGAACCATACCACTAGACAACCACCTTGACGAGGGCTGCTACCCTCATAACTCAGAAACCCAACTCCGGTCACCACTCGGTCCCAGATTGGTACGAATGTGTTGTCCTCATTTACAGTTTTATTTACATATAAAGATCATCAATTTTGGTTAAGAATTGAAGAAGTTATGAACATTTCAAGTTTACCTAGTTTCCGACGACCTCTGCGGCTTTCAGGCCATGTTCCAGCCAAACCACGACGAGTTAGCCATCTAGAAGGGTATCGATTTGTTCATCTCATTTCAAGGTATGGTTATTATTTTTGAATCACTCAATTTAGTTAAGTATTGACAAAGTTATGGACGTTTAAAGTTTGTCTAGTTTTCTAGTGAGTTACCCAGTTTCCAACGGACCAGTCACCTTTCAAGCCATTTTCGACCACTTTTTGAACTTAAAACAGATACAATCTTATTCTACACTTTCCTAGCTTCGTTTTGATGTATTATGGGTTGAATTTGGTTGAGAAACAAGTGAGATATTGCTATTTAAAGTTTACCTAGAAAATCTAGACATTTTTTGCAATTCCCGACGACCGACAACTGGAAAACAAAGCCCAAACCCGAATCCAAACCCATGACCCGTGAAACTAGAGCCAACCAGGTCCATTTTAAAATTGAAGGGAATATTCTATTAACTTATGTCTAAGGATGAAATATTATGTTAAAGTTAATTGCTAACCATTAGTTGACTTTTTCGAAAATTTTCTCGGAAACCCTCCTAGGCTAATTTCGACGTCCTGGGTCCGTTTTTAGCATCCATTTAGTGAAATTCTAAAATTTTAACGTAGTTAGACAGCCGGGGCTGCTTAGTTGACTTTTTACGAAAATTTGCTAGGGGCCCTTCTTGGCATATTTTGACGCCCTAATTTCAAATTCGCATTCCCTTTTCTCAAATTTAATCGTTTTAGTTGAGTTTTACTGACATGACTCAATATTATGCTTAGGTGCAATTACTATTAGAGACTCTGGCTTTCTTAGTTCAAACGGCTACGACTTCGCAAGTATATATATATATATATATATATATATATATATATATATATATATATACTTGTTTAGTTTCCATATATGCATCTAATAATGAAGTTCATACGTGATTGCTATAATTAAATTAACTTTTATAAGAAATATTGTATTGTTAGGAAATTATGAATTAATCCTACAAGATGAACAGGTAAGCATACTATACGGGGATGCCTTAATTATATTTACGGCCATGAAAAGTATTATATTGACTAGAATTATTGAATTACCGTGGCACGATTATATTTACGTTATCTGCTCATCGTGTGCTACACTGGTGTTAATACTCACTCGGGCCAGCGCCAGGCTTCACGTGTATGTTCACATCGCACTGTACGCTCACTTTGGATCCATTGTAGGTGTCAGTCCTATCCTAGATTGCTATAGGCAATTAGGACTAGTATGTAATGTGCATAGCGTCAGTCTTCACGTGATTGTAGTACTAGAGCGTAAATCATTATTACACCCAGTCTTGTTCATGTTAGATTACCTCTGCATGAACTCGTGTGTTAGCATATGTTGATGAGCACTTGATATGATATTTTTTATGTGAGATTATGTGATTACCAGATGTGAGGTGTTTATATACAAAATATTGTGATATATTCAATTTTTGAGATATTGCAGGCTACTAGAAGTATTTTCATACTATACGTAGTATGTATATTTTGAAACTATACCATTTTTATGGTGAAGGGTTATTACGTTTTCGAAAAGCTTTTTACAAAGCTTTACTTTTTATGCCACTCACCCTTATTTTTCGCCCCTCCAGGTTTTAGAGGCAATGTTCATGTCGACCATTATTTTTGGCAAACTCTATTATCCGAGACTATTTTCGATGGTATAGTTCTCATTCTAATCTTACTATACTTTACTTATGCTCTGATATCACGTGTGAATTAGGTTCACTCCAGCTCATATGCGCATTCTTACATTTGGGCACTTTTAAGTTTAAATTTACCCAGTTTTTCCACCTCACTACACTTTATGGCTTCGTCACCTTCTGGGTGATGGCTAGCACATCTCAATTTGGAGTCCAATGAACATTTTGGGTCGAGATGTGTCACAATTTCTCCCCAAACTAGCTCCAGCCCATTCGGGCTATTGGGCTAAGGGAGAGCCCAATAACCCGAGCCTAATAGCCAGAATATATATAAAGTGAGAAGGCAAAAAAAGTGAAACATTCAAAATGCCAAAAAATGCCCCTTCCTAATTAAGAATTCAAGAACAAAACAATTTAATTAACAAGGGTAAAATAGTAAAACTAGATCATTTTGAAAATTTCAAACAAAGCACCAATTTGAGTTGCGCAGGTAGCAAGAAAGACTAGATCATTTTTCTTCTATATTTCTGATTTTTTATTTTTCAATTTGGTTTGCACAGGAAGCAAGAAAGAAAGACTGAGATGCAACCAATTAAGGAATTTCGGTTTACTCAAACAATACAAAGTACACACTCTCTGCACTCAGACCTTTTGAAATTTGCCTAATTTATTTGGGTTTTGTAAATTTTTGAATGAATTAATTAAAAAATTGTTTTTTTTCTTTCTATAGTGTTTTCCCGATTGTGCTTTAAGAAGTTTTCTAGTAACTTGCAGATTAAGTACTTGTTGACCCTAAAAACTATCAAGTCTACGTGGCACGCATGCCGAGTAATTAATAAGCTAACTATGTCCTTCAGTTGTGTGCGGGCCGTGCCAACTAGTCGGTCGAGTTCGGCTAGGGAGTAAAATATGTTGATGTGGTGTTGGGTGTGCTGGTGACTTATTGATCTCGCGACTACGGCCGAGGAAGGAACATGTCTCGGTCTTCGGATTTTAGAGCCTGAAGACAAGGTTACTAGTTTATTTGAAGTTCACAAATCGTCAGCCCTCAGGTTTGGTCTCGGTAATTATATTCATGAGAGTATAAGTACGTCGAACTAGTACCAGACTATATAGACACAAATACTCGAAAAAGATATATGTCTTGATTGTAAATGTGGTTCAGCCATCGGATTGCAGAACTCTAAAATGTACTTGCGAATATCCAATCATAAAATAAAACTCGGCGTTCAATGTGCCGTGCCTAGTAACCTGGTATCACATCACTTCGCCGAGAAGGCTGATGAGATGACCTCTACCAATAAGAACTCGAAAATCCTTGTCGACCAAGACTTGGATAATAACCAGTTGGTCTTGAAGCAGTGCTGTTTATCCAAATTGAAGGTGCTCCTCGGTTGGCTGGTTCTACGGCTCCAGTGTTATTTATCTAAATTGAACATGTTGCCGGTTGCCTTCATAGTGTTGTTTATCCAAACTGAAGATCTGTCGGCGAAAAGAAAAGTGGAGAGGAAAAAATCTCAGGGTTATTAAGAAGCTTTGCGTATGGCAATTTGTATGTTAATTTGAAGGGGCCCTTGAATGATGCACTCCCTTCTCAATTTGTAACAGCGAATCCCTTCATGGAAGAATTAGATATGGACTAGGACTAGAACTCCTTAACCCAACCTGATCAGGCTTTGGCCAATCTTAACCCCTATAGGACTTTGAACCAAGCTATTTAACAAACCAGATTCATCCCCTAATTCTAAGCATCCTTAGCCTTAAGACTCCTTATTGCACTAGGATTCGACTAACTCACCCTGATCCAAACCAAACCTCTTCGTAATAGGATTTGGCTGATCTTAACTGGACGGCCTATAACAAGATTAGATAAATGCTACTGGGCTGAGAATGACTCTAAGCTCAGCCCAAAATAATATTTTGGGCCCAAACATTGCCCCCTCGCTTCTGAGGTATTCGGCCTACATGTCTCAGCAGAGCCTCGACCTTGAAGAAGCAAAATATACCCTTGGCATATTCCCTTTAATAAACCGGAGAATACTGAACAGCCTCGACTACTCCAACCACCCACCTAGGTGCATTTATTAGACATGATGCACGATCTCTCAAACTTGTCAGATTCCCTGCCACGTGGTAGTTTCTCAGTCCACCCGTCCTTCTTTAATAATGGTGTTTGAAGCATGCAGGCACTAAAATGTCCTTTCACCATAAATCTCGCCAAAAATAAATTAATATTGTAGGCAATCTCAATTTAAACTTTTTAGCATTATTGTTTTATCTTGACTAGGATTATGACAAAGGGAATGAAATTTTGAATTTGATGCCTATATGTTTAGGGTCTAATGAGTGATTTTGATGCCTATAGGGCTTACCAAATGCAGATCTCAAAGCCAGATGTAGGTTACAAATTTCAAATTACTGATGTTGATTGTAGATTTTTGGATGCCAAAGCAATGTAGATTATGAATGCAGACATATTCAGATGTTGATGTTATGATGTATGAAAAGAAAGCATATGAAAGTCACCCGTTTAGATGCCGAATTTAGAATTACATATTTCAATGGTGCCATTACAAGATTCAAATTAAGAAAGAAAGAAAAAAAAACTAAGAAAATTCAATTTATCACCATGTACAATTGTCACTCAAGTGGTTACTAATCCAAGCATTTGAACGATTGTTGTACAATAAAAATAAATTTTATATATTATAGGACCTGTATGCTTATTATTTTTCTCTATTTTATGATTAGTTACCTCTTTTTTATATCTTATCATTTATTACATAAAAATCACTCATGAATTAAATTTGTAAATACATTGAAACACAAAAATGAGAACCCTTAAATTCTAATTAGGGGAAAAGGATCCGGTCCGGGGAATTCCGTGATCGTGTTCGTTATTCGTACGGTCAGTTTTCGTTAGGTACTATTTATATTTAATTTTAAATTTTAAATGACTTTTAACTGTTTGATATACGGTGAATGAACATGATTGGGACCGATGAAGAGGAAATTATAGGGTATGATGAGAATAAAACAGCCCCGCGTGGGCCTTTCCATGTAGTATTGGGCTTTTCCAGAAGACGACAACACTTACCACAAAGAAGAGAGTGAGAGGAATGAGCTTATTCCTTCCTTCTTCGGGAGAGAGGGAGAGAAAAGGAGTGAAGGCGCTCAAGTTTGTATTTCAATTTTTTTCAAACGAATTTCTTTCAATTTCTCCTCCTCCTTCTCCTCCTCTCGTTGCTGGTTGCGCATCAAAACGCAGCATTTTGCAGAGTTTCTCTATAAGAAGTAACTCTGTAACTACATAGCGATGAACGCTGCAATTATCGGTAAACCCCTCTCTCTCTCTCTCTCTTGATAGTTCACTTTTAATTGAAGAATTAAAGATTTTGTTATTTTTTTTCTTTGAGTTCGATGGTTTTTGGCAACAAAATCCAAAATCCAAAATTTAGATGTATGATTAATCAATTGATTAATTAATTACTTAATTGTGTGAAGACCCATTGCAAGGGGATTTCCCAGAAGTGATAGAGGAGTATTTGGAGTATGGCGTTATGAAATGCATCGCCTTCAATCGCCGCGGCACTCTTCTTGCTGGTAATTTTTCCACCCTTCTCCGCCCCATTACTTTTTCTGAATAAATTTACAAAAAAAAAAAAAAAAAAACAAAAAACAAAAAACAAAAGGAAAGTTGTAAATTTGGTGCACATTACGTTGTCCTTGTGCCATACAATTTGTAACATTATAGACTTGCTAGGTATCCGATTTAAAGTTCGAGCATATGGCATGAACTACTTTCAGTGCACACCTGTTCCAACAATGAATGTTGCCATGTAAGCTCAAGGCGCGTATTTATGCTCAACGTAGCATTTCTTAATTGCCTTGTCCGAGTTTATATTTTCTGAACGTTGAAAATTGCCTTCAATTTATGCTCGAAAGAGCTAACGGGACAGTGTTGGCATTGCTACATTTTGGGAGGTATCGTTTTATGTTGTTTTGTCAGATTGGAGAGCTTCTGTTTTATAGGTTGTCGGAATTCTGTTATTGTCTTCATGCTTTGCCCTATGACAGAGGCGTTGCTGCGGATTTTACGTTTTTGCTTTTCTAGAATTGGGCTCCTTGTTCACTTATATGGTAGTAAAATGTTTTTACCAATGTGCTGATCGTCGAGTTGCATCTGCGAAGAATTAAGTGAGGTTGTTTATAGCAAGCTGTAACGATAATCATGTCATATTGAATGTGTAGGTGAAATTTGATTTTTGCGTTCATTTTGTACTATCATTGACATTTGATGCGTCCTTATGTTAATGGAGATATTCTGAAGAGTCTTCTTCTTACAAGCGATACTTGTTTGATATTCTTGATCAGCTGGGTGCTCTGACGGAAATTGCATCGTATGGGATTTTGAGACCAGGGGAATTGCCAAGGAGCTTCGTGACAGAGATTGTGTTGCTGCGATAACTAGTGTATGTTGGTCAAAGTATGGGCATCGCATTCTTGTGTCTGCTGCGGACAAGTCATTGACACTATGGGATGTTGTCAGTGGTGAGAAGATAACGCGAATGATACTGCAACAAACCCCTTTACAAGCTCGGCTTCATCCTGGTTCGTCTTCTCCATCTCTCTGCCTGGCATGCCCCCTCTCATCTGCTCCCATCATTGTTGACTTGAATACTGGAAGCACAGTTGTTCTTCCGGTTTCCATTCCTGACTCTAACCCAGGACTTGTCCCTCCGCCACGGAACAAAATCTCTGAGGGAAGTCCACCTTTCTCTCCTACCGCTGCTTGCTTTAATAAGTATGGTGATCTGGTTTATGCGGGGAACTCCAAAGGTGAAATACTTGTAATAGATTATAAAAGTATTCAAGTGCGTGCCATGGTTCCCACTTCTGGAGTTTCTGTGATTAAGAACATAGTGTTCAGCAGGAATGGACAGTATTTGCTTACAAATTCAAATGATAGAACAATCAGGATCTACGAGAACCTTCTGCCCTTGAAAGATGGACTTAAAACCCTGGATGACCTAAATGAGACCCTTGATGGAATTGATGGTGTTGAGAAGTTGAAAGCTGTTGGATCAAAATGCTTAACACTTTTCCGTGAGTTTCAAGATGCCATCACAAAGATGCACTGGAAAGCACCTTGTTTCAGTGGTGATGGTGAGTGGGTGATTGGTGGTTCTGCAAGCAAAGGAGAACACAAGATTTACATATGGGATAGGGCCGGACATCTTGTGAAAATTCTTGAAGGGCCAAAGGAAGCCTTGATCGATTTGGTGTGGCATCCTGTTCACCCCATTGTTGTCTCTGTTTCACTGACTGGTTTGGTTTATATCTGGGCTAAAGATTACACTGAGAACTGGAGTGCATTTGCTCCTGATTTCAAGGAGCTTGAGGAAAACGAAGAATACATAGAACGAGAAGATGAGTTTGATCTAATACCTGAAACTGAAAAGGTAGGAAGATGAGTTTGCTTTTTGTCCATTTTCTGGTGTCTAAATTAAAAAGTTATTTATGCAGGTAAAAGACTCTGATATTAATGAAGATGATGAAGTTGATATTGTGACAGTGGAGAAGGACTCAGCTTTCAGTGATTCAGATATGTCACAGGAAGAGCTATGCTTTTTACCTGCAATTCCTTCTCCTGATGTTCCGGACCCGCAAGATAAGTGTATAGAAAGTTCATCAAAGCTGGTGGATAGTAATTCTGGCTCCCCTATTTCAGAAGAGGGCACACCAAATGGACGTGCAATTAATCATGCATCAAGTCCACTTGAAGGTAAGATTACTACTTTGATGGGTATTTGTGTGCCCTTGAATGGGTTTTATGACTCAAATTTCAATTTCACAAGGAATAGCCCCAGATCTCTCATTCTCATTTTCTATTTTGATAGAAAAAAGAGCAAATTCGTTTTTTGAAAATTTAAAAAGAGCAGTTTATCAGGCATAACATTAATATGCCAATGCGACAACAAACATTAAGACTTCATCGAGATGGTCAATATTCTTCTGTCCTTTTGGTGCACAACACACCAATGGGGGGTAATAACCTTTGCATAATATCATATTAACACCTCCACTAGTAAGCTTAATCTGTGAGGTTTGGTTTTCTTGCTTTTATACTATACCTAAAGGATGAGCTCAAAATTTTGATCTGGAGTTTGAAACCCTTGATTACTAATCTTATTCTGGCACCCAACATAGACTGATATAGTGATGGTTTCATAAGACATTGACCTTGTACTCAGTTGTAAATAACATTTTTCTCGCACCTGTTTTGTCGGACCAATTGGCTCATAACCAAACTTATATATGTCTATTGCAGAGGATGCTGGAGCAACACGCTTGAAAAGAAAACGGAAACCTTCTGAGAAGGGGTTGGAGTTTCAGGCTTAGAAGGTTACGAAACCCTTGAAATTGTCTAGTAGATCATTGTAACTTAAACATAAATGTGTAGTCAATTAGGATTTTGCTTCACAAGTGATATATCGCTTTTAACATTCACAGCAGTGTTGCTCCACTTATCACTTTTTCTGTCTTTTAAGAAGTATGAAATTTATTCCCTTGCTTGCTGTATGGATCTATTATCTTTGTTAATTGTCTTGTGAGTTTTCTGAATGGTAATTGGTTATGTCTTTGTTTAAAGTGTTCATGTGTACGCTTGTAACTGTAAAGCCTTTGAGGTTCTATAAGATTGTTCTGAATTGTTTGTTTCTTAAAATAATTTCAATATAGTTGAAGTAAAATGCTGAAAGAATTGTGGCAACATATAGGAAGAACGAAACATGGGAAAAGCTTTGAGGAGGTTTTCCTATTAGAGATAAATGATGGCCTTGTGGGATATATTCCTGTACAGGTGGCACTTACTATTTCTTTATCCTCCCTAAAGAAACCTTTGCTCTATTGATGTCTCACTTTTTTTAATGTTCCGCAGTTTCAAATACAGCAGAGATGACAACGGTTGATGCTGCTAGGGACGACCATTCTCTTGCATCTTGACACTTGGGTGCCTATGGCACTGATAAAATATTTGCAGTGACTAACAACCGAGGAAGTATTAATGCATCAATGGCACTGCGATTAATTTACCCGAAGCTTATGATCACGGTTTTTTCCAGTGATGTCATAAATGCCTGTATCTTCACCTGCATAGCACCCCGTGGACAAAATCCTGTTTGGAATTGGATTACTTGATTGAGGTTTTGAGCTATGTTGACACTTACAGAAATTTAGGAGGATGAGGGGAGCTTTGGATGATTTTTAGGTATGTTGTATGATTAGTTTTGTCAAAATGACCAATTTGATCCCCATCTTTTGATGCCTTTTCAGTTAGGTCCGTGTAATTATAACCGTCTGTATCATGTCTGCGTGGATTTTTGTTTACCGCCGATGACAAATTAAAGAATTCGTTGGTTAATTTGAAATTTATGAATCAAGTCTCTGTATATATGTTATCATCAGCGACAGTGTATTGCTTTTGTGTTCCAAGGATGGATATATATATTACACTGGTTTGTAAGGTATACTTACGTGTCGAAGTTAATTCCTATACAAGTTGATGTAAAAGCTGCAGTACTTGTGCATGTGTTTGTGTACTTTGTAATAACAGATTTGTAATGGAATGTGAAAAGATGGTCGGCTTAGTTTTTGCCTGCTGCAGAGGACCAGATATTGTAGGATGCAGAAGCCCCTAGTGCCAGAAGAACTAGAACTGCCGCGCCCATATTGATCAACATCTGCTTCTCTTCGTCGCTCGTCCCGTTCCTGAGGTTTTTCATATGCTGCTTTGCACCAGCCATCGCATTTGCAGCCACGGAGTCCTCTTTAGGCTTACCAAGACCCCTGCTCTTTTTCCCCATCTCATAGAGAGCCCTTATTTCTTCGCTTATCTCACCATGCGCCGCAGCCGCATACATAGCCCATGTTCCTTCGCTTACCTCACCGGCCTCTAAGCGAGCCCTTATTTCTTTGCTTATCTCACCGGTCTCTGTATGTTTAGGCTTCCCATCTGCTTCTCTCTGATCCTTGTTTTCAACCCGCTTTCGAGACACACTCTCGACAGAAGCCTTTCCCCTCGCTCCATCATGACCATGCTCTTGAGACTCGGGCGTGCCGATGCCTGTTTCCGGACTAGTCAAAGGTAACAGCCTCTTCTCATCCCTTTGTTTGTCATTCCGGGTCGATGAAACTGGTTTTGGAAGAGCCGCGTCCTCCTTATCCTTATGTGCTTTTGTCTCGGTTGCAGTGCCTTTCGGAGGGCCTAATGGACGACCACCATTCTTGTCATCCTTTTCTTTTTCATCTCTGGCAGTGAAAGTAGCCTTTTCTGCCTTTGACGCAGCAGTGACCGGTGTTGTCAAACTCGGCTTTGAAGGAATTGGGTCCTCTTGAACTTTCTGTGGCATAGGCTTGGGAGCGGTTGCAGCAGTTTTCGGTGGTGGCTCTTGGACTGGTCCGGTTGCTGCTGTCTGTGTGATGACTGGCTTTGGTATTGTGATGGTAAGAATCCCATCGTTAAATTTGCCATCAATTTTACTTGGGTCGCAATTTTTTTGAATCGGAAATGTTTGGTTGAAACGGCTCCATTTGTTGTTGCCCAGAGGTCTTTCTCCATGAACCCTAATCACGTTAGGGTTATACTCAACAGTAATCCTCACCTGCTCCTTCACAAAACCTGAAAACAAACCGTATATTTTGCGACACGTGAGTTAGGCCAGTTCAATTGTCTAGGGAGGAGAGAATATCCCTTCCTCTATGTAGATTTTTGATATAATTGCAACGTAGTTTAGAGCATTAACTAGTTTTAACGCAAAGAATTTGGGTTTGTTTAAAAGTTTTTAAAATAACTAAAAGTGTTTTCAAATCACTAAAAAGGCATATGATCATGTTTGGCAGAAAAGTAAAAAAGTGTTTTTGGATCCAAAAAAAGCACTTGTAATTTTAGTAAAAGTTTCGATGTGCTTTTAATAGAAGCGCTTTTGCTTCCATTGAGAGTGCGAAATGAAGTAGAGTTGGGTAAAGAAGAAAGGTAGAAAGAAGAGGAAGAGACCAGGCAGATGAACAAGTACTCTGTGAGCTTCCTGCTCTTCCTTCAATTCAAAGCGGGGCTGGAAATCTTCATAAGTGGGACGATTGGTTTGTCTTGGTCGGGTAGTAGTACCAGAGCTTCCACCAATTGGACCACGTCGCATAGCCATCTCTCTCTCTCTCTCTCTCTCTCTCTCTCTCGCTTTTGGGTTTATTGTAGAAAATGTTGGTTGGCCTGCGTGACAATTTTATATATAAATTGGGGGATTGAGGAGTTAGTTTTCCTATGGTATAAATTGGGGGATTGAGGAGTTAATTTTATATATAAATTGGGGTATGAGGTATAACGTCTCGTGCAAACTAAACTAAAGTTGGTTGGTTGCCCTTCCCTTCCCTTTCCCACAAATTAGGGTTTTATCATCCTTAATTTCCTTCATTTGTGTTTGTTCCAAACTTGCAATGGAGAATATTTTTAGGGTAAAGGTTAGCATATTCATGTGCTGATAGTAGGCCGAAAAAAATGAGCCTAATATTAATATATTGGACTCTTATACGAATCATACTTGTATAATGTGTTGACAAATTTGAATATTAAGTGTGTCGAATTTGAGTATGATACCAATATATTGAACTCATGAGTTAAAAATAGATACAATTCATGAATGTAATATCAATATACTGAACTCAAACTAGCGTAATAGTAGCGTTAAATGTGTCAAACTCAGATTGACGGATTTAAGGGTGAGTAAATATGGTTTGTTTGCATGAGTGATTTACGAAAGGGCACGTTATGGAGATTCTCTACACGTTCCCATCGCAAAGATAAAGTGACAAGTGCACGAACCAACCAAATCAAAAGCCACCTTCTTTTCTTTCCTTTATATTAATAAATAAAATAACACATTTTCAATTCCAAAAGAGTGAAGACTCTTCCTTCCTTCCGTCATCTTTCTTTCCCGATATTTATATTCTAATTAGTAATTAATAAGCATAACTTATAACCTAATCTCCTTCTTTTTCTTCCTTTTCTTCTAGTTTCTACTTGCTACTTTCTTCCTGCCTATAAAAAAGGTACAATAAATCATTGCATTTTCGGCTTCATTTCATTCATTCATTCATTCATCCAAGCTTCGACTCAGTCGCATTAACACTGCTCAACTGTAACATCTCTCTCTCTCTCTCTACACTTCACAATGCTGCTCTTCTTCTTCTTCGTTGACTATATATAATTAATTTTTGATGCTGGATTATTATTTTTCTGCTTTAGCGTCTGAGAATCTTATGAAACTTTAAGGATGGTGATTTTTAATTTATTTATTTATTTATTATTTTGTGTTGAACATAGTTGGATTTATGCGGGTGCTGTATCTTGCTGGTTCACATGATATAGGTAGTGTTCCACGTGATCTCCTAGAAGGGAATATATAATAAGCTATTGCAAATCTGCAACTTGGAGTTTAAATTTGGAAAATAATTGCTTTGGGGAGCCATTCAGCTTATTGTTATACAAAATATATATAATTTAATGGGTTTTCAAAATATAATCTTCCTATGCAACCAGGACAATCACTTTGAACAAAAATTCTCTGTATACTTTTTTCTGTTTCTTGCATTTTCTCAGCCACCAAACAGATGGTTAGAACAAATGATGGGCATTGTGTAATTCGGGTCTTTCGTGTTTGGTTTACCAGAGTGAAAAAGGACCCATTTACAATGGCTTGGGTTTCGTTACCAGCGGTGGGTTTGTTTTTGGTTTGGTGGTGGATGGGTTTGGCTACGGTCAAGGCTGATTACATCATGTACAAAGATCCAACCCAACCAGCGGCTGCTCGAGTTGGGGACCTTCTTAGCAGGATGACTCTTGAAGAGAAGATTGGTCAGATGGTGCAGATTGATAGGAGTGTTGCCTCTATTGATACTATGAAAACTTACTTCATTGGTATGTAATGTATATATATTTCAATACAACCTTCAACTGTGTTTAATTTACACCAACATAAATTGTTTGATTTCTATTGTTTGTCTCAAACTGTCCGCATTTCATTCCTGTTATATCTTCAAATCAAGCCGTTAAGTGACTTTTTATGATGGCACAACACAATTCTTGTATATCTTTCTTGTGGATTTTATCTTATTATGAAAGGAGTTTACGCACGAGTTGGGGTGTTCTCTAGTGATTTAATTTATATATACGGATAAAATGGTTGAAGTAGCAAAATGAAGGGGTGCAGTTGGTAAAAAAAACCCTGCAATTGGGGTTACTCTGCAGCGATAATGTCTGTACATAGGGTGTTTGAGATGTCAATATTAGGACTTTGTACTTACTGTGCAATTTTCCCTAAACATATGTCTGGAATCCTGCCTTGGGGTCACCAAAAACCACACATTACTTCTTTTTGTTGCATTTCTATCTTTGTACAAACTAAACAGGAAGTATCACTTTGACTATGGAGGCAGCAAGAACATATCCTGTTATGAGATTGGTTCTTCTTTATTCAATTAACAAGCCTTCAGATTGTTCTCCTTTTCCCCCATTCTTTTTTGCCTTGGAGGGAGTAAGACTTTCGGTAAAGAGAAAAATATTTAACACACAGATGATATGACAATGGAGTGAGGATGTGTTCTGATTTGTGCAGGCAGTGTATTGAGTGGTGGTGGCAGTGCACCACTCCCAGAAGCTAGTGCTGAGGACTGGGTTAACATGATTAATGGATTTCAGAAGGGAGCTCTATCTAGTCGTTTGGGCATTCCTATGATCTATGGCATTGATGCTGTTCATGGGCACAATAATGTCTACAATGCTACAATCTTTCCGCATAATGTTGGGCTTGGAGCTACCAGGCAAGTAAAAGTTTCAGATTCTGTTTGCTTCATTTCAAAACATGATAGTGCATTGTTCTATTTTTACACAAAGGATGAGATCTATCACTGTCATTTAAAAGCTACAACAAGGTCCTGTTAGGGTCAAATCCTTACAAGTTATTATACTTCAGCAAGTATTAAAATAACTAACCATGCATTAATCCTTTTAGATGTTTTCCGTTTAATAGTTCATTGAATGTATCTTCTTTCTATTAAATATTTCCAGTACACAGGGACCCTGAATTGGTACGAAGAATTGGTTCTGCAACTGCTCTTGAAGCCCGAGCTACGGGGATCCCTTATGTATTTGCTCCTTGCATTGCGGTAAATAATACATTGCAAAAGGATTTATGTGTTCAGCATTTTCTTCTTTTACATGGATAACAATGTCCTTTGGGTGCATTCATATTTTCTCCATCTGATGACTTCTGTGCATTGCCTGGAACATCCTATATAGGTATGTAGAGATCCAAGATGGGGCCGGTGTTACGAAAGCTACAGTGAAGATCACAAAATTGTGCAAGAAATGACGGAGATTATTCCAGGTTTACAGGGAGATATCCCTGCAAATTCTCAGAAAGGAGTGCCATATGTTGGGGGAAAGTACGAATTTTATGAAAATAAGCATACTTATATCTTCTTTTTTTTTTATTTATATTTTTTAAAAATCTCTGTTCATTCCATTTTCATTTTTCCTTCTTTTGATTTAAAAGATACAATCCTTTGTATTGTAACTATTGTTCATGATCTCAATTTACTTGATTTTGTGACTTTAGGGAAGATAAATTTGGCTGAAATATAATTTGGATAACACGCGTTGTGTTTTTCTAGTTATTCAATTAATAAATCAAATGAATTTAGTGGGTCTTTTTATCTTTTATTTCCTTTACTTCTGTTAAAATACTCAAGCTTTCAGTGATTCTTGATATATCTTTATTTATTATATTTTAGTAAAAAGGTTGCAGCTTGTGCAAAGCACTTCGTTGGTGATGGTGGCACAAGCAAGGGCATTAATGAGTACAACACTGTGATTGACCAACAGGAATTGCTTAGCATCCACATGCCTGCCTATTCTGACTCCATCATCAAGGGTGTCTCAACCGTGATGATTTCCTACTCCAGTTGGAATGGGAAAAAGATGCATGCAAACCGTGATCTAATTACGGACTTCCTCAAGGGCACCCTCAAATTTAAGGTACCATTTTATTCATTTTTGTTTAATATCCAAGCTTGTTGCAGTTTTCTGGAGTTATCAACAATCACATGCACAGAAATATATAAATTGGAATCATGTCTCATCTATGTACCAAGATTTGATGTAAGCACGAAACCAGCATGCCTAGTGTTAAAATCTTACCATGAATTCAAGGAAAGGTTTTTGGCACCAAAACCTTTGCATAGTGCATTTATCAGTACTTTTATTTGTGTGGTTTTCTCTTCCTTGACATCTCATAGCTTAAATTACAGATTTTCAAAATATATGCTCTTAATCGTGACTAGTTGACTGCTTTATAACTGTTCTTTCCCTCAATCTCTTCTTATTCTTCAAATGCTGTCAGCCTTATCTGTTTTCGGTGCCTTTCTTAACATTGTGTATTTCCCACATGTTGGGTTTTAATACCTCCAATATTATCTAATCAAATTCAAATTACTTCCACATTACACATTAATGTGGTCAGGTTTTCTTGGACATTGCTTAGTGATTAGCATGATTCTTCACTTTCCCGTGTTTCCACTTTTAGTGTGTATAGATGGGTTCGCTGCATTTACATACTTTCTCATATTTCCCCTCTAACGTCATCTTCATTTCATACAGCCAACCCCACTAAGTGGGATAAGGCTTAGATGTTGTTGTTGTGGTTTCTTGATTGCCCATAATGTTGCCATTACAGATTATTGTCTTTGTAGCGATCATAATACATTCAAACAATCTTCTGATGAAGTTTTTGCGCATTTTTCTTGATACAATTGAAGTGTCTAGCATACATCAGTACTGCATCAGTTATATGATTTATCCTGTTTTGCATCAGTTCCCACTTTTTAGCGTCTTTAAGCTTCATCTGTGTTAATGAGTTGAAATTTCAGATTCAATATGAAATTAAGGTATTTGTGATAAGTTGATAACTCAATAATATTACTGATCTCGAGTTCTGGTTGTTATCGGTCTCACAATAGGTGCTTCATTTTGGTGACTGTATTGTACCTTTATCTGTTTCTGCACTGTTTCATGCTAACAGCACATGGTGTTTTTGGTTGAACATTCAGGGTTTTGTTATATCAGACTGGGAGGGTATTGACAGGATTACCTCGCCGCCACATTCAAACTACACATACTCTGTCCAAGCTTCAGTTCTAGCTGGAATTGACATGGTTCGTGGCTTATTTTATATAAAAACCTCTTACAGAAATGAAAGAAGATAATAGCGTCTTTGTTACACTAGATAAAACTCTTTTTCTGTTCTCGTTCGAAACTCTGAAAATGGTTCTCTTTGTTTTGAAGGTCATGGTCCCTCTCAACTATAAAGAATTCATTAATGATCTCATTAACCTGGTCAAGAATAACGTTGTCCCAATGGATCGTATTGATGATGCTGCGGGAAGGATTCTGCTTGTCAAGTTCACCATGGGTCTTTTTGAGAACCCGTTGGCTGATTTCAGCCTAGTCAATGAGCTTGGAAGCCAGGTCAGTTTATCCGAGATAATCAAATATCAGGATTTGCAACCCTCCTATTGGTCATTTGATTGATGTATATAGTTCGATAAAAGTAGAGTGGACATTCCTTTGAAATTGGTGTTGCATTCAATGGCCAAAAGACTGCTTAGTAAGTTTTGTATTTATTGATTTACTGACATGAATCAATCATTTTTGTATTTTAATTTAACATTACCAGGATCATAGAGATTTGGCAAGGGAGGCTGTCAGAAAATCCGTCGTGCTTTTAAAGAATGGGAAAAGCGAGAACATTACAGATCCAGTCATACCTCTTCCCAAGAAGGTGTCTAAAATTCTAGTCGCCGGCAGTCATGCTGATAATCTGGGCTACCAATGTGGTGGATGGACAATTGCATGGCAAGGATTCAGTGGCAACAAGTATACAACCGGTATAGTCTGCTTTCATCGCTATATTAAGTACTTAATATTCTGTCTATATGCACTACTTTTGTGCTCTACAATAAAATGATAGAATTGAATATTCACAAAATAGAACATTAAGCACTTAATAAGAAGATTACACAGGTGCTGGTTAGGTGTAACAAGAAAATCGTCTTCACAGTTATTAGAAGGTATGGAAATATATACCCGTGTGTATAGGATGTTCGTATATAAATGTATCTAATCTTGGCTGAATTTTTCATAAAACTTCCTTTTCATGATTAGGGACTACGATCCTTAGTGCTATAAAATCAACAGTTGACTCAAGCACAGAAGTTATCTACAGCGAGAATCCTGATGGTAATTTTGTAAAGTCCAACAACTTTACATATGCCATTGTTGTGGTTGGCGAGCACCCTTATGCTGAGACTGCGGGAGACAGCCCAAACCTAAAGATGGCGGAACCTGGCCCAAGTGTCATCAGCAATGTGTGTGAAAGTGTCAAGTGCATTGTTATCTTAATAACTGGCAGACCTATCGTAATTGAACCATATATTTCCTCGATTGATACTCTGGTGGCAGCATGGTTGCCAGGCTCTGAAGGCCAAGGCATTACTGATGTCCTTTTTGGGGATCATGGATTCAGCGGAAAGCTTTCAAGAACATGGTTCAGAACTGTCGATCAACTCCCAATGAATGTTGGTGATTCAAACTATGATCCACTTTTCCCGTTTGGGTTCGGACTGGAAACTGAGTCAGAAAAGGAGCTTGTAACATGGTAACTCTTCATACATGTATATCTATATAGGACCAGCTACGTAGCAGGTATCCTGTTTTCCTGCACGCTTGTTCGTATAACAAAACTTGATGGGAAAAAGAAAGAAATGAAATTTACAAGGGAGTTGGGACCCGTGGTGGCTTCTAGGTTTCAATCCATCACTACTACATATTGTTTTAAAGCATTCATGTGTTCCGGTGTAATATAAACTGAAGAACTTGGTTACTTGTATCGATACTGACTACAGCTTCGTGATGCCTGCAGGTCGATCTCAGCTGGTGTTGTTGCAAGGCCATGCATACTTATCGTCGTGGTTGCTCTGATTCTCAGCTTATAGTTTAGAGGTATAGTTTTGGGTCTGGGATTATTGAGTTCTCGGCTTTTCCGAATTGCGTAGGTTTCTGCTTACACATTGCCTTTTTCCTCTAAAAGTTTCAGAAAGCTTTTACTAATGGTAGATTCCTACAGCAATTGGATTTGGTGGCTGACACAGTTTATGGCACAAGGAAGGGAAAAGCTTTTGAGTTGATTAGATTATGGCGGCCACAAATTCTGGTTAACAAACAAATTATAAGCATTCATTGTCGAGCCATTTTAATGATTACAATTTACATGTAGCAAATTTGGATATTAAATAAATTGATTTTTGTTTTGAAAGTCTTCAGTGAAAAAGAATGTTAGGAGGATCATCATCAATGGGCCCTTCGATTGGTCTATTATTATTATTATTATTATTATTTGTAATTTTGCTTCAATACTATGTAGTATTGAATGATACGAAAAATGCATGTTTGAGATAGTTTGCATTTTTATTACAAATAGTCCTTGAAAGTGAAGTTGTTCGTCACTTTAGTCTTTGAAGTTGAAAATTAATCAACGTAGTCCAAAAAATGTACTAGAAACATCAAGGAGTTGATTATCACAAGTTTTTTTTTTTTTTTTGGGTATCGCACCCCTTAGTCCCTTCTAATTGCCCAGATCACCGCCCATTGCAGCCCCATGACCCGGAACAAGAGGACGCAAGCTAAGAGAGAATACAAGAAGAAACTGTCACAAACTTCACATGCATCACACACTTCTCATACTCACGTGTCATGTACGGGTATATCTAAGACAAAGTCAGCTACTATGACATCTGGCACAATCCTAGCTTATCAGCTAGTTTAATCTCAGCCATCCATTTCCAATTCAAGGCTTAATCACTCACAATACATTACCTGATCGAAGAGAAAGAAAAAACAATTTTACAATACATACGGATAAGTAAATACTGACCACGTACCAACTGCAAGTGAAACAAGAAATACCCAAAAAACTAAATAAAAGAGCTCTCAGAAACAAAAACCAACTCAAAACACGAAAGAGTCACAAACTCTTACCACACAAAAATCCCCATTTCTTCCCTCTCCTAGGTCCCGTAGTCTTACTACTATATCAGTGACGATGCGCCAAATACCTTAATCCCCATTACCCCGTGACCCACAGGTACAACCCCATATCCTCCCACCTCTCCTTGAGGCTGCCACGGCCTTCTCCTTCTTCTCTTCCTCATGTCTTGACTGCTTGAGATCACTCAAAATTGCCTTAACAGCCACCGCCTCCTTTATCCCGTAGCTTGAGTCCACCATATCACTTAAAGGTGCAGTGCTCTGACACTGATCCAAATACCCCTAAGTGCTGAGAAATTATCGTTTTTAAAGAGAGATGCTACAGTTCCCTCTACCTCTAGGAACTCCAAACGTGGCTGCCTCATCTCTTCCAAACAGCTTGACTCCTCAGGATCAGTTAAACTGTGATGAGAAATTTGTTGGCAGTCCCACATCGGTGGGGGAAATGAAAACAAATGAGTTTAAACAAATGAGTTTAAATAGGATTACCCCATTAAAACAATTACCTAGTTCTTTTTTAGGGTAAAACCATGTCTCAAAAGGAGGTCGACGTCGCTGGATCTTGCTGCGTCTCTTCCAAGTTCCAACGCTCTTCCAGTCGCTCTTCGCCGCGTCTCTTCCAAACGCTCTCCAAACCCAGCTCTTCCTCTCGCCGCCGCATTTCTTCCAAATGCTCTTCCCGTCGCCGCCGCATTTCTTCCCCCAGCTCTTCCTCTTCTCGCCGTATTTCTTCCAAACCCGCTTCCTGTCGCCGCACATGTCGCCGCAATTCTTCCAAACGCCTTCTCGCCGCAACTCTTCCAAACGCTCTCCAAACCCAGCTCTTCCTCTTCTCGCCGCATTCCTCCTCCACCCAAACGTTCTCCAAACCCGCATTCCTTCCAAACGCTCTCCAAACCCAGCTCTTCCTCTTCTCTTCCAAACCCAGCTCTTCCTCTTCTCGCCGCATTTCGCAAACGCTCTCCAAACCCAAACCCAAACCCAGCTCTTCCTCTTCTCGCCCCAGCTCTTCCTCTTCTCGCCCCAAACCCAGCTCTTCCTCTTCTCGCCGCATTTCGCAAACGCTCTCCAAACCCAAACCCAAACCCAGCTCTTCCTCTTCTCGCCCCAAACCCAGCTCTTCCTCTTCTCGCCGCATTTCGCAAACGCTCTCCAAACCCAAACCCAAACCCAGCTCTTCCTCTTCTCGCCCCAAACCCAGCTCTTCCTCTTCGCTCTCCAAACCCAGCTCTTTCTCTTCTTGCCGCATTTCTTCCAAACGCTCTTCCTGTCGCCGCATTTCTTCCAAACGCTCTCCAAACCCAAACGCTCTCCAAACCCAGCTCTTCCTCTTCTCGCCGCATTTCTTCCAAAGCTCTTCCTCTTCTCGCCGCATTTCTTCCAAATGCTTTTCATGTTGCCGCATTTCTTCCAAACACTTTTCCCGTCGCTCTTTCAGTTGCCGCATTTCTTCCCAACGCTTTTCCCGTCGCTCTTTCAGTCGCAGCTCTTCCAAACGCTCTACCAGTCGCTGCATCTCCAACCGCAGCTCTACCAAACGCTCTTTCAGTTGCTGCATTTCCAAATGCTCTTCCAGTCGCTGCGTCTCTTCCAAAGAGCGCCTCACCTCTTCCACATAGCTTGACTTCGCAATATCCTGCCTCTCTTCCAGTCGCTCTTCGCCGCGTCTCTTCCAAACGCTCTCCAACTCTTCCTCTTCTCGCCGCATTTCTTCCAAACGCTCTTCCTGTCGCCGCATTTCTTCCCACAGCTCTTCCTCTTCTCGCCCCATTTCTTCCAAAAGCTCTTCCTCTTCTCGCCCCATTTCTTCCAAACGCTCTCCAAACCCAGCTCTTCCTCTTCTCGCCGCATTTCTTCCAAACGCTCTCCAAACCCAGCTCTTCCTCTTCTCGCCGCCCAAACACTCTTCCCGTCGCTCTTTCAGTAGCAGCCCTTCCAGACGCCGGATCTCCAAACGCAGCTCTTCCCGTCGCTCTTTCAGTAGCAGCCCTTCCAGACGCCGGATCTCCAAACGCAGCTCTTCCGAACGCTCTTCCAGTTGCTGCATCTCCAAACGCTCTTCCAGTCGCTGCGTCTCTTCGAAAGAGCGACTCGCCTCTTCCACATAGCTTGACTTCGCAATATCCTGCCTCTCTTCCACATAGGATTCAACATCAGCCATCTTAGGTGCAATGCTTCGAAACTGATCCAAATCCGCCTCATTTTGCTCAATATTTGGGACCATGGCCTTAATCATAGGTGCAGCAGTGCTTCGAAACTGAGCCAAATCCCCCAAAGTGATGAATCGCTGTTCTGGCAGGTAACCACGTATACCAGTTTCCTCTACGTCAAGGCCCTTCAAAGACAATAAGTCTTCAGGCAACTTCGACAGTTTTGAGCAGCCATGGAGAGTGAGCCATTCGAGACGTAACAAATTGCAGATACTGTCCGGAAGATAGACCAGGCTTTTGCAGTTATTCAGATTTAACGACACTAGCCCCTGAAGCCGTTCAATTGATGCAGGAAGCACTCTGATAGATGTGCTATCCAAATCAAGGCTGGCTAATCTTTCCATATTTTCTAATATGTCTGGAAACACCTTAAAGTTTGTACAACCAGAAAGAGAGAGATAATTTAGTGACTTGAGTTGACAAATGTTTCTTGGAAGACTCTTAAAGTCATTGCTATACCGTAGCGTCAAAGTAGCAAGTCCCGTAAGACGATAAATTATGGATGGAAATTCTTCCATTGCAATCCCTGAAAGCTTAACAATTTTTCGGTGGCGAGAGGCTTGCTCATGTTCATGCTCTGTAAGATTTTTGAATGTTGATGAGAATAAAGTCCAATCTAAATGAAGCTCTGTTAGGTTCTCCGTAACTTCTAGAAACTCTGGAAAATTCTTCAGATTGGAGCAGCCAGAAACATCAAGGGCTTGAAGAGATCTCATATGAATGTTGCCTGGAAGAATCTTTAATCTTCGGCAATCCTTCAGGCTCAAGGTAACGAGTCTCGTAAAATTTTTAATGGACGAGGGCAGTTCTGAAATTGCAGTCTCATCTAAATTAAGGTCTGATAGGTTCATAACTTCAGGAATTTCTGAAAACTTATCCAGATTTGAGCAGCCAGAAAGATTAAGGGTTCGAAGAGATCTCATGTAAATGCTGCTCCTTGGAAAGCTATGAAGTTTCTTGCATTGCTTTAGACTCAAACTCTCAAGGTTTTCAAGAGACGAAATTGATGGGCAAAGGTCTTCAACAGATGTCTCATCCAAGCGAAGCTCTCTTAATCCTTCCATGTTTCCGACATTTCCTGGAAAGCACTTGAGCTTTGGACAACCAGAAAGATTAAGAAATTGCAGGGACTTGAGTTGAACAATGCTGCTTGGAAGAATCTCAAGTTCTCTGCAATATTCAAGATTCAAAGTAACAAGCCCCGTAAGATTGTTAATTGATCGAGGCAGTTCTTTTATTGCAGTCCCTTGCAAATAAAGCTTTGAAAGCTTCTCCATAACTTTTGAAATCTCTGGAAACTTCTTAAGTCTTGAGCAAAAAGAGAGATCGATGGTTTCAAGAGATTTCATACAAATGTTGCTTGAAAAGGTGCTGAGTTTGCCGCACCAACTTAGATCCAAGAGGACAAGTTTTTCAAGGGCAGAAATGGATGGATGAACCTCATATAAACTTGTGCATCCACCAAGAATTAGCTTCTCAAGATTCTTTGCCTCAGTGAAGTCAGGTGTTTCCTTAAGACGATGAGAGCCTTTTAAATTGACAATTTTCAACTTTCCAAGAGGCTGTCAATATACATCAAGGAAAATATGTGTTACATACATAATAAGGCATTTAAAAACTAAACCATTTAAAAGCAGTATATAGGCAAATGATGAACGTACCATAGTTCCTTTCCAGAGGTGTTCAACCCAACTCTGTTGCATGTCAATTTCAACAAGATTCTCTGGGTTAAAATTGGACGATAAAGACTTGAGGGGACATTTGTGCCAGAACAGATAACTTAATTTTTCAGAGATAAACCTTAGATCCTCGTATTGCCATTGATCTTCGGGCATGCGCAGTTGTTCTAAACTGTGGGTATGGACTCTGAGTAGTCTTAGTTTTGTCATTTTAACAAAAGCGGTATCTAATTCCACCACATTGTCTGAAAGTGGCCAATGCACAATTATGCTTTCAACTGCTTCCGTAGCCTGGATTACCAAAATTGCACATTGAATGAGTACAAACTTAAGATTATAACGCCTAATGCACATGTTTCTCATGAATTGGATTTTGGTCAAAGTTGAAGCTTTATACTTTTTGTTATTATTATTTTTTTAATTTACTAATATTAATGGGAGAAAGAAGATTCGAAGCAATTACATTAATGGAGGAGAGGAGAAGAGAGGGGAGTGCATTTCTCACCTTTTTTTTAGTTAACACATGACAGACGTCTTCATGGCTCCACAACCTACTGTGCGTCCCAGGCTCTTCTATAGATTTCTCGCGTACGATTTCGCGACCCATTTCCTCTAGTAAATCATGCATCTCAAGTACACCATCAGATGAGATAGTGACAAGAGCTCTACCAAGTAGAACGTCTAATCCGGTATGGGGATAGAAGTCACAACCCTCCATAATCCTTGTTACAAAGTCTTTCTTCATTTGTTTAAAGAAACATGCAATATCAAGAAATATTTCCTTCTGCAATCTATCTAGTCCATCAAAGCTTGTTCTAAGGATTGTCTGGATTTCCCGGGGTGGATTTCCCTCTATTTTATTTAACTCATCGTTCCACGCACGTACACTTTTGTTATTGAGAAATGCTCCCAAGACTTTGAGTGCTAAAGGCAAACCTCGAGCATATTTTGTGAAATGGCCTGACAGATCAATGTATTCTTCTGTGGGTTGCTTTGTACTGAAAGCATACTGCATAAACAGCTCGAGAGCATCTTCGTCGTTTAACACCTCAGGCTCATATATATGATCAACAAGTCTACTTAGTGACTGTTTATATCTAGTTGTTATAATGATTCGACTTCCGCCACCAAATGAAGGTTGCTTTCCAATTAAGGCTTCAATTTGGGATGAACTCTCCACATTATCCAGAACAAGTAAAACTTTTTTCTTACCAACTCTTTCCATCATCTTCTGAAAACCATTTCTCAAAATCTCTGAACGCCCCACCTTCATATTTGTGATACTAGATAGAATTTCTGCCTGCAGCTCTAGTGGTTCTTCACCTGCATCAGTTGACGGAAAACGTCTCTTGACATTTTCAACAAAGCAACGACCTTCGAAGTGATGATTGATTTTGGATACATAGCTCTAGCGATGGTGGTTTTTCCTATACCGCCCATACCCCATATTCCAACACAGCGAACGTCAGCGACCTCAGGACATAATAGTGAATCCATTTTCTGTAAGCGGGAATCCATTCCAACCAAGCCATTCTTTTCACTTGGTAAGATGTCGAACAATTTCTTAAAAATATCATCTACAATACTCTTAATAAGCTTGGCATCATCCCTGACAAATTTGAAAAACAGTATTGTCAAGTCCTGGGATTGCTATTTATATAACACTCATCACACTGCCATTGAAAACACAAAGTAACGACCCAATAATTCTCAATTTATTCTTCTTTCATTGATTCAATGCACTCTTCTAAGTTCAATCAACATATAAGTATATCCTCTCCAGATGTTTTATAGACCCTTTAATCGTGGCCATATATATTGATCTTGCGGTTTGAAGAATTAATTTAACTTGTTCTTTTTTTACTTATTAATGTTGGACGACGTCTTTTGTACATTATGTCTCCTCTGTTTCTTACACCTGCTCTTTCCTCATCATGAAAGAGGGAGAAAATTAATAGGTTCTGTACAAACGACGTCGTCCCATGTGAAAAAGTAAATAAAAACAAGTGAATTCTTCACCGCAAGATCAATATCAAAGTCCCCTAATTTCTTAAATTAGTTTCCTCTTCCCTTCTCATAGCAAATATCTAGGCGTGGTGGTGGCAAGTTTTGCAGAGAGTTGGTGAGTATTCAATTTTGTAGAGGGCTGGGAAGGAAGTCTTGGTTCTAGTTGTATTAACATTAGTAATCATAGGAAATTAGAACTATAAATATAAACGAAATAAGGATTTTCTTCAAAACTAAAATGACCAAAACAGGAAATTAGCTAAACTTGTAAACTAGTAAGTCAATAAGATTATGAAGGAATGAGTTACTGGTAATTTTGTGAATCCCAGCCACATAAATCGGGGGCTCTTTGAAAAGCGGTCCTCCACCGCTGCACTTCTTCCACGTCGGCGTTAGGATCACGTTCATGTTTAGAAAAAGCTTCCTCAAAACTTCCCTTGATTTTGCGAACATGAGATGGGTCTACTTGGTAGAAAATGGGAATCACAATCTGCTTCTTCTGATCCATGCATTGCAGGATTTGGACGAGTTCTTTCAAGCACCATGTGGAAGAAGCGTAGTTTTGAGAAAAAACTACAACTGAAAGCCTCGAGTCACTTATAGCTGTCAGCAGCTGCGAAAGGCAGTTGCCTTTTCTGAGCTCTTCAGCGTCAATGAAGGTGTTGATTGAGTTACGAACTAGAGCTTCGTGGAGATGGCTGATGAAGGTCCTGCGAGTGTCTTCGCCTCGAAAATTCAAGAAGACTTGATATTTCCAATCGGGAACGGATGAAGAAGAAGAAGCCATCAACATGCACAAGATCGACAGCCTAATGTGAGTCTCGTGTAGCCCCTTAACAAACTCAAGATTGCAGCTCAACGACCCCCTTCATTGGTTCTCACTAGAAAAATGAGATGCATCTTCACGGGGGTTGCTAGGAAGTTGCCAGGAAAGAAAGGGTCGCTTTGGCTAAAGTCCACTAATCTCGCCGTCCGATTGAAATAAAGCGAGTGGGTGGCCGACAACCCCAGCAGGCTGGGCCCCAGTCCCTCAGCATGTCCCTTTTTCCTTGCTTTTTCGCGCGTTGCCTTCTTTTTAGCGCCTGAGAGTGCCAGCTAGCGACGGCTAGTTGATGTTATGCTTGTGTCAGATGCCCATTGAATTTGAAATTTTTTATTTTTTTTAATAATATTTTTTAATTAAATTCTAATTTTTTTTTCTTCATATAAATACATAAGTCATTCATATATTATTTCTTACATAATTTTCACAATTTCATACTATCTTACCTCAAAAAGGTTTAATTCTTTACATTTTATTCTCTGACCTCTTTCAATCATTTTTAAATAGCTACATTTGTAATGAAAGGAAGGGTTTGGACCCGAAAAGAAGATAAAACTCTTTGCAGGGCTTATAGATGGGTCTCGGAAGATAGTGTCAATGAGAATTCTCAAACAAGTGAAGGTGTTTGGACTTGTACGTCCAAAAAGTACTACGAGTTCTACGAAAGCACCACTCCACCAAATCCCCGAAACCACGAGAGTTGTTCTTCAAGATGGAAAAAACATCTTTAACCAAGTTTGAATAAATGACATCGAGCAATCCTTTCGGCCTAAAGCAGATATGAAAGCGGAACCAATTACTACGACAAAGTAAGTGTTTTCACAAATTATTTTAAATATTTAATTATATTACATTTAATTTCATAAATTAATTTTCTTTAATTTTTGTAATTATATTTTTTAGCTACGCCAAGTTGAGAAATTTGTATATGGAGGACATGAAAAACCCTTTAGTCATCACGGTTGTTGGGAAATTTGTAAAGGTTCAAGATCCACCTTAAGAAAGATTTGATCCACCTCGAGGATCTCCTATCATTCAAGAAACAAGGGTAGAAAATCTTTTTCCGGGTGAATCTTCATCCCTAGGGCTACAGGATGAAACAAGGCCCGAAAATTGAAGGAAAAGGGCAAGGCAAGGGATGATTTAGCTTGTCAACAAGAAATGGCGTCCTCATTGCAATTACTAGCGGAGCAAAATGCCTTGTCGCGGAAGAAATGAACTGTAGGCACGAAGAACGGGCAAAACAAATATAAGAAAGAGATGGATGATAGAAACATGCAAAGGAACACTTCAGATTACACTCCAATGAGTAAGGCATATTTTGATAGGAAAAAGAGAGAAATTATGGCCCGACGGGAGTTGTTTACATCTGACTATACTCCTACAATGGCGGATGAAGATGATGATTATAATCTTTAAATTGAAGTTGTTGTAGTATTTAATATTTAAGTTGTAGTTTTTAAATTTAAGTTGTTGTAGTCTTTAAATTGAAGATGTAGTCTTTAAATTTAAGTTGTAGTTTTTAAATTTAGGTAGTTGAATCTTTAAAATAATTAAGATAATATAGTAATTTAATTTAAGTAACCATATTAATTCAATTAAAATAATAAATTATTTTTGGACTATGGCCATTTGACCCTCTCGGTTAGAGATGTTTTTTTTTTTGTCAAAGGGCTATGTTTGGCCTATGGCCCTTTGGCCCCCTCGGTTGGAGATGGTATGAAATATGGCATGTCACTGTTCATTAAAATATAATTTCTTAGAGGGTTATAAGGCCAAAGGAAGCATTATAGTCTTCCTTCGATTAGAGATGACCTAAATTTGCTCCAAAAATCAGTTTTAACCCAAATTTGATTTTTGGCTCAATGGTTGGAGCAAATTGGGGAGAGTTTAAAACTTAAAATTTAAGTCTTAACCTAAGGGTTGGAGTTAGTCTAACAGATACAAATGAAAGAAAGTAACATTCATATTTCATTAAGCCTTTTAATTTTTATTTAAAATGGTCTCCAAGATTGACATAATTCCTCACTTTGGTTTCTGAATTTAAAATTGATAGAAGTGGTCCTTGAGATTGTCCACCATCAATCATTTTTGTCATTTTGGGAAAAATCTCGGTTAAATTAAGGGTATTTTTGTCAATCCCCTTGAACTGATGGTTTCTTCAATTTAATGGAAAATTTTCACATATCATGATGCATATTATTGGTGTGACAGCCCGTCCCGAGATTCTATTTTCGATAATGTGAAAGGACGAAATTGCCCTTGAGCGTTGAATACAAAATCGCATTTTGAGTTAAAATCATAGTCCAATTACATAAATTCCCAAAGTTTTGGGACCAATGAGAACTAAAATATCCCTAGTTGTGATTGGTAGTTGATGTTGGACCACACATTCTCTCTCTCTCTCCTCTCACTCCCGTAACACTCTCTGTCTCTCTCTATCTCACAAACTATCTCTCTCTCTCCCATTTCGTACGGACACACCACAAAACCCTTGCAAACTTCACAGATCAAGCTTGTATTTGGTCTCATTGTGTCCATCTCGTCTATATGAATCGAATGACACCAGTTTCAGGTAAGATCTCTTTCAGTTTCATGTGAAAATTCTACTCCGAGTTTGTCACTATTCATGCAAACGTAAAACCTTACGTTTTTGGAAATTCTAAGCTCATAGGGAGCTTTGGTAGGTCCTCTAGAAGCTCGGAGAAATTCGTTAGGGTGGTTTTGACGTTGGGATCGTGAGTACTCGGAATCCCGATTTGAGTCACTGTTGATGTGATTGTATTTGTGGACGTTTCAGGGAATTATAAGCTCATGAGGAGCTTCTAGACGTCTCCACGAGGCTCGGGGACGTTCGTTTGAGAATTTTGGACGTCGGAATCGCGAGAATGGAAAAGTTACAGAGGTGGCCGGACTTTCGAGGGTTCTCCGACGTGATACCGTGATCATTGGAGATTAGAAGAGGTATATTGGTGTTCTACTTTTCATATGCTTCAATTTGACATAAAAATCGAGAAAAATGGATGAAAATCGACGGAGAAAACAAGTTTGGAAAATTTTCCCAGTTTCCGGCGTCGACGACGGTCACCGGAGCTGGAGGTAGGAGATAACGGCATATTTCGTCGGAGTTGACGAAATATGTTGATGCCGTCAGTTAGTTTGGATGGTTACCATTAGGTTTTAACGGAATATTCCAACGGCGTTAGGGGGATTCTGTCAGGAATCCCTGCGCGTGGAGGTGTGTTCCACCGTGCCATTGCTGGCGCGTGGCGGCGTGTGGAGGCCAGAAAATATATTTTAAAAATTTGGGGGTGTTCGTGATGTCGAGCAGATCACGTTGTTATGTTCAAATGCCAAAATTGATCAACGTATGAGAAGTTATTTCTAAAGTTCCATTTATGTACGTTAAATAACGTTTATTCAGTTACTTCTCATATAGGCTAGGCCTATCCCGAGGACGAGCGTAGCCAGGCTAGGCGTGGGGGCTATAATCTGGCTATTTATCAATGAGTTGGCAGTTTGTTTTCCGTACATACCTATATATATTGCTATTTTCCTAGAAAATGAATCTAAATGATGAAATGATTTGAGATGCCATGCAAAGTATCTATTTACTTTAGTCATCTCGTCCACCACTGTTCTTCTTAAAATGAAATGAATTTAGTTTTTCTGTTAAGTGCTGATGTGGCTACATGCGGGGCCCACTCACTAATCCAACTGGATAAAAAATTATTAAATATATTTTTAATAATTAAAAAAAATAATTTTGTTATAATATTAAATCTCTATCTCTCTCTCCTTCACCTCTCTCGCCTCTCTCTTCTCTGCATCCCCAAAACCCCTTCCCACCCGTCCCCCCAACCTTCATCCACCACCCTCCTCAAAAACCCAGATACCCGTGTCCCTCCCTCCCCCAAAACCCAGCTCCTCTTCTCCCATCGACCCGTGTTCCCCCCCCCCCCCCGCCGCCGCCCTCTCTTCCTCCATCTCCACCTCCCTCCCATTGGCACTCCTCCCCCTCATTCTACACACCCATCACCTTCACCAAATTAATCCCTGTAAATATCTCAATTCCACCCAAACCCTAACCCTAAAATTTGAATTCGCCAATTTTAAAATAAAAAAAACGAAAAGCTTCTGCATCCCCCCCACGCGAAGCAAGTTCAAAGCTTGCTGTGATTTTGGGTTGAAGGTTGCAGAGATTAGGAATCGCCGTGGAACACCTCCAGCCACTCGCACGGTTTTACACGATTTTTGGGCTTAAAAATCCCCAAATTTGGGTGGAGATCGTAGAGGGGAGGTTGTGGATGTTGGATGGTGGTGATTCGACGAAAAAATGGCGAAAATCGCCGGAGTTGGTTGGGTTGGGTGTGCGGGTGCAAGTACCGACCGGAAGGAAGGAAAACTTCCTTTTTTTTTTCTTCTCTTCTTTTTCCCCCCTTGATTCCTGATTGGTCAATGGGAGAAGGGGAGCTAGGTTTTGGGGGAGGGGGGACACGGGTATCTAGGTTTTTGGGGAAGGTGGTGGAGGAGGTTGGGGGTGGGGACGGGTGGGAATGGGTTTTGGGGATGCAGAGAAAAGAGAGAGAGATTTAATATTATAAAAAAATTAAATTTTTTAATTTTTAATTATTAAAAATATATTTAATAATTTTTTAATCCAGTTGGATTAGTGAGTGGGCCCCGCATGTAGCCATGTCAGCACTTAACAGAAAAATTAACAGAAAAACTGACGGAGGCATGACATTGGCACAAATTCGTAAGATGAGGTATGACATTGTCAATTTTAAAAAATGAGGTATGAAAGTGTCGTGATACCAATAGTTGAGGTAGTTTTTTGTCATTTACCCAAGAATATATAAAGTTAGAGCAGTTACTTATAGAGAATGTCATTCCGTCGCTATGGGATTGCAATGACTTCTCATTTTCCTTTCTTTCTCCCTGAGCTTCTGTTTTCCCTACTCCAGGAGCCCGATTGCCACTTTCCTCCACCTCATTGTGCCCCTGATTTCTATGTTTGTAGCCCCATTTTCCCTAGTTTCCTTCCTCATTTCCATTTGCTTTCCACATTTCCCCCATTTTCTTCCCTTTTCTCATTCCTTCCACTTTCCTTCTACCTTCCTTCCACTTTTTTCTCCTTTTTCTACCTTTTCTATTTCTTCTTTTTTCCCTTTCCTTCCATCTTCTTTCCATCTTTTTTTCATTTTTCCTCCACTTTCCTCCGTACTTCACTCCATCTTCAACCCAATCAGCCCCACCCTTCATCAACTTCACATCCTAGTTCGGCTTCTACATCTTTATACTGCAACTTTTCGCGTTTTACCCAGAAGGTGTGTAGAGTTTTCACTCGGGTGTTCACACCACCTTCTTCCTTGGGATTGCCTTTGGTGGCACTGTTGTTAGTGGGTTGCTCTTTCCCATTGGCTTCCTTTGATTTGGGTTTCACTTTGTTGGCTATGTTGCTAACGGGTTGCTTCTTCCCGCTGGCTTCCTCCGATTAGTGGCAGCTACCGGTGTGGTGCTTGGCGGTGTTTGGGGATCTGTTTTAGGGTTTTGTTTTCACTCAGTTTTCTTCTAGTTTTGGGAATTTGTTCAGCTTGTTTTTAGGTGTGTGCAAGGGATGTTCATTTCTGTTGGTTGGTAAGCGGCTTTCCGACGACGGCGGTTTGAAGCTGCTAGGGTTTGTTTTGGTGTTTTCTTTGTTTTGGGCTCAAAATTTTGTTTTGGGTTCTTTAGTTGCTTTGAAGTTCCTTTTTGTTTGTGTGTATGTATCAGGGCCTTTTCTTGTGTTGGAATATAGCAACTTTTCACCCAAAAAAAAAAAACCAAAGTGAAATTTAAAATGACCAAAACACCCATCAAACCAATTTTCTCAAGGTTGTGAAATAAATAAATAAAACTCAAATACACCTAGAAATTCAAAATATAGAAATAAATAATAAATTTCGAAATGGGACATCACAAATATAGACAAACGACTTTTAAATCAGATCAATCTTTCTAGAGAAGACTTGAAGAAAAAATGAAAATTTTATTTAAACCCAGTGATTTTACCATTTCCCCTTATAAACTTTATATTCCAGTTATGCCCTAAAATAAATGTGGTTGTAGAGATAAATAATTCAAGAGGTCTTTTGATATGGGTCCAAAATTGGTCCTAAATTAAAAGTAAGTACACAATTTTAGACTACAAAAATTGGAGCTAAATCAAAAGTAACTAAAAATTGGACCTATATCAAAAGAGACTTATGAAATTGGACCTATTTCAAATTTCGCCATAATCAATTTCAATTATATAAACTGATAAATGGGTTGGTGTGGCGTCATAGGAGCCACCACCATTGGTGACTGGCCACATGTCTGCTGTCTCCTTTTTTTTTTGTTGTCTCTGTTGTGCTTTTTTGCAATATTTATCTCATGCTATGATTTAATTGAGAGATAATTTGGTTAACTCTGTTATTTGATATTTAAAAATAAATTAAAAACTCCGAATACGATGAAATACGCATATTGTTAAATCTGGCGTATCTTCTTCTCATAATCTGCAATAAAAGCACCATTGATTTCGTATATTTTTGTTCTTTTGTCTCTACAAAAAAAATATAAAATATAAACATAACTTATCGATTGGCGATAGCTATATAAAATGATTGAAAAAGAAACTCTCTTCTGCTACCTGCCCCCAAACACCAACCCACTACTTGTTTTTTATGGTTTTAAATCACTTTTTTTTATTTATAATTTAAAATTACTTTATAAGCGGAATCACCTAATTAGACTTAGGATCCATATGTGCGCCACATTAGGACAATTAAAAAATTATTTCGCAGAATTATAACCGAAGGAGACCTTGGTTGGTTTTCACCTTCAAGACCAAAACTCTCTTTTTCGGATGGAAAGGAGAAATTTCTTCATTCGTAATACGGGAGCAAACATGTTAGGAATAATACAATCAACCCTCCACACGGAGAGTTAAGTGGATAAAACTCCAAACTAGAGGGTTGGTGAGCCTACACAGAGACACAGAGTCATGGAATACTTACAAATTCACCGCGACACTGCATGTCAATCTGTACATGCTTACGCGGCAAAAAACCATGATCGGATTCGGATTCGGATTCGGATTCATCATATTGGAGAGATAATTATGGGAGTTCAAAAATTATTGGGAGACAACTTCTACGTTCTAGGGGTTGCAAAACAAACTTCAGTTACAGGGTTTTTTTGGCCAAGCAGCCTACCCTGCATTATTGGTTTAACTTAAACTTGAGACAATTTCTACAATTTTAGAAGAAAGAATTGCTTAAATCAACCAAATTTCTCACATCTGCGACACGGAAAAGCAAATGCATTTGTGCAAATCCTAGTTCAGATCTTATTGGGCAATACTAATTTCATTGACATCATCAAGATTCAAACTAAGATATTACATCAATATAAAGAGACATTGATCTTGCAATAACAAAAATCACGCGTCCGCATAAACAAAAAGGGTCGGATCTAAACCTGCAAGAAAGCATGAGGTAAACCTCAGACATTCTTTAACTTCTTCATCTTTGATGGAGGCCATCTGCCTTTCTTTCTCAGTTTTCGTTTGCGAACAAGTCGGTTCCTACGAAGCCTTATTTTCTTCGCCAGTTGCATCTTCTTCTTCTGCTCTAGCCGCTCTTGCAGCTTTGACTCCAAAGGAAGCTTGTCGACAGGTACCACCGCCTCTCCCTTGCTATCTGGAAGGGGCTCACTGCCCTCATTTGCAGCAGCAGTTCCATCAATGTCAGAGGAGGCCTTAAAAACTACTGAAGCTGACCTTTGCACAACGGGCATATGAAGTCGAACTCCGCTGAAAGATTTCGGATGCAGATTATTGGGTTTCATGTGCATCCATGAAACTGAAAACCGGAGACACAAAACAAAATTATCATACGAATATGAGCCGAAAAATATATGGAAAAAAGCTGATATACAAAGCAAATTAACTATAAAAACGCTCCTCGAATATGAAAAAATTAAACATATTTATGTATTGACACTAGAAAAAACGAAAATGCAGATGAAAATTGGATTATTGGAGGCTGAATGCGTAGCTAAGGATGGGCGCACGCCAAGTGTTTGAAAAAAAACCTGAACGAGCAGAAACCAACCAAGAACACCCAATTGAGCTGTGTGAACTGGAGAATTTAGGCGAGCATTTGAAGTAAATTAAATAATACACAACTGAAAAATGCAAAAGCTGATATACTAAGTAAATGGGGGAGAGAGAGAGAGCTTACTAGTTGCAGAGAAAGATGAAGGTGATGAAGACGGCGAAGAAGAGCAAGAACGGGAAGAAGCGGTGGTGAGAGGCAGAGGATTGGAGTAGAGAAGAAGACCCATTTTCGTGCTCTCTCCCTCAAGATTGAATTTTGGTTGTTTATGTTCTAACTTTTGCACTTTTGTATAAGCCGATGAACATTATAATCAAGACCGTTCGTTTTTGGTAAACCCATCTGACCCGTTGATTCTTGGAATTCATAAAAGCTTCTACATGGATGAGTTTTGAGCTCATTTTGTGCAAGGTATAAAATATCGATGATATCGGAAATATCGGTAGTCCAAAAACACGGAAATATCGATGGAAATATCGAGATATTATCGATATCGATAAAAATTGAATAAAAATCACGGAAATTGTAAGAAAAACTTGGAAATTTTTATTGAAACTTTGCAGGATATTTATTTAGTCAATTATCTAGTAGTTTATCACAAAAAATTTGGAAGGAAATGCATTACATGATGGATTTAACTAATTTAAGTTGATTATATAGCGAGCTAGCAAACAGTGAGTGTAAAACGCCAGTCCCAGATTTATCAGATCAAACTTTTTTCAAACTCCCAAAATACCCCTACTGCACCTCCCATTCTCCCACCCCACCACCAAACAATCTCTGTCATTTCAATCACAACCCAGGTCCTCTTTTGTCCACCTAAAATTCCCCCACCCTTCTACTCTGTCCGAACTTCATCGAATACCAAGAAAGGCAGAAAGGGGAGTGAGAGAAAGAGATAAGAGAGAGAGAAATGGAGTTCAATTTCAACACCAACAGGGCGGAAGCGGAGCGGTGGCTGAGCACCGCCGTGAAGCTACTGTCAGCGCATAACTTGCAGGGAACCAAGACCTTCACGATCCGAGCCCGAGAGACTGACCCCAGGCTTGAGGCCACTGAGCAGATAATCGCCATCGCCGACACTCTTCTCGCCGCTGAATCCCAGATCAACAACCAAAACCAGCAGCCCGACTGGTACGCTATTCTCCAACTCGCCCAGTACACTCAGAACCACGAAATTGCTTCGTCGTCGTCGTCGGTTTCGGGATTCGGAGTTCTGTGTATGTTTCTCAATGGGTGGAGATCCTGAGTCGCCGCCGATCCACAGTTCCCCTTCAAGGTTCTGATGGAGAAGGTGGTTGGAGTTAGCTCCTGCGTCTTCGGTGACATGGCTTCCCGCCCTAATTTCAGCCTCAACGAGCTCGACTTCGTCTTCTCGAATCTTGTATTTCATTTTGATACCTAGATCGGAGTCTAGGGTGCTCTTTTACAGTCGGCCGGAGCTGTAGAAGCTCCGGTGTTCTTCTTTGATTTGCACCAGCCTAAAATATCGCAATATTATTGGTAATATCGCGATATTGTCGACATTATCGATAATAGCGCGATATTTTGACAAAAATTCAGTGGATAAGGATTAAAATATCGCTCTCTCACAAAACCGATATTATCGGCGAAATATCGGCATTTCAGACCATGATTTTGTGTAAGATTAAAATTCAATTTTCGTCTTGATACATTTAATCACCTTATTTATTAATTATATCTTAATTATTTATTTCTCTTTTTCTTTTTCTTTTTAATGTCTTAATTAAATTTAAATTTAATCCTCATTTTATTCATAATAATGTATTTTGATTTCCACATTTGGATAAACTATTTTTTTTAATATTAATATATTCAAATACAATTTGTATGTTCTTCATTTAGGTACATTAATTCATTTGATATGTTTTGGTATATCCATCGATACAAATCTACAAGTACATTAATTGAATATAATACATTTTGGTACACATATTTCGATATTGACATTTAGGTACATTAATTCAATATAATACATTTTGGTACATATATTTAGGTTCATTATAATATACTTCGATACAAATATTTAGGTAAACATTTGAGTACAAAGAAGTCAATTTTATATATTTTTGTACAGTCATTTTTGTACACTTGTGTATCTACATATTTCTCTGTCACTAATTTTTTTTTAAAATTTTCTTATTTTGTTCGTCTATAATTGAAGAACTAATATGTGCATATTAATTGACACACCCCAACCCAGAAAGTCCACTAGGACACTGGAGTTGAGCTGTGCTGGCCGACACCTGAAAGGTGATGAAGCCATAAAGTGTAGTGATGTGGAAAAATGTGAATAAATTTTAAACCTAAAAGTGCCTAAACATCAGAGTGTACTCGTGAGCGGGAGCGAACCCATCTCACGCGTGACTTCAGAGCATAAGTAAATACAGTAGAGCGGGTAAGAAGTATACCCTCCGAAGTAGCCACCAGTCTTGAGATTCGCCAAGAATCCTCGTCGATACGAACCTTAACAGCTAAACCTGGAGGGGCGCAAAACAGAAAACGTGAGTGGGCAAAAACAAATCTTTTCTAAAACCGTTTCAGAAATCAGTATATAACCCTTCGCTGTAAATCCCGTATAGTTTTCCAGAAAATAGTACGTATATATACTCATATACGAAAACATCGTCCAGAAATCAAAACTCATTGTCAAATCTCAGAAATAGGCCATGTCGATATACCAACTCAAAACAATCAACAACAAGTAGGTGAAATATATATATCAATATGCATTACTAATATCATGTCAGCCGGAGTCACCTCTAGTGACCTGTACGGCTAAATCTATAGCTCATTAATCACTATCAATCACTATCCTGCACACGAGTCGGAACCACCTATAGTGGTCTGTACGAGAGGCTAGGTGTATAATATTACGCTTAGTGCTACGATCACGTGAAGGCTGTGCGACGAATCGCGGGTCACCTACGAGTCGGAATCACCTATAGTGGTCTGTACGACAGGCTGGCACTTGCCTTGGATCCAAGGTGAGCGTACGGTGCAGGAGGTGAACGATCACGTGAAGGCTAGGCCCTGGCCACGGGCAGAGTACAAACACCCGAGGTGCAGGCATATGAGCTATAACACAATCCATCATCATCACAATCACTAATAATCATACTCACCTGACTTACCTGGCGTCCACAGCGCTGAAGTATAATCAATGCAATCATAATCATATTCATCAAATATAATTGGCATTCGACATGGCATCTCAATCATAAAACCAATTCAATTCTAAAATTATTCAAATCAAGTTTCTGGGAAAAATGTCAATTATATATATATATATATATATTGAAAACAAAAGCCCACTCACCTAGACTCCACGCTACAGCCCCCTAGCACGACTCTCGAGATATCCCAAATGATCCCAAATGATCACCGCCTGTGAGAAAGTCCAATTTGGCCTCGAAGACCTTCAATTTTGCTACACCCACCAAAAACCCTAGAATGGGTGTGCTCCAATTCGAGCTCCAAACTTGCTCCGACGCCTCTACCAATGCTTGGGCTTTGTTTCTGGGTTCTAAGGGAGTCTAGTGGTGGTGTCAATTGGAAGAAATTGCTTCAAATCGTGGCGGAGAATAACCCAACCTGTGCGCACCCCGTCGTGCGGTTTTACCCAATTTCAAAGCTAATTCTAGTGAATTTTGATTGGAAATGGAAGGTGGGAGATCATGGGAGGTTTCTCAAGTAGTGGAGGGTGACAATTTGAGGGAAAAACCGACGAAAACTGTCGGAAAAATCCCAAAATGGGTTGCGGGTCAGAGAGGGAACCCACGGGTTCCTCTCATTTTTCTCCTCCCTCATTTCCCTCCTTACTCTCTTCCCTCATTGGTCTCACACACACAAACACACACACACACCCTCCTTTTCTCTCCTTTACCATTCCATCCCAGCCACCTATTTATTTTCCCATTAAATTTGGGCCACACATGTGGCTGCCCAGATTCTGGCTCCAAAATCTGGAGCATTCCAGAAAATATTATTTTTACAATTTTGTCCCCAACTTCAAACGTTAATAACTTCTTCATTATAGCTCCAAATTCGAATCCGTTTGCGCCCACGTGTCCGTAGCGACGAATGCTATAAGAATATGCTAAGAAAATGAACCTTAGGTGTCACTACGAGGCAGTCAACACCAATCGAAGTATGTGCCTCGAAGGGCATTTTTGTAAACTCACTTATTAAAATTATAAAAATCATAATTTTTAGGGACGAGTTGTCACATTAATAAAATTAAAGTAAGTGGTCCTCTATTACAGTGACGGAGAGGAGTGTTGCCATTGCAATATGATATGAGTTTGAAACTATGTCGACTTCCTAATCTAACAAATCTATCATTTGACAAAAAATTAAAATTAAAATTTTAATGTGGATACAATAAATAAACTTACACATTAAATAACAAAGATAGAATATAAATTTTAATAAAAGTGCACTTTAAAGGATTAAAATGAATATGTAATCTAGCACTAGATTTTTTTTTTAATTTGAATCATTTTCAAAGACTAATGTTTTTTGAACTGTTCTATAACGAAAAATATTCTACACTAATTAAATAAGGAAGGATTTAAATAATTAATTAAAAAGGAAAATCTTAACTACTAAAATAATCCGACACTTTTTTTTTTAGCACTTCTAGACCACAATCCCCACCCTTGGGGGGCGCCCAAAATACTTTTGGATTCCCACCTCATAGGCGTGGCATCTATGATGAATATTAACACTAGTTTGGTCGGTGAGATAATAGAAAAAGTAGGCGGCCGTATCAACAATACTCTATTATTTTTATGATTAATTTCACATTTTTTGGCTCAACTTTTCGGTCTTTTCGACTTTTAGTCCTTCAACTTTATTTCGTTCCAATTTGGTCTCTAAAGTTTTTAAAGTTTTTGCTAATGTAATTTTTGTTACAAATATCGATAGTTTGCGCATGTACTTAGACTTTCTATAATATATTGTCATGTTCTAGAATGCCCTTCACTAGAATGTGAACATTTTTGTCTAAGAGTAGGCCTTCATGATGAAAAACAGACGAACCAACCAAACCCATACAGTCAACTTGGTTTCGAGTTAGTTACATGGGACTTATTTTTGGCTATGATACTTGTACTCTTTAATCAAATCTCATTTTTCTCTCTATATTTTATATTGTCTCAATTTAATCCCCACATTCTACATTCTCACTTCACCCCCCTCTTTCTCCAACTCTATACTGTCTTACTTTACCTAACCACACTCTTTTTTTGTGCCACATTTTATTCTTTACACTCTATACTGTCTCACTTTAACAAGAGATTTTTCGGTGTATCCAAAACAAAAAGGTGATGCACAACTTAAAAAATAAAACTTCTCTCTACTTATATAATGACATGTGGTGTACCATTCATTCCGGGTACAATGGAAAATGAAAACTTTAACGAAAAGCTCTTGGTACTGTTCACTTTAATGAAAAATTACATTTTTACACTAATAAGTCAATCCTAAGAAAGCGTTTCAAAACGTGTCTCCCGATCTTGACCCAAAAAAATAGATGCAGACCTGGTTAGGAAGCTAAAATAACCATCTTTCTTGTTCTTTAATTTCCAAACCGTCCAGCCATGTCTGATGCATGTGCAGCCAAGTGAAAGCATCTGGCACCTCAGCCTGGTAAAGCCATAACAAATCATGAGTAATATGACTACCAGATTAAAATCTCTCCAAGTTATTACATTCTAGGCCAACGAGGGACATGAACTTAAAAGGTTATACCTTCGAACTCATCAGGACTGTAGTAAGACAGCATTGCCGCTCGTTCTCTACAACAATTAATCCATCAATCTTTCATCAATAACAATCCGTTACTATCAGAAAACTAAATCATCAAGTTCTGCACGATAATTAGCACTCACAAAAAATTGTATGCCTGATGACTTTTCTGGAGTGCTAATAGCAGCTCCCTAAATTTTTCCACTTACATTTTACATGCCCCTTTCAACTTTCATGTTTCTATTTTGAGAGTCGTCCTTTACTCAGATATTTAACTACTGACTAGCTACCCGTTTTGATGCAAATGTAACTATTTCATTACATATTCTACTAGATTAACTTATGTATTCTTCCAATTCCTTTTCTATCTCGAATAAATGCTAGAAAGGTAGACTCATCTCACCACTCAATTCCCACTTATTAAACTTCACGAGCCATGCATTTTGAATGCGTAACTAAGGACGGGAACATGCCAAGTGTTTGACAAAAAACCTGAACGAGCAGAAACCAACCAAGAACACTCAATTGAGCTGTGTGATTTGGAGAATTTAGGCGAGCATTTGAAGTAAATTAAATAATACACAACTGAAAAATGCAAAAGCTGATATACTAACCAAATGTGGGGAGAGAGTAGGCCTGGTAATTTCTGACACGACCCGATAACACGACACGAAATTAACAGGTGTTCAGGTCGACACGATAACGAATCGGATAACCCAATAGCACCTGTTAAGATAACGGGTAAATTTGGGTATACATGTGGGTAACACGATACACGATAAGCAGAATATTAATTTCATAATTTTATAACCCTAAAAAAATACTAGTATAATTATATATATTAATTTAACAATTTTATACCCCTAAAAACTATAATAAATAAATATATATATATTAAATTAAGTTAATTAACTATAATAAATAAATCAAAAAATTTTAACTATAATAATTATAATAATTATATATACTATAATAATTATACCCCAAAATATTAATCATCTATAATAATTATATATATATATATATATATAATTTTATAAAACTATAATAATTATTAATTAATAATATGCATGAATCGATGAGCAATGCATGATGCATCCAATATTCCAATCCTAGGCCAACCATCGGACAAACAATCCATTCATTTTGATTCCATTTAAACTTTAAAGTGCTGTCCTTTTTGAAGAAAAAGGGAGGGAAAATGAAAATGATAAAACAAGTTGAAAATAAAATAAAAAAGAGAGGGAATTAGGAAAAGATGGGTAGGCTACCGGAGGGAAAAATGAAAATTATAAGAAAAGGTGAAAAGAAAACAAAAAAGACAGGAAAAAATGAAAATTAATAAAAGTGGTGAGAATTTTTTTTTTTAGTTATTAAATTTTTATCACACATATAATATCCCACTATTTTTATAATGATTAACACGTGTTAATTTAATTATACGTACAAAATAATGGATTTAAATAAATATATATATATATATATACACACACACACAAATACACACCATTGATTCATTAAACTTGATGGGATACGAATTCTCCGAAACTAATATCAATGATCCCAACCGTTAAACTTATTTATACAAGTGGATACCACAAAATATTATGTTATACTTAATGAAAGTATAAATAAACTCTAAGTGTTAGTGAATCTATCGTTTTAATGAGATACGAATTCTCCAAAACTAATTTTAATGATCGCAACCGTCAAACTTGTATGTATATGCTTCGAAATCACATCAGCAAAAAATCACAAAAAACAAACATTCAAAGATCAAGTAACGGGACAAAGCTTTTCGACGGTTATAAACGAAAAATCACGATTTAACGGTTATTGTAACTCCGATTTTGATGATTTTTTACAGCTACACTCCTTGACCCTATATGAATACAATGAATGAATTCGATCTTCAATTTAAAATATTTATACAAGTGGATACCACAAAATCTTATGTTCTACTTAATGAAAGTATAAATAAACTCTAAGTGTTAGTGAATCTATCGTTTTAATGAGATACGAATTCTCCAAAACTAATTTCAACAATCGCAACCGTCAAACTTGTATGTATATGCTTCAAGATCACATCACAAAAAAATCACAAAAAACAAACATTCAGAGATCAAGTAACGGGACAAAGCTTTTCGACGGTTATAAACGAAAAATCACGATTTAACGGTTATTTTAACTCTGATTTTGATGATTTTTTACAGCTACACTCCTTGACCCTATATGAATACAATGAATGAATTCGATCTTCAATTTAAAATATTTATACAAGTGGATACCACAAAATCTTATGTTATACTTAATGAAAGTATAAATAAACTCTAAGTGTTAGTGAATCTATTGTTTTAATGAGATACAAATTCTCCAAAACTAATTTCAACAATCACAACCGTCAAACTTGTATGTATATGCTTCGAGATCACATCAGCAAAAAATCACAAAAAACAAACATTCAGAGATCAAGTAACGGGACAAAGTTTTTCGACGGTTATAAACTAAAAATCACGATTTAACGGTTATTTTAACTCCGATTTTGATGATTTTTTACAGCTACACTCCTTAACCCTATATGAATACAATGAATGAATTCGATCTTCAATTTAAAATATTTATACAAGTGGATACCACACAATCTTATGTTATACTTAATGAAAGTATAAATAAACTCTAAGTGTTAGTGAATCTATCGTTTTAATGAGATACAAATTTTCCAAAACTAATTTCAACGATCAGAACCGTCAAACTTGTATGTATATGCTTCGAGATCACATCAGCAAAAAATCACAAAAAACAAACATTCAGAGATCAAGTAACGGGACAAAGCTTTTCGACGGTTATAAACTAAAAATCACGATTTAATGGTTATTTTAAATCTGATTTTGATGATTGTTTACAGCGACACTCCTTGACCCTATATGAATACAATGAATGAATTCGATCTTCAATTTAAAATATTTACACTAGTGGATGTGGACACTGGATATCACAAAATCTTATGTTATATACTTAATAAAAGTATGAATCAACTATAAAATTATATATATTAATTTAACAATTTTATACCTCTAAAAAAACTATAATAATTATATAATATAATTATATATAATTATATATATTAAATTAAATTTTAAAAATTGATGACCATTGGATCGGCTGAGATTTAATCTTAGCCATCCATTTCATAATTATATATACATATATATATTTAATTAAATTTAAAAAAATTGATGACCATTATGATGGTTCAAGTTCGATTGAAAAAAATGAATTGCAAAAGTATTTGGAGGATAAAAGAATAGATAGAAAAGTAGACATCGATGTTCTTTCTTGGTGGCAAATGAAGCATTTTCATTATCCGGTACTTTCTCATTTAGCACAAGATGTGTTAACAATTCTCATTTCAACTGTTGCATCAGAATCTGCATTTAGTATTGAGGGTAGAGTACTAGATCAGTATCGAAGTTCATTGTTACCAGAAACAGTTCAAACTTTGTTGTGCACACGAGATTGGCTATTTGGAAAAGGAGGTAATATATTTTTATATGGTATAGTACTATTATTTTGTTTCTTTTCATAATTATTTATTTTGTTAAACTTCTCATAATTTGAATGATTTTTAATGTTTGGTTTTTCTATACTTAGTTTATGCGGAAGAGAGTTCTGACGTGGAAAATCTTACTGAAAACATCATCAACATAACTCTTGAAGGCAATAGATCAAGTCAAAGTTCCAATACAATTTCATGATGATCGATGTAAATTGAAGATTTTGTAAATTGAGGTTTAAACTTTTGAGAAAGACTTAGAACCTTGAAAACAAAAACTCTTTCATTTTGCATATCCTTACACATTTAATATTTGTAATAAATTAGTAGTGTATGTATTATTTTTTTATTAGGTTCTTATTTTCGAGTGTAGATATAGTACTTAAACGACAAATGTTTTAATATTTTGAAGTAATATATAATAATATATGTGGTATGTGCAAATTTAAAAAAAAAAAATATTTTTCTTAACGGGTGATAACGGGTCGGGTCACTTTACCCACTGTTAATGACCCGACCTGTTAAGGACCCGTTAAGATAACGGGTGTGACACGACACGACCCGTTAAGATAACAGTGGGTAAAGTGACCCGACCCGTTATGACCCGTTAAGATAATGGGTGTGATACGACCCGACCCGTTAAGATAACAGGTGTTACACGAAAACGACACGAACACGACAGACACGACACGTTTGCCAGGCCTAGGAGAGAGAGAGAGAGAGAGAGAGAGAGAGAGAGAGAGAGAGAGAGAGAGAGAGAGAGAGAGAGAGAGAGAGAGAGAGAGAGAGCTTACTAGTTGCAGAGAAAGATGAAGGTGATGAAGTTGGAGACGGCGAAGAAGAAGAAGAAGAAGAACCTGAAGAAGCGGTGGTGAGAGGCAGAGGATTGGAGTAGAGAAGAAGACCCATTTTCATGCTTTCTCCCTCAAGATTGAACTTTGGTTGGTTATGTTCTAACTTTTGCACTTTTGGATAAGCCGATGAACATGGTTCATGGATTCAGCGGAAAGCTTCCAAGAACATGGTTCAGAACTGTCGATCAACTCCCAATGAATGTTGGTGATTCAAACTATGATCCACTTTTCCCGTTTGCCGTTTGGGTTCGGATTGGAAACTGAGTCAGTAAAGGAGCTTGTAACAAGGTAACTCTTCATACATGTATATCTATATAGGACCAGCTACGTAGCAGGTATCCTGTTTTCCTGCATGCTTGTTCATATAACAAAGCTTGATGGGAAAAAGAAAGAAATGAAATTTACAAGGGAGTTGGGACCCGTGGTGGTGGCTTCTAGGTTTCGATCTATCATTACTACATATTGTTTTAAAGCATTCATGTGTTCCGGTGTAATATAAACCGAAGAACTTGGTTAATTGTACCGATACTGATTACAGCTTCGTGATGCCTGCAGGTCGACCTCAGCTGGTGTTGTTGCAAGGCCATGCATGCTTATCGTTGTGGTTGCTCTGATTCTCAGCTTCTAGTTTAGAGGTGTAGTTTTGGGTCTAGGATTATTGGGCTATGGCTTTTCCTAATTGCGTAGGTTTCTGCTTACGCATTGCCTTTTTCCTCTAAAATTTCAGGAAGCTTTTACTAATGGTGGATTTCTACAGCAATTGGATTTGTTGGCTGACAGAGTTTATGGCAGAAGGAAGGGAAAAGCTTTGAGCTGATTAGATTATGGCGGCCACAAATTCTGGTTAACAAAAAAAATTATAAGCATTCATTGTCGAGCCATTTTAACGATTACAATTTACATGTAGCAACTTTGGATAATAAATTAAATTGATTTTTGTTTTGAAATTATTGAGTGAAAAAGAATGTTAGGAGGATCATCATCATTGGGCCCTTCTATTGGTCTATTATTATTTTTTTTTCAAGCAATCTTTTGCAATTTTTTTTCAATACTACGTAGTAATGAATGATACGAAAAATATATGTCTGCAATTAAAAATTGACAAGGCCTTCTATCATCCTTAGAAGCTTTCAGATAGTTTGGATTTTTATCACAAATGGTTATTAAAAGTGACGCTCTTTGTCACTTTAGTCTTTAAAGTTGAAAATTAATCAAAGTCCTCTCTAAAACTTACTAGAAACATCAAGGGAGCTGATTTTCACAACTTTTTTTGGGCGTCACACCCCTTAGTGAATAATTACCCAAATCTAATCACCGCCCATTGCAGCCCCCATGACCCGAAACAAGAGGACACAAGCTAAACACTACGACAATCCACTATTTTGTTGTTTTATGGTTTTAAATCACTTTTTTATTTTATTTTATATATATACATGTTAATTACTTTTCACGTGACACTACTTAATTAGCTTGTACAACTCATGTGCGCCATATTAGGACAATAAAAGAATATTTAACAGAATTATAACGAAAGGAAGACATTGGTCGGTTTTCAACGTCAGGACCAAAGTGACGAGGTTGCCAAATTAGGGATCATTTGTGATCAAAACACTTTTTTCGGGTGGAACCGAGAAATTTCTTGATACATAATACGGGAGCAAACTACATGTTAGGAATAGTATAATCAACCCCGCGTAAGAAGGGGGGGTGTGGCTGGCCGTTTTTAGCTTTCGAGCTCTTTGGTGTTCTACGGTGGTTTGGTTTTGATCCGAGCTCTTTGTTGTTCTACGGTGGTTTGGTTTTGATCCTACACATTTTAGAGTTCTCTTTTTAACGTCTCTCCTAAAAACTGAGAGTTAAGCGGAAAAAACTCCAAACTGTAGGGTTGATCTTCGAAGAGCCTACACGGACACACAATCATGGAATACTTGCAAAGTCACCGTGACACTGAATGTCAATCTGTACACGCTCAGCAGCAAGAAAAATTTTTCGGATTTGGATTTTATCATATTGGAGAGAACTATGGGAGTTCAAAACAAATTGGGAGGCAATTTCTACATTTCTAGGGGTTGCAACTTGCAAACAAACTTGAGTTACAGGGTTTTTTGTGCCAAGCAGCCTACCCTGCTTTACTACATTTTTAGATAAAAGGATTGCCTAAATCAACCAAATTTCTCACATCTACGACACGGAAAAAGCAAATGCATTTCTGCCATCTATAATCCGAGTTCAGATCGTAATGGGCATTACTTTTTTTATTAATTTATTTTTTTCATATCGACATGGCGCCCGGTCATGAAAAACGTGAGAGCCACATCATCAGTTACCAGAAGTTCTAATAGAAAAATTAACAAATGTACAAAAGTGTCATAGAATTATGATTTTAAGTACTAGATTGGGGCGAGAAATTATCGTTTTTAAAGCTACCGTTCCCTCTACCTCAAGGAACTCCAAACGTTGCTGTCTCATCTCTTCCAAACGTCGACGTTGCTGCCTGATCTCTTCCAAACGTCGCTGCCTCATCTCTTCCACATAGCTTGACTCCTCAGGATCAGTCAAAATGTGCTGAGAAATTTGTTGGCAGTCCCACATCGGTGGAGGAAAATAAAACCAATGAGTTTAAATAGGATTACTACTCTAACTAATACCGAAGTTTATTGGGGGTAAAACCTCATACTTGACGGATTGGGCAATTGGTAATTATCAAGTTGGAGACTCCGGCCCGTCCATCTAACAATGGATCTAAAACTCCTACAAAAATCTTTCTTAAAGAGATAGATGCTACTGCCTCATCCCTTTCTTAAAGAGATTGATAGCTGCCTCATGTTGCTTGCCTTATCCTCATCTCTTCCAAATGTTGCTACCACATATCTCTCACATAGCTTGACTCCTTAGGATCATTCGAATCCATAATCTCTTCCAAATGTTGCTGCCACATATCTCTCACATAGCTTGACTCCTCAGGATCAGTCGAAATTTCTGAATCATCCCTCCAGGGGAGGAGGGATACCACATCAGCCACCGCCTCATTTTGCTCATTGTTTGGGACCATGGCATTAATCATAGGTGCGGTGCTTCGAAACTGAGCCAAATCCCCCAAAGTGACGAATCGCTGTCCTGGGCGGCAACCACGTATACCAGTTTCCACTATGTCAAGGCCCTTCAAATACCATATCTCTTGAGGCAACTTCGAAAGTTTTGAGCACCCATGGAGAGTGAGCCATTCGAGACTTAACAAATTGCAGATACTGTCAGGAAGATAGACCAGGCTTTTGCAGTTTTTCAGATTTAACGACACTAGCCCCTGAAGCCATTCAATTGATGCGGGAAGCTCTCTGATAGATGTTCTATCCAAATCAAGGCTGGCTAATCTTTCCATATTTTCTAATATGTCTGGAAACACCTTAAACTTTGTACAACCAAAAAGAGAGAGATAATTTAGGGCTTGTTTGGTATTCTATTTGAATACAACTTTTTAAACTCAAAAACAGTTTTCAAGTTTTAAGTGTTAAAAACTTGTTTGGTATGACTCTTTTAAAAAACTAGACTCAAAACTAACTTAAGAATTAGTCTATTTCTTAAAAACACCAAAAGTGTGTTTTTAGAGTTTTTAACTTTAAAGGTCACTCTTTCTCTCTTCCCTTTTCTTTCACACCTAATCTCTTATCTCTATCATTTCTCTCACTCCTCCAATTTTCTCTCTCCTTCGCTCCTCTCATATGTCTTTCTCTCTCTCTCTCTCTCTCTCTCTCTCTCTCTCTCTCTCTCTCTCTCTCTCTCTCTCTCTCTCTCATATTTCTTTCTCTTCCCTTTCTTTCCTTCTCTCTCCTTTTCCTCTCTACCCTCTTTCATTTTTCTCTCTTTGAATTCAGAAGTTCACACTATAGAATGAGTCTTTTTTTTCTTTAAAAGTAATTGTGAATTTCATACCAAACAGGTTTTTGAATTTTAAAGAAAATTGTTCTTAAGACATGTTTTTAAGAAGTGTTTTGCACAATGATGAATTTTTTTTAATAGGATACCAAACAGACCTTTAGGGACTTGAGTTGGCAAATGTTGCTTGTAAGACTCTTAAAGTCTTTGCTATACCGTAGCGTCAAAGTAGCAAGTCCCGTAAGATTATAAATTATGGATGGCAATTCTTCAATTGCAATCCCTGAAAACTCAACAATTTCCCGGCTGTGGCGGCGAAAGTCTTGGTCATATTCATGCTCTGGAAATTTAAATTTTAATAAGTCTTCTGCAAATATAGTGCAACCTAAATGAATCTCTGTTAGGTTCTTCATAACTTTTAGAAACTCTGGAAAAATCTTCAGATTGGAGCAACCAGAAACATTCAGTGTTTGAAGAGATCTCATATGAATTCTGTCTGGAAGAATCTTTAATAATTTAGCCAAGTGTCACTTTCGGTTTACAATAATTTAGCCAAGATCTTCAATGAGCTTCCACGAAGACATTTTTTCTTTCTTAAAGTGTAGAAAATATTGAAATGTAGATTGTAACATCCCAAACCAAAATAACTCAACTCCTATTGGGCCAAGCCCAGTTTCTGTGTTTCTAATTTAAGGCCCGACTTTCTTTAAGTTTGTTTAAGTCTAAAACCCGGCCCAAGGTTAGGTTTAGTTACCCAACCCATGAACCCTGTCTTTTCTCTCCCTCATTTCTGCAGACAGAGTCTCTCGACAGCCTTTGGAGCTCCGTGAGCTCCTCCTTCCCCTTCACTCACTTCCACTACATATCGATCCACCAAAATTTCATATTAGTAATCCCTGAGACCTTAGGAATCCAAGTTGATGCTTGCATGTACCATCGGACCACTGTGAAGCAATTCGCCATTAACACCGAGAGCTTCAAGCTCTGATTTCGAATCTCAGGTGAAGTTCTTCCCTAATTCTTGTAATTTCTGGGTTTGTGTGTTGGTTATGACTCCATGTGAAAATTCAAAGCTTGAACTCTGCCGTTTCTTATGTGTATGCTACCGGTGTATATTTCCAGATTGCCAACGAGATTTCCGTCGACGTCCGTACATAAACCCAACCAATCTCGGCTCTCTATCTCTCTCTTGCTCGATCTCGCAGTCACGAACGCACACACCATCATCTGCACTCGTCTCTCTTTCCCTCTCCTTCTCTCGCGACGTTGCAACGAAAGGGCGGAGGGAACCCAGAAATTTCCCCGGTGAATTTCTTGGAATTTCCGGCGAGGTAAGCCCCAATCGACTTCATTTTTCACTCAATTCGCGGTTAGGTTAGAATTTAGAAGTAATTTGGTGAATTTTCTCTGAGTTTTAGGTCGAAATCAGTACGGGGTGCATACACCCATTTTCTCCGGCGAATCCGTGAGGTTTCGAGACTTTTCCGGTCACCTCCGTCGTCTCTTCGTCGATCTGAAGGTACCATCTCACTCTCCTTTCCTCGTACTTCATTTTTATGGTTAGATTGGAACTTCGGTACTCCGTTGGTAGCTGGCCGGAGCTGTAGAAGCTCCGGCGTCCGTTTGTCTTCTCCGACGAAAACCCAGGCCCTCTGGGCCAAACCCTTATCCAATTGGGCCTTAGGCCCGTAGTTAAACCCAGCCCATTCCTTTAAAACCCAGTTCTCTGGCCCGTAGGGTTTTTAATTTTAGTTATTATTATTATTAAGGCCTCGGGCCTTAGAGAAATTAGGGCCTTTGGCCCGTTTAACCAAAACCCAAACCCAAGGCTTATAAGCCTTGGGCCGTATCAAACCAGGGCCTTTGGCCCGTGATCCCCCTTAACCCTATAGCCCTTACGGGCTGGCCCAAACCTATTTTAAAACCCAAACCCAAAACCCATTTAAAAACCCTAACCCAGATCCGTGTTTGACCCAAACCCGGTTTGAGCTTGACCCGACCCATTGACCGACCCGTTGACCCGTTTGACCTGACCCTGTTGACTGTTGACTTTGACCGGTCAACGGTCAAAGGTTGACTTTTGGAGTTGACTTTTTCGGGTTCCGTCCGGGACCCCTCGTAGGCTAATTTCGACGTCCTGGACTCGTTTTTGAAGTCCGTTTTCCCAAATAAATTCGTTTGAATAGAGTTTGACTATATTGAACCCTTTATGTGCTAGGTGCATATATTGTGGCTTTACTATATTCGCTAGCAGCGCAGCGTTGGACGGCTAAGTACTGTGAGTGGACCACCTTCCAAAATAAAAATATGATTTATGTTATGAAATGAAGTTTTACATATTTATATAGCATGCCTTGATTTTATTGGAATTTATGAATTATGAACAGGAAGCATACTTTATAACTGTGATTGAATGTTCTTGTGATATAGAATGATTTTATCGAAACTGTTTTCTGATATAACCCACGTTCTGGTAGACTATCCGATTGATGACGATAGGATGCTAAGAATGTGTTTTAAATGATTTTGGAACACCTCTTCGTAGTACGGGGGATGAATGAACTCTTGCTACGAAGTTGTATTTTAGAAATATGTTTTGTGCAAATTAGTGAACACCATGCCGCCTAGGGCGAGGTTTGTAGTTGGCAAAGGCCTGGAGAACTAATCCCTAGCGAAAGGCTGAGGGACCACGGAGTCTGGCATCGGGCCGGGAGGGAGTTATCTCATGGTGATGGCCATAGAGATTCAGGTGCAGGCATTGGGCCGGAAGTATTACTAATTCGGTGTACTCACTAGCAGCACAACTTGTGATGCTTCCTGGGTTTTATTCGAGATTGATACTATAATTGTCTTATGACTCTATTGAGATGAGAATTTGAATTATGAGTTGATTCGAAACATTGGAATTATTGGATTAGTGATTTTAGTGGCATGCTAATTGTTTAGAAACTTATTACGTAGTATATGATGCATATTTTTGGGTTTCAAACTGGTGGGGGAAATTATTATGTTCCCAACGTTTTCATATTATATATGTATATAACTCTGGTCCATTCACCCTTGTTTTGCGCCCCCCTTCGAGTCTTTTCAGTGTAGCACTCATTCCCTTGATCCATTTAACCTTGTCTCAATTCTTTTAGTGATTTGGTTTAGTCGTATGCTCTGGACACGTTCCTAAATTATTAATCCTTTGTAATTGTATTCCTAACCATTATTTATTTCAAATTATAAATTTTTGCACTTAACGAATGGCTTGCGTCACCTTCGGGTGTCGGCCAGCACGTGCCTATCCTGATATTCGAGGAATATCGGGGTCGGGGCGTGTCATAGATAGTATAGAAAGTGTAGAAATATTGAAATGTGGTGTAAGGTGGAAGATGAGGGTTAGGTATTTATAGAAAAAAAAATATTTTTTTTTAAATTTTTCTGTATTTAAAAAAAAATCTGTATATTTTAAATAATTTTTAATTAATTTTAATGTAGTTAATTAATCTGGACCGTTGGATTTGAAAAATATTCAAATCCAAAAACCAAGTTGATGCCACGTGGCCAACGGTCATAAATCTGACCATTGGGCCTTTTTTTTTGGAGAAAAAACGTGGATCGTTGATCTATGATCGGACGGTTCAGTTTAAAAGTAAAATTTAAATTTTTTTTATCTTTGGAAATCCAACGGTCTAGAAAAACTAACCGTTGGAAATCCAACGGCTATCAGAAAGCCACGTTGATGAGCCCAAGTGGGCTGACACCTTTTCCGGAACCGCTGAAATCCACTCGCGCCATGCGCGCTTATGTTGCACGCGCCTGGGAAACAGGCCGGCTTCTTGGTCAGTCAAAAATGGGCTGGGCTGTTGCCTGGCTTGACACGCCCCGACCCCGATGTCCTGTAGACATCGGGGTGGTCACGTGCTGGCCGACACCCGAAGGGTGACGTAAGCCATTTAGAGTGCATAAGAACGAGAAATAAGAATTAAATTGAACATTAATAAGCATTTAAGGAACGTGTTCAGAGCATACAACTAATTTGAAATACTAAAACAAAGAATATAAAATTTAATGAATAAAAGGAGGGGGTCCTACACCGAGAGGACTCGAAGATGCCGATGCGGAAGTGCCTTGATGCCGGGATTGTATACCTCGATTCTAAGCCCTGAAGGGGGCGTAAAACAAAGGTGAGTGGACCAATTTGATATACATATAAGAAAATAGCTATCAAGATATTAACCCCCAAGTTAGAAAAGAAAAACATGATATATATGTAAGTTTTCCTAAGCCTACCATACAGTGCAGTATCTCAATCACAACCATAACAATAATCATATCTCAACTCATAACTCATATATTATAACTATATTCATATAAGACTAATCGCTAGTGAATGTCCAATATAACGCTTCAGGCCCCATGCCAGCTCCCCGTCCCTGAACAGACAGTCAGAGGAAACCACACTTCAAGCCCAATGCCAGCTCCCCGTCCCTGTACTCAAAAGTCAGGGGAAACACACTCCAGGCCCTATGCCAACACCATAACCGTCGCCCGGGATGGACCAGAGCCTTATCTCTACATCCCATAGCGGAATCGTGGACCACTAGGTAATATCAGATCAATGCCACATATATTTATTTAATCTCAACACCACATCACAACATTTGATATTCAAGCATCATATCACAATATTCTATACTCAAGCTCAGCAGACATGTAAATTCTTTCAAATAAAATAAGTATTTTAGAAGGGGTCCACTCACAGTACTTAGCCGTCTGACGCTGCGCTGCTAGCGAATATAGTAAAGCCATAATATATGCACCTCACACGACGTCTAACTCGCCGTGGTTTGGCCGGAAATCGCCTCGAAAGCTGTCGGACTCGCCGGAAACTTGCACGCTGGCCAACTCGCCGTGGTTTGGCCAGAAATTTGCTCGAAAACCGCCGGAGTCGTCGGAGCCTGGGTTTTGGGTGTTCATTCTTCGTTTTTGAGAGCACAAGGGTGATGGTGATGATGTTTGATGACGAGGGAGAAGAGGGTGATTGCGTGTGTGTGTGTGTGTAGCTCGGTGAAGAAGATGAAGAAAGGAGAGTTCGAGAGAGAAGGGAGAAAGGGAATGAGAGAAAGGGATAGACAGAATTGAGAGGGAGAGAGTGAACGAGAATGAGGGACAGAATCTGGGTGGGCCCATTAGGCTCACCATTTAAGAACAAAATAATTTTTAAAATAAAAAGGGGGTTGGGGTATAGGGACCAAAATGAATGTTTGCAAAATTTTAGGGATTAAAATGCATAATTGAAAAAGGTTTGGGGTCAATTTCTAGAATTTCAATATAATTGAGGGGCGGGTGTGTCAATTCTACCCTCCTTACAAAAACATTTCGACCCCGAAATTTAAAATCACTTAGTAAACTGAAATACTTAAAATAGAAAGAAAAATCAATCTATGAAGAGAAATTAAGTCAGAGGGGGTGCATCAAAGACAATATGCCACACCGTCGCGAGCGGTTTGTAAAATTCTCTATCATGCCTCCAATCTCTTACTTTCTTCCCCATCAGTGAAAAAGTAAAAACATATTTTATAAAGATATAAGTTGAAAACATATATTAACGTAGGGTCAAAAATAAATACGTAACATACGATAATGCCAAAGTAGATACGTATTAACATATAGGTCGAAAACATATGTTGAAGTTAAAATTGAAAACAGAAATACTTTCCCCCAAAACATTTGTAACATCAAATAAATAAATAACTAAGGCAAAGGGAGTTAAAATACTTGTATTAAAAATCCAAAGCTGAAAACGAAAATGGGTCTTGTCCAAGTGTACGTAACGACACGTACTTCGAGAATGAATGCGTCTTTGGGTCAAGTCCTAACGATAGTGAAATCCGTAACGGCTGCCGTAAACGAGTCTACCTACTCACTTGCTTAACAATCCAACGAACAAGTTATCGATACAACAGTCGGCCGCCCGTGATATCAATCACTCATTCGTTGTCTTGATAAGCAAGCAATAATTTCCCAATGGTGCACAATTTCACACGTTGTGAATTCGTTCCTCTAAATACCAGTCTACAATACTACTCTGCCAACCAAAGTTGCCTGTAGCAATTCTCATATCGTAACGCAAATAGTGTCATACTCGACTGAACAAAACAGAAACCGTCGTCGTAAAACTCTATCCGAAACCAAACACTCTATCCTCATCAGTTTCTTCAAATGTGACCAACTACTCCAGTGTTTTGCCAACTATGAATCCATTTGAAAATAGTAGCTTGGGATTCAAGAGAAGTGGCTACCATGTTAGTAATAGACCCAAAAGCTCGAACCAAGCAAGCAGAAAACGAGAATTCCCTTTTTCCAATAAGCAGTATCTCTTGGAAGTTGTTGCAATGCTCAATCCACCTCTCCATTTTTGCTTAGTCGCAGATTTATAGTCAAACAAGATTAAGATTGGTGAAAAGAAGAAGACCTGTAAGTGATCAACCTGAAAACACCATGAAAGCACACGCCTTTCGAGAGAAGTGAAAAGATCTTCAGATTCTCTCCTCAACCACGCTGTGGCGTCATTCAAGAGTGTACCAAATAGATTTGCTAGGAGTATTTAGGTATCAACGTACTTACCATCAACAAGATCCTGAAGTGAAGTAGTGGGAAGATACGTTAAGAGGGATACACATCATTGGAAAAGAACGATGTGATGCCAATGAATTATGGTAAGATGGTGACACAATTCACTGATCACCTGCACAAAAGTCATCATCAATCTCTTACCAAAAGACATCACAACTATGTGGAACTCTTCTTCGTAAGTCTGAAAAATCTTGTGAAAAGGTTATGCTCTTAACGTTCCTAACCAAAACAAAATGAACTAGGCGCACACTTCCGCCGAATCGATCGATCGTGAATTTCTCACTGATTAAGCGAGAAACCATGTCGAGAAGGCTAAAAGAACACTCAAGAATTTGAGGGTCAAACCAAGTCCATCAAATCTAGCGTACAAGATATCTGGATTTGAATAACCACTCTGATGCTCGAGTTCACGCAAGTACCTAGTTTGACCGTTAAGGATTATTACAAACCAAGACATGATGTCACACACCTAATAACATCACTGGTCACACCACTTCGTCTGACAACTCGTGAAATGATCTGACGTTTTGAATCTCCTGACAAGCTTATATGATTTCAGTAGATTTAGCTTTTCAGCTTTTCCATCCTGAAACGGTCTCGCTGTAGTTGCCTGATTAGGTTCAGATGTTCAAGATGAGATTTATGTGTGTTTCTATTGAGGAGTTCTGCAACTGCGCTTGCACAATCAGGGTGGTACACAATAGTGCAATCGTAGACATTTATGTACATGGTTGAACCATGATGCAACATTTCTCGCTGTAAAGAAAACGTCACCACATTTTTCAACCAGGAAGGTCGTTACCATTTCTAGCTCCAGGATAAGACAATTCACATCGTGCAATTCCAATCGTTAGGAGGCACACACGTGACTTAATCCTACTACATCAACATGCAGTCAAACATTTAATTAATACACCACCGCAGAATTTGGAAAATGTAAGAACTATGATCAGATGAGACCACACTTCGTTGTCAGAAAATTCATTTCACTGTCAGGCTCGTACCAAAACTGACTAGCTTCTCAGACCAAAAGGAAAATAGGTCTAAGCTCAAGAATAGTTAAGAACTGCTAATAAGATCTGATGAGGCCAAAGACATTTCGAAATTCACCAAACTTTGTGAGAGTTGTCACAAAGTCCAAAGATTAAATATAGAACCTTTGAATCAACATAATGACGAAGAAGGAAGATACAAAGCAGTCTGTGTATGCATGCAGTGACACGATTGGCTACCTTAAAGTGATGCTCTTAAGCAAACCAAACTCAATGAGTCCAGAGAAATTCAGAGTAAAGCTCGATCTTTATACAACGATAAATATGCTGAATTCTCAAACCGTTATTCTGAAAATTACAAGGCTGATCAGGTAGGTAGACAAGAGCACCGATCGGTTAGGCTACAAGCAAGAGGCTAAGTTCACCTTTACCGAAAAGTACGCGGACAATAAACTAGGGTTTACCACCGAGTATCAAACCCAGGTGAAGTTCAATGAGTCTGTTTATCCAAACAAGTCTGGATCTTCATCATCTGAATTCAACTACAACAACAGCAAGAATCACAACTCCGTTTGGGAATTGGTGAGAATATTGGCTGTTACCGAGGAGTTTCCCAACAAAAGCATTTAATGTAAATGAAGTCAACGCCCGAAGGATTCGGTGTAAAGCTGACGGTCACAGCTTAAGAAACTTGACTTCATCGTTGGAGTAAATAAGAAGGTTATCGATAGAACAATCACTAATGACTTGTTCTAGAGATTCACACGAGTTTCCTTCAGTGGTAATGAGTCCAAGAACATTGATTTGCTCCCACCAACTACCACTTACTAGCCGTCACCTCAACTAGTACTTACTCGCTTTCTTTAACTCGCACTTCGAAAATTTTAAGTAATTATCACTAAGGCATGACTCTGTTCACCAATCCAGGAGAGCGCATGTCGCAGAGTGATGTCACCGTTTCAAATTCCTAGTTGGTCTGAACCAACTTATACTACCAAGATGTCCGTTTCCCAAGATTTCGATGTAGAGCCAACTCCGCCCGCAATCCCTAGGGAACGCATGTTGCAGAGTGGCATCGTCATTACCGATCTACAACTGGTCTGGACCAGATTTCCACAAGCTGAGATTTCTAAGGCACATCGCTTCTAAGTAATACCGACTATACCCGCCATTCCCTTGGAAGGCACGTCGCAAAGTATCGTCATATGCTGAAAGTCGTTCACCCACCAAACACGTCATCAATGAGGCATAATCTCTACATGAATTCTGATATTTCAACCAGAAGATGATAATTCAAACAGAGAAAGATTTGCACAATTGTGCTAAATGGCACCAATTTCGGAAGTCGTGACATCCAAATGACGTCATAACTGACACACTACTACGGTGACAGAAGATCCTAAGTATGCTCTGAACAAACCACGCTCTGATACCAATCTGACACGCCCCGACCCCGATATCCTGTAGACATCAGGGTGGTCACGTGCTGGCCGACACCCGAGGGGTGACGTAAGCCATTTAGAGTGCATAAGAACGAGAAATAAGAATTAAATTGAACATTAATAAGCATTTAAGGAACGTGTTCAGAGCATACAACTAATTTGAAATACTAAAACAAAGAATATAAAATTTAATGAATAAAATGAGGGGGTCCTACACCGAGAGGACTCGAAGATGCCGATGCGGAAGTGCCTTGATGCCGGGATTGTATACCTCGATTCTAAGCCCTGAAGGGGGCGCAAAACAAAGGTGAGTGGACCAATTTGATATACATATAAGAAAATAGCTATCAAGATACTAACCCCCAAGTTAGAAAACAAAAACATGATATATAGGTAAGTTTTCCTAAGCCTACCATACAGTGCAGTATCTCAATCACAACCATAACAATAATCATATCTCAACTCATAACTCATATATTATAACTATATTCATATAAGACTAATCGCTAGTGAATGTCCAATATAATGCTTCAGGCCCCATGCCAGCTCCCCATCCCTGAACAGATAGTCAGAGGAAACCACACTTCAGGCCCAATGCCAGCTCCCCGTCCCTGTACTCAAAAGTCAGGGGAAACACACTCCATGCCCTATGCCAACACCATAACCGTCGCCCGGGATGGACCAGAGCCTTATCCTTACACCCCGTAGCGGAATCGTGGACTGCTAGGTAATATAAGATCAATGCCATATATATTTATTTAATCTCAACACCACATCACAACATTCGATATTCAAGCATCATATCACAATATTCTATACTCAAGCTCAGCAGACATGTAAATTCTTTCAAATAAAATAAGTATTTTAGAAGGGGTCCACTCACAGTATTTAGCCGTCCGACGCTGCGCTGCTAGCGAATATAGTAAAGCCACAATATATGCACCTCACACGACGTCTAACTCGCCGTGGTTTGGCCGGAAATCTCCTCGAAAGCTGTCGGACTCGCCGGAAACTTGCGCGCCGGCCAACTCGTCGTGGTTTGGCCAGAAATTTGCTCTAAAACCGCCGGAGTCGTCGGAGCCTGGGTTTTGGGTGTTCATTCTTCGTTTTTGAGAGCACAAGGGTGATGGTGATGATGTTTGATGACGAGGGAGAATAGGGTGACTGCGTGTGTGTGTGTGTAGCTTGGTGAAGAAGATGAAGAGAGGAGAGTTCGAGAGAGAAGGGAGGAAGGGAATGAGAAAAAGGGATAAACAGAATTGAGAGGGAGAAAGTGAACGGGAATGAGGGACAGAATCCGGGTGGGCCCATTGGGCTCACCATTTAAGAACAAAATAATTTTTAAAATAAAAAGGGGGTTGGGGTATAGGGACCAAAATGAACGTTTGCAAAATTTTAGGGATTAAAATGCATAATTGAAAAAGGTTTGGGGTCAATTTCTAGAATTTCAATATAATTGAGGGGCGGGTGTGTCATGGCTTGGGCTGGGCTATTTTTTTGACTGGGTGCTAGGCAGTTTGTCCTCCGGTGGACTTGCTCTCAGGGGACATTTGTGCCAGAACAGATAACTTAAATTTTTAGAGAGAAACTTTGGATCCTTGTATTTCCATTGATTATCTGGCCTCTTCAATGGTAGAATATTGTGGGTATGAACTCTGAGTAGCCTTAGTTTTTTCAATTTAAGAAAAGCGGTATCTAATTCCACCACATTGTCTAAGAGTGGCCAATGCACAATTATGCTTTCAACTGCTTTCGTAGCCTGGATTACCAAAATTGCACATTGAATGAGTACAAACTTAAGATTATAACGCCTAATGCACATGTTTCTCATGAATTGGATTTTGGTCAGAGTTGAAGCTTTATACTTTTTGCTATTATTATTTTTTGAATTTACTAATATTAATGAGAGAAAAAAGATTCGAAGCAATTACATTAATGGAGGGGAGGGGAGGGGAGGGGAGGGGAGGGGTGTGCATTTCTCACCCTTTTTTTAGTTAACACATGATGGACATCTTCTTCGCAACCTATTGCGCCTCCAAGGCTCTTCTATAGATTTCTTGCGTACGATTTCGCGACCCATTTCCTCTAGTAAATCATGCATCTCAAGTGCACCATCAGATGAGATAGTGACAAGAGCTCTACCAACTAGAACGTCTAATCCGGTATGGGGATAGAAGTCACAACCCTCCATAATCCTTGTTGCAAAGTCTTTCTTCATTTGTTTAAAGAAACATGCAATATCAAGAAATATTTCCTTTTGCAATCTATCTAGTCCATCAAAGCTTGTTCTAAGGATTGTCTGGATTTCTAGGGGCGGATTTCTCTCTATTTTCTTTAACTCATCTATCCACACAGGTACACTTTTGTTATTGACAAATGCTCCCAAGACTTTGAGTGCTAAAGGCAAACCTCGAGCATATTTTGTGAAATGGCTTGACAGATTAATGTATTCTTCTGTGGGTTGCTTTGTACTGAGAGCATACTACACAAACAGCTTGAGAGCATCTTCGTCGTTTAACACCTCGGGCTCATATATCTGATCACCAAGTCTAGTTAGTGATTGTTTATCTCTAGTTGTTATAATGATTCGAGTTCCGCCACCAAATGAAGGTTGCTTTCCAATTAAGGCTTCAATTTGGGATGAACTCTCCACATTATCCAGAACAAGGAAAACTTTTTTCTTACCAACTCTTTCCATCATCTTCTGAAAACCATTTCTCAAAATCTCTGAACGCCCCACTTTCATATTTGTGATACTAGATAGAATTTCTGCCTGCATATCTAGTGGTGCTTCACCTGCATCAGTTGACGGAAAACGTCCCTTGACATTTTCAAGAAAGCAACGACCTTCGAAGTGATGATCGATTTTGTCATACACAGCTCTAGCGATGGTGGTTTTGCCTATACCGCCCATACCCCATATTCCAACACAGCGAACGTCAACGACCTCGAGACATAACAGTGATTCCATTTTCTGTAAGCGGGAATCCGTTCCAACCAAGCCATTCTTTTCACTTGGTGAGATATCGAACAATTTCTTAGAAATATAATCTACAATTGACTCAATAAGCTTGTCATCATCCCTGCAAAATTTGAAAAACAGTATTGTCAAGTCCTGTGTATACTTTTTTCAAAATATAATCTTCCTATGCAACCGGGACAATCACTTTGAACAAAAACTCAGTGTATACTTTTTTCTGTTTCTTGCATTTTCTCAGCCACCAAACAGATGGTTAGAACAAATGATGGACATTGTGTAATTCGGGTCTTTCGTGTTTGGTTTACTAGAGTGAAAAAGGACCCATTTACAATGGCTTGGGTTTCGTTAACAGTGGTGGGTTTGTTTTTGGTTTGGTGGTGGATGGGTTTGGCTACGGTCAAGGCTGATTACATCATGTACAAACATCCAACCCAACCAGCAGCTGCTCGAGTTGGGGACCTTCTTAGCAGGATGACTCTTGAAGAGAAGATTGGTCAGATGGTGCAGATTGATAGGAGTGTTGCCTCTATTGATATTATGAAAACTTGCTTCATTGGTATGTAATGTATCTATTTCAATACAACCTTCAACTGTGTTTGATGTACACCAACATAAATTGTTTGATTTCTATTGTTTGTCTCATACTTTCGGCATTTCATTCCTGTTATATCTTCAAATCAAGCCGTTAAGTGACTTTTTATGATGGCACAACACAATTCTTGTATATCTTTCTTGTGGATTTTATCTTATTAAGAAAGGAGTTTACGCATGAGCTGGGGTGTTCTCTAGTGATTTAATTTATATATACGGATAAAATGGTTGAAGTAGCAAAATGAAGGGGTGCAGTTGGTAAAAAAACCCTGCAATTGGGGTTATTCTGCAGTGATAATGTCTGTGCATAGGGTGTTTGAGATGTCAATATTAGGACTTTGTACTTACTGTGCAATTTTCCCTAAACATATGTCTAGAATCCTGCCTTGGGGTCACCAAAAACCACACATTACTTCTTTTTGTTGCATTTCTATCTTTGTACAAACTAAACAGGAAGTATCACTTTGACTATGGAGGCAGCAAAAACATATCCTGTTATGAGATTGGTTCTTCTTTATTCAATTAACAAGCCTTCAGATTGTTCTCCTTTTCCCCCATTCTTTTTTGCCTTGGAGGGAGTAAGACTTTCGGTAAAGAGAAAAATATTGAACACACAGATGATATGACAATGGAGTGAGGATGTGTTCTGATTTGTGCAGGCAGTGTATTGAGCGGTGGTGGCAGTGCACCACTTCCAGAAGCTAGTGCCGAGGACTGGGTTAACATGATTAATGGATTTCAGAAGGGAGCTCTATCTAGTCGTTTGGGCATTCCTATGATCTATGGCATTGATGCTGTTCATGGACACAATAATGTCTACAATGCTACAATATTTCCGCATAATGTTGGGCTTGGAGCTACCAGGCAAGTGAAAGTTTCAGATTCTGTTTGCTTCATTTCAAAACATGATAGTGCATTGTTCTATTTTTACACAAAGGCTTAGATGTTGTTGTTGTGGTTTCTTGATTGCCCATAATGTTTGTTGGAAATTTTAAGTTTGAGTTGAAATTTCTTTGTCCCACATTGACTATTTACAAAAGTTCTCCTCACTTTATAAGGCTTTGTCCCTTATAAAAAGTGAATGGAGAATAGGCATTGGAGAAGGAAAATTGGGCTCACCCTTGGGGTTGGGCTTTGGGGTGTGCTAATTAATTATAATTAATATATATTTAATTATCAAAAGATGGGCCTCTAATGTTTAATTAATTATTTTTGGATTTAATTAATTATTATTTTTTAATTAATTCATTAAATTCGAATTTAAATTTTAAACTTAACAGACTCATCTTTTCAGATGAAGTCTGCAAAGGTTTCTGAAACAAATGAAGCAGCACATCCTTTGAGTGAACAGTCACCTCTCCAAAACATGTCTGTTGCGAACATACATGTGCACACTATAAATATAGGCATCTGCATATCATTAAATACACACAAAAATCATAAATCATCTTCTACATTCCATAGCGTTCATACTGAGAGTACCACAAAGAGATTCGCCAGAAGTTAAAGTTTTTCCGGTGCTGGAATCTTAACTTGATCGTTGAATCCTGGTGAAGTAGATGTCCGTAGAACTACAAGCACAGAGTAGGGACGAAATTCTGTTTCAAGGACATTGCGGTACGCAAGCCTCGATCTTACTATTTCTGTATAATTGTATTTTGTTGTTAGAACACTGTTCATTAATATATTCGCATTTATTATTTATTGGCATAATTAAATTTATCATTGATTGTTGATATAGTTCCAACAATCTTGAAACAGAAAATGGATCAACAATCATCCATGAATGTGAATGGCGCTGTGCCAAAATACTCTGAAAAGCCTGAGAAGTTCAAAGGGCTGGACTTCAAGAGATGGCAACAGAAGATGTTGTTTTTCCTGACAACCATGAATCTCGCTCATGTTGTCAAGGAAGACGCTCCGCAGTCCAATGAGAATCCAATGACGAAAGAGACTGTCATGGCAATAGAAGCTTGGAATCATTCTGTTGCAGAAACTATATTTTGAATAGTTTGGATGACAATCTCTATGACATTTATTCTCTGTGCAAGACAGCGAAGGAGTTGTGGGAATCCCTAGAGAAAAAGTATAAGATTGATGATGCCGGTTCAAAGAAATTTGTTATCGGTAAGTTTCTCAAATATACAATGGTGGATTCCAAATCTGTTGTATCTCAGGTTGAAGAAATCCAGAAGTTGATCTATGAGTTGCACTCCGAGGGATGCGAGATCAATGAGCATTTCCAAGTTGGGGCGATAATTGAGAAATTACCAACTTCTTGGAATGACTTCAAAATTTATCTCAAGCACAAGCGTCGTGAGATGAATCTGGAGGATTTGATACTGAGGTTAAGAGTGGAAGAAGACCACAGAAAGGCAAACCGTTCTGGGGGGTTTGCTGCAATTGAAGCCAATGCAAATTATGTTGAGGGAAGGACCTCCAAGGCCAAGCCTCCGCCAAAGAAGAATAAGGCTCCAAAACTAAAGCAGTTTGTGCAATCTGCCCTTGCTCCTAAAAGCAAGAATCTGAAGAAGATTAAGGGCGCCTGCTATGTGTGTGGCAAATCTGGCCACAAGGCACAAGATTGTTATCATCGCAAGGATGGAAATCAAGGCCACAGAAACAACAACAACTATGCTAACATGGCAATTGCCGAAGAAGATTTGGCTGCTGTTGTGTCCGAGGTCAACATGGTCTCGAATGTGAGTGAATGGCTTATGGATACTGGTGCTACCAAGCACATCTGCGCTAACAGAAATCTGTTCACTGAATACCATCCTGCTGCCCTTGGAGAAAAGCTGTATATGGGTAATTCTGCCTCATCTGCGGTGGAGGGCAAAGGCAAAGTGATACTCAAATTCACTTCTGGAAAAAGTCTCACTTTGCTGAATGTGCTGCATGTTTCTGAAATAAGGAGGAACTTGGTTTCTGGACCTATTCTGATTACTAAGGGCTTTAAACTTGTAATGGAATCCAACAAATTTGTACTTACCAAGGGTGGGATGTTTGTTGGAAAGGGATATGTGGCTGATGGCCTTGTGAAACTCAATGTAACTGCCATTGATGATGCTAATAAAATAAATGCTTCTACTTATATCGTTGAGTCTTCTTATATTTGGCATGCTAGATTAGGACATGTTAATTTTCGATCCATGCAAAGAATGGTTAATTTAGATTTATTACCTAAATTCGAAGTTGATTTTAATCATAAGTGTGAAACATGTATTGAATCAAAATTTGCTAGACAAACGAGAAAGTCAATTTTGGAAAGATCAAATGAATTACTTGGATTAATTCATAGTGATCTTTGTGACTTTAAATCCACACCAACTCGAGGAGGAAAGAATTATTATGTCACTTTTATTGATGATTGCAGTAAGTATTGCTATGTTTATTTGATTCATAGCAAGGACGAAGCTTTGAATATGTTTAAGACATATAAAGCTGAAGTTGAAAATCAACTTGAGAGAAAAATCAAAGCATTTAGATCCGATAGAGGAGGAGAGTATGAGTCTACTGCCTTCTCAGATTTTTGTGCACAACATGGAATTATTCATCAAACAACGGCTCCATACACACCGCAACAAAATGGTGTTGCCGAAAGAAAAAATAGAACATTCAAAGATATGATTAATTCCATGTTAAATAGTTCTGGGCTTCCACACAGTTTGTGGGGTGAAGCTTTACTTACTGCAAATACCATATTAAATAAGGTTCCTCTAAAGAAATTGGACGAGTCACCTTATGAACTATGGAAAGGACATAAACCCACTTATAAAACTCTCAAAGTGTGGGGTTGTCTAGCAAAGGTGCAAGTTCCGTTACCAAAAAGAACGAAACTAGGACCTAAGACTATTGATTGTGTATTCATTGGATATGCAAACAATAGTGTTGCTTGTAGGTTTCTTGTGGTAAAATCTTCAATTTCTGACATACATGTTAACACTATATTAGAATCGGCGGATGCAGAATTCTTTGAGGATATATTTCCTTACAAAGAAAAGGAAAAGGAATCTGCTTCTAATACAAAGAGAGTTCATGATCATAGTCATGATGAAGCCTCTTCTTCTGGTGTCCAAGAACATGATGTGGAACCAAGAAGAGGAAAAAGAACCAAAGTTTCTAAAAACTTTGGACCAGATTTCATTGCTTACTTGTCCGAGAATGAACCTAGAACTTTTAAAGAAGCAATGTCTTCTTCCGAGGCTCCTTTATGGAAGGAAGCAATTAAAAGTGAAATGGAATCCATTATGGAAAATAACACATGGGAATTGGTTGATCTACCTCCCAGTAGTAAACCAATTGGTCATAAATGGATTTTCAAGAAGAAACTTAAGGTGGAAGGAACCATTGACAAGTTCAAGGCACGTTTAGTAGCCAAAGGATATCGCCAAAAGGAAGGGTTGGATTATTTCGACACCTATTCTCCAGTTTCTCGCATAACGTCTATTAGGACATTAATAGCGATTGCGGCTATATACAATTTTGATATACATCAAATGGATGTAAAAACAGCATTTTTAAATGGAGAACTAGATGAAGAAATATACATGGACCAACCTGAAGGGTTCGTGCTTAAAGGACAAGAAAGCAAAGTGTGCAAACTAGTTAAGTCATTATATGGACTTAAACAAGCACCAAAACAATGGCACGAGAAATTTGATCATACTTTGTTGACACATGGATTCAAAATAAATGAATCTGATAAATGTGTCTACATTAAGAGTAATGATAAAAGTTGTGTTATTGTTTGTTTATATGTGGATGATATGCTCATCATGGGAAGTGATAAAGATGTCATCGACAAAACAAAGAAAATGTTGAATTCAAATTTTGACATGAAAGACTTAGGTCAAGCTGATGTCATTTTAGGAATTCAAATTAAGAGAAATAGTGAAAGGTATGTCCTTACACAATCTCATTATGCAGAACAAATATTACGAAGGTTTGGTCAATCGGACTGCAAACCTGTTGCAACTCCTTTTGATGCTGGATGCAAGTTGGAGAAAAATAAAGGCACTGCCATATCTCAACTTGAATATTCTCAAGTAATTGGAAGTCTCATGTACTTGATGAATTCTACTAGACCTGACTTAGCTTATGCGGTAAGTAGGCTTAGTAATTATACAAGCAATCCGGCACAAGAGCATTGGGATGCTTTAGTAAGAGTGTTAAGGTATTTAAAAAATACACTTGACTACGGATTACATTACACAAAGTATTCACCTGTTGTAGAAGGCTTTAGTGATGCTAATTGGATTTCTGACACTACAGAATCCAAATCGACTAGTGGATATGTTTTTACCTTAGGAGGTGCAGCAATATCTTGGAAATCCTCTAAGCAAAAATGTATAGCTCGTTCCACCATGGAATCCGAGTTTATAGCTTTAGACTTGGCTGGAGAAGAAGCCGAGTGGCTTAAACATTTTTTGGAGGATATTCCAATGTGGCCAAAGCCTGTAACTGCTATATGTATACATTGTGATAGTATGACCGCACAATCAAGGGCCAAAAGTCACGTATACAATGGAAAGTCGCGACATATCAGGCGTCGGCATAATACTCTTAAGAAGTTGCTCTCCAATGGAATAATATCCATTGATTATGTGAAGTCAAAGGAAAATATAGCCGATCCTTTGACAAAAGGCCTACCAAGAGAGCAGATCTTATTTACATCGAGGGGAATGGGTCTCAAGCCAATACAATGAATCGAACTGGGCGGAAACCTAACCTAGCTGATTGGAGATCCCATGGTCTAGGTTCAATAGGCAAACTGGTTGAGTTTGATTCAAAAGTTGAACACACAACTTACCCATTCTTATGATCAAAAGTGTGTTGTCTGTTGAGTTTGAGGGGTTGTGTTTTATACATTTAATGACATTAATATCTTGTTATCAAGAGGAATATGGCACACTATTCTTAATTAATGTCACCTATATAGGAGTAAATGAGGCCACATTTATGAGAATTGAAATGGCCAAATTCTCTAAAGCTCCTACGAAATCCGGGATCTGTTCAGGGCCAAAATGAACACAACCGTATGAATTGACGTGTGGTAGACATGATATGTGTGTAGCATATTGTCTCGGTTTACTACTGCGGTGAACAGTTCAAGATCTTCCAAATCCACTGCGTCACCAAGTAAACCCGATATGTTTTCACTAGGGTAAGTTCAAGTCCAAAAGACACTTCACCCGATGCATATCATGTCTATTCTTTCTCAGTTTTAGGCAGCCTAGTCATACATTTGCATTCAAATGTGGGGTCATTGTTGGAGTTTGAATGAAATTTCAACTCAAATGTGGGGTATTGTTGGAAATTTTAAGTTTGAGTTGAAATTTCTTTGTCCCACATTGACTATTCACAAAAGTTCTCCTCACTTTATAAGGCTTTGTCTCTTATAGAAAGTGAATGGAAAATAGGCCTTGGAGAAGGAAAATTGGGCTCACCCTTGGGGTTGGGCTTTGGGGTGTGCTAATTAATTGGTAATTAATATATATAATTAATTATAATTAATATATATTTAATTATCAAAAGATGGGCCTTGGGCCTTTGGGCTCGGGCTCTAATATTTAATTAATTATTTTTGGATTTAATTAATTATTATTTTTTAATTAATTCATTAAATTCGAATTTAAATTTTAAACTTAATAGACTCATCTTTTCAGATGAAGTCTGCAAAGGTTTCTGAAACAGATGAAGCAGCACATCCTTTGAGTGAACAGTCACCTCTCCAAAACATGTCTGTTGCGAACAGACATGTGCACACTATAAATATAGGCATCTGCATATCATTAAATACACACAAAAATCATAAATCATCTTCTACATTCCATAGCGTTCATACTGAGAGTACCACAAAGAGATTCGCTAAAAGTTAAAGTTTTTCCGGTGCTGGAATCTTAACTTGATCGTTGAATCCTGGTGAAGTAGACGTCCGTAGAACTACAAACACAGAGTAGGGACGAAATTCTGTTTCAAGGACATTGCGGTACGCAAGCCTCGATCTTACTATTTCTGTATAATTGTATTTCGTTGTTAGAACACTGTTCATTAATATATTCGCATTTATTATTTATTGGCATAATTAAATTTATCATTGATTGTTGATATAGTTCCAACAATGTTGCCATTACAGATTATCGTCTTTGTAGCCATCATAATACATTCAAACAAACTTCTGATGCAGTTGCAGTTTTTGCGCAGTTTTTGCATCAGTTCCTACTTTTTAGCGTCTTTAAGCTTCATCTGTGTTAATGAGTTGAAATTTCAGATTCAATATGAAATTAAGGTATTTGTGATAAGTTGATAACTCAATAATATTACTGATCTCAGTTCTGGTTGTTATCGGTCTCACAATAGGTGCTTCATTTTGGTGACTGTATTGTACCTTTATCTGTTTCTGCACTGTTTCATGCTAACAGCACATGGTGTTTTTGGTTGAACATTCAAGGTTTTGTTATATCAGACTGGGAGGGTATTGACAGGATTACCTCGCCGCCACATTCAAACTACACATACTCTGTCCAAGCTTCAGTTCTAGCTGGAATTGACATGGTTCGTGGCTTATTTTATATAAAAACCTCTTACAGAAATGAAGGAAGATAATAGCGTCTTTGTTACACTATATAAAACTCTTTTTCTGTTCTGGTTCGAAACTCTGAAATTGGTTCTCTTTGTTTTGAAGGTCATGGTCCCTCTCAACTATAAAGAATTCATTAATGATCTCATTAACCTGGTCAAGAATAATGTTGTCCCAATGGATCGTATTGATGATGCTGCGGGAAGGATTCTGCTTGTCAAGTTCACCATGGGTCTTTTTGAGAACCCGTTGGCTGATTTCAGCCTTGTCAATGAGCTTGGAAGCCAGGTCAGTTTATCCGAGATATTTAAATATCAAGATTTGCAACCCTCCTATTGGTCATTTGATTGATGTATATAGTTCGATAAAAGTAGAGTGGACATTCCTTTGAAATTGGTGTTACATTCAATGGCCAAAAGACTGCTTAGTAAGTTTTGTATTTGATTTACTGACTTGAATCAATCATTTTGTATTATAATTTAACATTACCAGGATCATAGAGATTTCGCAAGGGAGGCTGCCAGAAAATCCGTCGTGCTTTTAAAGAAGGGAGGTTTAATAAAACACCCCCGGTACTGTTTACTTTTAACGAAAAACCGATTTTTTACCTTTAACTGTCACTATTCACTATACCTTTAAAAGTGGCTTTTCGTTAAAAGAAAAGTTTTCAAGCCCTTTTCATTAGTTTTCCTTTTAAAGAATGGGAAAAGCGAGAACATTACAGATCCAGTCATACCTCTTCCCAAGAAGGTGTCTAAAATTCTAGTCGCCGGCAGTCATGCTGATAATCTGGGCTACCAATGTGGTGGATGGACAATTGCATGGCAAGGATTCAGTGGCAACAAGTATACAACCGGTATAGTCTGCTTTCATCGCTATATTAAATGCATAATATTCTGTCTATATGCACTACTTTTGTGCTCTACAATAAAATGATAGAATTGAATATTCTGTCTATATGCACTGCTTTTGTGCTGGTTAGGTGTAACAAGAAAATCGTCTTCACAGTTATTAGAATGTATGGAAATATATACCCGTGCGTATAGGATGTTCGTACATATATGTATCTAATCTTGTTGGCTGTATTTTTCATAAAACTTCCTTTTCATGATTAGGGACTACGATCCTTAGTGCTATAAAATCAACAGTTGACTCAAGCACAGAAGTTATCTACGGTGAGAATCCTGATGGTAATTTTGTAAAGTCCAACAACTTTGCGTATGCCATTGTTGTGGTTGGCGAGCACCCTTATGCTGAGACTGCGGGAGACAGCCCAAACCTAAAGATGGCGGAACCTGGCCCAAGTGTCATCAGCAATGTGTGTGAAAGTGTCAAGTGCATTGTTATCTTAATAACTGGCAGACCTATCGTAATTGAACCATATATTTCCTCGATTGATGCTCTGGTGGCAGCATGGTTGCCAGGCTCTGAAGGCCAAGGCATTACTGATGCCCTTTTTGGGGATCATGGATTCAGCGGAAAGCTTCCAAGAACATGGTTCAGAACTGTCGATCAACTCCCAATGAATGTTGGTGATTCAAACTATGATCCACTTTTCCCGTTTGGGTTCGGACTGGAAACTGAGTCAGTAAAGGAGCTTGTAACATGGTAACTCTTCATACATGTATATCTATATAGGACCAGCTACGTAGCAGGTATCCTGTTTTCCTGCACGCTTGTTCATATAACAAAACTTGATGGGAAAAAGAAAGAAATGAAATTTACAAGGGAGTTGGGACCCGTGGTGGCTTCTAGGTTTCAATCCATCACTACTACATATTGTTTTAAAGCATTCATGTGTTCCGGTGTAATATAAACTGAAGAACTTGGTTACTTGTATCGATACTGACTACAGCTTCGTGATGCCTGCAGGTCAATCTCAGCTGGTGTTGTTGCAAGGCCATGCATACTTACCGTCGTGGTTGCTCTGATTCTTAGCTTATAGTTTAGAGGTATAGTTTTGCGTCTAGGATTATTGAGTTCTCGGCTTTCCCGAATTGCGTAGGTTTCTGCTTACACATTGCCTTTTTCCTCTTAAAAGTTTCAGAAAGCTTTTACTAACGGTAGATTCCTACAGCAATTGGATTTGGTGGCTGACACAGTTTATGGCACAAGGAAGGGAAAAGCTTTTGAGTTGATTAGATTATGGCGGCCACAAATTCTGGTTGACAAACAAATTATAAGCATTCATTGTCGAGCCATTTTAACGATTACAATTTACATGTAGCAAATTTGGATATTAAATAAATTGATTTTTGTTTTGAAAGTCTTCAGTGAAAAAGAATGTTAGGAGGATCAGCATCAATGGGCCCTTCTATTGGTCTATTATTATTTGTTTTTTTTTTTTTTGGCAATTTTGCTTCAATACTACGTAGTAATGAATGATACGAAAAATGCATGTTTGAGATAGTTTGAATTTTTATCACAAATAGTTCTTGAAAGTGACGTTCGTTACGTTAGTCTTTGAAGTTGAAAAGTTGTTCGTCACTTTAGTCTTTGAAGTTGAAAATTAATCAACGTCGTCCCTAAAATTTACTAGAAACATCAAGGAGCTGATTATCACAAGTTTTTTTTTTGGGTATCGCACCCCTTAGTCCCTTCTAATTGCCCAGATCACCGCCCATTGCAGCCCCATGACCCGGAACAAGAGGACGCAAGCTAAGAGAGAATACAAGAAGAAACTGTCACAAACTTCACATGCATCACACACTTCTCATACTCACGTGTCATGTACGAGTATATCTAAGACAAAGTCAGCTACTATGACAGCTGGCACAATCCTAGCTTATCAGCTAGTTTAATCTCAGCCATCCATTTTCAATTCAAGGCTTAATCACTCACAATACATTACCTGATCGAAGAGAAAGAAAAAACAATTTTACAATACATACGGATGAGTAAATACTGACCACGTACCAACTGCAAGTGAAACAAGAAATACCCAAAAAACTAAATAAAAAAGCTCTCAGAAACAAAAACCAACTCAAAACACGAAAGAGTCACAAACTCTTACCACACAAAAATCCCCATTTCTTCCCTCTCCTAGGTCCCGTAGTCTTACTACTATATCAGTGACGATGCGCCAAATACCTTAATCCCCATTACCCCGTGACCCACAGGTACAACCCCATATCCTCCCACCTCTCCTTGAGGCTGCCACGGCCTTCTCCTTCTTCTCTTCCTCATGTCTTGACTGCTTGAGATCACTCAAAATTGCCTTAACAGCCACCGCCTCCTTTATCCCGTAGCTTGAGTCCACCATATCACTTAAAGGTGCAGTGCTCTGATCCACTTTTCCCGTTTGGGTTCGGACTGGAAACTGAGTCAGTAAAGGAGCTTGTAACAAGGTAACTCTTCATACATGTATATCTATTAGGACCAGCTTCGTAGCAGGTATCCTGTTTTCCTGCATGCTTGTTCATATAACAAAGCTTGATGGGAAAAAGAAAGAAACGAAATTTACAAGGGAGTTGGGACCGGTGGTGGCTTCTAGGTTTCAATCTATCACTACTACATATTGTTTTAAAGCATTCATGTGTTCCGGTGTAATATAAACCGAAGAACTTGGTTACTTGTATCGATACTGACTACAGCTTCGTGATGCCTGCAGGTCGACCTCAGCAGGTGTTGTTGCAAGGCCATGCATACTTATCGTCTTGGTTGCTCTGATTCTCAGCTTATAGTTTAGAGGTATAGTTTTGGGTCTAGGATTATTGGGTTCTCGGCTTTTCCTGATTACGTAAATTTCTGCTTACACATTGCCTTTTTCCTCTAAAAATTTCAGGAAGCTTTTACTAATGGTAGATTCCTACAGCAATTGGATTTGTTGACTGACAGTTTATGGCACAAGGAAGGGAAAAGCTGTTGAGTAGATTAGATTATGGCGGCCACAAATTCTGGTTAACAAACAAATTATAAGCATTCATTGTCAATGGGCCCTTCTATTGGTCTATTATTATTTGTTTTTTGGTCTTTTTTGCTTCAATACCACCTAGTAATGAATGATACGAAAAATGCATGCTTGAGATAGTTTGAATTTTTATCACAAATGGTCTTTGAAAATAACGTTGTTCGTCACTTTAGTCTTTGAAGTTGAAAATTAATTAACATTGTCCCTAAAATTTACTAGAAACATCAAGGAGTTGATTATCACAACTTTTTTTTGGGTATCACACCCCTTAGTCCCTTCTAATTGCGCAGATCACCACCCATTGCAGCCCCATGACCTTGAACAAGAGGACGCAAGCTGAGAGAGAATACAAGAAGAAACTGTAACAAACTTCACATGCATCACACACTTCTCACTCTCACGTGTCTTGCACGAGTAGATCAAAGACAAAGTCATCTACTATGACAGCTGGCACAATTCTAGCTTATGAGCTAGTTTAATCTCAACCATCCATTTCCAATTCAAACAAATAAGAACAAGACTAAGTACGGAACTTGAACTCTTAAGAAATCAGCTTCAAGGCTTAATCAATAACAATACATACCTGATCGAAGAGAAAGAAAAAACAACTTTACAATACATACGGACAAGTAAATACTGACCACGTACCAACTGCAGGTGATGCAAGGAATACGCGAAAAAGCAAAAAACTAAATAAAAGAGCTCTTAGAAGCAGAAACCAACTCAAACCACGAAAGAGTCACAAACTCTTACCACACAAAATCACCATTTCTTCCCTCTCCCAGGTCCCTTAGTCTTACTACTATATCAGTGATGATGCGCCAAATACCTCAATCCCCGTTACCCCGTGACCCAGATACAACCCCATATCCTCCCACCTCTCCTTGAGGCTGCCACCGCCTTCTCCTTCTCTTCCTCATGTCTTGACTACTTGAGATCACTCAAAATTGCCTCAACAGCCACCGCCTCCTTTTCGCCGCAGCTTGAGTCCACTATATCACTCAAAGGTGCAGTGCTTTGACACTAATCCAAATACCCCTAAGTGCTGAGAAATTATCGTTTTTAAAGAGAGAGATGCTACAGTTCCCTCTACCTCAAGGAACTCCAAACGTCGCTGCCTGATCTGTCCCAAATGTCGCTGCATCATCTCTTCCCCATAACTTGACTTCTCAGGATCAGTCAAAATGTGATGAGAAATTTGTTGGCAATCCCACATCGGTGGGGGAAATGAAAACAAATGAGTTTAAATAGGATTACCCCTTTACAACAATTACCGAGGTTTTTTAGGGTAAACGTCGACTTTTGATCTCTTCCAAAGGGCGATGTCTCTGTCCCTCTTCCAAATGTCGCTCTTCCGACAAAGGTCCCTCTTCCAAATGCCGCATCACCAAATGTCGCTGCCCCATCTGTTCGACCAAATGTCGCTGTCCCAGTTCGACCAAAAGTCCCCCTTTCGCTGTTCCATCTCTTCGAAATGCTGCCGAATCTCTTCGAAATGTCGCTGCCGCATCTCTTCGAAATGTCGCTGCCGCATCTGTTCCATCTCTTCGAAATGTCGCTGCTGCATCTTTTCCAAATGTCGCTGCATCTCTTCGAAATGTCGCTGCCGCATTTCTTCCAAATGTCGCTGCTGCATTTGTTCTATCTCTTCCAAATGTCGCGGCCACATCTGTTCCATCTCTTCGAAATGTCGCTGCCGCATCTCTTCCAAATGTCGCGGCTGCATCTGTACCATCTCTTCCAAATGTCGCCGCCGCATCTGTTCCATCTCTTCCAAATGTCGCCGCCGCATCTGTTCCATCTCTTCCAAATGTCGCTGCCCCATCTGCCTCATCTGCCCCATCTCTTCCACCAAATGTCCCTCTTCCAAATGTCGCTGCCACATCTCTTCCACATAGCTTGACTCCTCAATATCAGTCCATACACGTTCATACCCGCGGTGGAGGGATTCCACATCCTCAGGATCAGTCAAAATTTCTGAATCATCCCTCCAGGGAAGGCGGGATTCAACATCAGCCACCGCCTCATTTTGCTCATTGTTTGGGACCATGGCATTAATCATAGGTGCAGTGCTTCGAAACTGAGCCAAATCCCCCAAAGTGATGAATTGTTGTTCTGGGCGGCAACCACGTATACCAGTTTCCACTATGTCAAGGCGCTTCAAATACCATAAGTCTTCAGGCAACTTCGAAAGTTTTGAGCACCCACGGAGAGTGAGCCATTCGAGACTCAACAAATTGCAGATACTGTCCGGAAGATAGACCAGGCTTTTGCAGTTTTTCAAATTTAACGACACTAGCCCCTGAAGCCGTTCAATTGATGTAGGAAGCTCTCTGATAGATGTACTATCCAAATCAAGGCTTGCTAATCTTTCCATATTTTCTAATATGTCTGGAAACACCTCAAAATTTGTACAACCAGAAAGAGATAGATACTTTAGGGACTTGAGTTGACAAATCCTGCTTGTAAGACTCTTAAAGTGTTTGCTATACCGTAGCGTCAAAGTAGCAAGTCCCGTAAGACTATAAATTATGGATGGCAATTCTTTAATTGCAATCCCTCTAACCCGAGCAAATTTTCGGCAGCGAGAGGCTTGATTTATAAGAGATTGGTATGCTGATGGGACTTCTGCAAATATAGTCCAATCTAAATGAAGCTCTTTTAGGTTCTCCGAAACTTTTAGAAACTCTGGAAATTTCTTCAGATTTGAGCAGCCAGAAACATTCAGGGCTTGAAGAGATCTCATACGAATGCTGCCTGGAAGAATCTCTAATCTTCTGCAATCCTTCAGGCTCAGGGTAACGAGTCCCGTAAAAAATTTTATGGACGAGGGCAGTTTTGAAATTGCAGTCTCATCTAAATTAAGCTCTACTAGGTTCATAACTTCAAGAATTTCTGAAAAATTATGCAGATTTGAGCAGCCGGAAAGATTAAGGGTTTGAAGAGATCTCATATGAATGCTACTTGAAAGGCTATGAAATTTCTTGCATAGCTTTAGACTCAAAATCTCAAGGTTTTCAAGAGATGAAATTGATGGGCAAAGGACTTCAACAGATGTCTCATCCAAGCGAAGCTCTCTTAATCCTTCCATATTTCCGACATTTCCCGGAAGGCCCTTGAGCTTTGGACAACCCGAAAGATTAAGAAATTGCAGGGACTTGAGTTGAACAATGCTGCTTGGAAGAATCTCAAGTTCTCTGCAATATTCAAGATTCAAAGTAACAAGCCCCGTAAGATTGTTAATTGATCGAGGCAGTTCTTTTATTACAGTCCCTTGCAAATAAAGCTTTGAAAGCTTCTCCATAAATTCTGAAATCTCTGGAAACTTCTCAAGTATTGAGCAAAAAGAGAGATCAAAGGTTTCAAGAGATTTCATACAAATGTTGCTTGAAAAGGTCTTGAGTTTGCTGCACCAACTTAGATCCAAGAGGACAAGTTTTTCAAGGGCAGAAATGGATGGGTGAACCTCATATAAACTTGTGCATCCACCAAGAATTAGCTTCTCAAGATTCTTTGCCTCAGTGAAGTCAGGTGTTTCCTTAAGACGATGAGAGCCTTTTAAATTGATAATTTTCAACTTTCCCAGAGGCTATCAATATACATCAAGGAAAATATGTGTTACCCACATAACAAGGCATTTAAAAACTAAACCATTGAAAAGCAGTATATAGGCAAATGATGAACGTACCTTAGTTCCTTTCCAGAGGTGTTCAACCCAACTATATTGCATGTCAATCTCAACAAGATTCTCGGGGTTAAAATTGGACGACAAAGACTTTAGGGGACAGTTGTGCCAAAACAGATAACTTAGTTTTTCAGAGAGAAACTTTAGATCCTTGTACTGCCAGTGATCATCGGCCGGCTCGCCCTCTGATAGTAAATTGTGGGTATGGACTCTGAGTAGTCTTAGTTTTGGCATTTGAACAAAGGCGGTATCTAATTCCACCACATTGTTTGAGTGTGGCCAATGCACAATTATGCTTTCAACTGCTTCAGTAGCCTGGATTACCAAAATTGCACATTGAATGAGTACAAACTTAAGATTATAATGCCTTATGCACATGCTTCTCATGAATTGGATTTTGGTCAAAGTCGAAGCATTATACTTATTATTATTGTTGTTGTTGTTGTTGTTATTATTATTTAAATTTACTAATATTAATGGGAGAGAGAAGATTCAAAGCAATTACATTAAAGGAGAGGAGGGGAGTGTATTTCTCACCGTTTTTTGAGTTAACACATGCTTGACATCTTCAGAGTTCCACAACCTACTACGCCTCCCAGGCTCTTTTATATATTCCTGACGTACGATTTCGCGACCCATTTCCTCTAGTAAATCATGCATCTCGAGTACATCATCAGATGAGATAGTGACAAGAGCTCTACCAACTAGAACATCTAATCCGGTATGGGGATGGAAGTCACAACCCTCCATAATCCTTGTTGCAAAGTCTTTCTTCATTTGTTTAAAGAAACATGCAATATCAAGAAATATTTCCTTCTGCAATCCATCTAGTCCATCAAAGCTTGTTCTAAGGACTTTCTGGATTCCCAGGTGCGGATTTCTCGCTATTTTCTTTAACTCATCTTTCCACACAAGTACACTTTTGTTATCAAGAAATGCTCCCAAGACTTTGAGTGCTAAAGGCAAACCTTGAGCATATTTTATGAAATGGCCTGACAGATCAATGTATTCTTCTGTGGGTTGCTTTGTACTCAAAGCATACTGCATAAACAGCCTGAGAGCATCATCGTCATTTAACAACTCGGGCTCATATATCTGATCACCAAGTCTACTTAGTGACTGTTTATCTCTAGTTGTTATAATGATTCGACTTCCGCCACCAAATGAAGGTTGCTTTCCAATTAAGGCTTCAATTTGGGATGAACTCTCCACATTATCAAGAACAAGTAATACTTTTTTCTTACCAACTCTTTCCATCATCTTCTGAAAACCATTTCTCAAAATCTCTGAACGCCCCACCTTCATATTTGTGATACTAGATAGAATTTCTGCCTGCAGCTCTAGTGGTTCTTCACCTGCATCAGTTGACGGAAAACGTCTCTTGACATTTTCAACAAAGCAACGACCTTCGAAGTGATGATTGATTTTGTGATACATAGCTCTAGCGATGGTGGTTTTTCCTATACCGCCCATACCCCATATTCCAACACAGCGAACGTCAGCGACCTCAGGACATAATAGTGAATCCATTTTCTGTAAGCGGGAATCCATTCCAACCAAGCCATTCTTTTCACTTGGTAAGATGTCGAACAATTTCTTAAAAATATCATCTACAATACTCTCAATAAGCTTGGCATCATCCCTGACAAATTTGAAAAACAGTATTGTCAAGTCCTGGGATTGCTATTTATATAACACTCATCACACTGCCATTGAAAACACAAAGTAACGACCCAATAATTCTCAATTTATTCTTCTTTCATTGATTCAATGCACTCTTCTAAGTTCAATCAACATATAAGTATATCCTCTCCAGATGTTTTATAGACCCTTTAATCGTGGCCATATATATGGATCTTGCGTTTTGAAGAATTAATTTAATTTGTTCTTTTTTTACTTAATAATGTTGGACGACGTCTTTTGTACATTATGTCTCCTCTCTGTTTCTTACACCTGCTCTTTCCTCATCATGAAAGAGGGAGAAAATTAATAGGTTTTGTACAAACGACGTCATCCCATGTGAAAAAGTAAATAAAAACAAGTGAATTTTTCACCGCAAGATCAATATCAAAGGCCGCTATTTTTTTGAATTAGTTTCCTCTTCCCTTGTCATAGCAAATATCTAGGCGTGGTGGTGGAAAGTTTTGCAGAGAGTTGGTGAGTATTCAATTTTGTAGAGGGCTGGGAAGGAAGTCTTGGTTCTAGTTGTATTAACATTAGTAATCATAGGAAATTAGAACTGTGAATATAAACGAAATAAGGATTTTCTTCAAAACTAAAAGTACCAAAGCAGGAAATTAGCTAAACTTGTAAACTAGTAAGTTAATAAGATTATGAAGGAATGAGTTACTGGTAATTTTGTGAATCCCAGCCACATAAATCGGGGGCTCTTTGAAAAGCGGTCCTCCACCGCTGCACTTCTTCCATGTCGGCGTTAGGATCACGTTCATGTTTAGAAAAAGCTTCCTCAAAACTTCCCTTGATTTTACGAACATGAGATGGGTCTACTTGGTAGAAAATGGGAATCACAATCTGCTTCTTCTGATCCATGCATTGCAGGATTTGGACGAGTTCTTTCAAGCACCATGTGGAAGAAGCGTACTTTTGAGAAAAAACTACGACTGAAAGCCTCGAGTCGCTTATAGCTGTCAGTAGCTGCGAAAGGTCGTTGCCTTTTCTGAGCTCTTCAGCGTCAATGAAGGTGCTGATTGAGTTCTGAACTAGAGCCTTGTAGAGATGGCCGATGAAGGTCCTGCGAGTGTCTTCGCCTCGAAAATTCAAGAAGACATCATATTTCCAATCGGGAACAGATGAAGAAGAAGAAGCCATCAACAAGCACAAGATCGACAGCCTAATGTGAGACTCAAGTAGCCCCTTAACAAACTCAAGATTGCAGCTCAACGACCCCCTTCATTGCTTCTCACTAGAAAAATGAGATGCATCTTCACGTGGGGTGCTAGGAAGTTGCCAGGAAAGAAAGGGCCGCTTTGGCTAAATGAAGTCCACTAATCTACGGCGTCCGATTGAATAAAGCAAGTGGGATTGCACATGTTGGCCGACAACCCCATGAGGCTGAGCCCCAGTCCCCTCAGCATGTTCCTTTTCCCTTGCTTTTTGGCGCGTTGCCTTCCTTTTAGCGCGTCAAAGTGCGTAGCTTTCTCTCTTTCTCAGCGCGTCCACAAGCAAAAGCGGGTCAGAATTTTTAATCCAGGCCGGTTTCTTGTGTTAAATTTGTTCCCAAAAATCAGCTTTCACCGAATATTAACTTTTGATTCAAGTGTTGAAGTAAATTGGAGAAGTTTAAAAACTAAATTTTAAGTTATAACCGTAGGGTTGGAGTTCGTTTAACAAATACAAATGAAAGAAAGTAACATTCATATTTTTTTAAGCTTTTTAATTTTTATTTAAAATGATTTCTAAAATTAACATAACTACTTACTTTGGTTCTTGAATTTAAAATCTATAAACATAGTTCTTGAAATTGTTCACCATCAATCATTTTGGTTATTCTGTGAAAAATCTTAGTTAAATTGAAGGTATTTTTGTCAATCCATTTGAATTGATAGTTTCTTCAATTTAATAAAAAAATTCATAAATCATGTCGAATATTATTGGTGATCCAAAGCTCCTTTATGTGTGTAGCTTCTGCTTATGTCATGATCTTCTACTACTGCCAAATATCGTTTCAGATCATTTTGTTTTTACCATTTGTTTTACTTTGCACATGGGGTGGCTTTTAGGTTCCCTTGCCATCTTACTTGCTTTGTTATTTCCTCAACAAGGTTTGCTTTATGATCAGTGAGCATTACGCATGCACACAGAATAAAAAATTTAGAGAGTTTCTCGTCACAACTAACATATTTATCAAAAATACTCGAAAAGTTTAGAAAGTTTTTAGTCACAACTAACATTGCCATATAGTCAAAATGCTTAAAATATAGAAAAGAAATATAAAGAAGATATCAAGTTAGAGCATTCCGTTGCGCTATGAGATCGCAATGATTTCTCTATCATGCCTCTAAACCCACCTCCAAACGCCTAAGTAAAATGTAAAATGACCAAAACGCCCATCAAACCACTGTTCTCAAGGCTGGAAAATAAATAAATAAATAAAAATTAAACACAGCTAGAAATTCAAAATACAAAAACTAAATGATAAATTTTGGAATGGAATGTCACAAATATAGCCGAACTTTTTTTAAATCAGATCAATCTTTTTTTAGAAGACTCGATTAAAAAAATTTATTTAAACCCAATAATTTTATCTCTTCACTCATTAGTTTATGTATAATCTTCATATTCCAGTTATACCTTAAAACAAATGTGGTCCACATTATGTGGGTGTGGAGATAAATTACTCAATTATATAAACTAATAAATGGGTTGTAGTAGCGTCATGGGAGTCACCATTGGTGAATTGGTCACAGGTCTGATGCCTCCCTTTTTTATTTTGTGTCTTTTTGCTAAGTATTTGTCACATGTCCTATGATTTGGTTGAAAAATAACTTTGTTAACTCTTTTACTTGACATTCAAAAATAAATAAAACAACTCCTATTACGATGAAATGCGCGCATGCGAGCATATTGTTAAATCTGACATATCTTCTTCTTAGAGTATCACTAGAAATTACGTCCGCGTGTTGCTGCGGGAACCAGCTGTTTCAGGCATAATCGGATGAATAAAACACATTTAAATTGAATAAATTCAACACAATTATGAACAAGCAAAGGGATACATGAGTAAATGAGGTCGATAAGATAAACTGTTTTGCTTTTATATACATTTAAGTAAGCTGGCATATAAATACATTGTATAATGAGTGGGAAGAAACTAAAAGTCTTTGATTAGAAAGAGATGGTTTCCAAAAAAGTTATGTTTCCTTAAGAAACAGAAGAAACATGTAGTTCACACATATAATGTGTCCTAAAAGGCCAAGGAGATTACAATGATTAGTCTTGTGTAAGCAAACCTGATATACTACAACTGATGCATACAATCCAATTAAAATGTTCATGAAAACTGCTAGCACGATACTTGAAACAACCACGTCAAACCAGCAATAAGGATGCAAGCTATTTCAAGAAATGGACCTTCTCGAATAATTAGATCATGAATCAAAGGGCCAAATATTTTATAGGTTCAAAACAAATGCAAGTGCCATTACAATAGCACTAATCCTTCTTAATTTTCGACACCACAATCCTCCTAACTCAAACTTAATAAGTAACTGTCTAATTCTTTCTTAGCCAAAACTAAGCCGAAAATTGTCAATCGCACAACCAACATAGAAAACAACTCCAAATTCTCATTTTCAACTGAATTTCGAATTCCCACCAAACTTTCCAACACATGCATAACTCGATACGATTCAATACCCAGATGAGGGAATTCGATGATCATTACAGCAACATTTCAATGCAATCTATCCTTTAACAAATCCAATTGTCATTTGTTTAACTTCGATTTTTCAATTTCTAACAGATAAATGAAAACAGCTACATATCAGAAAAAAGAAGGAACAATAAAAGGAATAACAGAAAGAAACGAATGCATAAATGGACAGATTGTGTTTTAGAGAAAAGTTTCTCTATCTTGATATTCAACACACAAAATTTCAAATCTAAAGTATTTAGCATATTTAAACATGAAAGAGCGCTAATTGCATGAACTAATTAGGATTAGAAAAATGGATTCAAGTAGATAACCGATTAAAATTGAGAAAGAAATTGATCAACAAAGTTGGAGCCGGTCTTTGGAAAACGAAAGTTGATTCGATTGTTCCATTGTGTTCACTCCAAAAACTACACTTTTCAACTTTTAAAATGCAGGAAAATGAATATCTTGACAGAAATTTCAAAGAGGATAATTAAATTACAAAAATATAAGTACAATGCATGGATCCGCACCAGGCAATCAAGAAGGGAGAAAGAAGCCATCGCAAAGCAGGTAACTGACTTGGTAAATCTGTGCTATCAAGTTCCTTGGTTTTCTGTAGACAACAAATCAAATATATTAGATCCTTTATTCTTAACAGCATCACAAAATTCGTTTCTTAACAGCATCACAGAACTGATCATTTATATCATCTGAAAATAGTAAAGAAACGAAACATACAGTTAAAAACTATTTGAGAAACATAAGTAAGCCTTTGGTATGTTCAAGAACTGACCAACTGCATACCGCATAATTATCTATTCTAAAATTGAAAGGGGGAAAGGCATTGTAGCTGCCTCAATTCTTGCCACTCAATTTCACTCTATTTACAACAATGCCAACCAAATTAGGCTGGGTTTGGATGGTAATTCTCAAAAGTTCAGAGGGTGATTTTGTCCATATGGTTTAGCACGGAGCCACTCGATTTCATGCTATTTAGAGTAACTCCAGTGTAGGAGCCCTCCCCCCAGGCTATTTACTATTCAATCCACCCAGTGAACAGTAACTGCCTTTAATGAACAGTGTATTCCCCTGGCAATTGCCTTTTGCATCTCCACCCCAGCACTTGAATAGCCCTCGCAATTGGCAATAAAATAATACATAATAATTTTATTTGTAAGTTCGGATAAGATTTTTAATCGTTCTCGTTGCGCCCCGTGTCATTATCCGAAAAGCCAATAGCAATAAAATATTTGTATTTTTTATTTATAAAATAATTCAAAATATTTTTATTTGTTATTTCGGATAAGATTTTTAATCATTCTCGTTGCGCCACGTGTCATTATCCGCAAAGACAATTATTGGTGATGGATTTCCAATAAGATTTTTAATCGTTGTCATTGTGCCACGTGTCATTATCTGAAAAGACAATTATTGGTGATGGATTTCTGATAAGATTTGTAACCAATCACGTCGTGCCACGTGTCACAATCCGATTACAATCTTTTAGGATAGATTTTCACCAGATTTTTAACGAATGACGGCATGCCACGTGGCATTATCTACAGCCTAATAATTTCTGAATCCTCCATATAATCCACCCTCCATCCTCAGAAATTTTACACCAATTTTCTCAAGATCTCTATCATTATTCATAGTTTTTGCTTCGTTCTTCACCAAAATCCCTATCATTATTTATAGTTTCTGCCTCCTTCTTACAGTGTTTTCTTCTTCTTCTTCAAAGATGATGTGGGAAATCGATCAAGAAGAGGAAGAATTATTTAATCAATCAGAAGGAATGTTCAATACCGGGGATTGGGCCCAAAATTGGATGGAAGAGGATGATGAGCGTAGACAGAGAAATGAGATGCATCTTCAGGAGGGGCGCTTGGAAGTTGCCAGGAAAGAAAGGGTCGCTTTGGCTAAATAAAGTCCACTAATCTACGCCGTCCGATTGAAATAAAGCATGTGGGATTGCACATGGTGGCCGACAATCCCATCAGGCTGGGCCCCAGTCCACTCAGCATGTCTCATTTTCCCTTGCTTTTTGGCGCGTTGCCTTCCTTTTAGCGCGTTAAAGTGCGCAACTTTCTCTCATTCTCAGCGTGTCCACGAGCAGAGTGGGTCAGAATTTTTAACCCTACCCGATTTCTTGTGTTAAATTTACCCAACAAATCAGCGTTGATTCAAAAGGAAAAGACTTCGTTGCTGAAGAATTCAGGTCCTACTTGCATTCTTTTTTGACTGGTAACGTGTTCAAATTTTGGCCCTAGTGTTAGAGCAAATTAGGGGTTTAAAAGTTAACCCAAAAAAAAAAAAATTGTGGGGGTTTAAAATCTAAATTTTAGCCTCTAAATTAAAGGTTGGAGTTAGTCTAACAAATACAAATGAAAGAAAGTAGCATTCATATTTTATTAAGCCTTTTAATTTTTATTTAAAGTGGTTTCTAAAATTGGCATAACTCCTCACTTTAGTTCTTGAATTTAAAACGATAAAAGTGATCTTTGAAATTGTCTATCATCAATTATTTTGGTCATTCTGTGAAAAATCTTGGTTAAATTAAGGATATTTTTCAATCCCTTTGAATTGATGATTTCTTCAGTTTAATGAAATTTTTTCACATATCATAATGTATATTATTGGTGGTCCAAAGCTTCTTTGTGTGTGCAGCCTTGCTTATGTCATGATTTTTCTGCTTCTATCAATTATGATTTCAGATGATTTTATTTTTACTATTTTTTTTTTGGTGAATATTTTACTATTTGTTTCACTTTGCACATGGGATGGCTTTTATGTTCCCTGCTACCTTACTTGCTATGTTATTTCCTCAACAAGGTTTGCTTTTATGTCCCCATTGTTCGTAAATTTCCTCTTTTAATTTTAATATGATAATGGGATGATCGGTAAGCACTATTACCCCATGCTTTTCATCCATGCACAAAAAAAAATAATTAGAGAGTTTATAGTCACAACTAACATTGCCATATTGTAACAACCCACACTATACTTTTACATAACTGCCATGGGCCAAGCCCAGCTTCTTTGTTTTCTAACTTAAGGCCCGAGTTTTTCTTAAATTTTTTAAGCCCAAAACTGGCCCAAGGTGAGGTCCAATTATCCAAACCCATAACTCTGTCTTCTTCCTCCCTCATTTCGGAAAATTCAGTTCTCTCTCTCGAAATTTCACTGAGCTCCGTGAGCTTCTCCCTCACCTTCACATATGTCTGCTACAAATTGACCCACAAACATTTTATTTATGTGATCCCTGAGACTGGAGGAACCTAGCTAAGCCCTTGCATGCGCCATTAGCGAACGTTTTTGGTGATCTGCCATTTTTCCCGAGAGCTTAAAGCTCTCCAACTTGAACTCTGGTAAGGTTCTTCACTTTCCCTTTCGAATTTCTGTATTTCTGGTTGGTGTTGTGTCTCTCTACGTTGAATTAAAAGATTAAACTCTGTTGTTTCTCTGTGCATGTTATCTGTGCGTATTCCCAGATTCCCGACGAGATTTCCGTCGAAGCTCGTACACGAACCCAACCCATCTCGACTGAACCCACTCTCAATAACTCACGAGTTGGATCTTTGGAACCTGAGGAAGCTAATTATAGCTTTGGTTTCATCACCAGTGCACTGCAAGTGCAGTGGCCAGAGAACCCGAGAGCTGAGCTCTCTCGAAATTGTCATCTCAGGTATAGTTAGATTGTTTCCTTTGTTTGGTGTTGGTTGTGGTTATTTTGAGATAAAGTTTTAGTGTGTAATGGTATTCTAAACCCAGCATGCATAATTTCGTTTTCCCAGAAACCCGGCTCAAAAATCCAGCGAGTTCCGGGACCAACTCGGCTCATCTTGACTCCTTCCGAGTCTAATTATGGTAAAATCTTGCTTCCCTTCACTCTCAACGTCATTTTGGTGATTTAAATTCCTACTTTTACTTACTTTTAGGTTCAAATCGGAATCGGGACGAAACTCCGGCGAAGAATCCGGTGTTCTTCCTCGATAGGGTCTGATGATCCATGTTTTAAGTCGGGTCGAGTCAACCCGTATGTGTTTCCAATCCAAGTCCAATAACTTACTTCAAATTTATCTAGCCCATTTATTTAATTTAAGCCCAATGACCTTTTGAGACCCAACCCAAACTCTGGGTCCTATTAAACTTGGACCCGAGCTCATTTTTATTTAGTTGGTCTCAAATTTAATTTGGGTTAGTGAAGTTTAAGCCCAAACCACCCTTTTCACCCTAAACCCTTCTAACCCAAAAACCTTAGGATCCTAAAACCCATTAGACCTTAACCCATCCAACGCATATTCTTTTATTTTATTTAATTCAAGCCCAAATCCATTAGAAACACTTTTATTTATTTATTATATTTTTGTGCTTAGGTGAAGTTGCTAGTGGGGAAATTCTTAATCCTTTTCCGCACAACTCTACTACTACGGAATACTTGTGAGTGGACCCCTTCTAAAATTTGCATAATTTTATAGTTTATTTGCATAAATGAAATGCATGCCTTACGAGTTTATGAACTGATTTTATGTTAAGCATGTTTATTGAAATGTTGATTATCGTCTCACTATTTTGTGAGGAATTAATTGTTGGCTTATATTGAGCTATATTTTGATATATCGTATTTTCTATAAAAACCATGAACTGGTAGACTATCTGATGGATGATGATAGGATGCTAGAACATGTTTTAGAAACCCCTCTTTATAGTATAGATAATGAATGACTTTATACTATGAAGTCGTTATTTCGAGAGATGCATAACTATTTGTGCGTAACTAGTGGACACTATGCCGCCTAGGGTGAGTATCTGGTGTTGGCAGTTAGGCCGGGAGAAATAATCCCTAGCGAAAGGCTGAGGGACACGGAGACAGGCATTGGGCCGGGAGGGAGTTATCTCTGGCTACGGGCACATAGACTTAGGTGCAGGCATTAGGCCGGGAGTATTATTATTCAGTGATCTTACTGGCAGCTCACCGCGCTTATGAGACAACCTGTGAGATGATTCATGCTTTGGTTTTACACAATGTCTTTCCGCGATATATCTTTTGAGATGTTTATGGCATGCTAGAGTTTTCTGAAAAGCTATCACTTATTATGCTAATAGTTTTCATTATATATAAAATCTGGGGTTTAGTAAGTTGATAACTATTTTATTATATATATCAATTTGGTCCACTCACCTTTGTTTTGCGTCCCCTTCAGGATTTAGAATCGAGGCACACAATCCCAGTGTCAAGGCATCTCTACATCGGCAGGTGTAGGACCTATTCCTTTGTTCATTCAATTTTTTAATATTAATTCCTTTAGTTTTCTAGATTAGATGTGCGCTCTGAGCACGTTCCTTAAATGCTTATTCTTTATTCTTTTATATTTATAAGTCTTAATTATCCCTTATTTTCAGCATTTGCACTCAATAAATGGCTTTCATCACCCTCGGGTGTCGGCCAGCACGTGCCTTTCCTGGTATTCGGGGAATATTGGGATAGGGCGTGTCACATATGCTCTGAGCACGATGGGATTGCATGATTTCTCTGTCATTGCAATGTATTTTTCATAAAACTTCCTTTTCATAAAACTTACTTTTAGTGTCTATAGATGGGTTCACTGCATTTACGTACTTTCTCGTATTTCCCCTCTAACATCATCTTCATTTCATACAACCAACCCCACTTAGTGGGATAAGGCTTAGATGATGTTGTTGTTGTTTCTTGACTGCCCATAATGTTGCCATTACAGATTATTGTCTTTGTAGCCATCATAATACATTCAAAAAAACTTCTGATGCAATTTTTGCGCGTTTCTCTTGATACAATTGAAGTGCCTAGCATACATCAGTACTGCATCAGTTATATGATTTATCCTGTTTTGCATCAGTTCCCACTTTTTAGCGTATTTAAGCTTGGCTTTTTATCCGAAATAGTCCCTGAGATATGCATAATTCTCCATTTTGGTCCCTAAGATTCAAAATCAATAAAAGTGGTCCCTGAGATTGTCCACCATCCATCATTTTGGTCCTTCCGGTGGAGCTTTTGGCCGGAAGTTTGAGCAATTTTTAAAGCTTCGTAACTCAATCGTTTCTTAACCAAATTCGACCCATAATATATCAAAATGAAGATAGGAAAGTGTACAATAAGATTATACCTATTTGGGAGCCCAATGGTTGCCGGAGATGGCCGAAAAATAGCCTCAAAGTTGACTGGTCCGAGCGAAAACTTGAAAACTCGCCGGAAACTCGGTGAAAACTGGGTAAATTTTAAACGTTCGTAACTTCTTCAATACTCAGCGAAATCAAGTGATTCAAGAACGAAAATCATACTTCTCGACGAGACGAAGAGAATGGTACCTTTTTCAACGGCTAACTCGCCGTGGTTTGGCCGGAAAAACGGCTCGAAAGTTGCTGACTCGTTTTTCAACAGCAACTTTCGAGCCATTTTTCGGCCAAACCATGGCGAGTTAGCAGTTGAAAAAGGTACCATTCTCTTCGTCTCGTCGAGAAGTATGATTTTAGTTTTTGAATCACTTGATTTCGTTGAGTATTGAAGAAGTTACGAACGTTTAAAGTTTACTCAGTTTCCGGCGAGTTTTCAAGTTTTCGCTCGGACCAGTCAACTTTAAGGCTATTTTCCGGTCATCTCCGGCAACCATTGGGCTCCCAAATAGGTATAATCTTATTGTACACTTTCCTATCTTCATTTTGATATATTATGGGTCAAATTTGGTTAAGAAACGATTGAGTTACAAAGCTTTGAAAATTGCTCAAACTTCCGGCCAAAAGCTCCATCGGAAGGACCAAAATGATGGATGGTGGACAATCTCAGGGACCACTTTTATTGATTTTGAATCTTAGGGACCAAAATGCAGAATTATGCATATCTCAGGGACTATTTCGGATAAAAAGCCTTTAAGCTTCATCTTTGTTAATGAGTTGAAATTTCAGATTCAATATGAAATTAAGGTATTTGTGATAAGTTGATTACTCAATAATATTACTGATCTCGAATTCTGGTTGTTATTGGTCTCACAATAGGTGCTTCATTTTGGTGATTGTATTGTAATTTTATCTGTGTTCTGCACTGTTTCATGCTAACAGCACATGGTGTTTTTGGTTGAACATTCAGGGTTTTGTTATATCAGACTGGGAGGGTATTGACAGGATTACCTTGCTGCCACATTCAAACTACACATACTCTGTCCAAGCTTCAGTTCTAGCTGGAATTGACATGGTTCGTGGCTTATTTTATATAAAAACCTCTTACAGAAATGAAAGAAGATAATAGCGTCTTTGTTACACTATATAAAACTCTTTTTCTGTTCTGGTTCGAAACTCTGAAAATGGTTCTCTTTGTTTTGAAGGTCATGGTCCCTCTCAACTATAAAGAATTCATTAATGATCTCATTAACCTGGTCAAGAATAACGTTGTCCCAATGGATCGTATTGATGATGCTGCAGGAAGGATTCTGCTTGTCAAGTTCACCATGGGTCTTTTTGAGAACCCGTTGGCTGATTTCAGCCTTGTCAATGAGCTTGGAAACCAGGTCAGTTTATCCGAGATATTTAAATATCAAGATTTGCAACCCTCCTATTGGTCATTTGATTGATGTATATAGTTCGATAAAAGTAGAGTGGACATTCCTTTGAAATTGGTGTTACATTCAATGGCCAAAAGACTGCTTAGTAAGTTTTGTTTTTGATTTACTGACATGAATCAATCATTTTTGTATTTTAATTTAACATTACCAAGATCATAGAGATTTGGCAAGGGAGGCTGTCAGAAAATCCGTCGTGCTTTTAAAGAATGGGAAAAGCGAGAACATTACAGATCCAGTCATACCTCTTCCCAAGAAGGTGTCTAAAATTCTAGTCGCCGGCAGTCATGCTGATAATCTGGGCTACCAATGTGGTGGATGGACAATTGCATGGCAAGGATTCAGTGGCAACAAATATACATCCGGTATAGTCTGCTTTCATCGCTACATTAAATACATAATATTCTGTCTATATGTACCACTTTTGTGCTCTACAATAAAATGATAGAATTGAATATTCACAAAATAGAACATTAAGCACTTAATGAGAAGCTTACAGTGTCACTAGTGTCATCAGCAATGTGTGTGAAAGTGTCAAGTGCATTGTTATCTTAATAACTGTGTATAGGATGTTTGTGAACATTCCGCCATCTTTAGGTGTAACAAGCAAATCGTCTTCACAGTTAATAGAATGTATGGAAATATACACTCGTGCGTGTAGGATGTTTGTACATAAATGTATCTAATCTTGGCTGTATTTTTCATAAAACTTCCTTTCCATGATTAGGGACTACGATCCTTGGTGCTATAAAATCAGCAGTCGACTCAAGCACAGAAGTTATCTACAGTGAGAATCCTGATGGTACTTTTGTAAAGTCCAACAACTTTGCATATGCCATTGTTGGGGTTGGCGAGCACCCTTATGCTGAGACTGCGGGAGACAGCCCAAACCTAAAGATGGCGGAACCTGGCCCAAGTGTCATCAGCAATGTGTGTGAAAGTGTCAAGTGCGTTGTTATCTTAATAACTGGCAGACCTATCGTAATTGAACCATATATTTCCTTGATGGATGCTCTGGTGGCAGCATGGTTGCCAGGCTCTGAAGGCCAAGGCATTACTGATGTCCTTTTTGGGGATCATGGATTCAGCGGAAAGCTTCCAAGAACATGGTTCAGAACTGTCGATCAACTCCCAATGAATGTTGGTGATTCAAACTATGATCCACTTTTCCCGTTTGGGTTCGGATTGGAAACTGAGTCAATAAAGGAGCTTGTAACAAGGTAAACTCTTCATACATGTATATCTATATAGGACCAGCTTCGTAGCAGGTATCCTGTTTTACTGCACGCTTGTTCATATAACAAAACTTGATGGGAAAAGAAAGAATTGAAATTTACAAGGGAGTTGGGACCCGCGGTGGCTTCTAGGTTTCGATCTATCATTACTACATATTGTTTTAAAGCATTCATGTGTTCCGGTGTAATATAAACTGAAGAACTTGGTTACTTGTACCGATACTGATTACAGCTTCGTGATGCCTGCAGGTCGACCTCAGCTGGTGTTGTTACTAGGCCATGCATACTTACCGTCGTGGTTGCTCTGATTCTCAGCTTATAAGTTTAGAGGTATAGTTTTGGGTCTAGGATTATTGGGTTCTCGGCTTTTCCGAATTGCGTAGGTTTCTGCTTACACTTTGCCTTTTTCCTCTAAAAGTTTCAGGAAGCTTTTACTAATGATAGATTCCTACAGCAATTGGATTTGTTGACTGACACAGTTTATGGCAGAAGGAAGGGAAAAGCTGTTGAGTTGATTAGATTATGGCGGCCACAAATTATGGTTAACAAACAAATTATAAGCATTCATTGTCGAGCCATTTTAACGATTACAATTTACATGTAGCAAATTTGGATATTAAATAAATTGATTTTTGTTTTGAAAGTCTTCAGTCAAAAAGAATTTTAGGAGGATCATCATCAATGGGCCCTTCTATTGGTCTATTATTATTTGTTTTTTGTTTTGTTTTTGTTTTTTTGCAATTTTTTTGCAATTTTTTTGCAATTTTGCTTCAATACTACGTAGAAATAAATGATACGAAAAATGCATGTTTGAGATAGTTTGAATTTTTATTACAAATGGTCCTTGAAAGTGACTTTGTTCGTCACTTTAGTCTTTGAAGTTGAAAATTAATCAACGTCGTCCCTAAAATTTACTAGAAACATCAAGGAGCTGATTATCACAACCTTTTTTTGGGTATCACACCCCTTTGTCCCTTCTAATTGCCCGGATCACCGCCCATTGCAGCCCCATGACCCGGAACAAGAGGACGCAAGCTGAGAGAGAATACAAGAAGAAACTGTCACAAACTTCACATGCATCACACGCTTCTCATACTCCCCATGACCCGGAACAAGAGGACGCAAGCTGAGAGAGAATACAAGAAGAAACTGTCACAAACTTCACATGCATCACACGCTTCTCATACTCAGGTGTCTTGCACGGGTATATCTAAGACAAAGTCAGCTACTATGACTAGCTGGCACAATCCTAACTTATGAGCTAGTTTAATCTCAGCCATCCATTGCCAATTCAAACAAATAAGAACAAGACTAAGTACGGAACTTGAACACTTTTAAGAAATCAGCTTCAAGGCTTAATCACTAACAATACATAACATACCTGATCGAAGAGAAAGAAAAAACAACTTTACAATACATACGGATAAGTAAATACTGACCACGTACCAACTGCAGGTGAAGCAAGAAATACCCGAAAAAGCAAAAAACTAAATAAAAGAGCTCTCAGAAGCAAAAAACCAACTCAAAACACGAAAGAGTCACAAACTCTTACCACACAAAATCACCATTTCTTCCCTCTCCCAGGTCCCTCAGTCTTACTACTATATCAGTGATGATGCGCCACAGGTCGATGTCCCTCTTCCAAATGTCGCTGCCACATCTCATTCCATACACGTTTGATCTCAATATCAGTCCATACACGTTTGATCTCTTCCAAAGGTCGATGTGCCTCTTCCAAATGTCGCTGCCACATCTCTACCCCATAGCTTGACTCCTCAATATCCGTCCATACACGTTTGATCTCTTCCAAAGGTTGAGTCTCATAGCTTGACTCCTCAATATCAGTCCATACACGTTTACATTTGACCTCTTCCAAATGTCGCTGCCACATCTCTTCCACATAGCTTGACTCCTCAATATCAGTCCATACACGTTCACACCAGCGGTGGAGGCATTCCACATCCTCAGGATCAGTCAAAATTTCAACATCAGCCACCGCCTCATTTTGCTCATTGTTTGGGACCGTGGCATTAATAATAGGTGCAGTGCTTCGAAACTGAGCCAAATCCCCCAAAGTGATGAATTGCTGTTCTGGGCGGCAACCACGTATACCAGTGTCCACTATGTCAAGGCACTTCAAATACCATAAGTCTTCAGGCAACTTCGAAAGTTTTGAGCACCCACGGAGAGTGAGCCATTCGAGACTCAACAAATTGCAGATACTGTCCGGAAGATAGACCAGGCTTTTGCAGTTTTTCAGATTTAATGACACTATCCCCTGAAGCCGTTCAATTGATGCAGGAAGCTCTCTGATAGATGTTCTATCCAAATCAAGGCTGGCTAATTTTTCCATATTTTCTAATATGTCTGGAAACACCTTAAACTGTGTACAACCAGAAAGAGAGAGATAATTTAGGGACTTGAGTTGACAAATGCTGCTTGTAAGACTCTTAAAGTCTTTGCTATACCGTAGCGTCAAAGTAGCAAGTCCCGTAAGACTATAAATTATGGATGGCAATTCTTCAATTGCAATCCCTCTAACCTGAGCAAATTTTCGGCGGCAAGAGGCCTGCTCTATAAGATATTGGTATGCTGCTGGGACTTCTGCAAATATAGTCCAATCTAAATGAAGCTCTGTTAGGCTCTCTGTAACTTTTAGAAACTCTGGAAAATTCTTCAGATTTGAGCAGCCAGAAACATTTAGGGCTTGAAGAGATCTCATATGAATGCTGCCTGGAAGAATCTCTAATCTTCTGCAGTCCTTCAGGCTCAGGGTAACGAGTTCCGTAAAATTTTTTATGGACGAGGGCAGTTCTAAAATTGCAGTCTCATCTAAATTGAGCTCAAATAGGTTCATCATAACTTCTGGAATTTCTGGAAAATTATACAGATTTGAGCAGCCGGAAAGATTAAGGGTTCGAAGAGATCTCATATGAATGCTACTTGGAAGGCTATCAAATTTCTTGCATTGCTTTAGATTCAAAATCTCAAGGTTTTCAAGAGCTGAAATTGATGGGCAAAGGACTCGAACAGATGTCTCATCCAAGCAAAGCTCTCTTAATTGATCGAGTGTTGGACAGGCCTTGAGTTTTGGACAACCAGAAAGATTAAGAAAATGCAGTGACTTCAGTTGAACAATGCTGCTTGGAAGAATCTCAAGTTCTCTGCAATATTCGAGATTCAAGGTAACAAGCCCCGTAAGATTGTTAATTGATCGAGGTAGTTCTTTTATTGCAGTCCCTTGCAGATAAAGCTTTGAAAGCTTCTCCATAAATTCTGAAATCTCTGGAAACTTCTCGAGTTTTGAGCAAAAAGAGAGATCAAAGGTTTCAAGAGATTTCATACAAATGTTGCTTGAAAAGGTCTTGAGATTGTCGCACCAACTTAGATCCAAGAGGACAAGTTTTTTGAGGGCAGAAATGGATGGGTGAACCTCATATAAACTTGTGCATCCACCAAGGATTAGCTTCTCAAGATTCTTTGCCTCAGTGAAGTCAGGTGTTTCCTTAAGACGATGAGAGCCTTTTAAATTGATAATTTTCAACTTTCCCAGAGGCTGTCAATATACATCAAGGAAAATATGTGTTACCTACATAACAAGGCATTTAAAAACTAAACCATTTAAAAGCAATATATAGGCAAATGATGAACGTACCTTAGTTCCTTTCCAGAGGTGTTCAACCCAACTATATTGCATGTCAATTTCAACAAGATTCTCGGGGTTAAAATTGGACGATAAAGACTTTAGGGGACATTTGTGCCAGAACAGATAACTTAGTTTTTCAGAGAGAAACTTTAGATCCTCGTATTGCCAGTGATCATCGGCCGGCTCACCCTCTGGTAGTATATAGTGGGTATGGACTCTGAGTAGTCTTAGTTTTGGCATTTGAACAAAGGCGGTATCTAATTCCACCACATTGTTTGAGTTTGGCCAATGCACAATTATGCTTTCAACTGCTTCCGTAGCCTGGATTACCAAAATTGCACATTGATTGAGTACAAACTTAAGATTATAACGCCTAATGCACATGTTTCTCATGAATTGGATTTTGGTCAAAGTCGAAGCATTATACTTATTATTATTATTTAAATTTATTAATATTAATGGGAGAGAGAAGATTCGAAGCAATTACATTAATGGAGGGAAGGGGAGTGTATTTCTCACCATTGTTTGAGTTAACACATGATGAACATCTTCATAACTCCACAATCTACTACGCCTCCCAGGCTCTTTTATATATTGCTGGCATACGATTTGGTGACCCATTTCCTCTATTAAATCATGCATCTCGAGTATACCATCATATGAGACAGTGACAAGAGCTCTACCAACAAGAACGTCTAATCCGGTATGGGGATGGAAGTCACAACCCTCCATAATCCTTGTTGCCAAGTCTTTCTTCATTTGTTTAAAGAAACATGCAATATCAAGAAATATTTCCTTCTCCAAATCATCTAGTCCATCAAAGCTTGTTCTAAGGACTTTCTGGATTCCTAGGTGAGGGTTTCTCGCTATTTTCTTTAACTCATCTTTCCACACAAGTACACTTTTGTTATCGAGAAATGCTCCCAAGACTTTGAGTGCTAAAGGCAAACCTTGAGCATATTTTACGAAATGGCCTGACAGATCAATGTATTCTTCTGTGGGTTGCTTTCTACTCAAAGCATACTGCATAAACAGCTCGAGAGCATCATTGTCATTTAACAACTCGGGCTCATATATCTGATCACCAAGTCTACTTAGTGACTGTTTATCTCTAGTTGTTATAATGATTCGACTTCCGCCACAAAATGAAGGTTGCCTTCCAATTAAGGCTTCAATTTGGGATGAACTCTCCACATCATCAAGAACAAGTAATACTTTTTTCTTACCAACTCTTTCCATCATCTTCTGAAAACCATTTTTCAAAATCTCTGAACTCCGCACCTTCTTATTTGTGATACTAGATAGAATTTTTGCTTGCATATCTAGTGGTGCTTCACCTGCATCAGTTGAGGGAAAACTTCCCTTGACATTTTCAAGAAAGCAACGACCTTCGAAGTGATGATTGATTTTGTCATACACAGCTCTAGCGATGGTGGTTTTGCCTATACCGCCCATACCCCATATTCCAACAAAGCGAACGTTACCAACCTCAGGACATAATAGTGAATCCATTTTCTGTAAGCGGGAATCCATTCCAACCAAACCATTCTTTTCACTTGGTAAGAGGTCGAACAATTTCTTAGAAATATCATCTACAATCGACTCAATAAGCTTGGCATCATCCCTGCCAAATTTGAAAAACAGTATTGTCAAGTCCTGGGATTGCTAGTTATATAACACTCATCACACTGTCATTGAAAACACAAAGTAACGAGTCAATAATTCACAATTTATTCTTCTTTCATTCATTCAATGCACTCTTCTAAGTTCAATCAACATATAAGTATAAAGAAATCAACCTTCGATCAACATATAAGTATAAAGAAATCAACCCCATCTCATTAAAAGACCTACACAAATCTAGAATAAAGAATTCTAGAATGTTCACTAAGTTGGCTAGCTAGAATTATCCAAGTTAAAATAATCCTTTGGAGAAAGGACTAGAAGGTTGTTTATTAAGTTGGTGGAAGAGTCTAGAAGAATGGTGAGGTTTCCAGCAACATGGAAGATTAGTGTAGATAATTCTACCTTGGGAAGTTAGTGGAATTATCTAGATATCTCTAGCATGATGTTTTCATACTTCTCCAAGGTTCCATCCATGCCTATAAAAGGAGAAGGCATCCACACCATTTGTAAGTAAGTAAGAAACCAAGCAACCAACCAATCAAAAGAGAGTGAGAAGCCTTGTAAGTAGTCTTGTAGGAGTGTGAGTGATCTAGAGTTTGTCTCTAGAAAGTGAAAGAGTGTCATAGCTTCTAAAGAGTGTCCTTGAGAGTTTGAGTGTTGTAATATTTTGTGTGTGTAATACAAGTAATTTGTTTACTTGTGTTGTCTCTCCAACACTTGGGTTAGAGTTGTGTACTCTAAGTTTTTCCTCAACAAAATATATCCTCTCCAGATGTTTTATAGACCCTTTAATCGTGGGCATATATATTGATCTTGCGGTTTGAAGAATTAATTTAACTTGTTCTTTTTTTACTTATTAATGTTGGACGACGTCTTTTGTACATTATGTCTCCTCTCTGTTTCTTACACCTGCTCTTTCCTCATCATGAAAGAGGGAGAAAATTAATAGGTTCTGCACAAACGACGTCGTCCCATGTGAAAAAGTAAATAAAAACAAGTGAATTCTTCACCGCAAGATCAATATCAAAGTCCCCTAATTTTTTAAATTAGTTTCCTCTTCCCTTCTCCTAGCAAATATCTAGGTGTGGTGGTGGAAAGTTTTGCAGAGAGTTGGTGAGTATTCAATTTTGTAGAGGGCTGGGAAGGAAGTCTTGGTTCTAGTTGTATTAACATTAGTAATCATAGGAAATTAGAACTATAAATATAAACGAAATAAGGATTTTCTTCAAAACTAGAAGTACCAAAGCAGGAAATTAGCTAAACTTGTAAACTAGTAAGTTAATAAGATTATGAAGGAATGAGTTACTGGTAATTTTGTGAATCCCAGCCACATAAATCGGGGGCTCTTTGAAAAGCGGTCCTCCACCGCTGCACTTCTTCCATGTCGGCGTTAGGATCACGTTCATGTTTAGAAAAAGCTTCCTCAAAACTTCCCTTGATTTTACGAACATGAGATGGGTCTACTTGGTAGAAAATGGGAATCACAATCTGCTTCTTCTGATCCATGCATTGCAGGATTTGGACGAGTTCTTTCAAGCACCATGTGGAAGAAGCGTAGTTTTGAGAAAAAACTACAATTGAAAGCCTCGAGTCGCTTATAGCTGTCAGTAGCTGCGAAAGGCCGTTGCCTTTTCTGAGCTCTTCAGCGTCAATGAAGGTGCTGATTGAGTTCTGAACTAGAGCCTTGTAGAGATGGCCGATGAAGGTCCTGCGAGTGTCTTCGCCTCGAAAATTCAAGAAGACATCATATTTCCCATCAGGAACGGATGAAGAAGAAGAAGCCATCAACAAGCACAAGATCGACAGCCTAATGTGAGTCTCAAGTAGCCCCTTAACAAACTCAAGATTGCCTGTGAACGACCCCCTTCATCGGTTCTCACTAGAAAAATGAGATGCATCTTCAGTAGGGGCGCTTGGAAGTTGCCAGGAAAGAAAGGGTCGCTTTGGCTAAATAAAGTCCACTAATCTACGCCGTCCGATTGAAATAAAGCAAGTGGTATTGCACATGGTGGCCGATAATCCCATCAGGCTGGGCCCCAGTCCACTCAGCATGTCTCCTTTTTCCTTACTTTTTGGCACGTTAAAGTGCGCAACTTTCTCTCATTCTCAGCGCGTCCACGCGCAGAGTGGGTCACAGTTTTTAACCCTACCCGATTTTTTGTGTTAAATTTACCCAACAAATCAGCGTTGATTGAAAAGGAAAAGACTTCACTGCTGAAGAATTCAGGTCCTACTTACTTTCTTTTTTGACAAGTCATGTGTTCAAATTTTGGCCCTAGTGTTAGAGCAAATTAGGTGTTTAAAAGTTAAGCCCAAAAAAAAAAAAAAAAAAATTGTGGGGTTTAAAATCTAAATTTTAGCCTCTAAATTAAGGGTTGGAGTTAGTTTAACAAATACAAATGAAAGAAAGTAGCATTCATATTTTATTAAGCCTTTTAATTTTTATTTAAAGTGATTTCTAAGATTGTCATAACTCCTTACTTTAGTTCTTGAATTTAAAACCGATAAAAGTGATCTTTGAGATTGTCTATCATCAATTATTTTGGTCATTTTGTGAAAAATCTTGGTTAAATTAAGGGTATTTTTCAATCCCTTTGAATTGATGATTTCTTCAGTTTAATGAAATTTTTTCACATATATATTATTGGTGGTCCAAAGCTTCTTTATGTGTGCAGCTTTGCTTATGTCATGATTTTTCTACTTCTATCAATTATCATTTCAGATGATTTTATTTTTACTATTTGTTTTTTTTGGTGAATATTTTACTATTTGTTTCACTTTGCACATGGGATGGCTTTTATGTTCCCTGCTACCTTACTTGCTATGTTATTTCCTCAACAAGGTTTGCTTTTATGTCCCCATTGTTCGTAAATTTCCTCTTTTAATTTTAATATGATAATGGGATGATCGGTAAGCACTATTACCCCATGCTTTTCATCCATGCACAAAAAAAAATAATTAGAGAGTTTATAGTCACAACTAACATTGCCATATTGTAACAACCCACACTATACTTTTACATAACTGCCATGGGCCAAGCCCAGCTTCTTTGTTTTCTAACTTAAGGCCCGAGTTTTTCTTAAATTTTTTAAGCCCAAAACTGGCCCAAGGTGAGGTCCAATTATCCAAACCCATAACTCTGTCTTCTTCCTCCCTCATTTCGGAAAATTCAGTTCTCTCTCTCGAAATTTCACTGAGCTCCGTGAGCTTCTCCCTCACCTTCACATATGTCTGCTACAAATTGACCCACAAACATTTTATTTATGTGATCCCTGAGACTGGAGGAACCTAGCTAAGCCCTTGCATGCGCCATTAGCGAACGTTTTTGGTGATCTGCCATTTTTCCCGAGAGCTTAAAGCTCTCCAACTTGAACTCTGGTAAGGTTCTTCACTTTCCCTTTCGAATTTCTGTATTTCTGGTTGGTGTTGTGTCTCTGTACGTTGAATTAAAAGATAAAACTCTGTTGTTTCTCTGTGCATGTTATCTGTGTGTATTCCCAGATTCCCGACGAGATTTCCGTCGAAGCTCGTACACGAACCCAACCCATCTCGACTGAACCCACTCTCAATAACTCACGAGTTGGATCTTTGGAACCTGAGGAAGCTAATTATAGCTTTGGTTTCATCATCAGTGCACTGCAAGTGCAGTGGCCAGAGAACCCGAGAGCTGAGCTCTCTCGAAATTGTCATCTCAGGTATAGTTAGATTGTTTCCTTTGTTTGGTGTTGGTTGTGGTTATTTTGAGATAAAGTTTTAGTGTGTAATGGTATTCTAAACGCAGCATGCATAATTTCGTTTTCCCAGAAACCCGGCTCAAAAATCCAGCGAGTTCCGGGACCAACTCGGCTCATCTTGACTCCTTCCGAGTCTAATTATGGTAAAATCTTGCTTCCCTTCACTCTCAACGTCATTTTGGTGATTTAAATTCCTACTTTTACTTAGTTTTAGGTTCAAATCGGAATCGGGACGAAACTCCGGCGAAGAATCCGGTGTTCTTCCTCGATAGGGTCTGATGATCTATGTTTTAAGTCGGGTCAAGTCAACCCGTATGTGTTTCCAATCCAAGTCCAATAACTTACTTCAAATTTATCTAGCCCATTTATTTAATTTAAGCCCAATGACCTTTTGAGACCCAACCCAAACTCTGGGTCCTATTAAACTTGGACCCGAGCTCATTTTTATTTAGTTGGTCTCAAATTTAATTTGGGTTAGTGAAGTTTAAGCCCAAACCACCCTTTTCACCCTAAACCCTTCTAACCCAAAAACCTTAGGATCCTAAAACCCATTAGACCTTAACCCATCCAACGCATATTCTTTTATTTTATTTAATTCAAGCCCAAATCCATTAGAAATACTTTTATTTATTTATTATATTTTTGTGCTTAGGTGAAGTTGCTAGTGGGGAAATTCTTAATCCTTTTCCGCACAACTCTACTACTACGGAATACTTGTGAGTGGACCCCTTCTAAAATTTGCATAATTTTATAGTTTATTTGCATAAATGAAATGCATGCCTTACGAGTTTATGAACTGATTTTATGTTAAGCATGTTTATTGAAATGTTGATTATCGTCTCACTATTTTGTGAGGAATTAATTGTTGACTTATATTGAGCTATATTTTGATATATCGTATTTTCTATAAAAACCATGAACTGGAAGACTATCTGATGGATGATGATAGGATGCTAGAACATGTTTTAGAAACCCCTCTTTATAGTATAGATAATGAATGACTTTATACTATGAAGTCGTTATTTTGAGAGATGCATAACTATTTGTGCGTAACTAGTGGACACTATGCCGCCTAGGGCGAGTATCTGGTGTTGGCAGTTAGGCCGGGAGAAATAATCCCTAGCGAAAGGCTGAGGGACACGGAGACAGGCATTGGGCCGGGAGGGAGTTATCTCTGGCTACGGGCACATAGAGTTAGGTGCAGGCATTGGGCCGGGAGTATTATTATTCAGTGATCTTCCTGGCAGCTCACCGCGCTTATGAGACAACCTGGGAGATGATTCATGCTTTGGTTTTACACAATGTCTTTCCGCGATATATCTTTTGAGATGTTTATGGCATGCTAGAGTTTTCTGAAAAGCTATCACTTATTATGCTAATAGTTTTCAGTATATATAAAATCTGGGGTTTAGTAAGTTGATAACTATTTTATTATATATATCAACTTGGTCCACTCACCTTTGTTTTGCGTCCCCTTCAGGATTTAGAATCGAGGCACACAATCCCAGTGTTAAGGCATCTCTACATCGGCAGGTGTAGGACCCATTCCTTTGTTCATTCAATTTTTTAATATTAATTCCTTTAGTTTTCTAGATTAGATGTGCGCTCTGAACACGTTCCTTAAATGCTTATTCTTTATTCTTTTATATTTATAAGTCTTAATTATCCCTTATTTTTAGCATTTGCACTCAATAAATGGCTTTCGTCACCCTCGGGTGTCGGCCATCACGTGCCTTTCCTGGTATTCGGGAAATATTGGGATAGGGGCGTGTCACATATGCTCTGAGCACGATGGGATTGCATGATTTCTCTGTCATTGCAATGTATTTTTCATAAAACTTCCTTTTCATAAAACTTACTTTGTGTCTATAGATGGGTTCACTGCATTTACGTACTTTCTCGTATTTCCCCTCTAACATCATCTTCATTTCATACAACCAACCCCACTTAGTGGGATAAGGCTTAGATGGTGTTGTTGTTGTTTCTTGACTGCCCATAATGTTGCCATTACAGATTATTGTCTTTGTAGCCATCATAATACATTCAAAAAAACTTCTGATGCAGTTTTTGCGCGTTTCTCTTGATACGATTAAAGTGCCTAGCATACATCAGTACTGCATCAGTTATATGATTTATCCTGTTTTGCATCAGTTCCCACTTTTTAGTGTATTTAAGCTTCATCTTTGTTAATGAGTTGAAATTTCAGATTCAATATGAAATTAAGGTATTTGCGATAAGTTGATTACTCAATAATATTACTGATCTCGAATTCTAGTTGTTATCGGTCTCACAATAGGTGCTTCATTTTGGTGATTGTATTGTAATTTTATCTGTGTTCTGCACTGTTTCATGCTAACAGCACATGGTGTTTTTAGTTGAACATTCAGGGTTTTGTTATATCAGACTGGGAGGGTATTGACAGGATTACCTCGCTGCCACATTCAAACTACACATACTCTGTCCAAGCTTCAGTTCTAGCTGGAATTGACATGGTTCGTGGCTTATTTTATATAAAAACCTCTTACAGAAATGAAAGAAGATAATAGCTGTTGATTTTCAAGGAATGTATTGTATTTCATTCATTGTTGTGTCTAACAATTACAAGATGAAACATATATATAGGAAGAAAAGAAATGACATATACCTAACTTGCCTAACTTGCCTAACTTGCCTAACTTGCTAACTTGCCTAACTTGCACAAGAAAATTGACTAGCCTAACTTCACTAGTCATCCAAGACCAATATTCCAACATGTTTGTTTCATGCATTTCTTCCATTAAACAAACATAATCCAATATTGACTAGCCTAACTTCACTAGTCATCCAAGACCAATATTCCAACATGTTTGTTTCATGCATTTCTTCCATTAAACAAACATAATCCAATACTCCCCCTCAAGCTGGATCCAGGAGGTTGATGGATCCAAGCTTGGAGAGGAGCCGTTGAAACTGATGAGAGGCCAGAGGTTTGGTGAATATATCGGCCAACTGATCTGAACTTTTTTACATAATGCGTTTGAATCACCTGCGACTGTACTTGTTCACGAACATAGTGACAGTCGACTATACACCTTATCTTCTTCCCTTTGTATTTGAAAACCTTCCGGTTGTTCTACATATACTTCTTCCGTGTCAAGTCTTGCAACTGGAGCATAGACTTCATCATAGTCCACTCCATACTTCTGTTTGTAGCCCTTCGCTACAAGTCTTGATTTGTACCGATCCACACTTCCATCTGCAGTGCGTTTGATCTTGTACACCCATTTGACACCTATAGCCTTCTGATTTGGTGGAAGTTTTGTCAACTTCCAGGTGTCATTCTTCTCGATGGCATGGATTTCTTCCTCCATGGCTTTCTTCCAATGAACCTCCTCCTTCATTGAATGATAGAGGTTCATGATCTGCATATAGACAAAATAGGTTTGTTTCTTGTCCATCTTCTTGTCCATAAATCTCTGTGAGACTTCTTAGCCTCACTGGCTTTTTTGTTGTTCCACTTCCATGTCTCTTCTTCATTGAAGATGACATCTCTACTAACCAGTAGTTTGCTAGTTAGTGGATTGTAGAGTTTGTATGCTTTGGACTCTTCACTATAGCCCACAAATACACACTTCTCACCTCGATCATCAAACTTCCTCCTCTTGGCTTCTGGTACCTGAGCATATGCAACACAACCAAAGATTTTTAGGTGTGCAACATTCGGCTTGTATCCACTCCAAGCCTCTTGTGGTGTCATCCTCTTGACACTCTTTGTTGGACATCGGTTCAACAAGTAAATCGAACAAGCCACAGCTTCTGCCCACAGTTCTTTTGGCAGATTCTTCTCCTTAAGCATGGACCTTGTCATGTCAAGGATGGTTCGATTCTTCCTTTCAGCTATCCCATTTTGCTGTGGTGTATAGGCAGCAGTCATTTGATGCCTAATTCCTTGCTCCTTGCAGTATGCTTGGAAAGCATTGGAGGTGTACTCTCCATCTCTATCTGATCTCATGGCCACAAGTTTGTGGTTGCTCTCAGCCTCTGTGAGTGCCTTGAATTCCTTGAAGACTCTAAGGGCAGCTGACTTCTCCTTGCATTCCTGAGAGTGAGATACATATTCTCCATATGTATAATGTACCCTTTCTGGAGCAGTTGACCAATGCTCAGAATGTTGCTCTTCATACCTGGTATATAGTAGGTATCGGATATGTATTCTTCTCTACCATTCTTCTGGATGATCTTGATCTTCCCTTTGCCTTCAACTGGTAGCCTTGAGGAGTCACCAAGACTTACAGATCCATAGGCCTCAATCTTGAGTTCGGCAAAAAACTCTTTCTTTCCACACATGTGGTTGCTTGCACCAGAATCCAAATACCAAACATCTTGTTGGCTACTAGAATCATGGTGTGCTAGTAAGACTGTGAATTCCTCACCATCATTTCCACTTGATTCTGCCATGTTGACATGCTCACCGTTTTTATATGAACATTCATTTGCACAATGTCCATATTGCTTGCAACTATGACACTGGATATGTGCCTTTCCTCGAGCAGATCTCCACTCTTGAGACTGTCCTCGATTTTGTGCATAGCCACAACCTCTTCCTCGGGCTCGTCCTCGGCTACGATTGGATAAGCTTCCACGACGTGAGTTCCACGTCCCACGACTTCCACTTGGCTTGTCGATACTGAGCTTTGTCTCTAAAGCTTGCTCCAGCGTTGTGGGGCTTGCATTCTTCTGAATGCGTTGTTCATGAACTAGGAGGGATCCTAGTAGCTCCTCTGCACTTATTGTCTCCAAATATTTGGATTCTTCAATAGCAGTCACCACATGCTCGAACTTGGATGTGAGTGACCGGAGTATCTTCTCCACAACTCGTACTTCATCGAGTCTCTCTCCATTTCTCCTCATCTGGTTCACTATCACAATGAGCCTTGTGTGATAGTCGAAGATGCTCTCTCTTTCATTCATGTGAGCAGTTTCAAAATCTGCTCGAAGTGATTGTAACCTCACTTTCTTGACTCGATCTACTCCTTTGTAGATTGTACTGAGTATGTCCCATCCGATGGAGCCCAAGATGGGGTCGTGGCCTGCTCGAAGTGATTGGGCTCCGAAGGCCACGACCCCATCACGTTCGGATGAAGCAGAAGCAGGTTATTTTTCCTGCTCTGATACCATGTTGATTTTCAAGGAATGTATTGTATTTCATTCATTGTTGTGTCTAACAATTACAAGATGAAACATATATATAGGAAGAAAAGAAATGACATATACCTAACTTGCCTAACTTGCCTAACTTGCTAACTTGCCTAACTTGCACAAGAAAATTGACTAGCCTAACTTCACTAGTCATCCAAGACCAATATTCCAACATGTTTGTTTCATGCATTTCTTCCATTAAACAAACATAATCCAATATTGACTAGCCTAACTTCACTAGTCATCCAAGACCAATATTCCAACATGTTTGTTTCATGCATTTCTTCCATTAAACAAACATAATCCAATAATAGCGTCTTTGTTACACTATATAAAACTCTTTTTCTGTTCTGATTCGAAACTCTGAAAATGGTTCTCTTTGTTTTGAAGGTCATGGTCCCTCTCAACTATAAAGAATTCATTAATGATCTCATTAACCTGGTCAAGAATAACGTTGTCCCAATGGATCGTATTGATGATGCTGCGGGAAGGATTCTGCTTGTCAAGTACCATGGGTCTTTTTGAGAACCCGTTGGCTGATTTCAGCCTTGTCAATGAGCTTGGAAACCAGGTCAGTTTATCCGAGATATTTAAATATCAAGATTTGCAACCCTCCTATTGGTCATTTGATTGATGTATATAGTTCGATAAAAGTAGAGTGGACATTCCTTTGAAATTGGTGTTACATTCAATGGCCAAAAGACTGCTTAGTAAGTTTTGTATTTGATTTACTGACATGAATCAATCATTTTTGTATTATAATTTAACATTACCAGGATCATAGAGATTTGGCAAGGGAGGCTGTCAGAAAATCCGTCGTGCTTTTAAAGAATGGGAAAAGCGAGAACATTACAGATCCAGTCATACCTCTTCCCAAGAAGGTGTCTAAAATTCTAGTCGCCGGCAGTCATGCTGATAATCTGGGCTACCAATGTGGTGGATGGACAATTGCATGGCAAGGATTCAGTGGCAACAAGTATACAACCGGTATAGTCTGCTTTCATTGCTATATTAAATACATAATATTCTGTCTATATGCACTACTTTTGTGCTCTACAATAAAATGATAGAATTGAATATTCACAAAATAGAACATTAAGCACTTAATAAGAAGATTACACAGGTGCTGGTTAGGTGTAACAAGAAAATCGTCTTCACAGTTATTAGAATGTATGGAAATATATACCCGTGCGTATAGAATGTTCGTATATAAATGTATCTAATCTTGGCTGTATTTTTCATAAAACTTCCTTTTCATGATTAGGGACTACGATCCTTAGTGCTATAAAATCAACAGTTGACTCAAGCACAGAAGTTATCTACGGTGAGAATCCTGATGGTAATTTTGTGAAGTCCAGCAACTTTGCATATGCCATTGTTGTGGTTGGTGATCACCCTTATGCTGAGACTGCGGGAGACAGCCCAAACCTAAAGATGGCGGAACCTGGCCCAAGTGTCATCAGCAATGTGTGTGAAAGTGTCAAGTGCATTGTTATCTTAATAACTGGCAGACCTATCGTAATTGAACCATATATTTCCTCGATGGATGCTCTGGTGGCAGCATGGTTGCCAGGCTCTGAAGGCCAAGGCATTACTGATGTCCTTTTTGGGGATCATGGATTCAGTGGAAAGCTTCCAAGAACATGGTTCAGAACTGTCGATCAACTCCCAATGAATGTTGGTGATTCAAACTATGATCCACTTTTCCCGTTTGGGTTCGGACTGGAAACTGAGTCAGTAAAGGAGCTTGTAACATGGTAACTCTTCATACATGTATATCTATATAGGACCAGCTACGTAGCAGGTATCCTGTTTTCCTGCACGCTTGTTCATATAACAAAACTTGATGGGAAAAAGAAAGAAATGAAATTTACAAGGGAGTTGGGATTCTAGGTTTCAATCTATCACTACTACATATTGTTTTAAAGCATTCATGTGTTCCGGTGTAATATAAACCGAAGAACTTGGTTACTTGTATCGATACTGACTACAGCTTCGTGATGCCTGCAGGTCGACCTCAGCTGGTGTTGTTGCAAGGCCATGCATACTTATCGTTGTGGTTGCTCTGATTCTCAGCTTATAGTTTAGAGTTATAGTTTTGGGTCTAGGATTATTGAGTTCTCGGCTTTTCCGAATTGTGTAGGTTTCTGCTTACACATTGCCTTTTTACTCTTAAAAGTTTCAGAAAGCTTTTACTAATGGTAGATTCCTACAGCAATTGGATTTGGTGGCTGACACAGTTTATGGCACAAGGAAGGGAAAAGCTTTTGAGTTGATTAGATTATGGCGGCCACAAATTCTGGTTAACAAACAAATTATAAGCATTCATTGTCGAGCCATTTTAACGATTACAATTTACATGTAGCAAATTTGGATATTAATTAAATTGATTTTTGTTTTGAAAGTCTGAAAAAGAATGTTAGGAGGATCATCATCAATGGGCCCTTCTATTGGTCTATTATTATTATTATTATTATTATTTTGTAATTTTGCTTCAATACTATGTAGTATTGAATGATACGGAAAATGCATGTTTGAGATAGTTTGAATTTTTATTACAAATAGTCCTTGAAAGTGAAGTTGTTCGTCACTTTAGTCTTTGAAGTTGAAAATTAATCAACGTCGTCCCAAAAATGTACTAGAAACATCAAGGAGCTGATTATCACAAGTTTTTTTTTTGGGTATCGCACCCCTTAGACCATCTCCAACCCTGGGTTAAAAGCCAAATTACCCCCCAAAATTTCCCCCCAAACTCACTCTAACCCAAGGGGAAAATTCGGGCTAAATGCTAAATGTTAAACCAAGGCCAGATTCCCCCCAGAATTTAGCCTAAAAATCGGTGTGGGCTCCACCAAACTGAATGAAAATATTTATCGAAATTTAAATTTTTTTTGATTAAAATGTTCATAAAATTAATTTACGATAGTTTACATATTTCTTTTTTAAAAAAAATTAATTTAAGAAAAAAAAATAGCCTAAGTTTATTCTTTAATAATTCCGGGCTAAAATTTTAGGCTAGAAAGGGTTGGAGCAGAAAAACTATTTCTGGGCTAAAAGCTAAATTTTTCGGGCTAAAAAATTTGACTTTTAGCCCAAGAGTTGGAGATGGTCTTAGTCCCTTCTAATTGCCCAGATCACCACCCATTGCAGCCCCATGACCCGGAACAAGAGGACGCAAGCTATAAGAGAGAATACAAGAAGAAACTGTCACAAACTTCACATGCATCACACTTCTCATACTCACGTGTCATGTATGAGTATATCTAAGACAAAGTCAGCTACTATGACAGCTGGCACAATCCTAGCTTATGAGCTAGTTTAATCTCAGCCATCCATTTCCAGGCTTAATCACTCACAATACATTACCTGATCGAAGAGAAAGAAAAAACAATTTTACAATACATACGGATAAGTAAATACTGACCACGTACCAACTGCAAGTGAAACAAGAAATACCCAAAAAAGCAAAAAACTAAATAAAAGAGCTCTCAGAAACAAAAACCAACTCAAAACACGAAAGAGTCACAAACTCTTACCACACAAAAATCACCATTTCTTCCCTCTCCTAGGTCCCGTAGTCTTACTACTATATCAGTGACGATGCGCCAAATACCTCAATCCCCATTACCCCGTGACCCACAGGTACAACCCCATATCCTCCCACCTCTCCTTGAGGCTGCCACGGCCTTCTCCTTCTTCTCTTCCTCATGTCTTGACTGCTTGAGATCACTCAAAATTGCCTTAACAACCACCGCCTCCTTTATCCCGTAGCTTGAGTCCACCATATCACTTAAAGGTGCAATGCTCTGACACTGATCCAAATACCCCTAAGTGCTGAGAAATTATCGTTTTTAAAGAGAGATGCTACAGTTCCCTCTACCTCTAGGAACTCCAAACGTGGCTGCCTCATCTCTTCCAAACAGCTTGACTCCTCAGGATCAGTCAAACTGTGATGAAAATTTGTTGGCAGTCCCATATCGGTGGGGGAAATGAAAACAAATGAAGTTTAAATAGGATTACCCCTTTAAAACAATTATCCAGTTCAGATTAACCCTTTAAAACAATTACCCAGTTCTTTTTTAGGGTAAAACCATGTCTCAAAAGGAGGTCGACGTCGCTGGATCTTGCTGCGTCTCTTCCAAGTTCCAACGCTCTTCCAGTCGCTCTTCGCCGCGTCTCTTCCTCTTCTCGCCACGTCTCTTCCAAACGCTCTTCCTGTCCTGTCGCCGCATTTCTTCCCTTCGCTTTTTCAGTCGCAGCTCTTCCAAACGCTCTTTCAGCTCTTTCAGTCGCAGCTCTTCCAAACGCTCTTCCCGTTGCTGCATCTCCAAACGCAGCTCTTCCAAACGCTCTTCCAGTCGCTGCGTCTCTTCCAAAGAGCGCCTCACCTCTTCCACATAGCTTGACTTCGCAATATCCTGCCTCTCTTCCAGTCGCTCTTCGCCGCGTCTCTTCCAAACGCTCTCCAAACCCAGCTCTTCCTCTTTTCGCCGCATTTCTTCCAAACGCTCTTCCTGTCGCCGCATTTCTTCCAAACACTCTTCCAAACGCTCTTCCAGTCGCAGCTCTTCCAAACGCTCTTCCAGTCGCTGCATCTCCAAACGCAGCTCTTCCAAACGCTCTTCCAGTTGCTGCATCTCCAAACGCTCTTCCAGTCGCTGCGTCTCTTCCAAAGAGCGCCTCACCTCTTCCACATAGCTTGACTTCGCAATATCCTGCCTCTCTTCCACATAGGATTCAACATCAGCCATCTTAGGTGCAATGCTTCGAAACTGATCCAAATCCGCCTCATTTTGCTCAATATTTGGGACCATGGCCTTAATCATAGGTGCATCAGTGCTTCGAAACTGAGCCAAATCCCCCAAAGTGATGAATCGCTGTTCTGGCAGGTAACCACGTATACCAGTTTCCTCTACGTCAAGGCCCTTCAAAGACAATAAGTCTTCAGGCAACTTCGAAAGTTTTGAGCAGCCATAGAGAGTGAGCCATTCGAGACGTAACAAATTGCAGATACTGTCCGGAAGATAGACCAGGCTTTTGCAGTTATTTAGATTTAACGACACTAGCCCCTGAAGCCGTTCAATTGATGCAGGAAGCACTCTGATAGATGTGCTATCCAAATCAAGGCTGGCTAATCTTTCCATATTTTCTAATATGTCTGGAAACACCTTAAAGTTTGTACAACCAGAAAGAGAGAGATAATTTAGGGACTTGAGTTGACAAATGCTGGTTGTAAGACTCTTAAAGTCATTGCTATACCGTAGCGTCAAAGTAGCAAGTCCCGTAAGACTATAAATTATGGATGGAAATTCTTCCATTGCAATCCCTGAAAACTTAACAATTTTTCGGTGGCGAGAGGCTTGCTCATGTTCATGCTCTGTAAGATTTTTGAATGTTGATAAGAATACAGTCCAATCTAAATGAAGCTCTGTTAGGTTCTCCGTAACTTTTAGAAACTCTGGAAAATTCTTCAGATTGGAGCAGCCAGAAACATCAAGGGCTTGAAGAGATCTCATATGAATGTTGCCTGGAAGAATCTTTAATCTTCTGCAATCCTTCAGGCTCAAGGTAACGAGTCTCATAAAATTTTTAATGGACGAGGGCAGTTCTGAAATTGCAGTCTCATCTAAATTAAGGTCTGATAAGTTCATAACTTCAGGAATTTCTGAAAACTTATACAGATTTGAGCAGCCAGAAAGATTAAGGGTTCGAAGAGATCTCATGTAAATGCTGCTCCTTGGAAAGCTATGAAGTTTCTTGCATTGCTTTAGACTCAAACTCTCAAGGTTTTCAAGAGACGAAATTGATGGGCAAAGGTCTTCAACAGATGTCTCATCCAAGCGAAGCTCTCTTAATCCTTCCATGTTTCCGACATTTCCTGGAAAGCACTTTAGCTTTGGACAACCAGAAAGATTAAGAAATTGCAGGGACTTGAGTTGAACAATGCTGCTTGGAAGAATCTCAAGTTCTCTGCAATATTCAAGATTCAAAGTAACAAGCCCCGTAAGATTGTTAATTGATCGAGGCAGTTCTTTTATTGCAGTCCCTTGCAAATAAAGCTTTGAAAGCTTCTCCATAACTTTTGAAATCTCTGGAAACTTCTTAAGTCTTGAGCAAAAAGAGAGATCAAGGGTTTCAAGAGATTTCATACAAATGTTGCTTGAAAAGGTGCTGAGTTTGCCGCACCAACTTAGATCCAAGAGGACAAGTTTTTCAAGGGCAGAAATGGATGGATGAACCTCATATAAACTTGTGCATCCACCAAGAATTAGCTTCTCAAGATTCTTTGCCTCAGTGAAGTCAGGTGTTTCCTTAAGACGATGAGAGCCTTTTAAATTGATAATTTTCAACTTTCCAAGAGGCTGTCAATATACATCAAGGAAAATATGTGTTACATACATAATAAGGCATTTAAAAACTAAACCATTTAAAAGCAGTATATAGGCAAATGATGAACGTACCATAGTTCCTTTCCAGAGGTGTTCAACCCAACTCTGTTGCATGTCAATTTCAACAAGATTCTCTGGGTTAAAATTGGACGATAAAGACTTGAGGGGACATTTGTGCCAGAACAGATAACTTAATTTTTCAGAGATAAACCTTAGATCCTCGTATTGCCATTGATTATTGGGCATGTTCAGTTGTTCTACACTGTGGGTATGGACTCTGAGTAGTCTTAATTTTGTCATTTTAACAAAAGCGGTGTCTAATTCCACCACATTGTCTGAGTGTGGCCACCGCACAATTATGCTTTCAATTGCTTCAGTAGCCTGGATAACCAAAATTGCAAATTGAATGAATACAAACTCAAGATTATAATGCCTAATGCACATGTTTCTCATGAATTGAATATTGGTCAAAGTTGAAGCTTTATACTTTTTATTTTTATATTATTAAATTTACTAATATTAGGGGAAGGGAGAAGATTCAAAGCAATTACATTAATGGAGGGGTGGAGGAGTGCATTTCTCACCGTTTTTTGAGTTAACACATGATGGACATCTTCATAGCTCCACAACCTACTACGCCTCCCAGGCTCTTTTATATATTCCTGGCGTACGATTTCGCGACCCATTTCCTCTAGTAAATCATGCATCTCGAGTACACCATCAGATGAGATAGTGACTAGAGCTCTACCAAATAGAACGTCTAATCCAGTATGGGGATGGAAGTCACAACCCTCCATAATCCTTGCTGCAAAATCTTTCTTCATTTGTTTAAAGAAACATGCAATATCAAGAAATATTTCCTTCTGTAAACCATCTAGTCCATCAAAGCTTGTTCTAAGGACTTTCTGAATTCCCAGGTGCGGGTTTCTCGCTATTTTCTTTAACTCATCTTTCCACACAAGTACACTTTTGTTATCGAGAAATGCTCCCAAGACTTTAAGTGCTAAAGGTAAGCCTTGAGCGTATTTTATGAAAGGGCCTGACAGATCAATGTATTCTTCTGTGGGTTGCTTTGTACTGAAAGCATACTGCTTAAACAGCTCGAGAGCGCCATCGTCATTTAACAACTCGGGCTCATATATCTGATCACCAAGTCTACTTAGTGACTGTTTATCTCTAGTTGTTATAATGATTCGACTTCCGCCACCAAATGAAGGTTGCTTTCCAATTAAGTCTTCAATTTGGGATGAACTCTCCACATTATCCAAGACAAGTAAAACTTTTTTCTTACCAACTCTTTCCATCATCTTCTGAAAACCATTTCTCAAAATCTCTGAACTCCGCACCTTCTTATTTGTGATACTAGATAGAATTTTTGCCTGCATATCTAGTGGTGCTTCACCTGCATCAGTTGAGGGAAAACTTCCCTTGACATCTTTTAGAAAGCAACGACCTTCGAAGTGATGATTGATTTTGTCATACACAGCTCTAGCGATGGTGGTTTTGCCTATACCACCCATACCCCATATTCCAACAAAGCGAACGTCACCATCCTCGGGACATAATAGTGAATCCATTTCCTGTAAGCGGGAATCCATTCCAACCAAGCCATTCTTTTCACTTGGTAAGAGGTCGAACAATTTCTTAGAAATATCATCTACAATCGACTCAATAAGCTTGGCATCATCCCTGCCAAATTTGAAAAACAGTATTGTCAAGTCCTGGGATTGCTAGTTATATAACACTCATCACACTGTCATTGAAAACACAAAGTAACGACCCAATAATTCTCAATTTATTCTTCTTTCATTGATTCAATGCACTCTTCTAAGTTCAATCAACATATAAGTATATCCTCTCCAGATGTTTTATAGACCCTTTAATCGTGGCCATATATATGGATCTTGCGTTTTGAAGAATTAATTTAATTTGTTCTTTTTTTACTTAATAATGTTGGACGACGTCTTTTGTACATTATGTCTCCTCTCTGTTTCTTACACCTGCTCTTTCCTCATCATGAAAAGGGAGAAAATTAAGAGGTTTTGTACAAACGACGTCGTCCCATGTGAAAAAGTAAATAAAAACAAGTGAATTTTTCACCGCAATATCAATATCAAAGGCCCCTAATTTTTTGAATTAGTTTCCTCTTCCCTTGTCATAGCAAATATCTAGGCGTGGTGGTGGAAAGTTTTGCAGAGAGTTGGTGAGTATTCAATTTTGTAGAGGGCTGGGAAGGAAGTCTTGGTTCTAGTTGTATTAACATTAGTAATCATTGGAAATTAGAACTATAAATGTAAACGAAATAAGAATTTTCTTCAAAACTAAAAAGACCAAAACAGGAAATTAGCTAAACTTGTAAACTAGTAAGTTAATAAGATTATGAAGGAATGAGTTACTGGTAATTTTGTGAATCCCAGCCACATAAATCGGGGGCTCTTTGAAAAGCGGTCCTCCACCGCTGCACTTCTTCCATGTCGGCGTTAGGATCACGTTCATGTTTAGAAAAAGCTTCCTCAAAACTTCCCTTGATTTTACGAACATGAGATGGGTCTACTTGGTAGAAAATGGGAATCACAATCTGCTTCTTCTGATCCATGCATTGCAGGATTTGGACGAGTTCTTTCAAGCACCATGTGGAAGAAGCGTAGTTTTGAGAAAAAACTACAACTGAAAGCCTCGAGTCGCTTATAGCTGTCAGTAGCTGCGAAAGGCCGTTGCCTTTTCTGAGCTCTTCAGCGTCAATGAAGGTGCTGATTGAGTTCTGAACTAGAGCCTTGTAGAGATGGCCGATGAAGGTCCTGCGAGTGTCTTCGCCTCGAAAATTCAAGAAGACATCATATTTCCCATCAGGAACGGATGAAGAAGAAGAAGCCATCAACAAGCACAAGATCGACAGCCTAATGTGAGACTCATGTAGCCCCTTAACAAACTGAAGATTGCAGGTCAACGACCCCCTTCATTGCTTCTCACTAGAAAAATGAGATGCATCTTCACGGGGGGTGCTAGGAAGTTGCCAGGAAAGAAAGGGTCGCTTTGGCTAAATGAAGTCCACTAATCTACGGCGTCCGATTGAATAAAGCAAGTGGGATTGCACATGTTGGCCGACAACCCCATGAGGCTGGGCCCCAGTCCCCACAACATGTTCCTTTTCCCTTGCTTTTTGGCGCGTTGCCTTCCTTTTAGCGCGTCAAAGTGTGTAGCTTTCTCTCTTTCTCAGCGCGTCCACAAGCAAAGCGGGTCAGAATTTTTAAAGGAAAATTAATGAAAAGGACTTGAAAAGTTTTAGTTTTAATAAAAAACCATGTTATAAGTTTTGTTTAATAAAAAACCATGTTATAAGCTAAACGGAAGGGAAGGCCGGATTTCGGCCGGAAAGTTGGACAAACTTTAAACGCTCATAACTTTGTCAATATTCAACGAAATAGTGATTCAAAAACGAAAATCGTATTTCTCGAAGAGACGAAGAGAATGGTACCTTGCACGATGGCTAACTCGCCATGGTTTGGTCGTAAAACACCTCGAAAGCCTCGGAGGTCGCCGGAAACGGGGTAAGATTCAAAATGATATAACTTTGTCAATAGTCAACGAAATCGAGTGATTCAAAAACGAAAATCGTAGTTCTCGAAGAGACGAAGAGAATGGTAGCTTGCACAATAGCTAACTCGCCGTGATTTGGCCGGAAAACCCCTCGAAATCCTCGGAGGTCGCCGGAAACTGGTAAGATTCAAATGGATATAACTTCTTCAATACTCAACGAAATAGGGTGATTCAAAAAGGAAAGTTGTAGTACTGTTTCTGGAATGTAAAAATAAACTATTTCTGGATTTTAAGTAACATTGTTTCTGTAATTTAAGTCACTGTTTATGGAATGTAAAAATAAACTGTTTCTGGATTTTAAGTAACACTGTTTCTGTAATTTACGTCACTGTTTATGGAATCTAAGTCACTGTTTATGGAATTTAAATCCCTGTTTATGGAATTTTAAGTCACTGTTTTTTGAATGTAAAAATAAACTGTTTCTGGATTTTAAGTAACACTGTTTCTGGAATCTAAATCACTGTTTCTGAATTTTGGTTCTTTTCTTTCCAGAAACAGTCAGTTTTCCAGAAACAGTGACTTTTCCAGAAACAGTGAATAGTCACTTTTCCAGAAACAGTGAACATTTATTTTTCCAGAAACAGTCACTTTTCCAGAAACAGTGAACAATCACTTTTTCAGAAACAGTCACTTTTCCAGAATTAGTGAACATTCATTTTTCCAGAAACAGTCACTTTTCCAGAAACAGTGAACAATCACTTTTCCAGAAATAGTCACTTAAACACCAAAGGGCTTGGTGTGGTTGCTGATTGCTGGAGCTAAACGGAAGGGAAGACCGGATTTCAGCCGGAAAGTTGGACAAACTTTAAACGCTCATAACTTTGTCAATACTCAACAAAATCGAGTGATTCAAAAACAAAAATCGTAGTTCTCGAAGAGACGAATATAATGGTATCTTGCATGATGGCTAACTCGCCATGGTTTGACCGGAAAATACCTCAAAATCCTCGGAGGTTGCCAGAAACTGGGTAAGATTCAAATGGACATACCTTCTTCAATACTCAACGAAATCGAGTGATTCAAAAACGAAAATCGTAGTTCTCGAAGAGACGAAGAGAATGGTACCTTGCACGATGGCTAACTTGCTGTTGTTTGGCCGAAAAATGCCTCGAAAGCCTCGGAGGTCGCCAGAAACGGGTAAGATTCAAATGGATATAACTTCTTCAATACTTAACGAAATATGGTGATTCAAAAAGGAAAGTTGTAGTACTCAGCGATAAGAAGAGGAGGAGGAGGAGGAGGAGGAGGAGGAGGATGAGGGCCAAAGGAGAGCCATGAGTGACTGGCTGGTGGTCAAGCTGTCTGTTGGTTTTGTGGGTTTTACTTTGTTCTGGGATGGTTTTTGGTTAAAAAAAGTTATAGGATGGTTTTTGGTTAAAATAAACTTAGTTCAAGCCCTTTTTATTAAAACTCCCAATTTTTAATCCAGGCCAGTTTCTTGTGTTAAATTTGTCCCAAAAATCAGCTTTCACCAAAAATTAACTTCTGATTCAAGAGTTGAAGTAAATTGGAGAAGTTTAAAAACTAAATTTTAAGTTATAACCGTAGGGTTGGAGTTAGTGTAACAAATACAAATGAAAGAAAGTAACATTCATATTTTATTAAGCTTTTTAATTTTTATTTAAAATGATCTCTAAAATTAACATAGGTTCTTAAATTTAAAATCGATAGAAATAGTTCTTGAAATTGTCCACCATCAATCATTTTGGTCATTCTTTGAAAAATCTTGGTTAAATTAAGGGTATTTTTTGTCAATCCATTTGAATTGATGGTTTTTTCAATTTAATAAAAAAATTCACAAATCATGATGCACATTATTGGTGATCCAAAGCTCCTTTATGTCATGATCTTTCTACTGCTGCCAAATATCGTTTTAGATCATTTTGTTTTTACCATTTGTTTTACTCTGCACATGGGGTGGCTTTTAGGTTCCCTTGCCATCTTACTTGCTATGTTATTTCCTCAACAAGGTTTGCTTTTTTGTTTCCCTTGTTCGTAAATTTCCTCTTTTAATTTTAATATGATAATGGGATGATCGGTGAGCATTACGCATGCACACAAAATAAAAAATTTAGAGAGTTTCTCTTCACAACTAACATATTTATAAAAAATACTCAAAAACTTTAGAAAGTTTCTAGTCACAACTAACATTGCAATATAGTCAAAATGTTCAAAATATAGAAAAGAAATATAAAGAAGATATCAGGTTAGAGCATTCCGTCACGCTATGAGATCGCAATGATTTCTCTATCATGCCTCTAAACCCACCTCCAAACACCTAAGTGAAATGTAAAATGACCAAAATGCTCATCAAACCACTGTTCTCAAGGCTGGAAAATAAATAAATAAATAAAAATCAAAGACACCTAGAAATTCAAAATACAAAAACTAAATAATAAATTTTAAAATGGAATGTCACAAATATAGGCGAACAACTTTTAAATCAGATCAATCTTTTTTGAGAAGACTCGATTAAATTTTTTTTTTATTTAAACCCAATAATTTAATATCTTCACTCATTAGTTTTTGTATAAACTTTATATTCCAGTTATACCTTAAAACAAATGTGGTCCACATTATGTGGGTGTGGAGATAAATTACTCAATTATATAAACTAATAAATGGGTTGTAGTAGCGTCATGGGAGTCACCATTGGTGAATTGGTCACAGGTCTGATGCCTCCCTTTTTTTGTGTCTTTTTGCCAAGTAGTTGTCACATGTCCTATGATTTGGTTGAAAAATAACTTTGTTAACTCTTTTACTTGACATTCCAAATAAATAAAACAACTCCTATTACGATGAAATGCGCGTATGCGAGCATATTGTTAAATCTGACGTATCTTCTTCTTAGACTATCACTAGAAATTATGTCCGCACGTTGCTGCGGGAACCAATTGTTTCAGGCGCAATCGGATGAATAAAACACATTTAAATTGGATAAATTCAACACAATTATGAACAAGCAAAGGGATACATGAGTGAATGAGGTCGATAAGATAAGCAGTTTTGCTTTTATATACATTTAAGTAAGCTGGCATATAAACACATTGTATAACGAGTGGGAAGAAATTGAAAGTCTTTGATTAGAAAGAGATGGTTTCCAAAAAAGTTATGTTTCCTTAAGAAAGGAAACATAAGAAACATGTAGTTCACACATATAATGTGTCCTAAAAGGCCAAGGAGATTACAATGATTAGTCTTGTGTAAGCAAACCTGATATACTACAACTGATGCATACAATCCAATTAAAATGTTCATGAAAACTGCCAACACGATACTTGAAACAACCACGTCAAACAAGCAATAAGGATGCAAGCTATTTCAAGAAATGGACCTTCTCAAGTAATCAGATCATGAATCAAAGGGCCAAATATTTTATAGGTTCAAAACAAATGCAAGTGCCATTACAATAGCTCTAATCCTTCTTAATTTTCGACACCGCAATCCTCCTAACTCAACTTAATAAGTAACTGTCTAATTCTTTCTTAGCCAAAACTAAGCCGAAAATTGTCAATCGCACAACCAACATAGAAAACAACTCCAAATTCTCATTTTCAACTGAATTTCGAATTCCCACCAAACTTTCCAACACACGCATAACTCGATACGATTCAATACCCAGATGAGGGAATTCGATGATCATTACAGCAACATTTCAATGCAATCTATCCTTTAACAAATCCAATTGTCATTTGTTCACATCAACTTCAATTTTTTTAATTTCTAACAGATAAATGAAAACAGCTACATATCAGAAAAAAGAAGGAACAATAAAAGGAATAACAGAAAGAAACAAATGCATAAATGGACAGATTGTGTTTTAGAGAAAAGTTTCTCTATCTTGATATTCAACACACAAAATTTCAAATCTAAAGTATTTAGCATATTGAAACATGAAAGAGCCCTAATTGCATGAACTAATTAGGATTAGAAAAATGGATTCAAGTAGATACCCGGTTAAAATTGAGAAAGAAATTGATCAACAAAGTTGGAGCCGGTCTTTGGAAAATGAAAGTTGATTCGATCGTTCCATTGTGTTCACTCCAAACACTACACTTTTCAACTTTTAAAATGCAGGAAAATGAATATCTTGATAGAAATTTCAAAGAGGATAATTAAATTACAAAAATATAAGTACAATGCATGGATCCACACCAGGCAATCAAGAAGGGAGAAAGAAGCCATCGCAAAGTAGGTAACTGACTTGGTAAATCTGTGCTATCAAGTTCCTTGGTTTTCTGTAGACAACAAATCAAATATATTAGATCCTTTATTCTTAACAGCATCACAAAATTCGTTTCTTAATAGCATCACAGAACTGATCATTTATATCATCTGAAAATAGTAAAGAAACGAAACATACAGTTAAAAACTTTTTGAGAAACATAAGTAAGCCTTTGGTATGTTCAAGAACTGACCAACTGCATACCGCATAATAAATTGAGAATATGTTCAAGAACTGACCAACTGCATACTGCATAATTATTTATTCTAAAATTGAAGGGGGAAAGGCACGGTAGCTGCCTCAATTCTTGCCACTTAATTTCACTCTATTTACAACAATGCCAGCCAAATTAGGTTGGGTTGAGAGGGTAATTCTCAAAAGTTCAGAGAGTGATTTTGTCCATATGGTTTAGCACAGAGCCACTCGATTTCATGTTATTTACAACAATACTAGCCAAATGGGGCTGGATTGGGAGGGTAAGTTTTAAAAGTTCAGAGGGTAATTTTGTCTGTTTGGTTTAGCACGGATTGCTGGTGCATGCGTTCTGAAACAAGCACACACGTCTCTATCATCGGGGGCGTTTTTTTCTTCGATCTTCTCTGTCACACTCAACCTCTCTCTAACCCTTTCTCTCTCACTCTCTTTTAGTGTTAAGGAAAGTATCTCCACAGATTAGTTAATATTGTTAATTGATATTGTTGTTATTTACTTCCTTGTTTAGTCCTTGATGATCCTTGCGTCTAGGCTTTAGTTTAGGATCTTGTTTACTGTATTCTTGTATAAATGTGTAAACCTAGTTGAAGAAATATACAATGAAAACTATATTCCATTATACGTTTTCTATGATGGTACCAGAGTAATTGATATCTGGGCAAACAAAAAGCAAACACACAAACACACAAACAAACCCTAGCAAAACGCAGCCATGGGTGATAGTGAAAAGAAGTCAACCTCCTCAGGCATGACCTCACATTCGAAGTGGGAGAACCCTAATCACCCACTTTATCTCCATCATTCGGACCAACCTGGTGCAGTGCTTGTGCCTCAGCCACTGGTGGAAGACAATTACAATACATGGGTTCAATCCATGACCATGGCTTTAACAGTCAAAAATAAATTAGGGCTTGTCGATAGAACAGTCAAGAAGCCTACTGAAGACAAACATGAAGAACTGCAGCAGTGGAATCGGTGTAATAATCTGGTTAAGACGTGGCACTTAGGATTTATGTCCAAGGAAATTTCAAGTAGTGTCATCCACTGTAGAGATGCAAGGTAGATGTGGCTTGATTTGCAAGAAAGGTTTTCTCATGTGAACATTGTTCAATTGTTTCACATAGAAAATGAGATCCATGGCTGTGTACAAGGCAACATGACGGTGAGTTCGTACTTCACTAAATTAAAAGGGCTTTGGGACGAACGTGATGTACTGTGTTCTATCCCTGCATGTAGTTGCGACACGAAGAAGGAGATCACTTCCTATGTTGAAACCCAGAAAACCATGAAGTTTCTCATGGGTTTAAATGATTCCTATTCCACTGTTCGAAGTAATACTCTCCTCCTTGAGCCTTTACCAACAGTGAACAAGGTCTATTCCCTTGTTCTTCGTCATGAGAGGCATGCAGAAGTCTCAAGTGGAAAGCATCCTTCTCAACCTGAAGCGGTAATCTTCGTCTTTGCCGTGAAAAATGATGGCCGAGAAAATGAACAAGAAGACGGTAATCTTCGTTGCGAGAAATGTAACAAGACGAACCATACTACCAAGAATTGCCGAGCACACCTCAAGTGCACTTTTTGTGGATGGAAAGGCCATTAATTCGTATATTGTAGTAAGCGCAAAGCGGCTGCTGAACCTGAACAAAATCGCCCATCTTCTGCTAAGGGTAATCATGTTGCAGTGTGATAGGAATTATAACGCACCACAAAGTAGCACACTATAATCCTATTGATTTTCCTTATTAACACTAAAATTTGTCGATTGTAGCATATGAAAATAAGGGTCTTTCCCGCATAAGATTGTTTGATCTAAATACTTAAAAATGTCACAAAAATTGGGTAGCTGTCTCCACTGACCAGCCACCAAAAACTAATTATTAGACCGACTTATACTTATCCAAATGCAACGCAATTTTATACACATAAACTAGACACACCGAGCTATGCTCACACAAATTTTTGGGATTTTTGGAGTTGATTTGCTATTTAAATTAAATCGGACGAAACAGAATAGAAACAAATTTTAAATAATGCAAATAGATTTTTAAATCACAAATTAAGAAAAACGAGTTAGGGGAAATGTTATCCACCTCCAAATAATCATGCAAATGTGTTATGTTTCATTCAAATTCCTTTTATTTCCGGATGAAGATGCTCAAGTTGGCTCAATGTTAGAACTCAACCTATTACTCTTTCTTACATAGTACGTTAAGAGAATGACATTTTCAACTTAACTTAGTTCCTAGCATGCAATCTAGAATGGCGTGTTCATAGATTTAACAAGTAAAAATCATTAAGAATTAAAAGAGTTTGAGACATCACAAGGCGTCGTAAGTACTGGCGTTGTCTTACTTATCCAAGAAATCGATTCACATGTTAACCACAATTAACAAGCGCTACTCTAGAATATATGTAGGTCCTCATTCAACAAGGGCAGACACACATATATTCATAGCATTAAAATCCTTAATATGCTTACTAAGTATGCATCCAAAGAAACACATCAAGAATTTATCAATGACATAAGTAGTGAATCAATTTTCATCCTTTCATAAAATTCATTCAAACGAAATATCACAACACATTCACAATCATATTCGGGGCTTCAAAACATCCCCTAACTACTAAAAATTAGTTACACATTATTCTCAAATTAAAACAAAAGTAAAACATAAGTTGAGAGGATAAAACCAAAATGAGGAATTTCTTCCTCTCCGTGGTTTACTGTCCGCTTCCCTTCTCTCTGCACAACGCCTGTGCAGTGCTCTTTTTCTGCTGCTCTCCCAAAACAAGAAGCAGCGCTCCGTGGCTTCTGTGTCGTGTAGCTTTGGTTCCTGTCCTTCACCCCCTGCGCCTGTGCGCTTTGACCCCAAAGGCAGCTTGCTGCCCTGCTATTTCTGCCGCTGCCTTTTGCAGCTTCCCGAGTGCCCCGCTGCGCCTGTGCAGCTATTTATTTTCTTTTTTTTTTTCTTTCTGCTTTCGTTCTCCTCGCTACTTGCGCAGCTCTCTCCTCTCTATTTTTTCTCAGCCCTTCTAGTATGCCGAGCCTCTTCTTCTCACGCCAGCTGCCTTAAGGGCAGCTCTCTCCCTCTCCTTTACTTTCTGGCCCATTTGTTACCTCACACTCACCCACCGACTATCATTGCTAGTCATGATAGCTGCCTTGTGCAGCTGTCCCCTCTTTTTTTATTTTCTGCTTTTCTTCCCACCGAGTCTCACACGTTCCTTCTCATTATTCTGTTTCCAAACTTTTCCACCGAATGCCAACCTGTTATCACACACACACACACATTATATTTATATATATAAATAAATAAATATATATATATATATATAAATATATATATATATATATATATATATATATTATTTTCCAAATGATAAGTTCTATTTAACAGGCAAGATAGTTTAGACGAATTAGCACTTAAAATTTCATTTATTCTATTTTTATTTTCTTAGCTAGATAAATTCTATTAAAACACAAAAACAAAGTAAATAGCTCGAAATATAACGAACTAACAGAGAAAAGACGAGTGAATTTGATGTGAAATATGTATAAATATGGTCCGATCACAGTGCATGACAAGAAAGAAAGGATGCCTAATTTTCCCTTTTCCCAGGAGGATTGCAAGCAGATACTTGCGATGTTAAACAAGAACAAGTCATCCTTTGCGAATCACGTTAGTAATTCATCAAACAATGAAGAACTTTCAGGTAAAGCTTTTTCATGCATGCATAATGGTATTACAATTGTTTGGATCTTGGATAGTGGTGCAACGGACCACATCGTTTGCAGCCCTAATTCTCTCACATCATCAAGGCCTGTTTCTAACCATACTGTTGAACTACCCACTGGTTCTCTTGCCACGGTCACCCACGTTGGACAAGTCGTCTTCTCACCCAACTTGGTGCTTGATAATGTTTTGTGTGTGCCATTTTTCAAGTTAAACTTAATATCCATTCGCAAGCTCGCCCATGATTCTTTCTATATTACCATTTTTCTCAGACAAATTTGTGTTATACAGGACCTACGCTCGGGGAAGATGATTGGGATGGGAATTGAGCGAGAGGGGCTATACTACCTCGATCCACCACAGAAAAGAACATGCAATGTCATTCAAGCATCCAACCCTCGTCTTTGGCATCAACGTCTAGGCCATCCATCCCAAACTGTTTCCATGTTATTTCCCTTCTTGAATAATAAACCTTGTGATTCTAATAAGTGCTTTATTTGTCTATTAGCCAAACAAACCAGAGCACCATTTTCATTAAGTTCTATATCCACTAAATCCTGTTTTGAACTGATTCATATTGACATTTGGGGGGGGGGGGGTATCACGTTCCTTCTCTTTCTGGTGCACGATACTTTCTCACCATTGTTGATGACTACACTCGAAGCACATGGATTTACTTGATGAAACATAAATCTGATACACGGGATCTCCTTGTGCAATTTATTCATTTGGTTGAAACACAATTCACCACCAAGGTCAAAATGATTAGAAGTGATAATGGACCCGAATTTCGTCTTGACAATTTTTATGCTCAGAAAGGCATCGTCCATCAAACGAGTTGCGTCAACACACCACAACAAAATGGTGTTGCTGAACGTAAGCATCGTCACTTATTAAATGTTGCCTGAGCCCTCCTCTTTCAAGCCAAAATGCCAAAACGTTTTTGGGGGGACGCCATACTTGCTGCAGCCTACCTTATCAATTGCACCCCCACACCAGTTCTTCAAGGAAAGACACCTTATGAAAAGCTGTTGAACAAGACACCCAACTATTCGCACTTACGAGTATTTGGTTGTTTGTGTTTTGCTTCCACCCATCCACATAAACCTTCCAAATTTGATCCCCGTGCCCGTCGCTGTGTTTTTATGGGATATCCCTATGGGCAAAAAGGCTATCGTTTACTTGATCTTCAACTTAATAAAGTTTTTGTCTCCCGTGATGTCATTTTCTTTGAAGATCAGTTTCCCTTCCCCTTAGACACTTCCGATGCCCATGACAACTCACTCACCACATCCCCCTCACTTTTACATTTTGACATGGATTCTTTTTCCGACACACCTACCATGCCTTCCGCAAACTCTGACCTTACACCACTTGCATTACCCTCACCTGACTCTCCTACCAACCCTGCATCGTCCGACACTATCCTCCCCTCTTCTCCATCTTCAGCCCCCATCTCTTCCTCCTCTTTAGATCCTCCATCTTCCTCGCCTCCCGATACTTTACCTTCTCCCATTCAAACTGCTCCGCCCACCCTTCCACCCCGACGGGGAACTCGTCCTACTAAACCTTCCACTTTTTTGCAGGATTTTCATATCGAGGTTCCCCTCCCGTCTCGGCCTGATCCTACGTCTTCTCTGAACGTCGTCCAGTCCTCGTCAGGTACTTCTCATCCTCTCTCCACTTACTTAACATATGATCGTCTTTCACCTCACCCTCCTCAAAGAACCCACCAGCTTTTCCCAAGCTGTCCGAGATCCACACTGGCGTGATGCCATGCAGCATGAAATCGCTACTCTTCAAGCAAATCATACATGGACACTTGTGCCTTTGCCGTTGCATAAACGTCCCATTAGCTGTAAATGGGTTTACAAGATTAAACTCAAACCTGATGGCACAATCAAACGGTACAAGGCGCGCCTCGTTGCCAAGGGCTACAATCAAATTGAAGGTGTTGATTACCGAGAAACATTTGCTCCAGTTGCTAAATTAACCACAGTTCGCGTGCTTCTTAGTGTTGCGGCTGTGCAAGGCTGGCATCTCCATCAACTATACGTGAATAATGCGTTCTTACATGGTGATCTCGACGAAGATGTTTACATGAATTTACCTCCTGGTTTTGGACAAAAGGGGGAGAATAATGTATGTAAGTTAAATAAATCTCTATACGGTTTAAAACAAGCTTCCAGGCAGTGGTTCATTAAGCTATCCAATGCCTTCAAGGCTGCTGGGTTCCATCAATCATGGTCTGATTATTCACTATTCGTCCGAAGCCGTCATGGTAACTTTGTTGCTTTATTAGTCTATGTTGACGATGTGATACTGGCAGGGAATAATCTGCATGAAATTGAAGAGACTAAGCAGTTCCTCTCTCAACGGTTTAAGCTGAAAGACTTGGGACAACTCAAGTATTTTTTTGGGAATAGAAGTTGCACGCTCAAAACGTGGAATCACTCTATGCTAGCGCAAATACGCACTAGAGATATTGGATGATGTTGGTTTTCTAGGAGTTAAGCCTTCAAGGTTTCCTGTGGATCAAAATTTGTCTCTCACACAAATTGAAGGAAAGGAGTTAAAAGATCCTTCGTCATATAGACGACTTGTGGGCAGGTTAATTTACTTGACCATAACGAGACCTGATTTAGCATATGCCGTCCACATACTAAGTCAATTCATGGAGAAACCACGACAACCACATCTTGAGGCAGCACATAAAGTCCTCAAATACATCAAACAAGCACCAGGACAAGGAATTTTTCTTCCTTCCACAAGCTCACTGGAATTACACGCATTTTGTGATGCTGATTGGGCTAGATGTAGAGATACTCGAAGGTCGATAACTGGCTACTGTATTTTGCTTGGTCAAGCGCCCATTTCCTGGAAAACTAAGAAACAAACAACTATATCTCGTTCTAGTGCAGAGGCTGAATACCGTTCCATGGCCACCACATGTTGTGAAATCATATGGTTGAAGAATATTTTGAAAGATCTGAAAGTGAGTAATTCACAACCTGCCAAGTTGTTTTGTGACAATCAAGCAGCATTACACATTGCCTCAAATGCCGTTTTTCATGAGCGAACGAAGCATATAGAGATTGATTGTCACCTAGTACGAGAGAAGATTCAGGAAGGGATGATACGCACAGCTTACGTAAGGACAAGTGATCAACCGGCTGATATATTCACCAAGCTATTGAGTTCAACACAGTTTGAAGTTTTACTTAGCAAGTTGGGTGTCATTAACATACACTCCAACTTGAGGGGGAGTGTTAAGGAAAGTATCTCCACAGATTAGTCAATATTGTTAATTGATATTGTTGTTATTTACTTCCTTGTTTAGTCCTTGATGATCCTTGCGTCTAGGCTTTAGTTTAGGATCTTGTTTACTGTATTCTTGTATAAATGTGTAAACCTAGTTGAAGAAATATACAATGAAAACTATATTCCATTATACGTTTTCTATGATTTAGACTCTCTAACTCTCTCAACCCTCACCATCTTCACCTTCTGAAAGAGAGGAGGAAGAATAAGACGGAGCGAAATGATGGTGTTTCACTTCTTCAACTGCGCCATTCTGACGTTCGGCCCTCACGCCGTCTACTACTCCGCCACGCCACTATACACCCATCCTACTCTTCTTCTTTTTTTTTCGTTTGGATCTTTTACGCTCTCACAATTCACACCCAATTCACTTCGTCTTCTTCCCCAAATCAAAACCCTAACTCGATTGTGCGATATAATTGTGCAGATCGGAGTACGATACGATCGGTACTTCCGTCAAGGCGACTCTGGTTTATCTCGGAACAGCGTTGGTGAACATTCGTTAGTATTAATTTGTAGTTAATCCACTGACATGATTAGAAAAATCGCATTTTTATGTTAAATCATATTAATTTGATGTAATTTCAACAGAAATGGCCGCTGATGGTTTTTGTTTATTAAATCTGTGTTCTGCAGCTGGTTTGACTTTTCTGAAGGTATCTGACAATGAGAGCTTCGATCTGTATCAGGTATTTTCTATATTTGTTTCAGTTGAAATGTATCTTTCTGAATAGAAATGTCGATTTTCGAAAAGTTCATGCTGGTTCCCATGTTTGTAGATGAACTCCGGCGAGCCTAAACTCCATCAAACAACTACTAGCTCCCTGGAGCTCCCTCTTTCTCTTCTCTGTAAACACCGAGCGCACCAACGCCCCCATTTTCCAGCGAAGCATCAGCACAAAACCACCATCACTCACTCCGTTCTGCTCAGGACACACGGGGAAGGCCTTTCACTGTGCAGTCAGTTCTAAAATGTCCGGTCTTGCCATGTCGGGTTATTGGGTTCTTGCGTCTGGTCGTTCAAGCGGGGCATTCAGATATTGTATTTATTTGATTAATTAATTAACTATTTATTGATTACATTTATGTTTTGATTTCTTTTGGTTTTTTTATTTTTGTATATTTCTGTTTTTCTTTAATTATTGTCTGGAATTTGGACTTCTGAGTTTTGCATTCATACAACTTTATGCTTCTGGGTTCCACTCACTCACTCACTCACTCACTCACTCACTCCAGGTACACCTCTTAAACCCTCTTTTGTATTTTTATCTTTCCTGATTGATGATTTAATTTGGGTTTTATTAATAGTTTAATTTGGAGTTTAATTGAAGGTTTAATTCAGGTTTGTAGTTGGGGTTTAATTGAGGGTTTTACTTAGGTTTTGAGTTTGGTGGGTTTTTGGTATTTCAGCTCCCCAAGTTTTTCACTTTCATTGTGGATTGTTGTTTTTGGATTTACTTAGTTTTGTAGTTTGTCAGATGATTGACTTCTGAATGATGTTACGGACTCATGTTGCGCCATCGCTTATGCCTTTTTAACCTGTATATGTGTTCCCTCGATGGGTTTTATTATCCCTGAAATCTTTTTGAAATCAAATGTTGCTCCTTTTGCTTGCAATAGTTTGTACTAGGGGTGGGCACGGGCCGGGCCGGGCCCAAATTTGGAGGGACCGGACCAGGCCCGTTTAAAAATCTAACGGGGCGGGGCGGGTATAGGAATTCTAAGTTTTGGAACCGGACCTAACCCGGCCCGTTGAAAACGGGCCGATTCGGGGCGGGTCCACAGGTCCATTTACTTTTTTTTCCTTAATTTTGTTGTTGTTGAATTTTCCTCTGAAATGCAGCAAAGAAAACCTTGATGAAAAACAAATATGGGAAGTTCTTTCTGCAATAATCTAGAAGGCTATAGGCTTGAGAATGCACAACAGCACTGCAGCAGCACATATTAGAGGAGTATTGAAGCACAGATTGTGCCTAGCAGCGCATATTAATATTATTATCCAAATCCAAAGTCCAAATCCAAAATATAGAATGTTGTAATCTTCCTCATTCCCTGTGTTTGAGCACACTCAATGCATTCCTTTGCAGCTTAACTTCAACCCCATTTTTCAGAACCTTGTATCGCCAAAAATTAACAGTTTAAAATATAAATCCCTAAAATGCAGAATAGGATAACAATCAAAATCCATACTTGAAACTCAAGTTTTGAAAGAATTTGGATAATAACAATAGCAAGCACTATATGCCAATGATGAGAAGGATTCCATACATGACACATGTGGTTAATTCTCAAAGCTTAGATTATGATCTAAATTACAAAATCGCAACCGAATGAACATAACTCAGAACAGAATTTCTGATATAAAATATATTCAAAATTATTGAAACCAAAATAAAACAGAATAAATCAAAATCCCTAAATCTAGAAAAACCCTAATTCCTAAATTCCCTAAAGACTAAAATTGAATACCTTGTGGCTTCGAAATGGACTGGTCGGAACTCAGGAGTCAGGAGACTCAGGACCGTGAGGTGGTGGCCGAAGTTGAGAGGAGCAGATGGTGGTCGTCGGAGACTCAGAGTCGAGAGGAGCAGATGGTGAGGAGGAGAGTCTCCAAGTTTAAGAATCGACGAAGACGATCTGGGAGAGAGAGATCGATAGGGAGGAAAGTCTCCAAGTTTAAGAATCGACGAAGACGGTCAAGATTCGACGAAGAAGATTGAGGATTGAGGATTGAGGAGAACCGAAGAAATCGAGAGAGGAATTGCAGAGACCGTGTGTGTGTGTGAGAAGGAGTTAAAGTATGTGTATACGGTCCGGGCCAAAGGCCCGTGTATACTTAGGATTGGAACCGTCCCGCCCTGCCATATACTTAGACCTGCCCCGCCCTGATCCGTTTTGTGTATCAAATATAAGGCCCCGCCCCGCCCCGCCGAAGTTGAGAGGAGCAGATGGTGGTCGTCGGAGACTCAGAGTCGAGAGGAGCAGATGGTGAGGAGGAGAGTCTCCAAGTTTAAGAATCAACGAAGACGATCTGGGAAAGAGAGATCGATAGGGAGGAAAGTCTCCAAGTTTAAGAATCGACGAAGACGGTCAAGATTCGACAAAGAAGATTGAGGATTGAGGAGAACCGAAGAAATCGAGAGAGGAATTGCAGAGACCGTGTGTGTGTGTGAGAAGGAATTAAAGTATGTGTATACGGTCCGGGCCGGAGGCCCGTGTATACTCAGGATTGGAACTGTCCCGCCCCACCATATACTTAGACCTGCCCCGCCCTGATCCGTTTCGTGTATCAAATATAAGGCCCCGCCCAGGACCGCGGGTCCAAGCCCGTTTGCCTACCTCTAGTTTGTACACTACTAAATTCTTAATTGAAGTCATTATTCTTTTGTTTTCTGCCTTTTCACCTTCTTAGACCATCTCCAATGGTGGGCTAAAAGCCAAATTATCCCCCAAACTCACTCCAACCCAAGGGGAAAATTTGGGCTAATGCTAAATGCTAAACCAAGTGAAAATATTTATCGAAAGTTAAATTTTTTTATATTAAAATGTTCATAAAATTAATTTACGATAGTCTACATATTTATTTATTTTTTTTAAATTTAATTTAAGAAAAAAAATAGCCTAAGTTTATTCTTTAATAATCTCGGACTAAAATTTTAGGCTAGAACGGTTGGAGTAGAAAAACTGTTTCTGGGCTAAAAGCTAAATTTTTCGGGCTAAAATATTTGGCTTTTAGCCCAACCATTGGAGATGGTCTTAAGAGTCTGAAATCCATATATATGTAACCATTAATTAGTTTAGGTATGCTTTAGTTATGCTTTGGAGTATTGTTCATTTAAATTTTCTTTTGATGTGATTCCATTTTATCTGAATCATCATTTAAGTTATGAGATTTTTTTATATGTAATTTTATATGAATTTTAGTAATTTTTCTTAGTTTTGTATAAATCGTCGATTAATTTCTGGGTGGTTATTAATTTTATGTTTTTTTATTGAATTTGTTTTCAGAAAACTACAAGTAAAATATCTTTAATTAGTCGTCAGTTTTCATGTTTTGAACATCGTTTATACAAGCTATTATATCTCAACCAGGGCCGGCCCAGGCCCAGTGTAGGCAAGGCGATCGTCCAGGGCCCAAAAAAAATGGGGGCACCAAAATTATTTTGGCAGTATATTTATATATGTTTTCATATGAGTATAAATTTATAAAATTTGGTTCAATGACATAGAAATTTAACTAGAAGTGGTGGTTTTGTCATTTTAAAATAATGAGAAGGTCTTGGGTTCAAAACACACGTGCTTATTTATTTTTCAATTTTTACAAATTTTTTTTCACAAGAATATAAATTTATAAAATTTGGTTAAATGATCAAGAAGTTTAATTAGAAGCAATGGTTTTTATTGTTTAAAATTAACGAGAGGTCCTAAGTTCGAAATGCTAGTGCATGTTTATTCTTTTCAATTTTTACAAATTTTTGTTTGGTTGTTAATTTATTTTTAGTTACTAGCTAGTATCTATGTGGGTTGTTATTTTTAAATATTTGTTTCAATTCAAGTCTAATCTTCAACAATAAGTAATACGTAAACCAAATTTTTAGATCAAATTTGCAAATTATATGACGTGTCATCCAAAGGTTTAATTTAGTGCCCATTCATTACTAATACATATCAATTAAAGACTCGAAAACATCATTATTTTTTTGTCCCATATTGACAAGGTTAGTAAATAAGAAAAAACGTCTCACGATTTATACAAAAACACTTTCAAAGTTCAGATGGAAAACAAAAATCATCATCTATCTACTTGTAAGCCCGGAGTTTTGTGGTTTCCTTCTCTCGATACAAAATAAATTAGTCTTTCGGTGTTTTTAAATTATTGAGTTTGAAGTGCTTTTCTAAGTATAATTTTATCGACGCCTTACGTGTGAAAATAATAAAAAAAATCTTATATAAAGTTAGGGCATTTTTTTAGCGTTGCCCTGGGCCTCAAAAATCTCTGGACCGGCATTGATCTTAATGTTCGAATTTTTTAACTTTGTCTTTATTTTGTAGGGATTTCTACATAGAGAAGAGAATTGTTTTGTTTATGTCTCACTAAAACTGGTAAGTAATAGAGAGCAGTCATACTCTCATGCAGCTAGACTTTTGCTATATTACGATATCAGTACATTAACAAATCTCAGTGGCTCAGATTTCTAACATTGGCATTTGTATTAATGAATTTTCGTTTTCTCTCCCAAAACAATTTGTTAATTTTGACTAATTTCAAATAGGAGGCGGGTTTGTGCTTTAATCTTTTTTTTTCCTAATGAATGAACAGATGAAGAATTTGACCAAGGTAGAATTTGTGCACATATTACATCGGTAGAGCACTGGCTTCTTGCGGGCCAGCTCCAGATATAGAGGGGTTACACTGCACAAATATGGTAGATGGGAAGCTCGAATAGGACAGTTCCTCGGAAAAAAAAAGTAAAGGATCATTTTTATGAACGTGTACTGTATTTTGTTTTTAATTTTGCATATAGATCTTCTTATCATGTTCGTGCCAAATTAAATGAAATTTCTACCCTTGCCAAGCATTGTTTTCACAGATTGACAAACTCGATGGTTTTTTCGAGTGGGTATTTTCTTTTTTTGGAAGATATCAATTATATTTGGGTGTTTGAACAGATTGTCTAAAAGTATAATATGCTTTTTCAGTGGTTGTAACTTTTATATTTCGCATTCCTATTCTGTATTTTATAGGCCAGGGAGGCCTGAAGAAAATCTATTAAAAAATGAGTGATGAAGCTAAAGCAGCATATGAAAGTATGAGGTATTGCTAAAGTGCAATAAGAGATAGTTTTTGATATAATACGCAGTTTCTAATGCTTTTGTAACTCTTAGGTATCAAATGTAGGCCAAAAGGGATAAGATGGGTATGTTTCACAATCTAAATACACATCAAGAATATGAAACATGATAGGCTATCGATAAAGCATGGTTTGAAAGAAAGAAAAAAATTCATGCAGACAATTATGGGGTAAGCATCCACAAAGAGTTTTTGGTAGGCCAGTCCATGTTTTTTCCATATCCAAGCATATTTAACATTTAAGCATGTGGCAGTCTACTGCTTCACAATACAAGAAAGAAATAGCGTCAAGTGGTTTTGTTTTCTTATTCTCTTCGTATATGAAGTCTGTGTCCTCATAAATTTTGGTTCTCACTGCTCTACAATTAAATCCAAACTTTGACATGACAATATAGTCCTCATAGTTGATATATCAAGAATTTTGGTTTATCCAACTTTATTTATATATTCCTAATTTCATGAATTGAACTTGCCACACCATCCATCTTAGATTAATACTTGAATTGTGATTCAATTATAACAACATATCACCCCGTTTTTTACTTCTTTGGTCGTCCTTTATAAATTGGATGAAGCTTCAGTTAGTTCTACTAAACAACCCCTAATTTCTTTCTGGTAATTGAGATTAGTCTCTGATTGTTTGATCATCCTCTATATATTTGATGAAGCATCAGCTAGCTTCTACCTGACAACCCCTGATTTCTTTATGGTAATTGAGCTTCGTCTCTAATTGTTCATTGCCTGATTAGATTATTATAATATTTGGGTTGTTGGATGGATACGTTGGGTTTAAATTGATTTTTTGTTTTCATTTTTCATAGTGATGGATTTTTGAATGAAATGCACTCAACCCTGAATTCCAGTAGGAGTGGCTGGAGTGGCTGAAGCAGCTGCCAGATATGATTTATGGCAGCCAAGGTTCCTTAATTGTCCATGCCTTTAGTTTTATAAAATATGACAAGTTGATATATATGTATATAGAGAACTTACATCTCTTGATAGATTGTGTTGCTAGATAATTTTTCACGTTCCTGATCAAAATAAAGTTTATCATGTTATTCTGTACAGAAAATTTTCAGCCATTTTCTTCCGATTGATCCTTTTTAGGGATTCAATTTCCCCATTTGGATTCGCCGTTCAGTCGCTTATATTGCTTCTTATGAGAAGAGAGAGAACTCTGTGCAAGAAGCTAGGGAAATGAATTTGTATACATTATTTGTTAATATGATTATGCTAAATATTAATTTATTACAATTGTTTGCTTTGTATTTTTGGCTTTTGGAATTATAATGTTTGATGGTTATTTTGTGTTTCGGTTAAAGCATTGGTCCATCTCATTTTTCATGGTGAAGAAATGTGCGAAATACTCTCTGGTACTCTCTCTCTGTCTCTCTCTGTCTCGTGTGTATGAATTGAGTGCTGAAGTGCATGTGCAGGTGGATGCATTCACTGACTCAGCTTTCAAGGGGAACCCAGCAGCGGTTTGCTTGCTGGAGTAAGACAGAGAAGACCAGTGGTTGCAGGATTTGGTTGCCGAGTTCAATCTCTTTGAGACGTTACTTGGCTTGGCTTGCTGACTCGGGCCCAGCTCCTTGGTTTGGTCTCATATTCCTTTCTCCATCTTTTTAAGTTCTTCATTTTTCCCCATTTGTTATTAATTTTATGTTTTATGTATGTGTGTTCTTTGTTCAAAGGTTGGTTGGTTGTTTTTTTCTAATCTTTTAAATTTGTTGCTTTCATTCTGTCTGCTTTTTTGAATCTCTGATTGTGCATCACGTTGGGGTTGATTTTCATACTTTCTCATTACTTTTTTGGGGTATCAAGTTACTATCAATTTATGTCAACGTTTATTCATATTAATTGTTCTATGGCAGTACCGGAGAGTGTGTTCTTTGCAATCTTAAGCCAGAAAACATGTGGGGTATTAAGTCAGAAGCAATGGTTTCTATTGCTTCGGACAATGGCCACACCACAGTAAGCAGCACATAGACCTTTAATAGTATTTGCATGATTATTCACTCTTTGAGTGACACCAAACAAAGGAGTCTACTAATTTTAACTTTTGGTCTTTGACATGGTTTCAATTAAAGACGATTTTTTTTTCACAACATTATGTTAAACTTGCTACTGTAGAAGAGTTAATTTCTGGTTGCCAGATGATTACAGTGTTGTTCATTTTATGCATAAGGTCGTGGTAATAATATTGAGAGATTTTGTGTCTGCATAAATCCAGTAGTGGTTTTGATAATCAGAAAGTAATCTCTCAACTTCTTTGTGATTATATTTGCTTTGATACTGTCATAGGGACTTTTATCAAACTTTCAAATTGATTTTGATATATCCATTCGTAGGTTTAAAATTTTCGTCAAACCGAAAAGTTACCTTGCTGGGTATATTTAAAAAGTAGTTTAATTAATCAATATTACTACGGTCGTTTTAAAGTATATGTTAATTGGAATTAATCCTTTTGCTTTTATTTTTAAAACTACATATTTGTGGTAAGGAGAGATACATTTTGAAGTTTTGAATTTCCAGTAAATCTGATCATCAGGTGCTTAAAGTTTTGAATTTTTTGTCTTTTCTTAGCTTCATTTTGTGTAAAGTTATGAGCTTATTTTTGTTTCATATATGATTAAATCGGTATTGGGTTTTGGTTGTTGAAATTTTTTTTGGGGGACAGTTTGTGTTTGGTTTCTGGATTTGATTTGGTTTTTGCTTTCAGGAAAACTGGGGTTCGAATTTTGGGGTTTTTGATGTGGGTTTGGTTTCTTCTTCGCGCAATTTGTTGTGATGATCAATTACTAATGTAGTCTCTGGATATTCTGATTTGGGTATTGCATGTTGTGATCACCACAGTGATGTTTGATGTTCTTCTTCAGGTGCTTCTTGGGGATGTTAGGAGCTGGGAAATCAAGTTTGGTGTTGCGCTTTGTGAAAGGACAATTCGTTGAATTTCAGGTTTGTTCTATATCTTTCAAAGGAAGCATTTTCTATTTTATCCATACCTTTACTTTTATAGTATGTTATTACAAGAATCAATTGCCTCCCTTAGTTGGTGGTATTATCTTTACAACACATTCAAAGCAACAAATAAAATCGCACTTGCTATTTGTTCTGTCAACTGGACTACTAGAGTAGAACTATAGAAATATCTGGTGAAAGCAATGAAGAAATCACTATGATTGATCTGCAAAAGAAGCTCTAATAAGTTACAAGAGAGAAGCTAGAGAGAGAAGTCTACACTTCCCTTTTGAAGAGTTAGAATTTATTTTTTCATTACTTGAACTGGATTAGTTCCATACATGAACTAATGTAGCTCATCAACAACCAACCACTTAATTACCTTTAATACAACTGAATAATTTAATTGTCGAACTTAATCATAGCTGAGTTGGCCCTTGATTGGGCTCTAGACTGAGAGAGTAATCTGGTACAATAGAGCTGATACTAACACATGGTTCTGTCTAGACTCTAAACCACATCTTTAGTCTTTATATGTGTGTGTGCATCACTTCAAGTAGATTTTTACTTACTTTTGGGCTTTTAAATTCATCTTTTTTTTATCTGCATTACTGTATGTACACATTATACATTTGACATGAAAGAATATTAAATAATGATTTTCTTTCCCCAGTGGTGGATATAGTAATTCCATCAGAGTTTTCTATGTTCATTGTCTTTATGCTGACTCACTCATTGGTGTAACATCTTATTTGCAGGGCTACTGTGATTTTCTCAGACAGGAAAAGTTGCTGCAATCGGTAGAAGTTGGGTAGGTTGTTACTTCTTTTGAGTATGTAGTCTATGTGCTGCACGAGTTATATTATTTGCTGCGTTCGGTAATTTTTTATGCTGTTTGTTGTTCTAAACTTTTGAACTCCTTTTTGGATTGATCTTTGTTCTTTTTGTTTTTGGGGCTATCTGATAGGCCAAGGTTGCCAAATCTTGGTTGTACTTTTTTCCAAGGCATGACACATTTTAAACTTTGACTTCTTGAGTTTATACAAATTTTAATTCTCATTAGTTAATGCTTAACATTTGGACTTTTGTTTCGAGATTAGAATGAAATCATTCCAATTTTTTGGTGTATTTTTAAGTGGGATTTGGGATATGGTATACGTTTGGCCTATGTGAGTGATACACTGCCTGAAGTTTGATTAGCTTATCAAATCTCTTTAAGCTCCTTGCTCTGTGTAAATTTTGATTCAAATAAGGCATTTAGGATTGATTTATATTTTTTGAAATGGGATTTAGCATTTTACGTGCTGTGCTTAAAGTGTACTGATGTAGTGTTGTGCCTAAAATGTTTAGAAGTTGTCGAAAAACAAAAAGATTTGAGTTTAGCAGCCCTAAATTACGATGAATCTTCGGTAATAGTTCACATATAAATTGTTGATTCTTATATAAAGGTATATGTAATTCAATTAATGTACCCATGGAAGAACAATCAACTGGATGGTTTGTCTGTCAAGTTCCAGATCTTGAATACTTCCTTTTCAATATATATACAAATCTGTGCTGAAGTTCATATCTAGGGATTTTCAATTGTAGTAGGATTGAATCGTTTAAATTGCGGGATTGTTTTGTTTGATGAGTTTCAATTGTTTTTTCATTTATATAGTACTAATGGATTTACCATGTTTGGGAATTTCAGGAATTTGAGTCGTTGGAGGGGGAAAGTTGGTTCCTAGGGATATTGAGGTATATAATTATATGGCTTAGTTTTATTCAAAGCCTATTTTAAATGTATTGTTGTGGATGGTTATTACATTTAAAGTGGATGTTCAAAATATGTTGAGTAGTCCATGTTTACCATCTTGATTGTCTTCGTTATTGATTCTGGTTCATATTTAGTTGAATTACGAGGTCATGTTGCTTTACTTAGAAGACGCCTGGTTTCCCAAATGTATTGGTTGTAGCGCTATTAGTCTCTCGGATAAAGTTTATGCCTGGTTATACGGGATTGAATTTGTGTCATTAATGCTTGGTGTTTCTTGCCACACTTTGGTGATGAAGGAACGAAACCCATTAAGGAACTAGAAATAGTGAAAGGAAAAATAAATTTGATAGGATGTAATATTGTCACGCCCCAACCCCAATATCCTCAAATATCAAGGAAGGTACGTGATGGCCGACACCTAAGGGTGACGAAGCCATTTTTAAGCATGCAAACTGATAAAATTATATCTTAGAATAAAATTTGTAATACTGGAACTGGTTCAGAGCATACAATTTCTAAGAACAATATAAAAGAAGTTCTAGGAAAATATACAAACAATGGAATAATACCCATGTGGAGAGAACTCGAGAATAACTGAGCAAACTTGTCTTGACGCCGGGATCATGAGCCTCGAATCTAAACCCTGAAGGGGACGCAAAACAGAAAAGGTGAGTAGACCCCTTCTCAAATGATATTTTTATAAAGTTTAGGGTTGCATGCATATATTATTTTAGCATGTATACATGTTTTAAGATATGTTTTATGAATTGCATATCTTTGAGCTTTGGAGAATTTACTAGTTAATTAAATGGCTTTATGAAATATTTTGGACTGATTAGAATTACTTTACATTAAAGATTATCGACTATGATTTATTATATACGAATTGCCAGGGATTTACGAGGATAACTAGTATGGATTTATTCACTTGGTTTTAGATATGTTTTTGGATATATTATTGCTTACATTTTATTAAAGGTTTTTAGTTATGGATTCATATATACAAGTTTTGGGGATTCACTATGATATGGGTTATGAATTATTGTATGAGGTTTGAAGCATTCGAATTTTGAGATATTAATACTTTGGTATAAGAGGTGAGTTATGTTTTGGGTATTTTTATCTAGTGGGTTATCATACAACACATCCACACAACACGAGTATTAGACATCTATGGCCATATGACACGGAGATGAGGAGTGAGATATATATATATATATATATATATATATATATATATATATATATATATATATATATATATATATATATATTATACCCCAGCTTCACTGCTGAAAGCAGTGTCGACCAACTTCACTAGTTGCGGCTAGTGTCGGTGTGAGATGTTAGAGAATTATTCTCCAGCGTAACCGGGTATAGCTTCACTCGGGTAATGGGACCTACCATGTTTCTTCACTGGCGTAACCCAGTGTCGTACAGCTTCACCTTCGGTGATGGTTAGGTATTGCCTGCGAGCGACTATAATACCCCTAGAGAGTATGGTTTTACTGAGTTTATGGTTTTGCCTTCTGGCAGTGTTAGTACAGTTTTTATACCTTGAATTTACATACGAGTTTTACAGAGGTTTTTCATGGCATATTAGAGTTTTTAGAGATCCTATTACGTAGTATTATATATGTTTTCAAAACAGGGGGTTATTATGTTCGGAAATAAAATGGTTTCTGTAATATAATCCATGGGCATGTATAAAAACAATAATATGGCAACCATTTGAAAAGAAAGAAATGTAAGCTTACCTTTGGCTGCTGCACACCTATTGCAAAAAACACGAGGATTGTTTTCTTGATCTTTCATCAGTAACTCCATGAAATAATCTTTCGGCACCCCTCCATGGCATAGAAGGGCAATTAAATTCCTATTGGACATAGAATGCAGTAGGACTAAGAGAAATGCCCTACCACCGGAGCAATCCATCACTTGAAGAATTGTTGTTAAAATAACACTGCTAAAAATATGAGCTTTACTTTGTGTCTTATTTATGCAGTTACACCTGAAATGTGTTTTCTTCATGCAGCTACGCTTGAAACTGTTGGTTTTCTGCCGCAACACGCGGGCTTATTTATAGTAAAACCTAAAACTAAAGCCAACTCAGTTCAGCAAATGAACATTCTATTAGCTAAAGGGATGCAAATTTTGTGATTGAATCAGACATCACATATCTACACGCAAATTGCAATCATATGAGAAATTGGTATCTCTATAACAATGTAAGATTTGAACTCCAATTATCGAAATCCAACTAACAAATACACTAATATCTGTACACAAATAAAATAACCCAATAATTTAGCAAGAATGAAAAGGAAATAATATGAACAGAGAGAGATGTATAAAACCCAACCCCTGGCATGAAACTAAATCCCACGCCTACTCAAAAGAGACAAAGCAGAAAATAACTCAATTTCAAAATCCAAATTAGAAAAAAAAAAACTCACCGTTTCTCTCGCTCACCTCGTCATCCCACATATCTTCTTTTTATATTCTGATAAAAGACTCTTCAAGTTTGGTCTCAAATAGTTGGTCCATCTCAACCTGTAACTTTTCCACACCTTAATAATCCTGCAATTCAGACCAACCCACCACATCTATAATCAGTGAACTGTTTACATTAAAACATATGAAATTACAACCCATTTGATAGAAAGATTTTATTGTTTTAATAGAAACACTGAAAAATGAACATTTCACAACAAGTAACTAATTTCTCATTATTTAAAAAGTAGTCATCAAATTTCATAAATAAATAAACCCAAAAGAATGCAAAAAATTGGAACCTTTGGGCTTGGAGAGCGAGCAAGACGGCTAGCAAGCAGGGTGGATTCAACCCAGCAGAGAACACAGAGCAGAGCAGCAACTGACCCAGCTTTCTAATCTATGCACACATACAGCCCAGCATACACCGCAGTGAAAGCAAACCCTAAATTCAAACAGAACCCATTTGGGAAACTGTAGAGAGAAGGTTCACAATATTAATCAAACTAAAATGAAAAAAAAACAAAATCAACCAGCCATGTCAAAATAATATGAAAAGATCCCAACAAACCAACCAAACAATTAACATATCGGTTCGCAATCTATAAATAGGCTAATACACTTAATCAAATCTAGCCATTCGCATGTGTCACCTTGTTCTTTGAAAGTTTTACCCCCATGTTCCTTGTTATATGCAAAAAAAAAAAAAAAAAAAAAAAAAAAAAAAAAAAAAAAAAAAAACAATTAAAGATGAACTCTCTCTCTCCCCCGATCCCCTCTTTTTGTCCCTCCAAACCCTGTTTTTTCTCTCTCTAATATCCCTCCTGGGGATATTTTGGATGTTCACTTTGAAATGAAGCTCAAATAAAAGAATGTAACCAGGAGGCTACGAAGTAAAGGGATCTCATAAATTCTACACGCTTCTGCATATCAAGCAGATTCTGTAGTTTCAATACCAAGGAAAAAGAAAATGGAAGAATTATTAACCTGCTTCCCAAGAGTCAGGATGACATTAGGATCACTTGTCATCATATCTCGAATGGCTAAATTTGTGCCTCTAATCACCTTAACCTTCAATAAACCAATAAATTCTACCATGCCTTCCTGCTGCATATTTCAAGTATGGAACAAAGTCATATTCCACTCTCACAACGTATATGAACGTTTACTTTAATACTCAAACTACATAATTGTAAGGCAGACAAAAGGTGTGACAATATTTACCGATTTCTGTGAAGAATTTGAACGGAAACTATCAATAATCTTTCGAGAGAAACTATTTGATTGGAGAGTGCTCTGGAATATAAGATAATGGAACCAATTTAAAGAGAACCAACGAAAAGGCCAAATATAAGATAATTGAACCAATTTAAAACACTAAATCGCTCTCCCAATAAAGGAGAACATAAGCATGACATAGAAAGATCCGAAGGCACATTTAATTTGGTTTCTTCAAAACCAGCGAAAAGGACCCTTAAATCAGATTGAATTCAACAAAATCCTAACACAATGAAACTCCATTTAAAAACCCATCACTGATAAAAATTATCTTTAGGTAAACTGGGTATGAATGAAGCTATTGACCTTCGCCGGACATGTCGTTTTCAAAAGTGGAAGTATTTGAGATGCGATTAGGGTGGAAAATGGGCAGTGCTGCAGAGATAGAAAGCAAAGCCAAATTAATCGAAAACAGATCTTCCAATTTTAAGTACTACTAAAGTTCACTATTTTAATAAACATTCTTGCTTTTACTATGTTTGTTAATATTAATATTAAAAGATGATTCAAGTTAAAACCTGCAACGTAACTATTTGTTTAATTAGAACATGAATCAAAGCTAACTGTTGCGATTCATATTTTGATACTTCACCTTGGTGAAGGTCCCTTCGCCGATTGTCCTCCCAACCTCATACTTTCCCACTTTCCTCACCATCTCCCAACCTCCTACTCATCATTCATGTTATGTGAAAAGTTCATTCTAATTTATGTCGTAAGTCACAAAAAATATGAAAAAAAATTAATATGAGACAAAAAAGTTGGTGAGAATAAAAAAGAACCAATTGGAGAGATGAATAACCATTCTAACCAATCGAGAAAAGATACTTTTAAACCCAAGAAATAAAAAACTTGAGAGAGGTTTGAAAAAAAAAAGAGCAGAGAACATTATTTCAATCATTTTCCAGTCTTTCAATTGAGAAAATATTACTAAAAATTGCAACTTTCTCAGGAAACTACAACTATTTTACAAGTTTCATCACCTAGCACAGCAAAGACGCCACAATTTTTTTATTTAAAAAATTCCCACAGATTCAACTTTCACACTATAGAAAACACAACTTTCATAGTATTAAAAAAAACATTCTTACATAAAAGGCTCAAATGAAAAAAAAAATTTAACTTGAGCGTGCTTCTGGGTTATGGAGAACTTCGGGAAACACTTCCAAGTATTTCTTAGGTTGTTTTTAATAAAAATATAAACTTGTTCATAATAAAAGCACTTCTAGCAAAAGTGTTTCCTAGAGAAATAGTTTTCCAAACGGGCTCCAAACAACAATATGAGAGAGAGAGAGAGAGAGAGAGAGAGAGAAAGATCATACACAAAAGCAAATTCATGAGGAGTTTTGAGAGAAGGCTCAGGGTACTTTTCCTCAATGATTCTAACAATGACATCAGAATCCGCCACCCATTTGTCATCAAACTTCACCACAGGCACCTTCCCCTCTGAATTCACTTCCGTTAACCTACAAATCACCAACAAAAACCCCAAACCCAATGTAAACACGAATTTTTCCTGAAACAAACGAGACAAGAACACGTGTACAAAATAATATTTGTATTAATGAATTTGTTTGGGTTACAATCTCTATGTGATTTGGTCCTCTGATTCAATCTCCGTAAGATGTTGGTTTGCGGATTTGGTTGATCCAAGGGCCGTCGGGGCTTGATCTTGGGGTGTTTTTTTTTTTGATGAAGAATGAAGAGAGCTTTCTTGATCCTTCGAGATTTGCTTGAGAACTTTAGAGCTTTGAGTTTTCGAGGCCTTGGCTTGACGTAAATTCTCTTCCAATTTTAGAGCAGAGAAGAATGTATGTCCAAAATCCCTGATCTTTTGATGGAGCAGCCTATTTATAGGCTTTGAGAGTGGATCACTACCATCCATTTTGTTGGTGAGAATGAATCAGTACCGTCCATTTTTGTTGGTGGGAATGAATCATCATCGTCCATTTTGTTGGTGAGGATGAATCGCTACCATCCATTTTCCGTTTGTTGGTGAAGTAAGTGTATGATGTAGGTGAAATGGGTGGATGTTGTAATTTTAATGCAATGGTCGACATTTATTTCACCAAAATTTTAATGTCTATAAATGTAATTTTAATGCATTTGTTAATATTCATTTCACCGAAATTTCAATGTCTACACCCAATTCCTCATACACTCCAAAAAAAACACATCAAAATCCATTAAAAGTACAAAAACCACATATTTCCATCTATGTCTGCACGTATTTTCAGGATAAAAATTTCAAAACAAAGTAAAATACGACTGGGTTTGTCGCTGAGATTGATTAATTGCAATTTGTAGAGAACTTTCTTCTCCTCCAAGGTTAGAAGAACCCTTTGGCTGAAAGGGCATGTCAGAAACGAAAGATGGAAAATTTTACCAAATTAGCAAAATTTGATCAAACCCCAGAAATGAAATCAAAGGAAATAGAGAGAAATGTGAACGTACAGTCGCCGAGAAGATGAGGGGCACCAAAGGCGGCCTTGACAGCGACCTCGAGAGCCATCTGAGAGCAGAGGAGAGCGAGATAGTGTAGAAGATGAAAATGAAACCTAAACCAATAGTGGTGTTCCAACCCCTGCGATTTCACAAACTTCTCACTGGAGGAAGGGAAACACAAAATACGCCCTAGCCCACAAATTCTGAACAAAACACTACAACTCACCAGAAAATGAAATTTTTAGGGTTTCCTCCAAACAACACAAACTTACATATAGCAGTTTCAGAACATACCTGAGTTGAATTCGACTTCTTGGACAACAATCTCAAACTGCGTTGCCGCTAAAGCAACAAAAATTCGCCGGAAAACCAGTCCCAACTCTGGTTCTCTTCTGAGTTTTATCTTAGTTTTCCTTGAGCCGGATATTAATTATCTCCTGAGCTTGTCTCGGATTTGGGCTTCATGGGCATCACTGGCCTTTTTTGCCTGCTTTTACTATTTTTTGTCTTTTATTTTTCCTTCCTCCATCCTTTTGAGTTGTGATACTTCATCCTCATCCCACCATGTGCTCGAATAGGTAGGCTCCGATCAAAAATTGGATATCAGATCCACTTCCCTCCCTCACTTCCCTTCCCCCTAACTTGCATGTCGGATCCCCATAGAGGCCAAGTGTTGGGTATTTTATATATCCCTTAGCCGCACTCTCTACCCATATGATACTTTATTTGTATATATTTGCAGGGTTCATGAAGGGGACTTGGATATGGTGTTTACTTTCTCGGTTAAGAATTTGGCTTCCTCCGAGGATGTGACGGCAGGTAACGGTGTGGTCTTTACTCCTAGAGATTAGGTTTTTTAATGTTTGTTGCAGCCTTTAGGCCTAAGTTTGTGTGAGCCTCTTGTTGTATCTTGGGTTGCCGCTCTCATTTTGCTTGGGCCTTTAATTTATTTGTAGTTGTTTACCTGGTTCTTTTTAGGCCTTGTACTAATTTCTACTAATTAATGAAATCCCATTTGTCAACCAAAAGAGGGTGGAAAGATAACTTAGTCTTCTATCACAAAAAAAATAAAAATGATGGGCAATAATGTAATTTCACAGGTCCAAATTTTATTGTTTTTTATTGAAACCTTACCTACAGGTGATGTTAAAATACCTCCAACATTAAAATAAAAAAAAACAAAAACAAAAACCTCCCATTTTCTAAAAAAATATGTTCATACACACAAAGTGTGTAAGCAAATGCTAGTTTTTTATTTAATAAGAGACATCTTACTTGACCAAAAACAAAAAAGAGACTATATTCACACACCCCAAATTACTTCTCTCACACCTTTTTAATTTTTTAATATTTTCTACACACCACTAACACTTGATAGAAAAATATTAAAAAATTAAAAAGGTGTGAGAGAAGTAATTTGGGGTGTGTGAATATAATCTCTCAAACAAAAATCATAATCAACCCCGCATAGGGGAGTCCAAATCTTCTGCACCTAAAAATCCATGTGGCCTCTATGTGTCTTTGATTTTATTGAGCATGTCAACAGTCACACCCAATCAAATCAAGCTTCAAGTCCCGAGTCCCAAGAAATGCTCAATAAAATAAAAGGCACAGAGAGGCCACATGGACTTTTGGGTGCAGAAAATTTAGACTCCGCATAGGGAGGGTTTTGCCATACAAAAATTGAAAGAAAGTACAACAGACAAAACTCATTAGAGCAAACAACAAATTAGCAATAGGATCTGCTTCACATTAAACAATAGTGCTACAGCATCACCCAACAAGGGACAAAACTTGCATCGTCTCAACAAAGATGCACCTCAAAACGGAGATGGCAATTCCGCTCAATTTTCCCCCACCGCACCGTTGGAGGGCCAAAGTACTTGCTCGTCACCAAAGGCGCCATGAATTTGCCACTCCTCTCTATAAATTGGTCCAAACTCAAAACTTTATTTCTCCACCAGCTAAAGGATAGATCCACACACCAGATCCGAAATAGATCTTCAGCCTTTGCCCAAAGCCAAAAAGAACGCTTGCACTGGATGACTTGGAAGAAAGATCCAGATATAAAACTGGAAACAGCCCTGAACAGGCCAGGGGATGAACAAAACCTTGCAAAAACGCAAGGACAAACAACTCTCCATATGGATATGGGAGAAGAGGCCAAGTTTATTTTTCCGATTTGATTCTGGGGGAAAAATGGGGAATACCCCCTGAAATCAAAATAGGTAGGTGGCTGTTTGGTGTTCTACGGTGGTTTGGTTTTGATCCAAAACGGTTTAGAGTTTTCTTTTTTACGTCTCTCCTAAAAACTGAGTTAAGTGGATGGAACCCCAAACTATAGGGTTGATATTCGAAGAGCCTACACAGAGACACGCATACATGAATACTTACAAATTCACCGCGACACTGAATGTCAATCTGTACATGCTTACACAGCAAAAAACATTTTCTGATTCAGATTCATCATATTAGAGAGATAACTATGGGAGTTCAAAAAATATTGGGAGACAATTTAAGACAATTTCTACATTTCTAGGGGTTGCAAACAAACTTCAGTTGCAGGGTTTTTTGTGCCAAGCAGCCCTACCCTGCATTACTGGTTTAACTTAATGTAAATGTTGGAGCAGAACTCGATACAATTTCTACAATTTAGATAAAAGGATTACCTAAATCAACCAAGTTTCTCACCTCTGCGACACAGAGAAAACGAATGCATTTCTGCCATCTATAATCCTAGTTCAGATCATATTGGGCAATACTATTTTCATTATCATCAAGATTCAAACTAAGAAATTACATCAATATGAAGAGACATTTGATCTTGCAATAACAAAATGACACGTCCGCAGAAACAAAAAGGGTCAGAACTAAACCTGCAAGAAAGCTTGAGGTAAAACTCAGACATTCTTTAACTTCATCTTTGATGGAGGCCATCTGCCTTTCTTTCCAAGTTTCCGCCTGAGAACAAGTCGGTTCCTGCGAAGCCTTATTTTCTTCGCCAGTTGCATCTTCTTCTTCTGCCTTAGCCGCTCTTGCAGCTTTAACTCCAAAGGAAGCTTGTCGACAGGTACCACCACGGCACCTCCTCTTCCTGGCTCACTGCCCTCATTTGTAGCAGCAGATCCAGATATTAAACTGGAAATAGCCCTGAACAGTACAAAACCTTGCAAAAACGCAAGGACAAACAACTCTCCATATGGATATGGGGGAGAGGCCGAGTTCATTTTTCCGAAATGATTCTGGGGGAAAAATGGGGAACACCCCCTGAAATCAGAATAGGAAGGTGGTTGTTTGGTGTTCTACGGTGGTTTGGTTTTGATCCTAAACAGTTTAGAGTTTTCCTTTTACATCTCTCCTAAAAACTGAGTTAAGTGGATATAACTTCAAATTATAGGGTTGATCTTCGAAGAGCCTACACAGAGACACGCATACATGAATACTTACAAATTCACCATAACACTGAATGTCAATCTGTACATGCTAACGCGGCAAAAAACATTTTCTGATTCAGATTCATCATATTGAAGAGATAACCATGGGAGTTCAAAAAATATTAGGAGACAATTTAAGACAATTTATACATTTCTAGGGGTTGCAAACAAACTTCAGTTGCAGGGATTTTTTGTGCCAAGTAGCCCTACCCTGCATTACTGGTTTAACTTAATGTAAAGGGTAAACTGTCAATTTAGTCCTTAAATTATTATCTTAGTAAAAATTAGATCCATAAACTATTTTTTCAGAAAAATTAGTCCTTGAATTATAAAAATTTGCTAATTACATTCCTATATTCAATTTTCTGTCAATTCAAGCCATGTTACTTGCATGTGATACACATTAGAGGGTAGATTGGTAGTTTTTCATAAAGAAATAATGTATAGAGTTAACTTTGGAGGATAAATTGGTAGTTTTTCATAAAGAAATAGTGTAAGTTAACTTTTGAGGATAAATTAGACATTAAATTCCCAGCATATATGAAATGTTAAGGGCTTATAGGTGAGAAAATGATGGTATTACACTCTAAATTGTGTCAAGTGACTTAAATTGACGAAAAATTAGATAAAATAGCTTTAAATATAATAGTAAGGATGAAATTAGCAATTTTTAATGAATTTAGGAACTTATTTTACCAAAAAAATAATTTAATGACTTAATTTTCACTAAAGTAATAATTCAGGGATTAAATCACCACTTCATCCTAATGTAAATGTTGGAGCAGTACTCGAGACAATTTCTACATTTTTAGATAAAAGGATTACCTAAATCAACCCAATATCTCATCTCTGCGACATGGAGAAAGCAAATGCATTTCTGCCATCTAAAATCCTAGTTCAGATCATATTGGGCAAATACTATTTTCACTGACATCATCAAGATTCAAACTAAGAAATTACATCAATATGAAGAGGCATTTGATCTTGCAATAACAAAAATCACGCGTCCGCAGTAACAAAAAAGGGTCAGAACTAAACCTGCAAGAAATCATGAGGTCAAACTCAGATATTCTTTTAACTTCATCTCTGATGGAGGCCATCTGCCTTACTTTCTAGGTTTCCGCTTGCGAACAAGTCGGTTCCTGCGAAGTCTTATTTTCTTCGCCAGTTGCATGCATCTTCTTCTTCTTCTGCTCGAGCCGCTCTTGCAGCTTTAACTCCAAAGGAAGCTTATCGACAGGTACCACCGCCTCTTCCTTGCTATCAGGAAGGGGCTCACTGCCCTCATTTGCAGCAGCAGTTCCATCAATGTCAGAGGAGGCCTTAACAACTACTGAAGCTGACCTTTTCACAACGGGCATATGAAGTCGAACTTCGTTGAAAGAGTTCGGATGCAGATCATTGGGTTTCATGTGCATCCACGAAACTGAAATCCAGAGACACAAAACAAAACCATCATAAGAATACGAGCTGAAAAATATTCAAAAAAGCAGATATACAAAGCAACTTAACTATAAAAACGCTCCTCGAATCACGCCATACGTTTCCAATTTGCTTTCAAATTAGCATATTTATGTATTGACATTAGAGAAAACGAAAATGCAGATGAAATTGGATTATTAGAGGTTAAATTGCGGCGGAAGAGGCGGTGGTGTAGAGGTGGTGATGCAGATGAAAATTGGATTATTAGAGGTTTAAATATATATGTGAGTGTGTGAGTGACAAGTGTACACTCCAGATTAAAACGGTTGGGATTTAATCTGGAGTAGTAAGGCTTAAATGATTGTTAAAGTCTCTTGTCAATCATTTTTAGAAACAAGTATGGGTCATGGCAATGCACCATATCCGCATTCACCTTACTTAATCAAATCAAGGCTGCTGCATTTTTGCACAGCTAGTATCCAATCTCCAAGTCCTCTCCATTCTCTATCATCCTAACCCTAAGAAACCAACCAAAAAAAAAAGAAAAAGAAACACAAGGTAAACAATTTTTATCATGGTATCAGAGCTTAGTTTCTGATCTTACAACTTTCTGGGCGTATTCTGTGCAAGTTAAGATCCTTGGAAGCACCAACGTACTGTCCTCAACAACAACAATCAACAAACAACCCTGAAAATGAAGGGATCCAGCAGTAGTAGTGAATTAAAAGCTCCAGTCTTTGATGGGGAGAACTATGACTTTTGGAGAATAAGAATGACAACCATTTTCAAGTCCTATGATCTATGGGAGATGGTTCAATACGGGTATGAACTACCTAAGATGGAGGTCGATACTCTAGAGGAGGACCTCACAGAAACACAACTGAAAACACTGAAGCAGAACCGAATGGAGGATGCTAGAGCACTTGGAATCATCCAAGGTGCTGTCTCAGACACCATTTTCCTGAGGATAGCAAATGAAGAGACTGCAAAGGGAGCTTGGGAAGTTTTGCAACAAGAGTACAGAGGAGACACCAAAGTCAAAAAGGTAAAACTTGAGTCCCTTAAAAGAGATTTCGAGTATACAAGAATGAGGGAGAATGAGCTGTTAAAAGACTACTTTACTGGGCTATTTGATGTTGTAAACAAGATGAAAACATATTGTGAGGAGTTGCCAAATGAAAGAATTGTCCAGAAACTGTCGATTAGTCTGACTAAACCCTATGATTCAATAGTGAGTGTCATTGAAGAAACCAAAGACATTGAAACTCTTAGTGTGCAAGATGTGATGACATCCTTAAGAGCTTTTGACCAAAGACTCGAGAGGCATGCTGACTCTGCCATTGAAAAGGCATTTCAATCACTCTCTGTTGGATCCAGTAGTCAAGCTAGTGCAAGCAAACCAAAACCATAGTGGAAGGGCAAGAACAAGAAATGGGAAAGAATGGGGTATGAAAACCCTAGACCTAACCAAGACAACTAGTCAAATGAAGGTCCAATAACCAAGCAACAATGCAAGCACTGTGACAAATTCCATCTTGGGGAGTGTTGGTTTAAGGACAAGCCTAGATGTCACAAATGTAACAAGTTCAGGCACATTATGAAGGATTGCAGATCAAGAAATGTGTAGCGAGTGAACTGTGCAAACCAAATTGAAGAAGAAGCAAATGAGTTATGTGCATTCAGTGCAAAAGTGGAGAAAAATCATGAAGTATGGTACATTGACAGTGGCTGCAGCAATCACATGACTGCATATGAGTCATTACTCATTGATATTGAAATGAACTTCACTGGAAAAGTGAAAATGGGAGATAGAAACATTGTCAAAGCCACTGGAAGAGGAACTCTTGTTATCAACACCAAAAAGGGAAGAAGATGCATAAAGGAAATGCTGCTAGTGTCTGGATTGGATGAGAATCTACTTAATGTGGGTCAAATGATGGATCATGGCTATTTCCTACTCTTTGGGGGAATTGTGGTTGAGATCTATGATGACAGGTCTCTATCAAACTTGGTGACCAGATTGGAAGTGAAAAATAGAAACTTTCCACTTATGTTGAAGTACCTAGAAGAGGTGGCAAGGAAAGTGAGTGTGGTAGGTTCTATGAAGATATGGCATAAGAGGCTTGGTCACTTAAACATGACAAGTTTAGAAAATCTGAAAAAGCATGAAATGGTACAAGGTATACCAAAGTTGGATCAATGCAATGAAACCTGTGAAGGGTGTGTGTTTGGCAAGCACCATAAAGATCTATTTGAAGCTGGAAAGGCTTGGAGGGCAACAATGCCACTCGAATTGATTCCCACAGATGTGTGTGGACCAATGCAAACAGCAACAATAAGTGGAAACAGGTATTTCCTAACCTTCGTTGATGACTACTCATGGATGTGTTGGGTGTATTTCATGAGGTTCAAGTCTAAGGTATTCACAATATTCAAAAAGTTCAAGGCAATGTTGGAATTGCAAAGTGGATACCAAATCAAAAGACTATGAAGTGATAGGGGAGGAGAGTACACCTCTCTTGAGTTCAATGCATTCTGTGAAGATGTGGGGTTGGAGAAGCAACTCACAGTGGCATATTCACCACAACAGGATGAGATTGCAAAAAGAAAGAATAGGACTATTGTAATACCCTGAAAAATTTAAATATATGAATTGGATATTCATAATTATGAATATGTGAAAAGAATCGAGAATTTATATTACTTCATTTGAGTTTAGTTTTAAATTAAACTAATTACGAAGGCTGAAGTTTGAAAATTAATCATTTAAAATCCATAGGTCTTCTGAGGTCATAATTTATATTCTTGAATAGAGCTCACGAACGCGTAGGCACAAACCGTTCGTGAAATGGAGTTGTAATGAAGAAGTTATTAACAATTGAAGATAGGGATAAAATGGTCATTTGGCAATTTTCTGGAGGGCTCCAGATCTTCTAGAACAGGGACATGTGGCAGGCTATGAGTTGAGGAATTGGGCACAGCCCAATCAGAAAAGGGAAAGGAGGAGAAAAAGGAGAAAAAGGAGAATTAGGGGAAAAAAACGGGTTCCCCTTGACCCGCATGCCCCGACTGGGTTTCACAGCCAATTTTGGTCTTTTCCGGTTATTTTTCTGGAGAATTTCAAAGGGGAAAGTATTGAGAAACATCCATATCCCTTTTCCTTCCATTTTAACCCAGAAAGAAGAAATTTGGGTGAGAGGTTGTGGAAAAACTGACGGGGGCTTACGAGGTTCATAGTGACCATTATTCCAATCCTGAAACAATTCCATACAATTACCACCACCACTAAAGTACCCTTGAGGCCTAGAACAAAGCCCAAGCAATGGTAGGGGCGGCGGAGCACCGGTGGTATCGAATTGAGAGCACCTATTTATAGGGTTTTCAGTGGGTTCGAGCCAAATTGGACTTGGCCATAGGTATAAAGTTTGTTCAACTCTGTGAGATCTTCATTTCTATAATTTTTGAGAATTTTTAAAAATAGTTGAATTTTCCGGCGATTCGGGGCGGCCGACCGCCACTGGCGGCGGCGCGTGGCCAGTGAGCCGACGCCATAATTTAAAGCCAATTTTGATGTTTTGAAGTCAAATTTGATAAGCCCTTGGTGTGAATTACATTGTTAAGGATAAATGGTGATTGTTAGGAGTTATAAAAATATTGAGATTTGATTGAAATTGAATTTGTGAACTACGATTGGCTTGATTCCTGTTTAAGGTATGTAGGCAGTCTAACGATACGTTAGATGCAGCCATGGAATAAGTACAATTAAATGCTTCGAGAGTAAAAGGTTTTGTTGAACTATTGTATTAGGAGAATGGAATTTTGAGCGATGACTTGCGTTCTATCCTTATACTTTGAAATTAAAGGGATAATCACAAATTTACTTTGAGGCTTTATGAAATCAAAGTGTTTAATTGGGTTAAGGGTAGCTAATTAAACAAGAGTTTAGTTTTGGGCCTATCACCAATAACAATTAATTCCTGAAAATAAGTATTTCGAGGCCAGGGCATTACAACTATAGTCGAAATGGCTAAGTCTATGATGCATGAAAAGAACATGCCCTATACATTTTGGGGTGAAGTTCAGTGTACCTATTAAATAGGTGCCCCACTAAAGCATTGGACAAGAAGACTATTTGAAGTGTTCAGTGGCAGAAAGCCATCTATGAAGCATCTGAGAGTGTTTGGCTCAATGTGTTATACCCACATTCCTCAACAACTAAGGCACAAGTTGGAGAAATCAAGCAACAAGGGTGTTCTTGTGGGCTATGGTACTAGTGAAAAAGGGTACAAAGTTTACAATATGTTAACTCAGAAGATAATCATGTCAAGGGATGTTATCTTTGATGAAGACTCAACATGGAATTGGGAAACAAAGGTAAAAGAGAAGGACAGTGTCTCTCTACAACTTGACCTCAACAAAAGGCAAACAAGAGAGCCTATGGAGACCTCAGCTCAAGAAGAAGTCATAGAAAATGGTGACATACAAGGGACTCCACAACAAGCAAACATGAGTCCACAACCGAGTCAATCACAGATAACAACTCCAAGCTCAACTCCAATGAGGTTGAGAAACTTGGATGAGATCTATGCTGCATGTAATTATTGTGTAGTGGAACCAGAAACATATGAAGAAGCTGAGAAAGACAAAGCTTGGAAGAAAGCAATGAAGGAAGAACTTGAAATGATTAAGAAGAATGACACTTGGGAAATTGTAAATCGACCAAGTGACAAGCCGGTGATTTGTGTGAAATGGGTGTACAAAGTGAAACTCAACCTTCTGTGCAAAAGAACAAGGCAATGTTGGTAGCTAAAGGCTACTCACACAAGCCTAGTGTAGATTTCAATGAAACCTTCGCTCCAGTAGCAAGGTTAGACACCATAAAGACTTTGATAGCCCTGGCAGCCAAGAAGGGTTGGAAACTACATCAATTGGATGTCAAATCGGCATTTCTAAATAGAGTGCTAGAGGAGGAGGTGTTTGTGGAACAACCTTAAGGTTTTACAAGTCACGAGTTTCCAGAGAAGGTGTACAAACTCAAAAAAAGGCTTTTTATGGCCTAAAGCAAGCTCCAAGAGCTTGGTACAGTGAGATTGATTCCTATTTCACTGAGAAAGGATTTCAGAAAAGTCCTAGTGAAGCTACACTTTACACCAAGACATAAAGCAACAAGAAGACACTTATTGTCTCAATCTATGTGGATGATGTTATCTACACCAGAAATGATGCTGCAATGATTGAAGAATTCAAGGAAGAGATGATGAAGAGGTATGAAATGACTGACCTAGGCCTTTTGCATCATTTTCTTGGCATTGGGGTAATTCAAGAAGCAAGTAGCATCTTCATTCATCAAAGGAAGTATACTGAAACTTTGCTTGAAAAGTTTGGATTGAAGGGATGCAAACCGGTCTCTACACCTCTAATTGCAAATGAAAAGCTTAAGAAGGATGATGGAAGTGAACCTACAGATGATAGTCTCTATTAAAGCATTGTTGGTAGTCTGTTGTACCTAACTGCAACAAGGCCGGATCTAATGTTCTCAACAAGTCTACTTTCTAGGTTTATTCAGAATCCTAGCAAGACACACATGGGGACAGCAAAGAGAGTTCTAAGATATGTGCAAGGAACACTTGATTATGGGATCAAGTATGAAATGGGGAAGTCAACTATCCTAATTGGATTTTGTGACAGTGACTGGGGTGGCAGTGAAGATCATAGCAAAAACACATCGGGCTATGCTTTCACCTTTGGTTCAGGGGTGTTTTTGTGGGCCTCTGTGAAGCAACAAACTGTTGCACTGTCCACAGCTGAGGCAGAGTATGTGAGCGCATCAGAAGCTACAACTCAACCTATTTGGCTAAGGTTCAGACTTAAAGACTATGGGGAATTGCAGGTTGATGCCACACCACTTCTGTGTGTCAACACCTCTGCAATCGCCATGACCAAGAACCTAGTTTTTCATCAGAGAACAAAGCACATCAAGAGAAGATATCATTTCATCAGAGAGGCATTGCAAGACAATACAATCAAGCTAATCTATTGCAGCACAGAAGATCAGATCGCAGACATTTTCACAAAGGCATTACCGAAAGAGAGATTCAATTACTTGAGGGATTTGCTTGGAATGACTCCTAGAAGTAGTTTAGAAGGGAGCGTTAGAAGCTAAACAGCTTCTGAAATCGAGGATCAAAGGTAGCAAAGGCCTCTTGAGCATGGGTGTTATCTGCATCGAAGAAGAAAGAAGAAGAAAGGGTTTTAGCCTCCAACGGCTAGTTTTTGTTTAAATTTATGTGTGAGTGTGTGAGTGACAAGTGTACACTCCAGATTAAATCACTTAACCTCAAATGAACGGTTATGATTTAATCTGGAGTAGTAAGGCTTAAATGATTGTTAAAGTCTCTTGTCAATCATTTTTAAAAACAAATATGGGTCATGGCAATGCACCATACCCTACAAGCATTCACCTTACTTAATCAAATCAAGGTTGCTGCATTTTTGCACAGTTGGTATCCAAACTCCAAGTCCTCTCCATTCTCTATCATCCTAACCCTAAGAAACCAACCAAAACAAAAAAAAGGTCAATTACATAATACCCCCTCAGGTTTGAGGTCTATTACAATCTCATACAACATCTTTAAAACATTTCACTTTCATACCTCAAGTACTATTTTATTTCAATTTCATACATCGGTTACATTTTTCATCCATTAATTCGTTAAGTGCTAACGTGGCACGCCACGTGGCAAAAAAATTTAATTAAAAAAACCACTTGAATCTTCTTAAATAAAATAAAATAAAAACTGAAACCCACCTCCTGCAACCCCCCACCCCTGAAAACAAACCCAAAAACCTTACCCAACTATATCCACAGCACACCAACATTCATCAGTCACAAAATAATTGTGCTCAACCAGTTACTAAGAACACAAAATAAAAAAAGGGGCTGCAGTGACTGAGTTATACCTGCAAATGGATGATTTTTGGACGATCGACCATGGATCTGCCCGTTTCTGGTACTATTTGCCAGTTTTGTTGTAAACCCGAGCTCCCTCACAACAGCCAACACACAATTTTTCAGTATTTCAGCATCAAGGGTATGAGGCCTTTATGCACAAAACAAAGCAGAGATGAATTTGTGACAGAGAACAAGATTTTACCACGTGGCACATATTTGGCAGGCACGTGGCACATATTTTAGCATCTGGGTTTCTTGGGATGCAATGGATTTCAGTTTTTTTTTTTTTTGGGAAAATTCATGTTTTTTTTAATTAAAAAATAATAATTTTGCCGCGTGGCACATATTTGGCAACTACGTCAGCACTTAACGGATCAATGAATAGAAAATGTAACGGATGTATGAAATTGAAATAAAATAGTACTTTAGGTATGAAAGTGAAATGTTTTAAAAATATTGTATTGGATTGTAATAGATCTCAAATCTGATGAAGTATTATGTAATTTACCAAAAAAAAAGAAAAAAGAAACACAATGTAAACAAATTTTATCATAAGGGCCAAATCACAGAGATCCGTCTTAGCCTGGGTCCCTCTCCGCCCCAACTCCCCAGTTTCTTGGTAATCAAAATTCCAACCCAATTTTTTATTCGGAAATAAATTTCAAAATTTAGGAATTTTTTTTTTTCTGAAAAAGTTTTGGGTACACTCTGACTGTGCTGATAAACACATGGATACCAAGCTCTGTTGTGATTGCTTCCCTTTACGTTTTTTCGCCAATCTTTGTGCACCATTGAGGCATTGATAGTGATGCCAGTTTTAGCTGCATCCTCACATAAAATCTGCCAAAAATACACAGATGCCAGGATCTTGAAGTTTGGTACAAATGCTTTGTCATGGAAGATCAATGTATGAGATTGGGTCGTCTGGAATTAGCAGTCTAAAAGGCCAACTTCGCAATAAATGTGGATGTTATATTTTAATATGTAATTTTAGTTAGTAGAATTTGATGAATCTGAGAAGAAGGATTGAAAGCAAAAAAGATGAGAAGCAAAATGGAAAACGCAGCTCCAGATTCCTCTTTGATTCAATTTCGCCACTAAATAAAAATGAGAGATACAACACAAGAAGGAACCGTTACAAACTTCACATGCATCACACACCTCTCATACTCACATGTCTTGCATGTGTATACCTAAGACAAAGTCAGCTATGTTGGGCAAAAAACTTAGAGTACACAACTCTAACTCAAGTGTTGGAGAGACAACACAAGTAAACAAATTACTTGTATTACACACACAAAATATTACAACACACTCTCAAGGACACTCTTTAGGAGCAATGACACTCACTCACTTTCTAGAGACAAACTCTAGACCACTCACACTCCTCACAAGACTACTCTTACTTCTCACTCTCACTTGGTTGCTTGATCACTTCTTTGTTGCAAGCTTACTAGATTTCTTGATTACTTGGTTGTTTACATCACACACCTATTTATAGGTGTTGTTTTGCCGACTATAATTGCCCACCGCCATTGGGCTTTGTATGGCAGCCACACAATTGTACAATCTGCTAGAACATTCTAGCATATTATTATACGCACACACCCACCGACATGCTTGCTAGGGCTTTCTAGCAAAATCCCATATGTAGTCCATCTAGAACATCAAGACTTTATAATGGGCTGGGCTTTAAGTTATGGGCTGGTGTTGTACATTTAACAAGCTACTATGACAGCTGGCACAATCCGAGCCTATGAACTAGTCTAATCTCAGCCATCAATTCCAATTCAAACAAATAAGGACAAGACTATGGAACTTGAATTCTAAGAAATCAGCTTCAAGACTTAATCACTAACAATACATACTTGATCAAAAAGTAAGAAATTTTTTTTACAACACATACGGATAAGTAAATACTGATCACGTACCAACTGTAAGCAAAAAAAGAAATACGCAAAAAAGCAAAAAACTAAATAGAAGAGCCCTCAGAATACAGAAACCAACTCAAAACACAAAAGAGTCACAAACTCTACCACACAAAATCACCATTTATTCCCCCTCCCATGTCCCAAGTCTTACTACATATTAGTGGTGATGCGCCAAATACCTCAATCCCCATTACCACATGATCCCCAGATGCAACTCCATATTCTCCCACCTCTCCTTAAGGCTGCCACCGCCTTCTCCTCCTTCTCATCCTCATGTCTCGACTGCCTGAGATAACTCAAAATTGCCTCAACAGCCACCGCCTCCTTTTCCTCGCAACTTGAGTCCACCGTCTCAGTCAAAGGTGCGGTGCTCTGATTCTGATCCAAATACCCCGGAGTGCTGAAAATTTGTCGTTTTGGGTGGAGCCCGTTGATCCATGATTGCTGTCTTGATGTATACTAGTTCCCTCTAGTGTACTCTTTACCTCAAGGAACTCCAAATCTCGCTGCCTCATCTCTTCCGCATAACTCGACTCCTCATTATCTGTCAAAATTTATGAACTATCGCTCCAGGGGAGGAGGGATTCCCCATCAGCCACCGCCTCATTTTGCTCATTGTTTGGGACCATGGCAATGATGGCATTAATCATAGGTGCAGTGGTTCGAAACTGAGCCAAATCCCCCAAAGTGATGAATTGTTGTTTTGGGCGGTAACCACGTATACCAGTTCCCTCTATGTCAAGGTGTTTCAAATACTGTAAGTCTTTAGGCAACTTCGAAAGTTTTGAGCACCCATGGAGAGTGAGCCATTCGAGACTCAACAAATTGCAGATACTGTCCGGAAGATAAACCAGGCTTTTGCAGTTTTTCAGATTTAACGACACTAACCCCTGAAGCCGTTCAATTGATGCAGGAAGCTCTCTGATAGATGTTCTATCCAAATCAAGGCTGGCTAATCTTTCCATATTTTCTAATATGTCTGGAAACACCTTAAACTTTGTACAACCAGAAAGAGATAGATAACTTAGGGACTTGAGTTGACAAATGCTACTTGTAAGACTCTTAGGGTGCGTTTGTTGCGCTGGGCTATCTCGGACTGGATTAGCTTCAACGACTAAACTGGATTGGCTTAGACTAAACTAAGCTGGACTAACTTAGTGAAGCGTTTGATGCACTGTTGGACTAAGAAGCTGGATAATAACAAATTCTAATATTATATTATTTAATCTATAAATTATTAATATTTTATTATGATCTTATTTTTTTCTCCATCTTTTCCTACCATTTCCGTCTCACACCTTCAATTTGATATATTTTATATGAAAGTTGGTTGTGAAATGGATCTGAAAGAGAGTCGAATCGGAAAGTTAATGATTGATCTAGGTGACCGGAGATGACAAGGAGTCTGACGGGAGTGGTCGTTGAGCACGACGAGGACGAGAGAGGTGATAGTCTTAGCTAGTCCCATGGTTATTGGTGGGTCTCGCTAAGACCTCTTAGTGAAGGGTTTTGTCCATGCTAGTCCCCTTTAGTCTCATTAATGTTAGTCTCAGCATGGAACAAACACAGTATTGGACTAACAGCTAGTCTAGTTCAGCTCAATCCCACTTAGTGAGGGCAAACAAACGCCCTAAAGTCATTGCTATACCGTAGCGTCAAAGTAGCAAGTCCCGTAAGACTATAAATTATGGATGGCAATTCTTCAATTTCAATCCCTAAAAACTTAACAATTTTTCGGCGGCGAGAGGCTTGCTCATGTTCAAGCTCTGTAAGATTTTTGAATGTTGATGAGTCTTCTGTAAATATAGTCTAATCGAAATGAAGCTCTGTTAGGTTCTCCATACCTTCTAGAAACTCTGGAAAATTCTTCAGATTTGAGCAGCCAGAAATATTCAAGACTTGAAGAGATCTCATATGAATGCTGCCTGGAAAATTCTTTAATCTTCTGCAATCCTGCAAGCTCAGGTTAACAAGTGCCGTAAAATTTTTGATGGACGAGGGCAGTTCTGAAATTGCAGTCTCATCTAAATTAAGCTCTAATAGGTTCATAACTTCAGGAATTTCTGAAAAATTATCCAGATTTGAGCAGCCGGAAAGATTAAGGGTTCGAAGAGATCTCATATGAATGCTGCTTGGAAGGCTATGAAGTTTCTTGCATTGCTTTAGACTCAAAACCTTAAGGTTTTCAAGAGATGAAATTGATGGGCAAAGGAATCCAACAGATGTCTCATCCAAGCGAAGCTCCCTTAATCCTTCCATATTTCTGACATTTCCTGGAAAGGCCTCGAGCCATGGACAACCCGAAAGATTAAGAAATTGCAGGGATTTGAGTTGAACAATGGTGCTTGGAAGAAACTCAAGTTTTCTGCAATATTCAAGATTCAAAGTAACAAGCCCCGTAAGATTGTTAATTGATCGAGGCAGTTCTTTTATTGCAATCCCTTGCAAATAAAGCTTTGAAAGTTTCTCCATAACTTCTGAAATCTCTGGAAACTTCTCAAGTATTGAGCAAAAAGAGAGATCAAAGGTTTCAAGAGATTTCATACAAATTTTTCTTGAAAAGGTCCTGAGTTTGCCGCACCACCTTAGATCCAAGAGGACAAGTTTTTCAAGGGCATAAATGGATGGGTGAACCTCATATAAACTTGTGCATCCACCAAGAATTAGCTTCTCAAGATTCTTTGCCTCAGTGAAGTCAGGTGTTTCCTTAAGACGATGAGAGCCTTTTAAATTGATAATTTTCAACTTTCCCAGACACTGTCAATTTACATCAAGGAAAATATGTGTTACATACATAATAAGGCATTTAAAAACAGTATATAGGCAAATGATGAACGTACCATAGTTCCTTTCCAAAGGTGTTCAACCCAACTATGTTGCATGTCAATTTCAACAAGATTCTCTGGGTTAAAATTGGACGATAAAGACTTTAGCGGACATTTGTGCCAGAACAGATAACTTAATTTTTCAGAGAGAAACTTTAGATCCTTTAATTTCCATTGATCATTGGGCAGGCCGCTCACTGGATATATATTGTGGGAATGTACTCTAAGTAGTCTTAATTTTGTCATTTTAACAAAAGCAGTGTCTAAATCCACCACATTGTCTGACTGTGGCCACCGCACAATTATGCTTTCAACTGCTTCAGTAGCCTGGATAACCAAAATTGCAAATTGAATGAATACAAACTCAAGATTATAATGCCTAATGCACATGTTTCTCATGAATTGAAGTTTGGTCAAAGTTGAAGCTTTATACTTTTTATTTTTATTTTTTTAAATTTACTAATATTAGGGGGAGGGAGAAGATTTGAAGCAATTACATTAATGGAGGGGAGGAGTGCATTTCTCACCAATTTTTGAGTTAACACATGATGGACATCTTCATGGCTCCACAACCTACTACGCCTCCCAGGCTCTTTTATATATTCCTCTAGTAAATCATGCATCTCGAGTACACCATCAGATGAGATAGTGACCAGAGCTCTACCAACTAGAACGTCTAATCCGGTATGGGGATGGAAGTCACAACCTTCCATAATCCTTGTTACAAAATCTTTCTTTGTCTAAAGAAACATGCAATATCAAGAAATATTTCCTTCTGCAAACCATCTAGTCCATCAAAACTTGTTCTGAGGACTTTCTGGATTCCCAGGTGCGGATTTCTCGCTATTTTCTTTAACTCATCTTTCCACACAAGTAAACTTTTGTTATTGAGAAATGCTCCCAAGACTTTGAGTGCTAAAGGCAAACCTTGAGCATATTTTATGAAATGGCCTGACAGATCAATGTATTCTTCTGTGGGTTTCTTTGTACTGAAAGCATACTGCATAAACAGCTTGAGAGCATCATCGTCATTTAACAACTCGGGCTCATATATCTGATCACCAAGTCTACTCAGTGACTGTTTATCTCTAGTTGTTATAATGATTCGACTTGCGCCACCAAATGCAGGTTGCTTTCCAATTAAGGCTTCAATTTGGGATGAACTCTCCACATTATCCAGAACAAGTAAAACTTTTTTCTTACCAACTCTTTCCATCATCTTCTGAAAACCATTTCTCAAAATCTCTGAACTCCCCACCTTCATATTTGTGATACTAGATAGAATTTCTGCCTGCATATCTAGTGGTGCTTCACCTGCATCAGTTGACGGAAAACGTCCCTTGACATTTTCAAGAAAGCAACGACCTTCAAAGTGATGATTGATCTTGTCTTACATAGCTCTAGCGATGGTGGTTTTGCCTATACCGCCCATACCCCATATTCCAGCAAACAGAACGTTATCGACCTCGGGACATAATAGTGAATCCATTTTCTGTAAGCGGGAATCCATTCCAACCAAGCCATTCTTTTCACTCGATAAGATGTTGATCAATTTCTTAAAAATATCATCTACAATCAACTCAATAAGCTTGGCATCATCCCTGCCAAATTTGAAAAACAGTATTGTCAAGTCCTGCGATTGCTAGTTATACAACACTCATCACACGGTCATTGAAAACACAAAGTAACGACCCAATAATTCTCAATTTATTCTTCTTTCATTTACTCAATGCACTCTTCTAAGTTCAATCAACATATAAGAGAACTGGTCATCTATATCATCTCAAGATGTTTTATAGACCATTTAATCGTGGCCATATATATTAATCTTGCAGTGAAGAAGTGACAAAACTTGCATTGTCTCAACAAAGATGGAAATGGCAAGTCCGCTCAATTTTCCCCCCACCACCCTGTTGGAAGGCCAAAGTAGTTGCTCGTCATCATAGGTCCAAAGGCGCCATGAATTTGCAGATCCACTGGTTAAATATCGGCTGCTACTCTCTATAAATCAATCCAAACTCAATAATCTATTTCTCCACCAGCTAAAGGAAAGATCTACACACCAGATCCGAAATATATATCTCCAGCCCTCGCCAAAAGCAAGAAACGAACGTTTGCACTAGATGACTTGGACGAAAGATCCAGCTATAAAACTGGAGAACGGCCCTGAACAAGCCAGGTGTTCTACGGTGGTTTGGGTTTGATCCTAAACAGTTTGGAGTTTTGCTTTTAACGTCTCTCCTAAAAACTGAGAGTTAAGTGGATAAAACTCCAAACTGTAGGGTTGATCTTCGATGAGCCTACACAGACACACAATCATAGAATACTTGCAAATTTACAGTGACGCTGAATGTCAATCTGTACATGCTCAGTGGCAAGAAAAAATGTTCGGATTTGGATTTATCATATTGGAGAGATAACTATGGGAGTTCAAAAAATATTGGGAGGCAATTTCTACGTTTCTAGGGGTTGCCAACAAACTTCAGTTACACGGATTTTTGTGCCAAGCAGCCTACCCTGCATTATTGGTCCAAAATGTTGGAGCAGATTTTGAGACAATTTCTACATTTTTAGATGAAAGGATTGCCCAAATCAACCAAATTTCTCACATCTACAACACGGAAAAAATTAAAATGCGTTTCTGCTATCTATAATCCTAGTTCAGATCGTAATGGGCAATACTTTTTTGGGCTAATCTCAGTTTACTATCTTGAAGTTTTTTGGTTTTCAACATTTGATACGTGAAGTTTTTTTTTATCCCAGAGTGGTACCCAAAGTCATAATTTTGGGACATTTTCATACATCCATTAAGGTTGCTGTTAAATCAGCCATTAATTTGTGACGTGGCGACCACGTGGATAATAACTGGGTGACACATGTCAATATAAGCCCACGTGAATATTTAAAAAAAATAGTAAATTTATTATTAAAAAAAAAACTTAGGTCATCTCCTACCTCCCCCGACCCTCCCTCCCTTCTCTCCTCTACACCCTCACTCCTCTAATCCCTCCCTCCACCTCCCCGACTCACCTCCTCCCTCTCCTCCACCCTCTTCACCTCCCCTCCCTTCTCTCTCCTTAGATCAACCCAATTTAAAATTTTAAATTTTAAAACCTAAAAGAAAAAACCCCAACCCGACGCCCAAATTATCAATTTGAAGGCTTGGAAGGCGGAAGGGTTGCTAGACTTGACCGCCAGAGATGTTGATGAGCTGATAGGCAACCATGAGGATGTCGTGCACCGCTAGAGAGGTAGATCTGCAGCCATGGCTGCTTTTCTAGTTCCTGCTACTTTAAACCTTCAGCATTAGCGTCGTCCCACAGGTTCTGACAACCTTTCTCTTGGACGACCCTGAAATTCTGACGCAGAGGTGGAGAGAGGAATCAGGGGAGTGGGGGAGTGAGAGTGCAGAGGAGAGAAGGGGGGAGAAGGGAGGGAGGGTCAGAGGAGGTAGTAGATAACCCAAAATTTTTAAAATTTTTAATACTTTTTTTTAATATTCATGTGGGTCCACGTGTGGCGCCTAATCATTGTTCACGTGGGCATAGACGTCACCAGTTAACGGTCGATTTAACAGCAACTTTAACGGATGTATGAAAGTGTTCCAAAATTATGACTTCAAGTACCACTCTAAGATGAAAAAAACTTCATGTATCAAATGTTGAAAACCAAGAAACTTAAGGGTAGTAAATTGAGATTAACCCTACTTTTTTATTTTTTTAATATCTACGTGGCACCCAATCATGGTCCATGTGTGTGCCACATCATCAGTTAATGGCTGTTCTGAAGGAAAACTTAATAGATATATGAAAGTGTCCCAGAATTATGACTTTAAGTACTAGACTGAGTGACGAAAAAAACTTGTGTATGAAATGTTGAAAAATAAGAAAATTTAGGGTAGTAAACTGATATTAACCCTATATTTTAATTTATTAGTTGGTAGAATTTGATGAATTTGAGAAGAAGGATTGAAAGGAAAAGAGATGAGAAGCAAAATGGAAAACGTAGCTCCAACTTCCTATTCGATTCAATTTCACCCACTGAATAAAAATGAGAGAGAGGATACAAGAAGCAACCGTTACAAACTTCACATGCATCACACGCCTCGCATACTCGCGTGTCTTGCACGAGTATATCTAAGACAAAGTCAATTATACAATCATCTGATTCGTATGCTTGCGAGCACTAAAATTTGAGACTTAATGAGTTTAATTTTTGTTATCTAATTTACGCAACAGGTGCCTATTCATTGTCCATGAGGGCATAGACGTCACCAGTTAACGGCTGATTTAACAGCAACTTTAACGGATGTATGAAAGTGTATCAAAATTATGACTTCAGGTACCACTCTAGGATGAAAAAAACTTCATGTATCAAATGTTGAAAACCAAGAAACTTCAGGGTAGTACACTGATATTAACCCTACTTTCCTACTTTTTTTATTTTGTTAATATTTACGTGGCGCCCAATCATGGTCCACGTGTGCGCCACATCATCAGTTAATGGATATTGACACGCCCCGATCCCGATGTAGACATCGGGATGGTCACGTGCTGGCCGACACCCGATGGGTGACGCAAGCCATTTAGAATGCATGAGAACGAGAAATAAGTAGGACTTAAGAAATTAATGGTAATTAATATGCATTTAAGGAACATGTTCAGAGCATACAACTAATTAGAATACTAGAAAAGAAATGAGATAACATAATAAAGACCAAATGAAATGGGTCCTACACCGAGGGGACTCGAATATGCCGATGCGGAAGTGCCTTGATGCCGGGATTGTATGCCTTGATTTTAAGTTCTGAAGGGGGCGCAAAACAAACATGAGTGGACCAATTTGATATACATATAATAAAATAGTTCACAACGTACTAACCCCCAGGTTTTAGGAAAACTCATATAGCATGATAAATAAAATAGGTTTTCTGAAACCTAGCATGTCGTGCCATGTCTCAAATCATAACTCATATATACATAATCACTAGGGGAAAATGTTCATATATCCCTCCAGGCCCTATACCATCTCCCCGTCCCTGAGCATACAGTCAGAGGAAAATATCGCTTCAGGCCCTATGCCAGCTCCCCGTCCCTGTGCTAAATAGCCAGAGGAAACATACTCCAGGCCCTATGCCAACTCCATCCGTTGCCCGGGACAGACCGGAATCTATCCCTACGTCCCGTAGCGGAAATTGGGACCACTAGGTAAGTACAAAACCATTGAACATATATATATTTAGAAAAACAACTTCATAGTATAAAGTCATATATCATTTATACTATAAAGAGGTGTTTGAAATATATTCTAAATATCATATCATCCAATAGATATTATATAAAGAATACGAGTTATAGGAAAAATAGTAATAATTCAAAGTAATCTTAGTAAGCACGATATCTCATAAAGCATTTTATAAAACATACTTATAAACTCATGCTTTTCATGCGTGCAATTCTACTAAGAAAACATGCATTTTAGAAGGGATCCACTCACAGTACTTCGTCGTCAAAAGTTGCGCTACTAGTGAAGATAGAAACGCCACAGAAGTTGCTCCTAAGCACATAAAGGGTACACTTGGTCAAACTCTACCCAAACGATTTAATTTGGGAAAACAAACTTCAAAACAGGTCCAGGACGTCGAAATTAGCCTAGAAGGGGTCTTGAACGAAACCTAAAAAGTCAACTCGAAAAGTCAACATTAACTGGTCAAAGTCAACGATGACCGATGACTGGGTCGGTCAACAGGTCTAGGTCAACGGGTCAAACTCGATTAGGGTTTGGGCTTGGGTCTGGTTTGAGCCCTAAGGGTTTTGGGTTTAGGGAATGGGGCTTAGGGTTTTAGGAGAAAAGGCTTAAAGGATTTGGGCTTAGAGCCCGGCCTTAAGGCCAAGGGCTTTAGAGAGAGGGACGGCCGGAAGACCTTAAATAAATGGCCCAAGGGCCCTTAAGTTAGAATAATTAAATATAAAACAAAACAAATAAGGAAAACAGAAATGGGTTTGGGTTGGGCTAAGCAAGAAAGGCCCAAAGGCCTTGGGTTGGTGGGTCGCCAGATTTAAGGGAGGAGAAGGCCGGAATTCGGCCGGAAAGTTCCTTAACTTCAAACGTCCATAACTTTGTCAATACTTGATGAAAACAAGTGAAACAAAAACGAAAGTTGTAGTTCTCGAATAGACAAAGAGAATGGTACCTTGCACGATGTCTAACTCGCCGTGGTTTGGCCGGAAAACGTCTCGAAAGCCGTCGGACTCGCTAGAAACTGGGTAAGATTCAAATGAGTATAACTTCTTCAATACTCAATGAAATTGGGTGAAACAAAAAGGAAAGTTGTAGTACTTGACGAGACAGAGATTGATACCTTGCAAGCCAGCCGACTTGCCGTGGTTTGGCCGAAAATTGGCTCGAAAGCAGCCGGATTTTGGGTGTTCTTTCTTCGTTTTTTAGAGCACAAGGGTGATGGTGATGGTGTTTGATGACGAGGGAGAAGAGGGTGACTGGGTGTGTGTGTGTGGGTGTGTTTTCGGGAAAGAGGGAAGGAGATATCACAGAGGGTTTCGAGGAGAGATGAGAGAGTGAATGAGGAGAGAATTGTGAGAGAGGAAGCACGAGAAGGGGTACAAAATCAAGGGGTGGGCCCCTTGGGTTCACCATTTAAGACCCAAAACCAATTTTTAAATAAAAGCGGGAACGGGGTGTAACAGATATTCTAACGGAAAACTTAACATCTATTTATAAAAGTGTCCCAGAATTATAACTTTAAGTACCAAACTGAGACAAAAAAAACTTGTGTATGAAATGTTGAAAACCAAGAAAATTTAGGGTAGTAAACTGAGATTAACCCTATATTTTAATTTGTAATTTTAGTTGGTAGAATTTGAGAAGAATGATTGAAAGGAATAAAGATGAGAAGCAAAATGGAAAACGTAGCTCCAACTTCCTTTTCGATTCAATTTTGCCCACTGAATAAAAATGAGAGAGAGAATACAATAAGAAACCGTTACAAACTTCACATGCATCACACGCCTCACATGCTCACGTGTCTTGCACAAGTATATCTAAGACAAAGTGAAATACCATGACAGCTGGCACAATCCTAGCCTATGGGCTAGTCTAATCTCAGCCATCCAATTCCAATTCAAACAAATAAGAACAAGGCTAAGGAACTTGAACTCCAAGAAATTAGCTTCAAGGCTTAATCACTAACAATACATACCTGACCGAAAAGAAAGAAAAAACAACTTTACAGTATATACGGATAAGTAAATACTGACCACGTACCAACCGTAGGTGAAGAAAGAAATACTAGAAAAAACAAAAAAAGTAAAAAGAAAAGCTCTCAAAATACAGAAACCAACTCAAACCCGAAAGAGTCACAAACTCTACCACCAAACATACCATCCAGTCCCCCTCATCTCTTCCAAGTGTTGCTGAATCGTCTCTGCTTGCAAAGTATCTCTCCCAAATGTAGCTGTCTCATCTCTTCCAAATGTTTGTGCATCTCTTCGAAATGTCGCTGAATCATCTCTTGCGTGTCAATTACCGCTTCCAAATATTGCCGCTCGTCTCTTCCAAATCCCGCGGCATTTTCAAATGTCGCCTAATAATCACTTCCAAACGTTCCTGCGTGCAAATTATCTCTTCCAAATGTCCCTTCCTGAGAATTCTCTCTTCCAAATGTCGCTGCGAATTCCCTCTTCCATCTCTTCCAAATCTCGCTGCCTCATCTCTTCCACATAGCTTAACTCCTTAGGATCAGTCGAAATTTCTGAACCATCGCCCAGGGGAGGAGGGATTCCTCATCAATCACCGCCTCATTTTGCTTATTGTTTGGGACCATGGCATTAATCACTGGTGCAGTGCTTCGAAACTGAGCCAAATCCCCCAAAGTGATGAATCGCTGTTCTGGGTGGTAACCGAGTCTTACTACTATATCAGTGATGATGCGCCAAATACCTCAATCCCCATTACCCCGTGACCCACAGATGCAACCCCATATTCTCCCACCTCTCCTTGAGGCTGCCACCGCATTCTCCTCCTTCTCTTCCTCATGTCTCGACTGCTTGAGATCACTCAAAATTGCCTCAACAGCCACCGCCTCGTTTTCCTTGTAGCTTGAATCCATCTCACTCAAAGTTGCGGTGCTCTGATTCGCATCCAAATAGCCCGAAGTGAGGAAAATTTGTCGTTTTGGGTGGGAACCCGTTGATCCATGATTGCTCTCTTGATGTATACTAGTTCCCTCTAGCGTACTCTCTACCTCAAGGAACTCCAAATGTCGCTGCCTCATCTCTTCTGCATAGCTTGACTCTTCAGGATCAGTCAAAATTTCTGAATCATCACCCCAGGGGAGGAGGGATTCCCCATCAGTCACTTCCTCATTTTGTTCATTGTTTGGGACCATGGCAATGATGGCATTACTCATAGGTGCAGTGCTTCGAAACAGAGCCAAATCCCCCAAAGTGATGAATCGCTGTTCTGGGTGGTTACCACGTCTACCAGTTTCCTCTATGTCAAGGCCCTTCAAATACAATAAGTCTTCAGGCAACTTCGAAAGTTTTGAGCAGCCACGGAGAGTGAGCCATTCGAGACTTAACAAATTGCAAATACTGTCCGGAAGATAGACCAAGCTTTTGCAGTTTTTCAGATTTAACGACACTAGCCCCTGAAGCCTTTCAATTGTTGCGGGAAGCTCTCTGATAGATGTTCTATCCAAATCAAGGCCGGCTAATCTTTCCATATTTTCTAATATGTCTGGAAACACCTCAAACTTTGTACAACCAGAAAGTGAGAGATAATTTAGGGACTTGAGTTGACAAATGCTGCTTGTAAGCCTCTTAAAGTCTTTGCTATACCGTAGCGTCAAAGTAGCAAGTCCCGTAAGACAATAAATTATGGATGGCAATTCTTCAATTGCAATCCCTGAAAACTTACCAATTTTTCGGCCGAGATAGGCTTGCTCATATTCAAGCTCTGTAAGATTTTTGAATGTTGATGAGTCTTCTGTCCAATCTAAATGAAGCTCTGTTAGGTTCTCCGTAACTTTTAGAAACTCTGGAAAGTTCTTCAGATTGGAGCAGCCAGAAACATTCAGTGTTTGAAGAGATCTGATATGAATTCTGCCTGGAAGAATCTTTAATCTTCTGCAATCATTCAGCCTCAGGGTAACGAGTGCCGTAAAATTTTTTATGGACGAGGGCAGTTCTGAAACTGCAGTCTTATCTAAATTAAGCTCTAACAGGTTCATAACTTCAGGAATTTCTGAAAATTTAACCAGATTTGAGCAGCCGGAAAGATTAAGGGTTCGAAGAGATCTCATATGAATGCTGCTTGGAAGGCTACGAAGTTTCTTGCATTGCCTTAGACTCAAATTCTCAAGGTTTTCAAGAGACGAAATTGATGGGCAAAGGACTTCAACAGATGTCTCATCCAAGCGAAGCTCCCTTAATCCTTCCATATTTCCGACATTTCCTGGAAAGCCCTTGAGCTCTGGACAACCCGAAAGATTAAGAAATTGCAGGGACTTGAGTTGAACAATGCTGCTTGGAAGAAACTCAAGTTTTCTGCAATATTCAAGATTCAAAGTAACAAGCCCTGTAAGATTGTTAATTGATCGAGGCAGTTCTTTTATTGCAGTCCCTTGCAAATAAAGCTTTGAAAGCTTCTCCATAACTTCTGAAATCTCTGGAAACTTCTCAAGTATTGAACAAAAAGAGAGATCAAGGGTTTCAAGAGATTTCATACAAATTTTGCTTGAAAAGGTCTTGAGTTTGCCGCACCACCTTAGATCCAAGAGGACAAGTTTTTCAAGGGCAGAAATGGATGGGTGAACCTCATATAAACTTGTGCATCCACCAAGAATTAGCTTCTCAAGATTCTTTGCCTCAGTGAAGTCAGGTGTTTCCTTAAGAAGATGAGAGCCTTTTAAATTGATAGTTTTCAACTTTCCCAGAGGCTGTCAATATACATCAAGGAAAATATGTGTTACCTACATAATAAGGCATTTAAAAACTAAACCATTTAAAAGCAGTATATAGGCAAATGATGAAAGTACCATAGTTCCTTTCCAGAGGTGTTCAACCCAACTTTGTTGCATGTCAATTTCAACAAGATTCTCTGGGTTAAAATTGGAAGATAGAGACTTTAGCGGAAATTTGTGCCAGAACAAATAGCTTAATTTTTCAGAGAGAAACGTTAGATCCTTTAAATTCCATGAATAAATGGTCCCGCTCACTGGATGTATATTGTGGGAATGGACTCTAAGTAGTCTTAATTTTGTCATTTTAACAAAAGCGGTGTCTAATTCCACCACATTGATCGAGTGTGGCCACTGCACAATTATGCTTTCAACTGCTTCAGTAGCCTGGATAACCAAAATTGCAAATTGAATGAATACAAAATCAAGATTATAATGCCTAATGCACATGTTTCTCATGAATGGAATTTTGGTCAAAGTTGAAGCTTTATACTTCTTATTTTTATTTTTTAAAATTTACTAATATTAGGGGGAGGGAGAAGATTCGAAGCAATTATACATTAATGGAGGGGGGAGGAGTGCATTTCTCACCGTTTTTTGAGTTAACACATGATGGACATCTTCATAGCTCCACAACCTACTGCGCCTCCCAGGCTCTTTTACATATTCCTGGCGTACGATTTCGCGACCCATTTCCTCTAGTAAATCATGCATCTCGAGTACACCATCAGATGAGATAGTGACCAGAGCTCTACCAACTAGAACGTCTAATCCGGTATGGGGATGGAAATCACAACCCTCCATAATCCTTGTTGCAAAATCTTTCTTCATTTGTCTAAAGAAACATGCAATATCAAGAAATATTTCCTTCTGCAAACCATCTAGTCCATCAAAACTTGTTCTAAGGACTTTTTGGATTCCCAGGTGCGGATTTCTCGCTATTTTCTTTAACTCATCTTTCCATACAAGTACACTTTTGTTATCGAGAAATGCTCCCAAGACTTTGAGTGCTAAAGGCAAACCTTGAGCATATTTTATGAAATGGCCTGACAGATCAATGTATTCTTCTGTGGGTTGTTTTGTACTGAAAGCATACTGCATAAACAGCTCGAGAGCATCATCGTTATTTAACAACTCGGGCTCATATATCTGATCACCAAGTCTACTTAGTGACTGTTTATCTCTAGTTGTTATAATGATTCGACTTGCACCACCAAATGCAGATTGCCTTCCAATTAAGGCTTCAATTTGGGATGAACTCTCCACATTATCCAGAACAAGTAAAACTTTTTTCTTACCAACTCTTTCCATCATCTTCTGAAAACCATTTCTCAAAATCTCTGAACTCCCCACCTTCATATTTGTGATACTAGATAGAATTTCTGCCTGCATATCTAGTGGTGCTTCACCTGCATCAGTTGAGGGAAAACGTCCCTTGACATTTTCAAGAAAGCAACGACCTTCGAAGTGATGATTGATTTTGTCATACATAGCTCTAGCGATGGTGGTTTTGCCTATACCGCCCATACCCCATATTCCAACAAACAGAACGTTATCGACCTCGGGACATAATAGTGAATCCATTTTCTGTAAGCGGGAATCCATTCCAACCAAGCCATTCTTTTCACTCGATAAGATGTTGATCAATTTCTTAAAAATATCATCTACAATCAACTCAATAAGCTTGGCATCATCCCTGCCAGATTTGAAAAACAATATTGTCAAGTCCTGCGATTGCTAGTTATATAACACTCATCACAGAGTCATTGAAAACACAAAGTAACGACCCAATAATTCTCAATTTATTCTTCTTTCATTTACTCAATGCACTCTTCCAAGTTCAATCAACATATAAGAGAAGTAGTCATCTATATCCTCTCAAGATGTTTTATAGACCTTTTAATCGTGGCCATATATATTGATCTTGCAGTGAAGAATTAATTTAACTTGTTCTTTTTTTACTTATTCATGTTGGAGATGTCTTTTGTACATTATTTCTCCTCTTTTTGATTAATTTCCTCTTCCCTTCTCATGGCAAAGATCTAGGTGTGGTGGTGGAAAGTTTTGCAGAGAGTTGGTGAGTGTTTAATTTTGTATAGGGTTGGGAAGCAAGTCTTGGTTATAGTTGTATTAACATTAATTATAACCACAGGAAATTAGCTACTATAAACGAAATGAAAATTTTCTTCAAAATCAAAAAGACCAAACTAGGAAATTAGCTAAACTTCTGAACCAGTAAGTTAATAAGATTATGAAGTAATGAGTTACTGGTAATTTTGTGAGTCCCAGCCACATAAATTGGCGGCTCTTTGTAGAGCGGACCTCCACCGCTGCACTTCTTCCATGTCGGCGTTAGGATCATGTTCATGTTTAGAAAATGCTTCCTCAAAACTCCCCTCAATTTTACGAACATGCGATGGGTCTACTTCGTAAAAAATGGGAATCACAATCTGCTTCTTCTGATCCATGCATTGTAGGATTTGGACGAGTTCTTTCAAGCACCATGTGGAAGAAGCGTAGTTTTGAGAAAAAACTACAATTGTAAGCCTCGAGTCGCTTATATCTGTCAGTAGCTGCGAAAGGAAGTTGCCTTTTCTGAGCTCTTCAGCGTCAATGAAGGTGTTGATTGAGTTCTGAACTAGAGCTTTGTAGAGATGGCCGATGAAGGTCTTGCGAGTGTCTTCGCCTCGAAAATTCAAGAAGACATCATATTTCCAATCGGGAACAGATGAAGAAGAAGAAGCCATCAACAAGCACAAGATCGACAGCCCAATGTGAGTCTCGTGTAGCCCAAGATTGCAGGTCAACGACCCCCGTCATTGGTTCTCACTAGAAAAATAGGATACATGTTCAAGGGGGGGCGCTTGGAAGTTGCTAGGAAAGAAACGTCGATTTGGCCAAAGTTCACTAACAAATACAAATGAAACAAAGTAACATTCATCTTTTATTAAGCCATTTTATTCAAAATAGTCTCTAATATTTGTATAACTCTTCATTTTGGTTTATGAGATTTAAAATCGATAGAAGTGATCATTGAGATTGTCCAATGTCAATCATTCTAGTCATTCCGTAAAAAATCTCGATTAAATTAAAGATATTTTTGTCAAATTAACGCTCTCCTTGAACTCATAGTTTCTTCAATTTAACAGAGATTTTTCACAAATCATAATGCATATTATTGGTAGTCCAAAGCTCCTTTGTGTGTGTAGCTTCTGCTTATGTCATGATGTTTCAGCTTCTACCTCGTTTCAGATGATTTTGTTTTTACTATTTGTTTTACTTTGTACATGGGATGGCTTTTAGGTTCCCTTGCCGTCTAACTTGCTTTGTTATTTCCTCAACGAGGTATGCTTTTATGTCCCCATTGTTCGTGAATCTCCTGTTTTAAGTTTAATATGATAATGGGATGATTGGTGAGCTCTATTACCCCATGCTTTTCACACACACACACACAATATATATATATTAGAGAGTTTCTCGGCACAACTAATTTTTTTGTAACTATGTCATAAAGCCTAGGCGTGAGGCGAAACCTCACGGTATCTAAAATTTTAATATATGTTACATATATAATTATATTTTATAGATATTATACTTTGTAAAACAAATATAATTATAACTAAATCAAAGCTAAAATCATATTCTTCATTACTTAAGTCTAGTTGTACTTAGAAACCATGTCATAAAGTCTTTAATGTTGTAATTATTTATTTTCTTGTAAGCAATTATAGAGAACTTTAAGAGAAATAAGGGTGAGTGGCCACAATTATAGGGAATTTCATGGAAAATAAAGGCTAAATGTCACAATTATAGGGAAATTCAAAGAGAAATAAAGGTTGAGTGAAGAAATTATAGGGTATTTAAATGAAATAAAGGCTGAGTGGAGAAATTATAGGGAATTTAAAAGAAATAAAGGCTTAGAGCAATTGTTATAGGGAATTTAAAGGAAAATAAAGGAAGAGTTAGAGTTGGAGTTAGACTTTATCATTTGGAGAGGGAACTCTCTCTTTCTTCTTCGTTTAAACTAGAACAGTCTCTTGCATTTTAGAAACAGACATGAATTTTGAAGGGAAAAAATGCCCAAGTTGAACGGTTGGGCGCGCCCTGACACCGCGCTACCCCCACCCCCACAAAATAGAGGCGAAAATCCAACCGCCAAGCCTTCAAGGCCGCCTAGGCGTGCCCCGACGCGAGTTTTTAAAACACTGTTTGAAATACGGGAGCAAACCTCATGTTAAGAATAATACAATCAACCCTTGCCATACAAAAATTGGAACATGGTACAACATACAAAACTCATTAGAGCCGACAACAAATTAGCAATATATAGGATCTGCTACACATTAAACACTAGTATTGCAGCAACACCCAACAAGGGACAAAACTTGCATCGTCTCAACAAAGATGCACCTCTGTCACACCCGCCCCTCTATTATATTTAAATTCTAGAAATTAACCCTCGAACCTTTTTCAATTATACATTTTTAATCCCTAAAGTTTTTGCAAACTTTCATTTTGGTCCCTAAACCTTATCCCCTCTTTCTTTTTATTTTTAAATTGTTTTTGGGCCTTAAATGGTGAGCCCAATGGGGCCCACCCCTGTTTTTGTTCCCCCATTTTCCGTATTCCCTCTTTCCCTCTCTGTTCTCTGTCTCTCTCTCAGCCCTCTCAACCTCATCTCACTCTCCTCCCTCTCTCCCGTATCTCCCTCATCCCTCACCCTCCTGTGAACACACACACCAGTCACCTTCATCTCCCTCATCATCACCATCACCCTTGTGCTCTCAAAAACGAAGAATGAACACCCAAAACCCAGGCTCCGATGACTCCGGCGGCTTTCGAGCCAAATTCCGGCCAAACCACGGAGATTTGGCCGGCGTGCAAGGTATCAATCTCTTCGTCTTGTCGAGTACTACGACTTTCCTTTTTATTTCACCCAATTTCGTTGAGTATTGAAGAAGTTATACTCATTTGAATCTTACCCCGTTTCCGGCGAGTCCGACAGCTTTCGAGGCGATTTCCGGCCAAACCACGACGAGTTAGACGTCGTGTGAGGTATCATTCTCTTCGTCTCTTCGAGAACTACAACTTTGGTTTTTGTTTCACTTGATTTCGTCGAGTATTGGTAAAGTTATGGACGTTTGAAGGTAGTGTAGTATTTCGGCCGATTCCGGCCTTCTTCTCCGTTCAACCCAGGCCTTCGGGCCATTCCAGAAACCCACGGGCCGTAGGCCCGTTTCAAACCCCCAGCCCAATTTTATATTTTATTTTTTTGTTTTTATTTTAAGTATTAAAGGCCTTGGGCCTTTGTAGTTTGGGGCCTTCGGCCCGTGTTGTTTGTAACCCAAAACCCTTGGCTTAAAGCCTTGGGCCGAGGGAAATTAGGGCCTTTGGCCTGTGTAACTGAGATCCAAGGAACCCTTGGGTTCCTTCAATTTGGGCCCTTGGGCCGTGACTCATAAACCCTATAGCCCTCATGGGCTAACCCTAAAACCCAACCTATTTAAAAACCCAAGACCCTAATGGGTCAAACCTCCAAACCCAAACCCATTTTATAAAATCCAAAACCCCAACCCAAGTCCGGGTCCAACCATGACCCGTGGACCCGACCCGGTTGACCTGTTGACCGTTGACCCGGTCAACGGTCAACGTTGACTTTGACCGGTCAACGGTTGACTTTTTCGGGTTCCGTCCGGGACCCCTCCTAGGCTAATTTCGACGTCCTGGACCCGTTTTTGAAGTCCGTTTTCCCAAATTAAATCGTTAGAATAGAGTTTGACTAAGTTGTACCCTTTATGTGCTTAGGGGCAACTATTGGGGCTTTTCTAGATTCGCTAGCAGCGCAGCGTTGGACGGCTAAGTACTGTGAGTGGACCCCTTCTAAAATACTTATTTTCATTTAAAAGAATATAAATGACTGCAGAGCTTGAGTATTGAATATTGTGATATGATGCTTGAATATCGAATGTCGTGATGTGGTGTTGAGATTATATAAATATATGTGGCATTGATCTGATATTACCTAGTGGTCCAATTTCCGCTACGGGATGAAGGGATAGATTCCGGTCCATCCCGGGAGACGGTGGAGTTGGCATAGGGCCTGGAGTGTGTTTCCTCTGACTTTTGAGTACAGGGACGGGGAGCTGGCATTGGGCCTGAAGTGTGGTTTCCTCTGACTGTTTGCTCAGGGACGGGGAGCTGGCATGGGGCCTGAAGCGTTTATATTGGACATTCACTAGCGACTATTCCTCTATGAATATGATTATAGTATATGAGTTATGAGTTGAGATATGATTATTGTATGAGTTGTGATTGAGATACTGCACTGTATGATAGGCGTAGGAAAACCTACCTATATATCATGTTTTGGTTTTCTAACTTGGGGGTTAGTATCTTGATAGCTATTTTCTTATATGTATATCAAATTGGTCCACTCACCTTTGTTTTGCGCCCCCTTCAGGGCTTAGATTCAAGGCGTACAATCACGGAATCGAGGTACTTCCACTTCGGCATCTTCGAGTCCTCTCGGTGTAGGACCTACTCCTTATGTTATTTCAATTTTGTATTCTTTCCTTTGTAATCTTTTAGACGTATGCTCTGGACAGGGTCTGTTGTATCCTGCTAATTTAGTGTTGGCAGTTGAATATTATATTAGGGTAGTTATGTTTCTGCTGCCTTATGTTTAATTACGATTGTTTGAGATATTTTATGCATGCTTGTGTATAATTTCGGGATTTAACGTTTAATTAAATGGCTTTCGTCACCCTTCGGGTGTCGGCCAGCACGTGACCACCCCGATGTCTACAGGACATCGGGGTCGGGGCGTGTCAGATTGGTATCAGAGCCTAGTTTATTCAGAGCATACTTAGGATCTTCTGTCACTGTAGTAGTGTGTCAGTTATGACGTCATTTGGATGTCACGACTTCCAAAATAGATGCCATTTGGCACAATTGTGCAAATCTTTCTCTATTTGAATTATCATCTTCTGGTTGAAATATCAGAACTCGTGTCGGGATTGTGCCTCATTGATGACGTGTTTGATTGGTGGATGACTTTCAACATATGACGATACTTTGTGACGTGCCTTCCGAGGGAATGGCGGGTATAGTCGGTATTTCATGAAAGCGACAGGCTTTAGAAATCTCAGTTTGTGGAAGTTTGGTCAAGATCAGCTGTAGATCCGGAATGAGGATGCCACTTTGCAACATGCGTTCCCTAGGAATTGCGGGCAGAGTCGGCTCTACATCGAAATCTTGGGAAACGGACATCTTGGCTGTATGAGTTGGTTCAGACCAACTAGGAATCTGAAATGGTGATATCACTCTGCGACATGCGTTCCCCTGGATTGGCGAACAGAGTCATGCCTTAGTGATAATTACTCGAAATTTTCGTAGTGCAGGTTAAAGAAAGCGAGTAAGTACTAGTTGAGGTGACGACTAGTAAGTGGTAGTTGGTGGGAACAAATCAATGTTCTTGGACTCATTACCACTGAAGGAAACTAGTGTGAATCTTTGGAACAAGTCATCAGTGATTGTTCTATCGATAACCTTCTTATTTACTCCAACGATGAAGTCAAGTTTCTTAAGCTGTGACCGTCAGCGTTACACTGAATCCTTCAGGCGTTGACTTAGTTGACATTAAATGCTTTTCTTGGAAAACTCCTCGGCAACAGTCAATATTCTCACCAATTCCCTAACGGAGTGGTGATTCTTGCTGTTGTTGTAGTTGGTACTCGGTGGTAAACCCTAGCTCCTTATCCACGTACTTTTCGGTATAGGTGAACTTAGCCTCCTGCTTGTAGCCCAACCGATCAGTGCTCTTGTCCACCTACCTGTTCAGCCTTGTAATTTTCAGTGTAATGGTTTGAGACTTCAGCATATTCATCTTTGTACGAAGATCGAGCTTTACTCTGAATTTCTCTGGACTCATTGAGCTTTGGTTCACTCAAGAGTATCACTTTAAGGTAGCCAATCGTGTCACTGCATGCATACACAGACTGCTTTGTATCTTTCTTCTTCGTCATTCTGTTAATTCAGAGGTACTATGTTTAATTTCTGAACTTTGAAACCACTCTCCCAAAGTGTGGTGAATTACGAAATGCATTTGGCCTCGTCAAACCTCATAAACAGTTCTTAACTAATCTTGAGCTTAGACCTACTTTTCTTTTGGTCTAAGAGGCTAGTCAATTCTATTGAGACACTGTCAGTGAAACGAAGTTTCTGACAACAAAGTGTTGTCTCATCTGATCATACTTCTTACACTTTCCAAATTCTGCGGTGGTGTATTAATTAAATGTTTGACTGCACGCTGATGCAGTAGGATTGAGTCACGCGTGTGCCTCCTAACGATTGGAATTGCACGATGTGAATTGTCTTATCCTGGAGCTAGAAATGGTAACGACCTTCCTGGCTGAAAATGTGGTGATGTTTTCTCTACAGTGAGAAATATTGCATCCTTGTTTACCCAAATGCATAAATGTCTACAATTGCATCATCATGTACTACCTCGGTTGTGCAAGCACGGTTGCAAAACTCCTCAGTAGAAACACACACAAATCTCATCTTGAACATCTGAACCTAATTGGGCAACTACAACGAGACCATTTCAAGATGGAAAAGCTGAAAAGCTAAATCTACTGAAATCATATAAGCTGGTCAGGAGATTCGAAACGTCAGATCATTTCACGAGTTGTCGGACGAAGTTGATGACCGATGATGTTATTAAGTGTGTGACATCATGTCCTGAATTGTTAAAAATCCTTAATGGTCAAACTAGGTACGTGCATGAACTCAAGCAGCAGAGTGGTTATTCAAATCCAGATATCTTGTACTTTAGATTTGATGGACTTGTTTTGACCCTCAAATTCTTGAGTATTCTTTAGCCTTCTCGACATGGTTTCTCGCTCAATCAGTGAGAAATTCACGATCGATCGATTCGGCGGAAGTGTGCGCCTAGTTCATATCGTTTTGGTCAGGAACGTTAGGAACACAATCATTTCACAAGTTTATCCGACTTACCAAGAAGAGTGGCACGTGGCTGTGAAATTTCAGCCATCTTTGGTAAGAGTTGGATGAAGGATATAGTACAGATGATCGGCAGATTGTGTCACCATCTTACTATAATTCATAGGCATCGCATCGTTTCTTCTCCAATGATGTGTATCCCTCTCAACGTATCTTCCCACTACTTCACTTCAGGATCTTGTTGATGGTAAGTATGTTGATACCTAAATACTCCTAGCAAATCTGTTTGGTACATTCTTGAATGACACCACAGCGTGGTTGAGGAGAGAATCTGAAGATCTTTTCACTTCTCTCGAAAGGCGTGTGCTTTCATGGTGTTTTCAAGTTGATCACTTACAGGTCTTCTTCTTTTCACCAATGTTAATCTTGTTTGACTATAAATCTGCGACTAAGCAAAAAATGGAGAGGTGGATTGAGCATTGCAACAACTTCCAAGAGATACTGCTTGTTGGGAAAGGTGAATTCTCGTTTTCTGCTTGCTTGATTCGAGCTTTTGGGTCTATTACTAACATGGTAGCCACTTCTCTTGAATCCCAAGCTACTATTTTCAAATGGATTCATTGTCGGCAAAACACTGGAGTAGTTGGTCACATTTGGAGAAACTGATGAGGATAGAGTGTTTGGTTCCGGATAGAGTTTTACGACGACGGTTTCTGTTTTGTTCGGTCGAGTATGACACTAATTACGTTATGATACGAGAGTTGCTACAGGCAACTTTGGTTGGTAGAGTAGTATTGTAGACTAGTATTTAGAGGAACGAATTCACAACGCGTGAAATCGTGCACCATCGGGAAATTATTGCTTGCTTATCAAGACAACGAATGAGTGATTGATATCACGGGCGGCCGACTGTTGTATCGATAACTTGTTTGTTGGATTCGTTAAGCAAGTGAGTAGGTAGACTCGTCTACGGCAGTCGTTATAGATTTCGCTATCGTTAGGACTTGACCCAAAGACGCATTCATTCTCGAAGTACGTGTCGTTACGTACGCTTGGACAAGACCCATTTTCGTTTTCAGTTTTGGATTTTCAATAGGAGTATTTTAACTCGTACTTAATTATTTTTGATGTTACAAATGTTTTGGGGGGAAAGTATTTCCGTTTTCAGTTTTAAGTTTAGCATGAGTTTTCGACCTATATGTTAATACATATCTATTTTGAGGATTATCGTATTTTACGTATTTACTTTTTACCTTACGTCAATATATGTTTTCAATTATATATCTTTATAAAGTATGTTTATACTTTTTCACTGATGGGGAAGAAAGTAAGAGATTGGAGGCATGATAGAGGATTTTGCGACCCGCTCGCGACGGTGTGGCATATTCTCTTTGATGCACCCCCTCTAACTTAATTTCTCATTATATATTGATTTTTCCTTCTATCTTTAAGTATTTCAACTTTGTGATTTTAAATTTCGGGGTCGAAATTTTTTTGTAAGGAGGGTAGAATTGTCACACCCGCCCCTCTATTATATTTAAATTCTAGAAATTAACCCTCGAACCTTTTTCAATTATACATTTTTAATCCCTAAAGTTTTTGCAAACTTTCATTTTGGTCCCTAAACCTTATCCCCTCTTCCTTTTTATTTTTAAATTGTTTTTGGGCCTTAAATGGTGAGCCCAATGGGGCCCACCCCTGTTTTTGTTCCCCCATTTTCCGTATTCCCTCTTTCCCTCTCTGTTCTCTGTCTCTCTCTCAGCCCTCTCGACCTCATCTCTCTCCTCCCTCTCTCCCGTATCTCCCTCATCCCTCACCCTCCTGTGAACACACACACCAGTCACCTTCATCTCCCTCATCATCACCATCACCCTTGTGCTCTCAAAAACGAAGAATGAACACCCAAAACCCAGGCTCCGACGACTCCGGCGGCTTTCGAGCCAAATTTCGGCCAAACCACGGAGAGTTGGCCGGCGTGCAAGGTATCAATCTCTTCGTCTTGTCGAGTACTACGACTTTCCTTTTTATTTCACCCAATTTCGTTGAGTATTGAAGAAGTTATACTCATTTGAATCTTACCCAGTTTCCGGCGAGTCCGACAGCTTTCGAGGCGATTTCCGGCCAAACCACGACGAGTTAGACGTCGTGTGAGGTATCATTCTCTTCGTCTCTTCGAGAACTACAACTTTGGTTTTTGTTTCACTTGATTTCGTCGAGTATTGGTAAAGTTATGGACGTTTGAAGGTAGTGTAGTATTTCGGCCGATTCCGGCCTTCTTCTCCGTTCAACCCAGGCCTTCGGGCCATTCCAGAAACCCACGGGCCGTAGGCCCGTTTCAAACCCCCAGCCCAATTTTATATTTTATTTTTTTGTTTTTATTTTAAGTATTAAAGGCCTTGGGCCTTTGTAGTTTGGGGCCTTCGGCCCGTGTTGTTTGTAACCCAAAACCCTTGGCTTAAAGCCTTGGGCCGAGGGAAATTAGGGCCTTTGGCCTGTGTAACTGAGATCCAAGGAACCCTTGGGTTCCTTCAATTTGGGCCCTTGGGCCGTGACTCATAAACCCTACAGCCCTCATGGGCTAACCCTAAAACCCAACCTATTTAAAAACCCAAGACCCTAATGGGTCAAACCTCCAAACCCAAACCCATTTTATAAAATCCAAAACCCCAACCCAAGTCCGGGTCCAACCATGACCCGTGGACCCGACCCGGTTGACCTGTTGACCGTTGACCCGGTCAACGGTCAACGTTGACTTTGACCGGTCAACGGTTGACTTTTTCGGGTTCCGTCCGGGACCCCTCCTAGGCTAATTTCGACGTCCTGGACCCGTTTTTGAAGTCCGTTTTCCCAAATTAAATCGTTAGAATAGAGTTTGACTAAGTTGTACCCTTTATGTGCTTAGGGGCAACTATTGGGGCTTTTCTAGATTCGCTAGCAGCGCAGCGTTGGACGGCTAAGTACTGTGAGTGGACCCCTTCTAAAATACTTATTTTCATTTAAAAGAATATAAATGACTGCAGAGCTTGAGTATTGAATATTGTGATATGATGCTTGAATATCGAATGTCGTGATGTGGTGTTGAGATTATATAAATATATGTGGCATTGATCTGATATTACCTAGTGGTCCAATTTCCGCTACGGGATGAAGGGATAGATTCCGGTCCATCCCGGGCCACGGTGGAGTTGGCATAGGGCCTGGAGTGTGTTTCCTCTGACTTTTGAGTACAGGGACGGGGAGCTGGCATTGGGCCTGAAGTGTGGTTTCCTCTGACTGTTTGCTCAGGGACGGGGAGCTGGCATGGGGCCTGAAGCGTTTATATTGGACATTCACTAGCGACTATTCCTCTATGAATATGATTATAGTATATGAGTTATGAGTTGAGATATGATTATTGTATGAGTTGTGATTGAGATACTGCACTGTATGATAGGCGTAGGAAAACCTACCTATATATCATGTTTTGGTTTTCTAACTTGGGGGTTAGTATCTTGATAGCTATTTTCTTATATGTATATCAAATTGGTCCACTCACCTTTGTTTTGCGCCCCCTTCAGGGCTTAGATTCAAGGCGTACAATCACGGCATCGAGGTACTTCCACTTCGGCATCTTCGAGTCCTCTCGGTGTAGGACCTACTCCTTATGTTATTTCAATTTTGTATTCTTTCCTTTGTAATCTTTTAGACGTATGCTCTGGACAGGGTCTGTTGTATCCTGCTAATTTAGTGTTGGCAGTTGAATATTATATTAGGGTAGTTATGTTTCTGCTGCCTTATGTTTAATTACGATTGTTTGAGATATTTTATGCATGCTTGTGTATAATTTCGGGATTTAACGTTTAATTAAATGGCTTTCGTCACCCTTCGGGTGTCGGCCAGCACGTGACC